>OY728158.1:1483598363-1485012363 GCA_963277665.1 Viscum album | reverse complement strand
CACCGCACGTCCGATGAACGTGCTGCCTCCTCCTGCATCTTAGGAATAATATTTCTATCGTTCCCATGCGGTTTCAGGTCTTTCGGAGCACGTTTGCTCCGAATGGGACCGCCGCACGCCGTTTTGGTGTTTTATGGCGCCGGAAACGCGTTTCCGGCCGCCGCGGTCACACGGCACCTTCGAATGAGGTGTCGTCTAGCCGAACATTTCACAATTCACGCCCTGGATATTGTCGTACGGTTTCGTGGCATTCGGAGGTCGTTCGGGTGGTTTTGACCCCCCAACGCGCCATTTCAGCGCGCGTCGCGCTGCTGAAAAGGACACAATCGGACGTGCCGCGTGCACCGCACGTCCGCTGGACGTGTGGCCTCCTCCTGCATCTCAGGAATAATATTTTTATCATTCCCGTGCGGTTTCAGGTCTTTCGGAGCACGTTTGCTCCGAATGGGACCGCCGCATGCCGTTTTGGTGTTTTCTGGCGCCGGAAACGTGTTTCCGGCCGCCGCGATCACACGGCACCTCCGAATGAGGTACCGTCTGGCCGACCATTTCACAATTCACGCCCCGGATGTTGTCGTACGGTTTCCTGGCATTCAGAGGTCGTTCGGGTGGTTTTGACCCCCCAACGCGTCATTTCAGCGCGCGTCGCGCAGCTAAAAAGGACATAATTGGACGTGTCGCGTGCACCGCACGTCCGATGGATGTGCGGCCTCCTCCTGCATCTCAGGAATAATATTTCTATCGTTCCCATGCGGTTTCAGGTCGTTCGGAGCACGTTTTCTCTGAATGGGACCGCCGCACGCCGTTTTGGTGTTTAATGGCGCCCGAAAACGCGTTTCCGGCCGCCGCGGTCACACGGCACCTCCGAATGAGATTCCGTATGGCCGACCATTACACAATTCACGCCCCGGATATTGTCGTACGGTTTCATGGCATTCGGAGGTCGTTCGGGTGGTTTTGACCCCCCAACGCGCCATTTCAGCGCGCGCCGTGCTGCTGAAAAGGACACAATCGGACGTGTCGCGCACACCGCACGTCCGATGGACGTGCGACCTCCTCCTACATCTCAGGAATAATATTTTTATCGTTCCCGTGCGGTTTCAGGTCGTTCAGAGCACATTTGCTCCGAATTGGACCGCCGCACACCGTTTTGGTGTTTTATGGCACCGGAAACGCGTTTCCGGCCGCCGCGGTCACAAGGCACCTCCGAATTAGGTGCCTTCTGGCCGACCATTTCAAAATTCATGCCCTGGATATTGTCGTATGGTTTCGTGGCATTCGGAGGTCGTTCGGGTGGTTTTGACCCCCCAACGCGCCATTTCAGCGCGCGCCGCGCTGCTAAAAAGGACACAATCGGACGTGCCGCACGCACCGCACGTCCGCTGGACGTGCTGCCTCCTCCTGCATCTCAGGAATAATATTTATATCGTTCCCGTGCGGTTTCAGGTCTTTCGGAGCACGTTTACTCCGAATGGGACCGCCGCACGCCGTTTTGGTGTTTTATGGCGCCGGAAACGCGTTTCCGGCCGCCACGGTCAAACGGCATCTCCGAATGAGGTGTCGTCTAGCCGACCATTTCACAATTCACGCCCCGGATGTTGTCGTACGGTTTCGTGGCATTCGGAGGCCGTTCGGGTGGTTTTGACCCCCCAACGCGTCATTTCAGCGCGCGCCGCGCTGCTGAAAAGGACACAATCGGACGTGTCGCGCGCACCGCACGTCCGATGGATATGTGGCCTCCTTCTGCATCTCAGGAATAATATTTCTATCGTTCCCGTGCGGTTTCAGGTCGTTCGGAGCACGTTTGCTCCGAATTGGACCGTCGCACGCCGTTTTGGTGTTTAATGGCGCCCGAAACGCGTTTCCGGCCGCAGCGGTCACACGGCACCTCCGAATGAGGTGCCGTCTGGCCGACCATTTCACAATTCACGCCCCGGATGTTGTCGTATAGTTTCGTGGCTTTCGGAGGTCGTTCGGGTGGTTTTGACCCCCCAACGCGCCATTTCAGCGCGCGCCGCGCTGCTGAAAAGGACACAATCGGACGTGCCGCGCGGGGGGGCTGTACGGGGGTGTGGGGGGGATGTACGGGGGTGCGGAGGGTTGTACGGGGGTGCAGGGGGGGCTGTACGGTGGTGTCGGGGGGCTGTACGGGGGTGCGGGGGGCTGTACGGGGGTGGCGGGGGGCTGTACAGGGGCGCGGGGGCTGTACGGGGGTGGCGGGGGGCAGTACGGGGGTGCGGGGGGTGTACGGGGGTGCGAGGGGCTGTACGGGGGTGTGGGGGGGCTGTACAGGGGTGGCGGGGGGCAGTATGGGGGTGCGGGGGCTGTACGGGGGTGCGGGGGGGGGGGGGGGGGGGGGGGGGGGGGCTGTACGGGGGTGTGGGGGCTGTACGGGGGTGTGGGGGGCTGTACGGGGGTGGCGGGGGGCAGTACAGGGGTGCGGGGGGCATTACGGGGGTGCGGGGGGGGGGGGGGGGTGTACGGGGGTGCGGGGGGGCTGTACGGGGGTGCGGGGGGGCTGTACGGGGGTGCGAGGGGCTGTACGGGAGTGCGGGGGGCTGTACGGGGGTGGTGGGGGCAGTACGGGGGTGCGGGGGGTTGTACGGGGGTGCGGGGGGGGGGGGGGGCTGTACGGGGGTGCGGGGGGCTGTACGGGGTGCGGGGGGCTGTACGGGGGTGGCGGGGGGCAGTACGGGGGTGCGGGGGGCAGTACTTGGGTGCGGGGGGTTGTACGGGGGTGCGGGGGGGGGGGGGGGGGGCTGTACGGGGGTGCGGGGGGTTGTACGGGGGTGCGGGGGGGCTGTACGGGGGTGCGGGGGGCTGTACGGGGGTGCGGGGGGCTCTCCGGGGGTGCAAAGGCCATCCCATTGATTACAAAAGTGAAAAATAAAAGTGATAACATCTAATTAATACATATTTCTTTTATCGATACCATACAGAAATTTATAAAAAATATATTGGATAATACATAATCTATAATATCAGATTTATTGATCTGTTAGAATTAGTTCGACTTTTTCAAATGTAGAATCATTCAAGATTATCTGATCAAAAACTCAATATGTGTATAAAATATTTAAAAGACCACCATGGATGGTAATAATGCATTACTTAAATGAATAAATACAGTACATCAATGTCAACCCTACCAGTAAAAACAAAAAACATATCTCGTGAATATATGGTGCGTCACGCGTTGTCATCACTGCTACCTCCTTCTGGTGGGCCAGGTGCCTACAACAAATAAACATTATAAATATTTTAATAACAAAAATAATTTAAATTAAATAAATAAATACAGTATATACCTGCGTCGTATGATCCCCTGTACCATCAGCTCGACGCACATATTCCCGCAGTGCTCTAACCTCGGTTGTCAATTGCGCATTTGTCTCCTCGGAAGCGCGCAGCCGTGCCTCAAAATCTGACATCTGCTGTGTCATATGAGCAACAGCAGGACCGACAACCGCAGCGCGTGACACTACAAAACGAGGAATCCCTGCTCCATAGGTCAAACTATAGCCATGCCCGTCCCGACCAATAATGCGATGAAAGATCTCATCCCGTCGCATGGGAAGCTGTCGCTGGTCCTCTGGCAGATGTTCTAACTCAGCTTCAAATTGAGCCTGTGAAATATTTAAATATATATAAATATATATATGTTAATATATAGATTTATGTAATTATTGGTAAGTACAGACACTTACTATCAATGCTGCAACCTCTGGATCATTGCGATCACGAGTCCTTATCCACACCGACATTTTATCAGTTGCTGCACCTTGCCCTCGCAACTGTATATTAAAAGAATATAAACACAAAACCATATTAATTAATAAATTAATAAATGAATAATATATACCTCATGTCGGATCTGAGACACGTGACGAGTCCCGAGCCTGTGAGTTGGTCCCTGCAACGCTCGATTTTCCGAATGGCGTGTTGACACCTCCTACATTCAATTCATTCAAATTTCAAACAAATCACATATTCTTGAAAATATATATACAAAAAAATAATTAATATACAAACCGCAACACCCTCAGTAGACCAATATGCAACCAAGTCACGCCACTGAGCCGGGAGGACACCTCTCGGGACTTTTTCCAAAATGTCAAGGGCACTCACATTTGGTACCCAGTGGTCCCTCTTCACTTTGCCTTTATAATCTTTCCACATCTTACGGAATTTTCTCATACACACGGGCCGAAACTCTTCAGGGAATACTTTTAAATTTTTCTATAAAGAAAATAATCAAACATATTAGTATTCTTTATAAATAGAAAATAAAGTAAAATTATTTTCTTACCTGAACCTCCCTCCATAGACGATCTAATGTGTCCTGAGGGATAGAAGCCCAATCACACGTGGTCAATGGAAATCGATGTGGGTCACGTATGATATGACCCAGCTGACGAATAAATGCTGGGGCATTCGGTCCCACGGGATGAAATACCTCATCAAATGAAACATCTATCGCCGTGTCGGAATTCCATGATAATATGCCACGACTAGGGCCTCTCCTGCGAGAGGAAGAAGCAGCCGAGTCTGATCCTGTTGAAAACAATTTTATATATAAATTGACAAATTTTATATATATATATATATATATCAATTACATAAAAAATATAGACAATGACATTCAAACATACCTCAACCCTGAGACGTAGATGCCTCAGATGGATGATGTGGATCTTCTGCCTCTTCCCCTGACATGTCTGCAGTCATAGAAAATATCAGTAATGAGTACAAAGTGTTTAAAAGATAAATTGGATTGTTCTTAATAAATCAAACTTTTACAACTGTTAATCAAACAAAAAATGGATTGAATAATTAGTTGTGAATGAATTTTAAAAAATCAGAAAGTTAATCAAATCCTCTCGTGAAGTCAATAAACTGCATAATGCCATTGAAATATTCTCTAGACGTTCGATTTGGAAGATCAATCCAACTCTTATCCATAATAATATCTGTATAACAAACATTTACACAATACTTATTACATTTACATTTTTCAAATCAACTATATTCAAAATAAATATTAACCATTTGTTTATGAACCATTGATAAAATAATAATGTAACTGAAAGCTCATGTTACCTGATTGAGCTACAAACCTGAAAGGGAGGGGAGCCGAAGGTGGTGCTGTGAGGGAGAGGAGGCAGCGAAGGGGAGCCGGAGCCAAAGGCGGTGCGGCAAGGGAGGGGACGGGCGGCGGCGGCGGCGGGGAGCTGGAGGAGAGGAGGCGGTGAGGGGACGGGGGACGAGCAGCGAGGGGGGGGTGTCCGGGGTCGAGGGGGGGGGGGGGGGGCTGTCCGAGGTGCAGGGAGGGGTGTCCAGGGTGTCGGGGGCCTGTCAGGGGTGCGGGCAGGGGTGTTCGGGGTGCGGGGGGGGGGGGGGGGCTGTCTGGGGTGCAGGGGGGCTGTCGGGGGTGCGGGGTGGGGTGTTCGGGGTGCGGGGGGCCTGTCCGGGGTGCGGGGGGGCTGTCCGGGGGGGGGCTGTCCGGGGTGTGGGGGGGCTGTCCGGGTTTGGAGGGGGGTGTCCGAGTGCAGGGGGGGCTGTCCGGGGTGTGGGGAGGCGTCCGGGGTGCGGGGGGCGGTCCGGAGTGCGCGGGGGGGGGGGGGGGGGTCTGTCCGGGGTGCGGGGAGGCGTCCGGGGTGTGGGGGGCGGTCCGGAGTGCGCGGGGGGGGGGGGGGGGGGGGGCTGTCTGGGGTGCCGGGAGGCGTACGGGGTGCGGGGGGCGGTCCGGAGTGCGCGGGTGGGGGGGGGGGGCTGTCCGGGGTGCGGGTGCCGTCCGGGGTGGGGGGGAGGGCCGAGAGGCCCGAGGGCGGCGGCCGGAGGCCTGAGGGCGGCGGCCGGAGGCCCGAGGGAGGCGGCCGGAGGCCCGAGGGCGGAGGGCGGAGGGCGGCGGCTGGAGGCCGGAGGGCAGGCGGCGAGGGAGGGCGGGCGGCGGGGGAGGGCGGGCGGCGGGGGAGGGCGGGCGGCGGGGGAGGGCGGGCGGCGGGGGAGGGCGGGCGGCGGGGGAGGCCGGGCGGCGGGGGAGGCCGGGCGGCGGGGGAGGGGAGGGCGGCGAGGGAGGGAGGGGGTTAGGGCGGCGAGGGAGATCGAGGTCGAGGGGGCGCGGGGGGGGGGGGGGGGGCGCAGAAGCCCCCCGTTTTTTTTATGTAGGTTAGCGACTGCCATTGGCGGTCACTATTGGTTAGCTATAGCGACCGCCAATGGCGGTCGCCCGAGTCTGGGGGGCTTCAATGCCCCCTTTTCTAGTAGTGCATGTCTCATCCTGATCTCTACCACGAGCCCACGTGTCTCGGGAAGCTCATGCCCCTAACCTGGAGGTTCCACTTTCTCTGGGTCCCATCCACACGTTCATTCTCATGGGTTGCCTCTTCAGGTGTCCCACCGTATCATCTAACTACATGGACTTTGATTCCCTGCCGCAGGGATACGTAGGAAGTCTCTTCGAGACCCAAGCCAAAATCCATCATTCATCCTGATTCTCACCCGAGCCGCCACATCCTGGTGAGATCATGCCACCTCACTCCCCTCCACATCATTTGGGAAGCCTCCCATGGGCTGGCCCCGACATCGACATTCCCTCCAGGGGGTTCTTTAATCTAGTCCACTCTAGCTAGTGTTACAATCATTTTGATCCATCTCCGCTGGACGTTAAACTTACGGCATACCCTGTGTTAAACCTGGGAAGTTGAGGAAAGCATCAGGTACATGCCTATGGAATATAATTCCCCACGTTCGATGTGGGATGCCTCAGGCTTCCACGCCCTCAAGAAGCCCTATGATAAGGGAAAGAAGACAGACATGCCAATCCCCAGCGTCAAGACATGCCAGTGATGTCCCAATGCAGCTACTCTCCTAATTGAAGGTTGCTGCCCTGACCTGAACCCTTGGAAGGTCTTGACAGAAGCAGCGTAATTAACTGGAATCCATGAAGATATGGCACCGGGAAGAGGTTCACGAGCTACATTTTAAATCTATGAGGGAGACCCTAACTAAATTATGAGCTCTGAGGATGAATCCACGGAAGAAAGAATAGACATCCCATCATCTCGTTTCGATCAAGGAGAAGACGTCCCTGAATAAGGAACGTATGCCGCCCAACTTTGGAAAGTGAGAATGTGGCGTAACATTAGCTCATCCTTCGTGTGATGGATGTGCGCGCACCCCAGCAAAAGCGTCGGAAATAGTAGCTCTCTAAAAACATGAGAGAAGAGATAATTAGATGGGATAAGCATGGTTTAAAAGTATTTCACAATTTGAAGCTCTCGTAGGATTGAATCCATTTTGTGAGGCACTTTTTAGTCATCAAAAGGGGATATGTGGCATACCTACGCAGTACAGCTATGCTACTTACCTATGCGGGGTACCTACACGACATACCTATACGGGGTACCTATATTGTAGAGTCGTGTATAAGGCCTACATTTTAGCTAAGGCACCCTATTTAAGTCCACTCATGGAAGGTTGTCTCCTTCCTTGGTTCCCTTATCTGAAAGAGACTAAGTTAAAGCCTCCACCAAAACCTCCCGACTTATCAAACCTCAGGGAAAGGTACATCAATGTGTCTCCTATTTGGGTTTTTATATCCGCAATCAAAGGATTCCTAATTTTTTTTACAATGGGGTTAGGATTCCTGGAGTGTCTGTGGGTTTGTATATCCACAGTCACATGGACCTTTCTCCCAGGAATAGTGTTGGGAAGTTCCTAGTTTGGAGGATTAGGGTTTGGGTTATATCCACCCCTTTTTGTCTCTAAGATCTGAAACCTTGGGTCTCTGGAAGGTAGGGTATGGTTCACACTTGCTTTTACATGCAAGAAAAGTAGAAGTCTCCTTCCTCTACTGAGATCCACTAGACCAGCCATCCGGGTGTAATCCCCTAACCATTCACGTAGGAGGTTGCAGTATTTCTCCTCTAAAATTCCTTCACCTTCAATTTTATTTTCATTGGACCCTTGTCCAATGTAAATTGAAGAGAGGTAAGGTTCAATGCCTTGCCCTCGTCCTTCGTCGCCTCCATAGGCGCACCATCTTCCACCAGCGAAAGAGGAAAAGTGTGGGTGCCTTTTTTGAATATTTGACATCCTCTAGTTTCTCACACTGATACTGACTCACATGGGCTTAGAGATTTGTCATGATCACAACATTTTCACAAAACCAAATGAACTACGAGAACTCTGATTCCCATCATAATTGGGATATGGAGGAATCCTTCTTAGGGCCTAAGCTCATTGGATACCATATTCAAGAATCTAACCCTAATTCCCTTAATCCGGGCATCTTCCTGAGGAGTAAGCCCTAAATTAAACCCCCAAATAACCAAGGTATCCTTTTCAGAAAGTAATCTCAAACACATTTCTCTCAAAGGACTCTACTCTCCTATAAGACTCATAGAACTTTTTGGGCTTTGATTCCCATCCACATGGGATATGTAGGAAGACTCCTTGAGATTCAAACCCAACAATTCAAATCAACCATGTTCTCTTTGGTCCCTATTCCCAATAGGGTCTAATATTACTTGGAAACCCATATCCTTTCCGAGTTCGTTGGGATTATTCGGCATAAGTCCCACACCAAACTTTGACTAGGCACCTTTCGCTTATATGTACTTACCACATGACATTAAACTGTATGGTTATGTTCTTATTACATGAACTTAAAAGGTATGATGTCTCCCATTAAGCGGAAGCAAACTATGAGGGTTATGATTCCTTTAACAAGGATGCACAGGTAACCCATTTTATGGGTATGATCCCAATATCAAAACAAACCTTCATCTCCCTAGATGTCAATAAATTCTAGAGCACCCCATTGAGTGGACTAAAAACTAGTATCATCATAATGATGATTAAAGGAATCTAATAGTATATGAGAGGATAACATTGATTGGATTAAATATATATGGATATCTCCATTAATCAAGGATAGGTCACATGTTGTGTGACCCAGTCACATGCTGTGTGACCCAGTCACATGTCGTGTGATACATAACTTTCTTCCAAAACCCTAGCCACCACTAAGGGGGTCCCACATGTCATGTAGCTTCGCATTATACACCATGTTGATTGGGTTTTACTAGAAAACCTAGTTATTCCACCTATGAAAACTCATGCCACTGTAACCTTAGAATTTAACCTCAAACTCACTGGGAATCATGAATCTAACCTGGTCAAACATTTCCATCATCAATCACTAGATTTCGTCCATTTTATTTTCCTAGAAAATGACCAAGTTCATCATTTGTGGTCACACATTGAAGAACACATAAATCAGGTATATAAATACATTTGATTTTCTACTATTTCCATCATCACACCTTCATCACATCATTAAAATCACATATCTCAAATCTTGAATTATTTCAATAGGAAACAGGTGTACAACATTAGATACCTTAGAGTTTTTCGAACCACAGACCAAAATATCATCTTTGATGAATGAGAAAAAGGGGAAGAAAATCAAAAAGAACAATCATGAGGAATATAACATGGTCATTGTTCATGTCGAACTCAATTTATTACCATTAAAATAATTAATGAATAGATAATAATCAATCATAAAGAAATTATCTTGGTAAAACCCCATAATAATCCCATCCTGAAATACACATGATCTTCAGATCAATATGTTGGTTGAATGATTTGTGTTTTTCATAGAAATAGAAATCAGGTAAATAATCTAATAAAAAAACACCCTACCTTGATATGGATTGATAAATGATGAATAACAATCTTGCATCGTTGTTGTTGGAGAGATCTTCAAATTCCACCGCACACCAATCACTGATATATAATCCGGTTGACGGTTATTTGAGATAGATCCTCCAATTCTCTCTCCAATTGTTCTCTAATGGCTCCATGGTTTTGCAAATAACCCTGAGGATTTAGAATAACCATATACTTCTAGAATAACGCAGGTCGTTGTGTCAACGAATGAAATAAAATAATTTATTTAATTATTTTATTCATTTTATGCCCGTGAAAACTTTTCCACAAACACCCTGTGCCAAAAAAGGTTATGTCACACCTAGGGTAAAAACCATATTTTGAAATCAATAATGCCCAAAAATTTCTAATATGGGCCACCATTTAGGATTTATTCCACTTTTTTTTAGAAAAAATTCATGTGAATTCTATTTAATATATTTAATATATTGCAAACATTTATTCTGGACACATCGGGCCTCAGAATTGCATGCCGTCTCAGTGGATAGTCTTGAAAATAATTCATACAATATCCAAAAATAATACATAGAAAATCTAAGTCATTAAAAAAATATTTTATAATTATAAACATATAGTTTTTGGAAAGAATATTCTTCCTAAAAACCTGGGGCGTTACATTCTCCCAACTTAAATAAATTGCATCATAATAATTTTAATTATCACATAACCATATAAATAGCTAAGGGAATTTAAATTATATAGATTACTTAGGATATATTTTCTAGAGAGATAACAACCATACAAACCTAGGAAACATATCACTTTCCCTAGAATAGGCTTATCCATAATATTGAGTTTTTCTATAACTATTTGGGCTAAGAGTCTACCATTATTTGGTATCAAGACCCATATTTTATAATTTTATTCTAAAGGGTTTTTATTATTATCCTTTTATTTATAGAATACCATAGGTTGGTATGAAATATGGTTTCATTAATTCAGATAATTTTCCCTCTAATTAGAGGGAGCCAATCCATCACTAAAATCACGCTAAATTTATCTAAAGGAAGGATAATAAGATTTAAACAAGATACATTCCTATAAAATTAAACTTGGAATACAATAATAACACCACTAAAATATTTCTTCAATAATAAAATCATTAAGGGGATGATTTAATGATCATAGAAAATTTATTTTAGACACCAAAGTTCCTAGATTTAAATTCCAACAAGACATATACAACTATATCTTGGAGGGTGCTTGTACCTTAAATATCAGGATCCAATTTGGGAGTAGTGCTTGCATAGGTATTCCATTTTCCTCTTGGTCTTGGAGGTTAGAGATGCTCATATTCTGGGTAAGTCCTTATATTGGGGAACTAACTTGGATAATTCCCAAGTTCCCCACACACAAGACATTGAATTATTAATGGTGACTTAGTATGAACTTTTTTCTTTCAATTTTATTAACCAAACTATTTAGTTTTCCTATATAGTTTTATGCTCAATGATCCCCTATTCTATAAGAAAATAATCTTCCAGTCCCCTTGAGACAATTCCCTTGGTGCTTCTTTCCACATTTTTTTATATATAGGAAATTGAAAATTATTTATTTCATTAACTTCTTCACTTGATATTTTATAAGACTCCATCATTATTTTATTTGGTGTGTTTGGGAATTCAACTACATTTATATTGTTTATCATATTTTTTGATAGATGGTTTGACATAATCATAAGGATTCTCACTCCAGATCCCATTCCGGTGGGTTGTCCATTAAGACAATCTTTTCATTGTCCCTCACACCCATGGTTCATTCTAGTTCCATCTATTACTAAAACCAAAAGGGTTGACATGAGTGAAAAAACAATAATAATATGGGGGAATTACCATAATCATAAAAGTAATTCAACCCTAAAACATATTTTTCTTTTACATTATCATATTGGCCTACATCTCCTTAGTTTAACCTATATCAATCTTACTTTAACCTATATTACTTTAAGTTGGGTTATCTTATACTTATCAACCTAATCCCTAAAATTAACTATGAAATAAATCCTTCATAATGTTTCATAAAGAGAATGTGATCAACCAAAGAATATCCCTTGGGGGTATCTAGCCAGGTGTACAGTCTTAGGTACATTCATCGTGCATTGGAGTGATGATCAAGTCAATGCTCAACCAACCATTTTTAGGGTGACTACCTATAGGTGCATCTATTCCACAACTACATCCACTTTTTAGTATCTAGATAGGGTTTTTTTTTTAGGGGAACCACATACTCAATACTTTACCAATACATTAGGATATCATCCTATACTTAGACTCATCTCTAGGGGTTTCACTAAGGTTATCTAAACTAATACCCAAAATAGATAAATCCTGTTATGATACAAACTATGGTGACCCAAGATAAACATATATAAATAACACATTGAAAACATGGTTTAATCAATACATCTCACAAATAGTTTCAAAAAACAATGAGATAAATGTTTAGTTTGTTGAAGAATAACTACAAAAACATCTTATTTTCAAACAATTTTGAACATGTTTATATAATCATTATCCTATAGATCCTCATATTGACATCTCATATGATATAATCATCTTCATAACTCGAGGGAATAAAAACATTAGAAAGGGGTGAGATTGAATTTTTGATAAGGGAACCTTATCAACTAGTCATAACCATTAGATCGCAAACATGAGGGAAACCATGAGTAAGATAAAAATATCAAGAGATCACAAGTGACAATAATAAAAATTGATTTATCATTATAAATCATGGAATACTAACATAATACACAATAAAATGCTATAAAAACATGAACTAAAAAAATATAACAAAAATAAAATAAAATATATCTCAGAAATATCATAAACATTTGGTCTATCTTGAAAATAAAACATATCTTAGGAAAAAGAAGTGTCATAAACAAAGGCATAAGAAAATATATCATTTTGAACATAACTTAACCATAATTATGTCAATGCAAAAAATTATGAGCATAACTTAACCATAATTATGCTCATGAACAACCTTGTAAGAATAAATAAACTACAATTATACCCACACACAACCATGTGAGAATAGTAAAACCAAAATTATACAAAAAAAACCTTCTAAGCATAAAAAAACCGCAATTTTACCCACACACAATATTCTGAATATAGATAAACCATAATTATATCTACACAAAACCCTATGAACATAACTAAATAGAAATTATAGACACACATAACATAATGAGCATAATTAAATTGCAATTATACCCACCCATAACCTTATTATCATATCTAAACTGTAATTATAACCATGCAAAACCTTGTGAACATAGATAAAACCACAACTATACCCACAAAAAAACCATTTTCTCATGAGATATAAATCCTTAACCAATGAATTTGATGGTGATATAGGACCCCACCAATAATCATGCATACATATGAGTTCCACTTGAAATAAAATCGTTTATCTTATAAAAAATAACCCATGAGAAGAAAGTGGGTTTCATAAATTTTAAAAATAGAATCACATTAAAAAACATGATTATTTGATACCAACAAAAAGAGTATCTAAAAATAGAATATATAGGTTGATTTAAGAACCATTACTTCATTAGGGAAGAAACCTTTGAAAATGGAAAAGAAATCACCAAATGATTTTTCTTAAAAATAATTTCTCAATATAACCTTAAAAAAGACATGACTTTCAAGTCACTTTCCAAAAACCATTTTTTGAGATAAAGAGGAAAATTATTAAAAAATTAATTTAAAAAAATTCCAATAAAGAGACCTTATTAAGAAATAAAAAATATATAAAAATATGAAGTATAAGGTAAGAATATAAGATCATGGTAAGGAAGATCCTTTTAAAAAATTTAAAATTCCTTTATTGAAAACCCACATCATTAAAAGGATAATGAAATATTTGTTTTAAAATGAATAAATGGGAATAAAAAGGATAATTGGAGATATTTTTTTTAGTTTCCACTTGGGAAAGGAGAACATTTTTAGAAAGTAAAAACATTGATATGGAAGAAAAAACCATTAAAAGAAAGGGTAATTACTATTAACAACAATTCATTTTCATGAAATAATATAATCATCAAAGAGGAATAATTTGGTGTGAAACATTATTTACATAAAAAATAAGTGGTAATATAACATAACATTATAAAATGTTATAATAAATTAATCTTGAAAGATAATATTCAAATAGGAGTGATTATTACCCAAGGAAAAGATTTGAGTCACAAAAACCCCTTACAACTTGGGTAAAAGTTTAATCAAAACCCCTTGAAAGAGAGAGATTGTAATTAAAAATTAAATATCATTATTTAAACACCTCATTACTTTTTTTTCAAGTACTCCTTGACCATATTTTGATCTCCTTTTGGCCGAGTCATGTTTAGGGTGCTTCAGTGGAATTTAGAATTATTTTAAAGGTTTTCTGCGATGTGCATGTTTGGTGCACAATTTTTCCAAACTATACACCCCTTCAGTTAAAACTGTGAAACCCTAGAGAGTGAGGGATTTCATGGATAATACATGGTTTTAAAAAAATTTCTCCCATATAGTATAAACCATGCACCTTGGACAATGAGTCCATATAGGGTGCACAGTTAGGGCACACAGTTTGTCTAACAATGTAGCCCTATCCAGGAAACTATGTGCAAAGATTTTTTTTTAATTATGAAAATTATTTTTAAAATAAACCCCCTGGTTTAACCCCTACTTGATCCCTACTTGAACTAAATCGTTTTTATTTTCTTTTATGGATCTCAAGAATTTATTTTAGGCCCTCAAAACCCTTCTCTTGGAGGATCAAAGTGCGGTGGATCTCATTCGATCTCCTCCAGGTATGTGAATCTCCTCTCATGTGTTCAATATTGATATCTATTTCTCTAATAATAAGAGGGTGTTAGATATTCTTGTTGTTTATGGATATAAATTTTTTGTAATTTAATCTTGTTTCTAAGTTTGATTTCTTGATCTATGACACCTTCATCCTTCATTGGAAAATCCCATTGCGGGTGTTGTGCGTTGTGATTTCCATGATTAAAGGTAGGTAGTTCCATTTGAAATTTTCTATATAATCAATACCTTGATTTTATTGATTTTTAGAAATAGATGTCAATTAATTTATGAAAACCCAATTCAATATTATTTTGAATTGGAATTTTAAATGGCATGGATTTTGGAAAAAAACCCCAATTCTAATGAAATTAGAATTTGGGGTGTATTTTGAAATCGATGGAATTGATGAATTGATTTGAGAATTGATTTGAGAAAAATGGATAAAATTGAAATGATTAAAACCTATGATTGGTATGGTATTGAAAATCCAAGAAATGATTATAATCCCATGTTTTGGTTTTTGAAATTTAAAATTGGGCAATTGAATTGTAAATGATGATTGATTTGAAATGAGATAATTTGATTATTGTTGATTGATTTATTGAGCACATGAAAACCTAGGTAGCTAGTGGGTTATTTGGGACAATAATACTAGGATGATGATTCCCTAGAAATGGATTGATGATGAAAACTCTAAAAAACCTAGTTTATCAGAACTTATCCCAAATGGGATGTTGATGAGTCATATTTGGTCAGATCTAGAGGGACATGTGTATACATATTAGCTGTAATCACCAATATGAGAGGTGTGAGGATTATATAACTAGAAACTATCATATCACATGGAAGATGACCATGGTGATTGTTGTGATTTTTTTATTCCCAAATAGGATCGAGACCATTGTGGGGGAGGAGGGTGAATCCATCATATCCATTTTTTTATTTTATGGAAAAATACACTTTAATGTATGTGGGAACCAATAGAAAAGCCACAAAAAATGAATTACAAATTTCAAAATTCAAATGATCCCGCACCACGATCATATATAACATAACCTATTTCAAAATTCAAACGATTCAAACGAGATGCAGACCATCACCTTACTATGCACACCCTAACACATCACCTATTTCAATTTCAAAATAGAGACCATAATCATCTCCTCGAGCCTACCACTTCATGATGTGTACCCTAACACAAACCAACCCTCTTAGAAACCATTTTTCTAGAAACCAGAATTTTGAAAACCATCCTCATCACTGAAAACACACACAAAACTGTCTAAAACCACCACTAATGAAGAACATCATCATATACCACTGATACAAATCGAATCATCCCGAAAAATAAACAACCAGATCAAGCATCATAAAAAAAACCTTCAAACCTTCACCTACATACAATCTTAAATAACTTCAGAAATTATCTAAGGAACTTTTTAGTCTTGAAACATTCTCTAAAAAATATGTCTTTAAAACTTCCTTATAAAAAGTCAGTTCTATATACCACAATCTGGTATCCTCTGTTCGATTTTCTCTATTCTATTTTCCTTAGTTTGACTCTACTTATACTCTTCCTTTTTCAATTGAGTAAAACCTTAAATGTCAACTCCCAATTCCTCCATCTGATAGAGCTTGGTTCGATGAACCCTGATCTAATGGATGTTACTCTGATGGGATCAATTCAATTAACTTGATTTGATGTAATGTGATCCATTGGAACTTGATCCGATGATTAGATTGAACCTCACTTTGATGAATTTTTCTTAGCTTCAACATGAAACAAATAGTTTGATCAAAATAGTAATATATGTTCCACAATTTTTAGAACTCTAGAACTCATGAACAGTTTAACACTCTTGAAAAGTATTAATGTACTATGCTCTCTTTTATAGGCACCCCAAAATAGAAATGGTGGGAAAAATAATTTCACTTCCCACTTAATGAAATTCACAAATTTTGGATTTCTCGTTTATTTAAGTCTTCATATTTGGTTTCTTTAACTATTTCCAATCCTTATGGGAGATTCTTGAGTCTTCTTGAATATACTCAAACCTTCAGACTTCTTCAAGTTTACACACATTTCTTCATTCCGATTCTTTATTACATTTCTTCATTATGATGAACACATATGAAAAACTGAAGAGGTCCCATTATTATAACCTCTTTTAAACATTAAAATTATTCTCATAGAGATGCCCCATTTCAACTAAAAACCACTTGTTAAAAGTTTGAGATCATTCTGTTGCATTCAAAAACATCCTTCATAAATACTTTGGCAGCATGAACTTATAAAAAACATCTTCAAATTATTTCTCCTTTTCTTCAATTCTTGAGACTGATGATCCTTAATATAATGAAGTTCAACATTCGATGAATTTATTAGTGTCATCATGCATCTAATGGATCTGTCTCTAATTCACTCTTATGGATGTTTTTAGTGCCAGTATGATGAGTCAACACCACTTCTTAAGAAATAATCAATACTTTTTGTTCTTTTTCTCTTGACCCAATCTAAATACAATTCATCATGATGACAATGGTTGACTAAATTTTTGATCATCATCTGGTTGATTGGTCGTTGTTTCCTTCTTATGAATTATCATTTCTAACAATTCAAAATTTATTAAACATTCTAACTCTAATAAAAATTAGAATCCAATATAAAAATGATACCAATAATATAAAATAAATCAGTTTTAGAATCCATTATGATGGATTGGTGTTAGTAGTAACTTATTTACTTCAACAAGAACAATATTCTATCCTTATTATATTGTCACACTGATGATTCTCATACCAATGATCTTCATACTTATGTATTCGGTGTTCATCACATCAATGAGAAGCATCTATAATACTTCTCATTTCATTTTCCTCTCTTTCACAAACTCCAACTTGTATCATGATTTCCTCATGAAATTGATTTTTTTTGGATTAGTGTAGCATCATCTGACTTAAATTGATAATTATTGTGACTTACCATCCTTCCAGTGACTCATTTCTTTCTAAATGAGCCTTAATATGGTATATTTTCTTTTTTATCTTCTTCCAATCATATATTCTCTACCTTTATTTCACAAAAATTTGATCATAATTATATTATATTACTTATGATATTTATAACTAATCGAATAGTAAAGCATCACCAGATTTAGTATTTAATGCAGACTCTGATACAACTTCTCATTATGATAAAAACTTTTATTCCAGATTCAATATGATTTTTAGTAGTTTCTGACTTACTATTAAAATCCACAATTTTATGAATCATATTCAGTGAATCACACATTTGAACTGATTTCTTTTACCGATGGCCTGGTTCCAAAGTTTTTTGTCCAATACAGCTTCCTAGTTTGTCCAATTGTCAGTCTGATAGGGTGTGTATGGAAACAAAAACTCCACCTTTTATAAACTTCAACCATATATCATCTATTGAAAATAAATATAAACAAAACTTAACTGGGGCTTAACAATCCCCCCCTTAGTGTTTTTTGTCAATACCCACTTCAAAAAAATTCCACTCATTTTATTTTATCACTCCCTCCATTACTTTATTTCTCCCCCTATTTCTTATATCTCCACAATTCTTTTTCTCTCCCCCTTATTGAAAATCAAATTCAAAGGGGCCATCAAGACAAGTTTCTCCCTTATTGACAAATGATCTCATTTCCAAGGGTTGAAACTTTTCTTCTTAAAATATTAAAACTCTTTTTTAGGGGAACATAAGTATCACATGAGTTTCTTAAAAAAGAAAATTTAACTAAACAACTCTATGTCTACGTGGGTGAACCCATTTTAGGAAACAAGAGTATATAATCAAGGTTATCAATATTGTCCATAACAAAACTTTCATGTAATACATTTTCTTGTTTATTTCAACATTCTCATTTCTAAGGTAATTTTGAAAAGATTTGTTTAGGATAAAAGTAACCTAAACCCATATCAACAAACATATCATAAAGTTTATATGTATAAACACAACTATAACCTCATTACTTTCTTTTGAAATAGGAGTAATAGAATCAGAAACATCATCTTTCTTATTTAAACTCCTTCAATTTTCTACAAGTTAGTACAAATAAAAAAATGTTCTGGGAATAAAGAGAAACCTTAATAGTTCCTTGGAAACATATATCAAACTAAGAGTCCTCTCCCAGTCTTGAATTTATCTTCATTTTCTTAGATTTTTTATTGGATGTATTTTCTTCCTTCTATTCATCCTTCTCAGAATTTGTAAGAAGTTTATTTTCATCTACATATTCGTCTAATAAGGATGTCAACTTCTTTTCTTCTTCATTAACCTTTTTTTATATTGAGTTTGTAAAAAAAAATCACACCTTCCTCTTGGTCTGGTAAGATAGTCATACAACATTTAGTAATATACCCTTATTTCTCACACCATTTTTACCTTTTCAGAATTTTTAAATCACCATCTATTGAAACATTTTTATAAACTTTTTTCTCAACTTCAGAAACCTCCTTCTTCCCATTTAATTTAGTATATTTTTTTACTTCTCTAAATTTCAAGCCATGCCAATTTTTTTTGGAAAAATAACTAAGCACTCTTTCTTTTCTTTCTCAACCTTCTTACTTTCCTCACCTTTATTAATATACTCATCTTTCTTCATCCTTCAAGTTTCCGTTTTTGGTTCCATATAATCTTTATGAAATTTTGATCTTATTTTCTCACCATATCTCCCCCTTGATTCATACCTATTTCTTGGTAGAGAGATGTTATACCAGTATAAATAAGATCTATGTCTGAAAACTCCACAACACCAATAGTGACCTATAAATATTTATTTTTCATACTAGTAGTGAACTTGTTCAGAATTATTCATAAATCATAGACCACTTAGATTAGGAGGATAATTTCTTATAGAATTCCTATATTCCGTGGTGAAATATGTTTTCCCATAAACATGCTTTTGTAAAACTTTATTTTCACCTTATTTATAATTTTACCTTTAACACCAACTACCTTGGTGAAGTTTTCTCTCATCTTTCTTATCTAACTTTGTATTTCAAGAATAATTGATTGTGCTTCAAAAAAATCCTCCTGTTTCTCATCTAGAATAACTTTTTGAACTTCTATAATCTTTTCAGATTCAACTATCTTCAATTTATTCTTATTATTTTATTCAATAAGTGTAGATTCTTTCATGTTTAGGTTCTCATTGATAATTGATATTTATTTATAGTTTTTTATTTTCATTTCAAGCTCAATAATATTCATATTCTGATATCTAATAAAATTGATATTTTTCTCCTATTTCTTTATCCAATCATCACTCTCAAAATAAATATCTTGAACATAATTCTGCAACTTTCTTCTTTCATTCTTGAGTTGAGTATTCTTCTCAATTTCCTTTTCCAATTTTGTTTTAAGAATACATTATATTTATTTAATATTGTCACCATCATCATCACTATCTGAAGAATTTATTCCATTTCTAACTTGAGCAATAAAGTTGAGTTGATGATTCAATTCATCACCATACGAGGAATCAATCTTTTTTCTTTTTCTCAGATAACGTTTCTTATTCTTTTCATAAGGAAATATTTCCTTATGTTTCTTCCACTTTTTTTCTGAGATTTCTTATCATCCTCTTTGGATTTATACTCTTCAAATTTCTTCCTTGTAAAATTTGATGTGAAATTTCCTTTCCCTTCAAAATTACAAAATTTGAGAGTTTTACTTTTCCATTTTACCATATTGTATTTCTTAAAAAGGAGAGAAACAATTATGTTTAAATCTTAAACTTATTCATCTTCATTTGAATCACTTTATTCTTATTCATCTTCTTATTCTTTATTTTTACCTTTTAACAAATATTTGAAATCCATTTCTCTATTAGGATTTTTCTTGAAAGTAAGATATTTTCTCATTTCATACGCCATAAGGATATTATGAAGTTTGTCCAAGGATAAATCTTCATGATCTTCTTAAGGATAAAAATTTGGCATCAAATCTATCTAGAAAGTTTCTCATAAGTTTCTTAACAATTGTATAATATTCCAACTTCTCATCAAAACTTCTGATGTTACTTACAATCTTATTTACCCTTATAAAATAATTATCAATAGTTTCATCATCATCCATTTTCAAATCCTCAAATCTACTTATCTAGATTTTTATCTTGTCTTACTTAACTTCCTCATTCCTTTCATAATATCTTCTAAACATATCCCATATTTTATGAGATGATGGAAACTTCACAATATTTGAATAAACATCATCAGTGAGATCTATCAACATAGAATTTTGAGATTTTTTGTTAGCTTATACACTTATATTATCAGCAACTATCATAACAGTTTCATTTATGGGAGGAAATTCCACTATTGTTTAATCTCTATCTTTAAGGACAAGTGAAAGAATATAGGGTAACACCCTATTCTTCCAACTATGATATTTCTTTCCATTTAAAACAAAAACATCCTATTTTTTACTAAATTGAAATTCTCTATTCTTAGATATGGATCTTCTATATGAAACCTATTCTGATACCAGTTGTTGTTCCCAAATAGGATCAAGACCACTGAGAGGGGGTGGGGGTGAATCAGTGGTTCCTTTTCTTTTATAATAAAGTTTCTTAAATTCTTTATTAAAATTTCTTAACCTATGAAACTTATTAACATTACGATCCAATCAAGTATAACTTATCCACCTAACCTTTAATATTCAACACATATAAAGAGAAGACAACACATGATATTTATATGGTTCAATACAAAGACATACTTCTTGCCATGTTGGATAGTCCCACCAACATGGATTCTTTCACTATCTTATTTATAGAATGAAAATGAACAAGCAGTGAACAATTCTATAAACCTAGTATAAACTTTCCTTCTATAGTTGGTTATAACCACCGACAATCCTTTTTCATATCCACTTTCCAATAACTGGTTATACACCCTAGAAACTGTACAAGCCTTTCAGCAACTCATACATATCCATAGTTATAAGCCTGACTTTCCTTCTTCTTTTTTGATCCACTTCATAAATTTCTTCACTTCCTACAAAATTAAGTTGAATCAATCTTTACCTATGTACAATCTTCAATAACTTTAAAAAATTTCTAAGGAAATTGTTGGTCTTGAAACATTCTCAAAAAAATCTATCTAGAAAACTTACTCAGAAAAATTTAGTTCGATTTGCCTCAGTTTAGTAACCTATATCCGATGGCCTCCATCCGATTGGCCACGGTTCGATTCTCCTTATGCTCTTCCTTCTTCAATTGAGTAGAAACTCAAATGGAAACTCAAAATTCTGTCATATGGTATATATTAGTCTAATGAACCTTGCTTTGATGGATGTCACTCTGATGGGATTGCTCTGATGGAACTTCATCTGTTAGACTAATGATCATATTGAACCTCACTTTGATGGATCTTACATAGATTCAATCTGAAACAAAATGTTTAATCAGAATATAAATACCTGCTCCACAATTTTCAATGCTCTAGTGCACATGAACAGTTCAAAAATCTTGCATAGTATGAATGTATTATACTCTCCTTTTATAGGAAACCCATAATGATAATGGAAGGAAAACTAATTTCACTCCCCTCTCAACAAAATTCAAAAATTATGGATTTATCATTCATTTAAGTCTTTATATTTGAATTCTTCAACTCTTCTCAATCTTTTTGGGAGCTTCTCAAATATTCCTGAATCTACTCAACTCTTTAGACTTCTTTGATTTTAAAAAAAATTCCTTAGTTCAATTCTTCAATCCAATTATAATTTACTATTCTCTATTATGACGAACACATATGAAAAAACTGAAGATGTCCCATTGTGATGACCTCTTATAAACACTAAAATTATTATCATACAGATGATCCATTTCAACTGAAAAACAATTGTTAAAAGTTTTAGAGTATTCTGTAGCATTCAAAAACATCCTTTTCCAATACTTTTTAAGAAATAAATTATCATGAATGTCTTCAAAGTATTTCTCCTCTTATTCAATTACTCAGATTGATGATCCTATGTTTTATGAAGTTTAGCGTTCAATGAATTTATTGGTGTCATCATGCATTTTATGGATTAGTCTATGATTCACTCTAATTAATGTTGTTAGTGCCAGTCCGATGAATCGACACCACTTATTAAGAAATAATCAATACTTTTTTTATTTTTCTCTCGACCCAATCAAAATACAATTCAACTTGATGACAATGGTTGATTACATTGTTGATCATCATATGGTTGATTGGTTTCTATTTCCTTCTGATGAATTATAATTTCCAATAATTGAAACTTTCTTAAACATTCTACCTCTGATAAAACTTGAAATTTGATATAAAAAGGATACCAAAAATATAAAATAAATCGGTGTTAGAATCCATTATGTTGGATCGGTGTCAGCAGTGACTTCTTTACTTCAGCAAGATCAATCTTCTAGACTTTTGATATTGTCACACCGATGATTCTCATACCGATGATATATATCCTTATATATCTGGTTTTCATCACACTGATGAGAAACAACTAGAATAGTTCTCATCATGTTCTCCTCTCTTCCACAAACTCTTGCTTGTATCGTGATTTCCTCATGACTTTTAAAACTTTTAGGATTGTCGTAGCATCGTCTGAATTACATTGGGAAGTATTGTAACTTCCCATCCTTCCAGCGACTCCTTTATTTCCAACTGAGCCTTAATAAAGTATATAGTCTTCTATATCTTCTGATAATCATATCTTCTCTACCTTTATTTCACACAACTTGTATTACAATTATATCATATTACTTATGATATTAAGAACTAATTGAAAAAAGCATCATCAGATTTAGTATCGAATTTAGAATCCAATACAACTTTGCATTACGATCAAAGATGTCATTCCAAACTCAATACTATTTTCAACAATGTATGACTTACTATCAAAATCCCCAATCCAATGAATCATATTCAGTGACTCACACTGATGGAATGATTCTTTATACTGATGGCTTGGGTCTGAAGTTTTCTGTCCAATACATCTTCCTGGTCAGTCTGATTGTCTATTTTATGGGGTGTGTCTAGAACCCAAAACATCAAATTTTATTAACTTCAACCATATATAATATATTGACAAAAAATACAACCAAAACTCAATTGGGGTATAAATGTTTTGAAATATATGCCATTTATTATAAAATTGTTTTGTTCATTCCAGCTGATTTATATAAACTATTTTATATAAAATTTTTATTTAAGATATTGTTTGAAATGTTTTTTTCATAATTTGAAAATAATAATGTTCTATTTTAAATATGAAAATGAGATATTTTTCCATGCCCTATTTTATTTAAATTGAAAGCATTATTTGGTTTGTTATAATGGAATTTTTTATGGAACACTTGGTGATATGATACTGGGCTTTATATCTCACACTACACCTTTGCCTTTGGGAGTTTGTATATTTCGTTCTTCTAGTTCCAATTAAAGGAAAACCACCACTTGGAGGTTTTGGTTGTTCTTGATCCTTTGGGATTAGAGTGATGTTTCCTTGAATTTTTTTATTTCTTATGAGTACTTTGATTATGTACCTTTTTGGGTTTAGTTATATACCTATTTGGTTTCTGGTACTTTATCTCTTTGGAGTGTTGAACATACTGATTTTTAATCTTTATCTTATATTCTTTTAAGAAAAATTATTTCCCCCTTTTATCTTATATGATTCTAGGTGCTAGTTTACAACCTGTGGGGATTATTAATGCCCTTAGAGCCATGTTAAAGATAGATTAGTATCATGTTACTAGGGTATCTAGGTTGTTTTGTGACAAAGTGGAATCAAAGGAACAAGTTAAGCATATTTCCTTGATGTCAGTATTCTATTTGGAGCATATTTTCTAGAAATAGGAGGTAGTTATGAGTGAGTTCCTAGATATATCTTATTATAACGAGATTTAAGTCACTATGGGAAGTTTTGGAAAGGCGTATTAAGGAATAATTTGATCAAATTATAGTATTTTCAAAGCTTTTGATTTAAATAAGTTAAAATAAAAATCTAGTTATCTTATATGATTGGATTAATTTCCCCATTACTCTTGTTTGAGTTGTAAATTTGAGTAGCCTTCTGTTGTCTTTAATCTTATTTACTGATATTTTGTAGCATAATTACTCTAATAAGACATGTGAATAAGATCGAGGAGGAAGCTATTAATGAACCATAGTGAGAAAATCCTCAAGTTGGTCGGAATCTTGTTGAGGTTATTGTACATGCTTTCTAAGCTCTGGGATAGGCACCTACACCCGTACCTGCTCAGGCTCCAGTTTTGGAACCTTAGAGGGATGAATCTGAAAATCATGCCCAGGAGTTCCTTCTCTATAACCCACCAAAGTTCGAAGGCTCCAATGACCCTTAATAGGATAAGGATTGGTTGAGAAATATAGAGATTCTATTTGATTTCTTGGAAACTCCTGATTCAATTAAGGTGAAATGTGCCACCTTCAAGAAAGAGGGACCTATTAGGAGATAATGGGATTTTATGGTAATAGAAAATAAGAACATGGGTTTAGAGTGGAAGGAATTTAGAGTTATTTTCAATAAATATTTCTATCATAAGTCTATGATACTGGCTAAGGCTGTCGATTTTTGAAAACTTGAGAAGGCTAACAAGACCATGATAGTGTATACAAACCGCTTTGTTGAGATTGTGTAGTTTTCACCCAGGACTGTATCGAATGATAATATGAAGACTAAATGGTTTGATATGAGTATTTGACTTGATATTTTATCTCATCTTTTCTTATTAAAACTTACCTATTATGCTGAGCTTAACCTGGATGGTAAGTTAGAGCAGACGTGAGTTCCTTTTTCTCCTAGTGGTAGTTGTGTGAGTTCCTTTAAAGGAAATATAAAGCGTGATGAGTCTAATGGTCATTCTTGACTGCAGGGTGCTTCCATATCTCCTGAAATTTATATAATAGGCCATTTTCCTTGCTTCCAACATGGAAATCTTGGGCATTTGAAATGAGTTTACACTGAGGCACCCAATATTTATAGCTCCGGTGAATGCTCAAGTCACTTAAATAATTTCTCATATATATTTTCTTCCCCATGTAGTGAAATATGCTCACCAGTACCAAAAGTTACTATGGAGAATTTATATGCTTCATGAAAAAATGGTTCTAGCCACAAACATATGGAACAAAGCTTCTTCACACAGTGGAAGAGTCTCCAAAAGAAGTAGATACAGGTTCAGTGACCATGAGTGGTACCTTCATTATAGTTTCATCTCTAGTTACTACTTTATTTGATACTTTTTCATATCACTCATTTATATAAACTAATATTGTGAACATAATAAATCTTCCTATAAAGCTTTTTTCTTATGTTATGGACAATACTACGCCCTTCAGAATGAAGAGAGAGTAGGGTATCCATTATCCTGCTTATGTATTATCTTTATCAAAGGTTGAACTTACTAGGATTTTATGGTTCTTGACATAAAATCTATTGATTAAAATTTTGGGATGGATTGAATTATTACTAATAAGGTCCGGATTGACTGCTATCTTTGATGGGTATCCTTTATTACATCTGATGGGGTGTTCTGTATCTTTGAGGGAGAATGAGACATGAGGTTGAGTAGAGCTTGAACTTATTATCCAAAGTTGGGGAAAGTAATATCAGTTTCTCTTTTGATCTAAACTGGGAATATTTGAGTGATGATCTCACTATAGTTATCATTGAGTTTCCCAATGTTTTTCTTTTTTAATTTCTCTAGTTTTCCATTGGTAATAGAGGTATATTTCTATATTAATTTAGTGACTGGTACTTAGAAGATATTTATTACTTATTATAATATGGAACTAGATAAAATGAAATATTTGAAGAATCAGTTGGATGATCTATTAGAGAAAGGATTTATATGCTTGAGTGTGTCACTTGGGTGGTGCATATTCTCTTTTCTAAGAGAGCTTATGCAATACTTAAACTATGTGTTAATAATCAAAAACTCAATATATTTATGGTAAATAAAAATTATCCATTTCTATGAATTAATGATACATTTGACTTGTTCAAAGAGGATAAGTGGTTTTCAAAGATTTATATTCGATCTGGTTATCACCAGTTGAGAATAAAATAGCATGAAATTCAAAAAACTTCCTTTTGGAGAAGGTATGAACATTATGAGTATCATATCATGCCATTTGGTTTAAATAATTCTCCTACAGTATTTATGAATTTTATTAAAATTATTTTCCATGATTATATTGATATATTCATTATAGTTTTTTGGATGACATATTGGTTTACTCTCAGTTCGAGTATGATCATGTCTGTCATCTGAGAGATGTTTTGGAATTGTTGAGAAATCACCAACTTTATGCCAAGATATCGAAATTAAATTTCTAGATTTAGGAAGTGAAGTTCTTGGGACACATGGTATCATAACATGGTATATCTATTGATCATTAGAAGGTGAAATATATTATGAAATGGGAGAAACTATATAATGTTTTTGAGATTCAGAGCTTCTTGGGTATATTGGGGTATTATCATCGGTTTGTGAAGGATTTCTCAAAGTTAGCTTCACCGATGATCTCTCTCAATCAGAAGGGAGTGAATTTTTCTTGGGATGATAAATTTCAGAGTTATTTTGTTGAGTTGAAATTTATTTTGACTTATATTATGGTTTTGAATCTTCTAGAGGTCAGACAGGGCTATGTTGTCTTCTGTGATGCATTAGTTTAGGGTTTGGGATATGCTCTTATGTATGGGATCACATCATTGCCTTTGTCTCTTGGAATATTAGGCCACATGAGAAGCATTACCCTACCCATGAACAAGAACTCAAAACCATGATGCATGCACTTAAGACTTGGTGAAATTACCTTTTTGGTGAAAGGTTTACCATGTATTACAACCACAATAGCTTGAGTTATATATTCTATCAAAAGTATTTGAATATATACCATAGAAATTTGGTGGAGTACCTACAATATTTTGATTTCAAAATTTTCTATACCTCAAGTAAAGGAAATTACATTGTTGATGCCTTGATAAGGAAACTTCTAACCCAATCTATGAAAAAATCATCAGAAGAGTAGAATTTTATGGATCTCTTTGCACAATTTCACTTAAGAGTTTGGGAAATATAGGTTGAGGTAGTCTTGGATAGTGTTTAGATAAACTATTCTCTTCTCAAGATGATTATACTAGATAATAATATTGATGATGATCTCTATAGCATTAGAGACTCTCTTTATAGTGAGGAGACTATTGATTAGTGGTCGTTCTCCACGAATGGTATTATAAGTTTTTAGAATTGGTTTTTTATTCTGTTATCTGTGAGGAAATATATGATGGGGAATTTCCATAATTCACAGTGGGAAGTGAAACCATGAACCACAATATTTTATGATATACAGTGATGATTCTAGTGGCCAGGTATGAGACAATACATTGAAAATTTTGTTTTTCATTACTATACCAGTCAGCAGGTTAAGGCCGAGCACCAGAGAACTTTGGGTTTTCTTTAACCACTTCCAGTGATGACTTGGAAGTAGGATGAGATCTCTATGTATTTTGTGATTGAGTTTCCATGTACCCTTCTAAGGAATAATGTGATGTGGGTTGTGTTTGATAGGCTGACCAAATGAGTTCAATTTATACCCATTCATAACACAACCAAAGTTTAGGAGTTGGGAAATCTCTATGTGAAAGATATTGTTCATTTTCATGGTTTTTTTACCTACTATAGTCTTTGATTGAGATCCCAATTTTAAATCTTGTTTTTAGTGGGACTCTAGGAGGAAATGGGAGCTCACGATCATTTGAGTATGGTATACCATCCATATATGGATATGTAGATAGAGATGGCTATATAGATTCTTAAGGATATGATTTTTTATTGCGTTCTCGACTTTAGGGGATCTTCAGATGACCATTTTGGACTAGTTGAGTTCACTTATAACATTAATTACCAATCCACAATCAGAATGGATCCTTTTGAGGCATTATATGATAGGCCATGTAAATCTCCATTATGTTAGTAAGAGATTAGTGGAAGTTCCTTGGTTGGACTGAGTTTGGTTCAAGATATGTCAACAAGGATTCAATTAATTCACCATAGAATGTTGAAGATGCATATCTGGTACAAATATTATGTGGCTCATCATTATAGACCATTGGAGTTCTTTGTTGGTGACCGTGTTTTCTTTAAAGTTTCACCACATTTAGGTCATCAACATCTTGAGAGGAAAGGGAGGCTTTCTCCTCATTTTGTGGAACCTTTTTAGGTTGTTGAGAAGGTGGGGTAAGTGTCTTACCATTTATCACTTCAACCATAGTTTAGATCGATACATAACATGTTCCATGTATCTCCACAATAAAATTATATTTCTAACCCATCTCATGTCTTGAGTTGGTAGGATTGTGATGTTGAGACTGGTTTATCCATTACTAAGCATCCATCTAGGATAGTTGATTCTAAGAAAAAGGTACTTCATGGTAGGATGATACCTTTGGTCCATGTGTGATAGCCCTGCAGGAGACATTAATTCCCATAGGGTTACGGAATTTAGAAATCTATAACATGAAACAAAAAAACCACTAAAATACAGGGTAGTATAGGAATTGAAAGTCTGAGTTTGAACTCATAGAGTTAGGATTGGATAAAATATTAATTAATTAAAATGAAACTAAAATATTTTATGAAAGAAACCTAAACTAATTGATAGAAAGAATAGATAATGGACCATTTGGATTTTAAGAAAATAGAAAAACATGCCCGAAAACTAAAAATCCATGTTCATGATTGATTAGGGTATAAAATAATTGTAAAGAAATCATAGGTGTTAGGACCAAGTTATTTGAATCTAATGGTCATGGTAGAAAATCCCAAAATCACTAACATTCTCTTTTTACAATGGTCATGTTATTTTGGGTATTCATTGACCTAGTAACTGAAAACCATATTTAACCTAGAAAATAATATACTAAATGATCATGGTGTGAATCATTCTCTAGTCAATGCATTGAAATTATCAATCCCTCACTGATCACACAATGGTCATGAATTATAAATATAATAAGAGATTTGAGAAATTAGGGTTTCAGAAAAAGAACCAAATTAATTACATTAAAAAATAAAATACCTTATTACAATAAATCTCCATTCATTACAATTTCTTCTCACAAGTTCTACCCCTAATTATAGTCATGAGGGGGTAGAAAAATAAAAATCCTATTTGACGCATCACGATAATGGAAGTCATTGATCCCAGTGGATATGAATATCTAAATGAATCAATTGAGTAGATCCTTGAACTCTATTTATAGATCCCCCTGATACTTGATTAATAATGAGGGACATTAAATATTGGTCCAAAGGTGGTCTTGGGTAGGTCCCATGTCACAAATTTTGTCAAATATCAAAGATACAATGAATCTGGATGTTAAAATCCCATCATATGAATTTACATGACATGTAATATGTTTACACAATGTGTAATATTTTAATTTCCAAGCATCTTTAATTTTGGCATATCTTTTCCAAAAACATATCCTGAAAAAAGTCACATCATGTAAATGGAATAAACAACATCTAAATTCTATGCTCCAATTTTCTGACTTCGCTACACTTTCTTGTGTTGTTGCTTTCGACCTAAAAAATATAGTGTCATGCCGCGAGTTAAGCGAAGCAGCATGAAGTGTCATTTTCCTCTAATATTCACCTCTTTTCATTAATTTTCCAAGATTCATTTTATCCTACCATAAAATATAAAAAAAGTCAAATTTTCCAACATTTTTCAAGATTAATCAATTAAATTAGAAATCAATAAATTAAAATACTATAAAATGTATGCATGAAATACAATCATTAATGTGCTATGGATGTATGGTTCTAATTATCATGAGACATGGGAGCATGCTACATTGATGATAGAGCAGTAGCCTTATCTCTTTGATATGGAAACTTCTTAAAAGGATTTTTGGGGATAGAAATTTTATATGGTGGGGTGGTTATAATATACCATTACTTATTTCTAGGCACTCCTTGAACCTAGCTTAATCTATTTTTGGACAGATCGTGTTTAAGGGTGCTAAGAGTGGAATTTGTAAAAATTTTAAAGGTTTTCTGAGCTATGCACGGTTGGTACACGTTTTTTCTAAATTGTGCACCCCTTCAATGAAAACCATGAAACCCTAGACAATGAGGATTTTCAAATTTTACACATGGGTTAAAAAACTATGTGGCGACCTAGTAGAAACCTTGTGCCTTGGATAGTGATCCTAGAAGGTGTGCACAGTTAGGGTGCATGGTTTGTTTAACTATGCAGCCCCCTCTAGAATACCTGGGCGCGAACATTTTTAATTTCCAAAAATTATTTTAAAATCCCAAACACCCAGTTTCAACCCCCAATCTACCTAAATAATTTTACTTGTATTTTAAGGCTCTCAAGAATCAATTTTAATCCCTTTAAACCCTTATCTTGGTAGATCAAAGCGTGGAAAATCTCGTTCAATCTCCTTCGGTTAAGTGAATCACCTCATGTGTGTTCTATTCCATTATCTCTTTATATCATCCTTTGTGAGTGTTAGATAATATTTTTTCTGATGGATATAAACTCTATTGAATTTAATATTGACTCTAGGTTTGATTTCTTGAACTCTAACACCTTCTTTCTTCATTGGAAAGTCCCATTACAGGTGTTGAGCATTGTGATTTCTGTGATTAAAGGTTGGTGGTTCTGTTTGGGATTGTCCATATAATTAATAAATTAATTTCATTGATTGTTTGAAATAGATTTAAATGAATTTATGAAAACCCAGTTTGATATGATTTGGAATTATAATTTAAAATGGCATGGATATTGGGGAAAACCCCCCAATTCCATTGGAATTTTAATTTAGGGAATATTTTGAAATTGATAGAATTGATGAATTTATTTGATATTTTTTTGAGAAAAATGGATTAAATTGAAATGATGAAAACCTATTATTGGTTTAGTATTGAAAATGAATGAAATGATGAAAACCCCATGTTTTTGTTTTGAAATTGAAAATTAGAAAATTGAATTGTAAATGATGATTGATTTTAAATGCAATGATTTTTTAATCATTGATTGATTGACTGAGCACATGAGAGCTTGGGTAGTTAGTGGGTTATTTGGGACAATAATGCTAGGATGATGACTCCCTAGAAATGTGTTGATGATGAAAACTATAACAAAAACCTATTTTTGAAGATCTTATCCCCAATGGGATGTTGATGAGTCCTACTCAGCCCGATCCCAAGGGATGTGTGTACAAATACTAGCTGTGATCACTGATATGAGAGGCGTGAGGATACTATAACTGAAAACTATCATACCATATGGTAGATTACCATGGTGCTTGTTGGGATTATTTTGAAATATATTCCACTGATTATAGATCAGTTTTATTTATGCCAACTAATTTATATAAACTATTTTACATAAAATGTTTGTTTAAGGAATTGTTTGAATTTTTTCCATACTTAGAAAAGAAGAATTTTTTGTCCAAAATATGAAAATGAGATTTTATAAAATGACCTGATTTATTTAAATTGAAATCATGATTTAGTTTGTTATTATGGAATATGTTTAGGAATAATTGGAGACACTCTACTGGGATTTATAGCTCACACTCTACCTTATCATTCATGCATTTTTAAATTTCCTTCTAACAATCCTGAGAAAAAAAGAAATCAAAACTTGGAGGTGGTGTTTGTTTTTGATCCCTCAGTATTGGATTGATTCTTACTTGGGGTGTTTTTATCTTTCTATTAATTAATGTGACGCTGTACTATTTTGGGATTTGTTACATACCTATTCAGTTTCTAGTACTTTCTCCCTTTACAGTGTTGAGCATACTGACTTTTAATGTAACAAACCAAATATTTAAATGGAAATTTACTTATTATAATTATTAAATATAATCACATAAAATCACAACATAATGAACTACTAAGTTCTATGTGACTTTTAAACATAGTTTTTCATTTTTTGTAATTTGAGTTTCAAAAATCTGACATATACAGTTGCAATCAGTAAGTTAGTTGGAGTCCGATAAGGAAAACATAATTTTTGGTGAATAGTATCCTACCCTTAAGAATAGTAACATACCCTTATAAATAGTGATATAACCTAATGAATAGTAACCTTACCTATGATATTATATAAATAATATTCAAGTGGAAGTACGATATACATATATTTTAGAATAAGTAAATAAACGTTTTAAAACTGTTTTTTAAAATAAATTACAATTTTAATTAAATATTAAATTAATCATATTTAGAAAATTATTTTTGAAAAATAGATTTAATTTTTAGATTCTACCCGTCAAAAAATGGTTAGTGTGAATTTTTGGGATTTTTTTGAAATACTTGAATTTTTGGTGAATAGTAAAATACAATAATTTACAATAAATGATTAATAATGGATTTATTGAGTCGTTGATGATGATATTATGATGTAAGACCAATTGATTAGAAATTAAATGCATTTATTATAATTCTTGGTCATGGAATACTCACTATTACCTGTCTTGTGAAGAAATAATAAATCAATGATTATAATATTGTGAAAACCCCTCTCCCCTCCACTATAAATACCACCCATCCTTACATCTTCTCTTCACTCCTCTCAAAACTTTTTCCTTACCAATATTCTATCAAAATATCTTCCCAAGATCCTTAACCACCTCCAACATCCCCTAGTCTCTTCAAAATACCAAATCCTCTCCTCTTAAGAGGCTCTCAATGGAGTTAAACTCAAGAGGCAAATTCCTCTTTCCAATTATTTTATTTCTTTTAAGTTCTTTTCTTTTATTATTTCATTCCTTATCTCCATTCACCCAAATGGTATGATAAATCTATTAACATAAATTTAATGGAATCATATTATAATAATGTGATAATTAATTATCTTCTCTCCTTTCCCCATCTTCTATTTGAAAGAAATAAAAACACTGTTTGAGATGTGCTAATTTAACACAATCAAGGACGACATGTTATCAATTTCCATTACCATATTCAATTATGGTCATGAAACCATTTTCATGGTTTAAAATACCATAATATATGTATTTTACTTAATCTATGGTTCTTTAATTCTTTTGTACACATGGTTTTGTTTTATAAAACAAAATGTGTTCTTTGTGGTAAAAAACTGCCAATTAACCCAAAAGGTTGTCACTAAAGTTTTATATATTGATCCTACTTCAATCCAAGTAATCAAATTAAAATTTAAACCATGTAAACTTATGGATGTTCAATAACAAAATTTAACCTCAATTCTTGACAAACAATTTCATCTTACATGTTTATCCAAACATGAATATAAGTGAACCAATCATTAAAACCAAGTAAGCAAACAGACTTGAACAATAAAATTGAACCTCATAACCAATCAAAATGGTTATAAATGAACTTAAAAATATTATAATAAATATTATAAATATATATTAGGTTATTTAATTATTAATTAATGAACCTAATTTGACTATTCAGGTCATTGATATCAAGTGGAGAACACCAACAGACTTAAGGTAAGGGATCCTCTCCATTTCAATTTTATTCAAGAATGTCCTCTATGCTATGCCATTTTATATGTAATACCTAATGATGGGGTATGATTTATAACATTATATTACTTCCCTAATGATTTATAAGTGATGATAAATCCCATTCTCTCTCATAAATCCATCTTAAGTACACCTGATACCATGCCGATAATTCGTAAGGAATTCTACCTAGACCGCCTTTATTCTTCGGGTTGATCTATATTTATTTTTACCTAAATGAAGTTGTATTTTATTTTTATGTACAACCTATAAACAATGTTTATATGCTCCAAAATCATGTTTCAATATCCTTACCTCATTATCTTTTAGGGATATACATGCTTTTAAGTAAACACCTCCTCAATACTTCCCAATAAGCAAACTCGTTTTAAGGAAACTTCCTAAATTTTTACGAAATTTAAAGTGTAATATATCATCTAATTTAAGCCACAATTTTTACTTATAAAATTATTCTTTTTATTATGAAAACATTATTGGTTAAATTATAATTTTATATAAAATATTGCTCCCTTTTCTATTTTGAAAGCTCTATAGTATTTTCCTTAAAACCGAAGAAAAATGTTTTAATGCTAAAATTTATCAAATAAATTTCTTATATGTTTTCAATTCTGTTTGAAATCACTTACCATGATATATTACTATTTTAACTTATGAACATCCATGTATGTTCTAATTCCTTTCTTTCATGTACACTTTCATGATATGCCCATTGGTTATGTTTTATGTCATGATTGGGGTACCCAATTCTTTCCATGGGTAACCCTTATGTTTATGTAAGATTGATTATATATGATTATTTATGTGGAAAACATATTCATGAAATTTAAGATGGGTGCACCCAGAGAGCTCTCCAATTCATTGGGTAAAGTTGAGTCTCATGAGATGTTATGTGCGACGGTTTAGGCAGTTAGCCTTGGATTGTGCTACTATGTGAAACGGTCTTGGCGGTTAGCCTTAGCTTGTGATACTATAGGAAATGACCTTTCTGGTTAGCCTTGAATCATACTAAATTCATGTTTTATGTTTCTACCACATTTCTATGATTCCATATTTAAATGATCCCATGTTTATATGTTCTAATTTCTTATGTTACATTCCTTTTTATATCTTTATGTCATGTCTTATAACCCATGTGCTAATGATTTATTCTTATTCTTATTCCCTTAATGGGATTTTAGCTCATCCATTTGTTCATGTTATCCTTTGGTTATCCTATGAAGCTGTATGATTCACAATGGAAGTTAGGGGCTCTTTATGAAGACTAAATAAATAAATGTTATATTTAGTTCCATATTTTCAGTTATATGTACCTAGTCTTCCAAGACACTAGAATTCACGATATTTGGATTGTAATATGATGTATAATTATTATTAAAATCATGAAATGTTAGATTTAAAAGGCTAGGGTCACTATAGTTGGTGTCATAGGATGGTCTAGTTATTTTTGGAGATTAGGAATAGAGCGCTTTAGTAAGAACATTAAGGATGTGACTAAGTATAAGAAAACATCCCTATATTTTGGTAAGTATAAAGTAAGTGGTTTTTCAAGTAAATACGTCCCTATTTGGATACAAATAGGTAGAGGCAGCTCTGGAACAGATGTACCTAGGAGTTAAAACTCCGATAAGGAGTTTCAGGCTTGACCCGGGGTATCCTGGTACACAACAACGGGCCTTACTGCACTCTTGGTTTGACACTCCTAAGGGATATGATTTGGTAAATTCATGAGATTACTACAGAACATTATTAAGGGAATAAAAAAAAATCCCATAAGAATATAAGTTAAGAAATAGATCAAGGATAACCTAGATTTAAACCTAAGGAATCACAAGTTAGGATATACTTATCCTTTACAAGTTTATCCTTTTATGTTCAAAGTTTCCTTTTTATGCTCAATATCTAAGTATTAAAGCCCTCTAATTATACGTTATTTTTCTTAGTTAATGGTAGGAAATAGAAGAAAACATTCCAAAAACCAATGTGATAGGCAATGCTAAGATTACCCTAATGATATGACTAATATGATGGGAATGGGTGCTCAAAACTTCATGACAATACTTTCTCAACCGACTCAAGTTATGGATAATAATTTTAATCACATGAAAAAAACTCCTTATCCAAGGAAAGAGAAAATTTCCATAGAATCCTTCATGTGGCAAAGTCCTCCCATGTTTAGTGGATCTTCTGATCCCCTCCTTAGAGAATAGTGGATAAAATCTATTGAAAAGATATTCTCTATCCTCTAGTGCTCTAAAGAAGAGAAAGTTGTACTTGTGGTCTATCATTTTTATGGGGAAGATGATCAGTGGTGTACACTGATCAAGAATACAATGTTCCAATAGGAAATTGATTCCATGGATTGGGGGGAATTCAAGAGGATGTTTTCAATAAATATTTTCCTCAAACCCTCCATCTCAAGATAGAAAGAGAGTTCCTCGAACTCAAGCAGAAGGAAGATGAGTCCATCTGTGCGTATGAAGCAAACTTTACAAGGCTTTTAAGGTATGCCTCTGGCTTTGTCATGAACATCAAAATAAAGGTAGATCGCTTCTTTAGTGGGCTAAAGATGAGTCTATGGATGGTGTTGGTGAATTGAGACTTCAGAAGTTATGAGGAGATTTTCAATTGTGCCCTCAAGGTTTAAATGAAGATTGGAGACTCTCAGTGGTCTCGTGGGACCAATGAAAAGAAGAGAAAAATGTAGAACACCATGGGTGGTTCAACAAACAAATACCATGATGGAAGGAATCCTGAATATCCCACTTGTAATTTTTTTGGGAAGAATCATCCTAGGAACTGTTTAAAGGGAACCATGAATTGCATCAAATATGGAAAGTTGGGACATCTGTCCAAGAATTTCGAAATGGATATGAAAAATCCAACTAATTTGGAAGAATAAAGGAAGGTTCATATCAACGCTCAACTAGTGGTGCAGTGTTACAACTGCAAGGAGCATGGGAATTATGCAAACAATTTCCCTAAGCCAAGGGTTGTGAGAGTAAATCAACAAAAACCTCCAAGGTAACAAGGAAGGTCTTATGCTATCACTACTCTTGAGGTGGATCCAGAAAACGATGTGGTTATAGGTACACTAGTTATTCATTCAATAATAGCAAACATACTATTTGATTCTGGTTCTATGAATTCTTTCATATCTTGAAAGTTTAGTAGAACTATTCAAACACCACCTCAAAATTTGGAGGACAAGTTATCTGTGAGAACAATGAATGGGTAAATTATTGCATCTATGGTTTATAACTCCTCCCAAGTTAACATTTATGGATTGAACCTCCCATAAAATCTTGTCATACTTCCTTTAGTAGAGTTCAACGCTTTCTTGTTCATGGATTGGATATCTTTATACAAATCCAACATCATCTATCAGGAAAGGGATACCACTCTTCAAATATAGAAGAATCCTACAATTCTATACAAGTGTAAGGAGGAAGATGAATCCCCTTTATAATCATCATCTCAAGTGTGGATATTGCATCCTTATGAGCAAGCATGTCTAGCTCAAATGATTGGGACAAAATAGAGAATCATGCTTGAAGACATGCCCATCATGAGGGATTACACTGATGTATTCCCTAAAGAGTTTCTTAGTCTTCTTCCTAATCGTGAGGTTGAATTCTCAATTAAAATTATTCTAGGATCTTTTTCTATATCAAAGACACCTTATAGAATGGCCATTGTAGAGTTGGAGGAGCTGAAGAAGCAGTTGCAGGAAAATCATGAGAAGGGTTTTATACGTCCGAGTGCTTCACCTTAGGGTGAACTAGTCTTATTTGTCAAGAATAAGGATGGATAAATGCACCTCTTCATTGATTATCATGAGCTCAATAAAATCACTATAAAGAACAAGTATCCCCTACCACAGATAGATGAATTGTTCGATCAGCTTTGTGGGGCCAGTTATTTCTCGAAGGTGGACCTTCAATCGGGATATCACCAATTAAAAGTGAGGAAAGAAGATATTACCAAGAATTACTTTTGAACAAGGTATGGACACTATGAGTTCACAATGATTCCCTTAAAACTCAATAATGCTCCAGAAATTTTCATGGATTTAATGAATAGAGACTACAGAGATTACCTTGAAAAATTTGTGGTAGTCTTTATTAAGGATATTATGATATACTCCAAGGGAAAGGAGGAACATGAGGAGAATTTGAATATTGTGTTAAAGACTTTTTGAAGGGAGAAGATGTATGAAAAGTACAGTAAATATGAGTTCTAGATGGAGGAAGTATCATTCTTGGGGCATGCTATCACTAACAAAGGGATATATATGGACCCTTCTAAGACAAATTCAATTGAGAAGTGGCCCATGACAACATCTGTAATGGAGATCCACAGATTTTTGGGTCTAGTTAGGTATTATCGACGATTTTTGAATTTTTTTTCAAGATTGTCATACCCAATGTCCAAGATAACACGGAAGGGAGTAATGTTTGTCTGGACTTATGAATATGAAGACTATTTTAAGGAGTTGAAAAAGAGGCTAATAACTACACCAGTACTCACAGTCCCAACAAGTGGATAACTCTTTGTGGTGTACAGTTATTCTTCAAAGAAGGTCTTAGGATGTCTGCTAATGAAAAATGATAAATTGATAGCCTACGCCTTAAGGCATCTAAAAATCCATGAGAAAAACTATCCCATGCATGATCTAGAGTTGGTGGCTGTGATCTTTATGTTGAAAATATGACAGCATTATCTCCATAGGGAGAAGTGTGAGATATATACTGACCACAAGAGTCTCACATATATTTTCACACAAAAATAGCTTAATTGCTCCAGAAAAAATGGATAGAGATCATTAAGGATTATGATTTCTCAATCCAAAATCATCCCTGTAAGACAAATAATGTGGTAGATACTCTAAGTATAAAGGATCCTGCATCTTTATCAATGATGAGAATTGAAAAGGGTACGATCTTATTAGATTTACAGAGGATGAACATGAGAATAATTAAGTGAGGAATATCATCAATCTTTTCTCAAATGATTTCTCAACCATCCCTCATGGACAAAATAAAGGATGCTCAAAGAAAAGATTTGGAAATTATGAAAAGGGTAGAAGCTATCAGAAATAGGAAATCCTTAGAGTTCATGATTGGTGAGGAAGGAGTTGTAATATTTGGGTCATGATTATGTGTACCATCCGATCCAGATATAAATAGGGATCTTCTGAATGATGCCCATAGCTCAACCTTCTCTATCCACCCAAGGAGCACAAAATGTATCAAGATCTCAGAGAAAACTTTTGGTGGGACAATATGAAAAGGGGGATTGCTGAATATATATCAAAGTGTCTGATATTTCAACAAGTTAAGGATAAGAGGAAAAATTCTAGGGGGATGATGCAACCACTACCCATACCAACATGGATGTGGGAGAACATTACCATGGACTTTGTCACTGGACTTCTAAGGACATCCAGATAAAACAATTCTATATGAGTCATTGTGGACCATCTTACAAAGACAACTCACTTTATCGCAATTCGATAGGACTTATAATTGGATAAAATTTCTTAGATTTATATAAAAGAAGTGGTAAGGTTGAATGGTGTACCATAATATATTGTATCCAATTTAGATTCAAGATTCACCTCAAAATTCTGTAAAAGTCTCAAACATGTTCTAAGCACTGAACTAAACTTCAGTACAACCGATCATTCTAAAACTGATGGACAATATGAGAAAACCATTCAGACACTGAAAGATATGTTGAGATCGTGTTCTATGGACTTCAATAGAGGATGGTACCAACATCTTCCACTGGTTAAATTATCCTACAACAACAGTTTCCACTCGAGCATCTGCATGGCACCATATGAATCCCTTTATGGGAAAAGGTGTAGAACACCAGAGTGTTGGGATGAAGTTGGAGAATGTAAGATTCTAGGACCTGAAATGTTCAAAGAAATATTGGAGAAGGTGAAAACCATTTAGAATCATATTAAGGTAGCCCAAATTCAATAGAAGAGTTATGCAGATAATCATCGATGAGACCTTGAGTTCAAAGTTGGATACATGGTATTTCTACACATATTTATATGGAAGAAGGTCATGAGGTTTGGGAAGAAAGGGAAGTTAAGTCCTAGGTACATCTTCCCCTTCGAGATTCTTGATCATGTAGGGGATATGGCCTATAGATTAACACTTCCACCAACTATGGAAAAAGTACATGATGTCTTTCATGTATCCCTCTTAAAAAAGTACATACCATACCCTTCATATATACTCTCTTTAGAGGTGGTACAGTTGAAGGATGATCTTTCTTATGAGGAGAAGCCAGTGAAGAGCTTGGATCATAAAGATAAAGTTCTACATAACAAGACTACTCACCTTCTCAAGGTACTATGGAGGAACCATAAGTATGAAGAGGCAACATGGGAACTGGAGGAGGCAATTAAGGAAAATTACCCACACCTATTTATGTCCTAGAATGTAAAATGAAATTTCGAGGGTGAAATTTCATAAGGGGGGAAGAATGTAACGACCCAAAGATTTCAATGGAAATTTACTTTTTATAATTATTTCATATAATCACATGAAATCACAACATAACGAACTACTAAGTGCTATGTGACATTTAAACATAGTTTGTCACTTCCGTGATTTGAATTTTGAAAATATGACATACACAGTTGTGATCAATAAGTTATTTGGATTCTGATAAGAAAAACTTAATTTTTAGTGAATAGTAACCTACCCTTAAGAATAATAACACACCCATATGAATAGTGATATAGCCTAATGAATAGTAACCTTACCTATGATAGTATATAAATAATATTCAAGTGTAAGTATGATATACCTATATTTTGGAATAAGTAAATAAATGTTTTAAAATAGTTTTTTAGAATAAATTATGATTTTAATTAAATATTAAATTAATCATATTTAAAAAATTATTTTTGAAAAATGTTTTTAATTTTTGTATTTTACAAGTCGAAAAATGGTTAGGGTGAATTTTTGGGATTCTTCTGAAATATTTGAATTTTTGGTGAATAGTAAAATTAGATAATTTACGATAAATGCTAAATAATGGATTTATCGAGTCATTGATGATGATATGATGATGTAAGGACAATTGGTTCGAAATAGAATTTATTTATTACTATTATTGGTCATGTAATGCTCACTATTTTTTTCTTGTTAATAAATAATAAATTAATGATTATAATATTGTGAAACCCCTCTCCCCTCCACTATAAATACCACCCATCCTTACCTATTCTCTTCAATCCTCTCAAGCCTTGTGCCTTGCCTATATTCTGCCAAAATATCTTTACAAGATTCTTCCCCATGTCCAAAAACCCCTAGTCTCTTCAAAATACCAAAGCCTCTCCTCTTAAGAGGCTCTCAAAGGAGTTAAACTCAAGAGGTAAATTCCTCTTTCCAGTTCTTTTATTTCTTTTATGTTCTTTTCTTTTCTTGTTTCTTTACTCACCTACCTTCCCACAAATGGTATGATAACTCTAGTAACATACATGTAATAGAATTATATTATAATAATGGGATGATTCATTGTCTTCTCTCCTTTACCCATCTTCTATTTGAAGGAAATGAAAACACCGTTTGAGATGTGTTAATTTAGCACAATCAAGGATGACAAGTTATCAATTTCCATTACCGTCTTCAATTCTAGTCATGAAACCATTTTAATGGTTGAACCAGAAAATAATATATTTATTATTCCTCATTTATGGTTTTGGAATCATTTTGTACACATTGTTTTTGGTTTATAAAACAAAATGTGTTCTTTGTGGTCAAAAACCACCAATTAACCCAAAAGGTTATCACTAAAGTTTTATATAATGATCCTACTTAACTAAAATTAAAAAAATTAATATTTTAACCATGTAACCTTATTTATTTTTAATAATAAAATTTAACCACAATTCTGTAAAAACACTTTCATCTTACATGTTTATCTGAACATGAATATAAGTGAACCGATCATTAAAACCAAGTAAGCAAACAGACCTGAACAATGAAATTGAACCTCATAACCAATCACAATGGTTATAAATTAACTTAAAAAGATTATAATAAATATTATACATATATATTAGGTTCTTGAATTATTAATTAATGAATCTAATTTGACTACTCAGGTCGTTGAAATCAAGTGGAGAACACCAACAAACTTAAGGTAAGGGATCAACTCTATTTCACTTTTATTCAAGAATGTCCTCTATGCTATGCCATTTTATGTGTAATAAATAATGATGGGGTATTATTTAGAACCTGAACCTTAATTCCTTCATGATTTAGAAGTGATGATAAACCCAATTCTCTTTCCTGAATCTCTCTTAAGTACACCTGATACCATGCCGATAATCCGTAAGGAATTCTACCCGAACCGCATTTATTCCTTCATGTTGCTCTATCTTTATTTTTACCCAAATGAAGTTGTATTTTATTTTTTATTTAAAACCTATAAATGATGTTTATATTCTCTAAAATCATGTTTCAAGATCCACCCCTCATTCTATTTCGTTGATATACATTCTCATAAGTAAACCCCTCCTCGATACTTCCTAATAAGCAAACTCATTTTATGGAAACTTCCTGAATTTTTACTCAATTTCAAGTGCACTATATCCTCTATTTTAATCCAAAATTTGTCTTTATGAAATCATAATTTTTATTATGAAAAATTTCTAGGTTCACTTATGTATTTATTTAAAATATTTTTCCCTTTTCTATTTTGAAAGCTCCATAGTATTTTCCTTAAAACAGCAGAAAAATGTTTTAATGCTGAAATTTATCAAATACATTTCTTATATGTTGTCACTTTTGTTTGACATAAATTACCATGACATATTCCTATTTTACCTTACTAATTTCCATGTATTTTCTAATTCCTTTCTTTCATGGACACTTTCATAATGTGCCCATTGGTTATGTTTTATGTCATGATTGTGGTACCAAATTCTTTCCATGGGCAACCCTTATGTTTATGTAAGATTGATTATGTATGATTATTTATGTGGAAAACATATTCATGAAATGTAATATGGGTGTATCCAGATAGCGCTTTAATTAATTGGGTAAATTTGAGTCTCATGAGACGTTATTTGCGACTGTCTATGCAGTTAGCCTTGTCTTGTGCTACTATGTGCAACAATCTTGGCGGTTAGCTTTGGCTTGTGCTACTATAGGAAACGGTCTTAGTGGTGATCCTTGAATCGTAATAAATTCATGTTTTATGTTTCTTCCACATTTCTATGATTCCATGTTTAAATGATCCCATGTTTATATGTTCTGATTCCTTATGTTACATGCCTTTTTATATCTTTATGTCATGTATTCTAACCCATGTGCTAAGGATTTATTCTTATTCTTATTAACTTATTGGGATTTTAGCTCATCCCTTTTTTAATTATATACTCATGTTATCCTATGAATATTTCTGAGAAAAATTGAAGTTATGGTCTCTTTATGAAGACAAAATAAAGAAATGTTATATTTAGTTCCATGTTTTCAGTTATATGCATCTAGTCTTAAAAGACACTAGACTTCATGATCATTGTATTGTACTCTAATGTATAATTATGCTTAAAATCATCTAATGTTATATGTAAAATGATAAGTTAACTATATTTAATCTCTATCTTCAACTATTTTATGGAAAATTCATTCCCTCTTTTATCTTGTATGACGTCAGGTTCTTGTCGCCAACCCATGGGGATCGGGAACAACCTTCAGGCCATGTCAAAGATAGCTCAGTATTAGGGTACCGGGGTATTCAGGTTAGTTAATGACAATGATTTAAATATAATTCATGATATGACTTATCAAAAATTCAGTATTCATATCTTATAAATGAAATTAGGTTCATAATACAAAACATGTATTAAAGGACGAAATTTGAGATGAAAATACATTACCTTTATTATTTCTTGGTCGAATGTGATATAAAATCCTATAAAATAAACATAAATATCTTGATATAATATTTGAGAACCATATTAATACATAAAAATATTAATAATTTTTATTTATAATCAATATTTACATGTATATTAGTTAGTTTTTCCTTATATTTCCACATCACGTGCTTATAGTTTTGACCGTTTTCCTTAGTTTCATAAAAGTGATGTAGGTATTCATAAATATTCTAAAGTTTATAATTACAAGTTCATTAAAGTCACTATAATGGATTAATTATAATGATTTTTTAATTTTCAAATTCCCTTTATGATTGTTTGTCTCTTTATCCTTGAATACAAAATCAACAAAAAACAGACTTCAGTGATTTTCTTAACCAACAAAAGTTGTTTTATAAATTATTGAGTTAAACATTGATGTATCATTTATAGAAACAAATAAAAATAATTATTTAAATATTTATATCATATCATATCATTAATTATTCTTTCATAGTCATTTATGATATAATTTCATAGCATTGTTCAAGTAGGTGGTTAAATTGACCCAAACATGAACATGCCTTGATTATTGATGATTATGAGGTGATTTAGTTGAAATATAATTACAATGGTATAATAATGATATAATTTTACATTTATTAGTGTTATATATTGGTCGCGCAGTCGTTGAGTACGTGCAAATTTAAAATTTATAAACCCTACAAACTACTAGTACTGTGGTAAGAAGGGTGTCGAACCATAGAGAAGGGCTTATGTTGTACTAGACCGAATTAAAACTAAAAAAATAGAACACTAACAAAAACTGTACGCAAACATTGAAACAAACACTGATAATGGGTGTGAGAATGAAGGTGATATGTTGAATTATGTGGCTTGAACAGAGAGCAAATAGTAATGATGATTTTAGGGTCCTTGGGCTGCTTTGAACTGATTAAAATGATGTTCCCCGCTTATGTTTGATTTAACTCAATTACTCAGTGCATAGAAAAATGGTGTTAATCCACTGAGTTGTCACTTCAGTGGATCAACACACCTCGATTAACTTCCTTGAGTCTCGATCTTTCAATCTTGACCCCTGGATATATATTCTTAAATTGGAGAAGAGATGCACTGACCTTTTCCAATTCTCGATACTTCGGTCAATGATCCATGGTGAAATGATTTACTACCATACCTGTCGGTTAAGTAATGTGAAAGGATACTCAAAATAAACAGAAGAGGAACCCAAGCAATAGAATCACAGTGAGCAATCAAATTAATAAAACACGACGGATCGATAGATGATCAGTTCTCTACAGCTCGATTCCCCTAATCTATTAACTACACATTAAAACAATAAAACAGATAGAAGCAGATAATGAATTAAGAAACATCTCCTGCGAGATTTATCCTCTCTCCAGCAACTGCTTCGATACTGATCTCCTGCTCAATGTCTGTCTGCCTCTGTTTTTGTGGTGAGATGGATTGAGAGTTCTCTCCATGGAAGAATGGATGCTCGCCTCCCTGGAATCCCCTTTCTTGTTCCTAGCAACTCTCGTGATGAATGCGGACGATCCCTTCGAAGTCTCTCGAATCTCATCTGAAGTGTTCCCTGACCTCCACGTGGGACTTTCACTATGCTGCTTCCTCCCGCGCTTGTCACCGGAGCAGTTGCTCTTAACATATTGAAAAATTAAATGTGCGCGCGACGAACCAATTTCTTCCCTGGACACAGCAGATCCACATGGCACACTTCTATCTGCATGTCACCCTCTTTTTAGTGAACTCTAAGTGAGTGCATCCTGCCCCTGCCACGAAACAACAAAATACACACGTGTGTCAAATACGAAATAAATGAAACCAAATATATATATACTACATATTTATAACACTAAAATAAAAATACCAAAATCTAATAATATTATTAAAATAATAACTATTAATAACATATAATAAATATAAGAAATTAATATATACTTTTATTAATATACCTATTATTATTATTATTATTGTAATGAAACTAAAAAAACTATATATTAAAATTATTACTTAGATTAGTTGAAGAAAAAACTTATTAATATATATATATATAATACTTAATATATATAATACTAAAATATGTAAATATAATAATAATAATTATTATGATAACATATATTATTATGAAATATTAATACTATATTTAATACTATATATATATATATATATATATATATAAGTTTTTATACTTTTAACAATAGACCTATTATTATTATTATATGCTATATGATATATATACTATATACTATATATATTATATGTTATAGTAAAATAAAATAAAAACTAACTAAAAAAAAGTAAAACACAAAAAGGGGGGGGGGGTTCTGTTCGCCGAAGTGAGAGAGGAGAATGGGGGAGAGCAGGGGTAGCGGTGGTCGTTTAGGGTAGTGGAGGTGGTGGCGCACAGCAGGGACGCCGACGGGAGGCAGGGGAGGTCGGGCTTCGGGTTCGGTTCGTGAAGATTGGGATCGGCAAGGAGGGGATGCGACTGTGGCAGGACGCGGCTGCGGGTTCAGGCAGGAGGCAACGGGGAGATGTAGCGCAGCAGAGAGGGGTGGACAGCGGCACCGGCTTACTGAAGTGGTGCGGGTCTCGCGACGGCTGGCAAGGAGGCAGGGGATGGCGGCGTTGATTCGAGGGTCTCGGCGGCTCCAATAGGGGGAGAGTATGGCTCAACAAGGGTTCACGGCTGGGATTTGGGTCACTCGCCGGCGAGCAGGGGATGCAGCAGTGTTTTAGAGGGAGTGCGGCGGTGTTTCAGAGGGAGTGTGGCGGTGCAGGGATCGATCGGGTGTTCCTATTCGAGATGAGGTACGGCAAAGAGTTTGGGGATTTAAATTCTGGTATTCGGATTCATGAAGTTTCATTTTTTTGGGTTGCTTTCTGTTCATAAATGTGATGTTCGATTTGCTGTGGAGATTTTTGTGAAAATTTTGCTGCTGTTGCTATTAGTTGGTTTGATGATGTTGCTTCGTGGATAAGGAAGGCTGGTCGCGCGCTGTGGGAGATGAAGACGAGGGAAGAGGTGTCGAACGGTGGGAGGAATTTAGTATCGGTGAGGATTGAGAGGAGGAGAGGTATCGGTGAGGAAAAAATGGAAATAAAACTATGAGAGTATCGGTGAGGATTGAGGGGGCAAATGTATCATTGAGGTAGCTGTAGGGGTGAGGATGGGTGCATCTGTAGGCTGGAGAGAGAGCTGTATGAGTGAGGTAATAAAAAAAATGGGAAGCGGTGATGATAAATGCAGCTACTGGTAGAGGGGTAGAGGGGTGTGGTAACGGTGAGGATGGAAATAAGGTAACAGCGAGGTAATGCGTATCGGTGAGGATTTGTGTATCGGTGAGGAAAAAATGGAAATAAAACGGTGAGAGTATCGGTGAGGATTGAGGGGGAAAATGTATCAGTGAGGTAGCTGTAGCGGTGAGGATGGGTGCATCGGTAGGCTGGAGAGAGAGCTTTATCGGTGAGGTAATAAAAAAAATGGGAAGCAGTGATGATAAATGTAGCTACCGGTAGAGGGGTAGAGGGGTGTGGTAACAATGGGGATGGAAATAAAGTAACAGTGAGGTAATGCGTATTGGTAAGGATTTGTGTATCGGTGAGGAAGGTCACCGATAAGGGCGGGACCGTGCGCAACACTTGCGAATAAACACAACAAAGAAAATTAAATAAATAAAACAATTTAATAAAACTAAAAAATAAATAAATTAATAAACTAATAAATTAAATTAAATAGAACGGAATTAAAAACTAAAAACACAAAAAAGTTAAATAATGAAACTTTATTTAAACAAATGAATTAATTTGGGTTAAAGAAAGTAAACAAACTTAATTAAAGAACAAAGTAAAATATTTACAGTAACTTGCTTAAATTATTTAACCAGTTAATTAAAGAATTAATTAAATTGAAGAATGACAAATATTAAACGAATAAAATTAAATTGTTAAAACTAATTAAACGATTAAAAGACTAAAAAACCAAAAAGAGTTATTTATTTACAATTTAAAGAATAAATCATTAATTAATTTAATAAATGAATTAATAAACTAACTAGAATGAGAAATTATAAAAATAAAAGAATAATTAAATAAAAGTCTAATTCGCAAGACTAAATTAATTTAAGAATTATTTTAAATTACACTAATGCACATTAAAAAACATGTTTTAAACTAAAAAATGATTATTTTATATAGCAAAGTGCAAAAACACAACAATTATCAATTATTTAATAAAAACAACATTTTAATATAAAAAAGTCAATAAAATATACACAAAAGATGTGGAAAAGAGTGCAAAAACACTGCCACATCATATATCATAATTATAAATTATTTATAATAATAAGTAATTTATATTAAAATATTACATAATTTGAATAAAATAGTTTCATCTTAGTACATTTGTTTTAAATGATTGAATTAACGATTATCATTTGTTGATAATATCATTAATATGTTCTATAATTTGTCATAACATAACATTAATGATATAAATAATAATATTTATCCATTAAAGCCATTCTCAAGACCATCCAATTATCGGTAGTCCACATGTACACATGATTGGCGATTTCTTTTTCTATAGAATTGGAGAAATGTATAATATCTATTATCATTTAAGAAAATAAAATATTATACTTATTTATTAAATTAAACATTATTACCATCCATTTAAGTCATATAAGGTAAAAAAAACATGATGCTTTGTGGATGCGGTAGTCACATGTTTTAAACATGTTTCATTACCTTTACCCCTTGAATTATTAGTTTTACCATTTTAGCTTTTTCTACGGTAACTAGTTTTTTACTTAAGGTTACTTAATATTTATGCATAAAAATAAAGTGGTTATTATTATATAATTTGTACTTAATGATTATAAATTATAAATTTATTTTTTCTACTTCAATTTCTAAAAGTTTTAAAAAATTAATTTTAATATAATAAATGTATAATATATTAAAACAATTTTTGAGAAAAATATTACCTGAGTTATAAAATATCAATAATAGGTTTATAAAAAATAATTAGTATTTTAAAATTTATAATTTCAATAATAAAATAAATATTTTTTCATCAAAAAGGTTTCATAAATAATTAAGTCATACCTATATTCTAATAATGGCATAAAAGTCACAATATTAGTAAAAGCGGTATATTGCACTATTCACCTAAAAATATTATGTTTTAGAAAAAGCCCAAAATTTCACTCTAAGATAATTTTAAAATTCTAAATTAAAAAATGTTATTAAGTTTCTCTAATTAAAATTCTAAATGTTTTATATTTATCTTCATAAAATAATATAAAATATAAGGATAAACTACTTTTTTTTGAAAAAATAATGTTTTTAATTATTATGTGTTATTATTATTTCATATAAATTTCTAATTTAAATGATGCTAATATATTAGTTGATAATATTTTAAAAGTTTTCAATTAAATATATTACTTAATAAAAAGGTTCTTTAAAAAAATAGAAAATGTTACTTATATACTAAATATTCTTTAATAAATACCATTAAAATCAATTATTTATATTCTAAAATTTAATTTTACTACTCCACTAATATTAGAATATTTATTTTATTTTTATATATACATATCATCAAATTTTAAAAATATTTATAAAAATATTTATAAATAATTAATATATATATATAAGTATATATATATATTTATAATATTTTAATATCTTATTTTTATTTCATTGTGAGTTATATTATTTTAAATTTACTACTTGACAATACACTACTTCAGTATACCTATTGGATATATATACAATGACCATATTTACAATGACCATATTTATAATGACCATATTTATAAATACTATATTTTCAACAACCATATTTGCAACGACTATATTTGCAATATCCAGATTTCATTCTTATATACATAAACTTACTAAACATATTCCATTCACACTTTCCATTTTAATAGTTTTCATATTATACCTCACAACATGCTTTATTATTTAGTGGTATTATTCTTAATTATTGGTATTATTATACTAATGGTGATTCTTAAAGACGACAATGTTTTGGGTGATTTTCTAGTTCTAAAATATTATTCTTTTTAATTTATTTTACCCTTTTATTTTTTACAGTTTTAATGGATGTAATCATTCATGATGTGTGATACTTAGTTTTACGTGATTTTTTTGTAAAGTTTTACTATGAAAGAATAAAGTGTTGTTATTTTAATCTCTATATTTTATTAATTTTTATCTAATATATTTAAACTCCTTTGAATAAATATAGAAAAAATAGTTTAAAATTATAAACATATCGTTTATGGAAAGAATATGCTTCCTAAAAATGTGGGGCATTACACTGATGTATGCCATGGTTTTTACTCATTCGTAAATTGAATTTACAATGGGGTTTTTGAGCCATTTCATGCCAAATTTGGGGAAAGTTCACTAGGAAGATGTGAAATGGATCATCCGGTATCTCAAAGGATCAAAAGATATAACATTATGTTTCAGAAGAAATGATCCCTTATATGGGTATGTAGATGTCTTTGGGGGATATTTAGATAATCAAAAGATTACAAATGGTTTTGTGAAAAAATAAGTACTGATAATAATTTTTTAAATTAATTTCTTAGTAATAACCATGATTAGATTTTGTGGAGTATTATTCACTATAATAACTTTAAGTAAGTTTTCAATCGAAAAAGAAATAGTTTTATTCTAAGAAAATTGTTTTCCATGAATTATTTGGTTTAATTTAAAAGTCAAATTTATTAACTTTAGAATTTTAATTTTATTAAATGTGTTTTCTAGACCAGTATATACAAATTATCTTAGGGTGCTTTTTTTGGATTTTTTTGAAAAGGTTGATTTCTGGGTAAATAGTGAAAAATACTGATTTTGAAAGTACCATAATGTTTTCTAAATAATTATGATATAATAATGAATCAAAAATATATAAAACCATTTCAGACCAAATATGAATTTAATGAGTAAAATAAATCATTTAAGAGTATTATGTTGAATTTGGAAACCCGTCATTGACTTTTTGGTACCTAAGTTATAAATCTAATAAAAAATTATTTTTGGTAATTTGAATTTAATTAATTGGTTTGAATATTACATTAAATTTCAGTTGATATAAATGTTTAATAACATTAATTTTTTTAATTATAAACCAATAAAATTTATTTGATTCAAAATTATACTTGATTTTGGTGTAAAATCATTTTATGCTTAAAATAGATTTTTTTATAAAAATAGGTTTCATTGTGTTTTGTGAAATTATATGAAAAATTATGGAAATTTAATCCTATAAAATATATTAATTTTTTTTTTATTTTTTTAATTAGGCCAATTTCATTTTTAGTCATAATGAATAATTACCATGGTAAAAGTTTTTCACCACACTAATGGTTAAAATGGTTAATGAGGGGGGGGGGGGTTAAACTAAGAGATATGGCTTAAAATATTTCTAAAACATGTATAAATATGATTGGATGAGTGTATTTACAACTTATATTATCATATATTCAAAATTGTAATAAATTTTATCCCCTTTAAACTATAAATAAATTTATCATATTTTAAATTTCTTAATATTTATAAGGGTGCTACTCCTCTCACTAATAAAACGGAACCACCTACCCTTTCTTATCTACAAACTTTTAGCACTCTATATGGACCAATATATAACAAAATACCTCAAAAAATACCCTCCCCATGTATTTTATTTCTTTTCACCAAAATACCAATCCTAGAAGGATTAAGGTGTAAGCCAAAGAAAGATATCCAAGGGGAAGATATGAGTCTTAACCAAATTATTTCAAGTTTATTTATTCTTCTAACTCCTTTAAGTCTATTATAACCATAAAAATATAATTAAATAGGTATATTTAATATAATTAAATGTTATTATGTTTATTGAATAAATATTTTTACTTCCTTTTCTTCTAATGGGAAATGAAAACATTGCTCACACATATGTACATACCATCATCTCCTTGAAGCGATGTGTTTTATTTTTCATCACCACCTCTAATGGATGGTAATAAAGATGTATTTAATAAATATATATGATATTTATGACATAATTATGATTTTTGAAATATAATATACTATATAACTTCTTACCCAATCATCTGTTGGAAAATGGATATGTCGCTCATGCATATGTGCGGACTACTGCCTCCATGAATGACACATTTTGTTTTTCATCACCATATTACATGGATGATCATAATGATAGATTTTATGAATAAATATAATCTTTATAATATTATCATGACTCTTTAAAGGAAAAAATTTATCTACTTTTTTTCCTTTTCATCCATTAGAAAAATAAAAACATTGCTCATGTCTACGTGCAGACTACGACCTCCATTAAGCTATGCATTTAATTTTTCATGAACGCCTTACATGGATGGTTTTAAAAGTATATTGAATGTAAAAAATGATAATTATAAATTTTTTAATATTATTTAGATTATATAATCATGACCCCTTATACCATGGCTGGCACACTAGAGTTATTTTAGAGATTAGGAACCGAACGACCTCAAAATGTCATACATAAACCTAAATGATTTAATAACTAAATAGAACATGGTAATAAATTAAATTAAGGGAATAATAATAAGGTATTTTTTAAAAACTTATTTTAAATGCGTTAAATCCATTTTCCTCCATATACATGTTCTTTAAATTGTTTCAATAATGTCCTTATTTACATTTAAAATATTGTTAAAGTTTATTTTCAACAACTTTTGACTTTCTTTAAAAAGGTTTTAGAAGGAATCTTCTCAAATTTTACCTTATGGTTTATTTTTTTTACTTTCTTTAAAAAAGTAAAAAAATAATGTTTTTTAGAATTTACTATATAAAATAATTTTCCCACCTCATATATGTTATTCATTATAAAGAATCCTCTATAAGTTTTTAGGGGTTTTTAAATATATTATTTCTATTGTTGTGGAATTTTTAGTTTTTAAATGTTTTCAAGAGAAAATGATATTTATTCTATTTTTTATGATATAATTGAAAGTGTTTTTACTTATAGGATAAATCTATAATTCTTATGATTTTTATGATGAAAATACAAGATTTTATATGTTCCATTCATGTTATAGTTATTAGAAATTGTTTATAATGAAAGGTGGGTACAATATCTCTCTCTAATGTATTAGGAAATGATATGCTATCCAATAGGAGAAATAATATAATTAACCAAATAGGTCATTAATTTATAAGGGTAATTATAATATTGATATGATGATAATTTCCCAATGAACCTACATGATTTTCTATTCTTAAAAATGAGTTTTTATGGAAATAGTTTTATTTCATAAGTTAATAAAACGAGCTTATGATTTAAATAATGTTTATGAAATTTTTAGATAAAATGCATGCTTTCATGGAAAAGTTTTCATTTATTTCAAGAAACACTCCTGATTATGATTTTTTCCTTTATGGTTAATTATAATATGTTTCATGAAAAACATTACGTGATAAAGTTGCTTTTATGTGTAAGTAATGATTATTTGAGATAAAAGTTTATTTTGTAAAAAGAAAACTTTCTTATAGGTTTTCATGATTTTCAAATTAAATAATGAGATTATTTTTTCTTTATATTTATTACTGAAATTTGTTTTTCTCATCCCACATTTTCAAATTTTTTTTACAAGGCTTACAAATGTGTAGGGGTTTTATCATGGTCAATAGTAATACATCTTAAATAAAGAAAAACTATGTCACAAATGAAATAAGAGTGTAAACATAAGGAACTATTTTTGTAGAAAAATATAAACCATATTGAAATTTAAAATTTATTGTGTAATGGTTTTTATAATTTCATAAAATTAAAAACCTAAAAGATTCTAGAAATTTATGAGAGTGAAACTCTTGTTTTTGAATCATGTAATTATGGGCTGATTATGTTACCATGTGTTATAGTTAGTATTATAAAAAAGGTTTAGATAACTTTAGAGGTTATAATGATGTTAAAATAAACTTTTAATATATTCTAATATATTGTATATTTTGAAAATTTTTATGTTTCTTCATCTAATCCATGTATATTTAAAATGGTTTTCCATAGAGGAAACATGGTGAATGAAGTGGTAAGGAAAAAAGAGAATGATATCCTTAAAAATCATCAATCTACAATGGTTGGAATTGGAATAGAGAAGTTTGTGGCTATGTTAACTCAGTTAACATAGGATATTAATCATGATACCCATACCAGAGAGTGAATGAATTCTCTATAGATGAATTTTTTGATAGTAGAGAATTTCATAAAATAAAAGCCTTTAAATTTTTCTAGATATTTATATATAGTGATAATTGGAGGATTAATCAATGCTCTAAAGAAGATATTTGAAGTTCTCGGTTTTTTAGAACCTCAGAAGATAACTCTTTCTATTTATCATTTTAAAGGTGAATCAAACTAGTGGTGGTCATATGTTTAGAATACTAAATAGAAATATATGATTGATTCCATGGAGTAGAAAACATTTAAGGATATTTTCCTTGAAAAATATTTTCCTAAAGTTGTTTGACTTAGAATGGAAATCCAATTCTTGTAATTGAAGAAAAAAAGAGGAATCAATTCTCTCCTATGAGTAAAATTTTAAAATATTTTCTAGGTAATAACCAAATTATATTCTAGAAAATTATAGTAAAATTTATAGATTTTATTTAGTATTGAAACCAAGTTTGAGAAGGTATTTGGTTTCTCCCGAGTTTGGAAGTTATCAGGATATTTTTCAATGTGAAGAGAAGGTTGAGATGATGTTTTTTTAGAAAAAAAGATAATTATTGGTCTAGTTAGAAAAAATAGGGAATAATACATCAAGGAAATATGAATTCAAGAAAATTAATCTTTCTTCCTATGATGGGTTTAGTAAAAATTATTCTGGAGAATTTGTAATGAAGTCTAGAAAGTGTTACCAATGTTCTGAGCCAGGAAATTTGGCTCATTACTATAAAGAAAAGAGTAAACATAATTGTCATACCAATAATGATAATCTACAAGTAAGATATTTTAATTGTAATGATATAGGTAATTATAATGATGTGATTATGAAGAAAAAATTTAATGATATAAATCATCAATACCATAAGTAGAAGGGTGTATAAAAGTCATTTTCTACTAACTTGATGAATTCTAGACCAAAAAATGAAGCGGTGATAGGTACATTACTTTTTTATTCAAATTATTCCATTATCTTTAAAGTGACCCTAATTTTTCTTACATAACTATTACATAATTTTAAAGATAAACAATATAATAGTGTTACAAAACTAAGATCCAATGGTTTACCGTCTTGGGAAAATTTGGACCAAACATAGAATTTACATAATAAAACATAAACATTATTTAAATCCTTATTCTCTAGCTTCTTAGTGGCCCTCGTATACTCCTAGTATAAGTAGTCACCTAGGGATATACATCAAAGAAATGGGTTATCTAAAATACCAGTAAGAGGATAGATAAATACATGAATAAATATAACATGGGGTGAGCATAATCATCATCTTTATAACATAAGGATGAGATCATAATCATAATCCTGAGAGGAATCATTATATAGAGGCATGTAATGTGGAAATTAATAAAAGTGAAACATCATTTCTTAGTGTTCAAATACCACACATAGTTATGAAAAAAGATAACATCATTCTCAAGCATAATATATATGCATAATCATAACATCATCATTGTGAAAAAAGCTAGAATCATGTTCAAGAATATTACATATTATCTCATGATATACATAATATTACCCAATGAATTGAAGCACTATATAATCCCGGGTGCACCTTTCACATAATAACATTTACATAATCTTAATTTCCACATAAAACATATATCAATCATAGAAATTAAATAACCCATGTAAAGGAAATGGATTTCAAAATAATTTCATAAATAATAAATTCATGAATAAAATTTGGGGTTCCCAAAAATAAAAATGTAATAAAATTCTTGGTATAAGAATTATCAATCTTGAGTGAAGAAGAAACAATATCAAGAGAAGTAAAAGATGTGTTTTTAGAAGGAAGAGTTATTTTGGAAAAATATTTTAATTTGTCATAAAACTAGATTGGAAACATGTATATCCCAGAAAATGAAATGAAATAAATATAAATAATATTTAAGAAACATTAAAGGAACATATATACTGAAAATGGAGTGAGAGAGGGACAACCTAAAGGAAAAGAGTTTGGTTCTAGAATCCCATTACCTTATGTTCGAATGATTTATTCACTTTAATATCATGGATAATTAAATTATATTCATTAATTAATAAATCCATAACCTCTTATACATGTATATTATTTATTATAATTAATTTCTTTAATGGAAATTATGATGAGTTATAGTGTTCAATTTCATCATTTGAGAGTGTTCATTTTCTTAATTTTCATGATTGATTCACTTTTATACATGTATGTAAGATTGTGTAAAATGGGGATAGTTATCCAAAATAGAAATTATATGTTATTAATGAACTTAAAAAAGTTTAATTGGTCTTATATATTATTTTGATTCCATATATGAGTACTATTAATTAGATAAAATTTTAATGCTAATCATTTAGATTAATTTTGGTGGTTTTTGATCACAACAAACTAATTTTGTTTTATTATTTAATATTATGCATATAATTTATATAACAACCCTACTCCTTATTTCACACTTAATAAAATTTTATTATGTAAAAACTTCACTTGATAAAACATCAAAGATCGGGAGGTATAGTGTCTTTGGGGCTTAGAAACATTTCATAACAACTTAAAACATGAAATACATATCTTTATTGAAAACTTCTTTTACATGACCACACACATTCCTTCGTACTTAGCATTGCATGGGATAAACTGAGGATGTGCATAAGAAAATGGTGAGATATAAAGCCTAGTAAGGGATTAAAAAAGTCCTAACATGAATAATAAAATACATGTTATGCAATAGGCATACCAATGGATCAGAAGAGAAACTTGAACATAATGGCATGATATAGCATGATTATCATAACATGGAAACGTGGCAACAACACTTAACATGGTATTAGCATGATCCAAGGATCATTTCACATGGAGCATGAGTAAACCCTCATTTAACTTGAATTATCATGAGTAAACCCTAATTTCACTTGACGTATCATGATACTAATCTTTACCTAATGCATTGGAGTGCTATTAGGGCGCACCCTTCTTAAACATTTCATTTTATGCATAAGTGTGCCACATAGATCATACAACATGGATTAATTAAACATAATAATTTATTCCAAAATAAAAGAACATGGAATTCATACATGAAACTATATAATCAATAAGTAAATATTCATAAAGGTTAATTCCCTTGATAGAGAAATGATCATGGTATTCAATATACAATGACCTTGGCTTGAGAAAAACCGCAGTGCAATTTTGGCAGCATAACGGCGTGACATAAGAATTCATAAAAATGGTTTTTGAGAGATAAAGGGGTGTCTCATAATATGTAAATTAAATGGATAGTAAGGGGTTAATATAGATACATTTCCCAACAAATGTAATGGAATTTATATTCATAACACAAAACAGTTGCTTGAATGTGAATGAGAAGAGAGAAATTCCTTATAGAATTTTGGCATGGTAACGGGTGTACACGGAAGGCATTAATGAGAGAGAAAGTTATATATCATCATTCAAACATAAGGAGGGAATTATGTGGGAGGAAATAAATCATACCCCAACATTTATAATTGAAAATAAAAGGGAATAACAATATTAAGAAACTTGGATAAAATGAGAAAGGAAGGAATCCCTTACATGGAATTATGATCCCAAAGGATTGGGAGGGGATTGAGAGACGCTTATTAGGAGATTGGGGAACATTGGGAGGATTATAGGGAGAGGAGGGTAGATTTTGGTCTAGATCTAAAGGATTTTATTGAAGATAAAGTAGGATATTGGGTGGGTTTATATAGGAAAAGGGAGGGAATTATTTATTATTTAGGTTTTGGCCACCACACATTAAACTAATCAAAATCCCAAACCAACCCATGGTTTTTGTCCATGGTTTTCACCAAATGGGAGTGGAAAACATTATTTTACAATGCCAATGGCCTAACTTCTTAAAATATCAGGCTTGCTTATGTGGAGGAAAGTCACACTCTCATGGAAATCAATTTAAAAAGTTAAAATGTTTTATAAGTCTTGGAGGGTCCACTAAAGCTTTATAAATTAAATAAAAAAAACTTAAAATCACATTATTTTAATAGTAAAACATATATTGTCCGAACATAATGTTTATAGTATTTTATTACATCACTATTGGGTCATTATGATGTCATAAAAAACATTATATATTTAAACGGTATTTAATTTTTACCCAAAAATTTGACTGTCTCAGAAAATTATGAAAAATTAACCATTGGATAATTTTGATGTCATGATTCCAAAAATAATATTCATTTTATCTAAATATTTTATAAATATGTGAATTTTTACTTTTAAAATAAAAACCTACATTTATAAAAAATTCATGGGTTTTTGACAAAAACGACTTTCAAACCTTAATAAAAATCACAATTGTATTCATAAAAATTATAAGATCATTTATATTTAATAAAAATTAATTTAGTAATAACATTTCATTAAAATATTATTTAATTAAAAAATCCATTAATTCCTCAAAATAGATTTCTTAATTAACTAAAATGCTATTTTTTCTTTGAAACCTATTTACAAAGTAACAATAATAAAATGAATGTATATTCTCTATAAAAAAATAATGTACATAATCATAGTACTAGGGTCTCGTCACATAACCCCTTATAACATCCGCATAAGACCTAATGGTATGATGTGTGATGGTGACATACTCTTGGGGTGGCTCAGATAATATTGCTTGGGTGGTAATCTCTATCAACATCCACCTCTCCCGTAGGTGGTTCTGCTCAAGATTAACATGTGGAAGATCGAATCGGGCTTGGTCAAGAGTGAAGCCCAATGATGCCACCTCATTTATGAGCTCTAAAAAATGGGCTTCGTATGAAAAAATTCTACTGGATGAGGCCATCGCTTCCTTTTTATGAGTAAATTGGATTTGTTAAAGCCCTATATTTATAGTAATCATGTGATCACTGTTTAACGACTATATTAGCAATGGTCACAATTCTTAATGGTATTTTAAAATCTAAAAATATAAAACCAAGGAAGTACATAAGTTTTATATATCTATAATGAGACATTTAATTAGATCAAGAGGAATTTTAATTAATGAATGTTTGGGTCATTGCAAGTTAGTTCCAAAACATAAAAAGGTTATAAAATAAATTTTACAATATATTTAACTATTATAATGGTTTTATTACCAGAATTTATAACATTAAAGGAAAATACAATGCATCGTCCACGATGATGGTAAATCAATACATCACGAATGATGATTTAATTTTTTAGAATATAAGGGATAAGAGAAGAGGTTTGATGATGAATTATTCAATTTACAAAATAATATTATAGTATATATAATGTAATAGAGTTATCATTTAAATTTAATAAGGAGAGTTTAATATAGAATAAGAAAAGAAAAGAAATTGAAAAGAAATTAAAAGAAAATTAAAGAGGATTTTACCTTCTGAATTATTCTCCTTTAATACCACCTTAGGAAAATTGGATTAGGTATTTTGTTGATACCAATGGATCATAGATGTGGGGGAGGTGATTGGGAATAGGATTGGGTAGAAATTGGACAATATTGAAGGCATGGAATATGTGAGGAGAATAGGTGATGATGGGTGGTATTTATAGGGGAGGAGAGGGGTGTTTTTTTATTATTTTATTCACTAGTTTATTATTTTGGCTCAACATTATGAATAGTTTGAACCTTATCACTAAATATATTAAATAAAAAAGGATGATTCAAGATAATGGTTATTACATTATCTATGAATTAAGGAATAGTTTATTTAACTTATAATGTATATATATTGTAAACTACCGTATTTTACTATTCACAAAAATTAAACTATTTTAGAAAACTCCCAAAAAACCAATCTAACCATTTTTCAATGTGTAGAATTAAAAAATGAACTCCATTTTATGAAAATAATTTTCTAAAAATGAGAAATTTAATTTTTAATTAAAATCATCATTTACTTGGAAAATACTGAATTTAAAATTATAACTGATTTTATAACATTTTGAAAAATTAATTAAGGTATTATTAATTTATATTATAATAATAAGAGACCAAAATATTAATTTATGAATCCATTTTTTGAAAATAAATTTTCTATTAAATCATTATATTAATTATAAAATTGTAAATAAACATTTATGTTTTATAAACATACCAACACATAATTAATAATTTTTAAAACATTTATTTACTTATACTATGATATAATTATATCATATTATTATTTATAAGATACCTAAATATTATTTATACTTTCATCGATGAGGTTACTATTCTATTGGCCAGATTACTATTCCTAATGGTTAAGTTACTATTCCAAGTGTCAAGTTAATATTCCATCAGTATTGGTTCCTTAATTTCTAGAAATATCACTTATTTCATTAATTATTCAATTATAAAGTTTTTATTTTGTTCTAAAAGTGATTTTATGTAGTTTATACTATATGAAATAATTATAAGAAGGGAATTTTCCATTGATAAAAGTTTGAGTCATTACATTCTTCCCCCTTAAGAAATTTCTCCATCAAAATTTAGTTTCACATTATAAGTTGAAAATAAGTGAGGGTAATTATCCTTCGTCACTTCCTCTAGTTTCCATGTTTCCACTTCATACTTATAGTTTCACCATAATAATTTAACTAGATGAGTAGTCATGTTGCATAGAAATTTATTTATATGGTCCAAGATCTTCACCAGATACTCCTCATAAGTGAGATCATTTTCCAACTATACCACCTATGTATTTAGTAAATGTGAGGGATCTAGTATGTACTTCCTAAATAGGAATACATGGAATACATCATATACTTGAGACATAGTTGGAGGAAGGGATAGTCGATAGACCTCAACTCCGACATGATCTAGAATCTCAAAGAGGTCGATGTAACTGGAAATTAGATTTCCCTTCTTCCCAAATATCATGACCCTCTTCCATGGATATATGAAGAGGAATACCATGTCTCCAACCTCAAAATCATGGTCTCATCGATGATTGTCTGCATAGCTCTTCTATCAACATTGGGCTACCTTGATGTGCTGCTGAATGGTTTTCACCTTTTCCACTATTTTTTCTTACATTTCTGGTCCTATAAACTTACGTCCACCGACTTCATACCAGCATGATAGTGTTATATATATTTTCCCATAAAGGGATTCATAAGGATCCATTTGGATGCTCATGTGGAAACCGTTGTTGTAAAAGAACCCAAACAGAGGTAGATGTTGGTCCCATCTTCCTTTGAAGTTTACAGAACATGTTATCAACATGTATTCTAGTGTCTAAATAGTCCACTTAGATTGGCCATCATTTTGACGATGATAATCCGTATTGAAGTTCATCTTAGTGTTCAGAGAATATTGGAAACTTTTCCAGAACTTTGAGTGGAAAATTGGATCTTGATCAGATACAATTGATAGTGGTACTCCATATAACATTACCACTTTTTTGATATATATCCATGAAAGTTGATCTAGTGATAAGTCCTCTTGAATTTTGATCAAGTGATATGTCTTTTTAAGATGATCCACAACAACCCATATAACATTGTTTCCTATAGATGTATTTAGAAGTACAATAATAAAGTCCATGGTGATGTTTTCCAATTTCCATGTTGGTATGGGTAATTTTTTCATCATACCCTTAGAATATTTTATTTTATCATTCACTTTTTGATATAATATGCACCTTTATGTATATTCTAGGATCTACATCTTCATATTTTCCCATAAATAGTTCCCTCAGAGATCTAGATACATTTTTATGATCCCTAGATGAATAAATAAAGTTGATCTTTATGAATTATTCAGAAGCAATTTCTTTATCTCTTAATTAAATGGTACACATAGTTATGACCCAAATCTTAGGACTCCTTCCTCATTAATTTTTAACTATGAGGATTTCTATTTTATGATAGATTTAATATTCTTCTAAATTTCCACATAATTTATTTAAGCATCCTTTATTTTCTATAAGTGGGATGGTTGATCAATCATTTGGGAAAGGATTGATGATATTACTTCCTTAATGATTCCCATTTCCATAATTTTCAAATCTAATAATATTTGATCATTCTCAATTATCATCATTGATAATATTGCAGGATCATTTCTACTTAGAGCATCCACTGCTTTATTTTCCTTACCTGGATGGTAGTGTATTGAGTAGTTATAATCTTTAATGTGCTCTAACGATATTCACTGGGGAATTTTAAGATCCTTATATGTGGATATATATTTTAGGCTCTTATGATCGTTATATATTTCAAACTTCTCCCCATAGAGATAATGACACTATATTTTTAATGAGAATATCACAAATGCCAACTCCAGACCATGTGTGGGATAGTTTTTCTCATGCATTTTCAACTAACTTAAGGTTTAGGCTATCACTTTATCATTTTACATCAGTAAACAACCTAAGACCTTCTTTGAAATTTTTTTATAAACCACAAAGGGTTCCCCAGTTGTCGGAAATGTGAATACTAGAGAAGTGATAAGCCCCATTTTTTAACTCTTTAAAGTAGTCTTCACATTTACTAGTCCATAAAAACTTTTCTCCATTTAGAGTCATCTTGGTTAGTGGGTTTTAAAATGGTGAAAATTTCTTCACAAATCTCCGGTAATACCCAGATAGACTAAGAAAACTACAAATATCTGTTATAGAACATATATCAATCATAGACATAAAATAACCTATGGAAAGGTAATGGGTTTCCTGATCATTTCATAAATCATACCTTCATGAATAAACTTTGGGGTTCTCACAATAAAAATTAAAAAAAATTCTTTCTATAAGAATAATCAATCTTGAGTTAAGAAGAAACACTCTCAAGAGAAGTAAAAGATTCATTTTTAGAAGGAAGAGTTCTTTTGAAAAAATCTTTACATTTTTCATAAAACCATATTAGAAACATGAATATCCCAGAAAAGAAAAGAGAAGTAAAATAAATAATATTTAAGGAACATTAAAGGAACATCCATACTGAAAATGGAGTGATATATGGAAATCCCAAAGGAAAAGAGTTGGGTTTGGGAATCCCCTTACCTTACGTCTGAATGCTTTCTTCATTTTAATATCCTAGATAATCAAATTAGATTCATTAATTAATAAATACAGAAAATATTATAAATGTATTTTATTTATTATAATTAAGTTATTTTATGTCTATTATTATGAGTTATAGTGTTCAATTTCATTGTTTAAGAGTGTTCGTTTTCTTTATTATCATGATCAGTTCACTTGTATATATGTATGAATGATCGTGTAAAAGGGGGATAATTATACAATGTTGAAATTATAATTTATTAATGAAATTAAAAAAGTTTAATTGGTCTTATATAATATTTTTATTCCATATATGAGGATTATTCATTAGATAAAATTTTAATGATAATCATTTAGATTAATTTTGTCAGTTTTCAATCACAACGAGCTCGTTTTGTTTTATCATTTATTATTATGTATATAAGATAGTTACAGAAAAAAGGTTATAAAATAAATTTTAAAATATTTTCAAACCATTATAATGGTTTTATTAACATTATTGAATGTGGTAAAGGAAAATTAAAATGCATCGTCTATGATGGCGGTAAATCGACACATCACGAATGATGATTTCATTTTTTAGAATAAAAGGGAGAGGAGAAGAGGTATGATGATGAATTATTCCATTAACCTAATAAAATTCTACTATATATATGATACTATAATTATAATTTCACTTTTATAATGGTATGTGAGTAGAGAATAAGAAAATAAAATAAATTGGAAATAAATTAAAAGAAAATGAAAGTGGATTTTACCTCTGGAATTCTTCTCCTTGAGGACCTCCTTATAGAAATTGGATTTTGTCTTTTTGTTGATACCAATAGATATTGGAAGTGGGGTATGGTCTTGGGAATAGGATTTGGTATAAATGGTACAAGATTTATGGCTTGTAAGGAGTGAGGATAAGAGGTGATGAGGGGTGGTGTTTATAGGAGAGGAGAGGGGTGTTTTTTTTATTATTTTATTCATTAGTTTATTATTTTGGCTCAAGAATATGAATAGTTTGAACCTTATAACTAAATATATTAAATAAATAAATATTATTTGAGATTATATTTATTACATAATACATGAATAAATGAATAATGTATTTAACTTATAATGTATATACACCATAAATCACCATATTTTATTATTTTCCAAAAATTCAACTATTTTAGAAAAATACCAAAAAAAAAATATAATTTTTCTTATGTGTGGAATTCAAAAATAAACTCCATTTTATGAAAATAATTTTCTAGATATGTTAAATTTAATTTTTAATTAAAATAATCATTTACTTGGAAAATACCGATTTTAAAGTTATAACCAATTTTATAACATTTTGAAAAATTAATTAAGGTCTCATAAATTTATCTAATAATCATAAGAAAACAAAATATTAATTTATGAATTAATTTTATATTTTTTTTCTATTAAATAATTATATTAATTATGAAATTGTAAATAATTATTTATGTTTTATAAAAATACCAACACTTAATTAATAATTTTTAAAACATTTATTTACTTATACTATGATATAATTATATCATGTTATAATTTATAATATGCCTAAATTTTATTTATACTTTCATAGATTAGGTTAATATTATATTGTCTATATTTCTATTCCTAATGACCAAGTTACTATCCCAAGGGTCAAGTTACTATTCCATCAGTACAAGTTCCTTAATTTCTAGAAATACCTCTTATTTCACTCATTATTCATTTATAAAGTTTGTGTTGTTTTCTCAAAGTTATTTTATGTGGTTTATACTATATGACATAATTATAAGAAGGGAATTTTTCATTGATAAGATTTTGGGTTGTTATAATCTTATTTGATTTAGGGTCTACACATTCTTTTATTTATGAAAAGTTGTCTAGTGAAATGGAATTATCACCTCAAGTAACAGAGATAGAAATTTTAGTAAAAAATTATGATGGAAGTTTTAAAGTAATAAGTATTTATGAGAACCTTTATATAATTACCTGTGGAATTATTTTTCCTAAATATATTTTTATCTTACCCTTAGTAGAGTTTGGTGCCATTTTGGGTATGGATTAGATTTCAATTTACCATGATAAGACATATTGGAGAGATAAAGAAGTCATATTCAATTCTCAGAGTGTCTTTTAATTTTTATTTAAGAATGATTTCATACATGTGATAACATATCATGAAGCTGATAAATTGATTAAATATGGGGGTGAAAATTATCAAGGATATTTCATTTACAAGAATAAAATTGCTGATATCAGTGATGTGATTTTGGTAAATGTTTTTTGGCTATATTTCCTGATGATTTTCTTATTGTTATTCTTGATTGGGAGGTTTATTCACCATTGAATTAGTTCTCAATTCTAATCCAATTTCAAAAACCTCCTTATTGAATAGATCCAATGGACCTATTGAAGTTGAAAAATAAATTAAAAAAATTACTTGATAAGGGTTTCATCATCTATAGCCCTTCATCTTGGGGTATTTATATTTTTTTGTTAAATTTAACAATGGTTTATGAGGGTTTTCAGTGATTATAGAGAATTAAATAACATTATTATTATGAACAAGTATCTATAACCTCATAACGATGAATTTTTTGATCAGATCTAGGGTGCTCAGTATTTTTCCAAGATTGATCTTCGATCTATATACCACTAGTTAAAATTAAATGAAAAATATATTCTAAGGACAAAATTTTATACTAGGTATGAACATTATGAGTGTGGGATTATGCCTTTCAAGTTGAAGAATGTTCCAACTGTATTTATGGATATTACATATAGAGTTTTCTATTTCTATGGATAAATTTTTGTTCTATTTATTAATGATATTTTGGTATATTATAAAAGTTAAAAGGATCATGAGAAACATATAAGGATTATTTAAAAAAACTTAAAATAAGATATGTTTTATAGAAAATTTATTAAATGTGAATTTTTATTAAAAAAGATGTCATTTCGTGGGAACATTATAACCAAATATGGTATAACAGTTGATCCTGCTAAAAATAAAGTGGTGGAAGAATGGAAATGACTAACGAATATCACCAAGATTAAATGTTTTCATGAATTAACAGGTTACTACCAATAGTTTTTTAAAAACTTTTCTTAGTTTTCTAGGCCAGTAACTGTAATGGCCCGAACCCTCCTTGTCCATTACTTTTCCAAATTTTTGGTGTTTGGGGTATCCTAGGGACCACTAGTGACTCATTAAGGAGTTTTCCAAAAACTCAGTTCCACCAAATTGTTCCACCGAAATAGTGGCACTATAACATTGACACCATGACAGTGGCACCATAATGGTCTCATCATCACAATCACATATCAAAATAGTGGCACCGCTTACAGTGTTCCACTGAATCGGTGGCACCGTTATGCTAGCACCGTTACAGTGTCTCACTAAATGGCGTCCCACCCTTTGCTTTTTTTTTTTACAGTTTTCAAGTTTTTCTAGTTCCTCTCCCATAAGTATCTTTTGACGTAAAAGTGTTTTAATACCCTTTTTAAATCTAGTAAACGATGTTTTAAACCCCCAAGATTTAGGTGAACCTTTAGTTACCAAAATGTGAGCCTTTTTCCTCAGTTTCACACCTTTCCCTATGCCTTCCAGCTTCACCCCTCATACATGGTTTTCTATGTTTAGAGGATATCTATCAACTCATATCCATTATCTCCACCATCCCTGATGATATCTATTAAATAAAAATTAATTCTATCATGTGTAACCACCCAACTGTGTGGTGAAACCACAATCCACCTTTTTATAAATTTGAGATTTCATATTTCATAACTCTAGGATCTAGCCTTTTATCACATGGTGGTTTCCTTCTTACTTAGTACCTTCTTTTACTTGGTGTGCTTGGAGTCCCTCTTTCGGAGATGAATCAAGTGCCGTTCTGGAGCCCTTCTTACTCAGCCTTGGAGTCCTTGAAGTTCTTCCTCTGCAACTCACACAACCCCAGTTCTTGGGGCAAGGAGAAAAATTTGATCATTGATCATCCAAGTAGGGATTTCCTTCATCTCACATTACTGTGTATCATGTGGGGTGGGTATGATAATGTTTCATCGGGGCATGAATGAAACCAAATCTTAACAAAGATAATAAATGAACTTTAAATAATGAAGGGGTGTTATTGAAGGTGATGCTCATGTACTCTTTTATCTTCATTTATATGTTTTGAATTGTATAGGATTATTCCCACTAAAAATCATGGCTATTTGTGGTTATTTATTGCACACTAATGCACCTCTATTTTTTTGGATAATCTTGTGATTGAATGGCTATAACATGGAAACTGGTTAATCACGTAAACTTGGTTGATTAAATGGATGCCCAATGAATAAAAACCCTTGTGTGATCACCCCGTATAACCAAACGGAAAGAAGGAACTTGATAAATGGTGTGGTTAAATCTGAAAACTCTCTTGCTTTATTATGATAATAAGCACGGTTTTTCTTCTTGATGCTTGTGGGGTGACGTGGATGGGGATGGGATCCCCTATTGTTCAGTTGTTGGTTTGTGGATCTGAGGTCGTGTGAGTCTGTATGTTGGGGCTTGGTTTGGTTCCATTACTTCGAGGGATCTCACATATGCCTTTTGTTGTTGTGAATTTAAAAGAGAACTGGGTGTGAATGCTTAAATTGCTATTTTTTGTTTTCTTCTTTAGTCCATAGTTGTTTTTACATGTGGATGTACCTGTTAGTTTCCTGGTAGTAAAGAATTATTTATAACAAAATAACTTGAACATGATAACAAGAATTGGTTCAATGTTGAATTTTTCTCCAGAAATGGATGGTGCTCTGATTGTGGTTGTTGTGAATGTATGAATAGTAAGAAGAGTAATTGTGTATGGGCTAGTTTTGGGACCCTTAGGCTAGGATGAGTGCTTGTTTACCTATATGTTTAAATGTAGTTATTGTGTTTCTTATTTACACCCCACCCAAGTTGAGCAATTCATGTTGAACACCCCCATTTCATGGGGGAGGGTGTTTCTTTTAATATTCTTATGAGTGGATGGTTATTATCTCCTTCTACTCCCTCTCCCAGGTATCCCAAGGCTCTTTGGGTAGGCTATGACAACCTGAGGTCCATTATATCCCAAGACTCTTTGGGAAGGGTACTTTGTGGTGGTTGGCCCAGGTGTGTGCGGGCAGGTTTGTTTTCCAAGTTTCTTTGGGATGAAGCCTAGGTGTCTTCGGGCGTGGTGTTGGTTGTTCTGGCCTAGGTGTCTATAGAGAATTATTACGTATGGTTGTGGTTGCCTAAGTGTCTCTGGGCATAGTAGTGGTTGTTCTGGACCAGGTGTCTACGGGCGTGGTTATGTATAGTTGTGGTGGCCCAAAAGGTTGTTGTTGGGGTGGCAGTGGGACTGTAGTGAAAATGGAAAGGGAGGTTTGACGCATAAGATGTCTTCAATAATCAGTGGGAAAGTAGTGTGGGGTACCCAAATATCGATGTTATATTACTATTACTTTACTTTACTTTCGTTATTTAGGGAGTATGACTTGGTGATGCTGGGTGGGTAGTTTCCCTTGCTAGGTGTTTTGGCTACCTCTACTTTCTCACAGGGCATTAAGCTGCCTCCCCACTTGTGCACGATATCTTTTGGTTTTCTCTACTGATTATACATGTATACTCACCCTATGTATATAAAACTGCTTTCAGGTTTCCAGGAGTATTTCGAGGACCGTGCGGGATTGTACTATCTCGGACGTTGGGATAGTTGATGCTATTGTTTTTTTCCTTTTTGTTACTTTCCCTTTATAGTTTTCCTATACCATGCATCATTTTATTTTGAACATTCATGTGGAAAAGGGTTTTCAGCTTTACTTTTACTTTCTGTATTTGGAGTTTTTTGATATTTACTATCTTATATCCTAATATTTTTCTATAAAAAGGGTAATTCCTTCCATATTAAGTGTGATTATATACCCTTGGTGCTAGTCACCACTCTGGGGCCTATTGAAGGAATGAATCATGGGTCATTATCTCTCCTTCAAATTGAATAAGGAAGGGTCCGGAAGTTTTCTGGTCCTTCCATCATCTTGGTGAAGGTGGGTCGTGACAAAATGGTATTAGAGGGAAGGTTGAGAGATAGTATGGAGCTCGGGGTTAGGCACAATGAGGATTGCATGGGATCGTAGGGAAATAATGTTAGGAAATATTGGAGCATGAAATAAGCTAGGTAAGACCATCTAGGATACTAGATTTTAGGGCCCCCCGTGATCTGATGCAAGGACTCTGGACCTACCGAACGACCAAGTGAGGCTACACTAATTGTAGGGTAGAGACCCTAGGAAAGGTACATACATCATAATGACTTGTGTTATTGTGTTTTATGGGTGTCTTAGGAATATAAAATTAATTACAATTTTAAGAAAAATTTAAAATAAATATTTTACACTACTTAGGATTAGGCATTCCTTGTTTACCTTGTAGCTATGGCACCCAGATGATGTCCATGAGTAGTACGGGTGATCAAGGCCCAAGAGTATGATCTGGCTGATCAATAGTGGACTGATCGAGAGGAGGATGATGACCAGTGGTTGAAGATGCTTTGTGCCTTTCAGCGACAGACCCTTGAAAAGTATGAGGGCAGGGTCTCAAACATAAAGAAAGAAAGATGGATCGAGAAGTTAGTGATAGATTTCAACTTGATCTATTCTCTAAGAGAGTATTGGGTTCTGTTGGTAGTCAGTCAGATGAGGGGAACATCACATCAGTGGTGGATTCTCTACCTCTGAGAGAGGATGGAGAGTGTGGTTTTATGGGCGGACTTTGAGAAAGAGTTCTAGGTGGAATTCCTTTCTTCTATGATGAAGGCCAAGAAGATGTAGGAGTTACTATCCCTCCAACAGAGGAGCATGTCAGTGAGAGAGTTGGGGATAAAGTTCAAGGATCTCCTTCATTTTTCTTCGGACCTCTTTCCGAATGAGGAGTCTTGGCCGAGAAGTTTAGAGGAAGTACTCTGACCTTCTCTTTAGTATGTTATTACTCCCTTCACTCTATCGATGTACTTGGAAGTATAGAATAAGGATGAAGTGGTGGAGAGGATGTGCACGCTGGGGGGTGTACCATGAGAGGGGATCCAGTTGGGTTCATCAAAGGGGAAGGCTGTCTGTAATAGGACCCCACCATCAGGGCCATCCAGGTTTCGGCTGGAGGGAAGCATGAATGAACAGTTCCATTTTCAACCTCTTAGTCCCCACCCTTTCTTTACTGCCCCAAGACCGATGTTATTTGTTTATGGAATCCACGAGAACCTTTGTAATCAGTGCTCGAACTGAGTGTAGTACAATAGTGGTGGGTAGGTTCAGCACCCACCTCAACAGTATCAGTTTCCAGCCAGGCATTTTCAGCAGCCACAATAGGGATAGTGAGCCCCTGCTCCTCTGAGAGAAGACATTGCAGGAGGAGGCCGGCCTCAGGGAGCTCCTTAGGGACCTCGACCAGGGTGTGGTCGGGGAGGTGGCCGACATCCGAGGGGTAGAGGATCTGGGTGTGGGCAGTTTCATACTTCATAGGCAGTAGTTCCAGCAGGTCCATAGGTTGTTTGAGGTACAATCAACTTGTTTAGTACTCTTGCACGTGCGTTGTTCAATTTATAAGATTCACACTCCTTTGTTGTTCCCAGTCTTTCCCATGAATTGGTTCTAGACATAGTGAGACTTCCCATGACCCTGGTATTTAGTACTCTAGTCAGAGGTCATACCATCTTGTCTTATATTTGTTGGGGGGTGTAGACTGATTTTGGGGCCACATTAGTCCATTGGGGACCTTCTTTTGCTACATATGCATCCATCTGATTTCATTTTAGGCATCGATTGGCTGTTCTCTATGTATGATGTTATTGAATTCTTCTAGAGAAGGGTTGTGTTTTCAGATATGGGCGGCCAACAAGTAACTTTTGTTGGCGAGCAGGGTTACTAAGAGAGAAACTAGTGAGTGAATCCCCTTCTTCACTTGTTATCTGAGATGTTAGTGGAGTCGACAGATACATAGATGGTGGAAGTCCTAGGGATCGTTAGTGAGTTTCTATACGTCTTCCCTAGAGAGGTGGTTACTCTACCCCCTAACGTGATTTTGAGTTCAGGATAGACTTGCAACCCGGTGCTCGTCCGATTTCAATGTCTCCCTATCAGATGGCGCTTTCTGAGTTGAAGGAGTTGTGGATCCAGATTAATGACCTAATAAAGAAAGGTTTTATCCAACTGAGCATGTCACCATGGGGTGCTCCACTCTTGTTCACAAAGAAGGCAGACGATGGTCTCAGGCTATGTATAGACTACCAAATACAGAATCAGGTGATGATCAAGAACCATTAACCCCCTAAGGGTCGACGACCTTTTTGACCAGTTGAAGGGAGCATGTTGGTTCTCTAAGATTAACCTACGCTCAGGATATCACCATTTGTGGGTGATAGAGGGTTATATCTCGAAGATTGCTTTTAGGTGTATATATGGGCACTTCAAGTTCTTAGTCATGTCTTTCGGCATTATTAATGCACCAAACGTGTTCATGGGGATCATGAACTCCATCTTCCATGAATATCTAGACCGGTTTGTATTCTTGTTTATTAACGAAATTCTAATCTACTCAAGGTTATAAGAGGATCACGCCGAGCATCTGAGGATAGTTTTGGAAGTCCTCTAACACCACTAGATCTATGAGAAGTTGTCCAAGTGTAAGTTTTGGACATGATAGGTGCACTTCCTTGGACATGTAGTGTCCTATCAGGGAATAGAAGTGGACCCATAGAAGGTCAAAGTGGTTTTTTCTTGGGAAGCACCCAAGAACATGGCAGAGATTCGGAATTTTCTAGGTTTGGTAGGATAATACCAGAGGTTTGATCCCAAATTCTCTCGAGTTGCAGCACCATCGACAACCTTGACCAAGAAATACCAGGATTTTGTTTGGAGTGAGTAGTGATAGGAAGCCTTCAGTTATCTAAAGGGGAAGCTGGTCAGTTCCCCATTGGTGAGGTTTCTAGAGGAAGGGGTAATGTTTGAAGTGTTCTGTGATGCTTCCGACCTAGGATTGGGGTGTGTACTGATGCAGTAGTGGGGAGTGATCTCTTATAGGTCTAGGTAGTTACATCATTACGAATGTAACTATACCACCCATGACCTGGATCTTGAAGTGGTTGTGTTTGCGCTGAAGTTGTAGCGGCATTACCTCATTAGGGAACACTTCGTGGTCTTTACAGATCACAAGAGATTGAGGTATGTATTCTCCCAGAGAGACCCAAACTTGCGATAGTGGAGGTGGATAGAGTTTATTCAGGACTAAGACTTCGAGATCTACTACAACTCAGGAAAGGGTAACGTGGTGTTTGTTCCTTGAGCATGAAATTATAGAAGGATGTGGTTTGGGAGTCAGAAGATGCTTGGGAAGCAATGGAGGAGTTGGCTACATTGCACTTGGATGCAAGGGTGGAGGATAGTAGGGGATGCCTATTTTAGATGTTGGTGATGTCTTCCTTGGTACATAAAGTGGAGGAGTCTTAGTTGGGGGATCTAGAGGCTGAAATAATACATGATAGCATTATCTAGGGAAATACTCTAGAAGGATGGTCAGAAGATGGTCAGAATCAGATGCTCTTCTGCGAGATATTGTTTTTCCCAGAGACGATGTGTGAGAGAGTTCTCGGTGAGTCCTATAACTCACCCCTCACAGTATACCCAAGAGTTTCCAAGATGTATCGGGGCTTGAAGAGCCAGTTTTGGTGGCCCGAGGTTAAATGGGAAGTGGCTAATTTTTTGGAAAAGTGCATAATGTTCTAGAAGTTAAAGGATGAGCATCGTGTTCCCAGTGGTTTATTGCAGAATTTAGATGTCCTAGAGTAGAAGTGAGATGAAATCTCAATAGATTTTGTCACAGGACTACCTAGTGTTCAGAAAGGCTGTGATGCTATCTAGGTGGCAGTAGAACTACTAACGAAATCGACTCACTTATTAGTGATTAAGGAGTCGAACAATGTATATGCCTTGGCACATAAGTACGTGGGTGAAGTTGTGTAGTTGAATGGATTTCTGAGGTCCATATTCTTGGATCGAGATACACGATTTACCTCAAGATTTTGGAAAGGATTAAAATGTGTTTTTGGCACCCAACTATGCCGTATCACTGATTTCTACCCTTAGATGGATGGGAAGGCAGAGAGGACCATCCATACGTTGGAGGACATGCTGTGAAATGTGTTCTAGATTTCATAGGATCATGGGTGTGACACTTTCCACTGGTAGAGTTTTCCTACAAAAATATATGTCACTATACTATTGGCATGGCTCCGTTTGAAGATTTGTACAGAAGATTGTGTTGTTCACCCGTGTGCTAGACAGAGGTTGGGGAGGTAGTTGTTCTTGGCCCGGAGGTGGTGCAGAGAAAGAAAGAGAAGGTCCAGCTTCTGCGTGAGAGGATGAAGGTAGATCATGACCAATAGAGGTTTTATGCCGATCATATGAGTAGAACCTTGGAGTTCAATTTTTGGAAATATGTGTTCTTAAAGGTCCCCCCTCGGTGTGTGAAATATGGGTTCATAAGGGGGAGTAAGCTTTCTCCCATGTTTTTTGGACCCTTCGAGGTGTTATGATGGGTTGGAAAAGTCCCTTATCAGATGGCGCTACCACCACCTCTATTGAGGGTCCACGACATCTACCACGTGTCTCAGTTCTGTCAGTATCTACATGATGATTCACACATCCTAGATTGGGGAGAGATGGATATCGAGGACGATGCAACATTCGTGGAGTGACCAATGATGATCAAGGATCATGAGGAGAAGGTGATTAGTAGATAAACCATTCCCTTAGTTTGTGTGTTGTGGAGGTATGGTGGACTCGAGAAGAGTAACTTGGAACAGGAGGTACAAATGCGTGCCGAGTACCCAGATCTATTTTGAGTTTTGTTTTGTGGTTGTTTTGTACTTTGACTGTGATGTAGTGCTTGACCTTGTTAACTATAATATGGACTATTTTTTTTCTTTTCTCTAAGTGTGTGTGAAAATTTTTCACCATAGGGAGGGGAGTACCTGATCCCTAATCGAGACACATTAAGGTTGATGCAATTAAACCAGTGCGGGTGAGTCAGAGTCTCCCAAAGTGGATAATATCTTGACATGGGGAGAAGGGACTCCCTAATCCATATGCCTCAATGATATGACCTTTAAATGTTTGTTTGGTTACTTAGGGGAGGAGAGTGGTGGTGTATCCATAGTTGTTCAGGAGATATATGAGGGAGAGGTGTTCCTAGATATTGAGGTTTTTTTCGGTTTTCGATCAACTCTAGGGTGGTTTGTTCCTGGAGAGGTATCTTATGAGATGGTTGTTCGGACCCCTGTATTTTCTTCAGGGTTACTCTTGTATTATCTAGGACAAGAATAATTTTATAGATATCTTATGTAATGGCCCAGACCCTCCTGGTCCATTACTTTTCCAAATTTCTAGTGTTTGGGGTATCATGGGGAACACCAGTGACTCATTAAAGAGTTTTCTAATAACTCAGTTCCACCAAATGGTTCCACCGGTCATGGTGGCACCATGACGGTGGTACCTTGAAAGTGGCACCATGATGGTTGTACCATGATAGTGAAACTGTAATGGTCTCACCTTCACAGTCACACACCGAAATGGTGGCACTGCTTACGGTGTTCCACCGAACTAGTGGCACCGTTACGGTGTCTCACTGAACGGTGTCACACCCTTTGCTTTTTTTCCCAGTTTCTAAGTTTTTCCAGTTCTGCTCCCATAATGTATACTTTTACATAAAAGTGTTTTAATACCATTTTTAGATCCATTAAAATATTTTTGAAACCCCCAAGACTCGGGCGACCCTTCAGTTACCGAAATGTGTGGCTTTTTCCTCAGTGTCACACCTTTCCCCATGCCTTCCAGCTTCTCCCCTCTTATGTGGTTTTCTCTATTTAGAGGATATCTATCAACTCACAACCATTATCTCTACCATCCCCAATCTTTATATTATGGGGTGTTAAGCATGATTACTTACATCGATTGAGAAAAGAAGTGTAGGAATGATGACCTACACTCAATAATATCTGGGGTTCTAGGCATGATGACCAACACCCAATGAATGATAATAATGAATGATGTTTCAATTGAGATTTGGGGTGCTAGGAATGATGACCTATACCAAATGAATGATAATAATGAATGACGATTATAATGGGAAACATGAATTGAATTGGCCTATTGTGATGATTAAATATTAAATGACAATGTGATAGTTGTTTAAATTATGAATTGTATTTATTGAATCACAAATCTGCATGCACTATCTTTTTACTGGAATAATTTTAGACACCATTGGTGGTGGCCTACTGAGTTGTAATCATACCATATTCAGGCCGCCTGATCAACACCTGAGAAAACTTTGTTGTTATAGGATAGGATAAGGGAAATGCCCGGTGATAGGTTGCTGTTTGGGATTGGAGCATGGGAGAGGGAACCAGACATAGTTCAGGACCCATTTTGGAGTCGTTGCATCTTTACTTTGAATTTCATTGTAGACACTTGGAAATTGAATTGTTATAGCATGTTTTACCTTTCAGTTGAGTATTGTATTTTCTAGTTTTGACTACCATATGTCATGGTATTGTTCTGGTTATTTATACTCTTCCGCACTTGGTTATTTTTATTTTCTTTCACTGGCGTTTTATTCTGATAACAGAGGGTATATTATCCCCAAGACTAACTTACCAGACCCTCACTACTAATCATCACCCTCTGGTGTATGGGGAGGCACGCATGAGGTCATGTGGCCAACTGGCTCAGGGCACCGTTCAGTGGCTCCCGGGTTGGGAAGTCACAAATTAGTATCAAAGGTGTTTTATTTTCTTTATTCTTCTTTTGTTTTACTATTTTGGGAAATGTAGATAGGAGACTAGGAAGAGTCGAGGCTTGGTAATGAGATCGTGCATGGGAGTGGCAAACCCATGTACGAGGGAAAATCTGAGTACTCAGGGTGGGATTGTTGTGATTGTTGTTTTTTGTTACAGTTGAATATTATTTCACCATTGGTGACACAATTGTGATGTGGTGTGATATTTTTTTGAAAATTTTTGCATTTTTATTTGTGGCCTAAAGAGGAATAATAGTTGGGTCTTCATGAATCATTCTAGGCAGTTAGGGTTGTTGTAATATGCATTATTCTAGGAACTCATGGGAAAACAGGTTATGGGTAAGTTGTTGAACTTGAACCATTTTTCCTTGTTGTAAGATTGAAATAATGATGCAAAATGAGAATAAATGAGTATCTAATGAGAAACTTGACTGATGAAATGAGAATTATTAATTAATTAATTTGATATATTGTGATTAATTAATATATGAATTAATTAATGAGAATGAATATTCCCTTGTTAACCAAGACCTAGGTGTAGGATGGTTAAGGGTAGTGAAAAGGCCTCAGTGTTGACCGTGTGGTGAGAAAAAAAGGGAAAAAGACATGTTGAAACTTTTTGTGTTAGTTTCTACTCTTACATAAATATTATAAGGTTTCATTATGACACTTGAGATGTGTATTTGTATTTGTAGGAGAATTCCTCCACAACGGTTGTTGAGGGAGAGATCGAGGGGTATGGACCAGAATGAACTTAGAAACAGGGATCTTGAGGCACCATTGATGCAAGATGAGGAATAAGGGGAACAATTCCAAGATAACTGTGCTTGTTTCATGCAATTCATGGAGAGATACCCAGGGAAGGTTCAGAAAATCATGTCTGAGTTGACAAGGGAGTTTCAACTGTATCACCCTTATAATTTAATTAGAGAGGGTAGAACTGAGGGAGCTTAATTCTGGATTGAATCCATAGAGAATAAACTTGACCATTTTGAGACTCCATATGAGAGGAGGGTCAAGTTGGCTTCTTATATACTGTGGGGTTTTGTGGAGCACTAGTGGGACATTCAGGTACGATCTGGACAGATTGACGAGATGTTATGGAAGGACTTTTTGGAGAAGTTCTTGAAACACTTCTTTCTAGAAAAACTGAGGCAAGATAAGGATTCAGAGTTTATGAATCTGACATAAGGAATCATGTCAATAATGGAGTACACTGAACATTTCATAGATTTACAACGTTTTTCTCCAACTTTGGCGATTGATGAGGCTTCTTAGGCAAAACTATTTCAAGATGGACTCAAGTGTGAAATTAACTCCCAGGTGAATATATTTAGGCTGAAGAAATTTTTATAAGTGGTTAATCAGGCTCTCATTTCATAGGGTAACTTGAAGGAGGCTTCCAGTACTGGATAGGTAGCTGGACTATCATGGAGTATTCCTTCTGAGAGCAGGAAGCCCCGTCACGAGAATCATAGTCAGGACAGTGGAAAGCAAGGTGGATAGTCAGGAGGAACAGTTACACCAGATCTTTCTCATGTGATTTTCCACTAGTATGGTAGACAGGGAAACTATCATACACATTGTCCTTGACCACTATTGGAGTGATGGTTTTGTGGTAATATGTGACACCTACAGAAGTTCTGAAGGAAGTAGCGGTAGGCTGGTGCTGAGGGGGCAGCTGCTCAAAGTCTGATTGTGGGAAGGGGGTCTTCTACACCATATAGTTCTGGAAGCTGGAGTTCTACTAGAAGAGCCTATAGAGACAATAGATATGGTGCTTTAAGGAATTAGTGCCTGTATCAGAAGAGTGGTTCTACTTAGGGGAGTCAGATGACACCACATGGAAGAGGGACAGGACAGTTACATGCAGTGTAACCTACACTTGTGGATAGCAAGGCTGATCCATCAATAGTGAGAGGTACTATTATAGTTGCTTCTAATTTAGATACTTCCTTTTTTAATACTGGTGCCTCTCATTCCTTCATATTTGCAAATATTGTTAATGGCTTGATCCTAGAGGTTGAGTCCATAATCAGGGCGATGAATATCGATACACCTTTGGGAACACGGTCTAGGGATATCTGTTTATGAAAGGGATGTTCTCTAGAGATCAGAGAGTATCATTTACTTTGAGATATCTATGTCCTTGATATTATGGTCTTCGATATGATTATGGTTATGGAATTACTAGTTGCATATCGATCCCACATAGATTGTTATCATAGGAGAGTGAACTTTGTATCTCATGAGAGTGACCAATATGTCCTTCATGGAGAATGGGATATCCATGCAGGTAGAGCTGGGCCAATTACTCAACAACTAGGAGTGCTCATAGCCCAAGTTTCTAGTCTTTTTCTAGATGATGGGAGTGTATGCAGGATGTCCTTCCACCAGTAATAGAACTATTTTAGGATGTTTTTTCTGAAGACTTTTTAGGATTTCTACCTAAGAGAGATGTGGAATTCACTATTGAGCTCATGCTAAGAGCTAGGCCGGTATCTATTCCACCTTACAGAATGGCACTGATTGAGATTCAAGAAATCAAAATGTAGTTGGAAGAATTTGAGTATAAAGGGTTTATCCAGCCAAGTACATCACCTTTGGGGATCACTTTTTTTGTTTGCAAAGAAGGCCGACAGGAGTTTATGCTTATGTGTCAATTACCAAAAGTTGAACAAAATGACTGTAAAGAACCAGTATCCTCTTATGTGTATCGATGATTTGTCTAGACAAATGAAGGGGGATAGTGTGTTCTCAAATATCGATATGAGATCAGGGTATCATCAGGTGAGAGTTTGGACCTCTGATATACTAAGAACTTCTTTCAAGAGTAGGTATGGCCTTTATGAGTTTTTCGTAATGCCATTAGGATCGACTAATTATATAGTAGTATTTATGGCCTTGATGAAAATGATCTTTCATCCATACTTAGATCAGTTTGTGGTGGTGTTTGTGGATGAAATCTTAGTGTACTGTAAGACCCATGACGATCATTCTCAACATCTTGACATCATCCTGGGTACACAGATAGAGAATTGGATACAAGCCAAGATATCTAAATGTTAGTTTTGGATTGACATGGTACACTTTTGAAGGCACATCATCTCGAAATAAGGTGTGGTAGTGGACTTAGAAAAAGTGCAGGAAGTGATTTATTGGGAGCATCCTAAGAATGTTTTTGATATTTGAAGATTTTTGGGATTAGCTGGTTATTACAGGAGGTTTATCCAGGACTTTTTCCTGATTGGAAGCAGTGCTTACTAGTCTGACAAATAAAGGAATAATGTTTGTTTGGATAGAATCATGCATTAATGATTTCCAGTAATTGAATAATCACTTGACCTCAACACCAATTTTGATATTACCCGAGGCAAGTGAGGAGTACACAGTGTATTGTGATGCTTCTGGGGTCGGGCTTGGTGCTGTATTGATGTAAGGGGGTAGATTTGTTGCTTATGGGTCTAGGTAGCTAAGGCCACATGAACAAAATTACCCTACACATTATCTTGAGTTAGAAGGAGTGGTTTGTGCTCTTAATTGTTGGAGACACTATCTTTTGGGTGAAAAGTTTAAAATTTTTATGGATCACTAAAGCTTGAAGTACATCTTTTCACAGCGTGACTTGAATCTTCAGCAGTGAATATGGGTAAAGTATATGCAGTCCTTTGATTTTGAACTGGCATATACACACGGGAAGGGGAATGGTGTGGTAGATGCCTTGAGTAGAAAAACTCAAACTCAGTTGGTACATTAGTCGACTGCAGAGTGTAAGATGATGACTTTGCTGGCGGAAATGCATGTGTTAGTTCATGAGAGTCAGGAGAGGATGACTCTGGTTTCTGTAGCCATGGAGTCTACCCTCTTGAGATGGATCAGGGACAAGCAGTACAAGGATTTAGAGTGTTTATCCTTAAGGGAAAGCCTTGAAGGTGGGGAGACACCTTTAGACTGGAAAATAGATGAGGATGAGATCATCTCTGTGAAAAATCAGGTTGTTGTGCCTACGAGTATGCGAGAGGAACTCATGCGATAATTTCATGATTCAAGGTGGGCGATATATCCTAGGGTGAAAAAAATTTACCGTGACCTTCAACGACAGTTTTGGTGGATAAGCATGAAAAAGGAGATATTAGGGTTTGTAACAAGATGTTTCACCTATCAGTAGGTGAAAGTAGAGCATCGATGACCTGAAGGCCTATTATAGCCATTACCTATTCCAAAATGGAAGTGGGATGACATGACTATAGATTTTTTGGTGAAACTTCCAAAGACTCTTAGGAAGAATGATGCTATTTGGGTTATTTTGGATCGACCAATGAAGGTATCACACTTATTTTCTATTAATGAAACCTTTACAGTAGAGAAGTTGGAAGAACTATACATGAGAGAGATAGTTTGTTTACATGGGGTGCCACCGACTATAGTTTCAGATCACGATTCAAACTTTACTTCACACTTCTGGAAGGTCTTAAAGAAGGCACTTGGTACACAGGTTCTATTAAGTACGACCTTCCATCCACTGAAAGATGGGTAGTCGGAGCGTACCATATAGGTGTTAGAGGATATGTTGCGAGAATGCATGCTTGAATTTGGTGGTTCTTGGAAAAAACACTTGGCTTTAGTGGAGTTCTCCTATAACAATAGTTATCAAGAAAATTTACAGATGTCACCATATGAGGTACTTTATGGTAGACCTTGTTGATCACTGCTATGTTGGTTAGAGGCAGGTGAGTTAGAGATGTTGGGACTGAGTCTTGTTCAGGAGACATCAGAGGAGGTAAAATTGATTATAAATTGTATGGCTATGGCTCATAGTAGGTAGAAGTTGTATGCTGATAGAAAGAGACAATCCCTAGAGTTTACAGAGTGTGATCGTGTTTTCCTTCAGGTGTCGCCTAGATTGGGTCACCACAGGATACAAAGACAGGGCAAGTTACTGCCTAGGTTTGTGGGACCATTTGAGGTGCTAGAGAGAATCAGGCTGGTGGCATACCGATTAGCACTTCCACAGAAATTCAGTGCTATGCATGATGTTTTCCATGTGTCACGATTATGGTGGTATCATCCGGACCCTTCTCATGTGATTGATGTGGAGGAAGTTGACCCTGAGATAGATGCGTATTTCGAGGAGCATTATGTACGTGTGCTGTGTCGTAGTGAGAAAGTGTTATGGGGAAAGACCATGCCATTAGTTCATGTGTTATGGAAAATGGAAATGTTCACGAGGAAAACTGGGAATGGGAATCAGAAATGAGGTATTAATGGCCCAATATTTTTGGCTTGGAATCTTAGAGATGTTTAGGAGTGAAACTCGAGGATGAGCTATTATAAGGTGGATAGATTGTAAGATCCCGACATTTTTTGGAGTTATATCAGGTGTGTTTTAAGGTAATTTTTGAAGCTTTTAAGTACCTTTAACTTGGATTAGTGTCTTGTGGTGAGTTTGGGTGGAATTTAAGGAAAAATAAAGGATAGTGGGATGTGCACAGTTTGTGCATGACTTGGAAAACCGTGCGACCAAACCATGACAAGCGTGTGAAATTGGATAGAGAGGTTTGCACAGTTTGTGTAGAGTTTCACAAACTATGTTACCAAACCATACCAACCATGAAAAACTGGATAGAGGGGTCTACATGGTTGGTGCACGATTTTCCTAACCGTGCGCCTCTACCCAAGAAACCGTGCGTATGAGATTTTAATTCTGAACAATATTTTTTAAAACCACCCGAACCCCTAGGAATCCCATATTTTTGGCCTTGGATTGGGCTTGAAAAATTATAGGTGTTTTCAAAGCCTCTCAGAGAGATTCCAAGGCGATTAGAACAACGTTCTTCAAGAATTAAAGCCCAGATTAAAGATCCGTTTTCCTCCCGATAAGTGGATTTAATCCCGATGCTTCTTCTGTTCTTTCTCTTATCTTTTCTAGATCTTTTCATGGAAGATCTCCACCATTTTCTTGGATCTAAACCAATGAGTTAAGATCTAGATCTAGGATTGTAAATCTAGATCTAGTTTTGAAATATCTTGATGCCTTTGATCTTAATTTTGGTTTTAGGGATTTAGATCCAATGCTTGATCAATGATGTTGTGCCTCTCGGATTTTGGGTATTTCTTTTGGGCTAACTTACATCAATAAACTGAGGTAGGTGGTATAAAATGAACTCCCATAGTCATGATTTATGATATGTGTATGAGTTTATGAATTTTCTAGTTTCCCTTAACAAATGATTTCCTAAATTGGAATAATTAGGAAAGTGGAATTGATGTGTGTTTACCTTGGTGATTTATTGATAATTGAATCACAGAATAAATGAATGGGGGTTTCCCAAATTGATAGAGGTTTTGGAGATTTGATTATGGGTTGTGATTTTTTATTTGAGTTATTTAATTCATTATAATGAGATAATTAATTGGTGGAAATTAAATATGGAATTATGATTGGCTATGAAAGATGATTAATTGTGAGAATTAATTATATAACATGATGTGATCAAAGATAATTAATTTTGATAATTAATTATGACTTGTTGGATTTTGATATGAATAATTAATTGTGAAGAATTAATTATGGAAATATAATTATGATGATTGATTAATTAATTGATGAATTAATTAATGGGTTTTATGGATAGTTAATTGTTGAATTAACTAATGGCCTTTGAAATGTTTAACTAATCATTGTATTAGTAAATTAATAATGTGACAAATTCTTATGAAGTAAATAATGATTAAATGAATGATGTTTTGTGGTGCTATTAATGGAGTCCTAGACCAATTAGAAGTTAGGACTTGGAAATAGCATTCCTCCCCAATAGTTATCCAAGCTTGAGATTATGGGGTGTTAGGAATGACGACCTACACCAATTCAGAAAATAATTTCTAGGCATGATGACCTACACTCAACGAGATTTTGGGTGCTAGGCATGATGACCTACACCCAATGACTGATAATAATGAATGATGTTTCAACTGATATTTGGGGTGCTAGGCATGATAACCTACACCAAATGAATGATAATAATAAATGATGATTCAAATGGAAAACAAGAATTGAATTTTCCTAATGATACGATTAAAGATTAAATGACAATGTGATAACTATTTAAATTGTGAATTTTATTTATTACTTCATAAATCTACATGCACTATCTTTTAACTGGACTTGTTTTAGACACCGTTGGTGGTGGCCTACTGATTTTTACTCACACCCTATTCAGGCCACCTAATTGGAACCCAAGAATACTTTGTTGTTGTAGGAAAGTATAAGGGAAAGGCCCTGTGATAGGTTTTTGTTTGTGATTGGAGCATGGGAGAGGGAACCAAACGTAGTTCGGGACCCGTTTTGGAGTCATTGTATCTTTACTTTGAGTTGCATTGTAGACACTTGACACTTTCATTGTCATAACATGTTTTACCTTTCAGTTGAGTATTGTATTTTCTGGTTTTGATTATCATATATTATGGTATTGGTCTGGTTATTTATACATTTTTTTACTTTGTTATTTTTATTTTCTTATGATAGTGTTTTATTATGATAACAGAGTGTATAATTTCCTTCTTCCTTGGTCCCTTATTTTCCTTGGTGTGCTTGGAGTCCATCTTTCAGAGGTGAATCATGCACCGTGCTGGAGCCCTTCCCACTTAGTCTAGGAGTCCTTGGAGTTCTTCCTCTACAACTCACGCAACCCCAGTTCTTGGGGTTAGGTTGATCGTTTATCATCCAATTAGGGTTTTCCTATGTCTCTCTTTACTTTGTATCATGTGGGGTGGGTATGATAATGTTTCCTCAGGGAATGAATGAAACCAAATCTTAATGAAGATAATAAAAAGACTTTTAAAGAATGAAGGGATGTGATTGAAGGGGATGATGTTATACTATTTTATCTTCGTTTATATGTTTTGAATTGTATGGGCTTATTCCCACTAAAAATCATGGCCGTTGGTGGTCCTTTCTTGCGCACTAATGCACCTCTATTTTTTTTGGATAATCTTGTGATTGAATGGATGTAACATGTAAACTGGTTAATCATGTTAAATTGGCTGATTAAATGGATTCCCAATGAATAAGAATCCTTATGTGACCACCCCAGTTAACCAAATGGAAATGAGAAACTTGATAAATGGTGTGGTTAAATTTGAAAACTACCTTGCTTTGTTCTGATAATGAGCACGGTTTTTCTGCTTGATGCTTGTGGGGTGATGTGGATGGGGATGGGATTCCCTATTATTAAATTGTTGGTTTGTGGACCTGAGGCTATGTGGGGACATATATTGGGACTTGGTTTAGTTCCAATACTTAGATTTATCTCACGAATCACTTTTTTTTGTGACTTTACAAGAGAACCAAGTGTGAATGCTTAAATTTCTATTTGGCTATTTTCTTATTCAATCCAGAGATGTTTTGACTTTTGGATGTTCCTATTAGTTTCCCGGTAGTAAAGAATTATTTCTAACAAAACCACTTGAACATGATAACAAGAATGGGTTCAATAGCGATTTGTTCTCAAGAAATGGGTTGTGCTATGGTTGTGGCTGTTGTACATTTGTGCATGTATGAATAGTAATGATAATGTTTGTGTATGGGCTAGTTTTGGGACCCTTAGGTTGGGATGAGTTCTTGTTTACCTATATGTATAAAATTAGTTCTCGCATTTCTTATTCGCACCCCACCCAAGTTGAGCACTTCATATCGAACACCCCCATCTCATGGGGGAGGGTGTTTTTCCCAACATTCTTATGAGTGTCTGGTTATTAGCTTTTTTATGCTCTCTCTCCCAAGTATCCCAAGACTCTTCGAGTAGGCTATGATGGACTGAGGTCCATTATATCCCAAGACTCTTCAAGTATGGTACTTTGTGGTGGTTGGACCATGTGTATGTGGGAAGGTTTGTTTCCCAAGTGTCTTTGGGATGAGGCCCAAGTGTCTTCGGGCGTGGCAGTGGTTGTTCTGGACCAGGTGTCTGCAGGCGTGGTTACATATAGTTATGGTGGCCTAGGTGTTTGTGGGAGTTGAGATGGTTATTCTAGCCCAGGTGTCTGCGGGCGTGGTTATGTATGGTTGTGGTGGCCCAAAAGGTTTTTGTTGGGGTGGTAGTGGGACTTTAGTGAAAATGGCGGGATTAGTCTAACGCATAGTATGTATTCAATAACTAGTAGGAAAGTGATGCGGGGTACCCAAATATCGATGTGTTATTACTATTACTTTACCTGACTTGCGTTATTTTAAGAGTGTGCCATGGTGAGGCTGGGTGGGTATTTTCCCTTGCTATGTGTTTTGTCTACCTCTACTTTCTCACAGGGTATTAGTATGCCTCCCCACTTGTGCTTGAGAGCTTTTGGTTTTCTCTACTAAGTATACCTGTATACTCACCCTACATATATAAAACTGTTTTTAGGTTTTTAGGAGGATTTTGAGGACTGTGCGGGACTATACTAGCTTAGATGTTGGGATAATTGCTGTTGCTGTTTTCTTTCCTTTTTGTTACTTTCGCTTTGAGGTTTTCTTGTATCTTGTAGCACTTTATTTTGAACATGCATGTGGAAAAAGGGTTTTTGGCTTTACTTTTACTTTATGTATTTAGATTTTTTTGAGATTTACCATATTATCTCCTAAGCATTTTCTATTAAAAGGGTAATGACTTCTATATTATGTGTGATTCTATACACTTAGTGCTATTTGCCACTCCGAGGCCTATTGAAGGTGAGACTCAGGGGTCATTATCTCTCCTTCAACTTGAAGAAGGAAGGGTCTGGAAGTTTTCAGGCCCTTCCCTCATCTTGGTGAAGGTGGGTTGTGACACTAACCAAGTTAAATCTAAAGGTGTAACACCCTGAGTTTTTATGAAATATATATTTTTGAATTAATTTAATCTTTTTGTGATATTTTTTATTTCATGCAACACTGAATATAACTTGTGTTATCTGAAAGCATCAAGTTATTCACGTCTTTTATGCTACACCACGTTAATATTTCATTATATGATACCCCAAGATAATTTTTCACTACATGAAACTCCAACTTGGCTTGAATTACTTGCAACATCGGCCTGGTTTGTGCTAAACAAAACACATACTTGGATTGCATTACATGCAACAATGAGTTTCTATGAAACAACATTTTATTGTTATAATTATTTAAAAATGATAATTATATCATAGCTATTAAATTTAGTAATATTAATAGTAAAAAATACTTTTCAAATATTATTTATAATGGTGATAATGAAAAATATAATTTTTGGTAAAGTCTTTAAATTTTTAAACGTACTATTTTCTCAAATGAACTGCTTTTTATGTACTTCTATGAATAATAATACAATTAATTTTAGAAAATTTTATAAATTTAATTTGATAAAATAAATATAATTTTTGAATTCATAATTTATAAATTATTTTAGGGTTATTTTTTGGAATTTTTCCGAGAAACTTTGTTTTTGGATGATTAGTGAAACATATTGAATTTTAATTAAAAATAACTTTTTCATATAATTTATTTATATAGTTAAATTACATTTTAAGTTGGTTTTAAATTAAAATTTGATCAATTATAAATATATTAATCCAATTTATTTCATTGGAATCTTTTTATATTGAATTTATATATAAAATATTAATAACCTTTTGAACATTCTCACTTTAAAAACCCGCTCTCCCACCATGTTTGTGAGATTAACATTAAACTTAATTTTTACGCTTTTGTGAATTGAATTAAAAAAAACAGACATAACCAGTTTTAATAAGTATTATATTTATATTTTAATAATATCAACTTAATTTTTTATCAAGAATATTAGTGAGAGTGATTAAGATTAATTACAACAATTAAGGTAAAATTAATCTCAACAAGGGAATAAACCTTAAACTTAAGGGTCCAAAGGACCTATAAACTTTTCCAAAACCCATTTTATGGACATATTTAATCCATAAAATTTCCATTATTGAGTTTCTCAGTTTTTGATGACTTTTTTTCGGTAAAAACATGGGAACACCTAACTTGTTTTAAAGAATTCCATGTGTGTCCCCTCACTTCCTTATAAAAGGCCACAACCTCTCTCCCTTTTAGATCCTCTAAAACCACTTAGGTTTGGAAAATATATACCCAATAAACTTCCAAAAACCACAAAATTACCCTTTTAATCCTTAATTTGGTCATAAATCTATCCAAGTAAGCCCTTTAGTGCAAACCAAAAGGAGTAACCCAAAGAAGAGGTAACATCCTTCCTCAAGCTCCTTTCTTTTATCTCTCCACCAACTTAATTATTATTATTCCATGCACACATAATATCATAAATATCCTTAATATACTGATATTTTTTATGTTAAGGTTTATAACTTCACTCACACACACTTCCATCTAATGGGTAACGAACTTAACATTCTTGTGTACAACGATCTACCGCCTCACAAAACAATGTTGTTCGTTTTATCTTTAACAACTCTTATGCTTGTAAGTTATGATAAAAAATCTTTTTATATATGATATATATGATATATATGATTTATTTATACCTATTTATTTATTATATAAATCCAAAATTCGTGTTTTTTATTTTGTTTAAATATGATAACTTCGTTTGTGGTAGTGTAGACTACCACCTTATCAAAGCGATGTGATTCATTCACACTTTTCATGGAATGTATTAAGGATTAGTTTCAAAAAATTATATGATATATATGAAATAATAATGATAATTTAATAATATTATATACATATATACATATATGTTATTTACTTTCTTTCGTTCAATACGCCATAAAAATGGAAAAAATGTTCATGCGTACATACGACCTACCGTCGCCATGAACGGTGTATTCCGTTTCATATATCTATATTTTATTGTTTTTTATAATTGTTTATATAATGAATATATATAATATATAATTCATTTTTTACATTATTTAAATAAGTAAATCATGATTTAATTAAGAGTATCAAGAACGACAAAACAAAACACATATGATAAACAAAGCGATTATTATCCGAAATGTTACTTTAATATAGAATTATTAATAAATCGGTAATAGAAGGTCATAAGAAAATATTATATGGTAGTATATATATGAATACAATTATTTTATAAATATATAATAAACTTATACTTATTATATAGGAGGCTTGTGCGTGTACGACGAAAGTCAAGACACAAGGTAAGGGAATTTCATCTCACTTTTTATATCTGTGAGATACATGCCATGTTCAATGATATTTTCTTTTGTATGTTGTATATACTACCCATGAATTTATTATATGATTATTATTCTTAAAATTATGGGTATTTACATATCTATTCTATGATCCTTCATTCATAGGGTTTATGTTTCAAAAGTTACTAAATCGATAAGATAGTTTTGTCTCAATTTGCCTTCTTTAAGACACATGTTTTGTTATGAATATAATTTATTTTATGAGGTGTATTTGACATGTTATATCATGAAACTAATTATTTTCATGATATTTTAAGCTTTAGGTAATTTAATTTTCTTACATGGAGAGTATGATCCCAAGTTACCATGTGGCAAGAGTTTATTAAAACAGTCTTATCGTTTATTAAGATAGTTTATGATTATGATTATTTTGATGAAATATTATGATTAATATCTCAATAAATATCATGAGTTTTCTTAATATATATTTATTAATTTTATATCCAAGTAATGATACCATTTTTCTACTATTTGTTACATTATATGACCAAGAAAGTGTTTTTAAGAAAGTTTGACTTTACCTCACTTTTTGGTCTGAAATCTGTGTTTCTTAAAAGCCATGTTTTATAAAAGGTTTCCAAAAATATTATAATATTATTTTATGATATTTAAAATAAAAATTTACCCATGTTTTACATTAAAAAAGGGTTTTCAAAAATGAATCTTCTTGTCATTTTCCAATTAATCCACTTTTCTAAACTTTTTATAGTGCAAGAGGAATGTTCAACACGTGTGGATTTACCCACTGTCATATCCATCATTACCTTGAATATTATTTTATAATATTACAAATTTATTTTAAGGAATAATTTTTCCTAATATTCTGGAAATTCATTGTTTTAAAGTGTTTTTAATGAAAAAAGTCTTCAAAAATGTTTTTTTAAAAAGTGATTTGAATAATTTTAAAAACATCCTTTATAACTTTTCAAATTATTTTCGAAAAAAATTTTTATAAAATTTTCTTAATATTATTTTATAAGTTTTAAAGGAATTTTTTTTTCAAATATTTTTTAAGCTTATTTTATAATTTTTCAAGAAAATCAATTTTCAAAATGTTTTTAATCTTCTTTTATAAGTTTTTAAGGAAAACTATTTTCAATATGTTTTTAATATTATTTTATAAGTTTTCAAGGAAAAAGGTTTTCAAAATGATTTCAATACTTATTTATAAAATTTTAATGTATTTCCAAAGAAAATGGTTTTCAACAGGTTTTATGTTTTAAAAATACCTTTTCAAAGAATAAAGGATATTTTCCTTAAGAAATGCTTTTAAAAGATATTTCAAAATTATTTCCCGTATAAGATGAAATCCATTGGTGTCACTCATTAATTTCTAGGAAACATTCCAATGTTTCCATTCATATTATTTCTATGATTTTTTTATGTTTTTATGGAATGATGTTTATGAAACCCATTTCTATTTCATGGGTTATAGGTTTAAGAAACTCGTTCCTATTCTATGGGTTTTATGCTTATGAAACCTACTTATTTTCATAGGTTATGCTTTGATGAAATGATTATAAAACCTATATTTTCCATAAGTTAAGATATAATTACATGTTTATGAAACCCATTCCATTTCATGGGTCATTATATTACTGTTTATGATATTTTGGAACACATATGTATGATTTCATTATGAGATTAGTGGGACCTATATCTCCCTCCAATGCATTGGGTAATTTTTTTATCTCACGAGATAGACAATATGGTATTGGGAGTAAACCTTAACTACTAGTATGTCGATGAGAGTGAACCATGAATACTAATATTGTACGGGGAGAGAACTCATACTATAAATATGGTAATGAGAGTGTGCCATGAATACCAAAATGATATGAGAAGTGAACCCATACTACCAAGATGACTTTAGTAGTGATTCCTTGAATACTATGGAAATAATATTATATACTTATGTGTATTCCACAATTCCATGTCTTATTCCTATGTTATTCCTTCATGGATTGTGTTCTTTATTTATTTATAATTTATGTCTTATTAACAACCAAGATTTATGGCATTATTCATGTTTATAATATTATGATATGCAGGGTATTATCTTCTAATGTTATGATAACATTCTCATACCCCTATAATCATGTTTATGCTTACATGTATCCCTTGTTTACCATTATTGATCATCTAAGCTCACCACTTTTTTTTGTTTCCTCTCCGAGGTTATGCAGATATGTATTATGTTTGATGCATCTAAGAAGGGTGCTAGTCAAGAAGAACCTAGTAGGAGATAATGTATCTCACTTATGTACTAGTGTTTAGGTTACCATGTTTACAAAGTCACTATAATAATATGGTCTTTGGGTGTCTATTTTTATAAGGTTTTAAGTATTATGAAAAAAGTTATGTAATTTTAATGTATGAAAAGTGAGGGTCTCTATAAAAGGGAGTTAAATTAATTTGAAAAAAGGAATGTGATAAATTTTTTTCAGGAATTGAAACTAAGTTTTTGTTATAATGAGTAAGTCATTAGGGGTGTGAATTTAGTTCTCAAAAAAAATTTCTATTAAAAATACTTTAAAACTTAAATTCCCCAATTTTTAAAAACTGACCAATTAATCAAAACTATAGAGATATATAATTTTATTTTTCAAATATATTATCAAAAGGGGGATCAAGGTGCTATGAAAATAACTATAAAATAATAAATTTACCTTTTGAAACAAAGTTACTTAATCATATAATTTATATAAAACAAAAATTAATATTAAAAAAGTGAAGTTTTGAAAATAATTATTGAAAAAATAAAGATATGTTTTGAAAAAAGAGTATAAAAAAAAATAAACACACAATGAAAGTAAAAAAAGGGTTCAGTCTCAATATGAGACTTAATCCCCTCCACTTAGCAATCACCTGCTGCCAAAAAGTTTGTTATTAAATAAACTAACCCACAATGTGTATCAATTTTTTTCACAACATCTCATAAGGCTATATAGGCACAAAGACTCTTCCACAATTCTATGTGGGAGAAATAAAATAAAATAATCACATGTAGGAAGTCTAGGAAAAGTAGCTTCTTCCATAGTTCTACATGGGATCATAGATATGTAATAGAGAGAGAGTGTGTCTAGAACTCTATAGTTTATATCATAAGTTGGTGCTTAATATTTACAAATAAATGCACATAGACAACTTTAAAGTATATAATATAGAGTAAGAGAGATATAATAAATTGATGCAGTAGAATATACTGTTCTGATGTGATTCCAGAAGATATAATATACAAATGTTCTTCTTATGATTTGTAAATTATGCACAAAGATGTTTTAATGTTCTATGGTATGTTATATATATTCATGAATAGAGAATAAGTTTATAGTTTTTTTGGTTTGTGATGATTCTGTTACGCACTTGTATATTTTCTTTTTGTTCATCATCAAATCATATTTCTCTGTATTCAGTTTTATTTAAAATTTTCTTCTCTATAAAAAATAGTCGTTGAGAAATCATTATGATTAAGCTTGTATTTTATCACCAAATACAAGGTCATTTAATTCTTCTGTTAGGAATTGAATTCTATATAGAAAATTGGTTGGGTTAGTATTAAAAAATTAATATAATAATTACATTTAGTAATGGTTAATTTAAAGTTTCTACATCATAATTGATGGTTGCTTCATTTTTCTACGCCAATATCCACATCATCATTTGTAAATCACTTTGAATTATTATAACTTATGGTCAGTCATTTTTTCTTACAGCCAATATATTTTTAGTGGTTAATATTTTTATAGCAGTTGATATATTTATAATGGATGGTATTTTTTTAGAGGTTGATCTTTTCACACTCATATTCAATTACATACTTAGTGATATCTCTACACTATTGGTCCAAATTTTCTTTGTGGTTAATAAATTTCTCATGTGGTTGATCCAACTAGCTTTGTGGTCACTTGGGTCCTTTTTCATTTTTTCTATGGCCAATAAGATGTTCATTCAGTCAATTTGACCATTGATAAGAACTCAAATATGGTTTCTTGAGACAACATGTATTTTATTTATATATATTGTAGTCACATAGTTACTTTTTCATATATTCTCCATGGTTGATCACTTAAAAGGTTCAGTCATTTCTAGACATAGAAAAATTTAGAGATAATTTTTTTTTCTTTCAAAAAATACAAAATGGATTAGAATGAACATGAACATGATTTGTGATTATTAAAATAAGGAATTAAATAAATAAACCAACAATATTCCCCTTTTTTAATCACAAATCATAGCATAAACATCCATGAAAGAAACTCAAGTGTAAAATAATACAATCTTATAATAGAAAAAAATGAGAAAGAAATGTAAATTTAGATAATGATCATTTGGCTTATGCCTTTTACTACCCCTTTGAGATCATAAAAAATAAGAAACTAAAATAAAATAACATAGAAATGAAAGGAAAATGAAATTTTATTAAAGATTAAAAAAGGTGTAATTTTTTTTAGAGTCTAATTAGAATATAAATCTTCAGGAATGGTAGGGTCATTTCCCTTACCAAAAACAATAATAAGAGAAGATGGAGGAATAAAATTAGGTCTAGGAATAAATATACCTTTAGAAATTAGGATTATGTAACCATGAGGTTAGGAAAGATAGAGACCAAAATGTTCTGTTGGAGGTATAGATGAGGTAGAGGTTATAGAAACTGATGTTAAAGCTATAGCTAAAACTAAAGAAAAGCAGGGAACAGGAAAATCTAAAGTTTCCAATATTGGGTAATTTTAAACATACATATAGGGTTTTAATACCACTGTGATATAATATACCTCTCTTGTAACATGATATATTACTTAAAGAAACTCATATTTCTCTAAATTTAACTGATTTAATGAAGGATTCATTACCAATAAATTATTTATGATATATTTGAAAGTAGTAGTCAAAGGATGAATTTTTAAATATATGGAAAAAGAGAATAACTGAGTTTTAAGATATAATTTAGTGTGGATTTTGTGAATATGATACTTTATGGCATCCTTGATTATACATTTATCTTTAACAGTCTTGGTGGTCTCAAATTTAAGAAAATAATATTTTTTTCTCCATGAGCAGCAATGTCCATATGAAATTAATTTTTGATATCCTTCACACTGTTAAGAACATTCAAAATTTATTCCTAAATCATACTTTGAAGAAATATTTCATCCAATGAAGTTGAAATATGAGGAGGTTCAAAAATAGAGGCTGAAGGGTGAGTAGGATTTATAATCACATCAAGATACCTTCTATATATAGTAGCTAGTATATCAGTTAGATCTTCTTGGAGTGCTCCCAATTGATTTTTAAAAATTTCCATATCCCTTCTGAATGAATGAACATCTTGATGCATACAATCTATTTTCAGTAAAAAATTAATATGAAGATGAGAAATAACTATTTGAATAGTAAAAGTAATATATTCATAATAGTCCATATTTTTTCCTAAAATGATACACAAGAAAATATGATTTAATTGTTTTAAAAGGTATTTCATAAACTCAATAATATCTTCAAATGTTAGTATAGGAGAAGACTCATAAGACTGTCCAACCTTTTCTTATGGATCCATTCTAGCTTAAGTAGAAGAAACTTTAGGAAAAAGATCATCTCTCAAATAAGATGAATGAGTACTAAAATCCTAAACATCTTCCACGAAGACTCTCTAAGTGAATAGATTCCAAGAGGTTTTTCAATATCTTTTAATGAGGCCTTAGATTCATTCACATAATCTTTCATATCCATAAATGTTTTCCTTGAATAAGAGTCAAAGACAAGAACTTCTTAAAAGGGAACTTTAGAAATATCTTTTAAAGAGGGTGTAGTATCCAGAAACTTTAGAAAATCCTCACTAGACTCAATTATGACTAAACTTACTATAGTAGGAGTATAGGGTTTCTCAGGTTCAAAAAGTTCTTTTATAGTAATAACAAGAGAAACACCTTCTGGATTTGGTGAATCACCACCATATTCATCATCATCATCCTACCTTTCTTTTTTTTCATTAATAATTTTTTCAATTGGATCAACATCAACTTTATTAGAAAAAATTGATGGAGCTGACACATATATATAAAAGAATGTATTATCCGAATGATTTTATTCAATAGAATAATATGTATCAAAAATTGGATCTCCCCCTATCCTAAAACAGGCTGACTCTCTAGTAGTATAGGATCCATATCCTTATCATTCTCATAGTCTATGAGAACTAGTATAAACAAAACTAATATTGAAATTCTCTCCCCATCAGTATATATACTTCTATAATAGGTTCAGTTAAAATAAGGACTTTAGTATATTTTTCTACCTTAACTGGAATGTAATAAGTATGAGGAATAATAATAATAGGATTCACTTCTTCCCTTATAGGTTATTCTACAATAGAAACTTGAATTAGAGTCCTTTATGAGATTTCCTCAAAATCTATTCTAGCTTATTTGTCTAGATTTATAGGATATTTAGATTCTCCTGCATAAGAGGAGTAATTTACTTCAACTATTTCATCTAGTTACAAACTAGGATCAATTATGTCTCTTATCCTAGTGGGATAAGAAATGAGATTGAATATTTTATAGTGTTTCCCTTCATCATCCATCAATATATTTTTCTGTAGATTATAACTAATATTTATTGTCTTAAAGGTAGTTTTATTCAAATAGAAACCTTTTAGGATCACACACCTTTTAACTCCAATAAGAACAAGTCCCTTCCATTCTAATAGTATAGAGTTTAAGTTAGGGTAAGGAAGTGTGTTGAATCTAGATGATTTCTGGGTTGATTCTTCCATATGTCTCATTAAGAAACAAGGAAAGATGTTCTAAATACCATAAACCATCAAAATAGAATGTAAATTATTAAATGAAATAATAAAAATGATATTAAAAGAATTTATTTTTTAACTAAAATTAATCATACAAAATTCATGTTTGATATAATTCATTCTCTTACTATTCAAAGTATTTGTAAAAATATTAGAAAGATAATGTTATATACTAATGAATTGCAGAGTGACATCTCCCTTTTTAAAATGATCTCTTAAAAGAGTTATGTCATATATCAATATGATCTTTTCTAGATTCCTTGATATTTTTATCACACTTTTATTATCACAATTTATAGGGACATGTCAAAACTAATATCCATAGTCCAATAATGGATTTTTCATGCCCAAAATCTATGCATAGTAACTTCCAGTAGCTATATAATCATATTCAGTACAATATAATGCAATTTTTTTTGTTTCTTACTACACCATAAAACTAAATATTTTCAAAAAAGGTGACATTTTCCATAGGTGATTTTTATATATAACTTACAACCACCAAAACCATCATCTGAAAAACTAACTAATTCAAACGAATGTACTTTAGGGTAAAAAAAATCTTATGTTGGTTATATTTTTGAGTTATTTAAAAATTATTTTAACAAAAATAAAATGAGATTATTTTAGGTTCGATTAAAAATGTGAAAACTTACACACACTAAACATAATATCAGGTTGGCTCACAATTAAGTTTATTAATTTTCTAATCATACCTTTGTAAGTGGTTTGATCAACTAGTTCTCTAGTTTCATCATGATCTAATTTCCAGCTTCTATTTATGGGAGTATCACTATTTCTAGTACTATCCAATACAAAAAATTTTAAGTGCTATTTTTTATATTTACTTTAATTTAAGATAATTCCTTATTTATTTTGAAAAACTTTAAATCCAATAAATAACTTTAACTCACCTGTTAACTCACCCGTCAAACTCATTTCAAATTAATTTTGCATCATTTTTGAAAATTCAGTTCACAAAGGATTTTTTGAAGATTCAAAAATAATAGCATAAACATAGATTTTTACTACTAAAACATATTTTTAAATTCTTTTAATAAATAAACTAGGTTCATCCACTCCCATAGTAAAACATTTGGAAATAAAAAATGAGCTAATATTATCATACCAAGCCCTAAGAGCTTGTTTTAAACCATATAAAGATTTTTTTAATTTAAAACCATGATTTGGAAGGTTAAGGTTTTAAAATCTAGGGGGTTTCTTGAAAAAAAAGTATCAATTATATAATCATTTAAGAATGAAATTTTTATATCTATTTGATATAATTTGAAATTAAAACATGCTGTATAGGAAAGTAACGTTCTAATGGCTTCAAGTTTAACTACTAGAGAAACAATTCCCTCATAGTCAATTTATTCTTATTGACTATATGCTTATTAAACTAGTCTTTATTTATTTATAATTATTATTCACAACTCATATATTTTTTTCAAAACACCCATCTATTGCCAATAATTAAGAATAACTTAGGTCTTTCAATTAATTCCCAAACTCTATTTATTTAAAATTTATACAATTATTATTGCATTTCCATTACCTATAATTCATTATAAATTGATTCTATGATGTTATTAGGTTCAATCTATGACAATAAATCTTTATGTTCAACTTGTTTTCTTAGAGAAGTTGTATTCTGAGTTCCTTTATATAAGTATCCAACTGAAGCATCTAAGGGATGATATCTATGAGTCTTAATTTCTTTAGGTATTAAATTATTTGAAACTTCATTTTTTCCTACATGTTTAGGTTAAAAAAACTCCTCATTATTAGGATATTTTTCTATAGGTTTTACAGAATTATCACTAGGTTTATCATTGGTATCCAAATTGGAAAGATCATCTAGATTTTCTAAAGAGGTTTTAGGTTCATGTGGATTTGTATCATCCAACATGAAATGTAAAAATTATTTCACAATATTAGTCCTTTTATTGAGTACCATGTATGATTTACTAGATGTATAATATACAAGAAAAATTACTTCATCACTTTTGGATACAAACTTGTCTAAATTGTAACGCCCCGACCCCAGCTACCTAGAGTTGGTGCATTACTTCGTAACATTCACATGATCACAAAAGATCAAGTCTCGAAAGACCGATTAGTTTAGTAGCCTTAGAAACACTAGATACATTCACAAGTCTTACATTAAATCATAAATTAAAACAAAACTACAACATCTTCTCTTCATATCCCCTTATATTATCCCTGCAGATCATTCATAATATACTTCTTCACATCCTGGAAAAATTAAAACATTGAAAGGGGTGAGCTCAGATGCTCAGTAAGGATAACGATATAGCGGAAGATTTTATAAAAAACATTAACATTTAAGGCAATGTATAACTAAAACAAAAGCATTTTAAACTTGAACTTTAGAATAATATGGCAAAAGTAAAATGAAATAATTCCATTTACTTACTCACATGGATATTCTACTAGTCAAATAATCACATGAAATATCAATAACCACTTTCATAAGGATGGAATGCATAATGTCAGACTATCATAACCATGTAGCCAAGGCCTCGTGCCAAGACCACAAATAAGATTTTTTCAAGGCCTCGTGCCAAGACACTAGTTTGTCTCATGAGACCTATCGATGCATCAAGGAGCTATAGTGGGCTCCACCCGTCACTTATTAAGTCCAATTCATTCCTCATATGAACATGTTTAAACATATCATAAACCATAACATAATCATATCACATAAAACATGCATAAAGGAAACATAACATTTCCACATTTCAATCACAAGATATCAATACAACACATTGATAAAATAAAAACATTATCAAACCCATTTTCAATACCAAAATAAAATTAAAACTTTGTATTTACTTTTCATTTAAAAAAAAGTTATGGCTTGTAGAGGAAGCCGAAACACAAATAATGGTCACGACAGCGGAGAAGTCGTTGTCGCCGCATACGTAAGACAAAAACATTCCTTTTGTTGTTTAGTAAAACTCTTTGTAAAAAAAGATTCCTTTTTGAATAAAAGTCAAAGTCAAAGGGGTTTATACACTGTATAAAAGAAAGTTGTGTATAAAACAAAATATGCCTCAATGAAAGGAGATTGAGACGAAGACCCTTACAAAGATCATTTTTTAAATAAAGTAGATCTATTATTTGTATTCACTATAAGTACACATAAATAAAGTACAAATACAAGATAGGACATAATAATATCATGACATAATTTGAAAGTAGGAGATTAACCCAAAGAATAGAAATTGGGTTAAGAAGTTCCCTTACCTCGTGTCCGAATTCACTCGACCGTTCTTTGATCTCCTGAATAATAAAATAGAGTTAATTTATAATTTCTTAAGAATATTTTTCAAGTTTATTATTAATTTTATATCACTTATTACCATGTTATGAACATTATGTACTTATTTATGTTAATAATGGTCGTTTTGATGATCTTAGGTACTTGAGTAAAAAATAAACTTCTTATAATTACACTTTGTTCATGTGGTAATATATCCATTATATCCATAATTATATTAATGACGTATATATGATATACATCATATATATCCAGTATATACATTCATTTATAATATTACATAACATTTAGAGGTAAGAAATGAAATGCACCGTTCATTGAGACGGTAAGCCGTACGTACGCATGAACGCTACTTTCATTTCTATTTCGTATTTAATGGAATGAAGTTATAATTATATAAAGGTATAATATAATCCCAGTATAATATAATGTATAATACCATTTACTCCTTCCTTTATACATCCCACATATGTCATTAACGATTCAAATCACTTCGAGGGGCGGTAGTCCGCACTTCCTAAAATGAAATTATCGCGTTTACCCATAATAGAAATCATAAAGTATGCCACAAATGAGAAATAAAGAAGCATAAGGAAAACATAAACATAATATATATATCATATATGAAAATAGTTTCATCAAAATGGCCACCATTAGAGGTGTTAAAAGAATATTGAACAATCATCGTTTCGTGAGGCAGTATTTCGCCACCCACAGAAACAGTATGTTCTTTAACCATTAGACGAAGGTTTGTGTAAGTGTAAACCAAATAATTATCATAACAAAATCCTAGTATATTTTAGATACTTGTGTTTTTATAAAATAAAGAAATAAAAAGAGTTTAAGGGGTTGGAGAAGCAAAATAAAACAAAACAACATTAGAGAAGACATTACCTTAAAATCGGGTAACTCTTTTTGATTTGAGCCAAAGGCTTCCTTGGGAATACTTCTGCCAAAAGTGAGTCTTCCAGGAGTAAGGGAGGGAAGTTTATAGAGTATTTGGGCATAGGTTGGCCGAGCCAAAAGGCTTTGAAGGTTTGAGTAAGGTGGTAGTGGTGGGGGCCTTTTATAAGAGGAGAGAAGGGGCACTCTTGGAAAGATTGAAATGTTACATTATTATGAAATGCTTTTTCGGATTCTAAAGGTCCCAAACTTATATATTTAGATGATAAGGTGATAAGGGTTCGAAATATTCTCATCCAATAGGCTTTGGACAAGTTTAATACTTAGAGTTTACATTATCCTTCCATTTTATTAAAATCGTTAATTAATGAGGTAATCGCTGCATCATCATGGTGTCATAAATAATTTAATTTATTTAATGTCTAAAAATTATAAAAAAAATATAATGATGTAGGAAAAATTTTTATCTTTCTAATTAATATTTATAGTCAAAAAAATGTACTTGTATAAACCCATTTAAAAATTGTTTTAGTAAAACAACTCTTGTTTGTGACCTTTTTATTTTAACATTAAATAAAAAGTTATTTATGTCCTTTTCCTACCAAAGTGGCTCCATGGGGTCCCCAAGTTGACCCATGGATTTTATTGGTCGGCCATGACACATCCAATAGTGGTTGGACAAGTTTAAAGGTCATTCCATATTTTTATAATACTATTTTTACCTTAAATTTCACTAATTACCTTTAATCGCGATTAATTAAACTTAAAAGTTACTATTCACAAAAAAATTATTTTAATCCCATTGAACCACATTTTACTTCCTAATGAAAACCATGTATGTTGGATTTTTGAAAATCAAATCACAGAAGTGGTAATATTTCATTTAAATGAAAAATCAGTTATTTAACTACCACTTAGTGGTTTCACTATTCATCAAAAATTGAAGTTTTTCAGAACAATGCCAAAATTTCACCCTAAGCTATAATTGATATTCTGAATTCAAAATTGATTTCTATTTTACAAAATTCTAAACATATAAGTTGCATTAATTAATTTTATAATTAATTCCCGCTGTCACAACAAATAGCGTGTTTTTAAGAAACAATATATATCAAAAGATTGACAATTGTTTATGTCCAATTTCAAAGTGAAATTAATTCTAATGACCACCATTGGATAAAATGGTAAAAATATATTATAATTATAATTTAAAATCACTAAATAGTATAATTTATCAGTATAAATTATTTTTATTAAAAAAGTTGTTTTAAGTATTTTTCACTATTCATAAAAAAATTGGAAGTTCTCAGAAAATTACAAAAAATTAAACTTAGGATAATTTCGATATTAAGAATACAAAAATGAAGTCCATTTTGAAATATAAAATATATATAATTTCAAAAAGTGATTATTACTATTCATAACTGCTACTTTGATTGGTCGCGGTGTGTTAGAATCTCGAACTTGCGTACAATGCAAGCTATTGCATTATTGAAAGAGAAGCGTATCGTGGAAGCTTAGGGTGTTACATAAATTCTCTTTTATATTGATTATAATGACTTTACAACCAAAAAACTCTAAGGTAATTGACTTTTGGTTTTCTACCATTCCTTAATTCATATGGAGTTTTATTTAAAAGAAGTCTAATTAGAAATATCTTAATAATATAGTAATCTATATTTACAAACTATTCCAAAAAATAAATAGAAATTCCATACTCATTGAGCATGGTCCCTGTAATTTCTGTAAGGTTTCTATTTCTTCTTTACACTACACCATTCTGTTGTGGGGACCTAGGAGAAGAAAATTTGTGATTATATCCATGTTTTGAGCATAGATATTTGGATTCATATTTTTAAAATTCATGACCATGATCACTTATTATGGTTTTAATGGTAATCACACTAAGTTTTTATACATATTTAGCATATTTATAAAAACAAGAAAGAGATTCACTTCTAGAAGAAAGTAAAATACCCATGTATTTCTCAAATAATCACCCACTATGAACATAAGAATAATTTTTTCCTACTAAACTTGAAACTATAAATGTTCCAAAAAAATTCCATGTGAACCAACTCTAAAGGTTGGGAAGTTAACACCTCTTTCATTGGTTTAATAAATATTTTGTGCTGCTTTCCCTTTTGATAAAGATTATAGACTTTGTCTATTAGGAATTCTAGTTTAGGAACATCCTTAACTAAGCCTTTCTTAGTTATTATTATATGTGAGTGTATATTAAAATGAACCCGTATCCTATTACAAATCCAAGATTCTTCACAAAATTCACTTAAAAAAGAAATATTTTGAAAAGATAAATAATTCAAACCAGCAACATAAATATTTTCATTTTCAAGGTAGTAAAAATCAAATAATTCTTAAAATCATAAACTTTTAAAGAATTATTCTCAAATTTAACATGATAACCATAATAAAATAACTATAATATGCTAATAATATTTTAATTTGACCTAACTTCAAAAAAAAATTTAGATTAAAATTATACTATAGTTACTAATTTAACTAAGTTTGATAATAATTCCCTTAGAATTGTCACCAAAAGTGACATGTACACCATTAAATTTAATTTGGTTATTGAATATTGAGTGGCACCTAGTCATATTTTTAGAAAAAACATGATCTATATTCCATAAATTCTTCTTGGTACTCTTCAGGAAGGTTTACTACAGTAAAATGTTTTAAATGAGAAATGATTTTAGTACCCATATTTTCTTAGTTCTGAAGATGTTAGTAATGAGAGCTTTATGAATCCAAATTTTTTTAACTTGTTTTCCATAATTAGACCTTAGGATTTGAGAAATAAAAAACTTATTACTTCTAGTAGAATAAGAACTATTTAAAGAACTAGTAGAATTATAACTGGGTATAAATTTATTCTTATAAATCATTCTCTATCCAGGTTGATAACTAATTACTATAGTATATTTAGAAGTAGTTTGTTTACCAAGAATATAGTTGAGAGTTTTTCTTCCATTGATAAATATATATAAATCCTTCTTTAATTTCTTAATAGAAAACTTAATCTCATTATTTCTTTAGTTTACCATTCTTATTCTTTTCAATAGAAAAACAAGTTTTAAAATGAATAGATAAGGCAGGTTGCTTATTTAAAATTTTGTATTTATCTTTAATTTACTTAAATGTTTCTTCCAGTATATTAAAATATTTAAAAATTTCATCATTTGAAATATTTTAATCACCTTTTTTATTATCATAAGGGTCATAAATATAAACGAAAGATACAAGAAAAATATTTGATACCTTAGATGTGTTTATCATGAAACATATAGTGGATTTATTATCCTTGTTAGAGTTAGTGTTGCTTGATATATATTTAGAGGCACTCCATATGGATTTCATATAATTTTTATAATATTTTCCTTTGGTATCATACTTTTTAATATATTTTATCTCATTACATTCTGATTTGATGTGTTCTTTTATCTTACACTCATAAAATGTTATTTCATTTATGTAGAAATCCTTTTTCCATTATTTCCTTTAGTTTCCTTTATTTTTATACTCTCTTATGTAATTTTACTTTTTGAAGAACTTATTTTTATTATATAACCTTTTAAACTATCTATATAGGTGATCTATTTCTTCATCATTGTATGAAGGTGATTCTACATCACTCAGACTATTGACCTTGATCTTTTCTTTTAGATTTAAGTCAGAAGTCTTTAAGGATACCAAATTTTTATTGGTTCAACTTATACTTATTTATTTAATTTAAGTGCCTCTTTATACATCATGATTTTTCCAATAAGTTCTTCTATAAACTTACTAATGTCATATATTATCTAATAAAAACAGATGTTCCTCTCCATCTATATGGAAGATACCTTACCAGTCACATCACTTGATATTTTTTTGAAAATGTATTTCCAAGTGCATGCATCATGTCAGATATTACATTAAACCCAAGATACATATTAGAAATGGATTCTTTAGGGTTCATATTAAAAGTATAATATTTAATACTATAAGTATTTAAATACATTTCTTTAACATTAGATATTCATTTATAAGAAATAGATACTGTATCCCAAATTTAAAAATTAGTATCACAAGTAGATATTCAATTGAATTCATCTTATACTAAATCATAGTACAAAGCATTCATAACTTTATAGGTTGAATCATAGGAATATTTTATAGTATCATCACTTGTTTTCCTTATAGTTTTGGGTATTTCTTATTTTTCTACAATTGCAGTCCAAATATCAAATCCCATACTCTCAATAAGAATTTTCATTTTTATTTTCCATTTATAATAATTTGTTCCATTAAAATAAAGAGGATTGTTAGTGGTATATCCCTTAAGATTTGTATTATAAATAAAGGTATTAATTTATAATTAATAGAAATTAATACCTTTAGAAAAAACTAGATCATAATAAAAATATATTTTGAAAACCATATATTATGAAATATTGGTTGGAGGGAGTAACTCTAGAGGGGGTTTAATTGTGTTCTCAATCAAAATTTCTCTTAAAAAAAATTAAAACTTAAATCCCCCAATTTATAAAAATTTACCAGTTAATAAAAATTGTAGAGATATATAATTTTATTTTTTAAAAAATATTCTTAAAATAGGGATCAAGGTTTAGTTAAAATAACTTTTAAAAGGAACTTTATCATTTGAAGGTAGTTTACTTGATCGAAAGCATTATATAAAACATAAATTAAGATTAAAAATCGAAGTAAAGTTTTGTAAATATGTTTTAAAAGTTGATACAGAGATGTTTTGAAAACAAAATATCACAAAAAACACTCACACAATGGAAATAAATAATGGGTTCTGTCACAAGCTAAGGCTTAATCCCCTATATTTAGTAATCACCCACTACCAAAAAGTTTATTATTAGGTAAAATAATCCAAAAAATATGTTATGTTTTTACAAAATAGATCACAAGGCTATCTAGTAATAAATACTTTTCCATAGTTCTATGTGGGAGAAATGAAATAAAACAACTGAACACAGGCAGTCCCTGCAAAGAAGATTCTTCCATAGTTCTACATGTGATCATAGATAAGTGAATGAGAGAGAGAGATATATATAGATAAAGGCAGAGAGATAAAGAGAGAGAGAGAGAGAGAGTGTGTGTGTGTATTTCACTATCAAGTTCAACTTAAGAGTTGGTTCTTAATATTTACAAATAAATGCACACAAACAACATGAAAGTAAATAAAACATAGTAAGATAAAGATAAGAAATCGATGCATCAAAGTGTGTTTTTATGATGTGCTGTAGGAAGATATTATCTCCTAATTATCATGATATAATTTGAAAATGATTATTGATGATGTTTAAATGTTCTCTAGTATGTTGTAGATGTTCAGTAACAAAGCATAAGATCATCATTTTTTGGTTCCTAAAGATTCTATCACACAAACACATATATATTTTTATTCATCAATATCTCATGTTTCTTTGTATTTAGTTGTCTTTAAAAAGTTTTTCATGAAAAATAACCATTGAGAAATCATCATGAAGATCCTTGTATTTTAGCGGTATATCTAAGGTCATTAAATGCTTCTTAAAAGAATTAAATTTTAGATAGAAAAGTGGATGGGTTAGTATTAAAAATAATAATATAATACATACCATTAGTTATGATCTATTTAAAGATTCCATGTCATCATTGATGGTCACTTAATTTTTCCATGTCAGAATCCACATTATCATTGGTCAATTTCTTTTATTTTTTGTACCATATGGTCGATGATTGTTTCTTAGACTGACCCCTTTATAGTAGTTTATCATTTTATAGCAGTTAATCTTTTTATAGTGGTTTATTTTTTTATAGTGGTTGATATTTTTATGATTATGGTCAATTCCATACTTCTTGAGATATCTACATGGTTGTTTCATATTTTATTTGCAGTTGATAGTATTATAATGCAGTTGATCCAACTAGATTTGCGGTAACTTGGGGTCCTTTTTCATTTTTTCCATGATCGATCAGATGTTTTTGATCTCGATTTATCCTTTTAGAAAAAATCAACCATGGTTTCTTGAGATAATGTGTGGTAACTTTAAATGTATTATGGTCACTTAGATCATTTTTCATATATGCTTCACATTCGATCACTTATAAGGTACAATCATTTACAAACTTATAAAAATTCATCGAGAATTCCTTTTCTTTCAAAAAACACAGAATGAATTAGAATGAACATAAACATGAATTTTGATTACTAAAACAATAAATTGATAGACTAATACAACAACAATATTGGTTAATGATCCAATTATATACTTTAAATCTAGAAAATGGGAGGTTTTTATTTATAATTATGCTTCATTGAAGGGACTTAGTTATGGCTTGGTGCAAGATGATCGAGTAATTGCATATGCTTCATACTAATTGAGACTACATAAGTAGAGTAATCTAATGCATGACCTTGAACTTACAAAAGTTATTTTTAATTTAAAAATTTGGAGGAATTTTTTATATGGGGTGAAATGAGAAATAAATAATGTTCATAAAATTTTAAAGTATATAATCAACCAAGAGTTAAACACAAGTCAAAGAAGTTAACTGAAACAAAAAATGGATTATGATTTCATGATTCACTATCATCCAAGTAAATATTACAAGGTAGTTAATTATTTGAGTTAAAATTATAATGTACCTTTAAGCATGAAAGATTTTTAACATCATCCCATATTTAATAATATAATGAATCTAGGATTGGAAGTTGCATATCTGGAATGCTTTTCTCTTTTGGGTCAGGTATGGGTACATTCATATTTTTCAGAAATAGTTAAGAAGGATCATAAATAAGATCATGGTTTGCATGAAAATATATAATTTTTTAATAATGGTAAATTTCTTGAGTTTAACATTGATAAATAAGTTGTTATAAGATTTTTAAATAGGTTGTGTCTGCCGAGTGATTCCTATTTTAGAAAGGAATTGTTGAGAGAGGCTCACAACTCTCATTTTTCAATCCATTATGGTAATAATAATATGTATAAAAACCTTTTGAAATATTATTAGTGGGAATGAATGAAAAAATATATCACTAATTTTACCATGAAATTTTTGAATTTCCAACTGGTAAAAGCTGAGTGATAACTATCAAATGGGATGATGCATCTGTTTTTAGTGCCTGAGTATAAATGGGAGAATATTTTCATTGATATCATGGTGGGATTACCAAACAAATCTTGCAGTAATAACATGATTCAGATTATTGTTGATCATTTGACTAAATATATGAATTTTATTCTTATTATAGATACCAAGTATTTTTATTAGCTTACTAGACTCTATCTTAAAGAGATATTCATGTTATATGGAGCTCTAGTCTCTACTGTATCTGATCGTGATCCAAAATTTACATAAATATTTTTGAAAGGACTTTAGAAGTTTTTGGGTAGAAAGTTTGTTGGGCAAAAATCCCTCAAGGTATTATTAGAGTATTTTTGAGGTGATTTTGTTTGTTGACAAAGTGACCCTCCATGTTGTGTTTGTTCAAAAAGTATACCACGATACATAATTTGTTGACAAAAGGGGTTTACATGGTGATTTTTTGGGTTCAAGAGATGTTATTGACTATACATGTTTGATTGAATAACCTCGAAAAAGGAATAGATGATATGGAGGTGGTACAAAAAGAGCAGAAACAAGGTGGCGTCATTTTCCAGTGTTTTTCCAAATTTTTGGGCTTGGAAATCAGAAAATGGAGAGACGTGTTTTTGGAAAAGGGGGGTGTGTGAAAAAGGAAAGTGGTGTTTGAAAAATAATTTTGTACATGAAAAATTTGCGTGGTGTGCGAAAAGGAAAAGTGGTGCGCGAAATATTTGCGTGGTGTGCAAAAAAGGATTGTGCTGCGCGAAAAATTGGCGCATGGTGCGAAATACAGTGTGGAACGGAAGAAGTGTTTTTTGCGCTCAATGAGGATTACGTGTGGAAGGAGGGTTTTAGACCAGGGGCTGATTTTTCCTATAAATATGAAGTGACCCCCCTCATTCGGTGTAGCTCAAGACTTAGAGAGTATCTGAGCTCTGGCGTGTGAAATAGGAATACACAAGAGAGTTGTGCGTAAACATAAAGTTTGCACGTAAAGCTAGGTGTTTGTGTGTAAAACTTAGGCTGCACGTAAAAGAGGTCTGTTGCAAAAAATAGGGTGTTGCGCATAAAATAATTGTTTGTGTGAAAAGCATAGGTTGCATGGAAATAGAAGACTGTTGTGTGAAAAGTGGATTGCATGCAAAAGAAGAAAATTACGTGCAAGGCAGTGTAGGGGATGAACGTAAAAGAAGAGGTTACGTGAATAAGAAGCGGATGTGCATAAAAGAGTTGTTGCGTGAAAATTTTATTTTATGCAAGGAAAAGGAATTAGGCGCAAGGTGCAGTAAGGGCTGTGCGTAAAAATTGGGGTTTCCCGATACACCTGGTGCAAAGTGAGATTCATCTACGGGTGAAAGTGGGACGTCAAAAGAGCATATATTAACATTTAAAGATGAATATTTCATTAGAGATAATGAAGGGACATACAAGTCTTCAAATTGTGAGCATATATTCTGAAGAAGCAGTGAACACAATTCAGTTGAGAGAGCGGTGAGCTTTAATATTGTGAGTTGTTGTAAACCAGGAGGGACAGTGAGTCTTCTCCGAACTTGTAAACAACATTGCGCTTATAGTGGATTTAGTACATCGACACATCACTAGTGTATGATCCTTGGACATAGCCCAGTGAGGGTGAACAAAATAAAATTACTGTGTCTTGTGCATGCTTTAATATTCATTCATACATTTCAATGAGAAGGAGAGAGAGAATAGGGTTTTGTCTAACAACAAAACAAGATCAAAAGGGCAGTTGTTTTAATTTTTCATATCCTGATTCACCCCCCTTTCTTAGGGTATCTAGCCTTGGGGACCTAACAATTGGTATCAGAGGGAAAGTTTGATATCTGTGTTTCTCTCTCAAATGGAGGTCACCAATCACAAAGGGATTCATATCTTTGATGGGAACAATTTTCAACTATGGAAGAATCAGATGCAACACTACTTTCAATCCTTGGGAATGGATGTGTTCACAGCAGCAATGCATGGCATAACAGTTGATATTAATAGTGGTGCATTATCTGAAGTTGAGCGTAGAGAATTGGATGCCGATGCCAAGGGAATTAATGCTTTAGGGGGAGCCCTATCCAATTCTATTTATACGAAGGTTATGTAATGAAAAACATCACATGCCATGTGGGAAAATCTATTGAATATATATGAAAGAGATAGAAAGGTCATAGAGGAAGCGCTGCAAGTATTGTGGAACAAGTATTAAGATCTGAGAATGAACCCAAATGAGTTTGTCGATGTATTCTTTGACAAGGTAAATGTTGTAGTGGAAGACATGCGAGGTCTTAGAGAATTTATTGAAGAAATAAAGATTGTAAATCACATCTTGAGGAAACTTCATCCTCAGTTCAATCTGAATGTTTCAGTTTTGGAAGATAAAGACCTGAAAGAGCTGACATTGGATAACCTGCACAACACCCTTGTTGCATATGAAATGAGAAATGATAATAACGATGTTGTAAAAAATGGAAATCCAAAGAGGTGGAATTCAAGGCCATGAAGAACCTCACCATTGAAGATTCTCAAAAAGAAGAAGAGACAGATGAGGTGATGCCATTCCTCTCCTCAAACCTTCAAAGAGAAAAAGAAAACTTTAAAGGGAAGCTTCTACTTTCTTGTTTTTGATGTGGAAATGTTGGAAATCCTGAAGCAAGGTGTCCCAAAATTTTTCAAGAGGATGATGATGTCGATGAAATTGAAATTCCCAATAAGAAGTATCCATCTTATGGGAAAGGAAATAAATAGTTCAAGAGACATTTCTTTAAGAACAAGAACCTTCTTTCAAAAGAATGTGACAGTTCAGACGAGTCTGAGGTTGAGGAGGTTGAAGAGAAAGAGAATAGCATAGATCATGGAGAAAATTCTATGGTGGGAGTTGTTGGTAGTTCTCAGAAGAAGAATGAAATAGAATCTGATGAAGAAGAAGAAGTTGAGGGAAGAGTTGATATAAAAGCCGAGTTAGAGGCTGCTATTGAAGAGATAGATGTTTGGAGAGCCAAAACAAAGAAAGCCAAAAAAGTTGTTCATGACGCCAAACTCTATATGAAACAGCAGGAAGAAGAGAAGTCTGATTTGATGGAAGAAATTGAGAAACTCAAGTCATTAACACTAGAGGACTTAGAATGAGTTAGTGAGTATAAAATAAAGATTTAAGAACAGAAAAGGGAGATCAATATCTTGAATAACACTAGGAAAGTTCAAATCAAGCATATTGAAGAACTTGAATGAGAAGTTATCGGTTTGTGAAAACATGTTAAGGATCAAGAAAAAATCTTGACTCCTGCTGAGACATCAGGAAGCAGATCACTCAGAAATCTTAGAAGCTGAAAGTGGAGAATAGTGGTTGTACAGAAAGAAAGCATCAATTATGTTTAGATTCTAAGGTCGATGGGGGGTTTGATCAAAAACAAAAATCTGTGAAAACTAAAGTTAGACCGCAAACAACCATTCCAAGATTGAAGGTTGATTTGGGCATAAAGAAGATTTAAAATATTCAGAGATTCGAAGGGGAAACTAGCAGTGCTGAAGTGACACGAAGGAATGAGCATTATATCAGGTTTTATTATTGTGGAAAGATGGGACACTCACATTATGTGTGTTCCATAGCCAAGAGATATCGAAGGGCACAAGAACATAGGTGGAAGCCAAACAAAGAATGGTTATCTAGAACATATTTCTAAGGACACTGTTTCTGGTGCGGAGGATTTGGGCACATAGCTAGGTACTATACTTAGACCATACAGAGAAATGTGCCAAAGCAGAATCAAAATGTTTGCAAGCGGCAGATCAATGAACCAACAGGTGTGCTGATAATGAAAAATAGATTTGCAACTTTACAAGATGAAGCTATTCCATCATACTTTGAGAAAGATCATAAGTCTCAATCTATTCCAAGTGTGATGGAAAAAATATGGACCAAGAAGAAAAAGGATGAGAAGGTAGTGGTGTCAGAAATTGCCCTTAAAGCATCATATCGCTCTGGTGTGTGGATCCTTGATAGTGGTTTCACATCTCACATGATAGGTAATAAGGATCTTGTTACAGGCATAAAATATGACAAAGAAGAAGTTTTCAAGTTTGGAAATGATGAAGGCCTGATGATTATTGGCTCAGGAAAGGCTAATTTTGGGGGCAAAGAGATGAGACGTGCTGATGTCTTAGTTGTATAAGGCCTCAATCACAATTTGCTCAGTGTGAGTCAACTATGTGACTCCAGACACTCTATATGGTTTACTAAGAAGATGTGTATCATTAGAGGAAGATACAGGGTAGTGGTTTTATAGGGAAAAAGGAAAAAAGGAAATATCTACCTAGTAAGTAGAGAAGAAGACATGTGCTTTCTATCTAGAGAAGAAGAAAACAAGTTATGGCATAAACGACTTGGTCATCTATGTCAACCATCTCTAGAAGATCTGGTAAAGTGCGATATAGGAAGATACCTCTCTAAGCTTTCACATGATTATACTCACATGAGTGATGCATGCCAATAAGGAAATATCATCAGAAATACGTCTAAGGAAAAGGAAAAGAAGTCAACAAGAGTGCTCGAATTAGTGCATGCTAATGTTTTTGGGCCTCTCACACTATGATAAATTGACAAAAAGAGGTACTAAGTTCTTTTTATTGATGACTATAGAAAAATGGAGTGGGTATTTGTTATTGACCATAAGTCCGATGTGTTTAGATGCTTAAAATAGTAATAGAGAGAGTGTGAAAGGATGCTAGGACAGAAAATTCTGAAGTTTTGTACTTATAATGGTACGGAGTTCACAAACTGTCAGGTGGAAGAATATCTCGAGAAACATAGGATAAGGCATCAAGTTTACTCAGTGAGAACTCCCCAATATAATGGAGTGGTTTAAAGGAGAAATCAGATCATCAACAACATGGCCAGAACAATTATCATAGAAAAAGACCTACCAGAGAAATTTTGGAAGGAGGCACTATTGACATTGGTCTAAATTTCTAACAGGGCTCTGTTGTGTCCGAATGAAGGAAAGACTCTATATGAGATGTGGTATGGAAAGAATCCAACAATGAAATACTCTAGAATATTTGGAAGTAAGTTCTTTATACTCAACAAAGTGAAACATAAGAAATTTGAGTTTTATGGAGATGAGGGGATATTCCTTGGATACTCAGGAAAAAGCAAAGCATATAAATGCTTTAACAAAAGGCTGGAAAAAGTAGTTGAGAGAAATTATGTCACTGTAGTAGAGAATGGATAGAGTATTCAACATCATAATGAAAAGTTTCTAGATAAAAGAGACAAGGAGGAAAGTAACGCAGGAGGAGAAGAAGTGGATGATGTTGATTTAGAAGAAGATACTGATGATGAGGATGGAGAAGAAAAATCTGTATCTTCATAGAAGCCAAGGAGATGAGCAAAAATTGATAGACAGAATATCATTGGTGATCAGTCATCTCCTGTTCAGACAAGAAGAATGAAATCTCTACAGTATATATATTTCTTATCTCAGGTAGAGCCTAAATGTTTTACAGATGAAACTGACTATGAAAACTGGGTTCATGCTATGAATGAAGAGCTATATCATATTGAGAAGAATCAGATGTGGGAGATTGTTTCAAGGCCAGCTGATAAGAATGTCATCAGGACTAAATGAGTCTTTTGCAACAATATGAATGAAGATGGAATAGTGATTCGAAACAAAGCACGATTAGTGTGCAAAGGATACTCCCAAATATATGGAATTGATGTTGAGGAGACATTTTCTCCAGTTGCAAGGCTTGAGATAATCAGATTAATCCTATCCATTGTAGTATAAAGAAAGTTCAAAATATTCTAGATGGATGTAAAATCTGAATTCTTGAATGGAATTTTAGAGGAAGAAGGTTATTTTGAGCAGCCAGATGGTTTTCTTATTAATGAGGATGAGAACAAGGTGTCTCGGATGAAGAAGGCCTTATATGGGTTGAAACAAGCACCGAGAGCATGGTAATCCAGGCTTGATCAGTATTCGAAGAAGCTTGGTTTCTAGCATGGAGGAGTTGATTACAATCTCTATTTCAACAACAACAGTAATCAAAGGATGATGGTACTAGTTTATGTCGATGACATAATATTTGGAAGATCAGATGAAGCACAGTGCAAACAGTTTTCCAAATTCATGAAACATGAGTTCGAAATGTCTATGATTAGTGAGCTGGAGTTTTTTTTAATTGACAGGTGACACAATGAAGGAATGACATATTCATTTCTCAATAGAAATATGCCAAGGAGGTTCTGAGAAGATTTTTAATGGAAATTTATAAGGAGATAAATACTCCAGTCGCTACCCGAATGAAATTATCAAAAGATGATAATGGAAAGGTAGTTAATATTATAGAATACATGCATATTATTGGGAGTTTACTATACTTGACAGTGACGAAACCCAATATTGTCTTCACCACATGCCAAGTGGCATGAAATCAATGAAATCCCAAGGAAATTCACATGCTTGAAGTGAAAATAATACTTTAGTATATTAAGGGAACAGTGGATTTCGACTTGATGTATAATGAAAAATATCAGACAGAGTTATTGGGATATACTGATGCAGATTGGGCCAGTTCGGCTGATGACATGAAATCAACATCAGGAGGTGCATTCTATCTTGGCGGACTATGTATTACTTAGATAAGCAAGAAGCAAGATTGTATTTCACTATGCACTGCATAAGAAGAGTATATTGCGACCACTCAAGCATGGACACAATTATTGTGGATGAAGCAACAACTTTATGATATGGGGGTAGAAGTGAAGTCTTAGATCAGAATCCAGTACGATTAATCAAGTGCTATAAATCTCAGAAAAAACCCCATCCATCACTCAAGGAAAAAGCACATTGAGATAATGTATCATTTTATCAAGGAGAAGGTTGAGCAGGGAATCGTGAAGTTGGAGTATGTGCCTACAGAGCTACAAGTTACAGTCATTCTAACAAAGGCCTTACCCAAGGAAGCTTTTGAGAGGCATTGAACGGCTCTGGGTGTTTATTTGAATCCCCGCACTTAAAAATATGTGACTGAGGGACCCCTCCTCTCCTCGAGGTATGATGTATTTTTCCCTAATGTGTTGATATGTGTTATGTACTCTATTTTAGACCACAAAGGAGTGACCTTTGGGTTCATTGAAAAAGGGGGAGGGATAGTGACTCCTCCAGTGGGAGAAACTGTGGCTAAAGAAGAGAGAAAATGTCTTGGTCAAAGACACGGGGAGAAGCTGACAGGTGGCGCATCAAGATAGGGGGAGAGAAATGAGAAAGGGGGAGTTGAATGCTGAAGAGGAGTTGAAGCTATAAGCAGACATCAGGAGTTTTTAAATCTGATGATGATAGAAGTGATCGATCAAAGAGTAGATATCATGATAGATGAGGACCATGATAAAAGCAAAAGAGTGGTGTTGGAATGGTTTCGGAAGGATTCCAGCTATCACCAATTGGTTTTGAGAGTGGTATCAACAATTGGTATCAGTTTTGAAATTTTTATCAGTTTGGTGTCAACAGTTGGTGTCAGGAAAGAAGTGATCCATTGATGAAATTTTCATTTACTCCTATTTCTCATGCCGAGCATTGCTTATTTGGGCTTAGAGTATGTGTTGAGTGAATCCTTGATCGCTATCAGAATCGTAAGAGGTGAATGGTGATGGAAATTGGAATAAGCTTTAATGAGGTATCAAAGTGAAGAGAATTTTTATGAGAAGAGTTGCCAACAAACCCAAAGGGGGAGATTTTTGGTCAAAAATCCATCAAGGTATCATTGGGGTCTTTTTGAGGTGATTGTGTTTGTTGAAAAAGTGGGCCTCCATGTTGTGTTTGTTCACAAAGTAGACCACGATGCATAATTTGTTGACAAAAGGGGTTTACATGGTGATTTTTCAGGTTCAAGAGATGTTATTGACTATCCATGTTTGATTGAAGAACCTTGAAAAAGGAATGGATGATTTGGAGGCAGTACAAAAAGAGAACATAGAAGGTGGCACTGTTTTCCAGTGTTTGCCAAATTTTTGGGCATGAAAATCAGAAAATGGAGAGACGTGTTTTTGGAAAAGGGAGGTGCGTGAAAAAGGAAAGTGGTGCATGAAAAGTAATGTTTTGCACGGAAAATTTTCATGGTGTGCGAAAAAGAAAAGTGGTGCGCAAAATATTTGCATGGTACGTGAAAAAGGATTGTGCTGCGTGAAAAAATTGGCGCATGGTGCAAAATACAGTGTGGTACAGAAGATGTGTTTTTCGTGCTCAATGAGGATTATGTGCGGAAGGAGGGTTTTCCTGCAGTGGTTGATTTGGAATATAAATATGAAGTGATCCCTCTTATTCGGTGTAGCTCAAGACTTAGAGAGTATCAGAGCTTTGGCGTGCGAAATAGGAATACGCAAGAGAGTTGTGGGTAAACATAAAGTTTGGACGTAAATCCAGGGGTTTGCGCTTAAATCTTAGGCTGCGCGTAAAAGAGATTTGTTGTCCATAAAAGAGGGTGTTGTGGGTAAAATAAATCTTTACGTGAAAAGCATAGGTTGCATGAAAAAAGAAGACTGTTGTGCGAAAACTGGATTGTGCGCAAAAGAAGAAAATTACGCGCAAGGCAGTGTAGAGGCTACGCGTAAAAGAAGAGGCTGCGCGTAAAAGAAGAGGTTGCACCAAAAATAAGTAGATGCGCTTAAAATATTTTTTGTGTGAAAATTGTATTTTTTTCAATGCAAAGGAATTATGTGCAAGGTGCATTAAGGGTTGTGCGTAGAAATTGGGGTTGCCCGGTACACCCGGTGCAAAGTGAGATTCATCTTCTGGTGAAAGTGGGACGTCAATAGAGCATCTATTAATATTTAAGGATAAAAATTTCATTAGAGATAATGAAGGGACCTAAAAGTATTCAAACTGTGAGTGGATCTTCTGAAGAAGCAGTGAGAACACTTCAGTTGAGAGAGCAGTGCACTTTTATATTGTGAGTGGTTGTAAACCAGGAGGGACAGTGTGTCCGCTCCGAACTTGTAAACAATAGTGTGCTTATAGTGGATTTGGTACATCAACATGTCGATGGTGTATTCTCATTGGACGTAGCCCAGTGAGGGTGAACCAAGTAAAATCATCGTGTCCTGTGCATGCTTTAAAATTCATTCATACACTGCAACAGGAAGGAAAGAAAGAAGAGGGTTTTTTCTAACAACAAAAAAAGATCAAAAGGGGCAGTTGTTTTAATTTTTCATACCCTAATTCACCCCCCTCTTAGGGTATCTAGACTTGTGGACCTAACAATTGGTATCAAAGAGAATGGTTTATATCTGTGTTTCTCTCTCAAAAGGAGGTCACCAATCACAAAGGGATTATGATCTTTGACGGGAACAATTTTCTGCTGTGGAAGAATCAGATGGAACGCTACTTTCGATCCTTAGGAATGGATGTGTTCACAACAGCAATGCATTGCATAACAACCGATATTCATAGTGGTTCATTATCTAAAGCTGAGCATAGAGAATTGGATGCTAATTCTAAGGGAATTAATGCTTTAGGGGGATCCCTATCCAATGCTATTTTTATGAAGGTGATGTCATTCAAAACATCACATGCCATGTGGTAAAATCTATTGAATATATATGAAGGAGATACAAAGGTCAGAGAGGCAAAGCTACAAGTGTTGTGGAACAAGTATGAATATCTAAGAGTAAACCCAAATGAGTATGTTGATGCATTCTTTGACAGGGTAAATGTTGTAGTGGAAGACATGCGAGGTCTTGGATAAGTTATTGAAGAGATAAAGATTGTAAAGTGCATCTTGAGGAAAATTCCTCCTCAATTCAATCCGAAAGTTTTAGTTTTGGAAGATAAAGACCCGAAAGAGCTGACATTGGATAACCTGCATAGAACCCTTATTGCATATGAAATGAGAAATGATGATAACGATGCTGTGGAAAAATGGAAATCCAAAGAGGTGGCATTAAAGGCCATAAAGAACCTCACCATTAAATATTCTCAGGAAGAAGAAGAGACAGATGAGGTGATGTCATTCCTCTCCTCAAACCTTCAAAGAGGAAAAGGGAAGTTTAAAGGGAAGCTTCCACTTACTTGTTTTTGATGTGGAAAGGTTGGACATCTTGCAGCAAGGTGCCCCAAAAAGTTTCAAAAGGATGATGATGTCGATTAAATTGAAATTCCCAAGAAGAAGTCTCCAACTTATGGGAAAGGCAATAAGTAGTTCAAGAGAAATTTATTTAAGAAGAAGAACCTTATTTTAAAAGAATGTGACAGTTCAGAGGAGTCCAAGGTTGAGGAGGTTGAAGAGATAGAGAATTGCAGAGATTGTGGAGAAAATGCTATGGTGGCAGTTGTCCATAGTTCTCAGAAGAAGAATGAAACCGAAGCCGATGAAGAAAAATAATTTGAGGGAAGAGTTGATATGAAAGCTGAGTTAGAGGCTGCTCTTGAAGAGATAGATGTTTGGAGAGCCCAGAAATAGAAAGCCAACAAATTTTTTCATGACGCCAAACTCTATATGCAACAGCATGAAGAAGAGAAGTCTGAGTTGATGGAAGAAATTGAGAAACTCAAGTCATTAACACTAGAGGAATTAGAATCTATTAGTGAGTATAAAATAAATATTGAAGAACAGAAAAGGGATATAGATAGCTTGAATAACACTAGGAAAGATCAAATCAAGCGTGTTGAAGAAATTGAAGGAGAAGTTTTCGGTTTGAGAAAACATGTTAAGGATCAAGAAAAACTCTTGACTCCTGCTGGGACATCAAAAAGAAGATCAATCATAAATCTGAGAAGCTGAAAGTGGAGAATAGTGGTTTTGTAGAAAGGAAGCATCAATTATGTTCATATGCTAAGGCCGATGGGGGGATTGATCGAAAATAAAAACCTGTGAAAACTAAAGTCCGGCCGCAAGCACCCATTCCAAGATTGAAGGTTGATTTGGGCATAAATGAGATTCAAAATATTCAAAGATCCCAAGGGAAAACTACTAGTGCTAAAGTGACATGAAGGAATGCGCATTATATCAGGTGTTATTGTTGTGGAAATATGGGACACTCACAATAAGTGTGTTCCATAGCCAAGAGTTATCAAAGGGCACAAGAACATTGGTGGAAGCCAAACAGAGAATGGTTTTCTATAACATATTTCTAAGGACACTATTTTTGGTGCAGAGGATTTGGGCACATGGCTTGGTACTGTAATTCGACCATATAGAGGAATGTGCCAAAGAAGAATCAAAATGTTCGCAAGCGGCAGATCAATGAACCAAAAGGTGAGTTGAGAATGAAAAATAGATATGCAACATTACAAGATGAAGCTGGTCCATCATACTCTGAGAAAGATCAGAATTTTCAATCCATGCCGAGTGTGATGAAAAAAATATAGACCAAGAAGAAACAGGATGAGAAGGCAGTGGAGGTAGAAATTTCCCTTAAAGCATCAAATCACTCTGGTGTGTGGATCCTTGAAATCATTTGCACATCTCACATGGTATGTAATAAGGATATTTTTACAGGTGTAAAATATGACAAAGAAGGAGTTGTCAAGTTTGAAAATGATGAAGGCCTGAAGATTATTGACTCTGGAAAGGCCAAGTTTGGGGGCAAAGAGATGAGACATGCTGATGTCTTTGTTGTAGAAGGCCTCAATCACAATTTGTTCAGTGTGATTAAACTATGTGACTTAGAACATTCTATAAGGGTTACTAAGAAGATGTGTATCATTAAAGTAAGAGATGGGGAAGTGGTTATACAGGAAGAAAGAACAAATGGAAATCTCTACCTAGTAATTTGATAAGAAGATATGTGCTTTCTATCTAGAGAAGAAGAAAACAAGTTGTGGTATAAACGACTTGGTCATCTAGGTCAACCATCCCTAGAAGATCTAGTAAAGTGTGATGTAGAAAGAGACCTCCCTAAGCTTTCACGTTATCGTACTAACACATGCGATGCATTCCAACAAGGGAAGATCATCAGAAAGACATATAAGGCAAAGGAAAATAAGTCAACAAGAGTGCTCGAATTGGTGCATGCTGATATTTGTGGGCCTATCACACCATGAGAAATTGAAAGAATGTGGTACTATGTTATTTTTATTGATGACTATAGAAGAATAGCATATGTATTTGTTATTTCCCATAAGTCCTATGTGTTTAGTTTCTTAAAACAGTACCGGAGAGAGTGTGAAAGGATGCTGGGACATAAAATTTTGAAGTTTCATATTGATAATGGTATGGAGTTCACAAATAGTCAGGTGGAGGACTATCTTGAGAAACATGGGATAAGGCATCTAGTTTTCCCAGTGATAACTCCCCAACAGAATGAAGTGGTTTAATGGAGAAATCAGATCATCAATAACATGACCAGAACAATGCTCATAGAAAAAGACCTACCAGGGAAATTTTGGAAGGAGGCAGTATTGACATCGATATACCTTTATAACAGGGTTCTATTGTGTTTGAAGGATGGAAAGACTCTGTATGAGATGTGGTACGGAAAGAAGCCAACAATGAAATAATTTCGAATATTTGAAAGTAAGTGCTTTATCCTCAACAAAGAGAAAAATAGGAAATTTGAGTCACATGGAGATGAGGGGATATTTCTTGGATACTCAAGAAAAAGAAAAGCATACAAATTATTTAACAAAAGGCTGGTAAAAGTAGTTGAGAGAAATTATTTCACTGTAGTAGAGAATTAAGAGAGTATTCAACAACACATTGAACAATTTCCCGATGAAAGTGATAAGGAGGAAAGTAACGCAGGAGGAGCAGAAGTGGATGATGTTGATTCCGAAGAAGATATTGATGATGAGCATGAAGAAGAAAAATCTGTATCTGAACAGAAGCCAAGAAGACGAGTAGAAATTGATAGCGAGAATATCATTGCTGATCAGTCAGCTCCAGTTCAGACAAGAAGAATGAAATCTCTACATCAGGTATCTTTCTTATATCAAGTAGAGACTAAATGTTTTTCTGATGCAACTGATGATAAAAACTAGGTTCATGCTATGAATGAAGAGCTAGATCAGATTGAGAAGAATTAGATGTGGGAGATTGTTTCGAGGCCAGTTGATAAGAATTTCATCGGGACTAAATGGGTCTTTCACAACAAGATGAATGAAGATTGAATAGTAATTCAAAACAAATCATGATTAGTGTGAAAAGGATACTCCCAGATAGAGGGAATTTATGTTGATGATCCATTTTCACCGGTTGCAAGGCTTGATACAATTAGATTATTTCTAGCCAATACAGTACAAAAAAAGTTCAAAGTATTAGAGATGGATGTAAAATATGTATTCTTGAATGAGGTTCTGGAGGAAGAAGTTTATATCGAGCATCCATATGGTTTTATCATTCATGAGGATGAGAACAAGGTTTGTTAGATGAAGAAGGAATTATATGGGTTGAAACAAGAACCAAGAGCATGGTACTCCAGGCTTGATCAGTATTTGAAGAAGCTTGGTTTCCAATGCGGAGGAGTTGATTACAATCTCTATTTCAACAACAACAACAGTAATCAACAAATGATGTTATTAGTTTATGTCGATGACATAATCTTTGGCGGATCAGATGAATCACAGTGCAGACAATTTTCCGAATTCATGAAACATGAGTTTGAAATATCTATGATTGGTGAGTTGACATTTTTCTCTGGTTTACAGGTGACACAAGGAAGGAATGACACATTAATGTCTCAATCCAAATATGCCAAGGAGGTTCTGAGAAGATTTGGAATGAACAATTCTAAGGAGATGAAGACTCCGGTTGCTACCCAGATAAAATTATCGAAAGATGATAATGGAAAAGCAGTTAATATCACAGAATATAGGCAGATTATTGGGAGTTTACTATACCTGACAGTGACAAGACCTAATATTGTTTTTACTACATGCCAAGTAACATTATATCAAAGCAATCCCAAGGAAAGTCACATGCTTGCAGTGAAAAGAATACTTTGGTATATCAAGGGCATGGTGGATTTTAGCTTTATGTATAATGAGAAATCTTAGATAGAGTTATTGGGATATACTGATGCAGATTGGTCCGGTTCAGCTGATGATAGGAAATCAACGTCAGAAGGTGCATTATATCTTGGTGGACTATGTATTTCTTGGCTAATCAAGAAGAAATATTGTATTCCATTGAGTACCGCAGAAGCTGAGTATATTGATACCACTCAGGCATGGACAAAATTATTATGGATGAAGCAGAAGCTTGATGATATGGGGTTAGAAGTGAAGTCTCTGATCAAAATCCAGTGTGATTAATCATGTGCTATAAATCTCAGAAAAAATCTCTTCTATAACTAAAGGACAAAGAAAATTGAGATAATGTATCCTTTTATAAAGGAGAAGGTTGAGGATGGAATCATGAAGTTGGAGTATGTGCGTACAGAGCTACAAGTTACAAACATCCTAATAAAGGCCTTACACAAGGAATCTTTTGAGAGGAATTGACTGGCTCTGGGAGTTTAGTCGACTCCCTGCACTTGAAAATATGTGACTGAGGGACCCCTCCTCTCCCTGAGGTATGATGTATTTTTCCCTAATGTGTTGATATATGTTCTCTACTCTGTTTCAGACCACAAAGGAGTGACCTTTGTGTTCATTGAAAAAGGGGGAGAAATAGTGACTCCTCCAGTGGGAGAAACTATGGATAAAGAATAGAGAAAATGTCTTGGTCAAAGATGCGGGGAGAAGCTGGCAGGTGGCACAACAAGATAGGGGGAGAACAATGAGAAAGGGGGAGTTCAATGCTAAAGAGGAGTTGAAGCTATAAGTAGACAATGGAAGTTTTTAAATCTGATGATGATAGAAGTGATCTATCAAAGAGTAGATATCACGATAGCTGAGGACCATGATAAAAGTAGAAGAGTGGTGTTGGAATGGTTTTAGAAGGATTCCAGCTATCACCAATTGGTTTTGAGAGTGGTATCAACAATTGGTATCCGTTTTGAAATTTGTATCAGTTTGGTGTCAACAGTTGGTGTCATGAAATAAGTGATCCATTGATGAACTTTTCATTTACTCCTATTTCTAACGCCGATAATTGCTCATTTGGGCTTAGAGTATGTGTTGAGTGAATCCTTGATCGCTATCAGAATCGTAAGAGGTGAATGGCGGTGGCAATTGGAAGAAGATTTAATGAGGTATCAAAGTGCAGATAATTTTTATGAGAAGAGTTGTCAACAAACCCAAAGGGGGATATTGTTGGGAAAAAATCCCTCAAGGTATCATTGGAGTATTTTTGAGGTGATTTTTTTTGTTAACAAAGTGGCCCTCCATGTTGTGTTTGTTCACAAAGCATGACACGATGCATAATTTGTTGAAAAAAGGGGTTTACATGGTCATTTGTCGGGTTAAAGAGATGTTATTGACTATCCATGTTTGATTAAAGAACCTAGACAAAGGAATGGATGATCTGGAGGTAGTAAAAAAAGAGCAGATACAAGGTGGCATCGTTTTCCAAAGTTTTCCAAATTTTTGGGCCTAAAAATCAGAAAATGGAGAGATGTGTTTTTGGAAAAGGGAGGTGCATGAAAAAGGAAAGTGGTGCGTGAAAAATAATGTCGTGCGTGAAAAATTTTCATGGTGCATGAAAACGGATTGTGTTGTGAAATTTTTTTTCACACAGCATGAAATACGGTGTGGTGCAAAAGATGTGTTTTTCGCACTCAATGTGGATTACGCACGGAAGGAGGGTTTTCGTACAGGGGTCAATTTTTCCTATAAATATGAAGTGACCCCCCTCATTCGGTGTAGCTCAAGACTTAGAGAGTATCTGAGCTCTGGCGTGCAAAATAGGAATACACAAGAGATTTGCGTGTAAACATAAAATTTGTGTGTAAAGCCAGGGTTTTGCGCGTAAATCTTAGGCTGAACGTAAAATAGGTATATTGCACATAAAAGTGGGTGTTGTGTGTAAAATAACTGTTCATGTGAAAAGAATAGTTTGTGTGGGAAAAGTAGACTGTTGTGTGAAAATTGGATTGCGCAAAAGAATAAAATTACACAAAGGCAGTGTAGAGGCTACACGTAAAAAAAGAGGCTGCACATAAAAGAAGAGGTTGCACAAAAAATAAGTGGCTGCGCATAAAAGAGTTGTTGCGTAAAAATTGTATTTCTACGCAAGGCAAAGGAATTACGCACAAGGTGTAGTAAGGGTTGCGCGTAAAAATTGGGGTTGCCCGGTACACCCAGTGTAAAGCGAGATTAATCGGCAGGTGAAAGTGGGACATCAACAGAGCATCTATTAACAGTTAAGGATATAGATTTCATTAGAGATAATGAAGGGAACTATAAGTCTTCAAACTATGAGTGGATATTCTGAAGAAGCAGTGAGCACACTTCAGTTGAGAGAGCTGTGAGATTTCATATTGTGAGTGGTTGTAAACCAGGAGGGACAGTGAGTCAGCTCTGAACTTTTAAACAGTAGTTCACTTATAGTGGATTTGGTACATCGACACATCGCTGGTGTATGATCCTTGGACGTAGCCCAGTGAGGGTGAACCAAGTAAAATTTTTGTGTCCTGTGCATGCTTTAAGATTCATTTATACACTGCAATGGGAAGGAGAGAGAGAAGAGGGTTTTCTATAACAACAAAACAAGATCAAAAGGGGCAGTTGTTTTAATTTGTCATACCCTGATTCACCCCTGTCTCAGGGTATCTAACCTTGTGGACCTAACAAAGTTAATTTTCAGTATAACTTTTCACCCTTAATCTAATGTAAATGTAGAGAAGATAATTTATACTTTGGAGTATATGCTTCATGCTTGTTCATTGGATTATCATGAAAGTTAGTATCAATATTTTTCATTAGTATAATTTTATTATAATAATAGTTTTTCTTCAAGTATATAGATGGAATTATTTGATGCATTATATAGAAAGTGGTGTAAAAATCTAGAATATTGTGATAAAGTTGATGATATAATTTATTTAGACCAAAATTTATATAAGATATGATTGAGAAGGTAAAGATGATTCAACACTATATGAGGGAAACTTGGAGTAAGAAAAAGAGTTATGTAGTTAACTTGAGAAAAAAATATCCCGTTTGAGGAAGGAGATTATGTTTTTATTAAAATATCTGCATGAAAAGGTGTTATGAATTTTGGAAGGAAAGGAAAACTAATTCCATGGTTTATTGGACCATATAAAATTATAGATAAATTGGGATTAGTTGTTAACATCGTAGTTTTAACTCGGATTTTATATTAGGCACATGATGTGTTTAGTTTTTTATTGTTAAGGAAATATGTACCTGATGAGTCTCATGTTTTGAGCCCTAATGTTGTTCAGTTGGATGAAAATATTTCTTATGAGGAAAAGATACTTTAGACTCTTGATCATTGGTATTATGTGTTTGTTAATAAGGTAACTCACCTGGTTAAAGTTTTATGTAATAACCATATGATGGAATATGCAACATGAAAATTTGAAAAAGCTATGAGGAAAAAATATCCTCACTTGTTTAAGTAACAAATAAAATTATGAGGATGTAATTTATTTAAGAGGATAATAATGTGAAAACATAGTTAATTTTAATAATAAATAAATTTCATGTCTTATTAATATTCATGATTTTATTTTATAGAGTCATACTCACTATAATAATTTTAATTAATTTTTTAATCAAAAAAGAATTTTTTTATTCTAACTAAATTATTTTCTATGAATTATATAGTGTCATTTAAAAGTTAAATTTTTTATTTTAGAATTTTAATTTGATGATATATACTTAATTTTTGATATCATCATATCAAAATTATCTTATAGATTTATATTTTTCTTAAAAGGTTGATTTTTGGGTGAATAGCGAAAAATACGGATTTTACAAATACTGTAAATTTTATGACATAATTTTGATATAAGCATGTCATAAAAATATATAAAGCCTTTTTTATTGAAAATATATTTATTTAAAAAGTAAAATAAATCATTTAAAATAATCATGTAGAATTTGGGAACCCATACTCGACCTTTTGGAACCTATATTATATTTTAATATAATAAAAAACTATTTTTTGTTACTTGAAATTAATTGAGCGGTTAGATGGTTATATGTGGTTTTGTCTTAATCTAAATTTATATTAACCTTGCATTGTATAATTATAAACCAAAAAAATTCACAATAATCAATATTATTGTTTATTTTGGTGTAAAATCATTTTTATGCTTAAAAATGATTTTTTTTCTAAAAACAATTTTTAATTTCATTTTGTGAACTTATACTACTACTTATGAAAATTGAATTAAAAAAAAGGATTTAATATTTGTAATTAGTATGTTCTAATTTTGTAATTATTTCAATTTATTTTTTAGTCATAAGGAATATTAACCATGGTAAAGGTTAAAAGGATTAAGGGGGGGGGGGGGTTAAATTAAAAGATAAATATTAAAATATATCTAAAAAATGTTTAAATATTATTTTATGAGTGTATTTAGACCTTAAATTATCCCATATTCTAAAATTTAGTAAATTATAGTCCCTTTACATGAGAAATACATTTATTATAATTTAAATTTCTTAATATTTACCTGGGTTCCACTCCTCTCACTTATAAAAGGGAACCTCCTATCCTCAATTATCCACAAAAGTTAAGCACTATATCTCAACCAAGATCTACCAAAATACCTCTAAAACCCTCCTAATAAAGGTATAGAGGTCCTAGTTTCATAAAATTACCAATCTTATAAAACTTAAGGTGTAATCCAAAGGAAGAGATCCAAGGAGGAGGAGTAAGTGTTAACAAAATTCTTATAAGTTTATTTCTTCTTATAAATAATTTAAATTTATTATAAAATTCATAATATATTTACATAAATTTCTTTAATATAATTAAATTTTATTATTTTTACAATTTTTTTCTATAACCTTTCTATTTAATGAGAAATGAAAACATCACTCATGCATACGTACATACTACCGTCTCTATAAAGCGATACATTTTATTTTTCATCACCGAATCTCATGGATGGTTATAGAGACAAATTAAATGAATATTTATGATATTTATGATATATTTATTATTCTTAAAAGATAATATATTACCTACCTTCTTACCCTCACATCTTTTCAAAAATGGAAATGTCCCTCATGCATACATATGGACTACCACCTCCATGAACGAAACATTTTGTTTTTAATTACCATATTACATGGATGGTAATATGGTTGTATTTAATAGATAAATATTATCCTTATAATATTATAATTATTATATAAATTTAAACCTATATATTATTTATTTTCTTTTTCATCTATTATAAAAATGAAAATGTCACTCATGTGTACGTGCAGACTGTCACCTTCATGGAATGATGCATTTATATTTTCATATCAGACTTACAAGAATGGTTTGAAAAGTAAATTGAATTCATAAAAATGATAATTATAAAATTTTTAAGATTATGAAGATGATGTAACTGTTATTAATTTGACCATGGTCAACACATTGATGTTATTTTGAAGATTATGAACTGAACAAACTCAAAACATCCATTGTAAACTTAAATGATCTGGTAACTAAATAAAAATTTCTAATAAAGTAAATAAAAGGAATAATAATAATGTAATTAAATTAAAAAATGTTCTAAATAAATTATATAATTAATATAAATTTATTATTTAGGAAATTAAAAGATTTACATGGCTTGTTAGGACTCAAGGTAAGGGTTATTTCTTTAAAACTATTTCCCATCCACATCTATGTTCTTTAAAATATTTCAAGAATGTTCTTATTTATAATTAAAATATTATTAAATTTTATTTTCAAATAATTTTTACATTATTTAAAATATTTTAAAAATTAATCTTATCAAAGTTTTTTGTATGAGTTATTTTTGAATTTCTTTACAAAAGTAAAAAAATAATGTTTTTTTAATGTTTACCACATGACCACCTTTTCCCTCTATCATAACCATTATTATTTATCATGATTACTCTAAAATTTTATATGGTATTTCAAAGAAGATTTATTATATTTTTTTTTTGATTTTTTAGTTTTTAAAATTTTTTAATAGAAAAGGATATTTCTTCTCATTTTTATGAGATAACTAAAAGTGATTTTACTTATGGGTTAAAGCGACAATTATTAAGAGTATTATTATTGAAATTAAATATTTTATGTGTTTAATTTATGTTATGGTTCTTGTACATTGTTTATGATGATTAGGGAGTTCAATATAGCCATCCAATGCATTGGGTAATGATATGTTGTTCAAGAGGATACATAATATAATTAACCATGGAGGTTATTAATTTGTAAGGGTGATTATAAGAGGGATTGTAAGGGTGATATGAAGATAATTTACCAAGAAACCTACATGAATTTATTTGATTGAAAATTATTTTTTATGGAAATATTTTTGATTTAATAAGGTAATAAAATTATTTTATGATTTAAAGGATATTTATGACCTTTTTAGATAAAAGGTGTGTTTCAAGGAAATGTTTTCATGCCTTTCAATAAAACCTTATGATTATGATTTTTCCTTTTTTATTTATTATGACATTTTTTAGGAAAAACTTTGGGTAATAAAGTTACTTTTTGTGTAAGTTAATTATTATTTAATCTCAAATTTTGTTATGTAAAATGGAAGACTTTCTTATGGGTTTTCATTATTTTAAAATGGAAAAATGGATTTATTTTCTTTTTATATCCCTTAATGAGCATTGTTTTTCTCATCCCATGTTTTCAAATGTTTTTATTAGGGATTGTGGATGTTTAATAATTTTTTAAAGTCCAATGGTGATATTTAATTAATGAATAAAAGTTTCATGAATGAAATAGGAATGTAAATATAAGGGCTTATTTTTGGGGATAAAATATACACTGTATGGAAATGTTCACTCTGTTATATAATGGTTTTCCTAATTCCTTAAAACTCTAAACCTAAAATATCATGGAAATGTATGAAAATAAAATACTTGTTATAAATCATGTAATTATGGTTTGATTATATTATGGGGTTTTATAGGTTTTGTGTTCACATTCAGAGGAACGAAGGTCAGTTGGATATCAAGGTTATAGTCGATGGTAGATTTGTCTACAATGGAAACTGAACATATGGTAGGAAAAGAAATGAGGAAATAACTGATATGGTTGAGGCGTCTATTATAGGAACTTGGAAGGATACATGAAGTTGGATTTCTCTAATATGATAGTTAGAGTGCAATAAATTTGGAAAAGAATATGGTATTTCATGCTTAGAAAAAACACATAAACATAAAACATCATTTCATTTAGAACTTTTTGGAGGAAAAAGAGATATAGCTATATAATATAGTCAATAAGAAAAATCCAACCGACATGCTCACCAATGTTTTTTCAAAGAAAGTACATGGTGACACTATTACTCTGTACACCTTAGGTGATTGTAAGGAAACATAGACACTATGTACTACAGAAGTGGAAGGTTTATTTTTCCTATTATTTAGAGAATTAACATAGATTACTTAAAGGTGTATCCAAGTGATATATGGTTATAAATTTTCATCCTATTTATGTCTTGATTCAATCAACCATAAAAATAAACTCCAAAATATAGCTTCATCCTGTTCAGTGCAATGATAAAGGAATTTAGTAGATGTTAGTTGATTAGAAGATGCCATATTTCAATGGGTGTGCATGTAGTTAGTGGTACATAAGTTGTCTAAATAAAAGTTATAGACTTTCATAAGGGTCTTATAATGGATTATAATTAGTATTATTACTCATGGTTTTATAGTAAATGGTGGAACATATGAGTCATTAGTTGTTATGTAAGAGATACTTTAACTATTCATTGAATGTTAGTTTGCAGATATGAATTTTTAAAAAAGTTCGATAGTCGCCATTACCAATGGAGGGACTTTATCAATTGTTGGAAGTCATTGAAAGTTGAGGAATGAATAGGTCCCACTATATAGGTTGGGTGAGGAAAATTGTACATTTACATTATGATTTGGAAACAAAGTGATATGATATCAATTGTAACTAGCAATTGTGATTATAAAACATTATATCCTTCAATTAATGAAAATGGCAGAAATGTTCTCCCATGGATGTAGAGATCACATATACACCATGTAAAACCAATGTGATTATTTATTTATATATTTAATTTTTACTTGTTTGAATGTTTGTGACATTTATTGTTGTGAGTTTGTGATAGGAGGTTGACTTAGTGTGGTGAGTAGGGTGTAGAGAAATTCCTATCTTATAGTACATAAAGTTTGGGGAATTAATTTTGATCAAGGAAGTTATGGAGATTTTGTTTCTTCTATATGGTCCTTTTAGTGAATAACTTCTAGAGATAAGGAAATTGGTGGATTCCCAACAAAAACATCCCTCTTCCGTGGTGTATCTATAAGATGATTGAACATCCATCACATGGGTGGGATACTCTTGCCTTAAATGACATGATATAATCTCACAAGATAAAGGAATAATAAAGATGATAGATTTTATAAGAGGGATAATTTCCATGATCTTGGGAAGTAATGATCCACCTCACCCATAATACTTTGACCTCCTTTTGCAGCATTTCGAGGATGATCCTAGAATATAAATGCATTTACTCATACATTATAACACATGAGTAAACAACATGTAACCAATCAACCAAATGTGATATTTAATTCATTATATAAATATAACATGGTTTCTCTCTTACATTTATAATGATAAACATCATAGAAAAAATTAAAAATGTTAGCATTTACTGCTTGGTTACCTCAAGGTATCACATCCTTGACAAATGAATAATACCATACGATTCATATCCAATCATATAATATGAATTTCATAGGTAACATGAATGATATATTATTACCTTATGGTATAATTATATAGTCTCTTATAATATGGATTAATGAATCACTTTTAGAGATTCTTTAGGGAATATCTCTTTCCATCACACATTTTCACGAAAGCCTCATAGGCATTGTGCCTTTCACATTATATTATTTCATATACAATAACTTGTGAAACCATATAAAAAAATACTTTTGAATATCTCCAAAACACTTTTGGAATGCTATCAATAACCTCACCTTGTATCATATCACATGAAGTACCTTTTTAATACCCATCTAAAAATCTTTTTAGATAAAACTCTTAGGCACTTTTATAGAATCTATATGATTCACACTCAATATCCATTTATTCAACCACAATGTGTGACCCCATATGCCTTTGTATCATGTAAAATAAATATGAATATATTGATCCATAAATTTAAGAAAATATAAGACTCTAGAAAATAATCAAGGACATTCAAGTAAAAAAGGGATCTGACATAATCTCCATCAAACACATGTATATCTATACTTGTGTCCACCGGCTGCATCATATGAAAGCATGAATTCTTATATGATACCTTTTCACTAGACATTGAGTAACCAATATACACAAATCATGTCTGAATGGCCCGAAGGACTTTTTTTTTATTATGGATAATCCCCCTTTTAAGGGTTGAAGGGGAACCCATACATGACCTGTAGGCCCAAGGCACAAGGCCCGACAAACCCGAAATACATGACCCGAAGGCCTAGAGGCAAACCATGACCAATACATGACCTATAGGCCCATCCCACTTGAACTGCCCATCCCCATCTTTCTGCGTCATTTTCACCTAGCTCCCCACCTTGCATTGTTGATCGGCTAGCATTTCCCCGTACAAAGATGCACGGTGCATGGTCCCGATGGTGGCTGCCATACCCTCTCATTCTTCTAATCTGTTTAGCTCTGCATCTGGTGGATACTACTCCTGTTGCTCTGATTCTATTCTACAGCCTGTTCTTTGTGAACCAGACTACTCCATGGTCTACGTGACCTGAAGGCCCTGTGGCCCGAAGGACTTTGATGACCCGAAGGCCCTAGAGACCCATAGGCCCAAACCGGTGGCTCGAAGGCCCAAATCGGGTGAATAGTTCTGGCTGCTATAGTACCGAATAGTAACTGCTACAGTACTTCTACAGTAATGCTATAGTACTCGGAAATTCTCCTCAACCCGGATTTGAACTCGGGTCTCTTGGATGCCATGCAGGAGCCCTTACCACTCGGTTACGGGCTTGTTTTCATAGACACAAATCATGTCAATCCCATATAATTACTTATATATTATTCATTATCTAATTATAAACTAACTAGTTTGATGAATGCATCACATTTTATTCACCATATAGATGATAAGATCATATGTTCCTCACCTGAATATATAAGCACACTATATGTAACATCTAGTTATAACTATAAACTCCTTATACAATCCCAATTTAATTCCTAGATTCCATACTCATTATATGAGAATAAAAATCCCATATTAGTCGTGATCTAATTGATAACATGATTAGCAACACTCCCAACTACCCCTGATTAGCTAAGTCTCAAGGATTTAATAATAAATATATTAAAGTATAAATATTATCATTCTAGGTATCTTACAAACCTCAGGTTATGAGGAATCTAAATATGAACTATTCACCTCTAGTATATTGAATACATAGTGCACACCACACTATGTGGTATACTTCAAGGGTTATGTAGCACAAAAAACAATTTTGTGCCTCATGAACATATTCCATATACCAATAAAATAATCATACTCATAATTAAACTCAACATTTATTCCTAAAATATATTAATCCATATAACACCCTTTTTGAGTTATTTTATTATTTTACCATGTATTTTTAAGTTATTTAATGATTGGGGTTAGTATTGGGAAGTTTTCTGAAAGTTTTGAAAAACTTTAGAGGTATTTTAGAGGGTGCATGATTAGTGAATGGTTATGGGGATCCATATGGATTCCCTAGGTAACCATGTAAGATGAAAGGGGGTCCTAAAATAAGTTACACGGTTAGAGCATAGTTTGAGTAAATCATGTAGTAACCTTGCTAATTTGGATATTTTTAGATAATAAAGATCCACACGGTTAATACATGGTTTGGAAAACCATGCAGCCCAATAGTTCGACATAATTAATTAAGTCCAAAAAATGGTTTTAAGATATGATTACTCCCCAATAACCCTCATCCTTCCTCACATGGATAGTGATTTCAACATTCAAGGTCCCTCTATATTATTTTTGGGATTATCTTTGCTCCAAATATTTATTTTAGTAGATCAGTGGGCATTGTACATAGGAAATTGAAGGTAAAGGTATCATTTCTTATTCTCCTTTGGGATTTACTTATTTTTTTATTCATAGGAACCCTATAAAAATGTTTTATTTCATAGATATATGGGATGGGGAATGTTTTTATGGAAATTATTTTGGATCTATTGAAGGAAAGGGAGGAGGACCCCATATCTGTGAGGTCGTGAAGAAATTCTTTGAGACAAATGTTTTTAGGTATGTATATCCTCTACCACTCAAATTTTTCCTAGATCTTGATGACTTAGTTTTATTTAATTAAATTTATCATTTTTAGGATTAAAACCCTTGATTTATACCTTTTAGAATGCTCTGATGTTCACTCAATTTTAAATCAATGGGTTGTGAGCACTAATCATAACATGTTGATTTAAATTCACAGTCTGGTTTTGAATAAAGAATGTTCTTGGTGTTTGAGAAATTTATGTAAACATTATTATAATGTGTGCATACTATATATAAAAAGGGGCCGTGTTGATTCATGTCTGACTACTGTGATGAATTTGGGGAACACTATATTGTATCGCTAAGTGATGATTTGGGTCAGAAGGGATGAGTTTTTGAATTGTGAGTTAGACTGTTTAGAGGGACTACTTTGATGGGAGTTGCATTGGGTTTGTGCATTTCATGGATGCATGTGTTCATGGAATGAGGGTGATTTCTATGTGAGTTATTTTCATTTATTTTAAATGTATATCTTGGAATTTTTTTACACTTATCTCTCCTATTTTATATTTAATGTGAGATAACTTATTCTTGTCTCAGTGGTGTGTGTGTGGTGTATTGGAGTTTGAATACTAGGTATTATACTCACACCTTTCATATGAATCTTGGTGAGTATGAAAATTATATTTATGCTAATATAATAAAGGGTAAGGTCATACACTTTACCAGTGGAGAACCTTGATACAATGGCCTTGGTTTCTGGTATTTATATCATGGTGATGATTATGTTCTAGAATATCGGTAGTGAAACTTTATTACTTTAAGTTATTTGTGTCTTGAGATTCTAATTTTTTTTTATTTATTTTCTTTATATGACTTTGATTATAGTGTTTATTGGTATTGTGAGCTTCATTAGTATTATATCATGTATCATATTATGTGTTCTTTATTTCCATATATTATATGTTGTGTGTTAGAAAGGGAAAACACCGTATAATTTCTTGTATACCCTTGGAATTTATTTATAGACGTTAGTGTTTAGGGGATTTCACTTAAGGTTAGTGGAATTTTGGTCCTTCCCAAGACAATAGGCTGGGGTTTGGATGTTACAAATGGTATGAGTTTGGTATTTTCCATTAGTTGGTATGGTATCTGTGAAGATAGGATGTCTCGATCCTTGTAATAAAGAGTATAAAAAGTCATAGATAACTAATTTATACTGAAATTCAAGTTACTAGGGCTGTTTAAGTACAAGAGTGTTTTTGATACTTTTAAGAGTATTGTCACCTCATCATCATTGTTTTAGTCAGTTAGTGTTGGGTATCATGAATTAGTAAAGAGATTTTACACTACGACTTCATCATACATATGTATTTCATGAATTTTGATGTTTGAAATATGATACTATGATTTTTGGAACTATTATTTGATATATTATATAACATATGATTGAAGAGTTTTGTGGTAATTGGGTTTTTCTTTTTTACTATGGTTATAGAAAGATGCCACTATTTTTGATATTGAGGAACCAACAAGAGGGTGTTGTAGAGAATATGGTTCCACCCAAACCACATTAGAATCAATATTTTGTCATAAGTTTAATTAAATCCTTTTATGTTGTAGAAAAAGGGACACAAATGGAGGAAACCTATGATGCAGATCACTCAATGAAATTTGAAAGGCAAAACCCAATGATATTTTGAGGTGATTATGAACATGAGTAAGTTGATTCATGGTTTGGTAAGTTGAATTTAATTTTAAATTTACTTAGTACTCTAGTAGACATATGGGCAAATATATTAGTTTATATGTTCAAGGATCTAGCATGGAAATGATACGACTTTGCTGTACGAGATAATATTGTCTGAGACCTAACAAGGGAGGGATTTGAGTAATTTTTAACAAAAAAACTATACCAATACCTTCTGAGTCTTGAGAATGAAAAATTTATTTTATCTTAAGAATATGAACCTTTATTCATGGAGTATTCATCCCAATTCACTTATCCTTATTTCTTTTCACCAAAGGTGGATGTAAGTGAATCCCTCAAAGCACACATATTTTAGTTAAGATTATGTTCAAATATCTACTCTAAATCAGTCATGTTATGTATATAAAATTATATAGATATGGTGATTAAGGTGATTGTGGTAGAAAAATATATTGTTGGAAACTTGATTAGAGGAATCACCTTTATACACCTAAACATAGGTGATAAATCTAGTGATGGAAATAAGCATAGAAGGGAAAGCTACTCCCAAACCAACAAAGAACCAGAGTACTAGTCCACCAGATTGGTTTATTTTTCCCCATTTCATAGTAACAAGCTGAGATCTTTCAACATGGTTCATTGAGAAAAATGATGAATAATTTTATGTAACCATATTCGGAATGTCAAAACTATAAAATAATGAGATATCTCAAGTGTTATTGTACAAGACTTGAAAAGTCAACTGGAAAGGAAAAATCTTTTCTTTCTCAGGATTCTCATGCCCAACCATGATGATCTCATTAGAATAGTCCCCATAATCAGAATTTGATGAGTTAGGGTGACTCTAGGAACACCCAAACATCTCATCAACCATCTTCTAAGCATGGGGGAAATGATTATTTAGGTGGATCTAATCAAAAAATGTATGGGGAAGATAAGGTTATAACAAATGAGAAATTGTATCCCTATAAAGTGTAATGTACCATTATTTTTAACTAAAATTTAATATTTTTATTGTAACGCCCCGACCCCAGCTACCCAGAGTCGGTGCATTAATTACATAACATTGGCATGATCACAAGAAAGATCAAATCCCGAAAGACCGATTGGTTTAGTAGCCTTGGAAACACTAGATATAATCATAAAGTTTTACATTACATTTCAAAGTGAAAAACTACTACAACAACAAAGTCTTCATATCCACACTATTAACCCCTCATAATATCCCATCAAGTCATTCATAATTTACTTCTTCACTACCTGGGAAAAATAAAACATAGAAAAGGGGTGAGCTCAAATGCCCAGTAAGGATAACAATATAGCGGAACATTCAAAATAAGCATAAACATTTAAGGCAATGAATTACTAAAACAAAAGCCTTTTAAAATTGAACTTCAACATAGTATGGCAAAAGTAAAATGAAATAATGCCATTTACTTGTTCACATGGACATTCTACTAATCGAATAATCACATGAAATATCAATAACCACTTTCATAATTATGGAATGCATAATGCTAAACGTTAATTTCTTTGTCTAGGCCTCATCCCAAGACCTAGGGGTTACTTCTAACCGGAACCCAACCCGGAGTGCCTCTAATAACCGGACACCAACCCGGAGTGCCTCTAATAACCGGACACCAACCCGGAGTGCCTCTAATAACCGGACACCAACCCGGAGGGCATACTTTTACCAGTCCCTAACCTAGAGGGCTTACTTTAACCAGTCCCCAACCTGGAGGGCTTACTTTTACCAGTCCCCAACCTGGAGGGCTTACTTTTACCGGTCCCCAACCCGGAACATACTTGTTTAGCACATTCATCTGAAGAAAAGTTTGAAATATAACATAAACATTCGGATTAAAACTAGCATACGAAATGTCAATAGTTTCACCATAAACTATGAATGGTATAAAATAGCACATCCACAGTCAAACATATCACAAAACCTTCAATACAATATAGAAGTTTTGTATTATAATAAATCAACTTCAAATAAGCGTAAAATCCATTAAAGGATGTTGACATAGATGAAATCAAAACACTTTTTAGAGAAATATCTCTTTCTTTTTTTGAAATCATTTAAGAGCCATATAAAATAAAACATTTTCTTGGAAATATTCTTGTAAGCTTGTAAGGAAAGCTTTGATGATTTTATAACGGCGGAAAATAACCGCACCCGCCGTATAAGTAAAAAAAAACATTCTTATCTCAATTCTGTCGAAAAGGTTAAAAAGGACCTTGTTTTGAAAACGACGGAAAGATTCCTTTATAAACCTCTTATAAAAATTCAAACAAGGGTATAAATGACTTTAACCCATATTCTTGTAAATAGTAAAAATGTTTTGAAATACATTTCGAAGAAACATGGATGTGGATGATAAAGAGATCCCAGTAGATTATTACGTATAATACAACCTCGGATAATGAAGAGATTGTGAAATAACCCTTACCTTGTAATTTTCCTTGGTTGGGGTAGGTTAACCTCCTGTATAATGGTGAAATAGTTGTTATTAAATTATACAAGAATCATATATATTAATATGATATCATATATGATCTTTTAACATTGATTTGTTAATAATATCTTAGAATTATCGTCATTTCGGGAGTTAACTTACTCATTTTCTTTTATATGTTTTGTTACATAAGCCATGGTTGTTGTATCTTATTCATATCCAGAATGATATACAGTCATTAAACATCATTTTTAAATCATAAAATGATAATTATACTTGAATGGATACAATGGAGAATGAATCTCATCGCGTTCGTGGAGACGGTAGTCCGTACGTACGCACGAGCGACAATATCATTCTTTTGATATTAAAATAATATATAAATGGATGGTATATCATATATACAGAATCATTAACATGTTATATTTATTATTTACATGAGTTACACATCATTATTATACCCATCCAAATAATATTATATTGAATAACAATTACACCACGACGTGGAGACGGTAAGTCGTACGTACGCACGTATGGTGACATGTTATTCAAAGGGTGGATAGAATACTGAATATGATTGTACCATATTTATAATAACATCACAGTATATGTGAGATACTGGAGTTATTATTTCAGAATGGTAAGAACAAAGGAAGAAGAAGTGGAAGAAGAAATGAACTTAGAAAAGGGTGGTGAAATCATTACCTCTTCTTCGGGTTCTTCCTTTTGATTTGATCAAAAGGGCTCCTTAGGTTGGCTTTCTGATCAAACTAAGGCCTCTAGGTTGTAGTGAGGGATGTTGGGAGAGTATTTGGGCAGAGTTTGGCCGAGCCAAAAGGCTTTGAAGGTGTGAAGAAATGAGAAGGAGGAGTGCCCTTTTATAAGAGGGGTGAGGGGCACCTTTGGAAAAGCTAGAAATATTAATTTATAATAAATTTATATTCGGTTTCTAATGGCTCCAAAGTTTATTATTCAAAGGTTAAGGTGGTGATAGGTCGCAAACCACTCAACCAATAGAATTTAGACAGGTTTGGGTACTTATATTAACCTTATCTTTAAGTATTAACTCTAAGTTAATTAGTTTCACTTTTACAATGTATCTTTGTATTTTTATATAATATGGTTAATAAACTTACTATATACATCCAAGCGACCCCAAAGTGGTCCATTAATGATTAACCTATCCTTATATAAGTCTCTTGGCCGAACCTTAGATTTTTAGGAATTTAATATCAATTAATAATATAATATTTGTTTTAAAAACTCTTTTATGTCAATTTTGACACTATTCAATAGTTGATTTTTGTGAAACTCATAACAGATTGATTACTTCGAAAAAAGTCAATTAAATCAATCCTAATATATCATATTATCCTAGAAAATTAGTTTAATTCATTAAAAGTTTCATATTATATTTATTTGGGTATTTATAATATCAATTATGTTAATTTTTTACTATTTTAGTAATTACTGCATCATCATTGTGTCATAAATAAAATAAATTATTTAATGTCTAAAAATTATAAATAAAACATCATTATGTAGGAAATCTTTTTAGCTTTCTAATGAATATTTATAATCGAAAATACAACATGTATAACCCTATGTAACAATTGTTCTTCTAAAAGATGTAAACTTATGCCATTTTTATTTTTATTTTAACTTTATTAATATAATGTGTCCCTACCACATACAAGTGGCTCCAAGGGGTCCCCAAATTGACCCAAGGATGACCATGGTCGGGTATGTGTCCACCAATAAGGTTAGGACACGTTTTAGGGTAATTTTGTATTATTATAATATTATTTTTTTAACCCTTATTTACCGGATTTACCCTTTAACCATGGTAAATAAAATATTTACCGCAGTAATTATTCAAAATGTCTAAAAATAAAAGTTACCTATTTACACAATTTGAACATCCTGATTCCAAATATGGAATCCATTTTTCTAAATTCAAAACACAGAAGTGGCAGAAATTAATTTAAAATTAATTCCCGCTGTCAAAACAAAAAGCGTGTTTTTAAGAGATAATAACTATCAAAAGATTGACACTTGTTTATGTTTGGTTTAATTGTAAAATTATGTCCAATGACCAACATTATATTAAATGGTAAAAATATATTCTAAATATACTTTAAAACCACTCAAATTCATAATTTATCACTATTAATTATTTTGATTAAAAAAGTTGTTTTTAATTAAAATTTAGTAATTTTCACTATTCATCAAAATATGAAAGTTATCCGAAAAGTACCAAAATTTCACCCTAGACTAATTTCGATATTCCGAATCCAAAGATGAAGTCCATTTTGAAATATAAAATATATATGATTTCAAAAATTTGGTATTACTATTCACAACGGCTAGTTTAATTAGTTGTGGTGTGTGTTAGAACTCAAGGTTGCGTACAACACACGCTACTATTTTATTCAAAGGAAAGCGTACCGTGGAAGCTTGGGATGTTTCATTTTAAATTTTTTGATGTCTCCATTTAGTCAAAAAGTTTAAAATATTTTATTTAAAAAGGTTTCACTATCAAAAGTTGATAAAAGTGTAATACTGAAAATGAATATGTTCTTGCATTATGACTAAGAAACTCATAATATGGATTCTAAAATTATAAGGATTATATAAAGTTAAAAATGTAGTTAATTCTATTCATGACCTCTTTTAATGGCTTTTTTTTTGGGTAAGTCATGGTGCAATTGAACTCGGTGTTGCGTGTAGTGCAAGTTATTGAATTATTTTGAAGAAATAACACACTATGAAATCTTGGGGTGTTACATTCTCCCCTCCTTCAATAAATTGCGTCCTCGCAATTTGAAATTGTTCTTCGAAAATAACAGGTTGAAAATAGATAATATATTTGTGGGAAAACCCACATCGGAAATTGGGTTACTAAAATTTAGTCTTAATATGAGGAAAAGAGAAATTAAAGGGTCACCACCAAATTATGATCTTGATTAGGAGAACATTGGTGGCAATTAGAGACATATAATCGGAGGAAAAACGTAAATATTTATAGGTAGTGATTGAGGTCATCAATCACAAACAAGTGTATAATTGAGGTCCTTAAATTCATCAATCTATGATGATTTGAAATACCATCGGTTCAACAAAACATAAGGTATTAGTATAACACATTTTTGATGTTTCAAAATATCCTAGTTGAAATCCCACATCGAAAAATGAATTAATGAGGCCTCTATTTAAAATAAAGAGTCGAAAGTATGAAGATTACCGAAAATAACACATACTAGGGTTCCATGTAGGAAAATATGGATATGGAAGAAAAATCTAAGCATCAATTATCGGATGGAGAGTGGTAGAGAACATGGATATGAAAAGGACAACAGTCCCAAAGCCATAAATTAGTGATGATTTAAGGTACCATCTAGGAAAACATTTTTGTTCTAAGTTGCTTTTCTTAATATTGAGGAATTTATTTATGAGATTGGCTAAGATCATAAGGAGATATACTTACTTTATAATTAGAGTTTTATCCATTAATAAATTTCTACTACAAACTCATCTTTCACTCTAAAAGATAATAGAATGTAAAAATTCTATTTAAACTATTCGTATAGGGTTCCAAAATAAACGAATTTATAATTCATCTACAAGATCTTTTAATAAAAACTACATTATTTAATCCAGGACATCTCGTGGGCCAGTGGTAGGTGATACACCCTTGTCTCCCTTCGGTTGCGGGTTCAAGTCTTGCAGACCTGCCGGACGCGACGGGTTGCCGCCCGACCTCCGGGTTGTCCTTTTATGGCAATTCAAAATAATCCAAACTAGAACTATCCAAAATACTTCTGTCCAAACTCACAGTCCAACATTTATAAGGAAGGTAAACATAATGTAGATCCTTTTTACCCCGTAATAGCATATGAATACCTTCATCATATATTACCATATTCCTTATTGATTACGTTCATGTTCCCTTATTCCATATAGAATGCTGGATATACTTCATTAATCCAAAAATGTTTTAAACCCCAACAATGATAGAATATACAAATCATTAATCAGCTTCAAGGTAGTCAATAATATCCAATATAATTTATCCAAATCAATCATATATTATTCTAAAATCACCACCTCGGTATCTGAACCATATTATGGTTTATCTTTCTCTCAACCATATATTTTCCAAACATTTAACCTGCTACTGAGTCACTTTTCTTTGTTCCACACCATCTCAAGTCCTTAATGAAATAGTACTGCAGTACAATCCTGATATACTCCATAATTATTATAACAAGTACATTGTCGATACAACACTCAATTGATATAATCAACATAATAACTCTAATCATTCCTCTTAATCTGTGGTAGTATCATAACTTGATTATTATCCAATAGCATCATTTGAGGCATAGTCTGATGACTGGGACATAGGTTCGCGTAGTGTCCAAACTCCTTGCAAATGAAGCATTGTACATTTGAAACCATTTTCTTACCCTTGCAGTCACGTACTTTGTGCCCTTTTCCTCCATACTTATAACAAACTCCCATTCCTTTCAGGCAAGTTCCAGGGTGTTTCTTTCCACAGTTACCACATATGGGAAAATTCTTCTTTTCCCTCTTCCCTTTATCCATCTTTCTCTCTTCCATCCTTTTCTTCTCTTGCTTCCCTTCAAAGCCATAGGACTCAATAAACTCTTTACTTATCTTATCAACACATGATATTATTTCTTCATATGATGATAATACATGGGAGACTATTTCTCTTATAAATTCTAGCTTAAGACCATGAAAGATATGATCCTTCCTTCTCTTTGGATCATGTGCATTTCTGGAGTTCTCATTCCTTCTACTGGGCGCCATTTCTAAACAATGGCATACACTAGATCAGTTTATGAATCAAAATACATAATCCCATACTTATAAAACACTTAACATAAATTGAACTATTTATGGATATAATCCATAATAATAAAAATGTATCCTTTGAGGATGTATATACTCATAAACCCTTCATAATGGTTTGTAAAGAAAATGAGAGTTATCCTAAGCATATCCCCCGGGAGTGTCGTAACCAAGAGTGCAACAAGGCCCGTTGTCGTGCACCAGTTCCCGTTCGAGTCTAGCTCAAAGCGGTGTTTTCGGGTTTTACCCCTAGGTACATCTGTGCCAGAGCCGCCTCTACCTGCTCGTATCCAGACAGGGATGTATTGCTTGGAAAACTCACAAAATCTCTACAATACCAAAATTCTAGGAAGTTCTTCTACACTAATCCTCAAAGTTCATCTTAGGTCTACGTGATCTAATCAGAGTTTATCTAAATCTAGCTTCCAAGGTTTGTACTAAACTTCCTCTGATACCAACTGTAACGCCCCGACCCCAGCTACCCAGAGTCGGTGCATTAATTACATAACATTGGCATGATCACAAGAAAGATCAAATCCCGAAAGACCGATTGGTTTAGTAGCCTTGGAAACACTAGATATAATCATAAAGTTTTACATTACATTTCAAAGTGAAAAACTACTACAACAACAAAGTCTTCATATCCACACTATTAACCCCTCATAATATCCCATCAAGTCATTCATAATTTACTTCTTCACTACCTGGGAAAAATAAAACATAGAAAAGGGGTGAGCTCAAATTCCCAGTAAGGATAACAATATAGCGGAACATTCAAAATAAGCATAAACATTTAAGGCAATGAATTACTAAAACAAAAGCCTTTTAAAATTGAACTTCAACATAGTATGGAAAAAGTAAAATGAAATAATGCCATTTACTTGTTCACATGGACATTCTACTAATCGAATAATCACATGCAATATCAATAACCACTTTCATAATTATGGAATGCATAATGCTAAACGTTAATTTCTTTGTCTAGGCCTCATCCCAAGACCTAGGGGTTACTTCTAACCGGAACCCAACCCGGAGTGCCTCTAATAACCGGACACCAACCCGGAGGGCATACTTTTACCAGTCCCTAACCTGGAGGGCTTACTTTAACCAGTCCCCAACCTGGAGGGCTTACTTTTACCAGTCCCCAACCTGGAGGGCTTACTTTTACCGGTCCCCAACCCGGAACATACTTGTTTAGCACATTCATCTGAAGAAAAGTTTGAAATATAACATAAACATTCGGATTAAAACTAGCATACGAAATGTCAATAGTTTCACCATAAACTATGAATGGTATAAAATAGCACATCCACAGTCAAACATATCACAAAACCTTCAATACAATATAGAAGTTTTGTATTATAATAAATCAACTTCAAATAAGCGTAAAATCCATTAAAGGATGTTGACATAGATGAAATCAAAACACTTTTTAGAGAAATATCTCTTTCTTTTTTTGAAATCATTTAAGAGCCATATAAAATAAAACATTTTCTTGGAAATATTCTTGTAAGCTTGTAAAGAAAGCTTTGACGATTTTATAACGGCGGAAAATAACCGCACCCGCCGTATAAGTAAAAAAAAACATTCTTATCTCAATTCTGTCGAAAAGGTTAAAAAGGACCTTGTTTTGAAAACGACGGAAAGATTCCTTTATAAACCTCTTATAAAAATTCAAACAAGGGTATAAATGACTTTAACCCATATTCTTGTAAATAGTAAAAATGTTTTGAAATACATTTCGAAGAAACATGGATGTGGATGATAAAGAGATCCCAGTAGATTATTACGTATAATACAACCTCGGATAATGAAGAGATTGTGAAATAACCCTTACCTTGTACTTTTCCTTGGTTGGGGTAGGTTAACCTCCTGTATAATGGTGAAATAGTTGTTATTAAATTATACAAGAATCATATATATTAATATGATATCATATATGATCTTTTAACATTGATTTGTTAATAATATCTTAGAATTATCGTCATTTCGGGAGTTAACTTACTCATTTTCTTTTATATGTTTTGTTACATAAGCCATGGTTGTTGTATCTTATTCATATCCAGAATGATATACAGTCATTAAACATCATTTTTAAATCATAAAATGATAATTATACTTGAATGGATACGATGGAGAATGAATCTCATCGCGTTCGTGGAGACGGTAGTCCGTACGTACGCACGAGCGACAATATCATTCTTTTGATATTAAAATAATATATAAATGGATGGTATATCATATATACAGAATCATTAACATGTTATATTTATTATTTACATGAGTTACACATCATTATTATACCCATCCAAATAATATTATATTGAATAACAATTACACCACGACGTGGAGACGGTAAGCCGTACGTACGCACGTATGGTGACATGTTATTCAAAGGGTGGATAGAATACTGAATATGATTGTACCATATTTATAATAACATCACAGTATATGTGAGATACTGGAGTTATTATTTCAGAATGGTAAGAACAAAGGAAGAAGAAGTGGAAGAAGAAATGAACTTAGAAAAGGGTGGTGAAATCATTACCTCTTCTTCGGGTTCTTCCTTTTGATTTGATCAAAAGGGCTCCTTAGGTTGGCTTTCTGATCAAACTAAGGCCTCTAGGTTGTAGTGAGGGATGTTGGGAGAGTATTTGGGCAGAGTTTGGCCGAGCCAAAAGGCTTTGAAGGTGTGAAGAAATGAGAAGGAGGAGTGCCCTTTTATAAGAGGGGTGAGGGGCACCTTTGGAAAAGCTAGAAATATTAATTTATAATAAATTTATATTCGGTTTCTAATGGCTCCAAAGTTGATTATTCAAAGGTTAAGGTGGGGATAGGTCGAAAACCACTCAACCAATAGAATTTAGACAGGTTTGGGTACTTATATTAACCTTATCTTTAAGTATTAACTCTAAGTTAATTAGTTTCACTTTTACAATGTATCTTTGTATTTTTATATAATATGGTTAATAAACTTACTATATACATCCAAGCGACCCCCAAGTGGTCCATTAATGATGAACCTATCCTTATATAAGTCTCTTGGCCGAACCGTAGATTTTTAGGAATTTAATATCAATTAATAATATAATATTTGTTTTAAAAACTCTTTTATGTCAATTTTGACACTATTCAATAGTTGATTTTTGTGAAACTCATAACAGATTGATTACTTCGAAAAAAGTCAATTAAATCAATCCTAATATATCATATTATCCTAGAAAATTAGTTTAATTCATTAAAAGTTTCATATTATATTTATTTGGGTATTTATAATATCAATTATGTTAATTTTTTACTATTTTAGTAATTACTGCATCATCATTGTGTCATAAATAAAATAAATTATTTAATGTCTAAAAATTATAAATAAAACATCATTATGTAGGAAATCTTTTTAGCTTTCTAATGAATATTTATAATCGAAAATACAACATGTATAACCCTATGTAACAATTGTTCTTCTAAAAGATGTAAACTTATGCCATTTTTATTTTTATTTTAACTTTATTAATATAATGTGTCCCTACCACATACAAGTGGCTCCAAGGGGTCCCCAAATTGACCCAAGGATGCCCATGGTCGGGTATGTGTCCACCAATAAGGTTAGGACACGTTTTAGGGTAATTTTGTATTATTATAATATTATTTTTTTAACCCTTATTTACCGGATTTACCCTTTAACCATGGTAAATAAAATATTTACCGCAGTAATTATTCAAAATGTCTAAAAATAAAAGTTACCTATTTACACAATTTGAAAATCCTGATTCCAAATATGGAATCCATTTTTCTAAATTCAAAACACAGAAGTGGCAGAAATTAATTTAAAATTAATTCCCGCTGTCAAAACAAAAAGCGTGTTTTTAAGAGATAATAACTATCAAAAGATTGACACTTGTTTATGTTTGGTTTAATTGTAAAATTATGTCCAATGACCAACATTATATTAAATGGTAAAAATATATTCTAAATATACTTTAAAACCACTCAAATTCATAATTTATCACTATTAATTATTTTGATTAAAAAAGTTGTTTTTAATTAAAATTTAGTAATTTTCACTATTCATCAAAATATGAAAGTTATCCGAAAAGTACCAAAATTTCACCCTAGACTAATTTCGATATTCCGAATCCAAAGATGAAGTCCATTTTGAAATATAAAATATATATGATTTCAAAAATTAGGTATTACTATTCACAACGGCTAGTTTAATTAGTTGTGGTGTGTGTTAGAACTCAAGGTTGCGTACAACACACGCTACTATTTTATTCAAAGGAAAGCGTACAGTGGAAGCTTGGGATGTTTCATTTTAAATTTTTTGATGTCTCCATTTAGTCAAAAAGTTTAAAATATTTTATTTAAAAAGGTTTCACTATCAAAAGTTGATAAAAGTGTAATACTGAAAATGAATATGTTCTTGCATTATGACTAAGAAACTCATAATATGGATTCTAAAATTATAAGGATTATATAAAGTTAAAAATGTAGTTAATTCTATTCATGACCTCTTTTAATGGCTTTTTTTTTGGGTAAGTCATGGTGCAATTGAACTCGGTGTTGCGTGTAGTGCAAGTTATTGAATTATTTTGAAGAAATAACACACTATGAAATCTTGGGGTGTTACATTTATTATTGGATACTAGAATATCCCACTCTTTCATTTCTTCATGTGTGGTAAATGAAATGGTATTTCATGTGGAAATGATGCCTCATATCATGAATATAAAAACTCCTCTTAGACAATAGGAGTATAGAGGATTTAAGTGTTCAACATGTTTTATAACCATCGATGAAACCTATTTTATGTGGGAGTTTATAGTCTTAGAGATGGATATCTTTGATTTAATCTTTGGGATAGACTGGTTGGTAGTGTTTAAATATCATATCAACTGTTATGCCTGAAAATTAATTTTCACATCCCCTAATAGAATTTTTCATTTATTCAAAGGGGAATGAGATGTACATACTGACAGAGAAGGGCCTTAGTACTAGTGTTCATAACTATCACTTATCAATTAACAACAATAACTTTGGGAAATGTTTACATAACCAATATTAGATACTTTCCTCAAAAAGTAAACTAATATCATGATGCATTTCTAGAAAATTTCTCTGGATTTCCACTTGAGAGGGAAGTGGAATTTTCTATAGAACAACTTCCAGGAAAAAATCCTATTTCACTTCTATAATATATAATGGAACCATAAAAATTATGGGAATTAAAGGACCAACTATAAGAATTGAAAAGTAATAGATTCATAAGACCAAGAACATTTCCTCGGGCCACTCCAATTTTATTTGTGAAAATAGAAGATGGTTCTCTTCAACTATGTTTCAATTATAATAAAATAATATGTTTATAATCAAGAATAAGTATTCCCTTACTCAAATTTATGATCTTTTGGATCAATTTAAGGGATTAAAGTGGTTTTATAAAATTTATTTATGGTCAGGGTATCACCAATTATGAGTTAAAAAGGGGGATATTCTGAAAACAACTTTTAGAATCTATTACTAATATTATAAATACTTGGTCATGCCATTTGATATTATTAATTCACTAAAATTAGTCATGTAATTGATGTATATTATCTTCCAAAATTATCAAGATTTCTTTTTCATGGTATTTATTGAATACATTTTGGGGTACTCTCAAACTAATAATGACCATGAAAAACACTTAAATATTGTATTAAATAACTTACGAGATTACCATATCTATGTAAAATTATCTAAGTATAAATTCTAGATATAAGAGACCTACTACATTGGGCATTAATTTTATAAAAAAGGAATATCAGTCAAATCTGAGAAAATATATGTAGTCATTTCTTGGAATCCACCTAAGAATGGCTTTGAAATGATAAAATTTCTGGGGATGGAAGACTATTATCATCATTTTATTCATGATTTATTACACCTCACTTCTCCTATTACTAACATAATGTTTAAGGGTATTCCATTAAATTGGTTAAGTTATTGTTAAAAATATTTTAAAGAGATTATGGTCTGAATCACTTCATCCCATCCTCATATTTCTCAAACCAAGAAAGGGTTATATGGTATTTTGTGATGTGTTTGGATTTTGATTGGGTTGTTTCCTTATATAGGGAGATCATGTTGTAGCTTATAGATTATAAAATTATAGATACTTAAAAATAATCATATTATATATTATCTAGAATTAGCTGAAGTGGTCCATACCTTAAAAACATTACATCACTAAATCAATGGTGAAAAGTTTTCTAATTTCATAGATCATAAAATCATGAAATAGATATTCTCACAATGGGACTTAAATATAAGTCAGGGACAATGGATATAGTATCTTTAAATTTTCAACTTATACTTGATTTATAAACTTGAGAATGGGAATTCCATGACTGATGCCTTGAATTAGAAGTTGTATAACCAAGTTGTCAGAGAGTCTCATAACCAGTGGAACATTGTAACACCAACTGATTCACTGGTTTTTTATTTATTTGTTCTTATAGTTTATATATGTTTTATGGGAAAATATTTATTTTTGAGTAAACTAGACCTTGCGCATGGTTTATCAAACCGTTCATCTAACCATGAGAGGGTTATATTTGGGGGAAAATGGGATTTTTCATATATTGAGTATGGTATGTCTAACCGTGATAGGATCTTCATAAATTGTGAAACCTAGTTTTGGGGACACATTGGATCTCATATGATTGGAGCACAATTTATCTAACAGTGTATCCAAACCATGTGGTGTGTATGGGTCATTAAAAAAGTTGGTTTAACCATTTACACCCTTTAGATTTTAAGGTTTTCATTATCATTTTTTCTCCATACTCACATGAAGCCCTTTCTCCATGACTTGTAACTTATTCCATCTCCATTTTGGTGGAATATTCTTGGATCCTTACTGGTTTAGCTTGATATAATCTTGTTTTCTTCAAAAATATTCCTTCTTTCCCCCTTAGCTTTCTATTTTCTTCCATTTAAATGGATTATGGAAACCTAGCTTGTGTTTTGGATGAACATAGGGATGTTAATTTGGGTTTTGGTTTATTTCTTTGAGGTTTGGGTGTATGAGGAAATATGTTTCATGATTCAAGTGGTTTTCATCGATATAGACAAGTTCAAATTCACTTTGTAGTAATTTTATTTATTTAATGGAACTTTTGTACATATTTCAATTGAATATTTATTTTTCCTTTATTTTTTGTTTATTAAATTCTTCCAATTCTATTTATTATTTATGGTTATTCCATGATTGTTGTGATTTTTAATTTGGGTTGTAAATTTAATGGTTTTTAATGAGTTTTCAAAGGGATTTGACATGGATGCACTATAAGTGTTTGTTAAAATGTCTCAAAGGTATTTTATGCTTTCAAATGGGTTTTTAAAATGATTTCAAAGAGGTATTGTATGGTGTTATATGTATAAAAGTTTTAGGGAATGAAAGGTTTATGAAAATGGATTTAAATAGAATATATTATTGTTACTTATTTATGTTTACATGTTTGGTATGGTTTTGTACATGGGAGACCTCAACTTTATTGGGGGATTAGGTAGATAATTCCCTAAATTAGGTTTTTGACAATCTGAGGAGTGTTATCCACATATAATGAGTGATTAAATGAAAATAATGTTAACTATAGGACCTAGGGAACCCATGTGAATGATTTAGGGACCAAGGGAATACTAAGAGTACTTCAGGGGAAGACTAAGTGATATTTTAATCTTGTTTTACTTTCTTAGTGACTAGTGAACCTAGGGTTATTAAGATTCATGCTAGATCCAATATGGTTAGAGCCCAAGGTGGATACTACTTATATCAATTGGTTTTTATATTCTTTAAGTGTGTTTCTAGTGCCTTGTTTGGATGTGATATATTTCTATTATACCCATATTTCTCTATTTGGTTATATAATTGTGTTTTTGTATATGTATATGTTTAGGTTTGTTGAGAATTTTTATGTTGGGAGAATTTATTTCCTTATTTGATCATTTTTTCTAACATTTGAAAATATAGTTTATTTTTTAGGAAAACCAAAGGGATAATGGTGAGTTTGGGATAGTGGAGATGTGGTCTCATAGATTTGGATTATATAGAACAATTTTGGAATTTTATATCATTAGGATAATGTATTTTCCATTTGGTATTATTCCCTATTTTGGGTTTGACTATGGATATCATGTGTATATGTATTGTTTATGACTTGTGATGTTATGATATATTCTATTACTCATCACCTTGTTTACTCTAATTAGTATATTTATATATATTTATCTCATTTTTTGGTTGGAACTACCATATAATTCATGGATGGGTTATGTCATATTTTTTAAGGGTAAAACCATTCCCCATTGGTTAGTTGTGATGCCCTGGTGCTTGTCTTTAGCCCATGTTGATCGGTAACACGCTTTAGTACTTGTGGAATTCCAACTCAGGTGATGGTTTGGGTCTACCCACATTGGTTCATTACAAAATGGTATTAGAGATCTTGTTATTTTGGGGTTAGTGGTATAAAAAATATATGACAATCAGTGCTTGAGAGGTAGGTGTGGAGGAGTGTCTGTCCAGCTCTCTCTCATGCCATGCCTCAAGTTTCTATGGGTAGTCAAGAATTGTGTTTATGATTTTAATCCATTTTTGTGTTGTTTTGAGGAGGTTTAATGTTTTTAATTTTTTTGTGGGGTTTGGGAGGAATCCATGAGTGTTTTTGAGAAATTTTGAGTTTTGGGCTGAAACAGAGGTAGAAAGCAGAGGCACAAGTTTTAGGTGCATAGTTAGTAGTAACCATGTGAAACCTATGTAACCATATCTGTAACCTCACTATTGGATCACTATTTGTATAACCTTGCTTCCAAAACATTTTCATTGGAAAAATGTTTAAAATGTTAACATTGTCACATTTTTTATTTTAAAGTGATATTTATGTTAATATTCTTTTTTGAGACCTATTATAAGGGTTTCTTGTGGTTTATTTGATATTTATTGGGATTTAATTATGTTTTTATTGAGTTGTGACTTCTATTTTATAGATAATTCCACCTAAAAGGACCTCTTCTAGATGAAGGGATTGTGCTGTAGAGCATATTATGTAGGAAAATCCTCAAGTTTACAATGATTTAGAGAAGTCATTGATCCTTAACATTCAATATCTAGTCCAAGAGGGTAAAATAGGCTAGACATGAACAATGTACCATGATAAAAAGTTTACTAAGTAGAATCCACTTGTCTTCCATGGAGACAAAGATACCCATGATCTTGAGGAATGGATTGAGTGGATCATCCATATATTTGAATTTTCAAATACCCCTGAGACCTCTAAATTAGGCTTCACCACTTACATGTTGGAAGGAATACGTATAAAATGGTGGAAATCCTTGGAAAAATTGAGGAGACATGTGAATCTCACATGAGCTACCTTCAAAAATTATTTTAATCAGTAGTTTATATTGAGAAACAAAATGTTGTGAAGTACCATGTGTTCATGATTCCAGATCATAGATTCCATTCAGTAATGGAGTATTATACTTCATTTTTTGAGTTTGTTCATTTTTATCCCAATTTCCTCATGAATATCTTATGGTAAGATGTTTTGAAATGGGATTAAAGTCTAAGATCAGATCAATTATTTACTTCCTTTTCCCATTAACTTATACTGAGGTGGTTGATAAAGTGGTTGTGGATGAGATATACTTAAAGGGAAGACAGATCTTAGTGGAGTTTCTATAGGAGTGTGTTATAGCTAGAGTTCTTTCTCTAGGAAGAAGAGGAAAAATGATATACCTTGTTAGAGTAGTGGAAATGGTTCTCATTAGTCATCATGTTTAGAAACAGTGTATTTTTATAGGAATAAGATAATGAATTTCTATCATTGTGGGAACTCTATCCATACCAGGCCAAATTTCCTAGATGCTCAGAGGATGTGCCATCAATGTGGGAGTCCGAGTCATATTCAACAGTTTTGTAAGGCCTCCCATTATGGGAGTAGAGTAGTTTCTTATTTGAATAAGGGTTCACAAGTGTAATCAAATACTTCTATGGGCATGGTATCTTTCCCTTAGTATAAGGAGGAAACTCATGAATCTATAAAGGATTAGGGTGATTCTAATCTAGGACATCTTTATGCAGAAGATATGGAACTTGAGGAATCTGAAGTTGAGCTGACCACTATGATTGGTACAATGTGTATTGCTTCATCTATAGCCTTAACCATATTTGATACGGGTGATTTCAATTCATTTATATCATTAAAATTTATTGATTATTTGGGTATATAGGTGGAGCTAATTCCATTTATCATTTATATTATTACCCTATTGGGAAGGAAGAAAGAGAATGGCATTAAGTTCCTAGAGTGTCATGTTTTGGTTGCTGAGTGGTTGTCATGTTGTACATTATCAGGTTGGACATGGAATTTTTTTATCAAATTATCAATATGTGTTAAATGATCAATTTTAGAGCTTATATTGACAGTTATCATCACAGGTTCCAGTTTTTATCTTCTAACAGGAGCACTCATATCTTCTAGGGTGATTGGGAACTTAGGTCAGGGAGGGATGGACTAGTTTCTATGGATGTGGAATTGATTTCATATTAGTTATCCTAGTATTTATTTGAGGCGATGGAGTAGGGTTTATATGGTGTTCTTCCAGTGGTTGTGGAATGTTACCCTAAAGTTTTTCTAGATGGATTTTCTAGGTTTCCTCCCTAGTGAGAGGTGGAGTTCACTATTGATCTTCTCCTTGGGACAATCCCCATCTCCTTACCATCATACTGGATGGGATTCTATGACTTTATATAGAATATCGTAAGTTTAATCACATTTCATTAAGAATAAATACCTATTTAATAGTATTCATGATATTTTTGAAAAACTCATGGGAGACCAATGGTTTTCAAAGATCAACCTAGGGTTGAGGTACCATCAGTTGAGGGTCTAGAAAGATGATTTTTCTAAGACTGAATTTAAGAGACAGTATGAGCACATTGAGTATCTGGTAATGCCGTATTTCCTTACTAATGCTCATACGGTCTTTATGGAATTGATGAAACAAATATTTAATCACTTTTTAGATTCCTTCATAGCTGTGTTTGCTGATGACATATTAATATATTCCAAGATAGAGGAGGAATATAGAGACCATTTGAATGTTGTTTTGGGGATCTTAAAGGAGTATCTTCTGCATTAAAAGTTTTAAAAATTATAATTATAGATCCACAAATTAATGTTTTTGGCCTATTTGATTTTTTAGAAAGGGATTTTAGTGGAACCCTAGAAGATCCAAGTAGTTTTTTCTTGGGAGTGGCCCAATAAAGTGTTTGATATCAATATCTTTTTTGGCTCATCCAGGTATTATATGAATTTTTTTAGGAATTCTCAAGAACATTTTCTCCCTTGAAAGTGTTGAATAAGAAAGGGGTGAGTTCATGTGGATTGAGAAGTTCTATTATTCTTTTAAGGAGTCTAGGTTCATTTGATATCAACTATAATCTTTATTAGTCTTGATCTTAGGAAGGGATATTTAGCATACTATGATTACTTGGGTGTGGGATTTGGGTATGTGATAATGCAATACGATCATGTGGTGAATTATGGATCTTGTTATCTATTCCAACATCATATGAATTACCCCACCCATGAACTAGAGTTGGAAACCATGATTTATGTGCTGAATAATTTGTTCCATTACCTCTTTGGGGAGTGGTTTATAGTTTACTTGTATCATAATAGACTAAAGTATATTTTTACAAAGAGAGAATTAAATTTAAGGTAGATATTTTGGGTAGAGTATCTCATAATTTTTATTTTGATATTTCTTATACAGATGGGAAGGGGAATGTGGTCATTGATTCCGTGAGTAGGAAATTACCAATCCATGAAGTTAAGGAATTAGTAGATTAGTATATTTTGATGAGTTTGTATGGTGATATACCTCTATAGATGTTGGATGATAGAGAGTGAGTGTCTTAACTAGTGTTCAGGTCACACACATTCTTATTAATCAGGTCTGGTGTGAGTAGGAATCTGACTCTAGCTTCTAGTAGATTAGAAGTGTTCTAAATAATGGAAATACCTTAAGTGATTAGTCTCATTCTCCCAATGGCACTCTCTTATTTAGGAAGTAGATGATTGATCCCTTGAATTTTAGTTAGGAGGTGATGAATGAGGGAAATTATTCTATTTGGGACATTCAATTAGGGGATACTAATATCTTTCAGAATTTAAATAGTTGGTTCTAGTATCCCAGGATGATACATTCAGTTGAATATTTTGTATCCAGATGTTTTACTTATCATAGGATAAAAGTGAAGCATCAAAGGCCATCCATATTACTTCAACCTATTCCTATTCTCGTGTAGAAGTGGTATAATGTATCCAAGGACTTTATGATCAGTCTACCATGTAATTTATTGGAAAAGATGATATTTGGGTGATTGTAGACTAGTTATCTATGTCAACCCATTTTATTACCATTAGGGAGTCGACGAAGGTTGAGGAGTTTTGGAACTTGTATGTCTAGGAGAATATTAAGATTCATGGGGTGCCTTAAAATATGGTTTTTGAATAGGGTACCCATTTTAATTCATAGTTCTAGAAGATTCTATAGAAGTCCATGGGAACCCAGTCGAAGTTTATCATATATTATCACCCATAGATGGATGGTTAGATTGAGCGATCCATCCAGATTCTTGAGGAAATTATTAATTCACGTGTGCATGACTTAAGGGGTCTATATAAGAAGTTCTAGTCATTGGTATAATTTTTTTACAACAACAATTACCAATACTCAATCAAGATGGCCCCTTTTGAGGTGTTGTATGGGTGTCCATGTTGGTCACCATCTTATTGGACCAAGTTGGTTGAGTATTATTTATTGGGACTGAGTCTCACCTAGGTGATAATAAATAAAATATATTTAATTTAAAATAGGATAGTAATGGATTAGATTCACCATAAGTCATATTATGATCATTGTAATATCCCACTTGAGTTTGAGGTTGATGATCAGGTATTTCTCTAGGTATATATTCGAATGGGACATCGATGCTTAAGAAAGTAGGGTAAATTGGTGCCATATTCTGTGACGTTATTTTAGATTATGGAGCATATTAGGAATGAAGCATATTTATTGGACTTTCATATATGTATAAACTTGATCCAAAATGTCTTACAAGTATCCCAATAAAAGAAATACTATATAGACCCATCTCATGTGATAGGGTGGGAGTATTTGGAGTAAGTTCTCGAAACCACCGTCCTGGAGAAACCTGTTTGTATGTTGGATTATTAGAACAAGGTACTAAAAGGTGAGTTAATCCAGTAGGTCCATGTGCTTTGGTAGTATGGTGTAAATAAACATGAGATATAGGAGTGAGCAGTTATAGTGAAGGAAAATTGGCATCACCTATTTTATTCTGAGGATCCTTGAGAAATTTTTGGGGGCAGAAAATGTCAAGGTAGGGAGAATTATGAAACCTATCGAGTCACTGGTATGTTTTATTTATTTATTTATTATTATATTTTATTATAATTGGTGGGAGAAAACTATTATTTTTTAGGAAATAGGCCTTAGTGCATGGTTAACACATATTTTTTCAAATTGTGTAGAAAAATATACGAGGGTGATGTTTGGGATACAATGGAATGTTTCACGGTTTTTCTAATCATGTGAGGATATAAAAAAACTATGTGTCTTGGTTTTGTGGTGGAAGTGGTTCCCACATAATTAGCACATATTTTTTCTAACCATATGACCAAACCGTACTGTATTTCCAGGTCATTAAAAAATTGGGTTTTGATTATTTTTCCCCTTTTAATTTTATTGATTTTACCCTTGTTTATCCCCACTCATGTATAACACTATCTCCATGCCTTATTTCTTATTCCCTCTCCATTTTGGGGGATTATTATAGGATCTTTAGTGATTTAGATTGAGGTAAGATTGTTTTCTTCATGTTTTCCCATTATTTCCCCTTATCTTTCCTTGTTTATCTATTTCCATGGAGTATAGAAACCCTAGATTTCATTTTTTCTAATCACAGGGTTGTTGATGTGAGTTTTTAGTTTTTTTCTTTATGGTTTAGGTGTGTGAGGACCTATTTTTCTTAATTCAAGTGGTTTTTATTGAAGGAAACAAGTTTTATTTTATTTTTTGGTATGTGTCTCTATTTAAGGGAACTTTTCCTTAGGTTTCCATTGATTATTTAATTTACATTGGTTTTTGTTTATTAAATTATCCATAATTTTAGTTATTGGTGTTGGGTAATCCATGATTATTGTGATTTTTTATTTGGGTTGGAAATTTAATGGTTTAAAGTTTCTTTTCAAAGGTATTTCGATTTGATGCACCCTAAGTGTTTGTTAAAATGGATCAAAGGGATTTTGTGCCCTAAAATTGGTTTTTAAAGGGTTTTAAAGAGGTTGTTCATACTATTAAATGGATTAATTTTTATGGTTATGAAAGATTTATTAAAATTTATTTAAATAGATTACGTGATTGAAACTTGTTGATGTTTATGTGTTTGGAATAGCGTGGCACATGGGAGACCATGGGTGCATAAATGTATTAGGTGGATAAATCTCCAACATAGGTTATTTAATAGATAAGTAGTGTTATCCATATGTACTGAGTGATGATAAACATGGGATCTAGGGATCCCATGTGAATGATGTTGGGTCTAAGGGAAGACTGAGAGAGATTCTGAGGAAGACTGAGTGAGATTTTAAACCATTTGTAATCTCTTAGTGACTAGTAAACCTAGGGTAATTCAGAGCCACATGAGATCCCATTTGGTTAGATCCAATGGTGCATAAAACATATTCTAATTGGTTTTTATATGCTCTATTCATGTTTCTAGTGCCTTATTTGGTTGTGATATATTTTTCCTACATCCATTTTTCATTATTTTGTTTTATAAAGGTGTTTATGCACATGCCCATGATTATTCCATGTATGGGTGTGTTGATAATAATTAAGTTTGGTGAATTTATTTTGTTATTTGATCCTTGTTTACTAATATTTAAAAAATATGGTTTATTTTTGAGGAAAACCAAAGGGATTTCTTTGGATTTATTTTCAAGTGAACTTGTTTTTAATAGTGAACTTGATTTTGAACAATGAGTTTTCTGACTAGAATTATTGTTTTTCATGGATAAAGGACTTACATGGATTCATGGTGGTATCCTATTGGGTGTTTTTACTCACACCCTGTATATAAATTTTGGAATATATAGACATTGTCTTGAAGGTTATATTTAAGGGTAAGGGAAACTTGTAGTTTGGCGGCCCTTCTTGATTACTAACATCTGTGGTGGTTTTGGTATGGTAGAGATGTTGTCTTACAAAGTTGGATTGTGTGGAATAGTTTTTGGATTTTGTATTATTAGGATGATATATAGTAATTTTATTCTTATTACTTTTTTTATATTAACTATAGATATTATAGAAACCTAGGATTTTTATACATGGATATTACATCTTTTTAGTTGAATATTCAACACATTACACAAACAAATTCTTGAGGAGCATAATAGTTTAATGCATTTGAAAAATTGGAACACAATATTCTTAATTCCTAAAATATCTTCAATTTATCCCATAAATATCTTCCCCTTTAGTACTCTTCAAAAATATACCCCACTTAAACCTTTCTTCATAACCTAGGGAAATGAAACATAAGAAAGGTTGAGTTTAGATGCTCAATAATGGTAAAAAAGGGAGATACATAAGTATAACATGAAAATAAGGTTATTTGAATATGAGTATAACATTTGAAAACAATACCCCACATATCAAAAATAATAATCTCGAGTCATGATATAAATATTGGCAGTTCATAACACATGAATCATAAGGGAATCAAAGAAAATGAGCTATGATAGCGTAAAATTAACATAATACAAAGATTTGTGGCATGCACACCAGATTATAACATTTTTAACATGTATAAATTAAAATAGGTTCACTCATTACGTTAAGGATATGAAATTAGGCCCTCAAATAAATTTATGGACATGAAACTAGGTCTATGTATAACATTATGGATATGAAGGATAGGTCCAAACATAACAATGTGAACATGTAATTAGGTTCACACATAACATTGTAAACATGTAATTAGGTTCACAAATAACATTGTGAAAATTTAATGAGGTTCACACATAACATATTTTCTCCTGAGTTATCTATATTTACCAAATGCATTGGAGGGAGAGTCTACTTTTGAATCCTGGGAGTCCACTTTCAGGGTGAGACTCTCCCCCAGAATTCACCCATCTTGCTGGGTCTCTCGGTCTCAACTGGGTGGGAAAAATGATGCGCGAACCAATGTGCTGATGGATTTCTTTGACGAACCATAGCTGATCGGGTTGTCGCCCTCCGAGACGCTCTGTGATCTCGGTTGGAAATAGCTCATTCCCCAGATGGGGCTCTACCTTAGGGAAGTTATCTCTTTGTGGGGGAGGGGGGTTACCATGTGTGGATGGTTTGAAAAGTCCACACATGTGAATTACCTTTTTAAAGAGAACAAAATATAGGTCCAACCCGTTACATAATGAAAATCATAAATATTTGTGTCACAAGATCATAAAAATTCATCATGTAATAACACATGAAATTAAATGGGCTTCATAAATGTTTCATCATATCATAACCTATAGAAAATAAACAAGTTTCATAATCATTCCATTATTTTATCAAAGCATTACTTTTGAAAAAATAAGCGGGTTTTATAATAATTTTATCATGGAAAATCCCATGGAAGAGAAAAAGGTTTAATAAAAATCTTGTAATCATAAATTTAAACCATTTAGAGAAATAATAAGAATGGTGTCCTTGGATCATATCTATAGTAAATCAAAAGTAACATCAAAGTATGTCATCTTAGATGGAAATTGATTTTGAAAGGACACTTGGAACATTTCTTGAGAAAAATAAAATTTCTTTTATTTTTAAAAAAAAAAAAACATTTTGAAAATATTTTTATTCGAAAATAACCTTGTAAAAGTATATATTAATTTTTGAATGAATGATTGTCCATGATGTCAGAAAATTTCATTCATGCCACACATTAAAACGAAGACATGTTTCACATTTTTGGTAAAAGCCAAACATGAATATTTTGGAAAGATACACAAATATTTATTCATAAAATAAATTTTAAAAAGTAAAAATTATTTAAAAAATTATTTTAAAATTATAGGTGTGTAAACGTTTTTTAAGATTTTAGACCGAAAAGATGAGTTGTCTTAAAAATATTATATTTGAACTCTTGAGTACATAAAGAGAGGAAAATAAATTTAAAACATGTATTCTCATGAAATAATCATATAATAATAAAATTAATGAGTTTTTTGATAGATATATCATAAAATTTCATCATTGGAAGCATAATCATAAATAATCCTGATAAAGATGAGATTATAACATAAAAATATTACAACATTAGTAACTTTGAATCATTTTCTACATTGAATAATAACATTAAATTAAAATTATTATATCATTAAAATAATTTTATTCATTATATAACATGTAAAAGTGGTAGTATATACACCTCATTAAATAAGATAGGTGCGTAACATAACTTTTGTCCTAAAGAAGGTAAATTGGGACAACATCCCTTACCAGTTTGTTAAGTTTTGAACCATAAACACAGTGAAAGTAAGATCATAAAATGGATATGTAAGTACCTATAATTTTAAGTGTAATAATCATAAAATAAATTCTTGGTAATTATATACACCACATAAAATAAACCAGTAGTGAATATTACATGTGTCTCACAGAAGTAAAAAGTGAGACATAAATCCCTTACCGTAAGTCTCAACTTCCTTCATACTCATTAGAACCTATGTATAATAAATAAAAGTTTATTATAAATATATTAAATAAAAATAATTATATATACCATACCATATATTATTTATATATGTCATTTTATTACCTATTTATTAACAATTCCTTGTTAAAATCACGTTTCGGGTAATAACCACTCTGTTTTTTCTTTATGTTTTTATTCGTTATTTTTGGTCCTATAAATTTGATCATGGATACATAATATCAAGAATAATAGTAATGAAATAATTATACTATTTAAGCATCAATTATAATTTTGATACCAATCATGAATTTTGGTATTGAAAAATGAAGCACGTTACGATCATGAAGATGACAGGTCGTACATACACATGAGCAATGTTTCCATTTTTAAATAATAATCATGGAAAGGAGGTAAGGAATATACTATATTTCCATAATTATTATAATATAATAAATTAAATTTTTATTTATTTAAATATACTTATACATATCATTCATGTGGTTTGGTGATGAAAATATAGTCATATCGCTTCATGAATGCGGTAGTCCACACGTACACGAATGAAATTATCATCTTTCAATGAGTGAAAAGGTAAGAAATAAAATGATATATTATATTTTAAGAATGATAAATATGTAATTAATATCATAATTATGTCATGTATGTAACATATATTTACCCTTATTGTATTCAATGTAAAGTATTAGTGAAAACTAATCACAACGCTTCACGAGGCGGTAATCTGCCAGATGCATGAGTGACATTATCATATCCACTAATATATGGAAAGTAAAAATATATATATGATATAATTAATAAATAGGTATAATTATATTATAAATATCATATATATACTTTAGAAAATCATCATACCCAACCCTAAGAGGTTGTAATGAAAAAACGAATGACATCGGTTCGCAAGGCGGTAGTCCACCATACACACAAATGATGAATTCATAACCCATTTTATGGAAGTGGAGAAGGTTTCAGGTTATTATATTAACATAAAAAAATATAATTATATTTAATATACTTATTTTATTATATTATCATGTTATAATAATAATTGAACTAGGTTGAGGAAGAAATAAAATAAAAATGATCATTGATCAATGTTACATCTTCTTTGGGTATCATCCTTAGGTTTACACCAAAAGACTTACTAAAATGGATTTATATACAAAATAAGGATTATAGGATGATATTATAGAATTTGGGAAGTTATTTTGTTAGGTACTTTATGAAAAAATGGAGTTAGAGGTACGAATAAGAGAGAAGGGGAGAACTTTTGTAAGTGAGGTGAGTGGAACACTTGTAATTTTTTGAAAAGAGGGAATTACACCCACATTGTTTTCATGTAAATAAGATCCAATAATGAACCATTATTGATAATATATGGTATAAGTTCAAAATAATTTCATAATATGGAGTTTTAACAAGTTTCTGGTTATTTTTAACCCTTATCTTTTTAGTTTTACCCCCATGGATAACACATTTTCACCTTAACTGTAATAAATAATTTTTACTGTTTTTACTATTTATTTTGGTAAAAAATAATTTAGACTTATTAGATAATATAAATTATTCTGATTAAAAATATGGAATAAATATTTCCAAATTATATTTATATAATTGGAAAATTCTAATTTAAAATTAATCTCACAGATGTGATGAGAATGTGATTTTTTAGAGGATTTTTTTAAAAGTTAACAAAATTTTTATAGCCAATTTAAATATTGAAATGATTAAAATGACATAAATTATATTAATAGGTATATAATTGATCTCATTTTACTTAAAATAATTTAAAATATAATTTTAATTTATAAATAATTTCAATGAAAATGTAGTTTTCAATTAATATTCAGTGTTTTTTAACTATTCATTAAACAAATGAAATTTTTCAGAAAAAACCAAAAAATTTAAAATAATATAATTTTTATATTATTATTTAAAAAATGAAGTTTATTTTTCAAATAAATTTTTAAATATTGATAAAAATTAATTTTAAAATAAGTGCATCAATGGTTATAAAACTGTTTTTTTAGAAAATATAGTTTTAATCATTAAATTGGATCCGTTCTTATCACTTGTATAGAGAACACATTAGATGAATATTAAAAATTTATTATATATATAATATATAAATTTAATTAAAATAATTCACCAAAAGTGATTTATTTAATTTTTTGTGGTAAAACGCATTGATGTGCATAAAATTAGTATTTCAGAAAATGATTTCCTTTATTTCCAAAAGGTTTTTATTTTCATTTATAATTAATTGATCACCAAATAATTAATTTTATATACATGTTTAAACCCTATATTTTTATAATTTAGTGAATACTATTCATACCCTCCAATCTAAAGGCTTTGTGATAACTATCATTTTTAAATAATAATATTTTAATAGCATGTCACGTTTCGTTTAAACTAGATGTTACATGCAACACAAGATAAACTTGGTATTATGTATAACAAATGATAAACTTAGTGTTGTGTGTAACACAATATAAAATCAGTCTTATGTGTAAATCAAAATATGAAAAATATTAAATTAATTTGAAAAAAAATATTTCAGAAAATATCAGTATGTTATATTCTACCCCCCTTAAAAAATAAATTTCACCCTCAAAATTCATCTCTGTCATCAAAAATTGAAAATTTTAAAATTAACTCATAGAAACCAAAATCGTAAAAATGAATAATAAAACTACCATTAAAAAGGTAAATTTTTAAATATAAAGTTTACTTAAAGTAACTCATAACTAGGTTTCCTCATAGGAGAACATAAGTGTGAAATGATGATTTGGACATGGAAGAAAAGAAGAAAGAATTACAGAGAGTGATAGAAGTCATTTTTCATAAGAAAGTGAGTGATCCAGATAATTTTAAAAACAAAAAAAACATAAATCTATGATGATTTAATGGAAAATTTTATTCCTCATAAATTAAGGTACTAGGAGAACATTTTTATTTCAATATATTTTTCTTAATTTTAGGGAATTTCTTTTCCATTTAGACTAAGAACATATGAAAATGTACTTACTTGATATATTTTTATATTATAGGAATAATTTCATCATTTATTTTTTCCTTGATCATTTTTCACTTAATTTTTTACTCTAAGAGATAAATTTTTCATTTATAAATCACTAAATAAGATCCATTATAGAACAATAAGTCATTTATTCTATCTAAAAAAGGTTAGCACTGGTTATCCAATATGGATAAATCTTTATTTGGTGAAGTAATAATTTAATCTCTAAAAACTCATCTAAAGTTTAAATTATTCCATTTCATAAATGTTTCACCTTTTAACCCTTCCAAAATTAAAAATTTATAGAAAATGTTACTAAATTTCTCAAAATAAATTTAAAATTAATCCACCATATATCATAATGTAGATCTTGATTTCCACATACCAAACATGTAAATACCTTCATCACGTATTCTCTTGAAAAATGGTAATAACCTCAATTACCATAAAACCTTATTAAAAACATACATGATTCCTCATTAATTATATAAAAAATATATTATTATATATATTCCTTAAATCCAAAAATGCTGGAAACTATATTAATGACAGAATAAACTACTTTTTTAATAAATACTTTATCAATTCCGAGGTTATTGGTACAATTCAATTTAATATATCCATATCTATCATATATTTATCTAAACTAAACACCATTTTATCAGCCTTAGGGACATATTAATGGTTATATATCCTTAATATTTTTTTTTCATAAAATATTTCCTATCCATTAAATCACCTTTCTAGGTCATTAGAACTATTCAACATATTATTACATATCCTTAACAAAAAAACTTATACCTAATAATCCTTATAAGTTTCATCATTTATATAAAATAATACTTGAATTAAAATACATTAATAATTTAATTTTTCCACCTCATCCTTAAGCCATTAACTAGAATTAATCATCTTATTCCTTAATACCTCTTTTCTTTCATATATCATTCATAGTCTCTTCATCAACAATAGGAAAAAATTAGTTTTATAACATTTTTGATTATCTTCAAAAGATTTTCCATTAGGACATAATCTTCCTAATTCCCATACTTTATAAATTTAAAACATTCAACAGTCGATGATACCTTATGGAGAACATTATTCTCATCCATTACATTAACCAAACTTTTCATTCCCCACATAAAATTACTTGATTTGTGTCCTTGTTTTCCACACTCAAAAAATATTCCCATCCCTTTAATACATTACCTTAAATGATTCTTCACACATTCATGACTTATAGTAAAATGAGTCTTCTTTCCTAGATGGTCTCCATTACTCTGACTCTCAGTGAACTCTATCCTTGTCACATTTAGTGATTCCAAGAGTTGGTTAAGGTGCATGTTATTAATCATGTTTCGTGATAACTTATTTGGAATAATCACAATATCCTTCACTCAAGTAATCTTCCCATTTAGATGATCATCAGAAAATTATCTATGAAATTCAATGTTAACCCAGTACCTTATGGTTCCCTCCATTAACTAATACCAAAAATCAGAGTGTGACCAACAATAATCACAGTCAAAAACCACATAGTCATTAAAAATTCACTTATAGGATGTATAAATCATGAAACCTTATTTTAAATCTATAAAACCTTAGTATTAACCTAGTTCATACATTATCATAATCAATTTAAATCCTTCATAGTGGTTTGTAAAGAGTTTGTGGATTTCCAAATCATGTACCATAGGAGTTTCAAACCAGGCGTGAAACAAGGTCTATTATCGTGCACTATTGATGATTGATTCTAGAACAATGTACCCTTTTATGAGCTATTACCCCTAGGTACATTTATGATAGATCCAAATTGACTTGTAATATCCAGACAGAGATGTAATTTCTTGGAAACTACTTATTCTATCATTTACCAAAATTGCAGGATATTTTCTTATACTTTGACTCATCCTTATAATTATCCATAGAGACATACCAAGAAAGGTCCTTAGAAATATCCATAGGTATTTCTCTAAAGTTTTATCATATTAGTTTTCTAAGGTTAATTAAACCATTCCTATGATACAAACTATATAAACCCAGGATTTTCATAACTAGGTATTGCATTTTTTAGATAAATATTAAATAAATTACACAAACACATGCCTGACAACCATAATAGTTTAGTGCCTCTGGAAACTTGGAGCACAGTATTATTAATTCATAAAAGATATAAAATTTGTCACATAAAGATATTACCCTTTAGTTCTCTTCAAAAACATACCCTACATAAACCATTATTCATAACATGGGGAAAGGAGACATAAGAACGGGTGAGATAAGGTGCTCAAAAAGGGTAAAAAGTGAGGATACAGAAGGGAAAGATGAGAATAAGGGTATGAGAATATGATCATATCATTTTAAAACAATAAAATTCATATCGAAGATAATAATCTTGAGTCATGACATAATGATTGGTAGTTCATAATACATGAATCAAAAGGAAATCAAAGAACATGAGCCATGAGGGGATAACATTGGAATGATACATAGATTTTTGGAATAAACATTATATTATAACATTGAGAACATGTATAAATATAAATAGGTTCAATCATTAAGTTAAGGACATGAAATCAGGCTCTCACATAAACTTATGGACATAAAACCTGGTCCTTGCATAACATTATGGACATGAAAGACAAGTCAACACATAACACTGTGAACATTTAATTAGGTTGAATATGTAATCAGGTTTACATATAACATTTTGAACATGTGACTAGGTTCATGCATAACATATTTACTCATGAGTTATCCATATTTAACCAATTCATTGGAGGGAGATATTGGTCCCAACCATCACATAATGAAAATACTATATGTGTGTGCCATAAGATTATAAACATTCAACATATCATAACCCATTAAATGAAATGGTTTTAATAAAAATTTCATAATATCATAACTTGTGGAAATTAAATAGGTTTCATAATAATTTCATCATTTCATTTAATCATTACTAATGAAAAAAGAAGTGGCTTTCATAATAATTTTATCATTGGACAGCCTATGAAAGAGAAAAAAGTTTCATAAATATCTTGTCATCATAAACATAAACCATTCAAAGAAAAAATAAGAATGGAATCCTTGGATAATATCCCCAGTAAAGAAAAAATAACATAAAAGGATGTCCTATTATAAGAGAAATGATTTTGAAAGGACACTTGAACCATTTATTGGAGAAAATAAATTTATTTGAAAATCATCTTTTAAAACTATTTTTTTTAAATTTTTTTATTTAAAAATAAACTTTAATATTTATAAATTAATATTCTAAGTAATGATTTTCCATGACATTAAAAAATTACATTCATGTTGTACATGTTAAAACAAATATTCCTTTCACATTTTTAGTAAAATATGCATGGGAATTATTTTAAAAGTGACACAAAGATTAATTTTTAAAATAATTTGTAAAAATTAAAACATGGTAAATAATTTAATTTAAATACCATAGTATAATAGTAAAACAATTTTGAAAACAATTTTAGAAAACATGGTTTTGGAAGAAAACATATTTTCAACTGAAAAGATGAGTTTTCTTAAAAGCATTATTTCTAAACTCTTGAGTACATAAATAGAGGAAAATGAATCTAAAACATGTATTTTTATTAAATAACCAGAGTAAAATAAAATTCATGAGTTTATTTAGTGATATATCAAAGGATTTCATTATTGTAAGTATAATCATAAATAATCTCGATAAATATTAGATTATAACGTGAAACTCTTACCACTTTTGTAATGTTGAATCATAATCAAAATGAAATAATAAAATTAAATAAAACTTATAATATCATTAAAAAATGAGTATTCATGATATAACATTTTAAAGGATCACTATATACACCACATTGAAGAATATAGGTTCATAACATAACTTACGTCCCAAAGAAGGAAAATTGCGACAAAAATCCATTATCAGTTTATTAAATTTTGAACCATAAACCCCATGAAAGATAGATAATAAAATGGGTATGTAAATACATATATTTCAAGTATAATAATAATAAAATAAATTCATGTGAATTATATTTACTACATAAAAGAAATAGGTGGTGAATATGGAATGTGTCTCACATAAGTAAAAAGAGAGACATAAATCCCTTACCATAAGTCTCGAATTTCTTTGTACTCATTTTCATATCATCTATAATAAATATAATTTTATTATTAATATATTAAGTAACCATAAATATATACATCATACCATATATGATTTACTTATGTCCTTTTATAACCCATTTATTAACAATTTCTTGCTAAAATCATGTTTCGGGTAATAAATGCTTTGTTTTTCATATATGTTTTGATTTTTTATTTTCATTCCTATTAATTTAATCATGGATCAATCATCTATAGAATAATTATCATTAAATAATTATCATATTTATATATCAATTATACTTTTAATACAACTCATCAAATATGTTATTGGGAAATGAAGTACGTTACGATCATGAAGACTGTAGGCCTTACACACACATGGGTAACATTTCAATTTTTCAACGATCATTATGAAAAAAGGTAAGTAATATACTATATTTATATAATGATAATAATATAATAAATACCATATTTTTTCTTTAAATATACTTATACATATATTCCATGTGGTGTGACGATGAAAAGAGACTCACATTGCTTTGTGAAGGAGGTAGTCCACATGTACACGAATGACACTATCATCTTTCAGTGAGTAAAAAGGTAAGAAATAAAATTATATATTATATTTTTAGGATGATAAATATTTCATTAATATAATAATTATTTCACGTATATCAAATATATTTATCCTTATTATCTTTCAAGTAAAGTGTTAGTGAAAATGAATCATATCGCTTTGTGAGATGATAGTCTACCACACACACGAGCAACATTACCGTATCCCCTATGGTATGGAAATTAAAAAAAGGAAAATATGATATAATGACTCAATAGGTATAATTATGTTTTAAATATCATATATATACTTTATATCCATCACTATTTGTAATGACCAAGAATTTTATCAATGAAGTTTCCCTCATAATTTTTTCATATTGTATAAATCACATAAAATCACACAAAGAACACAAAACCAACTTTATAAATGAATAATGAAAGAAATAAGTGGTATTCCTTGAAATTAAGGAACCTATACTGATGGAATAGTAACTTTTCCTTTGGAATAGTAATATTACCCTTATGAATAATAAATCGGCCAATAGAATAGTAACCTCACTCATGAAATTATAAATAAAATTTTTCCATATTATAAATGAAAAAATGAAATAATTGTATCATAGTATAAGTAATCAAATGTTTAAAAAATGATAAATTAAGTGTTGGAATTTTTATACAACATAAATGATTATTTATAATTTTAATTATTATAACGATTTAAAAGAAAATTTGTTTTCATAAAATAGATTCATAAATTAATATTTTCATTTCTTATGATTATAAAATAATTTTTTGAGATTTTAATTATTTTTTCAAAGTTTTATAAAATCAGTTATAATTTTGAAATTTATGTTTTACAAATAAATGATGATTTTATTTAAAAATTAAATTAATCATATTTATTAAATTATTTTCATAAAATGGAGTCCATTTTTAAATTCTACACATCAAGAAATATTAGGGGTAAATTTTTGATATATTTTTTTAAAAAGTTGAATTTTTAGTGAATAGTGAAATACATTAATTTAAGGTATAAGTGAAATATACAAATTATTAAGTCTTGGAATATGTATGGCTATTTTAATAACCTTTGGTTAGAACTCACTTGAAATATTTACTATATTTAGTCACAAGAATCCACACTATTCATAGTTTCGATCCAAAATATCAAAAAAATAAGTAAAATAATCCCAAAACACCCCTCTCCTCCACTATAAATACCACCCATCCCTACCCTTTCTCATAACATCTATTAAGCCTTGAATATTATCCAATTTATAACAAAACCTATTCCTAAGTCTATTCACCATTTTCAAGAGGTTCTTGTCACAAAAAAAAAAAACCAAAACCAATTTCCCTAAAATGGTTCATAAGGAGAAGAATTCCAGATGTAAAATCCTCTTTTGCTTTCTTTATTTTCTTTTCACTTTATTTTATTTTCTTATAATTTCCTCACTTACTCTATACAAACATTAATGATAACCCAAATATATTATATATACTATAATTTTACTATGTTAATGTAAAATACACCATCAAGTATCTTCTCCTCTTCACTTTATTCTAAAAATGAAAATATTGTCCGTGAAGTGTTGATTTATCACCTTTAAGGATGACAAGTTTTCATTTTCCTTTACCTCATTAAAGGATGGACATAAAACCATTATAATGGTAGTTAAAAATTTTAAAATTTATTTTATAAACCTTTTTATGTTCTGAAACTAAATTTTATACACAATAATGAATAATGAAACAAAAGTAGTTTGTGATGATCGAAAAACTGCTAAAATAATCTAAAAGATTATCTCTAACGTCTTATCTAATGATTCATCCTCACCCCAAATAACCAAATGATTTATATTAAAATTTAATATTCTATATGTTCATTAATAACATATAACTTCAACTCTGGATATCTATACCCATTTTACATGATCTTTTATACATTTATACAAGTGAACAAATCATGAAAACTAAGGAAATGAACTCTATCAAACGATGAAATTTAAACTTACAAATCATAAAAAAGACCATAAATAAACATTAAAAAATTTTACTAATTAAAATATATGTATAAAAGGATATTAATTAATGAATGAAGGAATTTAATTTTTTTATCTAGGACATTAAGATCAAGTTTAGAATACTTTCAGACATAAGGTAAGGGATTCTCTCTGAACCCTCATTTTTTCCTTTGGGTTATGATTTATATATATTTACCCCAATTTAATTATTAATTATTCTTATTTAATCATCCTAAATTATTTTTTAAGTTCCAATAATATGTTCCTAACTCAATTATTCTTTCTTGGATAGGAATATATATGTTTTATAAGGTTCTATTCTCAATCCTTACCGATAAGCAAGCCCGATTAAAGAGAACTTCCAAATTTATTACCCATTTTCAAGTACCATATATAATCTATTTTAATCCCCCATTATTATTATAAAATTAATAAATTTATCATTAAAATATATCTTTGTTCATTTCTGATTTTATATAAAATATTATACATTTTTCCTCTTTAAATGCTCTTTAACATTTTTCCTTAAAACACACTAAAATGTTTTATTAGTAAAGTTTCTTGAACACTCATTTTACATGATTTAAATTGATTTTGACATAAATTATCATGATATATGACTATTGTTCCTTATTAATTTCCATGTATGATTTAAATACATTCTTTCCTCAACACCATTATGATATTCACTTTTGTTATGCCTCTTGACCCGATTATGATACCCAATTATTTCCATGGGTAACCCTTATGTTTTTGTTTGATTCATTATATATGATTATTCATGTGGAACATATATTCATAAAAATTTTATGATGGGTACTCTTAGATATCACTCTAATTATTTGGATAATGTTTAGTCTCATGAGACAACATATTGAAATAGGGAGTGAACCTAAATCCTTTACGGGACTTTGTTCTCCATGTGAAATGATATTGGTAGTTTTCCTTCAATCATGCTTATCTCATGTTTTATGTTGTTTCAAAATTCCTATGATTCCATGATTACATGTCATTATGATCTACATGTTATTATTTATTATGTTTTTTTGTGTTCCATGCCTTTTTATGTCATCATTTTATGCCTTCTAACCCATGTGCTTTTCTTTATTCCTATGTTTGTAACCTTATTGGTATTTTTTAGCTCATCCATTTTGTTCATGTATTCTGAGATTATCCTATGTTGATTTAGGATCTTAATGGAAGTTATGATATCTTTATTGATGATTAAAATAAATATGTTTTATTCTATTTCCATGTTTTCAGTTTCATGTACCTAATCATCCAATAACACTAGAATTTATGATCCTTGGATTGTAATTTGATGGTTAATTATGCTTAAAATCATGTAATAATACGTATAAAATCCTAGGGTCTATATAGTTGGTATTAGATAAAGGTATAGTTATTTTTGGATATTTTTATTAGATCACTCTAGTAAGAACCTTAGGGATAATTCTATCACCACTGATAACCTATATGAAAACTTAAGGTATCAAAAGTTTGTATATAATTTTTATTTACAATTTTATCCTTCTATGTTTAATATTTTATTTTCATGTTCTTATTATCTAAGTATTCAATAACACTAATTATACTTTATTTATTTTAGAAAATGGATGGAAATATAAGAAATCAGGCCAACAATCAATGTGATAGTCAATTTGATGATTTCCTTAATGATATGCCAAATATGATGGGAATGGGTGATCAAAACTTCATGAAAGTACTTTATAAATTGGCTCAAGTTACAAATAATAACTTGAATCATCTGAAACACCATTATTATCTTAATAAATATAATGTTTCAGTCAAATAATTCATGCGTCAAAGGCCTCCCATGTTTAGTGGATCTTCTAATCCCCTTCATGAAGAACAATGGATTAACTCCATTGAGAAGATATTATCTATCCTCCAGTGCATAGAAGAAGAGAATGTTGTGCTGGTAGTTTATTATTTTAATGGGGACACTGATAAGTGGTGGAAACTTATCAAGAATGCAATGTATAAGGTGGATACCAATTCTATGGAATGTGATTATTTCAATAAAATATATTTCATTAAATATTTTCCCTAAACCCTCCATCTTAAGTTAGAAAGAGAGTTCCTCATACTAAAGAAAAAGGAATATGAGTCTATAAGGGCATATGAAGAAAACTTCACAAGGATTTCAAGATATTCATTTGACTTTGTCATGAACACCGAGTGCAAGGTGGATCACTTATTTAGTGGACTAAAGTTGAGTCTATTGAAATCATTGGTGATTCAAGACTTTTTATATCTATGAGGAGATTTCCCATTGTTCTCTTAAGATTTAAATGGAGATCAGAGACTCTCAGTGGTATCACGAGCACAAGAAAAAAAATAAAATAGAGTTTAATATGAGAGGATCATTAGATAAATATCATGATGGAAAGAAGACCCAACCTCCCACATGTCAAAAGTGTGGGAGAAAGCATCATAGAATCTACTTAAAGGGAACCCAGATATGATTCAAATATGGAAGAGAGGGACATATGGCTAATAAATTCCAAAGGGATATGAAGAATCCCACTAATGTGGAATAAAAAAAGAAGGTTTAGATTAACACTCATCCTATAGTGTAGTGTTTCAACTACAAGGAACGTGCGAATTATGAGAGCTATTACCCTAAGACAAGGGTTGTTGGATGTAATAAAAAACAACAACCTCTAAATAAACAAGGAAGAGAATATGTTATCACTACTTCTAAGGTGGAACCCAAAAATGATGCAGTGACCGGTACACCAGTTATTCATTCTAGAATAGATAACATACTATTTGTTTATGGTTATATGCATTATTTTATATCTTTTAAGTTTAGTAGAACCATTCAAACACCACCTTAAAATATGGAGGTTGAGTTATCTGTTAGAAAAAGAATTGGGAAATTATTGCATCAAAAGTATATAACTCCTCCTCGGTTAATGTTTGTGGACTGAACCTCCTAGAAAATCTCAACTTGCTTCCTTTGGTGGAGTTTGATGCTATATTGGGATTGTATTGTCTATCTTTATACAAATCCAACATCAACTATTGGAAAAGGGAGATCACTCTTCACATACTGAAGCATCCTCCAATTCTATATAAGTAAAAGGAGTAGGATTAATCTCCTTAGAATTATCCTATCAAGTGTGGATATTACTTCCTTATGAGTAATCACATCTTTCTCAAATTATGGATATGAAAGAGAGGATCATCCTCGAATACATGCCCATTGTGAGGGACTACATTGATGTTATAATAACCCCGATATTTGATACACATTAATACTTGAATTATTATTTATAATTACACTTAATACAACCCAAAATATAGATAAGTATAGTGTATTTGGGAATCAGGTACATTACATAACAACTTATAACATGGGATAGAAAACATTATTGAACACTTCTTTGGCATGCTTATAATATTCCAACGAACTTAAAACTGTATGGGATATCCCAGGGTCAAACATAATAAAGGCAAGAGCTATAAATCCTAGTAAGGTAATAAACAAGTAATAACATGAAGAAGATAATACATGTTATACAATAGGCCTATCAATAGAGGATAAAGGGAACATGAATAATAAGATATTATATAGCAGGATAATCATAACATGGAAAATGTGACAACAACTAGAAACCCTAAATCATAAACTTAGTTAAAGGATAATTCTGCCGAGTCCTCATGGTGGAAAAATTACCATAAACGAATTAGGTACACCCCTATCCCAACATGACATATCATTATAATAAAAATTATCTAATACATTGGAGTAAAATCTGGGCACACCCATCATAATCATTTCATTCTAATGCTTAAGCATGTCATATAGATCATAAAACATAGATTCATTAAACATAATAATTTATTCCATGACCAAGTAATTTATAATGAATACATGTAAGTCCCAAATAAATAAGTATATTTTCATAAAGGTGAATACTCTTGATATAAAAATTGTTATGGTATTCACTAAACAATTGTTTTGGCATGGAAAATTGTGGTGAAATTTCAGCAGCATGACAACGTTACATAAAAATTTGTAAAAATAGTATATGAGAGAGAAAAAGGTTTATCGTAATTCAAAAATAAAATGGTAAGTAAGAGGTAAATGTAAAGACATGTACCAACATTATGAAATGGAAATAGATTTCATAATTTCATAAAGAATCTTGAATAAAGAAGACATGGTGAGGATCCCTTACAGAATTTTGGCATAGTAACAGGTGTACACAAAGGTTCATAGGGTGGATAAATAAGAGTGAAAAGGTATATATTAATTTATAAATAAAATGGGAATTAAGGGGGATATAGAGGAATATATCCCAACATAAGAGAATGGAAAATTAAAATATATAGCATAAAAGGAGTTCTTGATAAAATAGGAGAGGGAAATATTCCTTACTTGAGTTTGTGAGTCCTAAGGCCTAGGAGGGGATTATTGAAATCTTGGGGGCTCATTGGGAGGAATATAGGGAGTGGAGGGAAGAGTGTATATTTTCACCAAGAAGTTTTAGTGAAGATAAATGGAATATTGGGTGGGTTTATTTAGGAAACGAGGGGGATTTATTTATTATTTAGGTTTTGGAGTCTACATAATAAAATATCCAAAAAAACAATTCATACCATAGTTTTTGACCATGGTTTCTAGAAAAGGGGAGTGTTTTTTATTATTTTATAAGGCCAAGGGATGAAATTATTAAAATATTACCATTGGTGATGTGGAGGCGTGTCACACTTCTAAAGAAATGATTTTAAAATCATAATATATTTTAAAAGTCTTGGAGGATTCATAATAGATTTAAAAAATAAATATAATAAACTTAAAAACACATTATTTTAAAGGAAAAAACATATATTTTGTTATTTATCCCATTTATATTACTTATTACATCACATTTGTGTCATTATGATGTCATAAAATATAAATTATATTTATATGGTATTTAATTTTTACCTTAAAATTCGACTGTATTAGAAAATTATGAAAAATTAATCATTGAATAATTTTAATGTTATGATTAAAAAAATAATATTAATTTTATCAAAATAATTTTATAAATATGTGAATTTTTACTTATAAAATAATGACCGACATTTATTGAAAAATGATGGGTTTTTGATAGTAATAGTTTTCAAACCCAAATAAAAATTACATTTTACTTCATAAAAATTATATGATAATTTATATTTGATAAATTTTATTTAATAATAATATTAAATTAATATATTATTTATTTTAAAAAATCCATTAATTCATAAATTCATTAATTGAATTTAAATTTTAACCAAAAATATAATTTATGCTTTATTGTATCAAAATAAAAATCATTTACAAAGTAACACCAATAAGATGAAAATATATTCATTACTATATAAAAAATATTTTACATACTCATATTTATAGGGTCATGATACATATCCATTTAATACACCAGCATACGCCCTAAGAGTAAGGTGCACGATGGTGGATATTTCATGGGGTCATACGATGAACATGGTTTGGTCTGTGATCTCGATGAGGTTGAAAATATCTCATAAATGGATTCGATCGTACCTAAGTTGTTATATATAAAATTCACATTGTTCTAGGGAAAAAACAATAAATAATTTCTCCCTTAGAAGCTCTTATAAATGGAATTCATAAGGTATGATCCTAATAGTTTAGTCCATCACTTCCTTTGTCTATGTAAACTGGATTTTTTAAAACCCTATTTTTATACTAATCATGTGATCACTATTCAACAACTATATTATCAAAATTAATGATACTTAAAGTTCATTTATATCGAATAGGATATAATAAAACAAAATAAGTGCATGTGTTTTTTATAACCATAATATATTTAATTAAATAAAAAAGGGGAATTTTATTCTTAATAGTTTAGTTAGTTACAATATTCCCCTTTAGAAATTTAACCCTAAAATTTTATTTTCCCACAATAATATAGATGAGGGAAAGTCTAATTAATCACATCTTCTAGTTCCCACATTTCTTCTTCAAACTTATGGTTTCTCTAAAAAACTTTGATAAGGGTAATTTTCTTATTTCGTTGAACTTTTTATTTATGATATAAGATATTCATCAGCTGATATTGATAGGAAATATTATTCTCCAATGGTGCCACCTATGGATTGAGTACATGTGAGGGGTCTGGTATGTATTTTCTCAAGAGGCATACATGGAATACATCATGTACTTGAGATAGGTTTGGTGGGAGTTCTAGTTGATAGGCCACCGCACTAATGCGATCAATGATCTCAAAAGGGCCGATGTACATTGGACTATGATTTCCTTTATTCCAAAATCTCATCAATTTCTTCCATAGAGATATGTGGAAGAATACCATGTCTCGAATATCAAAATCTAAGTCTCATCGATGATTGTCAGCATAGCTCTTTTGTCGACTCTGAGAAGCTTTGATGTGATGCTAAATAGTTTTAACATTCTCTACCACTTACTTAACCATTTTAGGATCTAGATGTTTTTGTTCCCCAAATTCATCCCAACATGCCAGTGTTCTGCACCTATTACCATAAAGAGCTTCATAGGGAACCGTTTGGATGCTCATGTGGAAACTATTGTTACAAGAGAACTAAAACAAAGGAATATGTTGGTCTCACCCACCTTTGAAATCCATATAAAATGCACGCAAAATGTCTTACAATGTATGAATATTCTTCTCATATTGGCCATCAATTTGAGGATGATAGGCCGTACTGAAATTCATCTCAGTTTTTAGATTATAATGGAGACATTTCCAGAACCTGGAGGTGAATATTGGATCTCGATCGGATATAATCGATAGTGGTACTACATTTAGCCTTACCACGTATCTGATGTATATCTGTTCTAGTTAATCTAGTGAGAAATCCTATTGAAACACAATAAAGTGTGCATTCTTTGAAAGATGATCCACAACAACCCTGCTAGCATTGTTTACTTTGGATCTCTTCAAAATTTATATGGCAAAGTATATGGTGATTTTTTTCCATTTCCATGTTGGTATGGATAATAGTTTCATCATCCCCTTAGACTTAAACCTTTTATCCTTCACTTGTCGACATACCAGGCACTTTGATATATATTCAGTGATCTCCTTCTTCATGTTGTCCCACCAATAGTGCTCTCCGATATCTCAATACATATTTGTGTTTCTTGGGTGAGTGGAGTAAGTAGAACTAGGTGAATTGTCTAATAGTTCATTATTTAAGTTAGTATTTGATAGAATGTATAGTATTGACCCAAATCTCACAATTATTTCTTTATTAACATTTAACTCTGAGGATTTCTCTTTTCTAATAATTTTCACTTTCTTCTATATTCCCATACCATGTTTTTTAGCATCCTTTAACCATTCAATAAGATATGTTTTAGAAATCATTTATGAAAGGATTAATGATGTTCCTTCCTTTATGATTCCCATGCCTATCCTATTTAATTTTAAGAAGATTGGATTCTTCTCAATTATCATCAATGATAGAATAGATGGGTCCTTTCTACTTAGAGCATCTGCTACCTTATTTTATTTTTCAGGATTGTAGTGGATTGAGCAGTCACAATTCTTGATGAGCTCTAACCATTTTGTCTAACTTATATTAATCTTGTTATGTGTGAATATATATTTGAGTCTCTTTTGATCTATATATATCTCACACTTTTCCCCATAGAGATAGTGCTTCCATATTTTCAATGTAAAGATCACAACTACCAACTCTAGATCATGCATGGGATAGTTTTCTCATGAATTTTCAACTATCTTGAGGCATAGGCAATGAATTTTTCATTTTTCATCAACACACAATCCAATCCCTTCTTCAAAGAATCACTATTTTTAAAAAAAATTTACCCACTTTGGGTAGTGTGATTACAGGGGTAGTGATAAGCCTACTTTTTTACTCCATAAAGATTTCTTCACATTCATCATCCCAAGAAAACATGACTCCCTTATGAGTTATCTTGGAAAGAGGTTTTGATAATCATGAGAAATTTATCACAAATCGACGATAATATCCATCTAACCCAAGGAATCTACAAATATCTACCATGGATGTTGGCCTTGACCATCTTTCAATTGATTTTTTATTTGAAGGATACACAGAAATCCATTAATTGTGATGATATTCCACAATAATTAGACTTCCTTCAACCGTAATTCACACTTTCTATACTTAGCATAAATCTTATCATTTCGTAAGATCTTTAGCATAGTGTTCAAATGATCCTCATACTCCTACTTTATTTTGGATTATATTAGGATATCTTATATAAAGACTACCACAAATTTGTTGAGGTAATATCTAAAGACTATATTAATCAAATCCATGAATATCACTAGATCATTAGTAAGTTTTAATGGAATCACTATGAACATATAGTGACCATACCTTATATGAAAAGCATTCTTGGGGATATTTTCCTTCTTCACCCTTACATGATAATATCCCAACCAAAGGTCCACCTTGGAGAAATATTTTACTCCACCAAGATGATCAAAAAAGTTATAAATATGAGGTAGTGGATACTTGTTCTTTATCCTGATCTTTCTAAGCTCACAATAATTGATGAAAAGGCATATTGACCCATCCTTATTCTTGATTAAGAGGACTGGTGCACCCTATGGTGAAGCACTTGGGCTTATGAACCCTTTATCCATATTCTCATTTAGTTGTTTCTGTAGTTTTTCAAGTTCAATATCAACCATCCTATACAGAGTATTGGACATTGGTAATTCCCTAGGTATAAGATCTATTGAAAAGTCAACATCTTGGCTAGGAGGAAGACTACACAATTCCTTGAAAAAAACATCAACTTATTACCTCACAATATGCATGTCTTAAAGCATGGTTCTTTCCTTAGACACAATAATTGAGTAAGATATGCCTTCTCATAGGGAATTAATATCCATGATTGAGATTATGATGCTAAATAAGATTCACCCCACTCTTTAAACTTGTATAAAATCGATGGTCGATTCACCATATGAAGAGTGATTTCCTTATCATGGTAATTTATGTTGGATATATATAGAGAAATTCAATCCATGCCCATAATTGCATCAAATTACACCAAAGGAAGTATTACATGGTTCACTGGGAAGTTTATCTCACAAATTGTGATAGGGTAGAAGTTATATACATGGGATTCAATAATTTACCCATTTTCCATTTTCATTGACATATCTACTTCCATTCTTTATAGTGGCATTTGAATAGTTCGACTAAACTTTCTTGATATGAAGGAATGCATAGAACCAGAATAAAAAAGTATATTATCTATTCTTTAATGAATAAATAGAATACCTATCACCACTTCATTTTTAAGATTCACATTATTGGTAGCGATGGGAAAATATTTCCCTTGCTACATTGTAGGTTTTTGGTTATCTCCGAAAACCCTTATCTTAGGTCATTGGTTTGAAAAGTTCACTAGTTCCTTGCAATTAAAGAAATGAAAAATGTGTCGAGGCTTGATTGGATCATTCATTTCCTTAATCACATTCATGGGTTTCTCCAATCGGAAATTATTAGCTAGGTGTCATTCATTCCCACACCTAAAGTATTTCTTCTCCCCCCTTATGCAATTTATGGGGTTATTCTTTCTATTCCTTTGGAAAGTGTGATGCTGAAAATTACAGGCAACATTATATTTCTCCATAATACCTTCAGAATTAAACTCCACATTCCACTTTTTATCCTCATAATACCCTTAGGATTCTCTGATCTCCATTTTCACTTTGAGGTCACATCAGACAATATCCTCATATCTATCAAAGTCATTGATCACCAGATATTTTCATAGACTTGGTTTTAGCCCACAAAAGAAGGGATCAACCTTACATTCAGTGGTAAAAACAAAGATAAAGGAATATCATGAAAGTCTTGTGAAGTTTTCCTTGTACATATTGATAGATTTGTCATATTTTTTCTTGAGTGTGAGGAAATCCCTTTCCATTTTAATTCAAAGAATGCGAGTAAAATAATTATAGAAAAAATATTTTTTTGGAATTCCTTCCACTCCATAAATTTGATCTCTTCCTCAGGATTTGTTTTCTTGATAAATTTCCACTACTGATCAGCTTCACCCTATATATGATAAATATCCATAGTAACCTTATATTATTTGTAATATTTAATTACTAAGAATATCTTTTCAATGGAGTTAATCTATTGTTACACAATTAAGGGATCATATGATACATTGAATGTAGGAGGCCTTTATCGCATGAAGATATCGATTGCAACTTGTTCTCTCTTAGGGGGTTTGGATGCTCCTCCTGATCTTGGTTTCTATTCGTAGCTTGATTCATTTGAGAGAGTATCTTCATGAAGTTCATGATTCCTACTCCCATTGGGTTTGACATCTCATTGGGTCCAGTCATCACATTTCCCTTCACACCGATTATCAACCCAATTCCTCCTATTTCTGTCCATTGGATAGAATAAAAGAAAAATTAGGGATGAGTATCTTAAACTATTAAAAACATAAAGGTGAATCAAATTGCATTAAAGGGGTAAATTATAAATTACATTCATCTCCTTATATTATGAGTTTCTAGGCTTCAATATATGTTATACATGATCTATTTTCAAAAATATATTTTTATGGGATTTTATTGTTCTATTAATAATGGCTTGTATTGAGATTATGAATTTACCAAAAAATATCCCCAGGGAGTGTCAAACTAGGTGAGCAGTACAACCTGTTGTCATGTATCAGGTTACCTTGAGTTAGGCCCAAAACACCATGTCGAAGTTGTTACTCCTAAGTACTTCTTGTTATAGAATCAAGTTCACTTATAGTATACAGAAAAGGATGTATTTTATTGATAAACCACTTACTATAAACTTACCAAAATTTAGGGATGTTTTATTATACTTAGTATTATCCCTAAGGCTTTTTCTGTATTTCTCTAATCCTAATCCCAAAAACAACTAAACTTTTCCTCTGATACTAACTATATCAACCCTACTCTTTAATACACATTAATAATTGAATTATTACGTAAAATTACACTTAATACAACCCAAAAATTGACAAGCCTAATTTATTTAAGAATTAGGTAAATTATATATCAATTTATAACATGGGATACAAAACATTGTTGAACACTTCCTTGACATGATCACAATATTCCAACGAACTTGAAACTGCATGGGATATCCTAGGGAAAAACATAAGTAAGGGGTGAGATATAAAGATCAGTAAGGGAATAAACAAGGTATAACAAGAAAAAGATAATAAATTTTAGAAAATAGGCATATCAATGGAGTATAAAAGGAACAAGAATAATAAGGCATGATATAGCATGATAATCATAACATGGGAAATGTGGTAAGAACATAAACAATGAATCATAAAATTAGTTCAAGGCTAAATCCAAAAAGACCTCATGGTGGACAAAGTCCCATAAAGGAATCAACTACACCCCTATCCCAACACGACGTATCGTGATAGTAAACATTACCCAATGCATTGGAGTGCTAGTTGGGATCACCCATCGTAATCATTTCATTATCATGCTTAAGTTTTCCACATATATCATACGATATGGATTCATTCAACATCATAATTAATTACAAAAACAAGGAATGTGGAATTAATACATGTAATTACCCAATAAATAAGTATATGTGTATAAAGGTGAATACTCTTTATTGAAAAATGGGTATGGTATTCACTACACAACTGTTTTAGCATTGAAAATCGCGGTGAAATTTTGGCAGCATAACAACATTGCATAAAAATTCATAAAAATAGTAGAGGAGAGAAAAATAGATTTATAATAATTTGGACATAAAATGGTTAACAAGAGGGAAATTTAATTACTTTTCCCAACATTAGAAAATAGAAATAGGATGCATAAGTTCATAAAGAATCTTTAATAAAGAAGAGAATGTAAGGATCCCTTACAGAATTGCGATATAGTAAAAAGCATTCATAAAGGTTCATATGATAGATAAATGAGAGTGAAATGGGATATAATCATTTATAAATAAAATGAAAAGAATTATGGATATGGAAGAACATATTCCAACATAATGAAATGGAAATTAAAATACATAACATAAAAGGTGTGCTTGATAAAAGAGGAGATTGTATGATCCCTTACATGGGTGTGTGACTCTAAAGGCTTGGGAGGGGCTTCTTGAAAGCTTGGATATGACTTAGGAGGACTCTAGTTAGTGTATGGAAGAGTGTGGACATGATAAAATTAGTTTTAGTGAATATAAATGGAAGATTTGGCGATTTTATATAGGAAAGGATGAGGATTTATTTATTATTTAGGTTTTGAACTCTACAAATTAAAATATACAAAACAAAGAACCATACAGTGGTTTTTTGCCTATGGTTCCTAAAAAAAGGGAGTGGGTTTTATTATTTTTTAAGGATAAGGTTTGAAAATTTTAAAATATTACAATTGGTGATGTGGAGGTGAGTCCCACTCTTAAAGAAATGATTTTAAAATCTTAAAATATATTAAAAGTCCTGGAAGTTTCCTAATGGATTTACAAAATAAATAAAATAAAATTTAAAACACATTATTTTAAATTAAAAACATATATTTGGTTGTGGATACCATTTATATTACTTATTAAATCACATTTGGGTCATTATGATGTCATAAAATACACAATATGTTTTTATGATATTTAATTTTTACCTGAAAATTTGATTGTCTCAGAAAATTATGAAAACTTAACCGTTGGAAAATTTTGACATTATGATTAAAAAAATAATATTAATTATATATAAATAATTTTATAAATATGTGAATTTTCTCTTTTAAAATAATGATTTATATTTACTGAAAAATGATGGTTTTTTGGCAATAATAGTTTTCAAACCCTAAATAAATTACATTTGACATCATAAAAATTATATGATAATTTATATTTGATAAATATTATTTAATAATAATATTCCATCAAAATATTATTTATTTCCAAAAAATAAATTGATTCATATTTTTTATTAATTTGATTTTAATATCAAATAAAAATATAATTTCTACTTTATTTTATCAAATTAAAAATCATTTACAATGTAATAATAATAAGATGAAAATATATTCATTAATATATAATAAATAATTTAAATAAAATATTGTTAGGGTGATGATACATATACCTTTAATACACCAGAATACTCTCTAAGAGTAAGGTGCGCAAGGGTGGGGCTTTCATGGGGTCATTCAGTGAACATGGTTTGAGCTGTGATCTTGATGAGCTTAGACTTCTCCTGTAAACGGTTTAGATCATGATTAAATTGTTGGATATAGGCTTGGTATTGGTCTAAGACAAACCCCAAAAATTTTAAATCCCTCGTAATCTTTGATAAATGGGATTCTTAGGGTATGGTCATACTTGTTTAGGCCATCACTTTCTTTTTCTATGTCAAATGGATTTGTTAAAACCCTATATTTATACTAATCATGTGATCAATGTTCAACGGATATATTATCAACCGTAATCATACTTAACAGTCATTTAAATCCAATTGTATATAATAAAACAAAATAAGTTCATGTTTTTTCTATAACCATAAGATACTTAATTAAATAAAAAGGAGGATTTAATTCAAAATAGTCTGAGTCGTTAGATATGTGTTCCCTGAAGAATTTCCTAGTCTTCCTACTGATCATGAAGTTGAGTTCTCAATTTAACTTATTTATAGATCTCCACCTATATCAACGAAACCATATAGAATGGCCACCATTGATTTGGAAGAACTAAAGAATTAGTTACAAGAGAATTTGGATAAAGGTTTTATATGCCCGAGTGTTTCACCATGGGGTGCATCAGTCCTATTTGTCAAGAAGAAAGATGGGTAAATGATCATTTTCATTGATTATCATGAGCTTAATAGAATCATGATAAAGAACAAGTATTACTTACCATGGATAGATGACTTGTTCGATCAATTACGTAGGGCCAAGTATTTATCTAAGGTGGACCTTTAGTTAGGATATCACCAATTAATGGTGAGGAAGGAAGATATTTCCAAGACTGCCTTTTGAATGAGGTATGGAAACTATGAGTTCATAGTGATTCCCTAAAAACGAACAATTTCTAAAAAAATTTCCATTTATTTAATGAATAGAGTCTTTAGATTTACCTCAAAAAATATTTTCTAGTCTTTATTGAAAATATTCAGATATACTCAAAGAGTAAGGAGGGACATGAGGAGTATTTGGATACAGTTCTAAAGACTTTGAAAAGGGAGAAACTATATGAAAAGTATATTAAATGTGAGTTCTGAATGAAGGAAGTATCATTTTTGGGCATGTTTTCATCAGTAAATGAATATTTATAGACCCTTCTAAGATAAAGGAAATCAAAGAGTGGACCAAACTAACATTTGTAATAGTGATCCATATTTTCCTCGGTCTATATAGATATTACTGATGATTTGTGAGGAACTTATCATGATTTTTAAACCCAATAACCAAGATGATAGTAAGGGATTAGAGTGTTTCTCAAGAATTGAATGTTAAGAATTCTTCAATGAGTTGAAAAAGAAGTTTATCACTATATCAGTGCTCACCCTAGTGATAAGTGGGGAAATATTTGTGGTGCATAGGGATGATTCAAAGAAGTTAATAGGTTATGTACTAATGAAAAATAATAAAGTAATAACTTATGCCTCAAGTTAGTTGAAAATTAATGAGAAAAACTATTCCATACATGATCTATAGTTGGCGGTTGTGATCTTTGCATTGAAAATCTGGAAACATTATCTCTATGGGGAGAAGTGTAAGATATATATTGATCATAAGAGCCTCAAATAAATATTCACACAGAATAAGATTAATATGTGCCAACAAAGATGGTTTGAGCCTATATAGGACTAGGACTTCTCAATCCACTACCATACTTTTAAAGAAAATAAGGCAGAGGATGCTATAAGTAGAAAGGATCCCACATCTTTATTGATGATGAGAATTGAGAAGGACCCAATATTATTAGACCTGCAAAGGATGGCCATGGGAATTGTTAAGGAAGGAACATCATTAATACTTTCTCAAATGATTACTCAAATATTCCTTATGGAGAAAATAAAGGATTCTCAAATAAATGATGAGGAAATTCAGAAAAATGTAGACGCTATCAAAAATGGTATATCCTCAGAATTCACAATGGATAAGGATGGAGTCGTTATATTTGGGTCACAACTATGTGTACCATCCAATACAATGATAAATAAGGATATTATTAATAACACATATAACTCAACTCTATATATTCACCTATATAGCACAAATATGTATTGAGATATCTAAGAGAACTATTGGTGGGGTAATATAAAGAAAGGGACCACTGAGTATACTTCAATGTGCCTGGTATGTTAGTAAGTGATGGTTTAAAGGAAAAATTGTAAGGGGATGATGCAGCCATTACCTATACCAACATGGGAGTGGGAATAAATCACTATAGACGTTGTCACTAGAATTTTAATGACATCTAGAGGAAACAATACTATATGGGGTTTTACAGATTGTCTCACAAAGATATCTCAGATTATCATAATGTGAGAGCTATTATCACTAGAGAAACTTTGACAAATATAAATAAAAGAAGTGTTAAGGATTCATGGAGTACCACTATCGATTGTATAAGATTGAGATATTATATTTACCTATGTGTTTGGGAAAAGTATCCAACATGATTTAAACATTGAGATGAACATCAGTATGTCTTATCATCCTCAAACTGATGGCCAATATGAATGGACAATTTAGACCCAAGAAGACATGCTGAGAGCATGTTCTATGGACTTCAAAGTAGGATGGGTCCAAAATCTTCTTCTAGTCAAGTTATCTTATAACAACAATTTCCACTCGATCATACAAATGGATCCATATGAATCTCTTTATGGGAAAAGATGCATAACACAGGTATGTTGGGATGGAAGTTGGTGAACATAAGATACTAGAACCTAAGATGGTTAAAATAATGGCGGAGAAGGTGAAAAAAATTCAACAACACATCAAAGTATCCCAATATCGATAGAAGAGCTATGAAGATAATCATTGATGAGACCCTAAGTTTAATGTTGGAGAAATGCCATTCCTCTGCATATATCCATGGAATAGGTTTATGAGATTTGGGAAGAAATGAAATCTAAGACCCAGGTACATCGGACCCTTAGAGACTCTTGATCGCATTGGAGCAATGGACAATCAACTAGCACTTACACCAACCACGTCCCAAGCACATGATGTATTCCATGTATCCTTATTAGATAAGTACATACCAAACCCTCCACAAGTACTGAATTTAGAGGTGGCACAGTTGGAAAATGATATCTCTTATGAGGAGCATCCAGTAAAGATCTTGGATCGTAGAGATAAAGTTATGCACAACTAGACCACTCACCTGATCAAAGTACTATAGAAAAACCACAAGTAAGAAGAGGAAACATAAGAACCAACAGAAGCAATATAAGAGAAGTACCCTTACCTGCTTCCCCATAGTTTGTAAAACAAAATTTTGCAGGTGAAATTTCATAATGGAGGAATAATGTAATGACCCAAAATTCTATCAATGAAGTTTCTCTTATTATAATTATTTCATATGTTATAAATCACATAAAATCATTTTAAGAAAACAAAAAAAAAACATTATGAATGAATAATGAATGAAATAAGATGTATTTCTAAAAATTAAGGAACCTATACTGATGGAATAGTAACTTGAAATTTGGAATAGATATATGAACTTTATGAATAGTAAATTGGATAATAGAATAGTATCCTCACCCATGAAAGTATAAATGAAATTGATCCATCTTATAAATGAAAATATTATATAATTATATCATAGTATAAGTAATCAAATGCTTTTAAAATGGTAAACTAAGTGTTGGTATTTTTATAAAACATAAATTTTTATTTACAATTTTAATTAAGAAAATGATTTAAAAGATTTTTTTTTTCATAAAATAGATTCATAAATTAATATTTTGATGTATTATGATTATAATATAATTTTATGAGACCTTAATTAATTTTTTAAAAGTGTTTTAAGATTGGTTATAATTTTAAAATTGGTATTTTAAAAATAAAATGATGATTTTATTTAAAAATTAAATTTCTCTTATTTAGAAAATTATTTTCATAAAATGGAATCCATATTTTAATTATACATTTTGAAAAATGTTAGGGTTTAATTTTTGGTATTTTTCTGAAAAATTTGAATTTTCAGTGAATAGTGAAATATGGTAATTTATGGTGTAAGCTAAATACATGAATTATTGAGTCATGGATGATGTATGGATGAGGTAATAACCTTTGGTTATAATTTGAATTAAATAGTTACTATAATAGTCATAATAATCCACACTATTCATAGTCTTCAGCAAAAAAAATGATTAAAATAATTAAAAAACACCCCTCTCCTCCGCTATAAATACAACCCCTCACCACCTCTTATATTCACAACTCTTAAGCACTAAATATTTTACAATTTCCTCCAAGTCCCCTTACCAAGTATCTTATTGACATCCAATAGGTTTTGGTCCCAAAAAAAACCAAATCCCATTTTCCAAAGGTGGTTTTCAAGGAGAAAAATTCAAGAGTTAAAATCCTCTTTCACTTTCTTTATTTTCTTTTCACTTTAATTTCTTTTCTTATACTTTAATAAAATCCTCTAAAAAAAATTCATGATAACTCCAATATCTTATATATACTAGAATTTTATTTTGTTAATTTAAAAATCACCATTAAGTCTCTTCTCCTCTTCCATTTATTCTAAAAATAAAAATATCATCTGCGAGGTGTTTATTTATCACCTTTAAGGATGAAAAATTTTCATTTTCATTTACCACCTTAAATTATGGACATAAAACCATTATAATTTTTGGTACATATTGTAAGATGTATTTTACAACCATTTTTATGTTATGAAACTAATTTTTTTTACACAACAATGAATAATGATACAAAACTAGATTGTGATGATCAAAAAACCGACAAACAAATCTAAATGATTATCACTAACATATTATCTAATGATTTATCCTCAACCAAAATAATAAAATAAATTATATAACCATTTAATATTTTGGATTATCATTAATAAAATATGACTTCAATTCTGGATATCTATTTTCATTTTAAATGATCTTTCATACATTTATACAAGTGAAGCAATCATGAAAACCAAGGAAATGAACACTTCTAAATGATGAGATTGAATCTTATAAATCATAAAAAAGACCATTAATGAACATAATAAAATTATAGTAAATAAAATAAATTTATTAAATTATCTAAATTAATTAATTAATAGATTTAATATGATTATCCAGGGCATTAAGATCAAGTGCAGAACACTTTCAGACATAAGGTAAGGGATTCTCTCTGAACCCTCATTTTTTCCTTCAGGTTACTCTTTCTCTATATTTACCAAAATATAATTATTAATTATTATTATGTAATAATCCTTAATTATTTTTTTTGTGTTCCAATAACATGTTCCTATAACAATTATTCTTTATTTGATTGGGGAATACATGTTTTTATAAGGTTTCCTTCTCAATCCTTCCTGATAAGCAAGCCTGATTAAAGGGAACTTACCAATTGCATACCCATTTTCAATTACCATCCATTATAATTTTAAACCCCAATTTTATTATAAAATCAATAATTTTGTCATGAAAATATATCTTGTTTCATTTTTGGTTTTATATAAAAGTTTATTCCTTTCCCCACTTTAAATAAACTTTAACAATTTCCCTTAAAACTCACTAAATTTTTTTGTTTATAAAGTTTATTAAATTATAATTTTAAATGTTTTAACATTAGTTTAAAATCAATTATAATGATATATTTCTATTTCCACTTTTTAATTTCCATTTATTATTTAAATCCATTCTTTCATGGACACCATTATTATATTTCCTTTTGTTATGCCTTTTGATATGATTATGATACACAATTATTTCCATGGGTAACCCTTATATATATATTTGATTCATTATGTATGATTCTTCATGTGGAAAAAATATTAATGAACATGTTATTATGTGTGTACCTAGATGGTTCTCCATTGCATTGGGTAATGTTTAGTCTCATATGACATCACGTTGGAACAAAGAGTAAACCTGAATCCTTTATAGGACTTTGTTTCCATGTACAATGGTCTAGGTATTAAACCTTGAATATTTCTTATGTAATTTCTTATGATTTTACCACATTCCTATGATTCCATTATTATATATCACAATTCTCTACATGTTATGATTTTTTATGTTTGTTCATTTTCTATTCCTTTTTATGTCATTATGTTATACCTTCTAAGCCATGTGCTTTCTTTATTCCTATGTTTATACCCTAAATTTTATTTCTATGTCATCCCTTTTGTTAATGTATTCATATGTTATCCTATGTATATGTAATACCTCAATAAAATTTATGAGATATTTATGTATGATTAAAATAAAGAAGTTTTAGTATATTTCCATGTTTTCAGTTTTATGCACCTAATCATCCAAAGAAACTTGACATTACAATACTTGGATTGTTATTTGATAGTTAATTATGCTTAAAATCATGTAATAATATGTGTATAATTCTAGGGTCACTATAACATACCCAAAAATGAGATATGGTAATGAAAAAATGAATGACATCAGTTTGCAAGGTGGTTGTCCTCTGTACACATGAATGATGATTTCGTAACCCATTTGATGAAAGTGGATAAGGTTATAGGTAATTGAATCAACATAATAACATATAAGTATATTTAATATAATTATATTATTATATCATCATGTTATAATAACAATTAAAGGATTTTTTGAAATAAATAAAATAAAAATTCTCATTGATGAATGTTACCTCTTATTTGGGCATGCTCCTTAGGTTTGCACCAAAAGCACTCCAAAGATGAATTTATGTCCAAAATAAGGATTCTATGTTGATAGGAGAGAATTTGGAAAGTTATTCAGGTTGGTAATGGCTGAACCAAATGGATTTTAAGGTATGAATAATAGAGGATAAGGGGTGTCCATTTATAAGTGAGGTGAGTGACACACTTGTAATTTTTTGAAATGAGAGTTATTCCAATGCTTTTTTTCATGTAACCCAGATCCAAGAATGAACCATTATTGATATTATAATGGATAAGTATAAATATTTCCATAAAATAGGTGTTTTAAATGTTTTTGGTAATTTTTAACCAGTATATTTTTATTTTAACCCATGGTAAACCCATTTTTACCCTAACTATGGTAAATAATTTTTAATATTATCACTATTCATTTTGGTAAAAAATTAGGTCAAAATTATTATATAATAAAAATTTTTATAATTAAAAATATAGAATCCTTTTTTCTAAATTATTTTCAAATAAGTGGAAAATTTTAATCTAAAATAAATCCCACAGGCGTGATGTGAAAGTGATTGTTTTAGAGAAAATGTTCAAAAGTTTACAAATTTTTTATTGAACATTTATATATGCAAATATTTTAAATAACCAAAAATTTATTAATATATATATATATATATATATATTATCTAATTTTACTCTAAAACCAATTTAAAATATAATTTAACTTTATAAATAATTAAAATAAAAAGACAATTTTCAATTAAAATTCAGTGTATTTTCACTATTCATCAAAAAATGAAACTTTTTTGAAAAATATTAAAAATTTACCCTAAAATTATTTTTATATTATGATTTAGAAAATGAAGTTTATTTTTTAAAATAAAATTTATAAAATTGGCGAACATTTATTTTAAAATAAGTGCACCAAAAGAAAAAAAATTGGTTTTTAGAAAATATAATTTTAAGCGTAAAAATGGATTTATTATTATATCTTGTATAAAAAACACATAAGATGAGTTAAATTTTTTATTGAATATATAATATATAAATTTCATTAAAAAAATTCACAAAAATTTATTTCTTTTAATCTATTGAGGTAAAATGAATTTATGTGCATAAAAATAGTTTTTCAGAAAATGATTTCCTTTATTTCAATTTTCTTTTTGATTCTCATTTATAATTAATTATATATATACGTGTAAACCATATATTTTCATAATTTAGTTAATTATATTCATACCCAACATTCCAACATCTAGGTGATGACTATCATATTAAATAATAATATTTTAATTATATGTCAGGTTTCGTTTAAACATGGAGTTGCGTGTAATGAAAGATAAGAACAGTATTGTGTATAACACAATGTAAAATTAGTGTTGTGTGTAACAAAAGGTAAAATCTATGTTACATGTTATGAAAAATATTAAAAACATTAAATTTATTTGAAAAAAATTATTTCATAAAATCTCAGGGTGTTACAGATATCTTTTGTATATGTCTTGTTTATGACTTCTGATATTATGATATCTTCCATTAGTCATTTTTGTGTTTATTATTATTTTTATACTGATATTTTTTGATCAAGTTTATTAGTTGGAATGTCCATCCAATTCATGTATGGGTCATGTGGGATTTTTTAAGGTAAAATCCTTCCCAATTGGTTATTTGTGATGTCGTGGTGCTTGTCACTAGCCCATTATGTTTGGGAATGTGCTTTGGTCCTTGTGGTGTGCCAGCTTGGGTGATGGGTCGGGTCGACTCAGGTTGGTTTTTTACACACCTAATGAGAGTAATTACTAACATGCATTTGGATTGTATGGAATAAAATGAGTATATAGTTTTTTTTCTGGTCACTCTTACTTATGGATCAGTTGGTCATGTTAAGGAAGATAAATAGTTATAACCATATCGCTTTAGTATTATGTCAAATTTCAATTATTGGGAGACCATTTATGGTTGTAAAAAAGATTCAAACTTCATGTTACACTTTTATAATAAAATTTTAATTCCTCTATATTTCTAGGAATCTATGTTCATTATATATCACTATTCTAAGTAGGATACCCACTTAGGGTTCCATAAAATTAAAAAGGTAATGGAGAAATTTTTTTTATGGTTAGGTATGAGAAGGAAAGTGTTTTATTATTTTATGAAATGTATCACCTAGTTCAAGGAAAAACATTAGTATCTAGCCAATATGCTACCTTCATTTCCCATACCAATATAGAAATTAGAGAAAATTTCCAGGGAATTTGTTACTAACCTACTAAGGATGTTATAGAATCCTGATTCCATTTGATTATAGATCAAATCACTAATTCATCACACGTCATTCCAATATCGGAGACTGATATAGTGAATGAATTAAAAAATATCTATATCTTATAAGTAGTTAAATTGCATGAGTACCCATTTACATTGTCTCTGATCATGACCCTAGATTTATTTCATGCTTTTGATGGTTCTTATAGAAATCCCGTAGAACCCATTTGAACATGAGTATGAAGTACCATCCTCAAACTAATGGGATGTCAGAATGTACCAATCATACATTGGAAGATATTCTTAGATCCTATGTCATGGAATTACGTGTCTCAAGGTAAGATAATTTTCCCTTGGTGGAGTTTTCATATAAAAATATTTATCAATATATGATATATATGACTCCATTTGAATTATTGTATGCCCATCCATGTTTCTCTCAACTTTGTTTGATATTGATAGGGGAAAATTCACTAATTTGACCTATCTTTGTCTATAAGATTAAAAATAAGATCTAAATGGTTAGAAAATGAAGGGAAATGAAGTACATCCATAAAAAATCATATACATACCAATATTATTGGCCTTTATCTTTTAATGTGGGTGACTATATATTCCTAATAATTTCAGTGATATTGGGGTATCATTGATTTGGTAAGTAATGGATGTTGGATCCTAGGTATATGAGACCATTCTAGATTCTTAAACACATTGGAAACATTGAATATAAATTATCTTTATCACCATGACTCAATTATTTACATAATTTTTTCCATGTATATCACTTAAAGAATTACTTTCCTAATACTAACCATGTGATTTGTTGGGATAATTTTACTCTTGATCCACATGTGAAATTTATCTATGACCTAATTTGTATTTTGTATAGTTAATAAAAGATATTGCAAGTATGAAATATCTCTTTGGTATGAGTGTTATGGAAACATGGTAAGATTCACAAGGAAAATTGGGAATGATAGAATATTATATGGGAACAATGAAAATACCTCTTCCAAGACATGATCAACCTCAATATTCACAAGGATATAAATCCCAATTGTAGGGATAATGTAAAACCCTTGATTTGAGGTATATTATTTTTTTATTTTGTATTTTTAAGTTATGTAATAATTGGGATTGGTATCAAGCAGTTTTCAGTATGTTTTGGAGGAATTCTAGAGGGTTCAGGGTTAAGGTAAACTATATTGATTCCATAGGAAACCTTGTGAGATTAAAGTGGGTCTGTGGGGAAGCTGCACTATTAGTACATGGTTTTGACAAACCATGAAATAATTATGGGACTTTATAAAATTTTAAATAATGATTACGGTTGGTACATAGTTTTAGAAACATTATGGCCCAACCATGTAAAGTGTATAATAAAGTTTTAAAATTGGTTAGAAGACCTGATTATTCCCCCTAGATCCCTTTTTTAATTGTGTATCTCGTGATCTTGACTTGTAAGGTTCCTTTTAGTGATTTTTTGGAATTTATTTTCTCTAGAGGACAATTTCAGTGGATCGTTAGGTATTGTACCTAGGAAATCTAAGTAAAGGTTTGAATATTCTCATTTTATTTTGAGAGGAACCATAGACTAGGGATGAATTTCTTGGATATATGGGTTGAGGTGTGTTTAGATGGAAATTATTTGGGTTCCATTGAAGGAAATATAGGAGGAACTCGGATATACAATATTAAAGAAATATTACTCGAGAGGAATGTGATGAGGTAGGCATATTCTCTCCCATTCTAATTTTTTCAAGAACTTGAAAGATTAATTTTATTTAAATAAATTTCTTGTTTTTTTTGTGTGATGAAAACCCTTGATGGAATTATTTTGGAAAACTCTCAATTTTAATCAGTTTTAAATTAATGGGTTGTGAGAATCACCCAAAACATGTTTGATGAAATTCATGATTTGTGTTTTTAATAAATAATATTTTTAGTGTGTGAGAACATGAAATTAATATGGTTGGAATGTGTGAATACTAAATATGGAATGGTTTATTTTTTGGTTTGAACTTGGATGTTGTTCTGAAATTGGGAACACTAGATTTTGTGTCCAAATAACAACTTGGGTTATGAGGGATGAGTTTTCTACTCGGGAGTTAGACTATACAGAGGGTCCTCTTTGATGGGAGTTTCATTGGGTTAGTGAATTGCATGGATTCATGTGTTCATGACTTGGGGGTTCTTTTTGTGTGAGTTATTTTTATTTATTATGTATATTTATACCTTGGAAAACTATTTTACTTGTATCACTCTAGCTGAATAGTTATTTTCAGTGGACCAAATTTAATTTTAACCAAAATATCTACTATTAGTATAGTTGAAATATGTGGGTGATCCTCTAATAAATTTTAAATAATTTGTTAATGTGAGTTATTTAATAAATTATTTATAGATTCATTTAATGGGTTTATAAATAATCTAAGATTGAATCGACCCTAAACTGAAAATTCTAAGGGTTTATCTCTCTAAAAACACAATTTACTCATTTGGGTTTTAAACTTAATAAAGAGGAATTTTGGGGGAGTGTCCTTAAATAATGGTTATGAGGATTGTGACTTGTTGAGTGTTGTGTTTTTTATAATAAATAATAACCACTAGGATTAAATTGTATCAAAACCTCCTTGGTTTGGTAGTGTTCAATAAAAATTTACAGAATTTCATTTCTTGGACCAAGAGTTTTTTATAGAATATTTTTTTAAGATCCAACCCAAAATGATGATGATTATGCCTAATAATCATATGTATAATCATCATAACTCATTCTAAGATCCCTAGAAATGTTGTTCTTAGTATGATACAATATATCAAATAAATTTCATAATGAAAACAAAAAAACATGAAAGGTAAATAAAATAATTTCATAAACACTACAACAAGCTTCAATTACCCCAAACAATCATCCATTATCCTTCACACCCTAAAAAAAGTTATGTTAGATAATAATCAAATAAATTATAAAAAAAGATCTTGTTACCTATAGTGTTCATTACAGCCATCCAAAGAAGAAATTAATAGTCACCTCAAAAATGATTTCCAAAAATTCCTTAGAATGTGTTTCAATGTCTCCTCCCACTAATATATCTTACCTACTAGATGGATCACCCACTGAAATGGATATATAATCATAAATGGATGACCCCCATTGTAGGGGAGTGGTTAGTGATCATAATACCAGGTCAAATAGTGGTTATGGAAGTTGATGAAAGGAAGGGGAAGCTGTTGAATGGTGAACAATTAGTTTAACTGTGCTCATACAGTGTTCTTCGATATATTATTTTAGATTTGAGGTTCATGGTTTGTTTTTAAGGTTACATGGTTTAGTTGACCATGAATAGAACATGTACACAGTTCTATTTCCTTAGTATTCCACAATGCCTGATTTGGGGGATGTTTTGCATGGTTTCAGTAACTGTGTAGAATGTGGGTGATCTCTACTACCTCGTGAAATAACAATCCCACATGGTTTCATAGTGAATACTCATGGTTTTTTAACCATGTTGAGAGAATTATTCTAAGTATTTATTGAAGATCTAGGTCTTTCATGGTTTTTTGGACTAGGGTGCATGGTTTGTTGGACTTATTAGTAACCGTGCGCCCTAAAAAATAGGTCCAAATGCCTTTGGTTTTCCTCTGAAATGCCTAGTTCATACCAAGTATTATTGATCCTTCATTGGATAACCAAATATCTCCTGTCAAGGCATGTTAAGGATATAAGTACATGAAAATTGAGTGTAAAAAATATTTTCAATGTAATTTTAGGTAAGAAAATTCCCCATGCACACAAGTGCATGAAACTCCCCCACACATGATTAGTTATTTGTCCTCAAAAAATTACTTAGACAATTATATCAAAGGGAATGTCAAGGTAATAGGTATAAATTTCATATATTATATCACCCAAATGAATTATAATTTTCAATGAATAATTGTTTAAATTTTTACATACATTATTCATGAATCACCAATACTTGAAGTTATCCAACAAATTAGGCTCAATTCAAAATTTCCAAATATTAATTCTTAAAGAATTGTTTATTTAAATATAAAAATTTTATTCTTCATTTAAAATAATGTTAAATACCCCACTTCCATATCATCACACACTTGGGTAGGTTAGGCCAAGATCTCATCGACACTAAATAGAATACTATCACTTTTTTGGTTACACAATCTCATTAACTTGGGTCTTTGTGGAATGATGAAGGGTCATTGCCTTTTTGGGAACGATTTTTCATACCATAAATTATTTTAATTGGAGTGGGACACTCATTGAATTTTGGTGTCCCTATTTTTCCATGAATCACCTTGATGAATTGTGAAAGTAATTCAATATCTCATGAAATTAAGATAGTGTAATAAACTCTTGTATGATATCAACAATTTCAATACTTCACTTCCACTTATAAATAAATTTACCTCTATTTGAAGGAGTTCCTTAATTTAAACTACTCCATAAAAAAGTTCATATTTAAAACAATTATTTTAAGAATGAATATATAATGGATATTATTTAAGTGTTCTAATTGTTATTCACATCAAAAACAGTCTCATCAATCCAAATAGATGAGAATTTTCAAAATTATTATTTTAAACATTTTTTTTATTTATTTAATATAAATATATGTAATCTATACCATCCCTTTAATGGTTTCTACTAGAAACACATCATCCTTAGAAATTCTAAGGTAATGTCTAAGTGGGGTTCCAAAATATAGGTTCCCTCTCTCACACTAAACACTGAGAATGACCCCCATGATTGTGATAAGGTAGATCAGGGTGGGAAGGGAGGTATGTTCAAGGGAAGGGAAAAAGAGAGAAAATAAGGAATAAGAAAATATTATAGATACAAAACTCCCCTGGAGTAGGTCGGTGAGTGTCAGATGATTATCCAGACAAACGATTGATCAAAATGAAATGAATGAAGTGAAATTATTTTAAAAAATATTTAAATTTATAAAAAGGAGAAGAAAACCTAGAAAACAAGCATGTTTGGGTTTCAATTTAATTTGGTTTAATTATAAAATACAATCATTTTCACTCAAAAATATTTATAAAATGGTTCACCATAGGGATTAAAAATAAATTATTTTTCTTGGTCTGATAAAAAATAATTGGGTATTTAAAAATTCAATCCCTTATTCTAGTGATTGATTACTTTAAAATATGTTTTCAGAATATCACCCCTAAAATATTGGGATAAGGCTCACCCAATGGTCATGGATTAACCCATTGAAACTCCTTTTGTTGTCACTACTTGTGTTCTTATTTTTTCTATATGAAAATAATGGTGAATATGGAATTAATTCATTAAAATAATTATAAATAAAAATAAACATGAAATCAAACACACTAGAATTCAAATTACAATGCACCCAATCCTTATTATAACCCAAACACTAATAAATTATCCACTTATAACCATGGTCATCATGTATGGATTGAGTAGAAACTAAATCTATACCATGGGTATGAGAGGATAATAAGAGAAGAGATGAATTATAATAAACAAATGAGAATGTAGTAAAAATACATAATGGATTTGGTCAAAGACAAAGTCGGTAGAGAAGCTTCACCTCCTTTTGAAATATTCAGCCAACCAACCCTGAGTTCAGAGGCCCACACTCATATTTAAATAATTTTGAACTATATGATGTGTGCTGAAAATTATATAGTTTTTACACTATTTAACCATATAATTTTTGGTTTTCTCCGTTGGTAGGTGGCCAACAGTGCTGACCATTGAATTTCATGAATTGGCGCTCAGTTAGTGGATGTACATGGAATGTGCTTCTTCTATACATGGAATATAAACTCACTTTCAACCACAAACCAATTCTGGATGGGCATACACAACATATATAATAAAGTACACAGTGTTTTATGTCTGATCCATGACCTGGGTGTATAATCTAGTTAGTTGAGTCATGTCCCATGATAATGTACATATTGTTTATTTATAAGGTACAATTTATGTATTTTCCACTTTTGATATGATTTTTTCTGATGTTTTCTTTATAATGGAAACTCTTGGAAAATCACTATGAACACCAAAATAAGAAATTCGATCTATAAAACAACATGTATATGGTAAAAACCGGGGTTTTAAACTCAATAAAAATCCAAAATTACTATGAAAAATTTAGGGACATCAAACTCCCCCAAACTTAGTCATTTTCTTTCCCTAAATAAAAATATCTACATCAAATTAAAAGAATCCATACTCTAAAAAGGAAGTATTCAATTATTTACACTTATAAATATTATAGTCACAATAGAGAATCTTAAAAAGGAAAAAAAATATTTTTATTTAAAATATATTCTAATCACGACTCATATATAATTTAATTAAATTCTTTCATACTATTTTAGTTACACTTTTCAAATTTTCATTAATACACATGCCACTTGATGATTTACCTCACCAGGAAAATGATGCCCTCATCACTCAAGATCATTTAATCTGAGTTATTATCAATCTCAAGTATATTCATTCTATCTATAATCTTACAAATGATATAAATTTATAATTATAAATTAAATCAGAAAAATCACGAGGTATTTTAAAAAATTTCTAATTATTTTAGGCCAATGTAAGGTAGCTAATGATGTGAAAATAATATCACAGGCTTATAGAAGGAGGATTAATTCTTAAAGAAGAAACCATTATATTCAATGCCAAATATTAATAAAAATGCATCCCAATAAAAATATATCAAAGGTAAACATAACCATTATCTTCACTTTCCTATACAGGTTCATAAACCCTCTATGAGTGCAATGAATGAATTTGGTCTGCTTTTAAACTTCTTAATTTTTTTCATTCCTTAATTTTTTAAGAGAACCAATTAGGAATAAAAATAATGGTGGTTGATGAACCCTTTTTCCTAGATGAAAAAGAGATATGCTCCCCATACTTAATTTCATGGCCTGTCCCTAATATGTATCATGAATCGCTAAAATCCCTCTTTAAATATCAAATGAATAACCATATAGTAAAACCAAAGAATTAGGGTAGGAAGGATAAATAGGATTGTAATGTGCATTCATATCAAGAAAGTTTATGCTTTATATGGGTTTGATAGAGATAATATGTAAGTTGGATCTCAAATTCAAAAGGGTCTAAAAATATCAATTAAGTTCCTTGGTCATTTAAATTTGATTCAAAATATACATGTTTTAAAAATAAAAACTAGCAATTTCTAGTAGTTATGAATATCACAAGAATATCTCTAGAAAGAGGTTATAAGGAATAATATGAAAAAGTGTTTAGAATACCTCTTGGGAATGAGTTTAAAAATGGGTCAATCAGACCATAACTTGAATATAAATAGTCATTGTAATAAATTCAAATTTCCAAGTATTAAGATTAAAAATAAAACTATATTAGAAATTATTTTAATATTGTTTAAAATTAAAATAATCATGTACCTTTTAAAATTATAACCTATGTATTTATTATTTATAATTATAATTAATATTTTTTTAACATTTTAAAATAATTTATCTAGTTAATGATGTCACCTATAGTCAAAGAGAAAATACTAGTGTATCTGAGAGACTTTCCCCCACACTTAATATCGCACATGGTCCTCCAAGTGAACACAAAGTATGATAAAAGGATGTGTAATGAAACAACAAGACCTGAATGAGGGAGTGTAGTGGAAGAAGTAATCTAAAGAAAGTGAATAAAAGTAAATGAAAAAATAATACTCCCCTCATTGTGAGATCAAAAATTAGAAAGATGCTAAAATCTGACACCCGTGACATGATATAGTACCTGTGACTGGCGATGGAATGGATAAAGTGTCCTATATGAATGAAAATCATCACACTCAAAAAGCAATAAAGATATATAGAAAAGAAATATGGTGTGGAAGAATAGTCACTGGGTGGCCTCAAGAGAGGAAATTTCAGAGTCTTGGGGGTCCTTTGGGGAGGGTAAAGCTATAGTGGATGTAGGTGGTGGGTCACCCTCATCCTGCTGAGTTGTCATAGTGGAAATATTCTGACCCCAAATAGTAGATGTGCTACATGGGACATTGAAGTAAATAACCACAAAGTTGTGGTCGGGGATGATGGATGAGGGTCCAGATGAGTAGTTGGGGCCGGTGGTAATATGAGACCCATTTACTGTAGAAGGACGCCAATCATTCCCTCATGTCGATCAAATCACTGAGCCAAAGGATCGAGGAAATGGTTAACAATGCCGATGTAGGAATTTTTTGGTGGAGAAGATGAGGGTGTGGGTGGAGGTGGGGTTATGGATGGTAAATTAGGTTTAATGGTGGTTGATGAGGGGTCATCAGAAGAAGTAGATATGGATGTAGAAGAAAGTTACACCGGTAGAGGTGGTATCCAGTCAACATCACATGCATGGGAAGGTGGGTCCTCTCTTATTGTAATGGGTTTCAGGTGACCTTGTATGAGAATGTAGGTGTTCCCTTACTTCTATACTAGTAACATGTGAATAGTCATGATATAGTCCATCAAATGGGAATAACCTAAGTGATCATGAGGGATATGGGTCTTAAAAACTCCCAATTGGTGTGGAAATTGAGTGGCATAAAAACCACTATTTAGGTTACCCTAATGGTCAGTGAAAATGGAATGGAAGTAGGATGTGGTAAAGTAGGAAAGGTAGGGGTAATCATGTTGGATGATTAAAGTAAGAATCTCCATGTATCATCCAGAAACAACACCCATATCTTCATGGTGATAAAGAAATATGGAACAGAAATAGTGGTGGATGAAGCGAAGGGGAGGGGAAATGATTAATGTGTTGTTCTGTGAGGTGAAAGTATACTGGAAATTAGCTCCAACAAGATCCCACCATACAGATTGTAGTTATGAGTGCTCTGGGTGGGTTAGGGTGGTAGTAGGGGGTTATGTGATTGGATGATGGTATAATCCACATCCTCAGCCAAAATTTTCCACCATCAGTGAAACTTTTTTTTCATCTAGATTAAATATTATTTGATTCAATGTGTTGCTCATTGTCTCCAGATAAGATGGTATGTTGAAATAAAATGTCATAGAAAAATCCAAAAATAAATCTTAGAAAGTAGGAGTGTTGACCTAAAGAAAAGAAATGTGAGGGGTGTTCCCCAATAGCTCCTAAATCTCCTCCTAGATTCCCAATTTCTTTGAAATACTGATGTAGAAAAACTTACTTCTCTGTGGGATTTCCATTATGAAAATCACTACATCCATTCACTAGTAGGGTTATGATCAGAAAAGATGATTCAAGGGAGAAACTAAGGTTATTCAATTTTAGGGTTGACTCTAGTGGTGCACCATCCACTGGAGTGGAATGATCAGATGTTGTAGAGGCTGGTGGAGGTGTCACGGTAGCTACTAACATGGGTGTATTGTAGGATGTGGGTGATGGTGATGGTGCTAAGGGAGCCATGGGACTTTGGGATACTATAGAAGATGGGTTATCTGGATGCAGTGGTGGTAAAACTGCCAAGGATGACTATTGGGAAAGCGGCATGTCTTGAACAAAAGACCCCTTAGTGTCTCCACATGAACCTGACATAGAGTAACCTGCTCCTCATCAGGAGATAGTATGGTATTCTTCACCCTTAATTGTTCCTCGTCTTCCATGATCTAAAATGGGAAATAAGAAAAAAATTAACATAAAAATAAAAAATAAGTAAAATCAATAATTTACCAATACACGACATGTATGTCCAGAGTATACGGTGCATAGTTTTTTTAGGATGGAAAACCGTGTTTTTTGGACACACACCCATGAGCCTCCTATTATTCAATTAGTTAGTATGTGACTTGTTTCAAACACACACACACACACCATGTTCTAATACATGGATTGAATGTCTTGTGTGCACCCCTCCTCGACTATATCATTATAGATGTAGTACACAATATATAACGAGCCCACACACCGTGTGTGAAACATGGTTATCCTAGCAATGTGGGAGTTAGAACACAAGATATTCCTAAGTGGTACAGAGTAATGGGTGTATAGTGTGTTCTGAATGAACATGTTGTGTGTTCTCAAATTTCAAGTAATAAAAATGCGTGACTGTGTACTAAAAGTATATGGTGTGTGTTCTTTATACTTGCCCATATACTATAGGTTTTCATATGAATGTTACCTAGTTCCAATTTTTTTTATAAATATATGAAAAACTATGAAAGAAGGGTGGGGGAACTACATACCTGGGTTGAGGAATAAAATGAGAAAAAACATGGGTCTAAAACATGCTAAAATAGAGTATTTCAGTTGAGGGATTGAGTGGCATATGATAGAGGCTAGTAGAAAATGGGGCCGGGAATGAGGTCACACTAGATTAGGGTTATGACTTTTATAATTGGGACACATGGAATGTAAAACAGGTACATTTTATGTATAGTTTCTTATATTTATTTTATTTTATAATATATATATATATATTAATATTAAAAATATGTGTTTATTATTACATTTTTTTGTTAATTAATATTTAGATATATATATATATATACACACAAAATTAAACCTATACACATAGTGTATCAAAAAAATACACATAGTGTGTTCTAAAAATAGAAAAAAGAGAACTAAAAACTTCATTCCAGTGCTCGGGGCGAGATTCGAACTGGTGATCGGTTCGATCCAGGTGAGTGTCCTGAAACATTGGAGTGAAGTTTGTAGCTTTGACAATGTTATTATATTTTTTAAATTTTATTAATATTTTAAACAATACATGGTGAAAGGAATAATTCAAAACTTATGGTTTTATTTTTTTGAAACTGGGATGATGTGGGGAGATTTCCTGAATTTGAACCCGTGTCTTTTGGACAGTGGGTTACAACCCTTCCAATCAACCCATATAATCTTCGAGTTAATTCTTATTCTTAAAATATATTTAATTTATTTATAGAAATTAAATATATACCACACAATACATCCATATAAATACACAACATGTGGTTTAATTTAAGTGAAAAAGGATGGAATTGAGTCTACTAGAAGGACTCAAACCTGAGTCTTTTGGACATGGGTTATGACCTTGCCAGCTGATTCAACCCCACCATTGGTATTATTTTTTTGAAATGATTTTATTATTTATCCAAACACTACACATATAGATTAATAAAACATTGGTTAAAAAAGAATGAATCCTATACCAAAGGAGGGTGCAAAGGGTTTCAAACAAGCGATGGCTCAAATACACTCCAACAACATTTCAATCAACACAATCTTTATTCTAGTTTATTTAATTAATCATTTTTTATTTACACACAAAGTAATATTATAATATACACTAAATATAACGGTGCATTCCATGTATATTGATACACATATAGTATACCCTAATTTTATTTACATTTAAACAATATTTTTTTAAGAAAAGAAGAGAAGGATTATAAAAGGTGTGTTAAGGATAAATACACATCATGTATTTATTGGTGATAAGAGAGAGAGAGAGATAGAAAGAGAAAGAGGGTTTACAAGTTGCCTCCTTGAAAGTGCCTTTGTATAAGGTATTTGGATCAACCTGAGTAAGAGAAACTACTTGTGATTTGAAGGAAGATGTGGATTCTACTGTTCGAACCATAACATATGTCCTATTCACTCATATTGAAACAAATTTTCTTGACTTTTAGGTGGTCTAGGATGATGCTTACGATAACCTTGCTTCAAGACCAAAAGATGCCGAAGGTGGACTCATTCCTTTGCTAGATATTTTACATTATCGAACTCCTTGGATTCTTACTCTAAAATGATAAAAACCTGAAAATAATTTCAAGAGTCTTCTAGGGAAGGAAATAAATAACTTAAGGGTTTAAAATAAATAAATTAACCAAATTAAGTTTTAGAATGACATGACATATTATAATATTCAAATTTAGTGTTTATAAAATCATTTTTATAAAATTTTAATTCAAAACAAGTAATGTCCACACCATTACATACTTACCTAGTTGAAACAGAATAGGAACACCCAACTTCACACTCAACTGGATTACCCATGTTATAAATTATCTTATAAATCTTCTCTATAAAATTTCTAAGCCTTCCCAATATTTTGGTTTGTTTCAACTAGCATTTGGTAATGTTTTCCATCATTAATAATAAATTTTTAGCATTACCCACTATTGGTTTCAGAATAGAAGAAGTCGGTGGGGGTAAGTGATATACATAGGTATTCCCTGTACTACAACTCATAACCCATGAATGAATATTACTCTTCTAGATAAAATTATGACACCACTAAATCAAATGGATATAAATTCTCTCCAGGTGAAGTATACAAACCTCTAGTTGAATAAATATCCATGTTGATGTGAGGTTGAGGTTCCCAAGAAAACAATTAAGAAGTGAAATAGAAAAAAATGAAGCAACCAACCTTAAACCATAACCCACTCTTCTAATTTTTTTCATATTCCTTAGAAACGACATTAGAATTTAATATTTATGTCATGAAGACATGCCAAATTAATTCCCTAAAACAACTAACTAGGTAGCTAGTGAAATTAAGGGTCGACCCCACAGGGAAATATAGGAGAATAAATTTTAGTCATAAGTTGGTGATCATCATCTTATTATCTTAAAAAATGTTTGATAAAAAAGAAATGAATGGATAGAAATGACTTGAAAAAGAAATTTAAGTCAAAAAAAGATTATAAAACCTAGAAAAAAAGATTTTCAGGGTTACAATTTGATTAGTTTTAATTATAAAATTCATTCCTTAGCATTCAAAATTATTTATGATATGGTTCACCATTGGTGAAACGAGTTCATTCCCTATAAATAGCTCCATAATTTTGTGTCCTTCCATCCAAATAGTATTTTTTGGCATCCCAAAATGAATTTTAACCCAAGTACTAAATATAAGTATTATTGAAATATAGGGTCGATACTAGGGGGAATTATTAGGTATTTTTCATTGTAACTTATTAAATCAATTATTTTATGATTCAATATATGGTTTTATAAATCATCAAATCTTCAATTAACCCTAAATTGTAACTTATAAGGGTTTACATCTCTGAAAACATAATTTGATAAATTGGATTTTAATCATTATAAGGAGATGTTTTGGGGGTGTTTCCTTTAATAAAGGTTACATGTATTGTACCTTGTTGAGTGTTTTTATCGTAATAAATTATCACCATTGAGATTCAATTTCATAAAAACCTCCTTGGTCTGGTAGGGTTCAAGAAAAATTCATAGAATTTTATTTCTTGGTCTAAGAGTTGTTTTCTAGATTATTTTCTTAAGATAAAAACAAAAATGATAGTGATTATACCTAATTATCATAGGTATAATTTTAATACATCCTTAAAAGATCCATGGGAATGTTTATATTGGTCTAATACAACACATCTAGTGAATTTAATAAATAAAACATGAAGAAGATAAAAGGTAAATAAAAAATTTCACAAAAAGTATAACAAGATTCAATTCTCGTTTACGACCCTCCATTATCATACACACCCAAAAACACAAGGGAAGTTATATAATCATCAAAGAAATGATGAAAAAATATCTTTTCACCTATAGTGTTCATTAAAACTAGCTAAATAAGAAATTACAACCCACTATAATAAATATCTCTAAAAATTATTTATAATGAGTTTCAATCTCTCCTCCCACAAAACTCTATTGTATATCTAATGGATACCACTCTAAAATGGTCAAAGAATATTTAAATGTAAAAACTCATATTTTGTAGAAGTGGTTAGGGTTCATAATACCTGGTCAAATAGCAATTATGGAGGTAGATGATAAGTTTGTGGTAGTTGTTTAATAGTACACAGTTTCTACGCACAATTTGTTTAACCATTCACAGGCTATGATATTAGATCCATTTTATATATTTGTGGAACATGGTCTACTGTAAATGTTACATGGTTTAGTAAAATATTCAAAAAACATGAATCTAGTTCTGTGTCCTTGGTGCTCCACCTTGCATTGTTAGGGGCTGTTCTGAACGGTTTTAGTAACCATGTGTAAATCATGTGATCTCCAATACCGCTTCAAATATCATTTCCACATGGTTTACTAGTGAAGCCACACTTTTTTAACCATGTTTTAAGACTAATTTTTAATGCTCCATGTCTTTCATGGTTTTCTTCATTGGGGTGCATAGTTTTTGTGACTTAATAGTTTCCATTCGCTATGGAAAATGGGTCCAAATACCTCCAAATTTCCTATGAAATTACCAGTTTATGAAAAATATTATTGATCCTTCATTGGATGAACAAATACCTCATATAAAGGAATGTTAACTATATAATTACATGAAAATTTATCCCAAAAATATTTTAATGTAATTTTAGGTAAGAAAATGTTTCTTTCACACAAGTGCTTAATTTAGATTTCTCTCTCATGTCTTATATTACATGAAAACTAACTTGTCTTTTTATTAGTGGTGTGTGGGGTAAGTCTTAGGGATTTACTATAAGGTTTTATACTCACACCCTTGAATATACACCTTGGAGCGTATATAGATAATGCTTATTATGATACTGAAAATGGGACGGTATCATACTTTACTAGTGAAGCACCTTGATGTCATGGTCTTTGTTGTGGGGAGTTATATCACGGTGATGTCCATTTTATGGCATCTAGGTAGTGACACTTTGGTACTTTGAGTCATTTGTGTCTTGGGATTATAAAATTTTTCTATGTATTGTCTCTATGAAACTCTGATTATTGTATTGATTGGTTTTGTGAGTTTGATTAGTTTTATATCATGCATCATATTATGTCTTATTAATTTTCATATATTATAGGTTATGTGTTGGAAAGGGTAAACCATCCCCAAATATCTTTTATACCCTTGTAATTTATTGGAAGATTGATTTAACCTAAGGTTAGTGGATTTTTAGTAGTTCCAAAGCCTATGGTTTGGGGTTGGGATGTTACAGTCCATGACAAACATTATTCAGGGAAAAATCAAAGTCATACTTTGAGAGGTCAATTATCATTACACTTCATGAAATATATATCAATATGTACATATATATACCCAATGTGAAATAATGTTAAAATGGGGATTTAATTTTTTATGAACTGAGACATTTTATATTCTTAAAATTATTTTAAGAACACTTAACAAACTCATAAATAATTATCTATCTAATATATCATATATGATAGACTACTATACTAGAATTATGTTTTCTTTACTTTAAGGGGGTTTTCTAAACTCATTACATCTCAATGTAATTATTATTACTTCTTTATGTAACCATATTATAAAACCGTTCAAATATACTCTTTAGTGGGTAGCATCTATGAAGTAATACAATTAGAATAATAGTGAACTTATGAATCATAATCCTAAGGTCTAAAACCTTTAACTTATTCACACTCCTTAGTTTCACAACATAATATGTTACAATGTTAATAGATTTTTTTTTATACTTAGAAAATTTTATTTGCACATCACCATACTCAGAAACCTTTCCAACACACTTTTTCCTTGAAATACTTTGGTAATTAGTTTAACTATTTACAATATTACTTCACCAATACATCATAAAATCCTCCTGGATATAAAGTGATGCTTACTTTTTATTTTGACTGGAATAATATTTTATTTGTAAATTTGAACCTGTAATCACAAATATTCTCTCAATAGAACTTATAAATATATTGTCTTTATAATATCTTGCAAAGATATAAAAATTCTATTATGTTGAAAAATAAATCTTATTTCATTTATTAATAAATTTTTTAAAAAACTATTGTTACCATATCATATATGGTATTCTATGTGTTTAGATATTTTCTTAAAAGAAGACTATTCTTTAAAATATTCAACTGATGGTGGTAGAATCTTCATTCCTTATATTCTAATAAACATTTGGATAAAAAAATTCTTATGGATATTTTTTAACCTTATTTTTTCCCAAAACATGTCATAAAGTTTGATGATTCATAAAACATGTGTATTTAATCCATCATCTCATATTGTTCATAACAATACTCTATTAACAAATATCCTCTCTCATCAAATACTAAAAATGAGATAAAGATACAAATACTTTACTTAATTCCATATGATATTGATATATTCCTCTACATTCAAATATTTCATATACCAACTCTTTACTTTATCACTTGAATACAAAGTATAAGCTCTACTAATTCTTCCATTTATTTTGAAATCCTTTATATTTACAACATTTGTAAAGTATAGATTTAGTATCACATACCCTTTAAAAATGAATAATTGTTTTCTATAACACTAATACCTGAAAGTGATGTTCCATGGAGTTTCAAAAACCCCCTCATGTATTCAAGACAATTCCATACTATAGAATAATTACTCCTCCTTCCTGATAACACTTTTATCTTTCAATGACCTATACTAGATACTTAATAAAACATTATTAGACTTTCCAATTATTTTTTCTTCTTTCAGTTTGCACTTTTACCCACTTGTAATATCTATAAAATACTAGAACTGGGATATCACATTCTCAACTCATCTTTTATCAGTATTTTGAGAAAACATAGAGAACATTTCTTGAATACCTTCACATTGTCAGAACATGTCCACTGATGACTATATAATTATTTTTATAACTAGAATATGCCTTAAGGAAACCTTCAGTCTCTCCAGGTCATTAGTATACTCAATCATATTAATTATATGAGTGGAGAATAAATATCCTTAGGACATTTTTCTACTAATTACTTTAAAACATTGAATGAATCATTTTATACTTCACATAAGAATCTATAATCATTTTTTGAACTACTTTAGTGGTTCATTACTCAATAAGGGTTTACTATAATACCTATAATCTATCTTACATAAAAAGTGTTTTTATGTTACTAGTAATAGAAGTTTATTTCACTAAGCTTATAATTATTTAGGATTAATCTCAATGATAAGTTTAATAATGATGATTCTATTCATCTGTAATATAATCTTTTATCAGGTGAGTATCTTGTTTTACAAACATTTTATAATGATTTTTTTAAATGTTCTCCCACTAAAATGACAACCCCTTTTAAATTCATCATATTTATTAGTGGTACAATATTTATATTTAAATAATAAATGAGTCCTCATTGAAATTCATATCATCACTTCACTATTTAGGTATGACATCATCCCAATCATATCATATATGACCCTTGGATGGTTGATTAAAAAAAACTGGTCCTGATCCATCATATGTATAAACCCAACCCTATTCCTATGGTATCCTCACTTGTAGGGTTTCCTAGATAAGTGTAACCCAAATATTATGGCATAAATGATTACATAACTCTAAGGGTTATCCATTTACACCATGCCTCACTCAATATAATCCATGGTCACCCAAATTTGATAGAACCAACAATGTTGAATGATTGAGGTCTCGACATGCATTTTATTTGGAATAAATATGACACTTAGTATTTTTAAATGAAGTTTAATTTCAACATATTATATCTTGTTATTAATATTATGTATTCATGTTTCTAATAATTTATTTAAAATTCTATTTATTCTACCAAATCAATATGTTAAATCCATATTTCCATGAAACTCTCTAAATAACTTATGGATTGTATTACTAACCCAAATTAAAGTACAACTATATTCATACATAACCAAATGTATCCCATTAATAAGGTATATAAAACCCTTTCATGTGAAGGATTATAATTAAAAGAAATTAATAATCCCTATAAGAGTAATACGAGAGCCACAAATAGTCAACCCTCACTTTTCTTAATAGGGAATAAGTCTCCAGGACAATGCACAATCTAACCCAAAGTCCATATACCCAAATACTATGTAGAGATCTCAATCCTGTCATAAATCTTACACATTATATATATAAATCATAAATAACTTCTTAATTCAAGTTCATAATTATATAAAATCCAAATTCATGGTATAATAAAAATTAATCCATTATCATACCTAGCATGTAACTCCTCATATGAAGGTATAATAATTGTTAGAAGCAGTTTAAACACCTTTTAAACTAAATCATACATCAAAATTCATAATATAAAAATTATATCAATGAATAAAGTAGGGAATAATTAAATAAATGAACAATTCATAATTTTAAACATTAGATACACTATTTATTAACAATTAAAAATTAAATATAATTATAAAAATTTTATAATTTAGAAAGCATTATGAACAATCCATAATTAAATAAATATAAACACTTATATATTCATTTCCAATATGAACTCTTTCATATTGTTTATTATATGGAATTTTTATTAAATGAATGATATTATATGAAATATAAACATTTTATATTTCCATTATATTATGTAAATAAATTTACATAAACAAAATTTCTTATATTTATATTATTTAAACTTAGATCAAATCAATATTCCAAAATTATTTTGATTTATGTTGATTGATTTAAAAAAATTCCTTTCTAATTTCAAAAAGTAAAATTAAATATTTTGAAAAATAAATAATACTAAATATAAAAACTATTTATTTTTTCCTTGATTTGTTATAAAAGTTTTATAAATTACACTTATGATTTATAAAAGAAAAATTTATTTAAAAATTATAATGAATTACTTATAATTAGAAAATATATTTTAATATTTACAATTAATTTTTATGGATATTTTATTTTAATGGGATGAGGGTAAATCCCCTTTTATTGAACATAAAAAACCACTTTTATGAACTAGGTGATGAGGGAACCCGTACATGGGAAAAGGCACAAAAGGGAAATAAAAAACACGAGCCAAAGGTATTAACTTGTTCAATCCTAAATGATCAAAGGTAAATTGACGTTAATACAAGAACTAGAAAAAATATCATCGTCCCTACCAGACATTGCAATAGTGAGATCAATCAATAGTGATGCATCACCCCCCTTCCAACAAGTTTCACCATGCTAGTCCAACACAATGTAGAAGATCACCCCTCTAACCCACACTGACATGAGGGAGGAGGACCATATGATAGGTGATAGCTCACCCATATCTCTTTCAAGCCTCCCACCCAACAATGCATGTGAGGAACTGACTACACTAACAACCTGATGTAATGTACAACTAGACTAAAGAAACTATAAAAATTATAGTAAATGATATTCCATGTTTGTAGGAATGAATCAATAGTTCCCAATCATCGTATCCTATGACTTGAGTTCTGATGTAATATTAAACTAGTTTCTTTGAAACTCATGTATTGGGAGATATGTTAAAATATACAAGTATTAGGTGACCTCTATAAGAATGATACAACATGTAGGGTTTTCATCATATTAATCGAGTGATACATAAGAATAACCAATATGCGTGACATCCTACATATTAATAATATAATGCCTATGTAAGATAAAAATAATTTTTAAATAAGATTAAACTAGAACGAATGTATGATTTATCTTAAAAATCACAAGTCTTTGTATAATTATCTCCATCAGGGAGAACATTGTGCCAACTAACATGAGAATAAACATGACATAGAGCATCACACATATAGAGAGGCTCTATTCCCACATAGTATTGACTTCACACGGGTATACCTTTTGTGTCATTAACCCTTATTTATAATTACATTCGATATGACCCACATAATAATGATTCAACACCTTTTTGAGAAAAAAATATTCCCTAGTGATTTTAATCATATTTAATTACTCAAAACTAATCATAGATATTTATTCAATGCTTTTTTATAGCATCAAGAATGATTCATGCTTTGACTTCATTATTATCATGATTTATAGATTCTAATGCATTGTGTGCATTTGATACCACTACTAGGATACTTAATATCAAACAATATTTGTTAATTAAAATGAATGAAATAAAAAAACATATATCCAAGATCACCATGAAAGAAACCCCCAAACAAAATCCTATATAAAATGAATAAAATGCTTGTGTACCTTAAACCATAGCAATTATGCATCAACCTTTGATTAGTATGATCTTGATAAATATTATAATAGGTATCCAAAAGATTTACCTCCTCCATGGTGCATCCATGAGATAAACTAATTACCCATTGCATGGGTGGGATACTTCTTCCTTTTACGACATGCTAGTATTTTATAGGGAAAAAAGGAGGAAGATGAGAGATTTTGGGATTAGGATAATCAGACAAATCTTGGGAAAGAATGCGCTAACTCACCCACAATGCTTAGAACTCATTTTATAATATTTTGAGGAAGATACTTGAACATTCATGCATGTACTCATGTATTATAATGCATGAGTAAATGACTTGTAACCCATCAAACAAATGTATTTATGAATTAATAATATAAATACAACACAATTTACCCCTTACATTATGGATGAAAACCATTATGGAAGAAAATAAAAACATTAGAATTTAACATTGATTTGATTCTAGATATGGAAACCTTACCAAAATAATCATACCATGTGATTAATAGCTAGTCATATAATAAAAATTTCATGGAAATTATGTATGTTATATAATGAACATATGATATAACCATCGTATATCTTAAAATAGGGCTTAATTCATCACATTAATAATATATTTAGGGTAGATATAATTCATATACTCGATATAGGATACACATGATGAGTTGTTGGTGTAACAATAATCTCTATAATCAAGGATTGTGATCATACAAATTTAGGAAAAGTCAACTACCGAATCATAAAATCAAAACATATTATTATCTATTTATGAAAATCACTGATTATGATTATTCTTCTCAATTAATTTTTTCATAAAAGGGTTTTTCCTTCTTGCTGCAATTCTCAATACAATGATATTTTCCAATTAATCCATGTTGGATAGTAATTGTGTCATCAGGATTATCTAAAACACCTGTTTATGTGGATATAATCTTATCACCATAACATAGTACCTTTGAGAAGAACATGGGTTGTTAACATGTTTTGGACAATAACTATTAGCTTCTTCAAGTGTTATTCTTCTTGAACCACGAACACCAGAAATCCAGTTTCCATGATGAGGCTTGGATGCCTTCATAAAATAAATTTCATTCATCTATAACATCTCTCTAAACTCATCTCTTTCTATTCTAGACACCATCAAACACATAAAAGATTCACATTTCATAATGAATTTATAATAAACACAACATTTGATAACTTCTCCTTTTGGGTAAATATGTAAATCAATCATTACCTTCCTTGATTATAAGTGTTTCAACATGACCCATTAGTTAAATAAAAATTATAATATTATATCCCTTTGATTTTTTGTCAATCCATACTATTTTTGGAAATTTCATTGTTATTTTACAATTTTATTCAATAATACTCACATGGATCTCATCTATCATTCACACATAAATTTAAATAACTAAAGATATGACTTTCATTAACTCTTTACCTACTTGAGTCATGTTTGATGTAGGAAATAAGTGTGAATGGAAATATTTCACAGTTTACTAAAAAATAATTATCTAATATAAAAACTACTTAAAATATTTAATCATAAAAATAATAAAATTTTCAAATAAAATATATAAGGATAGGGTATTTTCAAATAAATATCCTTAAGTCGGGGGAGGTGGATAAAATTTAAGATTCATCCTATAATACTCAAATAAAATTGTATCCAATGGTTTTATAAAAATATAAACTACATATTTTATTCATTCCAATGTACTCTACCTTGTAATTTATTTCTTGATCATTTATTTGATAAAGTGTTACCAATTCTCAATAAATTAAATGAGTGAATTTTGTACTAGGTTCTTCATAAGATCACTCAAATCTTGTTGTCAAAAATGATAACCATATCCATTTTCACTTTCTCACTGATATCATTAAACTATTGATTAATATAAATTAGTTAGTTAAAATCCCTTGTTTAAGAAATTAACTCAACTTCTATAGTTCAAAGTAAATGATTTATTAATTATATCTACATCATACTATACACTTTTTGTCGATGCATATTATTGATGGGTTTTATGTGTTCATCATATTAATGATGGAAATGGAAGTAAAAACATATTAATCTTGATCAATACTCAATAGAATTAATGTGAATAAAACATTTAGAACATCATACTTGTATTTTAGTAGAAGTAGCCTCTATCTCAATATATAAAGTTGGATAATGATCCCTAAATAAGAAAAAAAGTCTTATTACCTCTGATGGGTTACACCGACAAAAGTATCCCACAATGAATTATGAAAATTCTCATACACATGAAGGGGTGCTATCAACTTCATTATGAAGTGATGAAAAAAATACCAAAAAGAAGATAGATTTAGAACACTTTATATGAAATTGATGATAACTACTACAACAAAAAATTAGGGAACTCATTCCCTTTTATTAGTTATGCCTGATACTCTCCATTTAATAAAATGCATCACCCATATTGGGTATAATTATATATGTTACTTCTCATTGGAGAATCCATTAAACCCATTCAATGAATTTGAAGTCCATGTTTAATCCATTTATAATGGATTAGAAACTGAAGGAAACAATGTGTGAGGTAGGTGGCAGATATATAAACTCATTACATTGGGTGTAACATAGTCTTGGTTTTCATCACATGAACCCATGATATGTTGGTACCAATGTAATATTGGTCTCATGATTTAGGATACATTGTAAATAATATATCATTAATATATATGCATAAAATGCATAAAATGTTTTATGTACATCCAAAAATCTCTCTATTTCACTAAAATCCATGAGGACTCTATGAAAAAAATTCACAACTCTTTGTGAATCCATCAAATATCTTTTTCGATATTTTTTTCTTAAAATATGTTTATTTTGAAACAAACCCTTTGTCCAAAACCTAATCCTTATTCAAAAGCCTAATTTCATGACTCTTTGGACCTTATTAATATTGAAAATAAATATAAAACCAATATTTCATAAATGCAAGCAAAGAGTGTCCTCTAAAAAAGTGCGAGTGCTACTCATGTTACTGAGGTTTCTAGTGTGATATCCATAAAAAATAATCATATCTCTATATGAACTTGTCTAACATAAGATTTATCATATACATCATATGTATACCTACACAATCCCTTTTTTACTTTACATCGAATTTCCACTAGACATTAAACAATGCCAATCTATTTTATGTTATCTAATATTTTCTTGATTCTCTGAAGAAGACTAAACAAGTCGATAAATACATCACATGTCATCCGTATAACATATAAACACATCACATGTCACTCATCCAAGTATTTTAACACATCATATGTGAATCAACTAAGAATAGGCATAAAATGTCCCAGTCTAAATCAATCAAGGGACATATTTCTGTACTCATCATACAAGAAAACAAATCACCTCTTGGTAGTATTCCAATTGATGACATGATAAACAACATACCCAACCATCCTTATATTAGCTAAATTTTAATGGATTTTATAATATTTTTTCAAAGTATAAAGGTTCTCATGTGAGGTATCTTTCCAAACAAAATTAAGAAGGACTGATTACAAGCATATATCCCTAAATATATCAACAGATATATGAAATTCCATAGGACATACTTTGTGGTTTGGTGCAAATAATAAGTCTCTTCTTATTAACTCATGATTATAATCTTAAAATATCATATAAACCCATTTTTAATGAGTAAAATATTCTATTCATGATAATATTAACATATCAGCAAAACCCATAATACTTAGTGACAATTATATATTAGGAACAACTCAAAGTTATACTTTGAAGGGATATTATCATTCCACCATTCATGTAAAGTAAATTACAGCACACATGAATGAATGATAAATATATTTTGACTTTATTATAATAACATGTGACATTATGAAACCATTACATCAATCACTTATGTATCTTATACTAAGAGACTCTACATGACAGTCATGCATGAGGTGTGATAACAGTTTCATCAATGGATTTACTACATTTTTATCTATAACCACCCAATAGATGTTAAAACTTCCCCGATCAATGATTTAACATATGAGACAGTATTTTTTAATGATGTGTTTGGTAGTTTGGTGCAACAAGGTTCCTTATATTGATAAATAACTCCATTATTGTCATATTAACGTTTGATTTCTCCCTTAATACTGGGAACCACCTCTAGTTCATAGATTAACGTCCTAATACAAATAGATTTGTTTGTATAATATAATGAAATGATGTAATCTACCCATATTATTGGGTCCCCTATGGTTTCTTGTTTAGAAATATTCCAACTATTAGATTCATTATTTCTAAAAAACAAAAAACTAGATAGAGAAATCATACCATCTTTGAAAAATTGGAAACTTGAATTCATGTAACCATTTATATGAAGTTCATCATCTCCTATAAATATTAAGAATGTATCCTTAGTCCTTATAAAGTAATTTAGAATGTTCTTGACAATAATATAATGGTTCTCAGAAAAATTGGATTGGTATTTAGAATTTACGATAAGAGCATAGGTGACATCTGGTTGGGTTCACAACATGGTATACGTGATTGATACTATGAAAAATGAATAGGGAATTATATCAATTCTCTATTAATATTTATACTAATTTTGTAATATTTATAATATTCATGTTATTTAACACTATAAAATACCTCCTTTTAGAGTTATTTATACTAAACCTATTCAGAACATTACCAATGTAAGTGTCCTAGATGAGTCTAAGATGGATCCTATATATATATATATAGATCTTCACACCCAGTATGTAGGTTGTTTCACCCATGTGTTTCATCTATAAGCATTTATATAATCACATATTCATATAGTAAAGTTTTAATATGTCATTATTGACAAGTATTATTTCATATACTTACAATATCTAAAACACTAATATACTTCCACTAATAAATTTATATAAATAAGAATCATATATGTTTTTAATGAAATAAAATTCATCAATTACATCATCAAACTAGGTATTCCAACCCCAAGAAGTATGCTTCGATCGATAAATGGACCATTGTATCTTTCCCACCTTATCAATATCATTTATAACTTCAAAAACTTTGTCCTGTTTATATACAGACCATTTAATAAATTTCTATCAAGGAAAGTTGTTTTGACATCCATATGATAATCTCATATTCAGAATAAGATACCATGAAAACAAAAATCGAAATGAACTTTATCATCTCAACAGGTGAAAAGTATTTTTATAGTAAATACCATGAATTTTATTGTAATATTTTACTATCAAGAATTATTTATGGGTAAAAAATATACCATACTTGTACAATTTCTTTTCAAAAACCCACTTTCTCTCTATGGATCTTACCTCTTTAAGTGCATCCAAAAAGTTACAAACTTGGTTAATGTACATGGATTCCATATCAGATTCCATTTCTTTCAGCCATTTATTATAATTATAACTCTCTATGGAATCCTAGTAGGAATTAGTTTTATATTTTAGGAACATTATCTCATTACCATTTTATAGGAGAAATCCATATCTCATGAGTTCCTAATGAATCCTACCAAAGCTTTAAGGTTCTTGTGTATTTTGAGTCAGTTCTTCTCCCAAAAATATTTTCAAGACTGGATAAACCTATACCTTAGGAAAACTTCCTATTTTTTGGTCTTGAATATCTCTATGTTACACTTTCCTTCCACTGAATCCTTGAGTAATGCGTCTCTTCTCAATAAAAACACCATGATGGGCCACAAACACTTTGTTTTTAGTAGGATTATATAAATAATATCCCATAGTTTCCTTAGGGTAACCAAAAAATAAGAATTTTTTATATTTATATTTAGTATTATTAGAATAAAATCATCATATAAATGATTCATACCCTAAAATATTTATAAAATACATAATGTGATGTATCCTAATATATATCTCATATGGTGTCTTTATGACTTATTTAAAAGAAACATGGTTTAGTAGAAATGCATCAACCTCTAGAGCATGACCCTAAAATGAAATAAGAAGGTCAAAATGACTCATCATCAATCCAACCATTCTAAGTTATGATTTATAATCTCATATATAGCATTCCATTGTGGTGTTCAAGGAGAGAGTTGTGAAAATATTACATAATCCCTTAAATGATTAATGAATTCCTACCTCAAGTATTCACCACCCGGATTTGATAAGAGGATATTTATACTCTTTCCTAGTTGATCATGTACTTTATTCTAAAACTCTTTAAACTTTTCGAATGTTTCGTACCTATTTCTTAATATAAAAACATATCCATACTGGATAAAGTCATTAGTAAAGGTAAAAAAGTACCTAAAACCACCACTTTTATGAGTACTCATTTTTCCACATACATCACTAAGTAAGAGATCCAATATCCCACTAGACCTTTCACCTTTTCCACTAAAAAGGTTCTTTGGTCATATTACCTAATAAAAAATATTTATAATTTTCAAACTATTCATAATTAAATGGTTCTAATAATCAATATTTATAGAGTATTTAGATGAATTTATCATTTATATATCCATGGAGAAAATTACAAAGATAGAAAAGATTAGAATAATCCCTAACCTTCTTATTATGAATTTTATAAATAACATTATCCATATCTGGAATAAATAAATCATTTATCACACTCCCAATTCCAAAAAATATTTAATTATTATATATATAACAACTCTTGTTCTAAATAGTGAATGAAAAACTCATCTTTTCCAAACAAGTTACATAAATCAAATTTCTATTTATGGAGGGAACATAATTAATGTTCACCAATTATATTATTAATCAACTTGGTAAAATCAAATCATAAGTTCCTAATTATAATTCAAGTAATCTTTCTCCATTACCAAAAAATGATATAGTCCACCCTTTGTAAATTTTCTCATATCTCCAAGTGTATGTTTTTAATCATAGTTGTGTGACACACAAATGGTATTGAATACACATGAGTTAGAGTTAGTGAAGTTGACATCTATAACACTCACACTTAGATGCTCTAAATTCCTTACTTTGAGAACACTTTTCATCCCTAGAGACCAATCAATAACCCTTTTATATGTCATACCTATAAGGGATCTCAATATTATTGTCATAAAATAATATATAAGATCTTACAAAAACTTATACATAGTGGAGTATGATGTATTATATATTTTCATCAAATACTTTCAATGAAACCAATCCCACTAAAAATTATAACCCCATACATCATATCCATTTATTGAGCCAAGATTCATATTTTATCGTGACTTATACTATCTTGATCATGTAAATAATTCATGACTATATCTCATAAGAAATAAATTTATCAATAATATCATAGAATATTCTTGGATATATAATTGGATAACTCTTTATCCAAATCCATTATAAAGAGACAATGTAATATATTCCACCGATATCCTTACCATTATGGTTTTCTAACTAGTGTAACATAAAGAAAATGATAATAATAAGAAATATAACTATTTAAGTATCCATATTACTTTCTTTCCTTATGAAATATAATTCATGGGAACCTATTCATTACGGTCTCCCATAATAAATGATCAAGGTCCTGAAAATTACCACTCTATAGGGAATATCACAATTAGTTTTTCAAAGGATTTTCTTAAAAGTTTCACTAGTTTAATCTAAATATCATACATATTAAACTCATTACATAACATGAAATCAGTTCCTATCTTAGGTTTTATTCCTTTTAAATATTCATGCTTCTAATGATTTAGTTTTGGAATCCCTATTCCATACACAAAAGTTATGTATTCACACCATATTAATGTGTAAATCCTTACAAAACCCACAAGTTTATGTTACTCACCCAAAAATAGAAGCTGAACATATTCATATATATATATATATATATCTAAATTTATATCATTCATAAGGTAAATTAACTTTTCATATAAATTCATAGAGTTATATGTGATTGAAAATATCTACATGAGTAAACCCATAGAAACAGATAACCAACCCTACATATTTCTAGATCATGGCATAAGCGTATTGGCTGGTAGATAGTTTGACCCCAAGACCCTCTCCCTAAGGATAATTAATCAATATATAATTAAATTAATTATATATCTAACACCTAATATGTATAAAATATATTCAACAACCTTTATAAATATTATAACTATAAATAAATCATGGTCAAGGTAGACGACAAACTAAATCTTTTGGAGTCTCACATAGATTGTAATATATGACTCTATTTAATAAAAATAATTTATCATATAAATAAATCATACTCAATATTCACAATTCATAAATAGTTTATAATCATTAATATTCTAAGAATTAAAAAATAAATAAATATTTTATTTATTTTCCAAAACATGAGTTATCAATATGAACCTTTCATATTTAATTTAAGCATAAAAAATATCATTTTATAATTCCCAAAAAGAATTATTTATATGTAATTTACAAATCATAATCAAAATTAACTAAATATAATTTTTTTTAGTTTTTTTGTATATTTCCACTTGAAAATACGTTGACTCACAATGTAATGTCATAATAAAGTTCACCAATTTAGGTTGACACTAACATGAATAAAATGAGGCGATGATAGGGCATAGTTCAACCATGATCGGAAACATAGATTCAATCACCATATTATGGGGTGTCTACATGATAATTCAATGACACTGCTTAGAGATTTCTATTTGATAAAAAAGTGACCCTCCTTTGGTGAATCCTAATATGGGACTCAAATTAAGAAGGAACTATTCATCATTTATACACACATTTTTTTCCTCGTTTGAAATTATATTGTATCACAACATAATTTCTATCCCACTCCCTATATTATGTTGACACTCAAATTAATTTTAAGAAATGGAAAAAAATTATTAGTTTTTTATGGTGCACAATACAAGATGCATTATACCTATAACATACTGTACTTCTCACACTCCACATTACATTAATAACTTAACATAATGTTGAGTTCCCATCACATATTATGTTATCGAGCAACATATCTTCCAATGTTTCCCGATATTATGTTATCATATAATATAATTTTAAGAGTGGATAGACTAGTTTATAATTCTTCATACATGTTATTATTTAAATGAGTAAGAATAAAAAGTAAATTTATAGAATAAGAAGGCTTTGATCCTATTACGGGTTTTGGGTGTTCATCACATGAATGATGGTAGTTGAATAAAAACTGTGAAAATACTGATATATCTTTGATAAAATCAACTAACATGAAAAAAATGAAGAATAACACACATGTATTGTAGTATCAGAAGCCTCCATATTGATGGAGAAAGTTATATGATGATCACTAAAGTATAAAAAAGGATTCCTACCTCTAAGGGTTACACTAGATAAAAGATCCCATAAAACTTCTTTATAATTCATATACAAACAAAGGGGTGTTATATACTTAATTTTGTGTGGATGAAAATTTTACTAGGGAGAAAATAGATTTATAAATATTTACAAGAAACTAATGATCAATACCACTACTAGTGAGTGAACTCATTATATTTATAGGACATAGTTGATTATCTCAATTTAGTTAAACATGTTTCCCATACACAATTTATTGGGTGTCATCCAGTGTGTTACTTCCCATTGGATCATCCGATAAACCCATTCAACGAATATCAAATCCATGTTTAATCTATTCATAATGGATTAGAAACTTAAGTAAACCATGTGGGAGAAAGGCGATATATGCACACACTCTTTAAATTGGGTGAAATGTAGCCTCATGTTACACTTCATGAAATCATATTATATTGGTACCAATATAGAATATAACTATGGTTTTATTTTTTTATACAAGATTTCTCTAACCCAATTTTCATCATAATTAGATACTAGCACTTAATTTATCCCTACTTTATACATAAATCCATAGTCAAGTGTACCTTACACATACAAAATGATCATCTTCACTTCCATAATATGCTCCTCATTTGGATTACTATGAAATTATTCTATCAATAATGTTATAGAAAATTTATATAATTATGTTTCCATCAAGTAAAACAACCTTCCAATAATTCTAAAAAATAGTATCAAATCAATTTTTTTTCATTATCACACATTCAATGTTTAGTTCCAACAATGATTAGTATTAAAAATAGCTTGGAATCCTTTATATTAAACTTATTTAACATATCCTTATTAGATTTTACTTGAGAGGTTAATGTTCACTCACCTTGTTGATTAACTTACAACTTGAGGAAATAAGCTAGTTCTCGAATCATTAAAATTTCAATATCTAATATCATCATTTTAGAAATAAAATCACTTGTTTTCTTAATTCTTCTAATAAATATGACATTATAAATGTAGACAAGTACCATAAATTATCCATCCTTTGATCTTTTAACATAGAGATTGTGGTCAACACCACCTATCTTTAATATAATTTCTCTAGGTACGTATTCAATTGATATTACCAAGTTCTCGATGCTTGTTTCAAGATATTTAAATGCTTATTATGATGGAATACCTTGATTTTATTTCCATAAAGTCAAAAAATGATCAATTTTTTAACGAAGAGATCTTCATTTAACACTATTTTCAAAAATTCCATCTTCACATCCATTTGATAGTTCTTTAAAATATTTTTTATTGTTATTTAGAAAAATAATTAGATTAATTCAAGTATCTTCATTGGTTTGAATACTTCTTCAACATAAATTCCATCAATTTTATTTCACTCTTTATAAATAGATCCATCTTAATCCAAATAATGTTTCTATATTTATAATATTTGTTCTTGAATACTTATTTTATTTCAATGGTTTTTGATTGTTTGGACTCTTCAAAAACTCCTATGTTCTTTTCTTTTTAATTTTTCTAATATTCTAAATCATATATTTAACCAGTTATTCATCCTTACTTATTCTTCAAAATATATGGGTTCAATAAGTGATAAAAAAATATTTATTCAATATTAATCATTACCTAGGTTTTATTTGGTGTCATTTTTCATTGAGGATGTTGGAATCATCCACCTTAATACTTTTACTTTGAATTCCAACTATATTTGGTTAATAACTGACCTTAAATCCATATTTATTTTTTGATTCCATCATAGAGTATTGTTGTAATATCCCAAACTAGATTGGATACTAAATCCCACCCCTAAGATGAATCATATTTCTACTCAACACTTATTTCAATCACACAATATCAAAAGGATCAATTGATAAATAACCACCCATATAAACCATGGAGGAATAGTGTAATAACCCAATCCAACAAAAACAACATACCTATAATCCAATATATAGTAGAAACCATAAATGCAATTCATAGAACCATAATACATAATTGAAACAAGAAAAATACAATATACAAATTGATAAAATTATAAACTAGGCCATCAACCACCCCTACATCATCGATGACATGAACCAACCACCCCCACTCTTTACTAGACCACCACTAATGATTTGTTATATCCCAAAAAAAATCATTAAGAAATTTAAAACTCATATAACATTACCTAAATATAAAATAAGATTACCATGGAGGGGGTAATTAAAATATATAGTATCGTTTCCCCAATACTCCCCATGCAACCCATTCATGTAAAAATCAAACAAGCTACACATTCATTTTATAAAATGTTCCCAAATTATAAAACCATTAGAATGAACCTTAAAAATCTACACACTTATAATAAAACATATAAAATCAAGAAATTGGAATAAAAAACCCAACGTTAATAATAATAATACATCCAATAATCAAATCCAATAATGCAATAGTTTAACCCTAATTAAGTAACCCATGCACCTGTATAAACAACCGAAACCTAAGGGAAACCTTAGTCCATGAGTAATATCTAAGAACGGGCATTACCAACTAATGAGTGAACCAAATACCACCAAACCACATATTTTATCTCATGAAAAGGTCCCTACTATAAAAATCTATGTAATGATAGAATAAATAAATCTCATGTTTATTAATATGAATTAGATATATATGGTTCTTATAAAAATATTAAGTAAATTTTTAAATAAAAAAGGAAATAGTTTTAATTAAACTCTTTTATTACAAGGTTTTATTTCTAAATTTTAATATTTTAATTTTAATAATGAATAAATTTTTTTAAATAAGCATATAAAATTTAACCTTGGGTGAAATTTTGGAATTTTTTAGAAAATATTTATTTTTGGGTGAATAGCGAAAAATACCATTTTTTTGTAAAAATATCATTTATTTTCAAGAAATTGAGTATTTTAAAAGTCCCATTATGTATTGAATATTATTTAAATTAACATAATTATTATTTATTTATATTTAATCTAATTAATTATTTTTAATAATCTTCATATTGGATTTTAGTATAAGTTTATTTTTGGGTTTAAAAAATGGGTTTTTTCTTCTGAAAACTTATTTAAAGTTCATAATGTTTTTCCATTTTAATCCATAAAAACAAACCTTAATGGGAAATGATTTAAATGAAATTAATATATTTTATATCAATAAATATTCATTCAAATAAATATAATTATTATTACTAGTCATATATTTAATATAGAATCATCTTTTACTTGAAAAATATACTTCTTGAAAAACTGATTTTTTCATTGTATATGTGGGTTTTATTTTAAATTAAAATTTCCAAATTATATGAGTTTAATTTCATAATTTTTATATATATTTTGAATAAAAATAATTTATATTATATAATAAGGTCAACTTAAATTTTTATCATAATTAATAGTTATAACAATAATAAATTAATTATCATAGTTAATGTAAAAACAGATTTATTGGAGGGTTAAAATAAATATACAAGAGTTAAAATGACCTAAAAACCTATCTGAAATATATTTTATGGACATATTTCAACTTTGTAATGTACAAGGATATATAATGGTCTATTTTGGAGACTTTTTTCAGGTGAAAAATATTGGCACACCGATTTATTTTAAACAATTATAAGTGTGCCACTCACCTCACTTATAAAAGGACACCCCCTCTACTATCATCTTAGCACCTTAAAAACCACTTTTCTCAACCAATATCTAGCAAAATATGTTCCTTACTTCGCTACTCACATCATAGATTCATTTTTTGGATCATAAATTCACCCTAAGAATGATTTTGGTGCTAAACTAAGGAGGTTTTTTGAACAAGTGAAAGATAAAGAATGTACATGATGATTCAAACTCAAGGTAAGTGGATTCTTCTCAATTTCCTTTCATTGAGTAATATTTTTATATTATGCATCTATATTCTCTTATGAGGTGTATATACAACCCCTTTTAAATTTTATATCATGATTTTTTCTATTGTAATGATATTTAAAGTTTTATTTAATATTATTCTTTTATGGGGCTTAGGATTGAAAAGTTTCCAAAGAGGTAAAGGAATTTATTTTTAAAAATAAACTTTTAAAGTCCCATTAAAACAAATTTTCTTCCATGTCTATGTTTTCTTAGAAATTATTTTATAAATGTGACTCTATTTATATGAGGTTTTTATAAAGAATTTTTTTTTATTTTTTTTAATGTTTTTCAAAAGAGGGATCTTTGTTGGGAATGATTGAATTTCTTTACAAATGAAAAATGGAATGTTTTATTTTAAAATATATGGCAACTAAAAAATTTCTTACCACTATAACCATTATTTGAAGTTTGGATTCCATTATAAGAATTCAGTTTCTCTTCAAAGAAAAAACCCTTTCCCCAAGTTCAGGGTAATTTATGTCTTGAAAATGGGGTTTTAAAAGAAATGAATATTTTTATATCTAAAAGTGTTTTTAAAATGTATTTATAATAGTTTTTCAAGGGTTTTATGATGAAAATTTGAAACATTAAGTTATTTTATTGATGATATAGTCCATGGACATTGTTTATGATGGGTGTGACTAGATAACACCAGGTGATACCATTGTAGCTTATATGATGGGTGTACCCAGATAGTGCTTCAATGCATTGGGTAATGATTATGTTCTCTGGAAAATCATATTAGAAGTCTACCATATAGTTATTAAAATTTTTTAGGGTTCTATAAGGTTTCTATAAGGGTTATAAGAGATGATGTCCTAAGTCAGCTAAATGAATTTTCTATGATTTATAATGAGTTTTAATGGAAATATTTAGATTTAAAAGAGGTAATATAATTATATTTTTAAAAGAAATTGGACCCCCTCTTAGGGAAAAAATGTATGATTTTTAAAAAATGGGTTTTAATGGGTTTTCATGTTTTTAACTAAACTAAATATTTTCTTATTTTTGCGACCCTTACTGAGTTTTTTGTGTTCATTGAATTTTTTTAAAATATTTTTCATAGGGTTTAAGAATGGGTAAGGGAAAATAAGAAGTCAAGTTTAAAGTTGTGAAGATTATTCAAGAAAGGAAGTCATCATTTATTTTAAAAGTTTTATATTATGGAAAAAGTGAATACTGATCATAAGTGTCCACTTTTTATATATATATATATATATGGTTTTGTAATGTATTAGTTATAAACCAATTATCTGAAACTAGAAACCTGAAAATATTTATAAATTTTAGTGAACTATTACTTTATTAAAACTCCAAATTATGTAATTTTTAAGGATGTATCCTTATAGTTGGTATTAGAGGAAGGTTTTAGATAACTTTATAGGTTAGGATAATGTTCATAGCATGAAATTTAAATATTTTACCTTATGGTTAAGTTGAAATGATATTTAATTTGAATATTACCATGTTAACTTGAATAAAATATATTTATTCAGAATGGTTTTCCCTGGAGGAAATGGGGAAGGTGTAGTGGGAAGTTTCTAAGACAAAAATATCCTTCTAATTTAGTATTCTAAGATGTATATAATTAGCATATAATTTTTTTTTTCATTGATGGATTAGTTTATATAGTCTATAAATAGTGATCATACCCATGTTAGAGAGCAACTAGATTTTACATAGAGAAACATGTCGATAGTTGAGAATTTCATAAGACAACACCCACTAGATTTTGATGGAACTTAGATCCAATGATATATTAATGATGGATAAATTCCATATAAATGATATTTAAATTCATGGGATGTTCATAACATCAAAAGTAAAATCTTTTAGTTTATCATTTTGAAGTTAACGCTAATCAATGGTGGTATCTGGTTAAGAACACCAGAGAGAAATATGTTCTTAATGCCATGGAATGGGAAACATTTAAGGATATTTTCATTAAGAATTATTTCCGTAAGGTTTCTTGAATATATATGGAGAAACATTTCCAAGAATTAAGGGTAAAAAATTATTATTCTATATCCACATATGAAGAAAATTTTACTAGATTGGCCAGATACATAGCATATTTTATTTGGGATATTCATAGTCAAATTACTATATTTTACTCAGGATTAAAACAAAGTTTATGAAGAGACTTGGTTGCATGATAATTTAAAATATATGAGAATTTTTTTCATTTTTTTTGAAAAAATTGAGATGGAATTTTCTGACACTTATGTGCCCCGTGATCATAAAATTAAGAAGTATCCAGGATGGTAGGTGATGGGGAAAAAACATTAAATAAATTTAGAGGTAAGATAACGAAGTTCCCATATTTTTGTAATTGTGGTAAAAAGAACCTTGGAAAATGTATTATGATATCAGAGTAGTGTTACTGATGTAGAAATTTTTGTCATATGACTAATGGTTGTAAAGAAAAAAAATCATAAATAATCTAAGATTGGGGTAATAGATAGCTATACAATGGTGATATGTTTTAGTTTCAATGAGTTTGGATATTATGCGAATGTTTTCCTAAAGTTAGTAACTTTGACAATACATTATCATGATTATAATAAAAAGGGTGTGAAAAAATCTTTTTCTACTACTACATTTGATATTGGGATGTCAAATGAATTGGTGATTGGTATATTACTTGTGTATTCAAATTATTCCAATACCTTATTTGACTCTGGATATTCACCTTATTTTATTTTTGAGAAATTTGAAAGTAAATTAGTAATATCACCTCTTATAAGTAATATTTAACTTTTAGTGTAAAATCCTGGTGGGAGTATTAAAGAAACAAATATTTAAAGGAATATCACTGTTTTTATCAGTGGAATGATCTTTCTTGAAAATCTTTTTGAACTGACTATAATAGAGTTTAATATATTTCTTGTTATGGATTTTATTTTAGTTTTTCATACTAATATAGATTTTATAGCTAATAAATTTATTTTCAATGATTTCATGCATTTGAAAACTCACCAAGAAGTTGAGAAATTGATTAGAGAAGGCGGTCAAGGTTACCTAGATCAAAAATTTTAAAAGAAATAAACTTTTAAAATTAGTGATGTTACAGTAGTTGATGAATACATGAATTTATTTCCTAATGATTTCCTTTGTGTTATTACTAATCGAGAGGTTAAGTTTACTATTGAATTAAATCCTGATGATAAGCCTATTTCAAAACCCCTTTAACGAATGACTCAAGTGGAACTTTTAGAATTGAAAAAGAAATTACAAGAGTTTTTAGATAAAGGTTTCATTCAACATATAACTTCACCATAGGGTGATCCTATTTTTTATTAATAATAAAGACAGTTTCATGAGGATTTTAATTAATTATAGAGTTTTTAGGAAAATCATTTTCTTGAAAAACTATCCTTTGAATTATATCGATGATTTTTTTGATCAACTCCAGGGATCTTAGTATTTTTTAAGGGTTGATTTATGATTTGGGTACCATTAGATGAAGGTTATGGAGGAATACATTCCAAAAGACAATGTTTCAAATTATATTAAAGCATTATGAGTTTTTGGTTATTTCCTTTGTATTTTATAATGAACTACTATATTTATGGATCTTTTAAATAGAGTTTTTCATGAGTTCTTGCATATGTTTGTGGTTGTGTTCATTGATGATATTTTGGTATATTCTATATGTTAGGGGTAACCTCAAAGACACTTAAGGATTGTTTTTCCAAACTTAAAGAAAATAAATTTTATGGAAAATTTAATAAGTGTGAATTTTAGTTTCATTTTTTTCCTTTCTCTTTTTGATTCTAGTGATAGAATAATTGTTAACACTAGTAAAACCAAAGTTATTAAAGATTGTACAATACAAAAAATTTCACATAGATTCATAGTTTTATTGGTTTAGTGGGTCACTACCCATGGTTTTTGAAGACTTTTCTCTATAGTCTATGTCATTTACTAATTTAACTCGAAAGGGGTTAAATTAATCTAGATAAATGAATGTGACAATTATTTTTAGGAACTAAAAAAAAGATTGGTGAATGCTATAGTTTTTTACCTTCTTTCACGAAATGGATAATTTTTCATCTATAGTGATAATTCATTGAAGTTACTTGGCTATGTCCTAATATAGAATGATTAGGTAATTGATAATGCTTCACATTAGTTTAAACTCTATCAGTTAAATTACCTTAAACATGATCTAGAATTATCTATCATGGTTTTTTATTTAGAAATTTAGAGGCCTCATTTTTATTAAGTAGAGTGTGAAATATATACTTATCATGAAATTTTGAAGTTTATATTCACTCAGAAAGAATTAAATATAAGACAAAGAAGATATCTGGAACTGATCAAAGGATATTATTTCATGATTACTTACCATCCTGGAAAAGAAAACAAAGTGGTAAATGCTTTGAGTCAGAAAAAAATTCTATATTAACCATGTTACATTTGGAACATGACCCCTTAGTTAATTATTTGATGAATTTTGGCCTAGAAGTTGTGGATATAGGGACATCCTCTATTTTTTAGGTTTTATTAGAGTCAACATTGTTAGAAAGAATTAAGAAATCTTAGAAGGAGGATAATTCTTTATAAGAAAAGGTATAATTTTTTAAGAAGGGTAAGTTGATTGAGTTTAAAGTTTATAAATAAGGCGTAACTAAATTTTGAAAGAGATTATATGTGTGTTGTGATTCCTAGTTGAAGAGAGATTCATTGAGTGATGCTTATATTTATCCATTTTCCATTCATCCTGGTAGTAGAAAAATCATTGGAGACCTTCATGAATATTACTATAGGAATATAATGAAAATAGTTATTTCTGAATTTACCATGAAATTTTTAAATTTTCAAAGGGTTAAAGCATAATGATAGGTACCGAAGGGAATGATCAAAACTTTTCTAGATCTATAGTGGAAATGGGAAAATATATCAATGGATTTCATGGTGGGATTACCAAAGACTACACGAGGTAACACTATGATTTGTGTGATTGTCTATCAATTAACTAAATCAACAAAATTCCTTCCCATTCAACATATAATTTCTTTATATCATTTTTATTTACTATATCTAAAGGATATTACTAGGTTACATGGATTTTCTCTCACTATTGTATCAAACCATGATCCTAGGTTCACATCTAATTTTTGGAAAGGACTTCAAAAATATGTGGGTTCTAAATTTAATTTTAGTCATCTTTTCATCCTCAATCTAATTGATAGTTAGTGAAAATATTAAAACCATAGAAGATATGATTTTTTTCTTTTTCAATAGATTACCAAGGATGTTGGGATTAATATATTTATTTGGTTGAGTTTTCTTATAATTATAGTTTTCATTTCAGTATACATATGACACTATTTTTGGGAATTATATAGAAAGCGACGTATGATGGAATTTTTTTTGAGAGGAAGTAGGAGAAATTAAGTTGATGGGACTAGATTTGTTATAATAAAAGGATTATAAGGTGATATTGATTTAGTAACATATAAGGATGGCTTAGAGCAGCCATAAAATTTATATGGATAATCAGAGGAAAGATCTTTATTTTAAGGTAGGTAATCATGTGTTTCTTAATGTATCTGCATGGAAATATTTTATTAAGTTTGGTAAAAATGTGAATTTATGTATTCAGTTCATTGTACTACATGAAATCATAGAGAAATTTGGATTGGTTTCTTTTTGGGTATATTTGCCTCTGAGTTTATCATAGGTACACAATGTTTTTATTGTTTCAATGTTAAAGAAAATATGCGCCATATTTATCTCATGTTTTGATCCCTGAAGTAGTTCAGTTGGAAGAGAATATTTATTATTAGAAACAAAACATTCAGATTCTTGACCATAGAGATAAATTATTTTAGAATAAGGTGATTCACCAGGATTCTGTTTTATGGGAATACAATACATTTGAAGAGGCAATATGAGAATTTGAAAAAGCAATTCGGGAAATATATTATCAATTGTTTAATAAATGAATAAAATCATGTGGATAGAATTTAAAAAATGGGGTAATAATATAAAAACAAATTTAATGAGAGATTAAATCATTTTCATTTTTATTAAAAATAATTAGATATATATATATTAATTAGAAAAATATTAAGTAATTTTTAAATTAAAATTGAAATAGTTCTGGGTAAACTCTTTTATTATAAAATTTTATTTAAAATATTAATTTATAAATGTTGTAATTTTAATTTTAAAAACTAATATTATTTTTTAAATCCTCATATGAAAATTAAACTTGGTTAAATTTTTGGTATTTTTCTAAAACTATTTAGTTTTTGTTGATTAGTGAAAAATATCGATTTTTGTAAAAACAACATTTCATTTTTAGAAAATAAGTATTTTAAAAGTCCCATTATGTTTTGAATGTGATTTAAAGTAATATAGTTATTATTTAGTTATATTTAATTCACTTAATTAATTTTTAATAATCTTTTTATTTCATTTAATATAATATTATTTTTGGGTTAAAAAATGAAGTCTTCTGAAAACTGTTTTAAAGTTCATAATGTTAATCTATTTTAATTAATTAAAAAAACTAATGATAAATAATTTAAATGAAATTTTTATATTATATATCAATAAATATTTATTTGAGTTTATATATTTTTTATTACTATTCATATATTTAATATAAAATTGTCTTTTTCTTAAAAAATACACTTCTTTAAAAATCATTTTTCGTTGTGTCTGCATGTTTAATTTTATTTAAATTTTTCCACTTCTATGAATTAAATTTGGTAAAATGGATTCCATATTTGGAATATTTATATTTTTTATTTCTTAATATGGTTAAACTAACTTTTTTCAAATATAAATAGTGAAAATAGTAAAAAATTAATTACCTTGGTTAAGATAAAAATAGTTTTACCAGGGGGTGAAACTAAAAAGTTAAGGGTAAAAATGACCTAAAAACGTGTATAAAATATATTTGATGGAAATATTTAAACCTTGTCACGTATAAGGATCAATAATGGTCTGTTTTAGAGCTTTTAGAATGTAAAAAACATGGTTACAATATTTCTTTTTAAAAAATTTCAATTATTCCACTCACAACACTTATAAAAGGACACCCGTAAAATATCATTTTCACACCTTCAATTCCATTTGGATCAGCCTATATATCCCCAAATATGTTCCTTACTTCCCTAACCACATTATAAAATCCTTGGTTTGATCATAAAGGTATCTTATGAAGGATTTTGGTGCTAACCTTTGAAGGTTTTCCTAAAAAGAGGAGGATAAAGAAAATACATGACGAGATAGACTCATGGTAAGAGAATTTATCTAAATTTCCTTTCATTGAGGAATATTTTGGTGTTACGAACCTATATTAATTTAAGAGATTTATATGAATCCTCTTTGAAATTTTATATGAGGAATTTCTCTATTCTCATTATATTTTTTAATACTATTCTTTCATGGGGTTTACGGTAAAAATGTTTCCATAGTGGTAAGAAAATTTATTTTTAAAAATACTCTTTTAATGATCCCTTAAAAAAGCTTTTCTTCCATGTAATGTTTTTCAATGATTTTATGAATTTAATAATATGGACTTGAGATTTCTATAAAGGGCATTTTTTTCTTCTTTTTAATATTTTTTGAAAAATGAATATTTGTACAGAATGTTTTAATTTTTTTACAAATTACAAAATGAATGTTCTATGTTAACATATACAAAGAGAATTAATTTTAGCACCACCAAAACCATTAAATTTAGTTTTGATTCATTTACAATTATTCATGTTTTAATCAAATAAAAACCACATCTCCCTTTTTCATGGTGATTTATGTTTTGAAAATGGGGTTTTAAAAGAAAAGGGTATTTTAATATCTGAAATCATTTCTAAAATGGGTTTAAAATAGTTTTTAAGGGTTTTATGATAAAAAGTTTCAATATTAAAATGTTTTATTCATCATATAGTCCTTGGAATTTTTTTATGATGGGTGTACCCAGACATCGTTGGATGATCCTATTATAGATTATATGATTGGTGTGCCTAGATAATGATTTAGATAATTTGGTAATGATTATGTTATCTGGAGAATTATATTAGAATTTAGATGTATGGTTATTATAATTTATAAGGGTTATAAAAGGGTTCTATAAGGGTTCTATGAGATGATGTTCCAAGGAACCTACACTAATTTTCTATTCAGACTAATGAGTTTTCATAGAAATAGTTTTATTTTAAAATGGTGAGATAATTATATTTAAAGAAAAAGATGATCCCATTTTAGGTATGATTTAAAAAAAGGAGTTTCCTTGGGTTTTCATGTTTTTTACTAAACTAATGTGTTTCTTCTTTTTTATGTTCCTTAATGAGATTTTTGTGCTCATCCCACATTTTTAAAATATTTTTCACAGGGTTTAGGGACTAGTAAGGGAAAAGAAGAAGTCACGCTAAAAGTATGGAATACTTATCATGAAAAGAGATACTATTTTATTTTAAAGGTTCAATATCATGGGAAAAATGGATACTGATTATAAGTGTACAATTTTTTTGTATATGGTTTTTTAATGTATGAGTTATGAACTAATTCTATAAAACTTCAAAACTGAAAATATCCTCAAATATAAGTGAATGAATTCATGAATTAAAACTCTAGATTATGTAATGTTTACGTCTATGCAATGAAGTGGGAGTTTACCACAAAATAACATTACAATTACCAGAAAGTTCTTCACACCCAATTGGGATTTCACCAAACCCTTGTCTAACCCCTTACTAAAAAAATACAAAAAACTACAATAAAAAACCAAAAACATGTGCAAATCACTGGAAAAACCAACAGAACATAATTCACCATGAAATGTAATTCATGATAAAAATAACATCTACCATCTAATCTAATTAAAAACAAATAATATAAACAATGAAACTCAATGAATAAATCCAAAAAAAAATTAATTATACAACTCAATGAAATAAAAATCAATAACCAAACTCATGGAACACCCAAATAACATCACTCAAAAAAATCAACTCAATAGACTAATAATTAAGATTCCCATAATAAACACTATGAATCAAAAATATCATCCAAATAAAGTATTTATTCAATAAAAAAACTTATTTCAAACCATTATTAGTAAAATCAGTAATTTTTCGAAAACCACACACACACACACACACAAAAACCCATAAATTTTATTTTCACAAAAACCACTAATTCCAAAACAATTTTTTTCCAACATAATCTCTTAAATTTAAACAAATTATTTTAAATATATAAAACAATTTATTGAAATACCAACATCCAATTTCGAGAGATTATTCACATAATATAATGAGTGAGAATCCCCAAACCTCACATCTGGTGGTATCATAAATCTGTTCAATATAAATAAATAAATAAGATGCCATTTTGTTCATAAAATACCTAACAATAAAATTTATATGAATCAAGTAGGTTTCAACATTCCCTATAGAACCCCACCATATCAAAACCCTAGACCTAGAGAGAAAAATAATTGCAGAAGAACGAGGAGAATTATACCTTCAGTCTAAAACCCAAAAATAAAAAGATTAAATGGAGAATAGATCTAGTGATATAAATCCAAAAAAATCATAAAAAACACCCAATAAATCGTCTATCATGGGTTAGGGTTGAAATAGGTAATAACTTAGACGTTTAGGGATTAAAAAACTAATTTTAGGCACTTTTTTTAAAAAGTGAATGTATCGACTACATGGTCCCAACAATTGAGAAAGTAACCCATGAAACTCACTCTACCATATACCCCTAACCTTCATGGTCTTGGAGACTATATAGATCTCATATAAAATTCCAATTGAATTCTAAATTTCCACCTTCAAATTCTTCAAATTCCCTCGAATGCTCTTTAAACTTTCCCAAAACACCTAAACATTTCCAAAACGCCTTAAACCACTTCCCCATAAAAATATAAACTATTTTATCATAAATTTATTCCTTTCTCTAAAAATGGGGCCTTATAATCCCACCTTTCTAAAATGTTTTTTCCTGAAAAACTAAGAATAAGCTATTACCTTCACTAATATCTGAAAAAATGGGCACAACAACTCTCCTAACCATTACACTTTTCAGCCTTGAAAAGATAGTGGACATGAAAATTCACTAACTCTATTCTCAAAAAAACCACCATAAATGTTCTCCCCACCATAAATAATATACTAAGGAAAAAAAATCAACTATACTATGAGTGATTACTATCTCTTTACCAACTATGCATATGAGGGCACCTGAAACCATACTGGTGTAACTCATTTTCCCAGTATATCAACCTTAATCTATGGTATTTTACATCTATACTCATGAACCAAAGTTGTAACATGAAATCTAACACTAAGAGAACATCCATTTAATAGTTTATAATGAATTCAATATCTATCCATATCAGGATGATCACTAAATGAATCCCAAATAAAATTCACCATATTCGACATCTCATTTTCATAAGATCCTATGCAACACATCCCTCAAGTAATCCTTAATCTTTAAATGAAAGAAAAAAAATTATAAATAACTTAATATTATATAGATGATATTTCTTAAGGGGTATTTTTATTTTTCAACCATTAAAAAATTACCATGAAACCACAAAATACCACTTCTGATCCAACATGAATTGTCATCTCACATTCTAATGCCAAAAATGTAAAACCCTTTTATTTACCTACCCAAAAGGTTTTATCCAAAAAAAACTTCAATCACCTTATAGAAGAATCCATTCCCCATATGATTTATCTAAGATCCTGTATTCAGCCATCTAAGGTGAACCATTTCCATCAAACCACAATAATATTCTTCTGATATGGGACACCAACCAAAGTGTCAGCTTATTATCCCACCAACCAAAGATCATTGACCCAATTTACAAAACTCATACACCATGCAAATACCACCATACTAAAAATATAATTAGTTTCCCAAATCCATAACAATCTAAGAAACCAACCATCCACTACCCAACTATTCTTGGATGAACCCTATCGATGCTAAGGTTTACTATACCCATGATAATTAGCTATCCCATGATTTTTTATTTACTATACTAATAATAAGAAATAATCTAAACCCATATGGTGCCAATAATACTATTCAAATTCCAATGCATTGGTCTAACCAAATTCAAACCCCAACAATCATATAGTCACAAAAATTTATAACAATTATATAAATATCCATACTCGTTGACAACAACTACCATCACTATGAAAAATATATCTTATTGAGTTGACCTATATGAATTCTAAAATTATTTTATACTATCCAGTACGTATCCACATATCTACACCAAGGAACCAGGTTTGAACTTTTAGTCCATACACATGGAAATTAATTAAATTATACCATTAAGTTAACATAATAATCCCAAATTTAACTATGCATCCATACATAAATATTTTTACAACCCACTGAAACCCCAAAAACCCATAAGAATACCTTGAATCTACTCCAATATTCCTTCACTTACATAATTGGTTAATACCTAAAAATAAATACCTATTTTAAAACCATTCCCAATCAACAAAATCCACTAGAAAACCCCCAAAACCACAAATTCAATTCTATACACTAAATTGTTTCATAGAACTGATATATTGGGGGAACACACAACTAATCACCATAAGAAACATAGCCCATGGGATTCAAAAAAGGAATAAAATCCATAATATTCTTGATGGGAAGATATCCCATAAATTTAGTGTAACATAACTTAGGAAGTTCACTACACTCTAGTCACTAGAACGAGTCAACCCTCACACAAACTCATGAAAACAAAAAATGGAAATGAAAGAAAATAATATAGAACTATTAATTTTCATGGTTTAGAAATAAAGTACTACATCCATGGGAGAAAACTATTTATTTTTAATTCCTTAAGAAGTTATAAGAATTAAAATCACTTAGGTAAAACATCCAAGTAGATGAATAATAATAAGTAATCACTCAATCATAACCAAACCCATGTATTAATGGTCCCAATGACTTATAGTTGGTCCATATTGATAATCAAATTACACCACCTTTTGATATTCCTGAGATTCCCTTCATTGATTATGATAAACATTGACGAACTATTTCAAGTCAAGACATAACCTCCAAAATCTAGTCAATAATAGAATCTATTATTAAACTCCATTGAATGAAACTTATAGATAAAAACATTTTCCACTAAAACAATAGTAAACAAATTTCATGTATCTCTATTCAGTAGTCTCAACATAGAACCATAACTTCTATTAACATCTAAAAAACTACTAACAAGTCAATGTTTCTTCCATAAACCATAAATTCTAGAATGAAAACCTCCACTAGAGTCTTCCCACTACCACTGTCTTTATCAGGTCAAAGTAATTTCTAAAGTTACACCTTCCTATAATTTCATTGAATCCCAAAATAGACTTCACATTATAAAAAATATCCAACTTAAAGACTACTTCATGGATACCATGGAAACATACAACACAAAATAAAATCCTTCCACTTCCATAGTAATCAGTGTCTCCACCACCTTATGATTACCCCAGTTCCATGGAGGCACATTGTTGCCTAAACCTTTTCTAGATTAAAATCTTGCTGAACATGTCAGTTGAATTCCATCCTTTAGTTATCATCCATAACTCAAGCACTCCATCTAGAAATATCTAGATAAAGTTATATTTCAAGTAAATATGTTTCATATGAGTATAAAACACTTGATTCTAAAACAAATTTATTACACTATGATTATAATACCCAAGAAAATTATAGTTTGTAATGAACATATTTTTTTCATAGTATTATAATAAAAATTAAAATTAAAAATTTACCAAGGATTCTATAGATAAAAATGGAAAATAAAAAATAAAAAATAATTAAATTGTAATATATATGTCACATGGCTCATATTATATAACAAAAATCATATTTATTATCACGAACCAACTCAAATACCCTGTTATATCGATACTTGAGTTTTTCTATGCATAGCCAGAAGGGAATTACCAATCCCTGAAGGTTGGAAAATAGCACTTGGTATCAACTATGAGTCAAAGGGAATGGTTTTTACACAAGAAAAAACCATTAATATATAATAGTGGAAGATAAATTAATGAATATTTGGTATTCCAAACACTCCTCAAGGAGAAAAGAACAACAAAAAGATAGATATGCCAAAGTGATACATCATAAAAAAGACGAAAAACATCCATCGAGAAATGGTTTTAGAATCCTCATGTAATAGGTGGAACATATATCTAATTCTCACCACCATAACTCTAGGACCCTTTAAATCATGAACAACCAGCACCTCCAAGTGGTTATTTCCCTTTTCCTATACCAGACATAATATAATCCACAAATTATTCAAGAAAAAGTAGGGTTTGAGATATAAGATCCCAGTAGGATCTCACAAAGTATTCCATAAGTAGTTCTAATACAACTAAAACATTAATTCTTCAATTTAAATAAATATAAGGAATGGAAAATTAGTTTTATAATTTTAATCAAAACATGTTTCCCAATAAATTAGATGGAAGATATATTAGAACATGATTAAATAATTTTTTTTATAAATAATGGACATGGATAAAAAATAGTTTTATAATTAATGGAATGTAATTATAAAATAATAATAAAGCACCATGTCATAAGTACTAAAAAAAGTTAGTTTTTTTCCTAGTCAATCATCATGGCTCTAGAAGTTCCCACATCCCTAAGGTTCAGGCCACCAGGATAAAATCAATCAAAACCCCATCAAGGAAATAATGTCGAACTTGTTTTTTAGAGTTTTCATCTTCAATCTATTTATATGGTTTTATATTCCCATCATGATTTTTCTAATCACACACCACTACTTAGGCTCACATGTGCTTTAAATCAATAAAAAATCATAGTAAAATCATTCATTTAAATTCAATTCATCATTAACATCATATTTTCAATTTAAAATTCAACATTTAATTTCAATTTTAAAACAAAAACAAATTTTTTCATCAAGTTCATGCCATTAAAAATCATCACATAAAGTGAATTTTCTCAATAGCCAATATCAAATAATTTCACCAAATCAGTTATCCTTTAAATTCATCATTCCCAAAAACCAAAATATACTTTCAAAACCTTAGAAAATAGGTTTTTTAAAAAATCCCATGGCTTTGAAATCAATCATAAAAATCATTATGATTCATGGTTTAAAAAAAATTAAAATAAATTTCAATTATATAAAGAAATCAGGGTTTCAATTTTAGGGAAAATATTTATGGAACCACCAACCTTCTATCACGATGTCAATTGATCAATCACTCAAAATTGTAATCACCGATGGATAATTGACGGTGAATAAGATCAATGAGAAATCCATAGAGTCACAATCCAAAAAATCAAGGATACAATCTACCAACAAAATGGGGATTAAACACTCTCAAAGGATGATGGAAGAGAAGAACAGTGGGATTCCAAATATGAGAGAATTTACTTATTATATATAGATCAAACACATATACTAGTGCTTAAATCTAAGAGGAAGAGGGGTTTTAGGATCAAATTCACTTCATGAGAGACTCTAAAGGCCAAAAAATTAGTACGGTCGAATGGGATGTATTTATAATTAATAATTGTGGTTTTAGATTTGAATTATATATTTTAGGGCATTAAAAACCTATTTCCATGATTTTATGGGTTAGTCTTCATTGTTAGTATTCACTATGAGATTAACCATGTGGCCTCAATAGGATTTTGTAAAGGGTGCATGGTTTGGATATAAAGTTAATCTAATTGTGTTCCTACCATTAAAACCACTTCTAAAGGTTTCATGGTTTGGAGGGGTTACCAAATGGTTTGGAAAAATTGTGCACCAACCATGCTCTACCTTCAAGACCATCTAAACATGGTACATATTTTGATAGGTCAAATCGTATGGTTTTCCATAACTATGATCCAAATTTTCATAGCCCTAAAAACTTAAAAAAAATTCTAGAAGTACCAAGAAATTACTTGGAACAATATCCAACCAAAGGGTAATCAAAATGAGATTCAAAAAGTACATAAAAGTGGGCAATAATATGTTACAACCTCCCCACCAAAAACAGTTTCTACCCCCAAAAATGATATCAAAAAGACCCTCAGTTAAATAGGTGAGGCTACTGATCTCCCATCAATTCCCCACATTCACAAGTCTCATTGTAATTAGATGCATGCTACCATATCATCTAAACCAAGGGTATAGACTTTCAATGAATAACTTTTATCTCAAAATCATCAATCCATACTAACTTCCCAGTCATAGATAAATTTGGTTCCACATCAAGGTCATCCTAGCTCAAGATATGAGATGTATTAGTGAGATAATTTATGAGTTGTGATATGTGAAACACATTAGGAATTCAAATCAATTGAGTATGAAAATTAAAATGGTAATCCACTGTTGAATCCCACCAAATAAGCATAAAAAAAATCAAAAAGGAAGGAATAACTGAATATGGGTATTATTTTCTCCACAAAAGGAAAATGAGGAAGAAGGTATCTGAGACATGCATATCATGTGATACTTAAAAGGGATAATAATTACGTGACCATTATAAGTTCACAATAATACTCTACACATAATTCATGACTTGCAACATATCCCACAAAACCCATTTCAACAACCCCTCTTACTCTTGTGAAGGTGTCAAGATAACCACTGGCCCATCAAAAGCCGCTAGATAATCTCCCCTAAGCAATGCAGTTTGTCAGAAGCAATCACTTGGAAATCCAACTTGAAAATCCTTTGAAAATAAAAAGGAGAATATCCAAATGGAGGAGGCCTCTAACAATCACTAACATCATGCGACTCATTACCAATGGGAAGGGTAATTTTCAATGAAAAAATTCAAGCAATATGACATGAATCCTAGAACATTGTAAAATAAAACAAATTAAATAAAATATTGAGGAGTTGGAGTCCTATTATGCTCATAAAAATGTATGCGATGAATCACTTGTGATCTATAAGACACCATGAGTCCTTTTTAGCATACCTACCTCATCTTGAAAAACCACTTTTTCTTGTCAGTCTCATTGCATGGAAAGCCTTGGGTTTGTCCTGGAAACTATGCACTTCCCTTTTGTCTCCCTAAGGACAAATATTTGGATTTTTCCATAAAATTCTCATGTATCCTCATAATACCTCTATTGGTCATACGACACGTTATAAAAAATAGAGTATTTATCTTTTAAATTACTCATGTAATCTCACATGAGCCCCAAAAATTAATGCTCCACACCAAGCTTCAAGCTCTAAGCACCACAGCAAGCATTATGATGAAACACAAAACAAATGAGATTCTTTACCCTTACTTGTGTCTCAGAGTACCACATATGCAAAGCACCAAAGTTTCAAATAAGGGGTGAGTAATAACACTCTGTAGTATTTCCCCAAATGAATTCCTTACACACACCATTAGGATAGAACATGTTATCACAACTATATAAAATAATTTATATTAATCCATTGAAATAGTTCAACAATTAACAACTATCCAAACACTTCTGTACCAAAAGAAATTCACCCCAATCAATACAATTACCAAGAAACAAACAAACAAGTCATTAACCATTCTCCCCATTCAATATTTGCATAACCCAATTCACCTTGCATGACCAAAAACATATTACAACCATAGTCACCATTTTTACACACACCCTAGCTCAGTGTTACCATTGATTGTGCATCTTTATGTCCAAACTTATCCCATTTTTATAGTGGTGATTCACACCCACATCCCAATCCTTGATGGCGGTACTTCACAACCACTATCCATCCCATCCAAACCATGATTATACATCCACATAATCCAATAATCATAACAATAATTATTTACCAAAAACATATCAACACACAATTTCTAAACCCAACAATACTTTAAGAAACTAAACAATTATAACACAATCCATAACCATTTTAATATCACCTACATTTATTGATAACACCCTTAAACCACATCCATTCCAAATAACATTTCTATAAAACAACCCTTTTTATTTAAAACTATTTTTCACAAACCACTTACCAAAAATATGCCAAGCCAATAATTTTAAAATCATCATTTTAAAATTCAACATCAAGAACATTACACAATAATAACCCATTTTCCCAAAATCCAAAAAACATCACAAAATGGGTGTCAAATAAGATTTAAACATAAAAAACATAATCAATTTCAAGAGACAACCATTAATTTGAAATTTAAGCATTCTAGTTCTATCCAAATAGAGATGATAGTGTAGCCACCTACCTTAGAGTTTGTAGAAATCAACCCACCGCACAAACTCAGACCAAAACTAGGTGAAAACATGACACAATTTCCTTATATCTCTTTACCTTACATCAAAAATCCCAAAAATCACCATCTTATGCCGCAAAAACCCTATATCTACATGAGAAGGATGTTGATCTAGAAAAACAGGAGAGAGAGACATAACTGGATCTAAGTAAAACTAAGAAACAACCAATAGAAAAGACTTACTGGATGAGAATTACATTTAACTCACCAAGAAAACCCTTAAAAATGCCTCTAAGATGAGTGGAAGAGGTTCCCTAACCGTTGAGAAGATCAAATCTTGAGTGGGATTTTAGTGGGAGAGGAAATGGGTGCTTTTGGGTAAATACGGAGTTATTGAGTTTTTAAAAACCCTAATTTTAATGCCACAAATAGTTAGATCACATGGTTAGACATGCCATATTCTAACCGTGTGACTACTACTGTCACGAAGTGTTCCTCACATGGTTTCATCACACGGTTATATAAATCATGCACTAACTGTGTAGAATCCCACTATATCAAGTATCATGGTTTAACTAAGTTGGTCACGTAGTTTGGAAACTATGTGCCTTAACCATTCACCCACCCCTTTTCCTCTACCCCACTATGCATGATTACCAAAAAATTTTGCACAGTTTTCACAAACCATTCTCAAATTGTGAACCCCTAGAAAATATCCCAAACCATACAAAAACATTTTCAAACTATCAAAAACATTAACCAACCAATTTAAACACATAAAAAGTCATAAAAAAGGTTACATACCTCAAAATGAGGGTACTACATTATCCCTACAATTGGAATTTCTGTCCTTGAAAAGTAGAGAACCATCGCTTTACTGAAAGAGCACAAGACATTGCTCAACCATCTCTTTCTCCCGCTCCTAAGTCTCCTCCTAAATCTAACCATGTTGCCACAAAACCCAAACTAGGTTGATTATTTTACCACTCAAGAATTTCTCTTTCCTATCCACAATATGCATTAGCACATGCACAAACGAAGCATCCAACTCTAGATCAGAATGATCCCAATGAATCACATGGTCATGATCTGGATGATACTTTATCAACTAAGACACATGAAACACATTATGCACCGCACTAAACCATGGTGGAAAGGCCAGTCGATAATCCACCTATCCAACCCACTCAAGTATCTCAAAAGGGCCAATATTCATAAAAAATAACTTACCCTACTTCCCAAACCGACGATGTACCAACCTCGACGAGATTCTCAAGAACACATGACTACCCACCTCTAATGACAACTAACATTGATGATGGCCCATATACAATTTCTACAAACTCTGATCAATATCCATTATCTTCATGATCAACATAATATTCTCTATAATCTCTTGGAAAATGCTCAGCCCAACCATAAAATTCTCACATGTTTCCACCCAAAATAGTGGAGAATGAAACAGATGCCCATACAATGCTTCAAATAGAGCCATAAGTATGGAGGCCTGATAACTATTATTTTAGGAGAACTCCCCCAAAACAAAGTGATCCTCCCATGATCCTCCAAAATCCATTACACAATCCTGCAACATATCTTTTAATGTTTTTATCATCTTCTCGGATTGACCATCCATCTAGGGGTGATATGCGGTACTCATCATCAACTGAGTCCCAAGGGATTACTGAAAGTATTTCCAACAATTAAATGTGAACCTCATATCTCTGTTTGATACAATTAAAAATGGTACATCATGCATCTTTACCCCCTCATAGATATAGATTTTGGATATATCCTCCACCATATGAGAGTCGTGAATAGGTATTAAATGATCCAAATTTGTGATTTGATCCACTATCACCCATATGGAATCATACTTCCTGACCATTCTTGGGAGACCTATAATAAAATCCATCGCAATTTGTTCCTATTTCCACAATGGGATAGGTAAAGACTCCAACATACCTACTAGTCGTTGATGCTCCACCTTTACTTGTTGACAAGTCAAGTATCTCGATACAAACTCAACCACATTCCTTTTCTTAATTGGCTACCAAAACCACAATTTCAAAGCCTTATACATTTTCAATATTCCATGATAAAAAACCCATATAAAATGATGGTAATCACTAAGGAGTTGTTCTTGAAAAGGAACCAGTATAGAAATATGTTTATAAATTAAAAATACTAAATTCCCATCCAGGTTTCAGCCCTCAATGGTCTCCCCACCATTTAGTTTCAACCTCATAGACACATACTTTGAATCAGACAATTGTTCCTCTTTAACCAAACCACCCATATCTAGAACCAATGAGACTAGAAATAAAATGGCTACATCACCCCATTATTTACATTAAAATACCATGTTGGATATAACTAATAGAAACTATCACTGATCCAATTTTTGTTTCACTACTTGAGAATATGACTTTCTACTTAATGCATCCCCCACAAAATTTCCCTTAACCTGTGTTTACATCAAGTTGAAGTCAAATATCTAGTGATACTCTATCAATATCCTCTACCTCAAATTAAAAAAACATTTGTGAGAAAATATGCTTCAAGATATTATGATTGGCATACACCCTGAATTTATAACTGAAGAGATAATGGCACCACATTTTCCAAGCATTAACCACTACTGAAAACTTTATGTCATGTGTTAGGTAGTTCTTCTCATGAATCATTAACTTCCATGACCCATATGCAACCACATGATCCTCTTTCCTGATAACACCCCCCAATCCTTATCCCAACACATCATACTGCACCACATACCCTTTCTCTAGTTCTGGAAAACCCAATATTGGTGCTGATGTAAGATGATACTTAATATCTTCAAAAGATTTCTGAAAATTCTCATTCAATTGAAATGGAACATTTTTTTCTTATCAAAGATGTAATTGGTGAGTCAAATCATGATAAGTCACTAATAAAGAATCTATAATAACATACTAGACAACGGAATTATCATATCTCAAAAAAATTATTCGACATTTTCCAAGAGATAACAACCTATATCTTCTATGGATCCACTAAAACACCTCTCTCATAAATAACATGGCCCAAAAAATATACCTCTTGTATCCAAAAGTCACACTTTGAAAATTTGGAATACAATCAATGGTCTCTCAAGATTACAAACTCTACTTCCAAGTGTTGATCATGCTCCATTCTTGTCCTTGAATACACAAGTATATCATCCATGAATACCACTATAAAAGAATCCAGATATCTTTGAAATATTTTATTCAACCATTTCATAAAGACTTCTGATGCATTCCTAAGACCAAATGGAATAATCATGTACTCATAATGGCCATATATACTCTTGAAGTCTGTTTTTGGAATATACTCTTTTTGTATCTGCAACTGATGATATCCAGATCACAAGTCAATCTTGGAGAACCACTGATCTCTACTAAACTGATCGAATAGTCCATCAATGTGTATAAGTGGATATCAATTATTTATCATAAATTTCTTAATATTATGATAATCATCACATATCCGAAGAGTTACATTCACCTTTTTAACAAATAAAATCATTTCCACCCCTAGAGATGTGCTAGGCTTGATGAAGCCTTTATTTTCTAGCTCCTCCAACTGCACTTTATATTCCCTCATTTCTTCTAGTACCATCTGGTAAGACAAAAGTGAGATAGGGATGGTCCTTAGAATAAGATAAATCGTAAACTTCACTTATCTCATGGGTGTAAACCCTAATAATTATTCAGGAATGAAATCCATAAACTAATCAAACACTGCCAAAAAACTATTTATCCCATCAACTTCCATTAATGCCAAATAAAATTCTTCCAATTGATATGATATCATCCCAACAGTTGGTTCCAACACACCCATTGCACCCACCTTTTCATTTTTCTCTCCTCTAAAAATATTCTCAAAACCATCACCCATCGTAAAACTAATCATTCATGCATAAAAATCAATGCGGGCCTTAAACATCACCAATTAATCCATACCCATGATTATATCATTTACATCCATCTCAAGCACTATAAGTCCCTCATCAACTCAAACTCATCCACAACTAATCCGCATTATCTACATAGGAAGGATCAATACTCTCTTTAGCCTAAAATAGTTTGAAGTTTCAAAATAGAAGACATCATTTCCACATGAAAACCCATCAAATTAACAACACGATAGAAAATTAAATAATAAGAAACACCCATATAAAAAACAATCGCATAAAGGTATAATTAAAAATAATTTTACCTTGCACCATGGATAGTCCCAAGTGATCATCCCCCACAATCTGATTAGATCCAAATAGCCTCTTACTTACCACACTCTGCTCTTTATTACCCTACTAAAACTTCACCTACTGATATTCGTGGTACTCCTAGAATCACCATGATTAACTTATCTCTACTGATGAGGAGTATGCTACTGTCCCCATCCCGTTGAGGCATAGGATTCTTGAGACCCTTGAGGAGTTTCAAGAACACCCGACCTCAAGGAATTATGAAAATAACATTGAATATTCCACTTATGATTATAGTTATGATATGCATGAGGATGTTCCATACAATCCCTCTTTATGTGGCCTGTAAAACCGTAATGAAAACATCCTATATTACTCTGAGTATTCAGAGTAAGATTCACCTATCCTACCTTCTAATTCTGAGCCATATTCCCACCTAGGAAATAAGTGTCCCTCTTACTCTTGATCCTTGTGTTATAGTTCCCATTGTTCCCCATGGGTACCAACATTCTTTCCCCACTCATATCCCTCAAGATATCCCTTTCATCCACTGATTATATGTTCACCATTTCCATATAATCACTTATACATTACACTGTAATTTTGGAACTAATTTCTTACCTTAAGACTGATTCAAAGATCCGCGCCTTCAAGGATTCACTAACTTCCACCTCAGGTGAAAACCACACCATGTTCATAAACATAGTTGCATATTCCGTCACCGAAAGGTTCTCCTACATCAAACTGAAGAAATCCATTATTCTCTAAATTTTGAATATATATAGGTAGAATTTTTTGTTAAAAAATTCCTCAAAACCCTCCAATTTCATACCTTGTTTAGTTCCAGCATGGACCAAAAACTCCCACCATTGTTAGGAAATATCTTCCAACATGTACGTCGCTAACTTCACTTTCAACACTTTTGGTGTTCCTAGTAAATCGAATATCTGATTGATCATTTTCAACCAAGCTTCTACTATTTTTGTATCTGAATCACCCCTAAAGATGGGTGGATTATGGTTCTGAAACTAAACCAGGTGATCCACATGCCTCGGGTCATTGCTTCTATTACAACTTTCCATATATTGGAAATATTTCACTATGCTCTGAACTATATATTGTTTCACCTGGGGCTCAGGTGAAACCACATTTTCCACAACATCATCTGGTTGGTCTATACGACATCAACCTAGTTCCATTTCAATCAACATAAAAATCACAATAAGTCTCACTACCTAACAACTGAAGGCTTTCAATTTCTAGTTCAATTATATTTCAGATATAACAACCATGATTTAGAAAAGCTAACATTTCCTAGATTCAACCATTTTTGAAAAAAATACCCAATGTTTTGAAAATAAACCATCTTTAAAATACCTCTACCATTTTTTTTTTAAATCTCATATTTGAAAAAAATTTCTAGATATTTCAAAATTCAACACATTTAACCCAAAAAACAAATCATTATTCCAAATGAAATATTCAATCCTAATGGGAATTCATTTATACTATGCATGCCATGATCGTCTCATTGGATACACCCACGATAATGCGATCACACTTCTATAAGGGTATCCAAAACACTTATGTACCCAAATCCCTGGTAACTTGAAGTTTAACATAAAAGGTTTAGCTATTTAATTTTATGATATAAATTTCAATTTATGACAATCCTACTCCTTTATACCATCCCAACTCAAGTAATGCACCAAGAAAAAATGTCAATGCCAATTCTGAAAACCAATTCCAGGACCTACTTTAATTGTACATCAAGGATCGAACAAGATGATACCAATTGTAACATCCCATCCCTCCTCATTGGCTTGATAAGGAGAGGGATTTCTACTCAGCCTTAGGAGACACCCCCAAGGAACCAAAGGATATCAATAAATGCTGAGGGCTTCATGAATGGTGGGTAATGATTTTTCCTTTTTAATAAAAACATAGAACCAAACAAAATGATACTAGAAAAACTACCTGATTCATGTAAACAATGTTTCACAATTAAATAATACCAAAATACTAGTACAACCAAACCACAATAATCCAGAATCAGAGTACCAAGTAGAATACTAAACAACAAAACCCAAGGAGTCCATGACACAACTCCACAGATCCACACTAAGATCCATACTCCAAGCACCATAATACTGAAAATAATCATGATGAACCACAAAATAAATGACATTATTTACCCTTAACATTTTCTTGGAGTACCGCATCTGCAGTAGCACCAAAGTTCCAAAGTAGGGGATGAGTAATAATACTCAGTAGGTTTTCCCCAATTTAATTCCCTACACATGCCACTAGGATATAACAGGTTAGAACTATTATATAAAACAATTTATATTAAGACATTAAAATAGTTTTAATATTAACAACAATCCAAACACATCCTTACCAAAAAAAAATTCACCCAAATCAACACAATTCCAAAGAAACGACCAAACAATTCATTTTACATTATCCCCATTCCATGTTGGAATAACCCAATTCACCTTCCGTGGATGCACAAAGATTTTAACCATAACCACCATTTTCCCATAAAATTGAGCTCGATGTTACCTTTGATGGAGTAACTTTACATCCAACCCCATCCCCTTTTTATAGTGGTACTTCACTCCCACATCCCAAACCTTGATGGTGGTCCTTCATGCCCACTATCCATCCCATCCAACCCATGATTATACATCCACATAATCCAACAATCATAACAATCAATATTTACCAAAACCATAATGATACAAAATTTCAAAACTAAACAATCCCTTAATCAACTCAACAATTCTAACACAATCCATAGCCATTTCAATAAGACCAACATTTATTAAAATTTCCTTAAACCACATTCATAACAAATATAATTTCAATAAAACTAACATTTTTATTGAAAACCAATTTTCACAAACCATTTCCCAAAACTCCACCATGGAAACAATTTTAAAATTATCCTTTTAAAATCCAAAGTCAAGAACATTACACAAAAATAACCCATTTTTCTCAAATCCACAAAACATCACAAAATGGGTGTCAGAAAAGCTTCGAACATCACAAACATCATCAATTTCAAGAAACAAACATTAATTTGAAATATAAGCCATCTAGTTCTATCAAAATGAAGATGATATTTAATCCATCAACCTTAGGGTTTGGAGAAATCAACCCACCTCACCACCGCACACCAAAACCAGGTGAAAACTCCACAAAATCACCTTAGATCCCTTTCTCTAGCATCAATAAGCCCAAAAATCACCATTTTAGGCAACAAAAACCCTATATCTATATGATATGGATATAGATCTAGAAAATATAGAGAGAGATAAAGAAAACTAGATCTAAGGAAAACCAAGAAATAACCAGGAGAGGAGACTTACTAGAGGAGAATCGCCTTTACCGCACAAAGAAAACCCTTCAAAATGCCACCATGATGAGTGTAATAGGTGACCTAACCCCTAGGAAGGGAAAATACTAAGTGGGGTTTGAGTGGGAGAGTAAATGGGTGCTTTAGGGTAAATCTCAAGTGATCCCATTTTAAACAACCCAAATTTTATTGCCGCACACAGTTAGCTGGAAAGGTTAGACAAACCGTGTGCTAACCATGTGACTACTACTATCACAACATGTTCCCCACATGATGGCATCACACGGTTAGACAAACCATTTTATAACCTTTCAGAACCCCAATGTATCAAGTATCATGAAAAACCTTGACTAGCCACACAGTTTGGAAACTGTACACCCACCCCTTTTCCTCTACCCACTCAGCACAATTTCCTGAGTTTGTTTCATGGTTTCCACTAACCATGCTCAAACTGTGTACCCCTAGAAAAGATTCCAAATCTTACCCAAACCTTTACAAACTCTCCCAAATATTAACCAACCACTTTAAACGCATAAAAATTCAAAAATGGTTACATAACTCAAATTGGGGGCACTACATCTTTTCTTGCTAAACTCTTCATCTCCAGAGTTTAGAAAAAAATAAGGGTGAAAATAAATAAAGCCTAAAGCTCATAGGGTCTACTATTTTTCCCTAATAAAAGAAAATCTATTCTCATTGGACCCCTGGTTTAGTAAAAAGTTATAGAAATTATTTTTCACATCTCCTCTCCATGATAATATGTTCACTAGGCAGTGACATAACTTTTAGGGTACTCAAACCCTTCCTGGATATTACATTTTTCACAAATCACACTTCATGACTTGAGTACCTTAGATCAATGTAAATCTTTCATGGACCTTGGAAAAGATATTTGGATTAAAGGGACCTTTTTTGACTATGAATACATGCCTATGAATCATGAATATATGCTCGTGGTCGTTAACAAAATGTGTCACTCTGCATAAAGAACATTCCAATCCTTATGAGCCCTAAAAATATCACAGAACCACTCAACACCTTAGTGTGTCTTAACTACTCCAGGTATGACTTTACCATATCATCCTTTTAATCCAAGCACTTTGAACTAGGATTTATAATCCCCATACCCAACTATCTGAGTAGATTCAACATCCTCAATGTTAAATCACCATATTTTGTACACTTTCTCAAGGTCAGAATGCAACACTCCATTATCGAACCTTTGATGGCCCACACCTCATGATTAAAAACCAAAGGGCATAGAGCTCGAGATTCATAATAAAGAGATGAACTACCCTAGGGGTGCAGAACTCTTTTTGGATAGCCTTACTTCCATACCCAACTTCATCATCTAGAGTTTTGAGTCTTCAAAAATCTTTCATAGACCTCAGAAAGAAGTGGAGATCATATTTTCTTGTTCATTCTATCGTTGCATAGTGGATTTGACCCACCAAATAAAGGAATATCCTCCTTATAGGAAAGGTGAATCAATCCTCATGGGCCCCAATGACGCTGAGGTAGAACCAAACATTATAAAGTGTTATGGGACATACCTAATATTTATGATGCATCCTATATCTATAGACTCAAGATTTTGGGTTATGATTTACATCACCCACATTCTAACTATCCAGGAAGGCCTAATCCTATTATTTCTCTCTCAACCCATATTACTTTCATAAATCTTCCATGACCCTTGGAAAAGAGTGGATATCAACTTTTTTTGGCCATGCTATCGATGCATAAGAGATTCAACCCACCAATTAAAGGAATATACTCATTTCAAGAAAGGAACTACAATCCTTATGAGCCTTAGGAACACCATAGTATCACCTCAGTGTGTTTTAGGTCATTCACAACATGTCTTCACCATATTCAATGGTCATCGATATAAGGTCCAAGCTCAAAGACTATAAACTATAGTACATCAAAGGACCGTGCTAAAATAACCTACACTAAAGCAATATCAGGTCTGAGCTGAAAGACCCTAAATTAAAGTGAATTAGTTCTGAGATAAAATTACCTAAAATAAAGTAATATCATGTCCAAGATACCTAAACTAAAGAAAAATTAGGTTCAAGCTTAAAGACCCTAAAATAAAGAAATAGCAGTCCAAGCTAAAAGACCTTAAACTAAAGAGATTTTAGGTCCGAGATAAAATACCCTAAACTACAACACATCAATATCCAAGATAAAGGACCATAAACTATAGTACATCAATGTATGAGATAAAATACCTTAAACTAAATCAATATAAGGTCTGGGTTAAAAGACCATAAACTACAACACATCCAGTCCAGAGCTAAAATACCCTAAAATAAAATACATCAAGGTATAAGCTAAAATACCCTAAGCTAAAGTACATCCATGTCCAATTTAAAAGTCTTTAAACTAAATACATAAGGTTTGAGCTAAAAGATCATAATAAAAAGCATGGATGTTTCTTAGACTACAGAATATTTTAAGACCAGTTATATGGCCTTAAAATGATCAAGTTACTCTCTATAAGCCTATCATCTTTTCTAAAAGATATGGAACTCTCTCTCCAGGACATTTTTCCTACCCAAGAAATCATTATACAAATCAGGTGATCTCAAGATAACTGGAACATATCGTTAGTAGAGAGTCTCTTGTTGGTGGGAATTCATGAGTACTTCTGAGAAGGAATCAATTATGATTTAAATATCAAGATCCTAAAATTCAGTTTTATTTGATGTTATGAAAAGTAGAGGTAGAATTAGGGGTTTGTATCGTATCAAATAAATGAGATATCATGCATATTATGAATAAAATAAAATTGGGCAATGCATATAAGGTTCAGTGAACTTGTTCATCGATACCAGGAAAATGGATGAATCTACACATACCTGAGCTTGTCCTATAAATGTATGATCTAAAGAGAAATTTAAATATTATGCCTCCATTACGTCATATTCTCATATGAGTCTTTAATATCAATATGTCTTTACTCCGGGGAATCCACAAATTGGCATAGTTGATCAGAAGATTCAGTATCTTCCTCCACAGCATGTTACAGATCTTCCTTTCAAGTAACTACATCAAGCCTATATTTCTATAATACATCAAGGAGTTATTTATAATTCAACATGGTCTTACCTAATATATGAAATGAATATTGAAATTGTGACAGTTCAGTTTGAAGATAGATGATTTTAGTTCGAAGATGATTAATTTCAGACTAGATATGATCGGTTTGAATTTTCTCAGCATAGACTTCATCCTAGTGTGTAGTAGCCTCTACCACATGTCGGGAGGAATCATTCATATCTTTTTCCCAATTACACTTCACTTAAGAGGAATCCTTAGTGATTCCACCCTTAATTATAGGGGCCTCTTTTGTTCTCTCAAGCAGATTACCTCCTTCACCCGTGAGTGAAGGGAGAAATAATTAAAACCTTCATAACCAAGGGTGGGGAACATGAATTGAAGATGACTCAATTGATATTTCATCTCATAAAATAAGTTTTATGACACTAAAATCTATATTTTCCTTCACATCTATCATCGCATTTACTGATAAAGTAATGTGGACCCATGGCCTTGGTCTAGATTTATCTTGGGAACTGGAACATAATCTGAGACAAGGTCACTTAGAGACAAGGTCTTGATAATAGTATTAGATGATGAGGGAAGAGATCCAACCTCCACATTGGTTGAACCAATCAAAGGGACCCCTAGGGGAGTATGAACCAAAGCCACCATGCCTCGGGGTGAGGATATTATAGCAAAGAGGACATATTTTTTTAGTTATAGGAAGAATAACAAAGTATTACTACATTATCGATCATTATGATTGTGGTTTACAACACATACCTTTCTCAGTTGCATAGCCGAAGACATCCACTACCCTGACCCAATCATCGTATGAATATGAAAACCTTTCTTGTGATGAATGACTTTGCAGAACCTCTGATGATTTCCCTAAGGATGTGCTTCATTCACCACTCTTGAGGGCCTCAAGGAAAGAAAATAATATTAGGCTATTTGAAAATAGAAAATAGATTATCCTATATGGAAAATGTATACACCTTCTCCAAAACTTGATTCCATTGAGGTTTACATTGTACCATAATATCTACCTTTGTCATCATCATCCAAAAGTATGTTCACCAATTCTAGATTGAATGGTACAATCACTGAAACATATGAAAAAGAAAAACACACATGATTGACTAGGTGCCTCAAACACTTATACTTTTTTTATGGATTGGGTCCAACAAAGAAGGTTCTAATAGAGTAACCAAATGATCACCCACATCCTTAGATGTAGACACATGATTTTATTAGAAATCCCGATAGGGACCTGCACATTTTCATAAAATTAAAATGTGTTTCCGGAGTGATCAAAGATAAAAAGAGAGTGAAGTGCCACACATACATGATGATTCTAGAGGATAATGGTATTAAAATTCAGATCAATTCCTTTTCTTGTTGTTCTTCTTTTATGAAGAAGGCCCTCTAGAAGGTGCTATAATTGAAACTGATACTTTATAAGTAGCAATTGTTTCCCTCATCTAAGCCTATTAGCCTGTGGACCCTTCATCATTGGTTCCCTGGTCATTTCTAGATTCGTCTCCCACAATCGTACCATGGGGGAGTGTACCTAAGGGATGGAAGCATCAAATAATCTTATACATCCTCCCATTAAGTTAAAATATATAAATAATTTCAATACATTTGAAAAGGAACTATGACATTTCAAAAACCAGAGCAGGTTCAGACTTACCATTTCTTCAATAATGGGGTAACCCTATTTGTCTGCAAAAATCTTCAATGTTCCAAGGAAAACTAGTTGATGAACCAATAGGGAGAAAAATAGCTAACCCTTGATTCTCTCCAAAGTTTTGTCAAGTTATCGAATAAAGGCACTACCCTTCTCATAATAGTCTTTAAAGTTGATACCACTAATGGAAGTGATATAATTTTTTTCCCAAAATCACCTATGAGAATTCTAAAAAACCCCAGAGATCAACCTATGAACACCATTCCTTCCATTTTTCCCACTATTGAAATATGATAGGGAATAATAACTCTAGAAATGTCTCACCCCTAGTTACTATATTTTCTATAGTCTTGTCAGTAGGCACTTCTTATGGAAGTGGTAAGAAGATGACTTCCTTACAAAGTGATTTAGGGGCCTTCATCTCTTTTGAAGCTAGCTATTTTCCAATCCTGGGATCATACTCAGCAGCCGATGGTTGTTAAACCTCACTTACCAAATTGGATAATTGTATGCTCAGACATGAGTGTATCCAAACATCCGCATTACCACAAGATAAGATGATTTCTACATTACGAGGAGGAAGGTGTATCTATGCACCAACATATTCCCTGGTAAGCATTAGATTGAATTGGAGATGTACCATCAGGTGATCCTTATATATAACATAAATAGAGTCAGAGCACCATCATTAGACAAATAATAATTGGTGGCTGAACTAGAATGTGACATAACACTGAAAAATGAGGTCTCCATAATTGATGGTAGAAAGAACTCCTTCACAAAGTGACATTATGTAAGACCATTCCTTGAAATTGGCCTTTCCATCATAAAAAACCATTTCTCATTGGTCCATATTTTCTAAAATAGAAATGGTTATAATAGCTCACATAATACCTGATAACCCGATCTTTCAATTTAATGGGTCTTACCCCATTAATGCACTGCTAATAAGGTATGAAATAGGTATTAGGGATATCCTGAATATTTGGATATTCATAACCTCCCAATATATCCTTTATCCAACCCTATAATACTTGGATGGGACCCATGACTTTGTAAGGGGATTCACCCTTATAAACATAGTAAAGGAAGTGATAGAGTTTTACTATCATAGGGATGGCTAGCCAGATGCACTCCTCCACATCCATAACAGTCTCCATTGTAAAAGTGGATACCCTAGTTCCCCCTTTCTCCTTTGTAGGAAGTAGGTAATCACTCAAGTATATGGTAAGAAATCCATCCAGTTGGACTAGCCGATCAATGCCAGGGATGATTTACCATCCACATTCTCTAAACCTACATTTTTCAACCATGGAACAATATTCTCCTTGTGCACTACAACTGTACTTCATGAGCTAGGCCTTTAGATTCTTTTCCTATAGCTTCGAGCTAGTATTATTAATTAAGTACTATACCCATGTCGTGAATTGGATATTAGTGTCAGGAAGCACCCCCTTTAGAAGGTCCTTCTCAGCTAGCTTAATCAACTCATAAGTTAATGGAGGAGTCCTCATCACATCATCTCAAGAGGATTATGAAGGAAAGAACTTATCATACATACCATAGAGTATGGGTGCACCATAGATCTATTCTAAATCTCGAAGACTGATTCCAACCTCACCATGTGTGAGGTGGAAAGTGTTCTTATTCAGGCCCCAATGAATGAATAACTCCATCATCAAACCATTGTTGCAATAAACATACATCTGCAATATTCAGATGGCCTCATACATTCCAATGTTTTTCAACACCTTGGAAAATTATGAAATAATATATTGAACCCAGAAGGGCCATCCCTAGTCGAGTCCAGAGATACCCCATGATCAGAAGTCCCAGTTGGAGATCCACCCAAAATTCTGATCAGAGGTGGACTGATGTATTATTGAGCAATACATATGGAAGTACTCATGAGGTGCATGATCGGTCCCATTGAAGTATGTGGGCATGAATGTCTGAAGGTGACCATCATTATGGTCCCCTAGGAGATAAAGTATCCCTCTAGAGATATTTTCACTTAGAAAGTTTTCTGGGTCCTCTAAATACAAGAAGAGGGTATAAATGAAGACATCATTAGTGAAACCAAACCCATTAAGGGTAAATAATTATAAAAGGGGATAATCTTTGAATTTTGATCCCATCAGCTTCATAAAAATTAGTAGAGGTGACCCAACAACAAGATGACAAGTAGTGTCCATCCTCACCACTATAGCGTCACAAAAGGCTATCACTGCTTTTGCCTATTTCTTCGAAACCATATGAGAAGTTTGAAGAGAATCAGAATCCATCTAAACAATATTAAGTGGCATATGTCAGACAATGAGAACATAAAATATTGTCAAAGTAAAGACATAAAATACCGATAGCACCATGAACATTGCATGGATTAGTAAGGATTTTTTGAATCACCCTAAAAATTTAGAAAATCTACTAACCTCTGATTGAATCATGGAACTCATAAACCCCAAAGGGCATTTCACAATTTTATGAACCCTTTGAAGACTTGCAATCACATGACTTGGACATGGTCACACGAATCACATGATAATCATAAAATCTAATGATCAAGTGAGAGGATCCCATGAGACCTGTAGGAGAATAAACATTCACATCACTGAAGTTCAAGAAATTACCAAAGTATGGTTCACGTTTAGAATAGAAAGGCACCTGAGTAAAAGTGGTCTTGCATAGAAAGTTCTCTCCAAATGGGGTCTCATGATTGGGTCTTGCAAACAGGCCTCATGACTAGGACTCATAGAATAGTCTTTTGTCAGGGGAATACAATGAAATAAGGGAAAGGGTGATATAGAGGAATGATAACAGGTGGATAAACCCCCCCATGTACCTCTATATATTGGGTATCCCTTGAAATACAATGTGTTTCTCGGTTGACCAAACGCCACCTAATACACCGATTCATGATAACACCAAAGACTTAGGTGGGAATTTACTTTCCTTAGAACTGAGGACTTTTCCCCACAGATGTCACTCCTAAGGGGGTAATTTTTTGATTCCCTCCAAATGGGAATTGAAAAATTCAAAAAGGAAGAAATACCTGAATATGGTTATTATTTTCCCTCTAAAAGGAAAATAAAAAAGAAGGTGGCTAAGACCTGTTGATCATGTGATCCGTTAAAGGAATCATGATCGCATGACCATTATAAGGTTGTGTGAAGACTGAACATGCACCACATAACCTATAATGCCCCTACCCTAGTTACCCAGAGTCGGTGAATTATTACATAACATTATCATGATCATAAAAAGATCAAGTCTCGAAAGACCGATTAGTTTAGTAGCCTTGGAAGTAATAGATACATTCATAAGGTTTAAATTACATCATAAAATGGAAAACAACAACAACATTGTTTCCATAGACAAAACTGAGATCCCATAGACTATCCCAACAGGTCAGTCATAATATACTTCTTCACATCCTAGAAAAAATAAAACATATAAAGGGGTGAGATCAAATGCTCAGTAAGGATAAAAATATAGCAGAAACTTTCATAAATAAGCATAAACATTTAAGACAATGTATAAAACTAAAACAAAAGCCTTTTAAACATAAGCTTAATCATAATATAGAAAATATAAATCAAAATAATTCCATTTACTTACTCACATGGATATTCTACTATTCGAATAATCACATGCAATATCAATATCCACTTTTATAATGATGGAATGCATAACGACTAACTTTCATAACCACATAGTCAAGGCCTTGTGACAAGACTACAAATAATATTTTGTCAAGGCCTTGTTCCAAGACACTATTTTGTATCATGAGACCTACTAAAGCATCGATGAGCTATAACAGGCTCCACCCATCACTTACTAAGTCCAATGCATTCCTCATATGAAAAGGTTTAAACATAACATAAACATTAGTATTAAAACAGGCATATGAAATGTCAATAAATTATCCATAAACCATGAATGGTATGAAATAACACATCCATAGTCAAAACATATCACAAAACCTTCAATACAATATGGAAGTTTTGTATCATAATAAATCAACTTCAAATAATCTTAAAATCCATCAAAGGATGTTGACATAGATGAAATCAAAACCTTTTTTTAGAGAAATATCTCTTTCTATTTTGAAATAATTTAAAATTAAAATAATTATAAAATAAAACATTTATTTTGTAAATATTCTTATAATATTGTAAGGGAATCTTTGATGATGTTATAATGGTTGAAAATAGCCACACCTGTAGTATAAGTTAAAAAAACATTCTTACCTTAATTTTTGCGAAAAGGTCATAAAGTACCTTGTTTGGAAAACGACAGAAAGATTCCTTTCAGAACATATAAGGTCAAATAAGGGTATAAATGAATTTAAACCATTTTCTAGTAAATAGTAAAAATGTTTTGAAATACATTTTTAAGAAACATGGATGTTGATGATAAAGAGGTCGCAGTAGATAATTACGTATAAACAACCTCGGATAATAAAGAGATTGTGAAATTAACCCTTACCTTGTACTTGTCCTGGGTTGAGGGTAGGTTAACCTCCTGTATAATGGTGAATTAATTGTTATTAAATTATAAAATAATCATATACATTAATATGATATCATATATGATCTTTTAATATTTCTTTGTTAATAATATCTTAATATTATCATCGTTTCGGGTGTTAACTGATTCGTTTTCCTTTATATGATTTGTTACATAAGTAATGTTTGTAATGGATAAGATGTATATTATTCATATTAACGAATGATATTAAGTCTTTAAACATTATTTTCAATCATCTAATGAAAATTAGTCTTGAATGGATACGATGGGGAATGAATCTCATCGCGTTCATGGAGACGGTAATCCATACGTATGTACGAGTGACAATATCATTCTTTTGATATTAAAATAATATATAATTTGATTTTATATCATATATAAAAATAATTATAATGTTATATTTATTATTTACATCAATTACACATAATTATTATACCCATCCAAATAATAATGTATTGAATAACAATTACACCACGACGTGGAGACGATAAGCTGTACATACGCATGTATGGTGACATGTCATTCAAAGGATGGATAGAATAATGAATATGGTTGTACCATATTTATAATAACATCACATAATATAGAATATACTGGATTTATTATTTTATAATGGAAACAACAAAGAAAGAGGAAGTGAAAGAAGAAAGGAACTTGAAAGAGTTGATGAAATATTTACCTCTTCTTCGGGTTCTTCCTTTTGATTAGATCAAAAGAGATCCTTAGGTTGGCTTTCAGACTAAATTAAAGACTCTAGGATTAAGGGAGGACAGTTGAGAGGGTATTTGGGAAGGGGTTGGTCGATCCAAATGGGATTGAAGGTGTGAATTAGATAGAAGGGGGAGTTCCCTTTTATAAGAGGGGTGAGGGGCACATTCGGAAAAGCTAGAAATATTAATTTATAATAAATTCATTTTCGGTTTATAATGGATCCAAAATGAATTATTTAAATGATAAGGTGGGGATGGGTCGAAAACCACTCAACCAATAGGTTTTAGATAGGTTTGGGTCACTATATTAACTTTATCTTTTAGATTTAACTCTTAGTTAAATAGTTTGACATTTACCATGTCTCTTTGTATTTTTATATTATATGGTTAATAAACTTACTATATATTTTCAAGAGAACCCAAAGTGGTTCATTGATGATACACATATCATTATATAAGTATTTTTTCCAATCCTTAGATGTTTAGGAATAGAATATCAATTAATAATATAATATTTGTTTTAAAAACTCTGTTATGTCAATTTTGACAATATTTGGTATTTTGTTTTTGATAAATTCATAACAGCGTTATTACTTTGAAAATAATTCATATAACCAACCCTAACATGTCATATTAACCTAAAAAATTAGTTTAATTCATAAAAAGTCTCAAATTAAATTTTTTTTTATATTTATAATATCAATTATTTTAATATTTCATTAATTAGGTAATTACTGCATCATCATTGTGTCATAAATATATTAAATTATTTAATGTTTAAAAAATATAAATAAAATACCTTTATGTAATAAATCTAATTATATTTCTTATGAATATTTATAGTCGAATTTATCTTATGTGTAACCCTATATTTAAAATGGTTTAGTTATTAAACATTGAATTTAACACTTTTAACTCTTCTTTGAATTAAATAATAACAAATGTCCTAATATAATCCAAGTGGACCTAAAGGATCATATTTTATTCCTAAGGTTGTTTTTAGTCGAATTTTACTTATCCAATTGAATTTGTACACGTGTTAGGGTAATAATAATATCATTTTTCTCCTTAATTACCCTATTTACTTTTAACCGTGGTAAATAAAAGTAAAAAGTTACTTTTCACAAAAAATTATTTTCATCTTATTGAACAAAATTTTACTTAATGATATCAACCGTGTCTCTCGGATTTTTAAAATTCAACTCACAAAAGAAGTAAAATTATTTTTTATATAAATTTTCAAATACTCCTAGGATGTGGGTAAAAGATGGTAAAAAGTTCAATAAAAATTTTATACATCTAAAATTATTATAAACTCACTCCAATGAATTATATTGAACTTATATAGTTATTCTATATCTATTTTTACCTCAAATAAATTTAAATCAAATAGATAATTATTTAAATAAAAATTTGGTTTTAAACTATAACTTAGTGTTTTTCATTATTCATCAAAAATTGAAAGTTTTCAGAAAAATACCAAAAATTCACCCTAAGATAATTTCTATATCCCGAATCCAAAAATGAAGTCCATTTTGAAAGAGAAAATTTATAAAATTTCAAAAATTGGGTATTACTATTCATAATGGCTAGTTTGATTGGTTGTGGTGAGCTATAACTCGAATTTGCGTACAACACACACTATTATATTATTCAAAGAGAAGCGTACCATGGAAGCTTGTTGTGTTAAATTATCTCATCCTCAAAATAATTTAATCCTCAAAATTTATAGAATATTACTGCATAAAAATAATCGGGTGGTTCTTCATCATATATTCCTCGGGTTCCCACGTTGCCTCTTCCATCTTATGGTTTCTCCGTAGAAATTTTACCAGATGAGTCGTCCGGTTTCTCAACACTTGTTCTCTTGTATCATGAACCTTGATAGGATATTTTCAATAAGACATATCAGGTTCCAGTTCTAATTCTTCATAGGTAAGTACATGCATTGGGTCAGGCATGTATTTTCTCAATAGTGATACGTGGAACACATCATGAACTTTGGAGAGACTTGGCAGCATTGCCAAATAGTAAGCTACGACCCCAATTCGTTCAAGAATTTTGAAAGGTCTGATGTACCTGGGACTCAATTTTCCCTTCTTAATGAACTTTATAATACCCTTCCATGGAGATACCTTCACGAAAACATGATATACTAACTGAAATTCCAAATCCTTCCATCGGTTATCGGCATAGCTATTCTGCCTACTTTGAGATTCTTTGATGTGGTTTTAGATTACCTTCACATTTTCCATCGTTTCCTCCACAAGTTCTGGTCCAGCGAGTTTTCTTTCACCAACATCATCCCAAAAAGTTGGTGTGTGACATCTATTTCCATATAACGATTAATATGGTGCCATCTGAATACTTGAATAAAAGATATTATTATAGTAAAATTATACCAGAGGTAAATATTGATCCCACATACCTTGAAAGTTAAGTGAGCATGATCTCAACACGTCTTATATGGTTTGAATAGTCTGTTCTGATTGTCCATCTGTTTGGGGGTGGTAGACAGTGCTCAAACGAAGTTCAGTATCCATGGATTTCTGAATAATTTTATAGAATCTTGATGTAAAATGGGGATCACGATCAGAAAAAATCGATAGTGGTACTCCATGAAGTCTTAAAACTTCATTAATATATTGTCTTTCTAAACGTTCAAGTGGTAAATCTTCCCTTATAGCAAGAAAATGTGCTGACTAGGTAAGACAATCAACAATGACCCCTATTACATCATTCCTTCTAGGAGTCTTTGGTAGTCCCATGACAAATTACATCATAATATTATCCCATTTCAACTCAGGTATGGGAAGAGGTTGCATGACTCCTCTAGGTTGTTGCCTTCTAGATTTCACTTGTTGACAAACCATACATCTTGACATAAAATCAGCAATTTCCCTCTTCATGTTGTCCCACAAAAAATTTTCCTTTAAATATCTATACATTTTGTTTCTCCCAAGGTGTTTAGAGAAATTGGAACTATGAGCATCATCCAAAAATTCCCTTTTTAGATCAGTTATATCGAGAACACAAAGTCTCTTCCCAAATTTCAAAATTCCATCTTCATACACAAAGTCACTCAATCTCCCATCATTCACAGATCTAATCTTCTTTTGAAACTTTTCATCATAGGTTTGAGAACTCTTTATCCTTTCTATTAAATATGGTTTGGAAACCATTTGAAAAATTATTGGTGTTTCACCTTCCATGGTGATTCCCATATCCATATTTACTAGATCCATGTATATAGGATCCTTTTCAACTCTCATCTTGTTCAAAAATGCATGATCATTTCTACCCAAAGCATCTGCCACCTTATTTTCCTTCCCCTAGTGGTAGTGTATAGTGAAATCATAATCCTTGAGTAATTCAATCCATCTCATTTGCCTCATATTGAGTTCTTTATGTGAGAAAATATACTTCAAACTCTTGTGATCGGTATATATCTCACATTTTTCACCATAGAGATAGTGTCTCCAAATATTCAAAGCAAAGATTACAGCTTCTAACTCAAGATCATCAGTATGATAGTTTTTCTCATGAATTTTTAGCTGTCGTGATACAAAGGCAATAACCCTATCATTCTGCATAAGGACACAACCAAGTCCTTTTTTGATGCATCACTATAAATAACAAACCCATCATTCCCCGATGGTAGAGTCAATATAGAATAATTAACTAATATTCTATTCATTTCTTCAAAACATTATTCGCACGATTTTTTCCAAACAAATTTAACCCCTTTTCGTGTGATATTTGTTAATGAGTTAGCCAACCGGGAAAAATTATGGACGAAACGTCGGTAATAACCTGCTAAACCAATAAAACCGTGTACCTCGGTTATACTCGTTGGTGCTGTTCATTCTTAGATTGCCTTGGTCTTTGAAGGATCAAAAGAGATTCCATCCTTAGAGACAATATGGCCAAGAAAAGAAATCTCTTGAAGCCATAATTCACACTTGCTAAACTTCCCATATAATTTATGTCTTCTATGATTCTTCAGGATAATGCCCAAGTGATTCTCATGATCTTCATAGCTTTTGGAGTATACCAAGATATCATAAATAAATTCCACTACAAATTCATCAAGATATTCCTTGATACCTCTATTCATTAGATCCATGAAGAGAGTGGGTGCATTAGTAAATCCAAATGGCATTACTGTAAGCTTGTAATGCCCGTACCTTGTTCAAAATGATGTTTTCAGAATGTATTCCTTATTCACACACAACGGATGATATCCCGATCAAAGTTAAATCTTTGAAAAGTATTTAGCTCCATGAAGTTGGTCAAATAAATCATCAATGTGAGGTAAGGGATAATTTTGCTTTATTATTATAGCATTTATCTCCCTGTAATCAATGCACAACCTCATAGATCCATCTTTCTTATTATAAAAAAGGATAGGGGATCCCCATGGAGAAACACTAGGGGGGAATAAATCCCTTATTACTCAATTCCTATAGTTGCTTCTTTAGTTCCACTAATTACACAGTGTCTATTCTATAAGGGTTCTTCGATATAGGCCTTGATCCATGAATTAAATTAATGGAAAACTCAATTTCTTGTTCTGGAGGATGTCTAGGTAAATCTTCTAAAACACATCAATATATTTTTTCATAATAGGTACATCCTCTATTTGAACATTCCGTTCCTCACCCACAGTTATTTCATTCTCCTCCTCCCCAATAATTGAATTTATTTGAGCTTTTAGGGGTGGATCTAGATAAGAATTAGGTGGTGATGATTTTTCTCTAAAGATAAGGTGTTCTTCATCATCGTCATTGAAAATAGTAACCTCCTTCTTCTTACAATAAATTTTTTCATCATGGTCATAAATCCAATCCATACCGAGGATTATTTCAAATTCAATCATGGGTATGATGATGAGATCAGTAGATAAAGAACATTTATATTCCCTAATGGGGACTGATTCAAAAAACATTGTTGCAATGATAATTCCCTTATAAGTTTTGACTGACAACTCCCATGTTAATTAAAATTGGAAATATCTAATTTTCTTAGAAAAATGGGAAGATATGAAACAACGTGATGATCTAGAATCAAATAAAGCAATTTCTAAACTTGAGGAAACCATTAAATTACCTTCCACTATGTCTTTTGAAGCTTCAACCTCAGCAGTAGTGAAAGCATAAGCTTGACCTTGATCCCTTGGCCTTTTTGAGGTAAGTTCCCCTAACTATTAGTGCATTCATTCGCATAATTCCCCCTTTCTCTACAATTTTAGCATTCAACATCGACAACCTCTTTCTTCCCCTTGAAATCAAGAGCTTGGCGGCCTTTTTCACCACACTTGTAATAGAATCTCATTCCCTTCAAGAAAGTACCAGGGTGTTTCTTTCCACGTTTACTGCAGGATGGAAATTCAAATTTTCCCTTCTTCCCCTTATTTCCATTTCCAGAGTGTTCATCAGATCTCTTCTTCTCTTTCTTTGCTTTAAAGTTGTAAGACTTAGAGAATTCTTTTTCTGTCTTGATAGCACATGAGACAACATACTCATACGACGAGAAGGATTGTGAGACTAATGCTCGATGGAGAAATTGTTTTAAACCATCAAAGAAATGATCAATCTTACTTTTTGGGTTATGTATATAATCTTCAACATTCCTTACTAACATTTTAAAGTTAGTGTCATACTTTGCAACATTCTCATCCTCCTTTTGCCTCAAACTCAGAAATTGCCTTTCCATATCCGCTCGATGGTCACGAGGAAATTATTTTTCTACAAAAATCTCTTTAAACTCCCTTCATTCCATATTTTATACTTCCTCATCTTCCTTTGTGTTTTGAATCAATGACCACCATTGATCAGCATCTCTAGTGAGGTGGTAAATTTCCATGAATTTTTTTTCTTTCTGATAAAACACTATTTTGTTGAATATTTTATTGATAATAAATGATATAATTTCCTCACATTATTTTAAATATGTTTATTTATAAAATATTTGGGATTTGATCATTCATTTGAAAATTTGGTGAAAATTCCAGTTTTACCCTTTATAGTGCATTGTAGTATTTCGAAGATAAATATTTTTATATTTATTATTTGAATTTGAAATTTTGTAAAAATGTTACTAACTTAGTTATCTACAACTTTTATTCAGGACACTAGAGATAATGAGTGCATTTGGTTGTTGAACATGGTCCATGAAGTCAAAGTTGGGCTGGAATCGCCAGAATGGAGAAGCTTCTGTTTTTCAGCCATAAATCATTAATATAGGCCTAGATTAAGCCAAAATATTTAGAGGAGATAGAGGACCCATATATTCACATATTATCCTTCTGGAAGGCTGGAAAATTCACGCGTTTGTGTGGTCAAATGGGTGGTAGAAGTTGGAATAAAATATTTGTCCGAATTTCCACATTCACACTTGAAACCACTTGTAACCTATCCTCCCCTACCCTCTATAAATTGGAGTTTTTCTAATTTGGAGGGGTTTGGACGTGAATTGGGAATTTTAGGGAAGAGGAGAAGTGGATCCACTCCAATTATCCAACCATTTCAATAAGGGTATCTCTTGAAGCAAGGATCCCTTCGACGAAGCCTTCTTCTTCTCCTTCATGTTGTAATGATTTTGTTTGTGTAATAAATTTCTTTGTTCTTCTTTTATTTATTCTCCTTTCTTCTGTTTTGTTTAAATTTCTTCTTCTATTAATCTTCCTGTTTGGGCAGGAATTCTTGAGTAGAAGCTTTATTGGGTTATAACCATTATAAACCTTTGCACATGCAAAACGCTTCTACGATGATTACGCCACCCATGGAAGAGTAGTTCTTTTTAGTAATTGATCGACCTCTATCCTTATTCATTCATTTATTTTGAATCAATGAGATACTGTAATTAAAATAATATGATACATGAATTGTGTTTTTTAAATTACAAAAAACTAAGCAATCAATTGAACAATTAATACAAAACACGCGAGGTCGAGATTTTGTGTAAATTGTGAGAGCGCGATCTTAATCGGTAATACAAGACCACACGGGATAAATTTGTAGAGTTAAAATATAATCCCTAAACACAATTCATCCTCATTTACAGAATGGATATGTTCTTTAATTAACCACTGACCATAATCTATCTTTAGAACAACAATCAAAGCAGGGTGCTGCGATTGCATGTTCCAAAGCTAGCTTAGGGTTTAAGTAATTTCATCTTTGTGGTCAAGTTAACTCTCGTAGGGTTCGAGGGATAAAAAATTAGGGGATCATAATTAAGTGGATATTTATTTAAATGATAATGATTAATAATTTAATGAAGAGGTATAGTTAGATCGATTACGCCTTTTAAAATAGATTTCTAAAAAAACATCTTCTTGTTGTGTCATTTTAATCGAAATTCATTTCAAAACTAAAAACAAAACAATATACAATCTTCTTCCAGCAAACTTCTTCTAGATTCATAAACTATAACAAAACCCAATTTTTTAAAGTAGTGTTTTTATTCTATTCTATTTTATTTTTTTATAATACCTTTAATAAGTTGTTAAATTCACTTCCTCCTTTGAGAGACAACCTTGGTTAGCCACTCTGCTGCACCTAAGTACCCCAAAATCACACTAATCATTTGAGGGAACCCACGAAAGTGCTCTTTCAAATTGGCACCGTTGCCGGGGAGGCAAGTAATTTATTCAACCATTTAGAGGTGTTTCTTTTATTTTTCATTTTATTATTTTCTTCACCTCTCTCTTTCATATTTACCCTTTCTCAAGTTTTCATTTTTCTTCATCCTATTCTTTTCTTTTTGGACCATCAACTCAACTTCTCATTTTTATATTACTATGGTCCACTTTACTTCTTTTAATATTTCATTAATTGATGAAATAAACTAATCCCTAAGATCTCATAGATTTTGACCTGGAGATTGAACGCAACCTTAGGGCACGAATCAGACATTCTCAGTCTACGGGAAGTTTCAATATTCAACCAGTTGGTGAATTCCTCTCTTCTGGAAACATTGAAATTAGAATATATTCAAATTCAAACATAAAAGAAGAACCAATGTCTGGAAATAATAATAATGAGCCAAATAGAACCATTCGAGAATTGGTTGCACCTGATATTAACTATCAACCAAATTGTATTGCATACCCAAATCTCGAATCAGACTTTGAACTGAAATCTGGGTTAATTCACTTACTTCCAAAGTTTCATGGCCTCTCTGGTGAGGATCCCAATAAACATTTGAAAGAATTTAATGTGGTTTGCTCAACCTTGAAACCCAAGAAATTTTTCTGAAGATCAAATTAAATTAAGAGCATTCCCATTCTCACTTGATGGAGCTGCAAAAGATTGGATGTATTATTTGTAACATGAAGATGTAACTTGTTGGAACGATTTGAAATGTCTTTTCTTGCAAAGATTTTTTCCAGCATCAAGGACAACATCCATTCTAAAGGAGATCTCGGGGATCAAGCAAGCACAAGGGGAGTCAATGTATGAGTATTGGGAGCGATTCAAGAAGTTGTGTGCAAGCTGCCCACATCACTAAATCAGTGAGCAACTACTCATCCAGTACTTCTACGAAGGACTTACACCCATAGAGAGGAGCATGGTAGATGCTGCAGCAGGAGGGGCATTGGTGGACAAGACACAAGTAGTCACACGTGCATTTATCGACAAGATGGGACAAAACTCTCAAAAATTTGGCGATCGAGGCACACCACATGTTAGGGGAGTACACCAGGTAAGTCCTTCTTCTCTTGAAAGTCATTTGATTGATACAAAGTTGGAAGAATTGACCACTATGGTGAGGCAGATTTCTTTGGCTCAAAAGACATCCCAACCCACTCCTTCAAGGCCTTGTGGCATTTGCACTGATACAAGCCATCCAACTGACTGTTTCCCCCAACTAAAAGAAATAGAAGATTGTGCAGCATTATTCCCAGGGAGACCATTTCAGCAGCAAAAAACAACCATATCCCCAAAATAAGTTTGATTCATTTGCTCCAACATAAAACCAAGGGTGGAAAGATCAACCGGACATGAGGTATGGCTCTGGACAACAACAAAGGCCACCCTTTCAACAAAACTTCCAGCAGCCTCCGCCTTACCAGCAGGGTTTCCAACAACCCCAAAGGAGATTTGAATCCCAAGCATTAGCAAGCCAGTAACAAGGGAATCCCTCACCCAAGGTAGATTCTAACACTGATGACCTTTTGAAGCAAATTATTCTTAATCAATAGAATGAGCTAAAGATTCAAGGTTCGGAGCTGAGGGAGTTGAAGACTCAAATGAGCCAGATTGCCACCGCCCTCCATGAACTTGTAAGTAAGAATTATGGAAATCTACCCTCCCAACCCACTCCAAATCCAAAGGGGAATGTTAGTGCCATCACATTGAGAAGTGGGAAGCAGATGAATGATACATTTGTACCTACCATTCCACCTGGATTCACCTCTACTCCAGAGAAGCCGCATTTCATACCAACTGATGAGCAATCTAAGGAGAAAGATAAAGGTAAGAAAATTATTGATGATGTTCCTCCTAAATCCCTTCCTTTTCTAAACAGGGTTGTTCAAACTAAGAAGATGGCTAAAGAAGCAATGCAAAAGGAGGTTTTGGACACATTCAAGCGTGTGGAGATCAACATTCCTCTACTTAAAGCCATTAAGAAAATCCCAAGGTATGCGAAATTCTTAAAAGAACTTTTTACCAATCGAAGAGGGCTCAAGTGAAATGAGAGGATCAACCTTGGAAGGAATGTATCAGCACTCATTACACCAACTCTAGCAATGCCAACAAAGTGAAAGGATCCCAGGACATTCACCATCCCATGTACCATAGGGGAGTTGCACTTCTCTGATGCTCTTTGTAATTTAGGAGCTTCAATAAATGTGATGCCTCATTCTGTATTATCTTCTTTATAGGTTGGTGAGTTGAAGACAACGAGAGTAGTGGTGCAGTTGGTGAATAGATGTACGACATATCCAGTGGGAGTTCTTGAGGATGTACTTGTCCGGGTAAGAGACATGATCTTTCCAGCAGATTTCTATGTGCTTAACATGGAGGATGATCAGGTAAGTTCTCATGACCCCATTATCTTAGGTTGGACCTTCCTCAAGACTGCAAAAACTATCATAAATGTCAATGAGTGTACACTTTCCATGGAATTTGGGGATGAAGTTGTGATATTTAATGTTATGGATTCCATGAAGTACCCCTCTGAGGACCATTATGCTTTTGTTATCTCCCATTTTGAACCACCAAGTAAAAACTCCATGGATTTTGATTGTCTTATGCTTAACGAGATTATGAGTATTGGTTCTGGTTTAATGTCTAAGAGAACTTCCACACCTGTTTCTAATGAACAAGACTCTCTAAGATTTGATTTTGAAATGGATTCATATTCTGATCTTGATCATGTGAACTCCGATTATGACATGGCTATTGAGTATGATGATGGATTTGATGCTTTATTCTCTGATTTTGATGATGTCTATTCTGATACTGATGCTCTTTGTGCACATATTTCAGTTCCTTCAATGTCTCCATCCATACTACACCCTCCTTCATTAGAACTCAAGACATTGCCACTAAATCTGAAATACTCATACTTGTTGAGTGGTGAGATATTACATGTTATCATTTCTAACAATCTCCCTTTTGAACATGATGAAAAACTTTTGAATCTTTTGAGGGAGAACATCAGAGCGATTGGGTGGACCTTGGCTGACATATCAGGTATTAGCCCCTCCATTTTCATGCATAGGATTATCTTGGAGGATGAGGCTAAACTGGTGAGACAACCCCAAAGGAGACTGAATCCCACCCTCCTGGAAGTTGTTAAAAAATAAGTTTAGAAATTACTTGAGGCAGGTATAATCTATCCCATTTCAGATTCTCAGTGGGTAAGTCCTATTCAGGTTGTGCCTAAGAAGAGTGGTGTTACTGTTGTTAAAAATGAGAAAGATGAGTTAGTTTCAATGAGGGTAAAAAACTGTTGGCGTGTGTGTATTGATTATAGGAAACTAAATCATTCCACTCGCAAAGACCATTTCCCCCCTCCCATTTATTGTTTAGATGCTTGAGAGACTAGCTGGGAAAACACACTATTGTTTCTTGGATGGATTTTCTGGATATTTTCAGGTTCTTATAGCTCCAGAGGACCAGGAGAAGACGACATTCACCTACCCATTCGGTACCTTTGCTTACCGAAGGATGCCATTTGGACTTTGCAATGCCCCAGGTACCTTCCAGAGATGCATGGTGGGTATTTTTTCTGATTTTATTGAGACCTCCATGGAGGTATTTATGGATGATTTTATAGTGTATGGGTCTTCATTTGATGAATGTCTAAGTAGTTTGGGAAAGGTATTGAATCGTTGCATTGAGAAGAATCTGGTCCTGAACTTTGAAAAGTGTCATTTCATGGTAGATCATGGTATTGTCTTAGGGCATGTAGTGTCAAAACATGGGATAGATGTTGATAGATCTAAGATAGACATTATTTCATCCTTACCAAATCCTTCATGTGTGCGTGATGTTAGATCTTTCCTAGGGCATGCAAGATTTTATCGGCGCTTCATCAAAAATTTTAGTAAGATCGCTCTTCCTATGTCACGATTACTTCAAAAGATTCTGATTTTGTGTTTGATGATTCTTGTAGGGCTTCCTTTGATGAGCTAAAGAAGTGTCTGACCACTCCACCTATCATACAACCCCCACGGTGAGAGATTCCTTTTGAGCTTATTTGTGATGCCTCCAACTTCGCGGTTGGAGCTGTCTTATCTCAGAGGGTGGAGGGACGTTCACATGTGATCGCCTATGCATCGAGGACACTGGATTCAGCCCAATAAAATTACACAACCACTAAAAAGGAGTTTCTTGCTATCATATTGGCTTTAGATAAATTCCGTTCATATTTATTGGGCTCTAAAGTAGTTGTTTTTTCTTACCATGCAGCTTTGAGGTACCTCCTAAAGAAGCCAGATGCAAAGCCACGACTTATCCGTTGGATGCTCCTTCTTTAGGAATTTGATATTGAGATAATGGACAAGAAGGGATCAGAGAATTTGGTGGCAGACCACATGAGTAGGCTTACTCACACACTAGAGGATGACACCTTGTACCAGGTACCACTTTGGGACACTTTCCCTGATGTGCATCTCTATACCATCTCAGGTACGCATCCTTGGTATGCTGATTTAGTTAATTACATTGTTTCCTCTGAAATCCCAGCAAATTTGATGAAGCATCAGGTCCAAAAATTAAAAAGTGAGTCTAGGTATTATGTGTGGGATGATCCTTACCTATGGCGCATGTGTAGTGACCAAGTCATTAGGAGGTGTGTTCCCGATCATGAGTTTGAGTCTATTTTGCAATTCTGTCATACACTTGCATGTGGTGGACACTTTGGACCCCAACGGACAGCTAGGAAAGTTTTAGACTCTGTATTATATTGTCCTAGCTTATTCCATGATTCCCATGTGTTTTATAAGTCATGCTCTCGTTGCCAACACACTGTAAATATTTCAAGGAGACATGAGATGCCCCAACAACCCATTTTATTCTATGATATTTTTGATGTTTGGGGAATTGATTTTATGGGACCTTTTCCTAGTTCCTTTGGTTTTCTATACATTTTAGTTTTTGTTGATTATGCGAGTAAATGGGTGGAGGCTAAGTCCACTAGGACTGCTGATTCTCGTGTTGTTGTGGACTTTGCAAAGCACAAATTTTTTGCAGGTTTGGAGTACCAAAGGCCATCATCAGTGACCAAGGGACACACTTTTGCAATAAGAATTTTGATTCCCTCCTTTGAAAGTATGGGGTGACACACAAAACATCAACACCATACCACCCCCAAACAAATGGCCAGGCTGAGGTTTCAAATCGTGAGTTGAAACAAATTTTGGAGAAAACTGTGCAGCCAAATAGGAAGGATTGGAGGAAGCGCTTGGATGATGCATTGTGGGATTATAGGACAGCATACAAGACCCCCATTGGTATGTCCCCATTTCAGATTGTTTTTGGGAAAGCATGTCATCTCCCAGTGGAAGTCGAGCATCGGGCATATTGGGCTATAAAGAAATGCAACATGGAATTGGCCCAAGCTGTAATTCAAAGGAAGTTTCAAATTCAAGAGCTTGAGGAGATTAAATTGGCATCATATGAGAACTTAAGGCTCTATAAGGAAATATCAAAAGTAGTTCATGATAAAATGATCCAGAAAATGGAGTTTCATGTTGGATAGAAAGTCCTACTCTACAGTTCACGACTGAAGTTGATGCCTGGTAAGTTGCGTTCCAGATGGTTAGGTCCTTATATTGTATCTAATGTTTTTCCTTATGGTGCAGTGGAGATCACACAGGAGGACACTAGAAGGAGATTTACAGTCAATGGGCAATGTTTGAATAGATACATTGAGGGATTCCTACTGATGCAGTGGATTTTATCACACTGCATGACCCCATCATCACTTGAGCACATCAGGCTGTTCCTAACCCTTTCACTTTCATATTATTTGTCCTATTTAAACATTCTGCATTTCATGTGCATATATCATCTCATGGATTCACATTTAGGACAATGCAATATTTTAAGTGTGGCGGAGGGAACATTTTAGTTTAGTAATTTCAAAAAAAAATTCCTGATTTAAAAAAAACAAAAAAATTGTGTGTTTTTTCAAATTTTGTGTGTTTATTTTTCAATTTTCTTTGTGTTTTTGAAATTTTTGAGCTTAAATGATTCTCATCACAATTTTTAAATGCATATCAATAAGTGAAACAATTTACCCCTTGAAACTAAGCTTAAATGAATTCTGAAATGACTTTGTTTCAAGTTCAAATATTTAGTAATTTCATGAAAAGTACACCGAATTTTGAATCCCATGCCACATCTCACTGTCTTTATATTTGAAACCACTTTCCTGTGAGGATTCTGAACCATTATTTCCATATTCTTTACATTCACCTCACTTCTTGAGAGAACCAAACCATGCTTGATTTAACTAGAATTTGATCTATTCCTGTCAAAACTTGAGGTTTTTAGGTACTTATGTTTAAATTATTGAGGCATTTTTTTGGTATTAAAGACCCTATTTCAAATAATCCTTTTTTTATAATGGCCTAACTTGAATATTTAATCCTTGTAGCCCTTAAAATCCATGCACAGCCTGTTAGGTTAGCCACATTACAAGCCAATTTTCCCTATCCAACCAACTCTTGAAGTGAAATTGCATAATCTAGTTGAGCTTAAGTGTGGGGGAAGCTATGTTGTGTTGTGCTACCACATTCTGTGATACTTTGGGTGGAAAATTAAATTCATAAGAGATGTGTTTGCTGCTGAAGAAATTCATTTTATTGAAATCTATTCCTTTTCTTTAGCTTTCATGACAAGTGAAGCTATGCCTTTTCTGGAGCTTCTAATTGAGGTGGAAAGTTGTGCCTATCTGGAGCTTTCAAGAAAATCATGTTTGAGAATATTGACATTTTTTATGATGAAATGATGAATGGTGTAAAATTTTCATGACTTTTCATGATGATGGAGCTGAATTGATACTATGGGGATTGAGGAGAAGACCATATTTAAGAGAAAATTAGATTACTACAATTTTGCTTCAAAAAGAGTCATGCCCTCCTTATTCAGCCTCAGAATTTTTCACATCTAAATCCTACCAACCGAACGCCACAGAACAACCCTGAAAAGTACTCATGATAAAAATATATACTTGACTCACATTGGGTGGAGATGTAGGAATTTATCAAGCCTATGGTGACCCTTGTATGAGTTTGGATGAGAAAGACATTGCAAAAAAAATTGATATTTGAGTAATGAGAGAAAATTCAAGCGAGGTAAGTGTTTTGTGCATGGGAGGATAAATGATGTGGAAATATATTGAATGGTATTAATAGAGAACTTGAAATAATGGTTTTTCATGAGGCATGATATCTTTTGTTTCTTGGTTTGTAATTGTTTGATCTCAAGGATATGTGTTTTAAAATTGGTTTTGATTTGATATTGATGTTTACTTGACATGAGGTTTTGCCCAGGACTGAAAAAGGGTAAGTGTGGGGGAGTTGATAAAACACTATTTTGTTGAATATTTTATTGATAATAAATGATATAATTTCCTCACATTGTGTTAAATATGTTTATTTATAAAATATTTGGGATTTGATCATTCATTTGAAAATTTGGTGAAAATTCCAGTTTTACCATTTATAGTGCACTATAGTATTTCAAAGATAAATATTTTTATATTTATTATTTGAATTTGAAATTTTTTAAACGTGTTCCTAACTTAGTTATCTACAACTTTTATTCAGGACACTAGAGCTAAAGAGTGCATTTGGTTGTTAAAAATGGTCCATTAAGTCAAAGTTGGGATGGACTCGCCAGAATGGAAAAGCTTCTGTATTTCAGCCATAACTCTTTAAACTGGGCCTTTATTAAGCCCAAATATTTAGAGGAGATATAGGACCCATATCCTCACATATTATCCTTCTGGAAGTCCGGACAATTCACGCGTTTGTGTGGTCAAATTGGAGGTTCAAGTTGGAATAAAATATTTGGCCGAATTTTCACATTCACACTTGAAACCACTTGTAACCTCTCCTCCCCTCCCCTCTATAAATTGGATTTTTTCTAATTTGAAGGGGTTGGGACATGAATTGGGAAGTTGAGGAAAGAGTAGAAGTGTATCCACTCCAATTTTCCAACCATTTCAATAAGGTTAGATCTTGAAGCAAGGATCCCTTCGACGTAGCCTTCTTCTTCTCCTTCATGTTGTAATGATTTTGTTTGTGTAATAAAATTATTTGTTCTTATTTTATTTATTCTACTTTATTTTTTTTGTTTAAATTTATTCTTATATTAATCTTCCTATTTGGGCAGGAATTCTTGAGTAGAATCTTTATTGGGTTATACCCATTATAAACCTTTGCACATGCAAAACGCTTCTACGATGATTACGCCACCCATGAAAGAGTAGTTCTTTTTAGTAACCGATCGACCTCTATCCTTCTTCATTAATTTATTTTTAATCAATGAGATACTGTAATTTACATAATATGATCCATGAATTTTGTTTTTTAAATTACAAGAAACTAATCAAGCAATTGAACAATTAATACAAAACACGCGAGGTGGAGATTTTGTGTAAATTGTGAGAGCGCGATCTTAATCGGTAATACAAGACCACACATGATAAATTTGTAGAGTTCAAATATAATCCCTAAACAAAATTAATCCTCATTTACAGAATGGATATTTTCTATAATTAACCACTGACCATAAGCTATCCTTATAACAACAATCAAAGCAGGGTGTTGCGATTGCGTGTTCCAAAGCTAGCCTAGGGTTTAAGTAATTTCATCTTTGTGGTTAAGTTTACTCTCGTAGGGTTCAATGGATAACAAATTAGGGGATCATAATTAAGTGGATATTTATTTAAATGATAATTATAAATAAGTGAATGAAGAGGTAGATTTAGATCTATTACGCCTTTTAAAATATATTTCTAAAAAAACATCTTCTTGTTGTGTCATTTTAATCGAAATTCATTTCAAAACTAAAAACAAAAAAATATACAATCTTCTTCTAGAAAACTTCTTCTAGATTCATAAACTATAACAAACCTCAATCCTTTAAATTAGTGTTTTTATTATATTATATTTTATTTTTTTAGAATACCTTTAATAAGTTGTTAAATTCACTTCCTCCTTTGAGAGATGACCTTGGTTAGCCACTCTGTTGCACCTAAGTACCCCAAAATCACACAAATCATTTGAGGGCACCCACGACAGTGCTCTTTCACTTTTGCTACTCCCCAAGGTGTGAAATATTTTCTCTAAGAAATTTTTCCTTTGCTCAGATACTAGTGGATTTGTACCCCAATTGAATGTTGGTGGTTTTTGCCTCATGAAGCGATCTAACATTGATCCTCCACACTGCGGATTAGGGTGCTCCATACAGGTAAGGTTATTATTCATAACCTTAGTGAGTTATCCCAGTATGGTGATTAGATGACTAGCACTGGTTGCATCACCAGCTCTACTATAATTATCTTGAGTAGGAGAGAAATCCCTACATAGAGTGCGTGCATTGATACAATTTCCATTCCTTCCACTAGACGCCATTTCTAAACAAATGGAATAAACTAGATTAGTTTATGAATTGAAATACATAATTCCAGACATGTAAAACACTTAACTTAAGTTGAAAAGTTTATGGATATAATCCATAATAATAAAAAATGTTTTCTTTGAGGAAGTATATACTCATAAACCCTTCATAATGGTTTGTAAAGAAAATGAGAATTATCCTAAGCATATCCCCAGGGAGTGTCGTAACTAAGAGTGTAGCAAAGCCCATTGTCATGCACTAGTCCCCATTCAAGTATAGCTCAAAGCGGTGTTTTCAGGTTTTACCCCTAGGTACATCTATGCTAGAGCTGCCTTTACCTGCTCATATCCAGACAGATATGTATTCCTTGGAAAAATCACAAAATTTCTGCAACACAAAAATTCTAGGAAGTTCTTCTATACTAATCCTCAAAGTCTATCTTAGGGATTTGTGCTCTTATCAGAGTTTATCTAAATTTAGTTTTCATGGATTGTACTAAACTTCCTTTGATACCAACTATAACACCCCGACCCTAGTTACCCAGAGTCGGTTCATTATTACATAACATTAGAATGATAAAAAAATATCAAGTCTCGAAAGACCGATTAGTTTAGTAGCCTTGGAAGTACAAGATACATTCATAAGGTTTACATTACATCATAAAATGGAAAAATAAAACAACATTATTTCCATAGACAACACTGAGATCCCATATAATATCCTTTGCAGGTCAGTCATAATATACTTCTTCACATCCTGTGAAAAATAAAACATAGAAAGGGGTGAGCTCAAATGCTCAGTAAGGATAACAATATTGCGAAAGCTTTCATAAATAAGCATAAACATTTAAGTTAATGTATAAAACTAAAACAAAATCCTTTTAAACATAAAATTAATCATAATATGGAAAATATAAATCAAAATAATTCCATTTACTTACTCACAGGGATATTCTACTCGTAAAATAATCACATACAATATCAACAGCCACTTTCATAATGATGGAATACATAATGCCAGACTTTCATAACCACATAGTCAAGGCTTTGTGCCAAGACTACAAATAAGATTTTGTCAAGGCCTTGTTCCAAGACACTAGTTTGTCTCATGAGACCTACCGATGCATCGAGGAGCTATAGCGGGCTCCACCCGTCACATACTAAGTTCAATTCAATCCTCATATGAAAAGGTTTAAACATAACATAAACATTCGTATTAAAACTGGCATACGGAATGTCAATACTTTATCCATAAACCATGAATGGTATGAAATAACACATCCACAGTCAAAAATATCACAAAACCTTCAATACAATATGAAAGTTTTGTATCATAATAAATCAACTTCAAATAATCTTAAAATCCATCAAAGGATATTGACATAGATGAAATCAAAACCTTTTTTAGAGAAATATCTCTTTCTGTTTTGAAATCATTTAAAATTAAAATAATTATAAAAGAAAACATTTATTTTGGAAATATTCATATAAGATTGTAAGGGAATATTTGATGATGTTATAATGGCGGAAACTAGCCGCACCTGCCGTATAAGTTAAAAAAACATTCTTACCTTAATTTTTTCGAAAAGGTCATAAAATACCTTGTTTGGAAAACGACAGAAAGATTCCTTTCAGAACATATAAGGTCAAATAAGGGTATAAATGACTTTGAATCATTGTCTAGTAAATAGTATAAATGTTTTGAAATACATCTTTAAGAAACATGGATGTGGATGATAAAGAGGTCCCAATAGATAATTACATATAAACAACCTCGGATAATAAAGAGATTGTGAAATTAACCCTTACCTTGTACTTTTCCTTGGTCGAGGGTAGGTTAACCTCATATATAATGGTTAAATAATTTTTATTAAATTATACAAGAATCATATACATTAATATGATATCATATATAATCTTTTAACATTGCTTTGTTAATAATATCTTAGTATTATCGTCGTTTCAGGTGTTAACTGATTCGTTTTCCTTTATATGATTTGTTACATAAGTAATGTTTGTTATAGATAGTATGTATGTTATTAATATTAAGAATTATATTAAGTATTTATACATTATTTTTAATCATCTAATGAAAATTAGTCTTGAACGGATACGATGGGGAATGAATCTCATCACGTTTGTGGAGACGGTCATCTGTACATACGCACGAGCGACAATATCAATATTTTGATATTAAAATAATATATAATTGGATGGTATATCATATATAAATAATTATTATCATTTTATATTTATTATTTACATAAATTACACATCATTATTATACCCAACCAAATAATAATGTATTGAATAACAATTATACCACGACGTGGAGAAGGTAAGCCGTATGTACGCACGTATGATGACATGTCATTCAAAGGATGGATAGAATAATGAATATTGTTGTACCATATTTATAATAACATCATAGTATATATAATATACTAGTGTTATTATTTTATAATGTAAACAACAAAGAAAGATGAAGTGGAAGAAGAAAGAAACTTGAAAGAGGTGATGAAATATTTACCTCTTCTTCGGGTTCTTCCTTTTGATTTGATCAAAAGGGCTCCTTAGGTTGGCTTTCTGACTAAAGTAAGGCCTCTCGGATGAAGGGAGTATATTTTATAGGGTATTTGGTCTGGTTTTGGCCGAGCCAAATGTCTTTGAAGGTGTGAATTAGAGAGAAGGGGGAGTGGCCTTTTATTAGAGGGGTGAGGGGCACCTTAGAAAACGCTAGAAATAGTATTTTATAATAAAATCATTTTCGGTTTCTAATGGATCCAAAATGAATTATTTAAATGATAAGGCGGGGATGGGTCGAGAACCACTCAACCAATAGGTTTTATACTGGTTTGTGTCACTATATTAACTTTATCTTTTAGATTTAACTCTTAGTTAAATAGTTTGACGTTTACCATGTCTCTTGGTATTTTTATATTATATGGTTAATAAACTTACTATATACTTTCAAGAGAACCCCAAGTGGTTCATTGATGATACACATATCATTATATAAATCTTTTTTCTGAACCTTATATTTTTAGGAATATAATATCAATTAATAATAAAATATTTGTTTTAAAAACTCTTTTATGTCAATTTTGACACTATTTGATATTTTGTTTTTTCTAAATTCATAACAGAATTATTACTTCAAAAAAATCGATATAACCAACCATAAAATGTCATATTAACCTAGAAAATTAGTGTAACTCATAAAAAATCTGAAATTAAATTTATTTGGATATTTATAATATCTATTATTTTAATATTTCATTAATTAGATAATTATTGAATCATCATTGTGTCATAAATATACTAAATTATTTAATGTCTAAAAAATATAAATAAAATACCATTATTTAGTAAATATTTTTATCTTTCTAATGAATATTTATAGTTGAATTTATCTTATGTGTAACCCTATATGAAAAATGGTTTATTTATTAAACTTTGAATTTAACACTTTTAACTCTTCTTTGAATTAAATAATAATAAATGTCCTAATCTAATACAAGTGGACCTAAAGGATCATATTTTATTCCTAAGGTTGTTTTTGGTCGAATTATACTTATCCAATAGAATTAAGACATGTTTTAGGGTAATAATAATATCATTTTTACCCTTAATTACCCTATTTAATTTTAACCGTGGTAAATAAAAGTAAAAAGTTACTATTCACAGAAAAATATTTTCATCTTATTGAACTACATTTTACTTACTGATATCAACTGTGTCTCTCAGATTTTTTAAATTCAACTCATAGAAGCGGTAAAATTAATTTTATGTAAATTTGCAAATACTCCTAGGAGGTGGGTAAAAGACGATAAAAAGTTCAATAAAATTTTTATATATCTAAAATTATTATAAACTGACTCCAATGAATTATATTGAACTTATATAGGTATTATTTATCTATTTTTAACTAAAATAAATTTAAATAAAACAAATTATTATTTAAATAAAAACCCAGTTTTAAACTATAACTCAGTGTTTTTCACTATTCATCAAAAATTGAATGTTTTCAGAAAAATACCAAAAATTCACCCTAGGATAATTTTGATATTCCAAATCCAAAAATGAAGTCCATTTTCAAAGATAAAATTTATAAAATTTCAAAAAGTTGGTATTACTATTCATAATGGCTAGTTTGATTGGTTGTGGTGTGTTAGAACTTAAAGTTGCGTACAACACACGTTATTGTATTATTAAAAGAGAAGCGTACCGTGGAAGCTTGGGGTGTTACATAACCTACAAAAAATCCAATGTAAAATATTTTAACAAGACCTCCTACTCTTACTAAGGTTCTCCAGACTTCCAGTGGTCACGTGGTGACAGTCAAATAAGCCCCTAGGCCAAATAGTTTTTTAGAAGTAAGAATCTGATAATCCGACATGAAAATACTTCAAATATAAGGAAGAAAATATCCAAAGGGATAGGCCTATAATAGTCACTAACATCATGAGACTCATTTCCAATGGGAAAGATAATTCTTCTTGACAATATTCGAACAATATTTCATGACTCATAAACCTTTTTAAAATAAAACAAATGAAATAAAAGTGGGAGGAGGTAGAAGCTTCTAATGGTCATAAAAAAGGAATGCATTGCACCACTGGAAATCCTCAAGACACTTTGAGTCCCTAGAAATATACCCACCTCATTTTTCAAAATCCCTTTGGCTTGTCAACCTCATCATATGGAAAGAATCAGGTATGTCCAAGAAACCATACACTTCCCTTTTAGCTCCCTAAGGTCAAATGGAAGGATTTTCCATGAAATTATTCTATATCCTCAAAAGAGATATGTTGGTTATGTGACACATCATTAAAAAAATAGAGTAATTATCTTTTACATTAATCATGTAAATTTGCATGACCCCCCAAACACTGTAAAATAAAACAATGTTAATAAAAGAGGGAGTAGGTGGAAGACTCTGCTGGGTTTAAAATGCTTGTGACGCACTAAGGAAGTATGCAACAAGGTCCCGTCAGAATCTTTTACAAGTCACTCTGATCTCATGAAGACCCCCAGACAAGCCATCATTACCGCACGAAATGTCCCAAACAAGGAATCAAACATCTCACAAAGGCCTTTCAACATGCACTCTAATTTCACAATGTCCCTTGGATATTTCAATATGAAAATATGAAAGTACCTTAGCATGACCATGAAATAAAACATGTACCCATTAATCGGAAGTAATCCAATAATGGAGACGTTGATGAGTGGGAATCATGGTCACTAAAAATCAGGTGACACCCTCAGTGTGATCCATGACAAAGGATCGTGAAGATTTGTGGTTCCAAACTACTTCATCGACTCCATCCTAGATCCACGCCAAATATTCCACCTAAATAGGTGCAAAACTTGGGTGGAGAGGCCTATAAATTCCCCACCCCATGATGAAAAATTCATGAATACCTATTATGATCCATAGGATTAATTCTATCAATTTTACACAATCACTAAATTGGATTCCTTGGAGCAGATGATCTCGCGACCTGCAAGTCTTCTATCAGGTAATATGCTAGTGAATAGCAGGAGTGATCATGCACCATGTATAAATAAATTTACATGATCATTCATAGATCACACTAAGGACTTCTGGAAAGATATTCTAAGAACATACCACACATATGTTGGGTCACGCAAGACTAAAAATAAACCATTACTGAATAAATCTAAGGAATTCACAATACAAGGGCTAGAAAAAAGACTAAAGGTGAAATATTTGAATAAAAAATTATTTTTTGAAACTTGTGAACTTTATGTGATCCATTAAATACATGAGAAAACACATGGATATGCCACCTAGATCTCACGACACTCCTTCAGTGTTAAACCCAGACCAAGAAAAGTCCTCTGGAAATGTTCAAGAAAGCCACATAGTTCCCCTTGGGCATGGAACTTTAGTCCAACGAATCCATCTGGTCCTATATTCCAAGCCTCACGTTGTCCTGTAGATACATCTCCTGATACATTTAACAACATAGACACGTGTCAACTAAGTATCACAGACACATATGTACATGTTAAATAATCCCTTGCGACACCCTCTGGGAAAGTCAACTGAGACTCACAACACCCTCTAGACATGTCATTCAGGTCTCACGATGCCCTCCAGGGATGTTGGCCAATACACGAAAAAACTTCCAAGACATGTTTTATTATCTCTTGAAACACAATACAAATGTTTCAAGAATTTTTTTTGAATTAAAGTAGGGCATGTCAGCTGGATCCTATAGCAACTTCTAGACAATCCAGCTAGGTCATATGATGGTTTCTGAGACAAACCACCTAGATCTCATCATTTTTTCTAGATAATTCATCTTTGATCATGATAAAACCATCATATATGACACATGAGTTATCAAAATTTCTTTATAAAGAGCAACATAATCATTTAATTATTTTCACATATGATAGGTAGATACTCTTCTACATATTAGGGAAAGAGGACAATTGATGAATGTCACGCAGGCAAGAAGGTCACAAGGGAAACCTCAGACTGTAATCCCCGACCAGTGACATAACACGATCTATTCGAATAGCTAAGGAAACCAAAAATTTTAATCCCCAACCAAAGGAACTATGACAACTATGATTCCTATCATATTCAAAATACGTAGGACACCTCTTCAAGGTTTTATATCCATAGAGATGTGCCAATATGTAATTACCTCACTCTCCATGAAATGATATCGATTTTTTCATCCCTTGTTTCTCAAACTGAGCATAGCTATCTTGATCTTAGAGAGTTTCAATAATCATATCATTGGAATCAAAACTCTACACTAACTAGGGTAACATTTGTATGTTAATCCCCAATGAGTTGCATGACACATTAGCCTCAACACAAGGCTATCTACCTTGGGGATAGTTCCAAGTATGAATATGAACAATGAGAACTCTAATTCCTACAATAACCTAGATACGTAGGTAACATTCATAAGGATCGAGCTCAAATAATCTGCCCTTTCAATATAAGTCCATTTATAACTATGACATATCATCTATCGGGACCCAACCATTCTCATGGGTTGATCACTCTACCTCATCCATTAGTGACCTGAGAAATAAATTGAACTACGATGACTTCAATTCCTTCCATAAACAAGATACATAGAGAGTCTCTTTGAGTCCTGAGCTCTATAATGAATATATTCAGGGGGTCACATCACATAAGTCCTATACCATGAGTAATGAAAAAGTGATCATTTTCCATCCCTTGTTTCTCACATCGAGCATAGCTCACATGGACTTAGGGAACTATAATAATCATTTCACCTTCATCATAAGTCTCTACAATGATTAGGAAATATTAGTGTATAATCCCCAAACAAATGAACCATGAAAACTCTGATTCTATATATAATCGAGATGTATAGGATGTCCCTCCAGGACTTGATATTGAATGCCTGGGGTCCGAAGAGCACCCCTATAAGTCCTTTCCACATGATGTTAAACTAAATGGGTCCAATGAACTATGTATTTTTTATTACTATAATAACTAGGATACATAGAACACCTCATAATGGCTCAATCCCCTCTTCATAATATTAACCGCCTTCTTGCATGGTAGCACATTCTAAAGCTCTTGGTTATACAAATTCAACACATAAGTGATCACCTATTATTAAAAAATGATGGATAACATTTGATACATACATATGGATTCACTAAAGAGACCCTAGTATTTTTCATATGAAATATAATTTTCCCATGATCATTTTTTAGGGTAACCATTCCTATATTAGGATTATGAATAAATTATCAAACATATCTTAAATCTACAAGAGATTCTCGGAGTAGGTAATAATCCTCACCAAAAGGGTGTGATGAGCCCGACCTCCCATCCTCTTGACCAATGTGAGTCCCTAAGAGTCACTAGGCCTGCAAACCCAGGTGACAGCATGCCTTTGGAAAGCAGGTCTGTACCCAGTTATGAATGATGGAACTATTGGGAGTTTTCGATAAGAGTGACACTGGTAATTCAATGTTCATGATTTTTCACAACAAAAATTACACACAATCAAACCATCAGGTGGATCCAATCCATGGATTGATTCTAGAAGAAATATCCACCTTTCCAATCTATTCAATAACCTCATATGGTCACATGTATCATGGTGAAATATTTCCCTATTTCCCATGCCTTTGGTTACCCAGCCGAGGTAAAACTCTCAAAAAAAAACATGGTCACCAACTGAAAACTCCAAAAGTCATTGACAATGACCAACATAATATTTATACTGAATTTGATACATTATCATTATTTAAGTAATCAAATTAATCTTTTCCATCATATCTTGGACTAAACTAGGTCCGAACAGAGATGTATCACTAATATCTATCTAGAAAAATAGATATTTTCATGGATGGATGTACAAGGCCTTGAAGGGTGTCATATAAATGCGTGACTGGTAACAATTATTATAAGAAAACTCAACCACTCTTAATTGGATATCCAAATCTCCTCCAAAATTAATAATTCTATCATGAAGCATGTATTCAAGAATATGTATAGTGTTGGAGTTGGTGGTCTAGAACCAACTAATTTGTACTTTATTCATTAAATAAAATCCTTATCATATCTTGATTGTTCTTCTGCGTGACATGTCATGTGATAATGTCCTAAGGACAGTTGTTGCATTAAAGGGTCGTAGTGGATCCCTACTATGATGAGAACCCGGAAGTGCCATAACAGTGTTCTTGAATGTATGTTCTATGGCCGGATGATATTATTTGAGGGACACAAATAATACATGGCATTAGGGGTGAGGACTCATAAAACTTTGAGGCACCTTCTCATGGTGTGCGCCCTTGGTAATATCCAGGAGGATATTATGAGAACGAGACCTGCCAGTAGGAAATCCACATTTCATAGTGTCATTGGATGTTCCTATATGCGGATGTGTGTATTGGTCCATAGACTTTAAGATTATTATTAATGGGTATTACAACTCGCGCACTTAGATGTATTGACGAAAACTGTGACGACACACTGTTTGCAACAAGGTAGGATACGTTGGGTGCGTCATGAGTAATACTGCATTAATAGATAATGCGAGAAAGGATTTGTCCCTTCCGTTCCATAATGAAATTAGATATCTCAGGCCCTTTGATGGAATTGATATAGCCTAAATAAATCCATGGCCATGGTAAGTTATGGGCAAGTTCAATTCCGGGAAGTCAAAGAAAGAATAATCAAGCACATGGGCTGATGACACTAGCATGCAACCCGCTTGATTGGAGATATCGAGACAAAGGGACTATATTGCATGGTAAGCGTTCGTAGGAGGTGACACGTCATTACGACATTAACTTCTTTCTCTATGGGTGCCTTGGAGTGTTGCTAGACGCTAACCTTGGACTTTAGGCATGCTCAGCCTAATGCCACTAAGAAAGAGGCCTAGAGGGTCACACACTAAGTGTGTCCATGTATCTCAGTTAAATATTAATTTAACAAGTTAAATAAATATTATTCTATACTGTGGTTTAATAATTATTTAAGGATGCCTGATCGCATTTGTTTCGACACTAGTTATTCGAGAGAATATAGTGTGGGCGAAATAATATATATTTATTAGCGAGTAATGCAGTTACATTTATTTGAGAAATAAATATTCATTACTCAAGGTCTAATAAATATGGTGGAGGAAATAAATAAAATGAAAAAATAAAAGTACACGCCGTGTATATTTATATACATGCCGTGTAGTTTGTTTTTCAGGATTCGTGAGAAAATATTGTTTATTTAATTAAATGATATTAAATGTAATACGTTGGGTGCATGTCAAGTAATAATGATGGTCAACTGCCATTATTAGGACATGTGGTATTACTAAGAATTAAATGAAATGACTAAATGCTTTTGGGAAATTAATTCATTTTTATTATTCTAAGTATTATAATCCCAATTACTTGATTCTCATTGAAGGAGAGCCATTGTTGTGCACAACGGATTTGGAAATACTATCAAGTCAAAGAGAGAATTCCCTTTCCACCGAGAATTCCCTCAAGTTACAAGAGCAAGATCCTCCACCGGATCAAGGCGATCGAAGGCGGACATCGCAAGCGAAGGTTCTTCCGCTCTAGCACCCGGAGATCCCTTCGGCGATGTCTGGAGAAACGTGACACACGTGTGGATCACCGCTAGAGGAATCCTACACTTGGATTGTACGACGCAACGAAGGATCACCGAATTGTGACTGGATACATCAACGAAGAAAGAATTCTAATGAGGTAATTCTTATGCATTAATTAAATTAATTATAATCAACATATGATGATCCTCCTCAAGGGTTCTGGGAATCTTCTTTTCTTTTCGTTCTTCTTTCTATTCCGAAGATTCAACATTTTTTATTGTGACAGATCTCAGATTGAACGTTGTTTAACATTAAAATTATAGTTGGGCAAACCGACCAACGCGCTTCCGCTGCGCCCGGAACCTACAAGTGGTATCAGAGCGGTCATATAGTTGGTTATAATTATTTAGTTTTTCGTTGGTGATTTACGCATTTAATAATTTAGTTATTTCAATTCATTTTTAATCGTTCTGGAAATCTGAATCTCGAGATCTGTTCCTCCTCCCTCGTTTCTCGTTCACCTCACAGAACCAGATTTTTTCTTTTAATTTTGATTAAAATAAAATAAAGAAACTCATCCGGAGGATCCAAACGTTTCTAGCCGTATAACACCAGAATACATGGCGTGTATTCGGATGTACACGCCGTGTAGTCTAGGTTCAATGCATTGACCGATCCGCCAAATCAGGCCGTGTATTGAGGTCATTTATGACACCGTGTGTTGACCAGAAACAAGTGGCACACGGTTTTTGGAATACACGCTGTGTGGTCCAATGAACACGGTGTGTAGTCCCTTCGGGTTAGGGTTGGGTCGTGTACTCCGTACACGGCCTGTTCGGCTGGAAACTATGTAACGCGAAAACTACACGGCGTGTGTCCCACTGTACACGCCGTGTACTCCGAAAATTTCCGAAGTAAATTAACACGCCCTATCCCCGGGCATGTACTTCGGATGGACGGTGAAGAAAAGTACACGCCGTGTAGTCGGAACTACACACCGTGTACTCACCCAAATTATGCAGATTTATTAAAATTTATTATTATATTATACAAACTCTTGAGACGTGTACCATGGTGCAGGTGTAAAGATGAGGCACAACACGTGATAGGTGTTTTATATATATGTGTTTAATTTAACATCTGTGTAACAAATGGGAATTCACCGGGTTGCCTCCAAGGTACAAGTTACGTACAAGGATAATTTTAAATGAATTTATTTGTTTAAAATTATGATGGATGAGAATCTCAAGGAAATTCAGAAAAGGGATTTAAGATAAAAGGATTGATTAATTAAAGATAATTAATTGATTCAAGTGTGATTTATCTTAAACAAGAATGATTAAATAATTTAATGATAGTTTTATTTATGCATAAATATTGTTGCATGTATGGATGATCATGAGCTAGACCGAGACCTTTGTATGTGAATGGTTTCTTTTTTAATTTATTTATTTAAATTAAATTTGTTAGCCTTCGAGTCATATCCTCATTAATATGTAGGGCCTACGCGCCCAAGGATTATTTTATGTAAAAACCCCTTTTACCCCTCACCTGCATGTGAGATAAATGCATATGTAATGGATGGAGCTCCAAAGCTAGTGGAGGCGGCTCAAGTCAGGAGCCAAGGTGAAACCAATCCAAGGAGATACAAAGGTGGACAGGTGGAAAGCTGTAAACACGAACCCGAAAGGTTCAAGGTGTTTCTCCCCTAGGTCTTGGGTTAGTTTATCAACCGCTAGATAAAATAACCAATAGAAAAGCTCATGATCATACCATTTATTTTATTTCTGTCAGTTTCATGGTTTATTTATTGTGGGTGTGTTGTCACGATCACACAATTAATGAATTAAACGAGCATTCAAGATGGAAATAAAATAAAACTGGCTTATACATAAATATTATATTAGACATGGTTAATCACTTAAGTATATCCCACTTAATATTAAAAATCATGTAATCAAAGATAATAAAATGGCAATTTACGTATAAGGATAAAATCCCTCAAAAATAAATATTAAGTCGGCATAGCCTTCCATAATCTTGGTTAGAATCGAACCATAGTTCAAAGTGCTTGACCAACCCTAGTTGGGGTGATTTCAATTATCGGGGAATTATAATTCAAGGTTTTGGGTTGAATTGACTTGGTTCGCATCAAGGGTTGACTACCACAGCAGGACTTGGTGTGACCAAGAGGCAAAGGTTGAGGAAATCCAAAAAGGATTTCAGGATTGGGGAGTCCACTCAGCGGATCAAGGAGCTGCGAGTTAATGCAGTTGGCATTTGGAATGCCTACCTAAAACCCTTCAATTTGCTTGACCAACCCTAGTTGGGGTAATGCGAAGGGCAATATGGATCCTTGACACTAGAATATTCATGCAACAGAATATTCTGAAGTCAATGGTGAGGGATATTGGATTTCGATAAAATAGTGGGAGACTAATAAGTATTAATTTATTTATTTGTCTCAATTTTTGTAATAAAGTACTAAACCTTTTCTCATCTTAATTTGTAGAAACGACAAGAAAATGACTTCAAACATATCATTGCGCACTATACTCGAAAAGGAAAACCTTCTCACCGGCACCAATTTTCAAGAGTGGCAGAGGCGTTTACGCATCGTCCTTCGCCACGAAAGGAAATTATATGTGCTGGAAGAGCCTATTCCAGTTGCGCCTGGGAAAGAGGCTAGTGATGAGGAATTATCTCTCTACATGAAACACATGGATGAGGCCACATATGTCCAGTTTTTCATGCTATAGGCCATGTCTAATGAGCTCTTGAAGCAACATGAAAACATGGACGCGTATAGCATGATGTATCACCTTAAATATCTCTACCAAGAGAAGGCGAGACAAGAGAGGTATGAGATCTCCAATGCTTTGTTTACCACGAAGTTTGGAGAGTCTACGCCAGATGGGCCTCAGGTAGTCAAGCTTATTGGCTACATTGAACGCCTGGACATCTTAGGGATTAAATTCCTAGATGAGTTGCGTACAGATCTCATCCTATCATCACTGCTGAAGCCCTTATCTAGCTTCATTGTCAACTATAACATGAGAGGCAATGAGAAGAGTCTATCGGAGCTTCTGACCTTGATTCGCTAGGTAGATAAGGACATGGGGCGTGACAAACCCGCGGTCCTTATGGTTAACAAGAAAAGGAAAGACAGGGAAAGGGGGCCAAAGACTTATAAACAGTCTGAAGCCCCCGAGCACCATCCCTCCAAGAAGGGGAAGATCCAGAGGTAGGGCAAGGAATGGGAGGCAGTGTGTTTTTCATGTGGCAAGCATGGCCACTGGAAGAGGAACTGCACCCAGAAGCGTGGGGACGCTAAAGGTGCATTAGTTATCGAGTGAAATCTTTCTATTTCTACACATTGGGTATTAGATACAGCCTGTGGGGCTCACATATATATTCAAGTGCAGGGACCAAGTAGATTTAGAAAGATCTACAGAGGAGAGGTGGATCTTCAAGCTGCCAATGGCGCAAGGCTAGCTGCGTTGGCTATTGGCGACTACCACCTCTCATTGCCGACTGGGATGATTTTGGTTTTACATAACTGTTATTATGTTCCTAGTGGTACCAAGAACATAATTTCTGTATCTTGTTTGGATATGGATGGATTTGTTTTCAAATTTGGAAATAAGGGTTGTCTCTTTTATAAGAACAATGTATGTTATGGTATGGAACATTTAAATAATGGTTTGTATGTATTGAATTACAAAAACCAAGTGTTGGCAATCGATAACGAAACAAACTCACATGACTCATACATCACCCAGTTATGGAATCACCGCCTTGGTCATTTGAACGAGAAGCATTTGACAAAGCTCTGTCAAGATGGATATTTAGACTCTACTGAGCTAAAACCACTTGATAGATGTCACGCTTTTTTATAAGGAAAAATGACCAAGCTGCCTTTTGGTGGACAAGGTGAAAGGGCCACAGAGCTTCTAGGATTGGTACACACGGATGTGTGTGGACCATTTCCAGTAGAAGCTAGAGGTGTATATTCTTACTTCATTACTTTTACTGATGATTTGAGTAGATATGGCTATGTCTACTTAATGAGGTATAAGTTAGAGTCCTTAGAGAAATTTAAGGAATTCAAGAATGAAGTAGATAATCAGCTTGGTAAGAAGATAAAGAAGCTTCGATCGGATCGAGGTGGACAATATCTGAACCAAGAGTTCATCGATCTTCTACGGAAGTCTGGGATTCTATCTCAGCTCACTCCTCCTTATACACCACAGTGGAATAGTGTTAGTGAAAGGAGGAACCACACCTTGTTGGACATGGTGAGGTCGATGATGAGTCATGCGGATCTTCTATTATCCTTTTGGGGATATGCATTACAAACTGCATCATACACATTAAACCGAGTACCAACTAAGGCGGAAAATGGAATTCCATCTGAGTTATGGAATGGAAGGAAAGCCACTTTGTCGCACACACGTGTATGGGGATGTGAGGTGTTTGTTAAGGCCTTCTCAGGCAACAAACTAGCACCCCGGGGCATGAAGTGTATCTTTATAGGACATCCCAAGGAAACTAAAGGATATTACCTATATAACCCTCAAGATAAGAAAGTTACTGTCACCAGACAAGCCGTCTTTCTTGAGAGGGAGCACATCCTCAAGAAGGATAGTGGGAGCAAGATTGACTTCGACGAAGTTGATGCTCAAGATACATAGGAGTTGGTACAGGAACAAGTTCCACAGGTCCCCGTGGAAGAGGTTCCAGAAACACAAGTACTGTGTAGGAGCTCAAGAGAGGTAAGGGAACCAGAGAGATTTGGTTTCCTAGTCACCGAGGATGGTGAATCATTATTGTTGGACAATGATGAACCTCTCTCCTACAAGGAAGCAGTAGAAAGCTCAGAAGCAGCAAGATGGATAGAAGCTATTAATTCTGAGATGGATTCCATGTATCAGAACCAAGTTTGGGTTCTGGTCGATGATCCAGTTGATTTAAAGCCCGTTGGATGCAAATGGGTATTCAAAAGAAAGCTGGACATGGAAGGTCAAGTTAGCACCTATAAAGCAAGGCTAGTGGCTAAAGGATTCAGACAGCGTCAAGGAATTTACTATGATGAAACCTTCTTGCCAGTTCCCATGTTTAAATCCATAAGAATCATACTTTCCATATTATCTTACCATGACTACGAGATTTGGCAGATGGATGTCAAAACAGTATTCCTTAACGGGAACCTTCAGGAAGATGTCTATATGACACAACCAGAAGGGTTTGTGACACCAAGTGAATCCAAACAGGTTTGCAAGTGCAAAAATCCATTTATGGATTGAAGCAAGCATCCAGATCATGGAATATTCGATTTGATGAAGCCATAAAGGAATTTGGTTTCATTAAGAACGAATGTGAGCCATGTGTTTATAAGCGGTTTAATGGGAATGCGGTCGTCATCCTAGTGGTATATGTTGATGACATATTGCTTATTGGAAATGACGTACCAGCCTTACAGTCAGTTAAGGACTGGTTGAACAAGTGTTTCTCCATGAAGGACTTAGGAGAAGCAACCTACATTCTAGGGATAAAGATCATTCATGACAGATCCAAGATGCTGCTTGGACTAAGTCAGGGTACATACATTGACCAGATACTAAAGAGATTTAGTATGGAAGAATCCAAGAGGGGATTGGTTCCAGTGTCACATGGCTTACATCTTTCTAAGAAAATGTGTCCCCAGACACAACAGGAGAAAGATAGGATAAGCAAGATCCCATACGCTTCGTCTATAGGATCCATCATGTATGCCATGTTATGTACTAGGCTTGATGTTGCCTATGCACTAAGCATGGTAGGAAGATATCAAGTAGATCTAGGAGAACAACATTGGACTACTGTTAAGACTATCCTTAAGTATCTGAGAAGAAATAAGGATATGTTCCTGGTGTATGGAGGAGATGAGGAGCTTGTCATCAGAGGGTATGCTGATGCTGGTTTTGAAACAGATCAGAATGATCTAAAGTCGCAATCTGGATATGTTTCCTGTCTCAATGGAGGAGCTGTGAGCTAGAAGAGTTCAAAGCAGCCAGTTGTCACTGATTCTACAGTGGAGTCTGAGTATATAGCGGCTTCTGATGCAGCCAAGGAAGCCGTCTGGATTCGGAACTTTTTCCAGGAGCTTGATGTGGTGCCTAGAAGTAAAGATCCCATTACATTGTATTGTGATAATACTGCAGCGGTGACTCTTGCAAAAGAACCAAGGTCACATCAACGGACAAAGCACATACTCTGAAAGTATCACCTCTTGAGGTATTTCTATCAAAGTGGTGAAGTTGCAGTGAGCAGAGTGTCCACAGAAGAGAACATGGCAGACCCTATGACTAAAGGCCTATCTCAGCAGAAGCATGAATATCATGTGAGAGCTAGCGGGTTAAAGGTTGTTAGCAGTTGGCTCTAGTCCAAGTGGGAGTCTGTTGGAGTTGGTGGTCTAGAACCAACTAATTTTTACTTTATTCATTAAATAAAATCCTTATCACATCTTGATTGTTCTTCTGCGTGACATGTCATGTGATAATGTCCTAAGGACAGCTGTTGCATTAAAGGGTCGTAGCGGATCCCTACTATGATGAGAACCTGGAAGTGCCATAACAATGTTCTTGAATGTATGTTCTATGGCCGGATGATATTATTTGAGGGACACAAATAATACAGTGCATTAGGGGTGAGGACTCATAAAACTTTGAGGCACCTTCTCATGGTGTGCGCCCTTGGTAATATCCAGGAGGATATTATGAGAACGAGACCCGCCAGTAGGAAATCCACATTTCATAGTGTCATTGGATGTTCCTATATGCGAACATGTGTATTGGTCCATAGACTTTAAGATTATTATTAATGGGTATTACAACTCACGCACTTAGATGTATTGACAAAAACTGTGACGAAACATTGTTCGCAGTGAGGTAGGATACGTTGGGTGCGTCACGAGTAATACTGCATTAATAGATAATGTGAGAAAGTATTTTTCCCTTCTATTCCATAAAGGAAGTAGGTATCTCAGGCCCTTTGATGGAATTGATATAGCCTAAATAAATCCATGTCCATGGTAAGGTATGGGTAAGTTCAATTCAGGGAAGTCAAAGAAAGAATAATCAAGCACATGGGTTGATGTCACTAGCATGCAACCCGCTTTATTGGAGATATCGAGACAAAGGGACTATATTACACGGTAAGCGTTCTTAGGAGGTGACACGTCATTACAGCGTTAACTTCTTTCTCTATGGGTGCCTTTGCGTGTTGCTATATGCTAACCTTGGACTTTAGGCAGGCTCAGCCTAATTCCACTGAGAAAGAGGCCTAGAGGGTCACACACTATGTGTGTCCATGTATCTCAGTTAAATATTAATTTAACAAGTTAAATAAATATTATTCCCTACTGTGGTTTAATAATTATTTAAGGATGTCTGATCGCATTTGTTTCGACACTAGTTATTTGAGAGAATATAGTGTGGGAGAAATAATATATATTTATTAGCGAGTAATGCAGTTATATTTATTTGAGAAATAAATAGTCATTACTCAAGGTCTAATAAATATGGTGGAGGAAATAAATAAAATGAAAAAATAAAAGTACACGCCGTGTATATTTATATACACGCCGTGTAGTTTGTTTTTCAGGATTCATGAGAAAATATTGTTTATTTAATTAAATGATATTAAATGTAATACGTTGGGTTCATGTCAAGTAATAATGATGGTCAACTGTCATTATTAGGACATGTGGTGTTACTAAGAATTAAATAAAATGACTAAATGCTTTTGGGAAATTAATTCATTTTTATTATTCTAAGTATTATAATCCCAATTACATGATTCTCATTGAAGGAGAGCCATTGTTGTGCACAACGGATTTGGAAATACTCTCAAGCCAAAGAGAGAATTCCCTTTCCACCGAGAACTCCCTCAAGTTACGAGAGTAAGATCCTCCACCGGATCAAGTCGATCGAAGGCAGACATCGCAAGTGAAGGTTCTTCCGTGCTAGCACCCGAAGATCCCTTCGGCGAAGTCCGGAGATACGTGACACACATGTGGATCACCGCTAGAGGAATCCTACACTTGGATTCTACGACGCAACGACGGATCACCGAATCGTGACCGGACACATCGACAAAGAAAGAATTCCAATGAGATAATTCTTATGCATTAATTAAATTAATTATAATCAACATATGATTATCCTCCTCAAGGGTTTTGGGACTTTTATTTTATTTTCGTTATTCGTTCTATTCCGAAGATTCGGCATTTTTTATCGTGACAGATCTCGGATTGAACGTTGTTTAACTTTAAAATTATAGTTGGGCAAACCGACCAATGTGCTTCCGCTGCGCCTGGAACCTACATATAGATCTTTCTATCTGGACTTACATTTGTGGATGATATACCATTATCAAAATCACATGATATCCCATAACCTCTTGGAGGCCTCTAAAAAAATGATAAGTGAAACAAGAATCCCGATAATAAACTATAATAGGTAGAACTTTGTGTATCCTAATAATCTTCTACATATAGAGAATTCCCAAGTCCTCAACTTTCGTTGTATCATGAATGGAAGTGAAGTGATTCAATTTTTTCAGTTGATCAATCATAAAAAATATTACATTCTTCCATTGAGGGGTATGAGATAATATAACCACAAAATCCATTGAAATCTTTTCTCACCATTAAGTTGGTACAAGAAGGGGATGATATAAACCTGAAGGTTTCTGGTGATCATCCTTGACCTGATAACTTGTATAACAATGGGAGAAAAAATTATAAATGTCTTGTCTCATACCTAGCCACCAGAATATTTGCGGCATGTCATAGAACATCTTTATGGTTCTAGGATTAACTATCTTCTAGAAGCTATACATATCACCCATCATAGTTTTTCAAAAGTATGAAGGTATAACATACCAATTCTGAAAATATAGGATACCCTTAGAAGATAATTAACATTATCCAATAGTTTCCCCACATTAAAGAGAGTCCTTAATTCTATGAAACTCATCATCTAGATACATCCCCCAAAGAATCATCTCAAGAAGAAATGAGGTCAAATGAATGCTATCCAGAATAGTCTCTATTTTATCCTCCTAAAATCCCAAATTCATATGAAAAAGAGTTCCATATTGTTCCAATTATGATGATACTTTCATGACATGGAATAATGAAATTCCCCTTACCAGGGTATTCAAAATGTCAAAATCAAAAGATTATAGTTACTCAACCCATAATATTTGATAGATATTCAAATATTTTTAAGAGAATATATAAATCAAGATTATATGGATAGAATAGACGATACACCTTTCTTTGAGAAGGTAATGCTACCAACTCTCAAGAGAATGCATCACAACTATGGGTTAATGTTCATGATTAGGAGAATTCTTCTCATGTGTCTTAATTTATCAGGATCTATAATCCACTACGTGATCACCCTATTTGAGAATGAATCCCAAAATAGAACTTGATGCCTCAAAAGACCACATAGCCTTACCTAACCTATGAAATATTTAACATTAGAACAAAAATCAGAAGGAGTTTCAACTCATCAAAATAATTATGAAATTTCACATCCCACATGAACATAAATTATTTTTGAGTGATAACAGACATTGGTGAAGCAAAAATTGAGAAATATTTAAAAAATTAGTGGTAATACCCAGCTAACACTAAGAATATTGGAATATCAAAAACATTTAGTGGTTGTTCCTGTGTGAAAACAACCTTTAACTTATTAATACTGGATGAGATACCATGTTCTGAGACTATATTTCCTAAGAACTTCAATACATGAATCCATAAAGATTATTTTGATAGATTGGTGAAAAAAATTATCTCTAAAAAATTTCATAACTCCTCTCAAATGACACACATGGTCTTACTCAGTATTAGAGTAAACCAATATGTCAACCACAAACAATACCATTAATGAATCAAGATACTCATGGAAAATACTATTCATTAGTGTTATAAACACTATTTTATCATTTTTTAGACCTAAATAAATTACTTGATACTCATAATGGTCATATTTACCCCTTAAGGTGGTCTTTATAATTTTAGAGTATTTGATTCTCAACTGGTGCTAGATAGACCGAATATCAATCTTTGAGAACCACTTCACCCCTTTCAATTGGAAAAATATATCTTCAATACATGGTAATATATACTTATTATTTACCATAAATCAATTGATTTTTCATTAATTAACACAAAGGAAAAGTATCCCATCAAGTTTATTTTTAAAAATAATAGGTTCCACCCAAGGTGACACACTTAGGAAAATGAATCCTTTAGAAAAAATCATCCAATTGAACCTTTAATTATTTCATTTTAGCTATTTCCATAAAATAATATGGGATAGAGATAGTCTAGGTATCTAGTACCAAGTTAATAGGGAATTACACCTCTCTAACTGGCGGAAGTCTTGAAAAGTTAGATGGAAATTCATTGGATAACTCCACCACCACTTGAGGAAGATCATCAATCTAGGGTTCTCACTCCAGATCAAAAGAAAACACTGATATCACCCTGAACAACTCTAAAATTGGATGTCCAACTATACTCTATATTGGGTCCTATTCTCCCTAGAAAGCAGAGATCACCCCATTAAGGGCAGTAAAGGTGACCCGCTAAAGATAAAATTCAATCAGAGATTTATGGGAAATCAACCAATCCATCATGGGAATGGAATATGGAGGCTTCAAATCATGGAATATAAAAACCTAGGTATTATTGATCTCTGCTAAAGAGAAGACATAATAAGGGAATCAGATATCATTATCTCACTTTGTTTAGAGAGGCGTATTAATATCCATCAGTTAAGACCTAATATCCATAAGAAGGTTTAAAAAATTCACAACATGGTTTGATATGAATGAGTGAGATGCACTGATATAAAATAATGAAGTCACTAAAGGTGAAGCTATAGTGATGGTATCTCTCACTATTATTGAACCTGCATCAGCTTCCTTAGGAGGCTTTCCACATCCTGAAGAAGGTTTTTTCCGTATGTCTATGGAAAGAACACCTTAGTTCATGAATCATCTGATTGAAATTCAGTACCTTTAGGGGAATATTATCCCATGGCACTACATGGAGTATAAAATACATGAAAAACTTCTGCATGTGGCCTGAGTGACTATAAAAACTATTGATCTTTGGCTTCTCAATACAAAATAATTTTGAAATCCTGACCTTTCCAAATTGGAACAAAGTCAAAGGGACTCTAATAGACACCAAATAAGGTCTAGGAAATTCCTTTTGTCATGATTCACCATCAGACTCACCATTCTTACTTTTTCATTTAAAGGAACAAACAAAACTGCCACTGTGAGTAAGAGGAATTCCCGTCAATCCTGACTTACCATCCAGGTCAAGATTAACAATCAATTCTAAATCTATAACATATTTATATGAAGTGATATTTAACACGAAAACCTGAGATTATTTATTTGATCAAATACCCATCTCAAATATTTTGTTCTTCAAATACTCATTCTTCTCCACCTTAGAAGAAAATTGAATAAGTTCAACAATAAAGTTCACATATTGAATCAAAATCCTATTTTCTTATTGAGGACTAAGAAAATCTATAAAAGTTTCCAAAAATATTGAATATGGATATAAATATTCTGTAAAAATTCCCATGAGGACTTTCCACTCTAGGAATTCATTCATATTTACTGTAACTATTGAGTCCCACCATCTTTTACTAGGTCCTTCAAGATTTAAGGTATAAGACCTTATCTTTATTGAACAATGCATTTCTAATAACTCAAAAATAAGTTCAATATTTTTCAACCAATCCTCTACCTATTGAGAATATTTTGATCCTTGGAAATTTAATGGCTTATAGATAAGAAACTCCAGAGAATGATCTCTATATTCATCCCTTTGAGGTCCCACTATTAGATCCAAAATTGAAATGTGTATAGGTAAATATCCCAAAGGTTGTACAACACATACCACAATTTCAAAACAATAATAATAAACCATATATTTCTCTTTTTGTGATTCATCAATGACTCCCTCATAAGGTTTGTTTAAACATCTTTTAAAGGGAATGATACTACACAACATCAATAGTAAACACTAAAACATTAGTAAGGATACAAAGATCATCAAATCAATCATGAGACATAGAAAATTCAATTCCATTATATAAAACTCAAATTTATGGGATTTCAAAATGCTTGGAACTAAAATATAGAGAATAATAGAATTAGATCAAATTAGTACTCAAATATACTTTTCAAAAACACCCATGGTGGCTTAATTATCAATATAATGAGAGATATATAAGAAATTGATCTTAAATACCTTTTAAATCCTAATAATTCTACCTATTTTCTACCAAGATACCCCATACCACATACCAGCATCAAGAAATCAAGATCAACATACACCTTTGATACCATTTTTTCATGAACAAACCTGAATACCTTAGTACACTGGTACCCAATCCAGTACCTACATAGCCCAAAGGAATTAAAAATACCAAAAAGTTAGTGACTAGAACATGGAAAAAAATATGACTCAAATGGGATGGATTTTCCACAAGAAAAACCATCAATATATAACAATGGAAGATAAATCAATGAAAAGTTTGTATGAAAAACACTCTTCATGGTGAAAAACACCATAAGAATATAGATATCCCAACATAATACATCATCAAAAAGATGAAAAAAAATCCATCAAGACAAGGTCTCACAATCACCATGTAATAGGTGGGCCAAAGATCCACTGGTCACCATTGTCCATACAATATTCCATCAATCAAGCACAACTTATAATTCAGAGTGGTATATGTTGTGAGAAACAAGATCCTAATATTAAATCACCATGTGTTCCATAAGCAGTTCCAATACAAATAAACCATCTATAATTCAATTTAAATAAATATAAGGAATGAAAAATTAGATTCATAATTTCAATGAAAACGTGGTTTCAAATCATAGAGATGGAAGATATATAAAAATAAGATTAAATGAAAATTTTCATAACTCAAGGTAATGAATAAAAAATATTTTTATAATTACTATCACGTAATAATTAAATCATAACAAAAAATATGTCATAAGTCCTGAGATAAGTTAGTTTATGGCTATAAGATTCGTACACTACCAAGTCAATCATCAGAGCTCAAGAAGTGTTCCCCTGCACCTAAGGCTCAGGAAATCATGATAAAATACATCAATACCCAATCAGAGAAATCATGACAAAGTTGGTTTAATTAGAGTTTTCATTATTAATCTATTTCTAGGATTTGGAGTCCTAGTGTTCTGGTCTTAATCACCCAGTAAGTACTCAAGATTACATGCGATTTAAATTAATCAATCAGTCATGGGAAATTCATTCATTTCAATTCAATTAATCATTTACTTCAAATACCAAATTTCAAGTTTAACATGCCATTTAAATTTCAAAACTAAAACAGAGGTTTTCATCAAGTTTATTTCTTTCAAAAAAATCATTTACTTTAAGCCAATTTTGTCAAGAATCAATATTAAATCACTTATTGTTTCAATAAAAATATTCTAAAAACATAACATATTTTCAAAGACTTATAGAATAAGTTTTATTTCACAAATCTAAATCCTTTGAAATCAATCATCAAAATCATCACAATTCAGGTTTTATAAAAAAAATTGAAAATACATTTCAATTCAAGCAAGAAATCAAGTTTTCAATTGTTGGTGTCATGAACCAACCCAGGTCGACCCTGAACCGGTCACCCGAGCCAGCCCGCGACATGGCCTGAGGGGCATTCCCGATCCCCACGAGCTGGTAACTAGTGCCGGGCATCAAAAACAAACAAGGGGGAATAATTTGTCTTAGTGAAAATAAATAAATAAGATAAAAAAAGTAGAATAACACAAGGAAAATAAATGACATGAAAAATGAAGAACAACCAACAACCTCAAACTAACCTGGTCATAACCAAAACTCCTTGTGACTCCGAGAGTCGCTCACCAGTCCACAACCAACTCTCTCCAACAACGAAAGAGCTCAAGTCAAACTTGCAAAAAAACTAAAAATAGGAAAACACTATAGGCATGAGTATTAAAACTCAGTAGGTAGGCTCAACTAATTCTATTCCCAATGAACATACCATTAAATAAAGAATTTATCAATTCTAGGTTTGAACTAAATTATACAAAATATAGGTTTCCACACACACACTTCCATTTCTATGACAAGTAATAGTCTATTGCCCTTTTTAATTTAAAAATAATTTTAATGTTTAAAAGGAACTGGTGTATTGCATTTTAAAAACATTTCTGTGAACAAGTTAGAAATTCAAATTTCAGTTGTTAGTCAAATGGAAAACCACACACAACCCACAACACACATTAAGGGAAATGAAAAAGAAGTGGCACACAGGGGCTGGTAACCGAACTAGACCTCTCAATCATCTGCCACATAAAAATAAACACTAAAGAGAACATGGGTCAAACCTAGGAGATCGTTATTAATCCAGAACGTACTATACATGTGACTCATCCTGAAGTCATGCCTACTCTCGATGACGTCATAACGCCCTAACTCCCGGTGTTGACCTACATGGCATAACCGAGGGGCCCAATCCCCTAGAAGAGTGTCATCCATACTAGGGGCCATTATCCAATGCGTAATCTAAACTAGTACAACAGCCTTTCTCTGAAGATTCACTTACTATGAAAAGTTCCCATGTCAACACATATAATAAACAGGAAAGGGGTGAGTCAACAAAGTCAATAAAGTATTACAAACATTACACAAAAATCATGTAGTCAACGTACACCAAATATCATATCTGAGTCACCCCAAATAGAGTTTTCCAAAATAATTTATTTTATTAAAGTGCCAAACGGGACTTCACCAATTTTAAGGAAAATCATCATTTCTCAGGTGAACCAAAACACGTGTTCATGCTTAAAAATAAATCATTTATCAATAAACCAGAACTACATTTAAAATTCTGTGAATTATGTTTAAAGTCCAAATAGGCATTCTTTCACTACTAGGTGTCCTCTCATCAAGAAAATGTTTCAAGTGTCATGTATAAAATAAACGGCTCTTTTTACACCAAATAATCATTTAAAAATTAATTATCTAATATTATTTCCAATTTATTAAAATTAATAAAATATCAAACAATTAATAAATTCTAAATTTAAAGGTGAGTGCATTGAGGGACCTACCTCAAATTGTAGCTCGAACGTGACAACGAGACACGCCTCGCACAGGCACACAAGCACACGATCGCAGGACTGTGGAAAAACATTGTCAATGATAAATAAAATACATAACCACGGACTTAAAACAATTCAAAAGAACAAACAATTCAAACACCACCTCGACATGCTTTCAAAACACAACTCGCACCATCTACATTATTTAATGGACTGTTTTCACCATTTATATAAGACCACTAAGTGACGCAAAAAGGGTTTAAATCAAGAAAATTTCTTATTTTATATAAACACAATACTTTAAAAACAAACGTATATTCCACACTCTAAAAATACCACTTTCATGCCATCTAAATAATTCAATAAATCAAAAAATAGTTTATTAGATCATTTCAAGAAAAACCAAAAAGACTTCACACCAAAATACACATAAAATCCCCCTTTTGAAACCAAACGTACACCAAGAACCATTTCAAACCTAAATCTTCATCACATGAATGACTTGATAAATTATTTAAACATATCAAAGAACATTATTAAAATAATTTAAAATTAATTTAAAGGGTACACAACAAGGAGAAAACACCAAAATAATAATTTCCCACTTAAACGCATGTCAAAACAATACAAAAATACATTTCGCACCACAAAATTTGATTATAAAACACATTTATAAAACAAAATAACATATTAAATTAATAAATTGATGCAAGGGTATGGAACCACCTAAATCGAGGTAGAAAACACCAATATCTCGGTGTAAAACCAAAAACACAAGTCAAACCCACCGCAAGAAAACACGAATAAACCCTAAAACAATGAATCAAACCAAAATTATCAAGGTCTGACCTCAAACAACTCAAATCCCCCAAATAAAAAGTCCAAACAAAGGATAACTCCAAAACAACAAACCCTTACCAGAAAAAATGGAGAACATTGCCGAGGGGAAAAGGTGAGCCGGACAACGGGTGCATCATAAAGGAAAAGGGGGCCGCGGGTCGAAGTTGTCCAAAGGAAACGAAGGTTGCTGGCCTGGAGAGAGGGAGGAGCAGAAAAGTTGAAGGGTGTCTATTGGGGAATTAGGTGTGTCGCTGGCCAGCTGGTCGGGTGGCCGGAGGTGCAACAAAGGGGTCGAGGGTGAGGTTGGGTGCACATGAGGCCAGAGGAGGAGCGTCGGTTGTCAGCTGGAGTGTTGGGCGCAAGGCAACAACGAGGGTGTAGGTCGGGTGCACTGGTAGGCTGGGAACGACTGGGCTTGGATGTGGGAGGCCAGGCAGAGGTCGGCTCGGTGAGGCGGCAGCGACAGCTGGGTTGGTGCAAGGAAGAGCCTCGAGGCTTCAGAAGGTGAGGCAAGGGCCTCGGCGTGGAAAGGGAGGGTACTAGCGGCTGCAGGTTCTTGAGGGAAGAGGGAGGTGAAGCGCAGAGGGAGAAGTCGGGGCCGGCTGGCTTGCACAGAAGGAGGCCGTAACGGGGGGGGGGGGGCAGCGCTGGACAGCGAAGGGGGACGAGAGGCCTGGAGGGCGGTTCACTGATAGGGGTGAAGGGGGGAGCGCGGCGGGGGGTCCTGGAGGGAGAGCAGCGTGAGAAAGGGGGGGGGGGGAAGGGGGTGCGGCGTGCATGAGAGGAATGGGGAGGGAGTAAAGGATTGTAGCGCGCAGGAGAGGAATGGAGAGGGGGGTGTGGGTAGACATATGTTTACATTTTTTTCTTTTTATCATTATAATAATAATAATAATAATAAAACCCAAAATAAAATTAATAAAAATGACAATGATAAAGATAATAATAATAATAATAACACCTTAGTAATAATAATATTATCAATTAAATAATAAAATTTTCTTATTACAAATTCAAATATTCAACCCGCCTTATTTATATAAAACACTATTTCTTTTAATCGTTAAACATTTACGCGGCACCCGAGCTAACGACGCAGCTACTGCCCACTGTGCGGTGACCGTGCACGGGTCTGAAACCCACTGAACTTATTAAATGTCAAAACATTAAACCGAGACCCAGCTCGGACATTGGCGCGAGGACCCAGAGCCAGGAAATAATAAAATAAAAATAAATTAAATCGCTGGGGTGTAACAATTATCCCTACCACAAACACTTTATGCCCCCAGAAATTCACCCAATCGAACAACAGACCGAACATGAACCCATGCCCATATGAAACCAAGGGAAACCACAATACGAGAGAAGAGAAGAACTCGAGAGGGTTCTCCCTACCACAAGATCTCAACTAATGCATAAATTTAACACCCAACCATAGTAACCCGGGAAGGTGGGGGCGGGGGGTGACACGGGAACTCCTAATTGATCTAAACTAAGTTCTATAGCATGAGAAAACAACACCTCCACTAAAACCTAGAACTCTTGACCTAGAGAAAACACTCCCAACACTAGGGGAAAACCTTTGTGTGGAACTTACCCCAAGTAGTGAACCTGAGCACAACCACAAACATCAACTCTTTCATATGAACTTACATCTCCAAAATAACACCGCTAAACTAAGATTGACCCATATAAGGGTCAATCACACTCTTAAGAAAAACACACAATGTAGAAAACCCTAACCCAACAAACAAAACTGTTGAGATTACAATAGAGATTATTCGTCATAACTCCACGGAAAAACAATGAAATTTAAACAATGTCAAAACTTTAATAGCATAAGAACAAGAATGAAAGGAATTTAAATGTTGCACTGCCAACATGGAACACAAAACCCAAATCGGAGCTTCACGCACCTGGTAACTCCAGAATATGCACGAGCTTCACCCCAAGACTAGTGGTTGGGGCTCTGATTTCCAAAGCATCTCCTGCCTCATAGTCAGGCACTAGAATTCCTCTGGTCACAATGTATTCTTCAGGTGACGCTTCCTACAAAACTTCTCCCAGTGACCCAGAAAACTGCCACGACAACACATCTTCGGAGGGATGTGACATGACAGCTTCATGTGCCCGAACCGACAAAATTGGTGGCACACCACTGAACGGTCCAAAGAACTAGAAGCTAGAACCACTTTAGACGACTCTTTAGCAACTGGTTACTCTGTCACACCCTGCTCGCCAAATGGGAACCTCTGCAAGCGACCAGATACACTGGATTTCGGACAATATGCACTTCGAATACCCACTCATCTAAGAACGCCTCATCCACCAGTTTCTCAAAATAATGGCCCTTCAAAGGGAGGACCTTCTCCTTGATCTCTGGACGAAGACCCCCGATGAAGAGAGAAGTCTTCATCAAATCCTTTGACACTACATCTGGAGAAAAGGACACAAGTTCCTTGAAATGGTCAACATATGCCTTCACCATCCGTTGGCCTTGTTGAATACACAAAATCTCTTCTGTTTTCTTCACCTTCACTTCTTCAGGTATAAACAATTAGAAAAAGACAAATTTAATGACATCCCACATCAACCCAACTTGCATTGATGGTGGGGCGAGCAACCCCCATATGTCCAAAGATGGACCTTCAAACAGTCCCAAATTTTTTTTTACTCTGATAGCTTCGGGAGTTCCCAACATCTTAAAAGCACACTCGACCTATTCAGACCACAAAACTACCTTTAACGGACCCCAATCACCGTGAAGGATAGGCAAAGTCCAAGAAGGACCAAGGACTGGGATGACTTATCAGAAACTCTAGGGACCTTTCTGGGCAGCATTTTCTAAACAACATATAAAACACTAAACTGAAACCGATACCAAATCAAGGAAATATCATTTAAAGCACCATCATCCAAAAAAAACCTGCTCAAATAAGAACAACCAAATTCAAACACAACCCAAAATTTTTTTCTTCAAAACCCCCCTTTTCATTATAGATTTCAAAACTAACCTCTTTCAAGGCCATTTTCCAAATACCAAACCCACTTTTCAAACCAATTCCAATTTCCAAAAATCATTTCCCCTTTTTAAAATCACTTTTATAAAAACAAGGTCAGCCTTTAATTACAAGCGCACCCCCCAAACGTTCATAAATAGTACCTGAGGTTCCACCCAAACCATATATCTACTAGTTCCAAGAAAATACCGTATTTTTAGACCAAGAGCTTCCAGCTTTTAAAAAAATCAATTTCAAAAATCTAAATCCATTTAAAAGAAATCATTCTCATTTCGAAAACCCTTTTTAATTTTCAAGAATGTACTTACACCAATCAGAACCAAGGTGACACTCAATTAGCATCAAATCAGTGAAGGGAGGGACTAGTAGTCATGCTTAACCTGGCGACATGGTAGTGGGCCATACCCCAAGTAAGCGTTAACAAATAGGAGGGACTTAAACCATGTACTCGGGCTCCACATGGGTCATTAATCCATATGAAATCACGATGTAACATCAGCATTCCTATGTTGTCATCCCTCAATAAAAAAACCCAGAACAAAACAAGGACTCAATTCCCGGACTACCCCTAGCGACTCGAGGTTCAAAACGGGTGAGGGTTCATGACGTCCTTACCATACCTTCCTCTTGAGTCCTGACAGTCCTAATCTCTATCTACCAAACACCCCAAATAACAAGGGTCCCCTCTGATACCATTTTGTCATGAACCAACCCAGGTCGACCCTGAACTGGTCACCTGAGCCGACCTGTGACATGGCCCGAGGGGCTTTCCCGATCCCCACGGGCTGGAAACTAGTGTCGGGCATCAAAACCAAATAAGGGGAACGATTTGTCCGAGTGAAAATAAATAAAGCAGCAGAAAAAAGTAGAATAATACGAGGCAAATAAATTACACAGAAAAGGAAGAACAACCAACAACAGCAAACTAACCTGGTCAAAACCAAAACTCCTTGCGACTCAGAGATTGCTCACCAGTCCACAACCAACTCTCGCCCACAGCGAGAGAGCTCAAGTCAAACCTACAACAAAAATAAAAATTGGAAAACACTATAGGCGTGAGTATTAAAACTCAGTAGGTAGGCCTGACTAATTCTATTCCCAATGCACATACGATTAAATAAAGAATTTATCAATTCAAGGTTTTAACTAAATTATACAAAATATGGGTTTCCACAAACACACTTCCATTTATAAGACAAGTAAAAGTCCATTTCCCTTTTTAATTTCAAAACAAGTTTAATGTTTGAAAGAAACTGGTGCATTGAATTTTAAAAACATTTCTGCAAACAAGTTAGAAATTCAAATTTCAGTTGTTAGTCAAATGTAAAACCACACACAACCCACAACACACACGAAGGGAAATGGAAAAGAAGTGGAACACAGGGGCCGACAACCGAACTAGACCTCTCAATCATCCACCACATAAAAATAAACACTAAAGAGAACATGGGTCGAACCTAGGAGCTCGTGAATAATCAAGAACGTACTATACATGTGACTCATCCTAATGGCATGCTTACTCTCGATGATGTCATAACGCCCTAACACCCAGTGTTACCCTACATGGCCTAACCGAGGGGCCCAATACCCTAACAGAGTGTTATTCGTACTAGGGGCCACTAGCCAGTGCATAATTTAAACTAGTGCAGCAATCGTTCTCAGAAGATTCACTTACTCTGCCAAGTTCCCATGTAAACACATTTAATAAACAGGAAATTGGTGAGTCAAAAAAGTCAATCAAGAAGTATAAACATCACACACAAATCATATAGTCAACATACACCAAATATCACATCTGAGTCACCCCAAATAGAGTTTTTCAAAATATTTTTTTTTATTAAAGTGCCAAAGAGGCCTTCACCAATTTTAAGGAAAATCCTCATTTCTCAAGTGAACCAAAACACTTATTCGTGCTTCAAAATAAATCATTTTTCAATAATCCATAATTACATTTAAAATTATGTGAATTATGTTTAAATACCAAACAGACATTCTTTCACTACTAGGTGTCCTCTCAACAAGAAAATGTTTCAAGTGTCGTTTATAAAATAAACGACTCTTTTTACCCCAAATAATCATTTAAAAATTAATTATCTTATATTATTTCCAATTTATTAAAATTAATAAAATATCAAGAAAATAATAAATTCTTAATTTAAAGGCAAGTGCAGTGGGGGGCCTACCTCAAATCGCATCTCTAACGCGACAACGCGACACGCCTCGCACAGGTGCACAAGCACACGATCGCAGGACCATAGAAAAACCTTGTCAATGCGCTGAAACCACAATGATAAATAAAATACATAAACACAAAATTAAAATAATTAAAATGAACAAACAATGCAAACACCACCTCGACATTCTTTCAAAACACAACTTGCACCATATACATTATTTAATGGACTGTTTGCACCATTTATAAAACACTACTAAGTGACGCAAAAAGTTTTTACACCAAGAACATGTCTTATTTTATATAAACACACTACTTTAAAAACAAACACATCTTCAACACTTTCAAAATACCACTTTTGTTCTATCTAAATAATTCAATAAACCATTAAACAATTTATTAGATCATTTCAAGAAAAACCAAAAAGACTTCACACCAAAATACACATAAAATCCCCCTTTTGAAACCAAATGTACACAAAGAACCATTTCACACCTGAATCTACATCACATGAATGACTTGATAAATTATTTAAATAGCTCAAATAATGTTATTAAAATAATTTAAAATTAATTTCAAGGGTGTGAAACAAGGAGAACACACCAGAATAATAATTTCCAACTTGAACGCATGCCAAAACACTACAAAAATACATTTCGCACCACAAAATTTGATCATAAAACACATTTATAAAACCAAAAAATATATTAAATTAATAAATTGATGCAAGGGTATGGAACCACCTACCTCGAGGTAGAAAACATAAATATCTCGGTGCGATACCAAAAACACACGTCAAACGCACCGCAAGAAAACACGAATAAACCCTAAAACAATGAACTGAACCAAAATTATCATGGTCAGACCTCAAACAACTGAAATCCCCCAAATAACAAACCCTAACAAAGGAGAACTCAAAAACAAAAAACCATTACTGGAAAAAAGGGATAACATTGCTGGAGGGAAAAGGTGAGCCAGACAGTGGGTGCGTCACAAGGGAAAAGGGAGCCGCGGGTCAAAGTTGTCTGAAGGAAATGAAGGTCGCTGACCTAGAGAGAGGGAGGAGATGAAAAGTTTAAGGGTGTCGATCAGGGTGTTAGGTGTGTCGCTGGCCTACTGGTCGGGTGGCCAGAGGTTCAATGAAGGGGGTCGAGGGTGAGGTTGGGTGCACGGGAGGCCAGAGGAGGAGCGTCGGCTGTTGGCTGGAGCGTTGGGCGCAAGGCAACAGTGAGGGTGTAGGCCGGGTGTACTAGTAGGCCGGGAGAGGATAGGCTTGGATGCGGGAGGCCTGGTGGTGGTCGGCTGGGCGAGGTGGCAGCGGCCATTGGGCTAGTGCAAGGAAGAGCCTCGGGGCTTCAGAAGGTGAGGCGAGGGCCTCAACGTGGTGAGGGAGGGTGATGGCGGCTACAGGTGCTTGAGGGCGGAGGGAGGCGGAGTGCAGAGGGAGAAGTCGGGGGCGGCTGGCTCGCGCAGAAGGAGGTCGTAATGGGGGGGGGGGGCAACACTCGACAACTAATGGGGACGGGAGGCCTGAAGGTTGGCTCATGGATAGGGGTGAATGGGGGAGCGTGGTGGGGGTCCTGGAGGGAGAGCAGCCTGAGAAAGTGGGGGGGAAGGAGTGCGGCGTGTAGGAGAGAAATGGGGAGGGGGGGGGGGGAGTGCGGTGCACATGAGAGGAATGGAGAGGGGGGTGCGGGTAGAACTAGGTTTTCATTTTTATTTTCTTTTTATCATTATAATAATAATAATACTAAAACCCAAAATAAAATTAATAAAAATGACAATTATAAAGATAATAATAATAATAATAATGATAATAATAATAATAACACCTTAGTAATAATAATTTTATTAATTGCATAATAAAATTTTCTTATTACAAATTCAAATATTCAGCCCACCTTATTTATATAAAACAATATTTATTTTAATCTTTAAACATTTACATGGAACCCGAGCTAACAACGCGGCTACTGCCCACTGTGCGGTGACCGCGCATGGGTCCGAAACCCACTGAACTTATGAAATATCAAAAAAAGTTAAACCAAGACCCAGACCAGACATTGGCGCGAGGACCCGGAGCCAAGAAATAATAAAATAAAAATAAATTAAAACTTTTGGGTGTGACAGTAGGGAAACTAATTACTGAACCACCTACCTTTTACCATGATTTAAATCGATCAATAACTCGAAATGAGAATTGATGATGGAGAATTAAAGGTGAAAAAGATCAAAGAGGAATCCCTAGAGTCACAATCCACCAAATCAAGGATCCAATCTTTAATTACATAAATATTCAACAGTATTAAAAAAGATAAGAGAATAAATGTGTGATTCTGATGTTGAGATAATTCACTTACCAAAGAGAGATCAAATTAATCCCCCAACACTTTGATCTAATAGGAAGAGAGGTTAGATGAGACAATCCACATCTTGAGAGCCTCCAAAAGCCAAGTAAATCGATTAGAGTTGAATGAGAGGTGTTTTTGATTAATAATGGGGGGGGGGGTCATTATTTTAATTAGAGTTTTTTTGGGAATTTAAAACCCATTTGCATGGTTTTATAAGTTATACCACTTGGTAGTACTAATCTTGAACCAAACCGTGTTCCTACACTGGGATTCTAGAAAAAATTCATAGTTTGGAGGAACAATTAATCTATCCATTCCCCAACCATGAAAACCACAACCTACTAAGGTTGTAATGTTAAGAGTGGTGGCTGCATGGGTTTGAAAAACTATGTTCTAATCATTTACCACCATCTAGACCCTCTAAACAGGGCACACTATTTAATGATCCAAACCAAACGGTTTTCCCTAACAATGAACCAATTGTGAAAAACCCCAAAAACACAAAAAAATTTCTAAAAGTCCATAAAATTGACCTTAAACAAGATCTATCCAAAGAATAATCAAAACAAGGGTCAAAAAGTACAAGAAAGAGGATAACATGAAGTTACCATTATAACATTACAAATAAATAATAATATAATCCACATAATAGATATATTAAAAATGGGAATTATTATTTTGGGGATTGAATTTATAGAAAGTAAATATACCTATTATGAATGTGGGGAGTTATAACCATTTTTCATTATAACTATTGGGAATTATGACCATTGGTCATTATAACTATTGGGAATTATGACCATTGGTCATTATGACCACTGAGTATTTTGGCCAAAGGTAATGTAGCCATTATAAAGTGAAGATTAAAATTAGTGTATATTAAGGGTATTGAAAATGGTTAATTATTTCATAAGGTAGGAACCATATATTTGAATAATAGGAATATCCCTTATTATTTTCATTTATCAGAGCTTGGAATGGAGGTGGCATCACTGGGGGTTTCTATTGAACAATCACAAGAAAATCTTTAAAAACCATGGTCAGAGTGTAATTTTAACACCCTGAGAGTTTATGATTTTTTTTTCAAATAAATTTAATTTTTTAATATCTTTTATTACATGTAACATTTAGTTTAAAGGAATCATGATATATTATTAAATTATTGTTATCACCTAGCCATTTGATCATAGGGAATGTATAGAACTAAATATTATATAGGTCATTTTCATAGACAAGTATCTTTTAAACAACTTCATTTAAAGACTAAGGTGATAAGGGTTGAATTACCTTCATCCAATAATAATTATGATGAAGTATTATGGCCTTATTACTTATTTTTGTCCTATATTAACTTGTTTTAACCTTTATTGAAGTGACGAATTTTGCCTAATTTACTATTCATACTGGCCTAAAACAAAAGGGGAATATTTACTGAATTTGAAACACTTAATTCTAAATATAGAATCAATTTTATAAAGTTTATTTTCTATAAGTGGAATAAATTAATTTTAAAATAAGTGCACAACACATGATGAAATCATATTTTTAGAAAAATACAATTTTAAGCATAAACCATGGTTTATTCTTATATCATGCCAAGAAAAATATTAAATCCTTGTTTAAAAATTTTATTTGATATATAATGATCTTAAATTCTTATGAAATGATAAGACATTATTTATCCAATTAATAAAAAATATAATAAATTAATTTAAAAATATTAAAAGTAATATAATTTGAGTGAGTTAAAGTGTGAAAAGAATTTTTCGATGAATATGATATTTTACTATTATGTTTAAGAATTATTTTTGAATTAAAACTTTATATTTTTGTATTTTAAGTAAAATTAAATGAAAAGTTTCTAAATTTTAAATAATTATATTTTATAAAAACGATATTTTGTTATGTTACATAAAAATAATTTAAATATTAAAAGAGGATAATTGGGATAATGTAAGGACCCGACCCTAGTTTCCCAGAGTCGGTGCCTTATTAAATTACATTGGAATGATTACATTAAAGTTTTATCCTAAAGGACCAAATATTTTAACAGATTTTGGAATAAGATACATACATAAGTTCAACATTACAACATGAAATTAAAAACAAAATATAAGTTTCATTGGGAACATCCACCACTTTAAGATTATCCCTTCAAGTTAATCATAATATACCTCTTCATGTTATGGGAGAAATGAAACATAATAAGGGGTGAGTTAAGCTGATCAGTAAGGATAAACATTAAAATGGAAGATAACATAAACATTAGGCATGGTGAAAAATTTAAAACAGATGCCTTTAAAAATAAACTTGAACATAATATGGTAGGAATATGAGCTGAGTATGTATTTCCATAATAAAACATAATCATGGGTTTTAAACTAGTTGAATAACCTCATGAACTATGAATTTCTATATTTATAACCAGGTAGAAGCATATGTCGGACATTATGAAACATACCATAAAGGCCTCATCCAAAACATCTAAAAATGATTAGGGCCTCAGCCAAAACTGTATCTAAAAATGGGCATAGCCTTAGTCAAGTCCATATCTATTTGTCTCATGAGAGAAACCGATACATGATCATATATAGAAAACCGCACCCATCAAATAATAAGTCCAATTAATTCTTCATATTAATGGGGATAAACATAAATAATATAAAAATTCATATTGAAACTAACATATGAAATATAAATAACTTTCCCCAAACATTAAGCATAAACACTAACCATTCGGAGTAAAATGGTGAATGGTTTTAATATATCACACACACAATAAAACTAATGATAAACCACTAAATTAAAAAATTTATATTATATAATAAATTTTTATCCCAATTATACATTATAATCAATAGGAGTGTTGAAATAGATGAAGATACTCTTATAAAATCATCGAGTAATTCTTGAGATAAATAATCTTTTACATTGAAAAGAAGATTAATTTTGGAAAAATATTTCTATAAACCAAGAAGTGAAGTAAGATTTATTTTCATAATAAAATAATTTACTTTATAAAAAGAATGGTTTCTAAAAATATATTATAGAGTTCCCTTGAAAATAGGTAAGAATTTGTGAAATTCCCTGGAATCGGGATTGTATTTCAGGAAGAATTTTTGAAAGATCCTTTTCTCACATATAACTCCCAATAAATGAAAGAAGGATTATGGTTGGTACATATATTTTTAAAATTATCATATTATATATGAGGAGTAAATATGAAAAAAAATATAATTTAATTGAGGTATGTAGAGAATAAGAATAACCTGAATGAAAATGGAGGTTCAGGTATAAAACCCGTACAACTTTGTAACCAATTGAATTGCATTCCCCAAAACAAATAATCATCAAATTATAAATTGAATATCATGAAAATAAATATATTCATGATATGATACATCAATGGGAAATATACATACACCATACACAATTAATAGTAGTGAATATGGAATATCCCACAAAAATGGATGTGAGATGAAGAAACCCTTACCTTAAGTCTGAAATTGTTCCTTACTTGATCTTGATGACCATAATAATCAAATTTAGATTCATAAATTAATAATTAAAAAACATCCACTACATGTAATTTTTTTGGTATAAAATTATTAGGTTCATTCATGGCCTTTTGATGGGTTAAGAGATTCAATTTCATTGTTTGGGCGCATTTTCATCCTTGGTTTTCATGACTGGTTTACTTATATTCATGTATGAATAAACATTTAGAATGAGAATGGTTGTCCTAAATAGAAGTTTTATTTTATTTGGAAACATCCATAAGACTAAATGGTTATAAAATTCATTTGTTTTTTGGGAGTGAATATGAATCATTATATAAATTGTTTAATGATAACTGTTTCAGGTAATTAGCGGTTTTTGAACACAACGAACACATTTTTCTTTATAAACCAAAAACATATGTATAAAAATATTACAGAACCATATATGAGAAATAATACAAATATTATATTATTTTTCATCCATAATAATTGTTTCATGACCAGAATTGAATACGGTAATAGAAATTGAAAACCCATCATCCTTGAATATGGTAAATTAGCACATCTCGGATGGTGTTGTTTACTACTAGCATAAAATAAGGGTAAAGGAGAGATGATAATAACTTATTCCATCATCATAAAAACATTAAAATAAATGTACAGTAATGGATTTTTCATAAAATTCTGGTGAGGAGAGTTGAGGATAGAAAGAAAACAAAGGAACTTGAAAAGAATGTAAAAGAATTGAAAAAAGAAATTTACCTCTGAAACTAATCTTCCTTGAGAGACTCTTTAGGGGAGAGAATTTGGTCTTTTTATGAGACCAAGGGCTGATGGATGTGGGTTAGGATCTTGGGAGGATATATGGGAAAAATTGAGACAAGACACAAGGCTTGATTGGAGTGAAGGGAAGAGGTAAGGGGGGGTGGTATTTATAGTGGAGGAGAGGAGGGGTTTCTCATTTTTATAATCATTAGTTTAATAGGTTTTCTCAAGAATATGAATAGTCTTGGTTCATGTGACTAAAAATAGTAATTAGTGCATGTGAGTTAGAACCAATTGTTCCTACATCATCCTTACATCACTTATTACTCAATAAACCATGAATTTAGAATTTATCATAAATTATCATATTTTAATATTCTTAAAAAATTTATGTATTTTAGAAAAATCCAAAAAATTCACCCTAACCATTTTTTGATTTGTAGAATATAAAAATGGACTCCATTTTTTTAAAATAATCTTATAAAATTGTGAAATTTAATTTTTAAATAAAATCATTACTTTCTTGAAAAATATAGATTTAATATTTTAAACTACTTTTATAATACTTTCAATAATTAACTATGGTCTCATAAAATTATCCTAAAATCATAGAAAAACAAAATATTTTTTTGGAAACCATTTTATGAAAATGAATTAATTTATTAATTTAAAATTTTAATTAAATATTTATCACTCACAAAAATACGAATACTTAATTAATAATTTATAAAATATTCTACTTCATTTATAAGGTGCCTAAGTTTTATTTATACTTTCATGGGTGTGGTTACTATTCATAAGGGGCATATAACTATTCAAAAAGGTGAAATTGTTGAGCAAGTGTTGTTTTCAACAATACATAATTTTATTATTAATAAGGGGGAGATTGTTGAGAACAATACTCTATCTCTTTGTGATGATTTTGATGCTCACAAATACCCTAATTTGTTATTCTAATGATTTTACTATAAGTTTATTTTAGGAATTTAATATTCATTGTATTCTTATTTCTGGAAGAAATTTTTAAGTATTTTAATAGTGTGAATTAATTGCTAATGTATTCAGAAATCGTTTTTAGTATGTTCTGGAAACACTGTTCATACCCTATGTTGAGCGTAAGGATGAAATGTGATGTTTACTCTATGAGACATCAGATAATTATGGTTAAACAATCATACGTTATTAGAAAAGTATGAAGTAAGGAACCTTATGTTTGGAAGGAACCTTATGTTTGGAAGGAACCTTACGTTTGGGAAATCATCAATGTATGGAAGAAGATCATTTACATAAGTATGGAATGATAATTTTGTTTCTTAAAAGTATTGTTCATCAACATTACTTTTGTGAACAACTATACGTTTGAAAGCTAAAGATTAAATTATGGTTCATAAACCTTAATTTTATGAACAAATATTTGTTTGATTGAGAATTATGGATTATATATCGTATTTTTTAGAGTTGAAGAAAAACGTTTGAGATGAACCTTACATTGTGAACCTTACGTTCAGAGAATGTGTGCTATGCAGTTCAACCCTACGTTTGGCATCAGATGTTTAAATTATGAATTTATTAAATCAATGATATTTATGCATATTATTAAGATGATTTCAAGATAAAATAAAAGGCTAAATTTAAAGATATTCTTTGACTGATTCAAAGCCATTTATCTATGATTCAGAGGATCAATTTAAGAGGATATTTTCATGCCAAATTTTTAGGGGAGTTACGACTGCTCTACTATTCAAACTTTTGAATATCGCAATTATAAATGTGAATTTTATGGATCTAAATTTGTAGAAGAAGTGCTCTTCATTATTATAAATATTTTAAAAAATATAGATGTGATATACATATATAAAATATACAAGAACAGTTGATCTACGACGAATATACAGAAGATAAAAAAAGAGTCAATCAAGATCTACAAATATGCTATTACGAAGAGTGAAAAAGTTCTTTTTCTGAAGAAAAAGAAACTTGACTGAAGATTTATTGATCTACATCAAATATCCTTTTGTGAATAAACTACTGTTAAAGTGGCGAACAAAATTTCAAGATCTACTGCAACTGGATCGGCTCAGAACTACTTTTACCCAAAGATCATTATTTCTGAAGATGAAGATCCATCTACTCTCAATTTCATGATATTTCAATTGTTAAGAACAACTGGGAATGTATTTTCACTGAACAAAATACTCTTTTATATTGAGTGACCAACTTATTTTACTAAGCTATGTATTCGGTTCTGTGTATGAACTAGAAGGCTCTCTTTATCCTTAAGTTTGTAAAGGTGCCAACTGCCTGTACTCAGTTGTGGAGTGGTCTGTTGATAAGAGGACCAGATAATGAAAATAACCTAGCTCATGGAGTAGAGCATTGGTGGAGTGGACTAGGGGCCTTTTGTTCCCTAAAACACTATACATCATGCGTACTATGATATTCATATTTCCACTACTGAATCTTTGATATAAAGATAAAATGACAAATCACGATCATTCGAAGAAATGGAAAAAGAACAGTTCACCCCCCCTTGTGCATATCTAGTATAACTCAATCCAACAGAAAATACTATTCATAAGGGTACATTACTATTTATAAGGGTAACATTACTATTCATAAGGGTATATTAATATCCATAAGGGTATGTTATTACTATTTATAAGGATAGTTTACTATCCATAAGGGCATGATACTATTCACCATAAATTATGTTTGTTATATCAAACTTTAAAAATATCCATGAACGCAACAGTGTATGCAATATTTTTAAAATTCAAATCACAGAAGAGGAAAAATTAAATTTTTTGGCTAGGTTATATCAAAGTGTTGTTTTGTAGAGACTCATTGTTTTATGCATTCAATTTTAAATTTATTTTCAAAATCATGGGGTGTTACATTCTCCCCACCTTCCAAAAATTTAATACTCTAAATTTATAAAATGAATTTTCAAAGTTAATGGTTGATACTTGAAAATTCCCTTGTGGGAACCGCACATCAGAAATATGGTTAAAATTTCCTCTTAATAATAGGGAAAGGGAAAGGGATTGGCTACTAAAAAACTACACATTCTAATTGGATAACATGGTCATGAATGAATAAATAAACCATCATGTTCTGATGGAAAGTGATAGAGAACAAGCTTAGATGAATGATCATTACCACAAAACCATAAAATATAGTTATGAAAAAATGATTATAGAACAAATTTTTGGTTGAAGACTCTTTTCATAGAGTTGAGAAATTATTCTACTCAATAAGAGTATAAAAATATGTTTCTATTTCATAAAAATAGTCTTATCCATTGTTTGTGCCTTGGAAAATCTATACTTTATCTCCTAGCACAGGTTGCATCATGTGGTGAAATTAAACCACAAATCCTCAAACAATGATCAACTTAAACCATTTCATAAATGGTTTAACATTCCAATAGATCATGATCCAACAATTTAGAATCATTCCTATATCCATTATTGATAGACCCATGTACACGGGGTCCTTGGAAATTCTCATTTTGTTTAGAACTCCATGATCCATCCTACTCAATGCATATGCTACCTCATTTTCCTTAATCAACATGAACCAAACCTAAATTTTCACATTACATACATATGAATATATTTATCATGTATCCTCATGAAATATAGTAATAACTCAAATTACCATAAAACATTATTGGAAACATGCACTCATCCTTACACATGCTATTGGATATATTCCTTATATCTATAAATGTTGTAAAATCCATCAATGATAAAAAAGATCACTTGTAGACAAGTCAATAATCAGTTTTGATGTAGTGAGTACTTATTCAAATTAACCATTTCTTCATAACTATCTTAATCATCAGTAACATATCTAGGGTTTTCTTTCTGTCATCCGTATACTTTCTCAAGATATTAACTTTCTACTGAGTCACTTATCTTTGGTACAAGTCATCATATGACCTCAAATTATTAATGAAACAGTACTGTAGTACAATCATCATATATTCCATAATTCTTATAACTAATACATTGTTAATAAAATATTCAAATGATATTATTCATTATGAGGCATAAAAATCATTCCACTTCATTTGCGGTAGTATCATGACTTGATCACTATCCAGTAACATCATTTTTGGCGTATTCCTTTAACGCTTGGGACATTGATTCACATAGTGTCTCATCTCCTTGTAGTTGAAGCATTGTACATTGGAAACCTTTTTCTTTCCCTTTCAATCAGAAAATTTATGTCCTTATTCTTGACACTTATAATAAACTCCCATTTCCTTTAAGCATTTACCAGGGTGGTTATTTCCACAACTATCACATGTGGGAAAACCCTTATTTCCCTTCTTCCCTTTAGCCATCTTTTTCTCAGCCATCCAATTATTTTATTTCTTACCTTCAAATCCATCAGACTCATAGAATTCTTAACATTTCTTATTAACACATGATATTATTTTCTTATTTGACGAGGATACTCGGGAGACTATCTTCCTTCAAAATGATGGATTAAGACCATAAGAGATATGATCCATCTTACTCTTTGCATCATGTGCATTGGTGAAGTTATCATCCTTATGATTGGAACCATTTCTAATCAATTCCATATACTATATTAGCTAATAAAATTATGAAATCTATATAACTATAAACATGGTATAACTGATAACATAATCTTATGCATCCCAAATCTGATGACAATATACTCCGATTACTTTAGGGGCACATATCCTTAGTAATGGATTGTAATGAAAATGTGAATAATCTAAAGAATATCCCCCAGGAGGGTCAATCCAGGTGAAAATTAAGGCCCATTGTCATGTCCCAGGATACCTTGGGTCAAGCCTGAAACTCCTTGTCATAGTTTTCAATCCCAGGTACATCTATGCTAGAACCACATCCACTTGTAGTATCCATACATTGATATAAGGCCCCAGCCTTAAAAATTACTTAATATTGAATTAAATGAATAATTCACATTGAGGATCTTTTCATGGTTTAGAGTTTTAGAGAATTAGGACATAACTATTACATCTCAAAAGATTACAAATTAGACACTTCTACTAAGTTCCCATAAAATAAAAACTCTTAAAAAGAAACATGTTTAGTTCCATGTTTTAGATAGCATGACTTTCCCTTGATCCCATCCTTGACCCTATTCCACATTAAGTCTTGTGAAAAACATTTCAAAAAAAACTTGGGGTGAGCATAAAAATCTCAGTAAAGGATACACAAATAATGAAAACTGTTAGTTTTTCAAAACAACAAGTAAACTATGTATACTTTATCAAAGTAATAATTTTTCACCTTTATGAAGTAGTGAAAAACTCTTCAATGAATAAAAGATCATTACTTACCCTTTTGTAACCAAAATATTACTATAAAACCCATATAAAGAACACATAACACAAAAAGGTAACTTGGGACATAAAAATACTTAAATGGAATAACCATATGGTCGACTTCCACACATACTTAATGGAATAGCCATACGGCCGACTTCCATACCCAATGCATTGGAGGTTATAACGTAACCACCCGTCTTGGTATTCACGGCACCACACGTCATATGGTTTATCACGTAACCACCTATCAAATTTCCAAGTACCATTATAAAATGATAACAATTATAAAGGAAATAAAACATTTCCACATTTCAATCACAATATATCACTTAAATATATTGACATGAGAAAAATCCATTATAAAAACCCTTTTCAATACCAAAGTACATAAACGAGTATATGGTATTTATTTCATTTTAAAAACATTATGGCTTGTTGAGGAAGCCAAAGACCAAATAATACTCGCGGCGGTGGAAAAGGGTCGTTGTCACCGCGTACGTTAAAAGAAACATCCATTTTTTTGTTTAGTAAAACGCTTCGTAGAAAAATATTCCTTTTGTATAAAAGTAAAAATCAAAGGGGTTTATACACTGTATAAAAGAAAGTTGTGTATAAAACGAAATATGCCTCAATGAAAGGATATTGAGACGAAGTCCCTTACAAATACGATATCCTTGGATTAAGGATAAATCAATGACATAATTTTGTGTGACAAACGAATTCGCAAAATATAAGTGGATATTAAGTGTAAAACAATCAGAGTTAATTCAAACATATTCATAGAATGACATATTCAAGGAGTAAAAGTTTATCCCAAAGAATCAAAATTGGGTTAAGAAGTTCCCTTGAAAAAATTCGACAGCCTAACGACGTCACTTCAAAATTCAGAAAAAGAGTTGATGAGAGAGACAATGGTATCTCATCCCTTGGATAGAAAATTTACATAAATAAGGATATATAAGAACATATCCCAATATAACAATATGAAAATTAAAATACCCAACAAAAATAAGTCTTTTAAAAAGAGGAGGGTGAAAGGTTCCCTTACCAACTTGGGTATCTTTCGAAACATACACCCCATGAAAGAAGGACAATACAACATTGAAGTAAATACTCATAAATGAAAGTATATCACCCAAGAGTAGAATAATGTGCAGTACATATACCAATCAAAGGAAATTGTGGAAAATGTAGCATAAATCTCACGGGAATAAAAGTGAGATGAAAAATCCCTTACGAAAACTCGGCAGCCTAACAGCGCCACTTAAAACTTCCAAAAATGGATTGATGAGATCAAATAAGGTCTCTCATCATATTAACATAAAATGTACAGAAATAGTAATATAAAAGAACATCCCCCAACATAACAAATAGGATCTTAAAAGAAGTGACATAAAGGAGAGTACTTAATAAGAAAGAGAGAGGTTGGATCTCTTACGAAAATTCGGCAGCCTAACGGCGCCACTCAAAACTTCCAAAATGGATTGATGAGAGAAAAAATGGTATCTCATCATATGAACATAAAAAATTACATTAATATTAATATAAAATAACATCCCAATCATAAGAAAGATGAGCTTAAAAGGAATGACATAAAAGAGTGTACTTAAAAATAAAGATAGGGGTAGGATCCCTTACCTCAAGTCTGACTTGTCTTCTTCGTTTCTTTATATTACTGAATAATAAACTTTGGTCAATTTATAATTTATTAATGACCTCTTTTAAAGATTATTATTCAGTTCATATCACAAATTATAATGTTATAGTAATTGGTTAATAATGTGAGATCATATCAGATGTTTTTGTCGATGTTTGGTACATGAGTAAAAAATGAACATGTTTGAAAATGATTGTCCATGTAGTTATAATTAAATCATCTCCATAATAGTATTAATGATTTAAATATCATATATATCCAGTACATTTTCATTTTATACTACTCCATAACATTTGGAGATAAAAATAAATGAAATGCACCGTTCATGGAGACGGTAGGCCGTACGTACAGATGAACGCTACTTTCATTTCTTTGTCATATTAATGGAATTAAAAATAATTGAGACATATATATATTATAATTACAGTATAATATATATTTTATATATGTCACATATGTTCATTAATTTCATTCTTTATATATTCCATGTATTGCATGAACGAGTCACATCACTTGAGGGGGCGGTAGTCCACACTTTCTCGTATGAAATTATCGCATTTGCACAACATGAAAAGCATAAAGTCATGTTTTAAATATAAAATTCAGAAGCATATAGAAAACATAAATACCATATATATCATATATAAAATATAGTGACATCATAATGGACACCATTAAAGGTGTTAAAAGAAGATTGAGCAATCATCGTTTCGTGAGGCAGAAATTCACCAACCACAGAAACAGTATGTTCTTAAACCATTAGAAAAAGGTGTGTGTAAGTGTAGCTCGAATCCTTCACATAAAAACATCCTAGTATATTTAAGATACTGTTTTTGTTACAAAATAAAGTAATAAAAAGAGTTTAGAGGGTTGGAGAATCCAAATAAAACAAAAGAACACAAGTGAAGACGTTACCTTAAAATCAGGTAACTCTTCTTGATTTGAGATCAAAGGCTTCCTTGGAAAGGATTATGCCCAATGGTGAGGCTTCAATGATGAAGTGAGGGATGTGGAGAGATAAAATGGGAAGGGTTTGGCCGAGCCAAAGGCTTTAGATGTGTGGGTAATGTGGTAGAGGTGGGGGCCTTTTATAAGAGAAAAAGAGGGGCACTCTTGGAAAGTTAAGAAAAGATACATTATTATAAAATGATTTTCAGATAAAAAATGACCCACAATTATAAATTTAGAGTATAAGGTGATATGGGGTCTAAATCCAACCATCTAACAGGTTTTTGACAAGTGTAGGTCTTAGATTTTACATTATCGTTTCATTTTATTTAAATTGTTAAATAATGAGGTAATCGTTGCATCATCATGATGTCATAAATAACTTAACTTATTTAATATATAAAAATTATAAAAAAAATATCATGATGTAGGAAAGCTTTTGATATTTCCAATGAATATTTATAGTCAAAATTATGACTTGTATAACCCCATTTAAAAATTGTTTTAGTAAAACATCTCATGTTTGTGACATCTTTATTTTAACATTAAATAAAAAGTTATTAATGTCATTTTCCTACCAAAGTGGCTCCATGGGGTCCCCAAGTTGACCCGTGGAATGTCTTGGTCGGCAATGACACATACAATAAGGGTTGGACATGTGTCTAGGTCATTTCATATCTTTAAAACATTATTTTTACCTTAAACTACACTAATTACCTCTAATCGCGATTAATAAACTTAAAAGTTACTATTCACCAAAAAAATTATTTAAATCCCATTGAACCACATTTTACTTCTTAATGACAACCATGTATGTCAGATTTTTGAAATTAAAATCACAGAAGTGGTAAAGTTTCATTTAAACGAAAAATCAGTTTCTTTAACTACCACTTAGTGGTTTCACTATTCATCAAAAATTGAAGTTTTTCAGAAAATTACAAAAAATTCACCCTAAGCTATATTTGATATTATGAATTCAAAAATGATGTAAATTTTACAAAATTATAAACATATAAGTTTCATTAATTAATTTAATAATCAATTCCCGCTGTCAAAACAAATAGCGTGTTTTTAAGAAACAATATCTATTAAAAGATTGACGCTAGTTTAAGTCCAATTTCAAAGTGAAATTAATTCCAATGACCACTATTGGATTAAATGGTAAAAATATATTATAATTTGAATTTAAAACCAATTCAAAAGATAATCTAATCATATAAATAAATTAGATTAAAAAGAGGTTTTGAATTAAAATACAACATTTTTCACTATTCATTAAAAAATGAACTTTATTGGAAAAATACCAAAAATTTACACAATGTAAATTTTGATGTCCCGATTCTAAAGAATAATTTTATTTGGTCCAATATAACATATGAAATTGTCAAAAAGTGGATTTAAAAAGTGTTCGCCATCAAATGGTGGTTAATTGACCTTTTAAAGAATATTAGAATATTTACGCTTAAAATTGGATTCATTCATATTTTAAACCTCTAACATTTATTGGATAAAAGTAAAAAAATGTGACAAAAATATATAATCATTTTGTAGTTAGTTCTGTTCATTCCCTCCATTACAACGGCTAGGCATTAACTACTATTTAAAATAATATTATTTTATTATTAGAGTGCAACTTAAGATCCCCAAGAAACTCGTTGTTGCGTATTGGGCACGCCATCGAGCATAGAGTCCCCTTTAAAGTAATATTAATATTTTATTCACAAATATGGATAAATATGAAAATGTCATATTCTTTATTTACCTGGGGTGTTACATCCTTCCCCCCTTTTGGAAATTGCATCCTTGCAATTTTAAAATTGGGCTCAAAAACTTCATTGAAAGCCCCACATCAGAAAAGGAGTAAATTAAACTATCACTTTAAAAGAAATAAGGGTAAGTACAAATGTCACCCGAGTTAACCCATACTAGGATTCCATGTATGAAAACATGGATATGGAAGAAAAAACAAAGGGTCATGTTCTGAGGGAGTCTGATAGAAAACATGTTTAGGAGAAAGTTAACCACTAGAAAACCACAAACTTGTGATGGGTTAAACGGTATTGGATTCCCCAGTAGGAAAAGTTAATGGACAACATTTTTTTTTGTTACTTTTCATTCAGGAATTTATTTTTGATCTTAACTAAAACATAAGGAAACATACTTACTTGTCATGTTGAATTTCAACTTTTACTAGATTTCTTACACGAACTCATATTTTCTCCAAAAGATGAGTATTTAGGATGGCTTGTTTACATTAAGAGAGTTATAATCAACTTCTAGAGAATAACCTAATCCACAAAAGAGAACTATATACTTCCCATGTCTTTAGACTTTAACCAAAACCAAAACCAAAAAGGTTAGTACAAGATCAGATAATCCAAAAAAGGATAACCCTTTATAAAAAGAAAATCTATTCTTAACCTCCAAAATTTGTCCAACAAAACCCAAAGTTCAACATAGACCATTCGATAAACAATTTTTCCATAAAATTCTTCAAAGTAAACCAAACTAAGATTGAAACCCAAATATTTGAAGGATTTAATCACATATTCTTCCAAGGTACAAAATAATACTTATCTCCAAATAACATCAGTTGCTCTTAAAGTCTCATATTGAAAAGTAATTAAAATAATCACATATCCTCCATGATAGGTTAATAATTTCCATAGATAACCCAAAATAAACTTAATCTTAATTCATAAAATCATCTAACTAAAAAGAATTAGTCAAACTAACCATGGACTTCACGTAGTCAAGTGGTAGGTGATAAATACCAGTCACACTTTGGTTGTGGGTTCGATTCCCACAGCTTTGTCCGACGCGACGGGTTGTCACACGGTCTGCGTGTTGTCTATTTTATAAAACTCCAAAAATAACCCTAACATGTTTTAACCTCAATAGTTTCCTTATACCTCTCATTTTCATCCAAATTCATTATGATCTCAACATATTAATTCTTGAAGTCTTATTTCACCACTATAAGATAAAATAAAACGATTCCCAAAATGAATAACAACATACCATGATCATGGAGTCCACCCAGTTTCATCGTCATCTTGTTCATGTAGGTAGAAGTCCCATGCATTACAAAAATGATTTAGAGATCCTTCAAAATCATTTGCTTCCTCCATCCAAATACACCTTGTACAACATGGGTCATATGGGTGTTCACAGAAAAACAGTTTTGGAAAATAATCATGTATGACATATAATTCCAAAACATCTGATAAAACATGATTTCTATAAAATAGTCAGACAGAATTTGAGTTGAAGCTTTCTATTATTGGTCCTTTTAAAATACCATAAGTATGTGCTCAGAGACTATATTTTAAAATCAAATATAAGTTGGTTGTGCAAGGGTCTCCTTCCTCAGCACCATTTTTAAAATCATAATATACTTCAAATTCATGTGATAAGGTAAATTATTTGAAAATACCTTGATAATATTTTCCTTTCTTGAAAATATGAGAATATTGTGAAAATAGTATTTGTCTAAATACAACCCATGATCCACGATGATAACGAGGTATAGTGGAGGAGTTTGATATCTCAAACAACTGCTTGCAAGTGAGTGGTATGCTATAAAAAGTTTCACAATCATCCGAACATGACTTTGCAATAATTATTGCAAGCATGTCATCAGGAAGAGATAGGAATGTAGTTTGAGATCCTTCTCCTTCCATTCGTAACTGACTTTACTTGACCTGAAAAAAGTTATAAAATAAGGATTTAACTGAAATAATAGATATAGGGACTAACCATGTGTCTAACAAAAACTCATAATCCCTAAAGTTGTCTAAACCGACCTCTGATACCAACTATAAGGACCTAGACTTAAACCTTACTTAATATTGAATTAAATGAATAATTCACATTTAGGATATTTTCATGGTTTAGAGTTTTAGAGAATTAGGACATAACTATTCCATCTCAAAAGATTACAAAGTAGACACTTCTACTAAGTTTCCATAAAATAAAAACTCTTAAAAAGAAACATGTTTAGTTCCATGTTTTAGATAGCATGACTTTCCCTTGATCCCATCCTTGACCCTATTCCACATTAAGTCCTGTGAAAAACATTTCAAAAAAACTTGGGGTGAGCATAAAAATCTCAGTAAGGGATACACAAAGAATGAAAACTGTTAGTTTTTCAAAACAACAAGTAAACTACGTATACTTTATCAAAGTAATAATTTTTCACCTTTATGAAGTAGTAAAAAACTCTTCAATGAATAAAAGATCATTACTTACCCTTTTGTAACCAAAAGATTACCATAAAACCCATATAAAGAACACATAACATAAAAAGGTAACTTGGGACATAAACATACTTAAATGGAATAACCATACGGTTGACTTCCACACATACTTAATGGAATAGCCATACGACTGACTTCCATACCCAATGCATTGGAGGTTATAACGTAACCACCCGTCTTGGTATTCACGGCACCACCCGTCATATGGTTTATCACGTAACCACCCGTCAAATGTCCAAGTACCATTATAAAATCATAACAATTATAAAGGAAATAAAAAATTTCCACATTTCAATCACAATATATCACTTAAATATATTGACATAAGAAAAATATATTATAAAAAACCCTTTCAATACCAAAATACATAAAAGCGTATATGATATTTATTTCATTTTAAAAACATTATGGCTTGTTGAGGAAGCAAAAGACCAAATAATACTCACGGCGGCGGAAAAGGGTCGTTGTCACCGCATACATTAAAAGAAACATCCATTTTTGTCGTTTAGTAAAACACTTCATAGAAAAAGATTCCTTTTGTATAAAAGTCAAAGTCAAAGGGGTTTATATTTATTTATTATTTATTATTTATATTTATTTATTATTTATAATTTATTTATTATTTATAATTTGTTATTTATATTTATTTATTATTTATTATTTATATTTATCTATTATTTGTTATTTATATTTATTTATTATTTATTATTTATTATTTATTATTTATTATTTATTATTTATATTTATATTTATATTTATTTATTATTTATATTTATTTATTATTTATTATTTATTATTTATATTTATTTATTATTTATAATTATTTATTATTTATTATTTATTATTTATATTTATTTATTATTTATTATTTATTATTTATTATTTATTATTTATTATTTATTATTTATTATTTGTTATTTATTATATATTATATATTATATATTATATATTATTTATTATTTATTATTTATTATTTATTATTTATTATTTATTATTTATATTTATTTATTATTTATTATTTATCTTTATTTATTATTTATTATTTATTATTTATTATTTATTATTTATTATTTATTATTTATTATTTATTATTTATTATTTATTATTTATTATTTACTATTTATTATTTATTATTTACTATTTATTATTTATTATTTACTATTTACTATTTATTATTTATTATTTATTATTTATTATTTATCTTTATTTATTATTTATTATTTATTATTTATTAATTTTTATTTATTATTTATATTTATTTATTATTTATTATTTATTTATTATTTATTATTTATTATTTATTATTTATTATTTATTATTTATTATTTATTATTTATTATTTATTGTTTATTATTTATTATTTATTATTTATTATTTATTATTTATTATTTATTATTTATTGTTTATTATTTATTATTTATTATTTATTATTTATTATTTATTATTTATTATTTATTATTTATCTTTATTTATTATTTATTATTTATATTTATTTATTATTTATTATTTATATTTATTTACTATTTATTATTTATTATTTATTCTTTATTATTTATTATTTATTATTTATTATTTATTATTTATTATTTATTATTTACTATTTATTATTTATTATTTATTATTTATTATTTTTTATTTGTTATTTATTATATATTATATATTATATATTATATATTATATATTATATATTATATATTATATATTATTTATTAATTATTATTTATTATTTATTATTTATTATTTATTATTTATATTTATTTATTATTTATTATTTATATTTATTTATTATTTATTATTTATCTTTATTTATTATTTATTATTTATTATTTATTATTTATTATTTATTATTTATTAATTTTTATTTATTATTTATATTTATTTATTATTTATTATATATATATATTTATTATTTATTATTTATTATTTATTATTTATTATTTATTATTTATTATTTATTATTTATCATTTATTATTTATTACTTATTATTTATTATTAATCATTTATTATTTATTATTTATTATTTATTATTTATTATTTATTATTTATAATTTATTGTTTATTATTTATTATTTATTATTTATTATTTATTATTTATTATTTATTGTTTATTATTTATTATTTATTATTTATTATTTATTATTTATTATTTATTATTTATTATTTATCTTTATTTATTATTTATTATTTATTATTTATATTTATTTATTATTTATATTTATTTATTATTTATTATTTATTATTTATTATTTATTATTTATTATTTATTATTTATTATTTGTTATTTATTATTTATTATTTGTTATTTATTATTTATTATTTATTATTTATTATTTATTATTTATTATTTATTATTTATTATTTATTATTTATTATTTATTATTGTCGAGTTTATATCTATTATTTATGTATTATTTGTTTTTTCAATTAATATATATAAGTATATTAATTTCTGTTTATTAACCACATGGCGAGCTTGCTGGAGTAGTAAAGTGTTTGGAAAATATGCAAGAGGTTAGGGGTTCAAATCTCACCAGACGCATGATTTATTTATATTGCATGGGCAAATAAATAAATAAATAAATAAATAAATAAATAAATAAATAAATAAATACGAAATAAAATAAATAAATACGAAAAAAAATAAATAAAAAAATAATAATAATAATAAAAAAAAAATAAATAAATAAATAAAATAAATAAATAAATAAAATAAATAAAATAAATAAATAAAATAAATAAAATAAATAAAATAAATAAATAAAATAAATAAATAAAATAAATAAATAAAATAAATAAATAAATAAAATAAATAAATAAATAAAATAAATAAATAAATAAAATAAATAAATAAATAAAATAAAAGACCCAACAAAAAGAAGTCTTTTAAAAAGAGGAGGGTGAAAGGTTCCCTTACCGACTTGGGTATCTTTCGAAACATACACCCCATGAACGAAGGACAATACAACATTGAAGTAAATTATCATAAACGAAAGTATATCACCTAAGAGTAGAATAATGGGAAGTACATATACCACTCAAAGGAAATTGTGGCAAATGTAGCATAAATCTCACGGGAATAAAAGTGAGATGAAAAATCCCTTACGAAAACTCGGCAGCCTAACGGCGTCACTTAAAACATCCAAAAATGGATTGATGAAATCAAATAAGGTCTCTCATCATATTAACATAAAATGTACAGAAATAGGAATATAAAATAACATCCCCCAACATAACAAAGAGGATCTTAAAAGAAGTGACCTAAAGGAGAGTACTTTTTAAGAAAGAGAGAGGTTGGATCTCTTACGAAAATTCGGCAGCCTAACGGCGCCACTCAAAACTTCCAAAATGGATTGATGAGAGAAAATAGGGTATCTCATCATATGAACATAAAAAATTACAGTAATAGTAATATAAAATAACATCCCAATCATAAGAAAGATGTGCTTAAAAGGAATGACATAAAAGAGTGTACTTAAAAAGAAAGAGAGGGGTATGATCCCTTACCTCAAGTCTGACTTGTCTTGTTCGTTTCTTTATATTCTTGAATAATAAACTTTGGTCAATTTATAATTTCTTAAGGACCTCTTTTAAATATTATTATTCAGTTCATATCACATATTATAATGTTATAATAATTGGTTAATAATGTGAGTTCATATCAGACGTTTTTGTCGATGTTTGGTACATGAGTCAAAAATGAACTTGTTTGAAACTGACTGTCCATGTAGTTATAAGTAAATCATCTCCCGAATAGTATTAATGATTTAAATATCATATATATCTAGTACAGTTTCATTTTATACTACTCCATACCATTTGGAGATAAAAATAAATGAAATACACCGTTCATGGAGACGGTAGGTCGTACGTACGCATGAATGCTACTTTCATTTCTTTGTCATATTAATGGAATTAAAAATAATTGAGATATATATATTATAATTCCAGTATAATATATATGTTTTTAGGTCACATATGTTCATTAATTTCATTCTTTATACATTCCATGTATTGCATGAATGAGTCACATCACTTGAGGGGGCGGTAGTCCACACTTCCTCGTATGGAATTATCGCATTTGCACAACATGAAAAGCATAAAGGCATGTTTTAAATATAAAATTCAGAAGCATATAGAAAAATTAAATACCATATATATCATATATAAAATATAGTGACATCATAATGGACACCATTAAAGGTGTTAAAAGAAGATTGAGCAATCATCGTTTCGTGAGGCAGAAATTCGCCAACCACAGAAATAGTATGTTCTTAAACCATTAGACAAAGGTGTGTGTAAGTGTAGCTCGAATACTTCACATAACAACATCCTAGTATATTTAATATACTGGTGTTTTTACAAAATAAAGGAATAAAAAGAGTTTAGAGGGTTGGAGAATCCAAATAATACAAAAGAACACAAGTGAAGACATTACCTTAAAATCGGGTAACTCTTCTTGATTTGAGCTCAAAGGCTTCCTTGGAAAGGATTCTGCCCAAAGTTGAGGCTTCAATGATGAATATATGGATGTGGAGAGATGAAATGGGTAGGGTTTGGCCGAGCCAAAGGCTTGAAAGGTGTGGGTAAGGTGGTAGAGGTGGGGGCCTTTTATAAGAGAAAAGGAGGGGCACTCTTGGAAAGTTAAGAAAAGATACTTTATTATAAAATGATTTTCGGATAAAAAAGGTCCCAATATTATAAATTTAGAGTATAAGGTGATATGGGTTCTAAATAAACCCATCCAATAGGTTTTTGACAATTGTAGGTCTTAGATTTTACATTATCGTTTCATTTTATTTAAATCGTTAAATAATGAGGTAATCGCTGCATCATCATGGTGTCATAAATAATTTAATTTATTTAATGTATAAAAATTATAAAAAAATTATCATGACGTAGGAAATCATTTTATCTTTCCAATGAATATTTATAGTCAAAATTATGACTTGTATAACCCCATTTAAAAATTGTTTTAGTAAAACATCTCATGTTTGTGACATCTTTATTTTAACATTAAATAAAACGTTATTAATGTCATTTTCTACCAAAGTGGCTCCATGGGGTCCCCAAGTTGACCCATGGATTGTCTTGGTAGGCCATGACACATCCAATAATGTTTGGACACGTGTCTAGGTCATTTTATATCATTAAAACATTATTTCTACCTTAAACTACACTAATTACCTTTAATCGCGATTAATAAACTTAAAAGTTACTATTCACCAAAAAAATTATTTTAATCCCATTGAACCACATTTTAATTCTTAATGACAACCATGTATGTCAGATTTTTGAAATTCAAATCACAGAATTGGTAAAATTTCATTTAAACGAAAAATCAGTTTCTTTAACTACCACTTAGTGGTTTCACTATTCATAAAAAAATTGAAGTTTTTCAGAAAATTTCCAAAAATTCACCCTAAGATATATTTGATATTACGAATTCAAAAATGATGTCCATTTTAAAAAATTCTAAACATATAATTTGTATTAATTAATTTAATAATCAATTCCCGCTGTCAAAACAAATAGCGTGTTTTTAAGAAACAATATCTATTAAAAGATTGACGCTAGTTTAAGTCCAATTTAAAAGTGAAATTAATTCCAATGACCACTATTGGATTAAATGGTAAAAATATATTATAATTTTATTTTAAAACCAATTAAAAAGATAATATAATCATATAAATAAATTATATTAAAAAGAGGTTTTGAATTAAAATACAACAGTTTTCACTATTCATTAAAAAATGAACTTTATCGGAAAAATACCAAAAATTTACACAATGTAAATTTTGATGTCCCGATTCTAAAGAATAATTTTATTTGGTCCAACATAACATATGAAATTGTCAAAAAGTAGATTTAAAAAGCGTTCACCATCAAAAGGTGGTTAATCGACCTTTTAAAGAATATTAGAATATTTACGCTTAAAATTGGATTCATTCACATTTTAAACCTCTAACATTTATTGGATAAAAGTAAAAATATATGACAAACATATATAATCATTTTTTAGTTACTTCCGTTCATTCCCGCCATTACAACGGCTAGGCTTTAACTACTATTTAAAATAATATTATTTTATTATTAGAGTGCAACGTAAGATCCCCAAGAAACTCGTTGTTGCGTATTGGGCATGCTATCGAGCATAACGTCCCCTTTAAAGTAATATTAATATTTTATTCACAAATATGGATAAATATGAAAATTTCATATTCTTTATTTACCTGGGGTGTTACAATTGATGTATTTTCTATAAAAATATACATAATATATTCCTTAAATTGTTTTTAGGATATTCTTTTTTACTTATCCTCAATGAATATATTATAGTTTCGTTCTCTAATTTACATTTTCTAAATCTAGTTTCTATGTTTTCTACCAAAATTCTTCTAATACCAACTATAAGGACCCAACCCTAGTTTCCTGGAGTCAGTGCCTTATTACATTACATTGGCATGATTACAAGAAATTCATATCCAGAAGGAATTAATAGTTTAGTATATTAGGAAACATGAGACATTCATAAGATAAACTTTACAACATGAAATAAAAAACAACATATAAGTTTCTTTGGGAACATCCACCAATATAAGATTATCCCTACAAGTTAATTATAATATACCTCTTCATGTCCTCGGAAAAATGAAATATAAGAAGGGGTGATCTCATATGCTCAGTAAGGGTAAATATTACTATGGATGATAACATAAACATTAAGCATAGTGAATAATTGCAAATACATGCCTTTAAAAATAAACTTGAACATAATATTTCAAGAATATAAGCTGAGTAAGTATTTCCATAATAAAACATAATCATGGGTATTATTATACTTGAATAACCTCATGAACTATTAATTTATAGCTTCATAATGAGTGAAATTTAAATTCCATACATTCTTAAATATACCTTCAAGGCCTCAGACAAGACATCTAAAAATGGTTATGGCCTCGACCAAGTCTATATATATTTGTCTCGTGAGACCTACCAATGCATTGAGGGGATATAGAGAGCACCAACCATCACATAATAATTCCAGTGAATTCTTCATGTAATGGGTATAAACATAAATAATATGGAAATTCATATTGAAACTAACATATAAAACGTAAATACCCCAACATTAATAATAAACACTAACCATTCAGAGTAAAATGGTGAATGATTTTAAGATAGCACATCCATAGTCAAACTAATCATAAACCATTCAATTAAATATGGTAGATGATATCATAAATATTAATTCCAATAATACATAATAATCAACTGGAGCATTTAAACCGATGAAGATACTCTTACAAAATCATCCAGTAATTCTTGAGATAAATACTCTTTTACTTTGAAAAGAAGAGTTCTTTTGAAAAAATATTTCCATAAAATCAGAAGTGAATAAAGATGGTATTTTAAAAATAAAAAAATTTATGTTATAAAAATAATTTTTTCTAAAAATATATTATAGTGTTCTCTTGAAAATAGGTAAGAATTTGAGAAATTCCCTTGAATTTAGATTGTATTTCAGGAAGAATTATTGAAAGATCCTTTTAAAACATAAAACTACCCATAAATGAAAGCAGGATTCTAGTTGGTACATATATATTGAACATTATTATATAATATATAAGGATTAAATATGAGTAAATAATAATTTAATTGAGGTAAGTAGGGAATAAGAATAGCCTGATTGAAAATGGAGGTTCTAGTAGAAAACCCTTACAACTTTGTAACTAATGGAATTATATTCCTCAAAATTAAAATTAATCAAATGATAAATTTAATATCATGAAAATAAATTTATTCATGATATGATATATCAATGGTAAGTATATATACACCATACACAAGTAATAGTATTAAATATAGAATATCTCACAAAAATGGAAGTGAGATGAAGAAACCCTTACCTTAAGTCCGGTGGTGTTCCTTACTTGATCTTAGTAACCTGAATAATAAAATTTAGGTTCATAAATTAATAATTATAATACCTAATATAAATTTAATTTATTTTTTACCACCTTATTAGGTTTATTCATGTCCATTTTATGGGTTAAGAGATTCAATTTCATTGTTTGGGAGCGTTTTCTTCCTTGGTTTTCATAATTAGTTTACTTATATTCATATACGAATAAACATTTAGAATGAGAATGGTTGTCTAGAATAAAAGATGAAATTTTATTTTTGAACATCTAGAATATTACATGGTTATAAAATTCATTAGGTTATTATGAGTGAAGATGAATCAATATATATATTTTTTAATGATAATCATTTTAGTTAATTAGTGGTTATTGAACACAACAAACTCAATTTACTTTATAAACCAAAACCATGTGTAAAAAAAGATTACAGAACCATATATGAGACATAATACAAATATTATATTCTGTTTCAACCATAATAATGGTTTCATGACCATAAATAAATACAATAATAGAAATTTAATAACCATCATCCTTGAATTTGGTAAATTAACACATCTCAGATGGTGTTTTTTACTACTAGCATAAAAGAAGGGTAAAAGAGAGATAATAATAAATTATTCCATCATAATAAAAAAATTACAGTAAATGAAAGGTAATGGAGTTTTTGTAAAATTTGGGTGAGGGGAGGGGAGGATAAAAAAGAAAACAATGAAACTTGAAAAGAAAGTAAAAAAATTAAAAAGAGGAATTTACATCTTGAATTGATCTTCCTTGAGAGCCGCTTTAGGTGAGAGGATTTTTTCTTTTTATGAAAAAAAGTTCTGGGGGGATGGTAGGGAGGATCTTGAAAGGATATTTGGAAAGAATTTAGACAAAGCACATGGCTTGATAGGAGTGAAGAGTAGATGTAATGAGGGGTGGTATTTATAGTGGAGGAGGGGAGGGGTTTCGCAATATTTTAATCATTAGTTTAATATTTTTTCTCAATACTTTGAATAGTCTTGATTCATGTGACCAAAAATAGCAATCAGTGCATGTGAGTTTGAAAAAATTGTGCCTACATCATCCTTACACCACCTATGACTCAATAAACCATGTATTTATCATTTATCGCAAATTACCATATTTTCTATTCAATAAAAAATTCATGTATTTTAGAAAAATCCCAAAAATTCTCCTTAACCATTTTTTGATGTGTAGAATATAAAAATGGACACCATTTTATCAAAATAATATTATAAACTTGTGAAATTTAATTTATAAATAAAATCATTATTTAGTTGAAAAATAGAGATTTTATATTTAAAGTTGCTTTTATAATACTTTAAAAATTTAACTATGGTCTTATAAAATTATCTTAAAATCATAGGATAATAAAATATTTATTTTGGAACCCATTTTATGAAAATTAATTAATTAATTAATTTAAAATTTTAATTAAATATTTATCACTAACAAAAATATGAATACTTAATTTATAATTTATAAAATTTCTACTTTGTTTATAAGATGCCTAAATTGTATTTATACTTTCATGGGAGATGTTACTATTCATAAGGGGCATATTACTATTAAAAATGGTGACATTATTATTCATAAGGGTAACATCACTATTCATAAGGATATATTGTTATTCCTGAGGGTGACATTACTATTCATAGGGGTATATTACTATTCATAAGGGTATGTTATTACTATTAATATGTTAATGTTATTACTATACATAAGGGTAGGTTCCTATTCATAAGGGTAGTTTACTATTCACTGAAAATTATGTTTGTTCTATCAGACTCCAAAAATCACTCCGAACGTAGCCGTGTATGTTGGATTTTAAAAATTCAAATAAGAGAAGAGGAATAATTATGTTTATTGGCTAGGTTATATCAAAGCGTTGTTTTGTAGAGTCTCAATGTTTTATGAATTAAATATTAAATTTATTTGAGAAATAGTTGGGTGTTACATTCTCCCCTTCATACAAAAATTTCGTCCTCAAAATTTTGAAATTGAATTTTGAATGTTAATAGTTGATACATGAAAATTACCTTGTGGGAATCCCACATCAAAAATATGGTTAAAATTTCCTATTAATAAGAGGGAAAAGAAAATTAATTGGTTACTACAAAACTATGCATTCTAATTGGATAACATGGCCATGGATGAATAATTAAACCATCATGTTCTGATGGAAAGTGATAGAGAACATGTTCAGATGAAAGATAATTACCACAAAACCATAACCTATAGTTACTAAAAAAATGATAATAGAACAAAATTTTTGTTTTAGACTCTTTTCCTAGATTTGAGGAATTATTACACTCTATAAGAGTATAAATATATGTTTCTATTTCATAAACACAGTGTTATCCTTGGTTTGTGCCTTGGACTATCTACACTTCATCTCTTAGCACAAGTTGCATCATGTGGTGACATTAAAACCTAAATCCTCATACAATGGTAAACTTAAACCATTTCATAAATTGTTTAAATTTCCAAAATATCATGATCCAACACTTTAGAATCATTCTCATATCTATCCATGCTTGATCCATGTACCCAGGGTCCTTGAAAATCCTCATTTTATTTAGAACTCCATGATCTATCCTGCTCAACGCATCTACTACCTTATTTACCTTTAATCAACATGAAACTACCAAAAATTTTCATATTACAAACATGTGAATATCTCCATCATGTATCCTCATGAAAATATGGTAATAAATCAAATTACCATAAAATCTTATTGGATTCACACACTCATCCTTATGCATGCTATTGGATATATTTCTTATATCCATAAATGTTGTAAAATCCATGAATGACAGCAATGACCACTTGTAGACAAGTGAACAATCAGTTTTGAGGTAGTGAGTACTTATCCAAATTAATCATTTCTTTGTAATTATCTTAATCATCAAGTATATATTTTGGGTTGTATTTCCCTTATCCATATACTTTCATATGATATTAACTTTCTACCAAGTCACTTATCCTTTGTACAATTCATCATACGACCTCAAATTCTTAATGAAATAGTATTATAGTTCAATTCTCATATATTATATAATTATTATAACTTGTAAATTGCTAATAAAAAATTCAAATGAAATGTTTCTCAATGGGGCATATTAATCATTCCACTTCATCTGCGATAGTATCATGACTTTATCATTATCCAGTAACATCATTTAGGGAATATTCCTTTAACGCTTGGCGTCATGACCCGCCTTCACCAAAAGGAGGTAAGGGATAACAGATTGACAAACCCTTCCTTCTTTAAGTTTAAGGAGAGATAATGACCCCGAGACCCGCCTTCAATAGGTCCCAGAGTAGTGACTAGCACCAAGGGTATAGATTCACACACAAAATGGAAGGCATTACCCTTTTTATTTTAATAGGATCAGGAGATAAGATAGTAAATCCCAAACACCAAAGCCGAAAGAAAAGGTAAATCCAAAAGTAACCCATTCCCATATGCATGTTCATCAGTGAATTATACAATCCAAAAAAACTCCAAAGGTAAGTACTAAGAAAAAGGAAAACGACAACAACAACTGCCCCGAGGTTCGAGCTAGTAAGGTCCCGCAAGATCCCTGAATTCCTCTTGGAAACCTGAAAGTAGTTTTATATATGTAGGGTGAGCATACAAGTATACTCAGTAGGGAAAACCAAAAGATATCATGCACAATTGGGGAGGCATTCTAATGCCCTGTGAGAAAAGAGATAACCAAAACATCTAGCAAGGTAAATTATCTACCCAAGACTCACCAAGTCACACTCCCCAAATAATGCAGCTCAAGTAAAGTATAGTAATAGCACATAGATGTTTGGGTACCCCATGCCACTTTCCAACTGTTTATTGAAGACATCCTACACATCGAAGCAATCCTGCCATTCTCACCGCAGTCCCACTGCCAAACCCTGCCCGCACACACCTGGGCAATAACCTAATCGCAGTCCCACTGCCAAACCCCACCCACACACACCTGGCTCATAACCGCCATCCCGCCTACAGACACCTGGGCCACAACCACCATGCGTAACCACACCCACAAACACCTGGGTCAGAACAACTACTGTCACGCCCGAAGACACCTGGGCCTCATCCCAAAGACAGTTGGGAAACAACTTGCCCGCAAACACCTGGGCCAACCACCACAACTACCCTGCCCGAAGATTCTAGGGCTAATAATGGACTTCAGGCCATCATAGACTGCCCGAAGAGTCTTGGGATATTCAGTAAAGGGAGCAGAAAGGAGCTAATAACCAGTTACTCATAAGAGTGTTGGGAAAAACACCCTCCCCCTGAAATGGGGTGGTCGGCACTAATTTCTCAACTTGGGTGGGGAACAAATAAGAAACATAAGAAATACACTATATGTATAGGTAATAGGAACTCATCCCAACCTAGGGGATCTGAAACCTAAGCATAAACACCCTCATTACTATTCATTCATAAAATAACAACACAATAGTCACGACCAATTCAAAACTCATACCCATAACCAACTCCTCATTTAAATCATTCTTGTTTCATGTTCAATCAAACCCATTTAAAAGAATCCTACACTACTGGGAAACTAAAAGGAACAACCACAAGCCTGAGAAGAGAAACAACCCAACAACAATTTAAGCATTCACACCCGGTTCTCTTGTAAAGTTACATTAACAAAGGGGATTAGTGAGATCCCTCCAAGTATTGGGACCAAAGAAAACCTCCCAAAAGGGATAAGTGAGATCCATCGAAGTACTGGAAAAAAAGAAAACCCCAAGACACAGTCCCGTGTCCTCAAAACCAGGAACCAACAATTTCTCAACATAGAGGATCCCACCCGAGTTCATGTCACAGCAGAGCAAACACATAGCTTCAGATTCACAACCAACAACCGTACCACAACAGAGGATCCCATCCTCTCCCACATTCCCCCATAAGCATAGAATAGAATAACACCCACTACCAAAACAGAGTAGAAAAACTTCCAGGTTCAAGCACATCATTTATTATTTTCTTCTTTCTGTTGGTTAGCCGGGGTGACGACAAAAGGTTTTATGTTCACTGGACATCCATTTAATCCACCGAGTTTACATGATTAACCAATTTCCATGTTACAGCCATTTAATCATCACAAAAGACAAGAGTTTATTAGTGCACAAAGAAATACCACCAATGGCTATGATTTTCAGTAGGCATAAACCCGCACAATTTACAAAATAATGATCAAGGAAGAGGAGAAAACAGAACAACAACATATCGATCACACCCCTATCCTTTATTCTTTAAAAGTACGTTTGTTATCTTCATTAAGGATTGGTTTCATCAATTACACAAGAAAAAGTAGAGTACCCACCCAACATGATACACAAAAAGGAGAGACGGAGGAAATATCTCTACCTAGTTGATCAAGGATCGAAGTTTTTCTCCACGCGCCAAGAACAGGGGATGCACGGCTTGCATGGGAGGAATTCCATGGACTCCAAGAGGTGCAGAAAGCTCCACCAGAGGCGCACCACAAGCCACGGGAAGAGAGGAACTCCAGGCACACCGGGAAGAAGAAGAAATCCATCCAAGAAGAGAAAAGAAGAAACTCTAGCGGGAAAATAAAGAGGAGATCCTAATGTTACGGGATATGGAATTTTGAACGAATTGAAGGTCGGATCGTGGTTTCGTGGGAAGTTACGCACGATGATATTAAGTTTTTATTTAATATACCCCATCAGGGATATTTCTCGGGATTTTTAGGTTTTAATTATGGGATTTAAAAATGGTATTAAAATATTTTAGCGTCAAAAATTACGTTGCGGGAGCGGAACTGGAAAAAGAATGAAGGGATGGGTGGGGACACAGTGCCACCATAAAGGTGTCACCATCACGGTTCCAACATGACCGGTGCCACTGTTTTGGTGGAGCCTTATTTTGGAAAAGTAATGGGCCAGGAGGGTCTAGACCATTACATTAGATACCTCTCAAACTATTCTCTCCCTCGAGAATCAAAAACAAGCCAGAAGAAAAACGAGGGTCCGAACAACCACCTCGAAAGATACCTCTCAGGAGTGAACCTCATCTTCATCTAGAAACACCTCACCCTCAAGAAACTAGGAAACATACAAGGGTCAAACTACCTAGTCATATGGGTTGGATAGTCTCTTCCTCCATGTCAAGATACTATCCACTTTGGGCGGCACTAACTCACCCGCACGAGTTTAATCGCAACCACATTAATGCTTCTTGATTAGGGATTGGGTCCTCCACTCCCCATAGCCATGACTTTTCACACACATCGAGAGAATAAGGAAAACCACAAATTTCATAGCCAATAAGGTAAAGCGTTCCATCACAAACAAGTACAAATAGAATATCACAAAACTCAAAACAACTCTAGGTACTGGGAACACATCTATGCTTCCCATTACCAGGTACTCTCCTAAAGCCCATCGTGTCTCCACAACACATGAAACAAAGGAATGGTTCATCCATGAAGCACATTCTCTTCATGACCTTTGATCATCACTGGTTGCTCTACGAATTTTGCATCGTCCCCGATATCTAGCTCCCCCCAGCCGAGGATGAGTGAATCATTGTGTAGATATCATCGGAGATGGGACACATGGAAGACGTCGTGCACCCTTTGCAGCGGTGGCAACAACGCCAGCTGATAAGCCACCCCGCCGACCCGCTGTAGCACTTCGAACGGTCCGACAAACCTGGGGGAAAGCATACTCCCTCTGCCGAACCTACGCTGCCCACGCTGGGGGGAGACCTTCAGGAATACGTGGTCCCCGACCCCAAACTCCAAGGGTATCCTCCTGTTATCGGCATATGACTTCTGTCGGTCCCGATCCACCTTCATCCTCTCTCGTATAAGATGAACCCTCTCCATCGTACTCCACACCACATCCGGGCCAAGAACACCTACTTCCCCAACTTCTGTCTGGCACACAGGTGAGCAACATGGCCTCCCGAACAAGGCTTCGAACGGAGCCCTACCAATGGTAGAGTGATAGCTATTATTGTAGGAAAACTCTAAAAGTGGCAAGTGTCGCACCCACGATCCCCCAAAATACAGGACACATGCCTGTAGCATGTCGTCCAACGTCTGGATGGTGCGCTCTGTCTGTCCATCTGTCTGGGGGTGGAAGGTAGTGATAAGTCATACCTGGGTGCCAAAAGCATGCTACAATCCCCTCCAGACTCGTGAGGTTAACCGTGCATCCCTATCCAATACTATGGACCTCAAAACTCCATGAAACCGCACCACCTCATCCACATACCTCTGTGATAAGGCATCCACTGCGCCCGACTCCTTGATCGCCAGCAAGTGGGACGATTTCATCAACCGATCCATCACTACCCAGATAGCATTACAACCTCCTTGAACCTTAGGTTGCCCCGTGACAAAAACCATCGAGATGTCATCCCACTTCTACTCGGGAACATCTAAAGGTTTCAACAAGCTGCCTGGAACACGGTGTTCAACCTTCACCTGCTGACACACTAGGCACTTTGCTACGAACTATGCTACTGCCCGTTTCACCCCAGGCCACCAAAACTGTCTTCTCAGACCCTGGTACATCTTGGAAACTCTCAGGTGCACCGCTAGGGGTGAGTTATGGAACTCAATAAGAACTCTCTCATGTATCGCCTCTGGAACAAACAGATTTCCTCGGAAAAGCACCCGATTTTGACCATCCTCCATCCACCCTTCCAGAGCATCACCATGGTTAACCTGGTCACACACCACTTCACTTTCTGAGTCTCCCCACTGAGTCTCCTCCACCTGCCGCAGTAGAGAAGACTGCACTATTATCTGATACAGGAAACCTCTTCCACCTTCCACCCTTGCATCCAGGTGCAGGGCAGCCAACTCCGCCATTGCCTTCCAAGCATCTGCCGACTCTCGAACCGCATCCTTTTGTGACTTCCTGCTCAAGGATTCCGCCACCACATTCCCCTTTCCTAAGGTGTAAGAAATCTTGAAGTTGTAGTCATGAAGGAACTCGACCCACATACGCTGCCGCGAGTTTAGGTCCCACCAGAAGAAGATATACTTCAAGCTTTTGTGATCGGTGAAGACCACGAAATGATCCCCGACGAGGTAATGCTGCCACAACTTTAGTACCAACATAACCACTGCAAGCTACAGATCATGGGTGGCGTAGTTATGATCATGGGGGAATAACGACCTAGACCTATAAGAGATCACCCCTTGCTGCTACATCAATACACATCTGAGGCCTTTCCTTGAAGCATCATAGAACACCTCATATGCAACCCTTCTTCTGGAAATCTCAACACTGTGGCACTAACCAATCTCTCCTTCAGATGACTGAAGGCCACCTCACACTACTCATCCCACACGAAATCCTGGTCCTTTGTCAAATATGTCAAAGGTTCTACAACTCGGGAGAAGTTGGGTACGAATCTCTGGTAGTAACCTGCCAGCCTGAGGAAACTACGAACCTCCGCCATGTTCTTGGGTGCTGCCCAAGAAACAACCGCCTTGACCTTCGATGGTTCCACTGATATCACTTTCTTGGACACCACGTGCCCAAGGAAGTGCACTTCTTGTGTCCAGAACTTTCACTTGGACAACTTCCCATAGAGTTGGTGTCGTCAGAGGACCTCTAAAACCGTTCTCAAGTGCTCAGTGCGATCCTCCTCTAATCTTGAGTAGATCAAGATTTCATCAATAAACATGACTACGAACCGGTCTATATATTCCCGGAAGACATAGTTCATGAGCTCCATGAACACATCTGGAGCATTCGTGATGCCGAACGACATGACCACAAACTCAAAGTGCCCATATCTGCACCTGAAGGCCATCTTCGAGATGTCTCTCTCCTTCACCCTCAACTGGTGATATCCTCATCATAGGTAAATCTTAGAGAACCATCCCACCCCATTCAACTAGTCAAAGAGATCATCTATACTTGGAAGAGGGTAGCGATTCTTGACTATTACCAGATTCAGTCTCCGGTAGTCTATGCACAGCCTGAGACCACCATCTTCCTTCCTCGCAAAAAAGACCGGAGCACCCCACAGTGACGCACTTGGTCGAACATAACCCTTATTCATCAGATCATCAATCTGAATCTGAAACTCCCGTAGCTCCGAAGGTTCCATCCGATAGGGGGCTATCAAAATTAGATGAGCACCAGGTTGCAAGTCTATCCCAAACTCGATGTCACGTCAAGGGGGTAGAGTTTTCACCTATTCAGGGAAGACATCCATAAACTCACTGACGACCCCTGGAACTTCCACCATCTCTGCATCCACCGAATCCAATGATATCTCATCTAACAAGAAGAGGAGGGGTTATGATCACTTGCTGCTCCCCTGGAAACTTCGCTCGCCGATGAAAGTCACCCGTCGGCCGCCCAAGTATGAAAACACAACCCTTACTCAGAAGTAGTCAATGACGACACATAAAGAGAACAACCAGTCAATGACTAAGATGACATCGTATGGCTGTATCTGCAACATTAGGAGATCCCTGACTGATTGATGTAGCCCTATCATCAGTCTGCATCCTCGAAAAATATACAACAAGCCGGTCTGACCTCCGACTGGTGTGCTCCGCACCAGGGGAACTGGAAGTCCCTCAGCGTCTAAACCCAGAGCATGGGCCAGACTGGGTGTAACAAAGGAGTGAAAGGCTCCTGTATCGAACAAGGTATATGCAAGGGTACTAAACAAGATGATCGTACCTCGAACGACCTATGGACCTGCTAGAACTGCTGCCTCTGCGGCATTCAACTTCCCACGCCTAGCTCCTCTGCCTTTCGGCTGTCGGCCACCTCCCCGACCACTCCCGGATCAAGATTCCCAAGGAGCGCCCTGAGGTCAGCCTCCTCCTGCAACATCTTCCCTCGGCAGAGCAGGAGCCCGCTACCCCTACAGCTGCTGCTGAAAGGGCCTAGCTGGGAACTGATTCTACTGAGGTGGGTGCTGGACTTGCCCACCCCCACCGTACTGTACTCTATCCGGGAACTGATTCTGAAGGTGCCCATGGATTCAACAGATGAAGCATCTCGGCCTTGGGCCTGAAATAAAAGGATGAGGACCGGAAGTTCAGAACTGGAACTGCTGAGGCCTACTCCCTACTGGTCGAAACCTAGAGGGTCCTGATGCTGGAGGCCTGCTGCTGACGGCCTTCTCCTTTGATGATCCCAACTGGACCCCCTCGCGTGACACACCTCCTAGTGTGTGCATCATCTCCACCACTTCAGCCTTCTTCTACACCTCTAAGTATGTCGGTAAGGTGAAGGGGGTAACAACCTACTGAAGAGAAGGTTAGAGTGCCTCCTCTAAACGTATCGCCCGAGACTCCTCATACGAAAATAGGTCCAGAGCGAAGTGAAGGAGATCCTTGAACTTGATCCCAAACTCTCTCACTGACATACTCCCCTGTTGGAGGGAGAGTAGCTCCTGCCTCTTCTCAGCCTTCATCATGGTAGAGAGGAATTCTGCCCAGAACTCCTTCTCGAAGTTAGCCCACGTCGCCTTGGTCTCCCTCTTCTCCCCAAGATAAAGCGTCCACCACTGACGTGCTACTCCATGCATATGGCTTACAAATTGAGGAACCCAGTACTCCGTCAGAGCTTGGATCAAGCTAAAGGCTATCACCAGCTCCTCTAGCCATCTCTCTATCTCCATATCTGAGATGCTTCCATCGTTCTTACCGAGGCTCTGTCGGTGAAAGGCTCGAAGTGTCTTCTGCCACTGATCATCCTCCTCCTCTTAGTCTATCCTCTACTGATCGTCCAAGTCAACCTCCTAGGCCTCGATCGCCCGCACTACTCATTATCGCCTCCCAGGTGCCATAGCTTTAAGGTAAACAAGGAATGCCTAAGCCCGAGTAGTTTAGAATATTGTTCTTAAGTTTTATTAGAATTATTTATTTATTTTGATTCCCCAAGACACCCATGAAACATAAGAACACAAGTCATTATGATGCATGTACCTTTCCTAGGGTCTCTACCCTGAAATCAGTGTAGTTTCACTTGGTAGTTCGGTAGGTCCAGAGTCCTTGTATCGGATCACATGGCCCCCTAAAATCTCGTGTCCTAGCCGGTCTTCCTGGGCCTAATTCACGCACCAAGGTCACCCAACACTGTTTCCCTACCAACCCATGTAATCCTCACTGTGTCTAACTCCAAACTCCATACTATCTCTCAACACTCCTCTGATACCATTCTGTCACGACCCGCCTTCACCAAAAGGAGGGAAGGGACAGAAGATTGCCAAAACCTTCCTTCTTTTAGTTGAAGGAGAGATAATGAACCCAGTGACCCACCTTCAATAGGTCCCAGAGTAGCGACTGGCACTAATGGTATAGAATCACACACAAGATGGAAGGCATTACCCTTTTTATTTTAATAGGATCAGGAGATAAGATAGTAAATCCAAAACACCAAAGTCGAAAGTAATGGTAAATCCAAAAGTAACCCATTCCCATATGCATGTTCAATAGTGAATGATACAAGCCACAAAAACTCCAAAGGTAAGTACCAAGAAAAAGGAAAACAACAACAGAAACTTCCCAGAGGTCCAAGCTAGTACGATCCTGCACGATCCCTCAAGTCCTCCTGGAAACCTGAAACCAGTTTTATATATGTAGGGTGAGCATACAAGTATTCTCAGCAGGGAAAACTAAAAGCTCTCATGCACAAGTGGGGAGGCATTCTATTGCCCCGTGAGAAAAGAGAAAACCAAAACATCTAGCAAGGTAAATTATCCACCCAAGCCTCACCAAGGCACAATCCCCAAATAACGCAAGTTAAGTAAAGTATAGTAATAGCACATCGATGTTTGGGTACCCCGCGCCACTTCCCCACTGGTTATTGAAGACATCCTATGCATCGAACCATTACCTCCATTCTCACTATAGTCCCACTGCCAAACCCCGCCCGCACACACCTGGGCCATAACCTCATCGCAGTCCCACTGCCAAACCCTGCCCACACACACTTGGGCCATAACCTCATCACAGTCCCACTGCCAAACCCTTCCCGCACACACCTGAGCCATAACCACCATCCTGCCCACAAATACCTGGTCCACAACCACCACGCGTAACCACACCCGCAAACACCTGTGTCAGAATAACTACTGCCATGCCCGAAGACACCTGGGCCTCATCCCGAAGACACTTGGGAAACAACCTGCCTGAAAATACTTGGGCCAAACATCACAACTACCCTGCCTGAAGATTCTTGGGCTAATAATGGACTTCAAGCCATCACAGCCTACCCGAAGAGTCTTGGGATATTCGAGAAAGGGAGCAGAAATGAGCTAATAACCACCCACTCATAGGAGTGTTGGAAAAAACACCCTCCCCATGAAATGGGGTGTTCGACACTATGTTCTCAACTTGGGTGGGGTGTGAATAAGAAACATAAGAAATAAAATATATGTATAGGTAACAGGAACTCATCCCAACCTAGGGGCTCCAAAACCTAAGCACAAACACCCTCATTACTATCCATTCATAAAAGAAAAACACAAGAGTCACGACCAATTCATAACTCATGCCCATAACCAACTCCTCATTTAAATAATTCTTGTTTCATGTTCAATCAAACCCATTTAAATGAATCCTACACTACTGGGAAACCAAAAGGCACAACCACAAGCCAGAGAAGAGAAACAACCCAACATTAATTTAAGCATTCACACCAAGTTCTCTTGTAAAGTTACAATAACAAAGGGGATTAGTGAGATCCATCAAAGTAATGGAACCAAAGAAAACCTTAAAAAAGGGATAAGTGAGATCCCTAGAAGTACTGGAAACAAAGAAAACCCTGAGACACAGCCCCGTGTCCCCAAAACTAGGAACCAACGATTTCTCAACATAAAGGATCCCACCCGAGTTCGTGTCACAGTAGAGCAAACACACAACTTCAGATTCACAACCAACAACCGTACCACAACGGAGGATCCCATCCTCTCCCACTTTCCCCCATAATCATCGAACGGAACAACACCCACTACCAAAACAGAGTAGGAAAAATTCCAGGTTCAGGAACATCATTTATTATTTTCTTCTTTCTGCTGGTTAGCCGGGGTGACTACACAAGGTTTTATGTTCACTAGGAATCCATTTAATCAAAAGAGTTTACATGATTAACCAATTTCCATGTTACAACCATTTAATCGTCATAGAAGACAAGAATTTATTAGTTCATAGAGAAATACCACCAACGACCATGATTTTCAGTAGGCATAAACCCGCACAATTTACAAAATAATGATCAAGGAAGAGAAGGAAACAGAACAACAACATATCAATCAAACCCCTCCCCTTTATTCTTTAAAATTCCATTTGTTATATTCGTTAAGGTTTGGTTTTATCAATTCCCCTAGAAACAGTAGAGTACCCACCCCACATGAGACACAGAAAGGGGAGACGAAGGAAAAATCCCTACCTGGTTGATCAAGGATCGAAGTTTTTCTCCATGCGCCAAGAACATGGGATGCACAGCTTGTAGGGGAGGAATGTCGTGGAATCCTAGAGGTACAGAAAGATCTAGCAGAGGCGCACCAAAAGTCACGGGAAGAGAGGAACTCCAGGTGCACCAGGAAGAAGAAGAAATCCAGCCGAGAAAAGAAAAGAAAAAACTATAGCGGGAGATATAAAGAGGAGATCCTACTGTTACGGGATATGGAATTTTGAATGACTTGAAAGTCGGGTCGTGGTTTCATGGGAAGTTACACACGATGATATCAATTTGTTATTTAATATCCCCCATCAGGGATATTTCTTGGGATTTTAGGTATTAATTATGGGCTTTAAAAAGGGTAATAAAATCTTTTAGCGTAAATAATTACATTGCAGGAGAAAAACTGGAAAAATAATGAAGGGCTGGGCGAGGACATGGTGCCACCATCACGGTTTCACGGTTTCACTATCAAGATGTCACTGTCACGGTTCCACCGTGACAGGTGACACCATTTTGGTGGAGCCTTATTTTGGAAAAGTAATGGGCTAGGAGGGTCTGGGCAATTACACATGGTACATTGATTCGCATAGTATCCCATCTCCTTTCAGTTTAATAATTATACATTGGAAACCTTTTTCTTTCCAATGAAATCATGAAATTGGTGTCCTTTTTCTCCAAAATTATAAAAAACTCGCATTCCCTTCAAGAATTTACCAATGTGATTCTTTCCATAGTTATCAGATGTGGAAAACCCCTTTTTTCCCTTCTTCCCTTTATCCATATTTTTCTATGCCATCCTCTTTATTTATTACTTCCCTTAAAATACATATGACTTAGAGAATTAATTATATATCTTTTTAACACATTATACTATTTCCTCATAAGATGTGGATACTTGGGAGACTATATTCCATCAAAATTATGGCTTAAGACCATAAGAGATATGATCCTTCTTACTCTTTGCATCACGTGTATTGGTGATGTTATCATTCCTTTTTCTAGGAAAAATTTCTAATCAATTACATATAGTATATTAGCTCAAAAAATTATGAACTCTATATATCTTTAAACATGGTATAACCCATACCATAAATGTATGCCTAAAAAATCCTATAACCATATACTATGGTTACTTATGAGGTACAAATCATTCGTAATGGATTGTAATGAAAATGTGAATTATCATAAGAATATAACCTAGGAGTGTCAAACCAGGTGCGTAGTTAGTCCGACTTCCATGTTCCAAGATACCCCAGGTCAAGCTTGAAACTCCTTGTCAAAGTTTTCACTCATATGTACATATTCTCTAGAACCACGTCCACTTGTAGTATCCAAACAAGGATGTATTTTCTATAAAGATACACATAATATATTCCATACCAAAATTCTAGGATATTCTTGTTTACTTATCCTTAAAAACTATATTATAGTTTTTTTCTCTAATTTAAGTTTTCTAAATCTAGTTTCAATGTTTTCAACTAAACTTCTTTTGATACCAACTGTAAGGACAACACCCCATCTACCCAGAGTATGTGCCTTATTAAATTACATTGGTATAATTAAAATAATGTTGCATCCCGAAGGAATGAATAGTATATAGATTTGAAACATGATACATACATAAGTTCAACATTACAATATGAAATGAAAAAAATTGAAGTTTAGTTGGGAAAATCCACCACTCTAAAATTATCCCTGCAAGTTAATCATAATATACCTCTTCATGTCCTGGAAAAAATGAAGCATAAGAAGTGGTGAGGTCAAATGCTTAGTAATGGTAAACATTACAACAGAGGATAACATAAAAATTAGGCATAGTTAATAATTGAAAGCACATGCCTTTTAAAATAAACTTGAACATAATGTGGTAGGAATACGAGCTGAGTAAGTACTACCATAATAAAACATAATCATGGGTATTCTACTCGTTTAATATCGTCATGAACTATGAATTTATAGCCTCATAATGAGGTAAATGTATATTCCGAACATTCTGAAACATACCTTCAATGCCTCATCCAAGACATCTAAAAATGATTAAGGCCTCATCCAAAACCATATCTAAAAATAGGCAAGGCCTTATCAATGTCCATATCTATTTGTTTCATGAGTCCTATTGATGAATCGAGGGGATATAGAGGGCCCCACCCATCACATAATAATTCCAATTAATTCCTCATATGAACGGGTATAAATATAAATAATATAGACATTCATATTGAAACTAACATATGAATCATAATTAACTTTCCTCGAACATTAAGCATAAACACTAACCATTACGAGTAAAATGGTGAATTGTTTTAAGATAACAAATCCACATTAAAACTAATTATAAACCATTAAATTAAATATGGTAGATGATATCATAAATATTAATTCTAATAATACATAATATTTAATAGGAGTGTTTAAATATATGAATATACTCTTATAAAATCATCGATTAATTTTTGAGATAAATACGCTTTTACTTTGACAAGAAGAGTTATTTTGGAAAAATGTTTTCATAAAACTATAAGTGAAGTAAGAAGGTATTTTCATAATAAAATAAGTGATTTTATAAAAGTAATGGTTGCTAAAAAAAATATATAGTTCCATTGAAAATATTTAAGAATTTGATAGATTCCCTTGAATCTCGATTCTATTTTAGGAATAATTTTTGAAAGATCCTTTTAAAACATATAACTCCCCATAAATGAAAGTAAGATCCTGGTTGGTACATATATATTTAACATTATCATATAATATATTAGGAGTAAATATGAATAAATAATAATTTAACTTAGGTAAGTAGAGAATAAGAATAACCTGAATGAAAATGGAGGATTGGGTAGAAAACCCTTACAATTTTGTATCCAATTGAATTGTATGCCCCGCAATTAAAAATCATTAAATGATAAATTGAATATCATGAAAATAAATATATTCATTATATGACACATCAGTGGGTAGTATATATACCTCATAAAAAATTAATAGTAGTGAATATGGAATATCTCACAAAAATGGAAGTGAGATGAAGAAACCCTTAACTTAAGTCTGAAGGTGTTCCTTACTTGATCTTAATGACATGCATAATAAAATTTAGTTTGATAATTAATAATTCTATAAAATCATATGAATTTAATTTATTTTTTATAAACTCATTAGGTTCATTCATGGCCTTTTCATGGGTTAAGAGATTCAATTTTTATTGTTTGGGAGCGTTTTCTTCCTTGGTTTTCATGATTAGTTTACCTGTATTCATGTATGAATAAACACATAGAATGAGAATGGTTGTCTAGAATGAAATTTTTATTTTATTTGTGAACATACATAAGATTTAATTATTATAAAATTAATTTGTTTATTAGGAGTGAAGATGAATCATTATATAAATTATTTAATGATAACCGTTTCGGTTAACCAGTGGTTTTTGAATACAACAATCTCACTTTGCTTTATAAACCAAAACCATGTGTAAAAAAAGATTCCAAAACCATAGATGATACATAATAAATATATTATAGTTGGGTTAAACCATAAGAATGATTTTGTGATAAGAATGGAAGACAATAATAGAAATTGAAAGCCCATCGTCCTTGAATGTGGTAAATTAGAACATCTTGGATGGTGTTTTTTACTACTAGCATAAAAGAATGGTAAAGGAGAGATGATAATAAATTATTTTATCATAATAACAAAATTGAAGTGCATGTAAGGTATTGGAGTTTTCATAAAAATTGGGTGAGGTTAGGTGAGGATAGAAAAGAAAATAAGGGAACTTGAAAATAAAGTAAATGAATCAGAAAGAGGAATTTACCTCTTGAATTAATCCTCTTTCAGATCCTCTTTAGGTGAGAGGATTAGTTATTTTTATGAGACCAAGGGATGGGGGGATGTGGGGGACGAGCTTGGGAGGAGATTTGGGTAGAATTTAGAAAAGTCACAAGTCTTGATAGGAGTGAATAGAAGAGATAAGGAGGGGTGGTATTTATAGTGGATGAGAGGAGAGGTTTCTCATTATTTTAATCATTAGTTTAATATTTTTTCTCAAGACTATGAATAGTATTTATTCATGTAACCAAAAAAAGTAATAAGTTCATGTGAGTTTGAACCAAGTGTGCCTACATCATCCTTACATCAACTATGACTCAATAAACCATGTATTTAGCATTTATCGTAAATTATCATATTTTACTATTCATGAAAAATTCAAGCATTTTAGAAAAATTCCAAAAATTCACCCTAACCATATTTTTGATGTGTAGAATATAAAAATGGACTCTATTTTATAAAAATAATTTTTTAAATATGTGAAATTTAATTTTAAAATAAAATCATTATTTACTTCAAAAATACAGATTTTATATTTAAAACTGCCTTTATAATAATTTCAAAAATTAACTATGGTCTCATAAAATTATCCTAAAATCGCAGGACAAAAAATATTTATTTAGAAACCCATTTTAGGAAAATTAATAATTTTTTAATTTAAAATTGTAATTAAATATTTATCACTAAAAAAAATATGAATACTTAATTAATAGTTTATAAAATATTCTACTTCATTTACAAGGTTCGTGAATTTTATTTGTACTTTAATGGGTGATGTTACAATTGATAAGGGTCATATTACTATTCAAAATGGAAATATTACTATTCATAAGGGTATATTACTATTCATATGGGTATATTACTATTCATAAGGGTAACATTACTAGTCGTAAGGGTATATTACTACTCATAAGGGTATATTACTATTCATAAGGGTATGTTATTAACATTTATAAGGGGTAGGTTACTATTCATAAGGGTAGGTTACTATTTATTAAAAATTACGTTTGTACCATAAAAATCAACCTGAACGCAATCGTGTATGTCACGTTTTCAAAATTCAACTCACAGAAGTAGAAAAACTATGTTTATGGGTGAGGTTATATCAAAGTGTTGTTTTGTAGAGACTCAGTGTTTTATGCATTCAATATTAAATTTATTTTAAAAATCCTAGGGTGTTACAAATAATTTATGGAAAAACATTTAATCCCTTACCCATTTATAGGACATTTGGAACGATTTTTCTTGAGAATTAATTTAATATATTTTAACCTTTTAGGAGATTCTAAGGTTGCCCCTCCCCTCAATTATTAAAGGGAAACCCTAATTTCTCTTCTTCACACAACTTTTATCCTTTTAACTCATCCAAAATCTTAAAATTTATCTTCTAAACTCCCCTATCTTTACTATAGAGGTTCTGGTCTTCCCAAAATACCAACCCTAGATCCATTAAAAAGACATCTAATGGAGTTATTTCAAAGAAGAGGTAATCTCCTTATCTATCAATTTCTTTTTAATTATTATTTTAACTCTTATAAATTTGTTATATTGTCTGTAAAATAATAAATTCATCATATTCAATATACTAAAATGTTATTATTATTATGAAACCAACTTTTTTCACCCTCTTTTCATCAAATGAGAAGTGAAAATATCGCTTGTGCATACACACAACTTATCGTCTTCACATAGTGATACAATTCATTTATCAACACCATATTTTATGGATGCTTATTATGATGGGTTTAATTTATATATATGATAATTATGAAATAATTACACTTTTATAATGACAATATAATATCTATCTTCTTACCTTCTAAACCTTTGGAAAATAATAACATCAGTGATGTGATTCTTTTTTAATTTTTGTTTTATTTGGACATAAATAAAGATATATTTAATGAATATATATGTATATTACTAATTTTTTAAAGGTGATTTATTATTTACCTTTATTTCATTCCATCGATCTAAAATTTGAAACAGAGTTTATGCATACGTACAAGCGACTGTATCCACAAATGGTTCAATTCATTCTTGTTTATCTATCATTTATGAATGACTCCAAACATATAAATAATGAATATATATGATATTTATATCATTACTAAAATTATTTTTATGATGTAACCATGATTAAAATAAAAATACCAAGACTAAGGAACTGAAACAAACCTGAAAAATGAATTAAATATCACAGGGAACAATGATTTTAATAAATAACTGTTAACAGAAATGTCAAAAAAGATTATAAGTAAATCATATATGGTATCATATATATTAGTATAGTTCTGTGATATATTTTTAATAATTATATATTTATTATAAAATAGGTTCTAATGTGTACAAAGGAAGTTAAATATATGTTAATATATTTTCATCTTAATTTTATTTCTATGGGACACATGCCTTATAAAACACTTTTTTCTTTGTGTGGTGTATATACTATCCATAAATTTATTTTATGATTCTTATCATGAAAATTATGTGATATACATATCCATATATGGTTACTTATTTCTTGTGGATTACTATTCCCAAGTTACCAATGTGGTAAGGGTTTTATGTTATAATCTCATAATTTATAGGGTTTGTTTACGATTATGGTTGAGATGATGAAATACTATGACCTATATCTCAATAAAATTAGGAATGTTATTATCCTTTTTTTATTTAACAATCACACATGTTTTCCTTTCATTTTCCTCATCTTAATCACTTATAATACAAAAAATATGTTTTCAAGGAGAATTGATATTATTTCTCTCTTTGGTCAAAAACAATTTGTCTTCCAGATCCATATTTTCTAGAAATATTTTAAATATGGTTTTTGATATTATTCTATTAATTTTTAAAGTCATTTTTACCCATGTTTTACTTTTTTAAAAAGTATGAATTCATTATTTTTTTAACTTATATGGAATGAATATAATTTCACACTATCATACCACTAAATTAATTAAAGATTACTTTATATGTTTCTATGGTTATTTTCAAAGAAAATGTTTTCCATAATAATGTTAATTTTTTTATATTTTAATGAAGAAATTTCAAAATGGAAATGATATTGTACTCAATAATTTTTAGTGATTTTTAATGATATTTATATTTATAAAAGATAAAAATCCCTTGATTTCACTTATGATTTACTAGGGATATGATCCAAGGATACCATCCTTATTATTTCTCTAGATAGTTTATGTTGATGATAAAAATATTCATATAAAACCAATTAATTTTTCATAGGTTATGCACTGATGAAATGATGGAATGTTTAAGAAACACAGTAATTTTCCATGGGTTATTGTATGATGAAATCTCTATGAAGCCCATTTCTTTTCAATAGGTTATGTTATGATGAAATATTTATGAAACCCATTTCATTTCATGGGTTTTTATACTATGAATTTTTTTGATCTTACAGAAAAAAATATATTATTTCAATTATGTGAATGTTGGGACATGTATCTCCCTTCAAATCATTGGGTAAAGACAAATATCTATTGAGATAAATAAGACTGTAATGGGGAGTGAACCTTGTTCTGTAAGGGGATTTGGCCACTATGATAGTCTTTGGAGTAAACCTTGACTACTAAGATGGTTTAGGGACTGAACCCATTCCACAATGATAGTCTTGTAAATAATCCTCAAACATTAAGGAAATGATTTTCTATACTTATATGTATGGCACAATTTGATGTCTTATGTCAATGTTATGGCTCCATGGATTATGTTCTTTGATTCATTTATGATTCATGTCTTATTAATTGACAAGTGTTTTTCCATGGATCAAGATTGTATTTTATTATATTCAGGATATAATTTTTAAATGTTATTATCTTGTTCTCATACCCTTTTTTTATGTTATTCTCAATTGATCATTTATATCTCATTTTTACCCTTACCGAGCATCTAATCTCACACATTCTTATGTTTCCTCCCCACATGTTATAAATAAAGGTACTAAGTATGATATGTCTAAGAAGGGTTCTAGTTATAAATAACTTAGTGGGAAGTGATGTAGATATTTTATAAACCAAAATTTTATGTGTCCATGTTTCCAAAGGAATTGGAACTATAAAGTTCTATCTTAGATAGTTTTGAATGTAATGAATATTCATCTATTAAGATTTGATATATTTTTATGAAAATATTGGGTCTCTATAGTATGTATCAGAGATAGGTTTAGTTAACCTTTGGAAACTAGGATGAGAAAACATTAGTGAGAACCCTGTGGATAAGTCTATGTATAGGATAACATCCTAAAGTTTTGGTAACAATAATTAATGACATAGGTTAAACCCTAGGTTTCATAGAATACAATTTCATGATTTATAAATACTATAAATCATTTTCAAGATTATGTATTTTTCTACTATGATAATTATTAATCACAATATGTTTTTTGGTTTTATTCGATAGTTAGATCCCAAATCACTCATGTTAATGATGAATTTTATTGAAAATGCAAATATTTTATTCCATGAAACTAAATGTTATAGGAGTTGAATTGAAAAATATTATTTATATGATCACATAAATTTATCAATCTATGAATAATAATGAGATTTCTAATTAAGAAATCCATTAATAAAATTCTATTTATTCCTTTATGAGGAAACATAAAATTTATTTTAGTGGATCTGTTGATCAACTATTTGATGAAAAATGAAATAGTTCTACTTAAAATATATTTTAAATTATACAGAGTTTGGAACATGGGAATGTTATTTTGGATTTTTATTATTTGGAAGTCAAATAGGATCAATAGTGGACTCTTATTAAGAACATTATAAAAAAGTAATAAATCAAATCCATGCAGTGGGATGAGTTTAAGAGCATATTTTTCAATAAGTACTTTCCCCAAATTCTTCACATGAAAATGAAGAAGGAATTCCTTGAGATCTAAATTAAGGATGATGAATCTTTTGGTAACTATAAGGAAAATATTACAAGACTTTCACGGTACACTTTTTGGAATTATCATCAAACCTAAAAGTAAGTTTGATTGATTCTTCAGTGGATTAAAACCAGGTCTACAAAGTTTATTATCCATAAGAAACATTAGTATCTAGGAATAAATAATTTGATATAACATCACATTGGGGATGGTGATTGGATTTACCCATCAATACAATGGTTTTGATAAGAAAATAAAGATATACATTAAATGAAATTCTAAAAACCATTGAGAGAAGAATATGAAGTTTCAACTACTCTCAAAGTGTGGAAGGAAATATAAAATAAATTAACTTTGTAGAACTAGCAAATTTTTCATGTGTGGATTGGAAGGTCATCATCAAATTTAATTCCTAAATGATGGGAAGAAGTTATAAATTGATTTAAATATATCAAAAGCTATATAGAATGGACCACTCATACTCTAGTGTTTTAAATTAAAGGACTATAGGAATTTTTCCAATGAGTTACCAAATATAAAGGCTAATGATGCTGATTGATGTCAATAACCCATTAAGCCTAGTGAAAAGGGAAATATCATGTGATCACTATTTTTTATTAGGTATATGATAACAACATATTAACAAGTATGCTTATCATTCAATCTAGAACTAATAATGTCTTATTTTTTTTGGATATACCCACTCTTTTATAAACAAATAATTTTCTAAGGGCATCACTATACCACCTCAATGATTAGATGCTTAGTTAGTAGTAAAAACCAGTAATGGTATGATGATCGAAACTCAATTAAATGATTCTTATATTATTGGAGTTTGTTGGATTTTTGTTCCCAATGTTTTTGTTATTATACCTTTATAAGAGTTTGATTTTATCCAAGGAAAGTATTGTATTTCTTTATATAAATACATCATCATTTATCAAGTAAGGTAAGTCATGTTTGATATTTTTTACCGAGCTATGATTATATATTAGTGTAATGATAAATATAAACTTGTAATGGAAATCACACCCATTTTATGGGTATCAATTCATATTCAAAAGAGGTGTTTATCTTATATGGTCGGGGAGAAAATCAACATCAATGATATACCTATTGTATAGTAATTTATTGATGTATTTTCATAATAATTGTTTGGTATTTCACATAATCATGAATTTTAGTTCCTAATAATACTCATACCCAGTTCTATACCTATTTCAAAGACTCTATATAGAATAAACCTGATTGAGTTGCATGAACTACAAAATAAACTCTAAGAAAATATTGATAAGGTATTCAGTCATCCAAATTCATCACCATGGGGTTTAATTATTCTTTCTGTTAAGAATAAATATGAAACAATGTAACCTTGCATTGATTATTGGGAGCTTAACAAAATTAATATCAAGAAAAAGTATATGTTACTCCATATTGTTTACTTATTTGATCAAATGTATAAAGCTCAATTATTTTATAAGATTTAAATTAATTCTAGATATCATTAATTGAGAGTCAAGAAGGAGGATATTACCAAGAAATAATTCTATTTTAGGTATATAAACTATGAATTTATATGATTATATTTTATCTTATTAATTCCTTTGATATCTTCATGGATTTAATGAAAAAAATATTTAAAGATGACCTTGATCAGTTTGTTGTAGTATTTATAGATGATATTATCATATATTCATTGATAAATTAATAACATTAAGTTAACTTGAGAATTGTACAGAAGACCTCACGGAAGGAGAACATTTATGAAAAAATTACTAAGTGAAATTTTTGGATTCAGAAAGATTAATTCTTGGGTATTATAGTCTCAAGTAAGTGCATATTAGTAGATCATTAAAAGATAGAAGTTATTGAATGTCAGACTAGACCAACCAATGTGACTAAGATATATAGTTTTCTTGTTTTTTATAGATATTATAAAATATTTTTGGATAATTTCTCATGGGTTTCCAATCCACTCACTAAGTTAATTTAGAATGATGCTAAGTTTATTTAAATAGATAAATGTAAATAAAAATTCAAGTAACTAAAGAGAATGTTATTATGTGAACCTGTTCTTACTTTACCATGTAGTGGAAATGATTTTTTAATTTATAGTGATGCATCAATAAAGCTATTGAGATGAGTTGTCATGAATAATGATATGGTGATAGCTTATACCTCATTACAATTTATGGTTCTTGAGAAAAATTACCCAAATCATGATTTGAGTTTTATATGGTAAAAGTTTCATTAAATATATGGATGAATTATATTTATAGATAAATGTATGATATATATACTTATAATAAAAGTTTAAAGTATATTTTCTAATATAAATATTTTAATGTGCACCTGAGAAGATGGTTGGAGCTAATTAAGGATTATGACTGCTTAATACATTACCACCTTGGGAAAGTGAAAAAGGTGGTAGATGATTTGATAGGAAAGGATCAAGCTAGATTATATATGAGGAGGATAAAGAAATATCCAATTTATTTAGATTTTTAAATATTGATTTCTATCTTTAAGTAAGGGGAGAAATATTATCTTTCTCAAATGAGAGTTTAAAAATATTTCAATGTGAATATTAATGTGGAAAAAAATAAAGACATGGAACTCAAAAACAAGGTGAGAAATGTTTTTAAGTTTAAAAATTATTATAAAGGGATGATAATGTTTAGGAACCATGTGTGAGTTCCATCCATAATATATTTGAATAAGGATCTATTGGTTGAAGCTCGCAGTTAACCATTCTATATTTATCCTAGAAGTACAACAATGTATAGTGACCTAAAAGAGTTTCTGGTGGGAAAAAATGAAAAGAGTTATTTATGATTATATATATCAGTTATTTGTATGTTATAAAGTTAATTATTATGGAAAAATGTCTAATATGATTTGACAACCACTACCTATACCAGAATGGAAATGAGAAAAACCACCATGGATTTTTTCATTAGACTCCCCAAGACATAAAAATAGTAAAAAACTATATGGGGTTTATTTGACCTCCTTATGAAGTTGACACACATTATTTCCATTAGAGAAGATTTATATATAGATAATATTGTAATTATTTATATTATTTAATTGATAATGTTCCATGGATTACCAAATTCTATTGTATCTAATCAGGATTCGAGGCTTACCAGAATGTTTTGGTGAAATCCCCAGTAGGACATGGATACATAGTTGAGTTTTAGTATGAAATATCATCCTCAGATATATGGTTAGTACAATTGGACAATTATAAATCCATAAGATATGTTAAGATCTTGTTATATAGATTTAAAATGTGTTTGGGATCAAAACATTCCTCTAGTTGAGTTTTGTATAATAATAGACTTCAATTAAGCATTCAGATGGATCCTTATAATGATCTTTAAAGAAATAAGTGTAGAATAAAAAAATGAAGGGAAGATATTAGAGAAAGAAATCTATTAGAACCTAATATATTAGAGGAAATTATATATAACATTATAGATATTAATCATCACATCAATACATCTTAGATTCGATAGAAAATTTATAATGAAAATAATCATCATGATTTGAAATTTAAAGTTGGAGATAAATTTTTTATAATGTTTTATTCATGGAATGATTTTATGAGATTTTTAATTAAGTGGAATATAATCCCTAGGTATATTTTCCATTTAATGATTCTTGATCAAGTAGGTATGGTAGCTTATTCTTGGTTCTTCTGCTGAACTTCTTTCAAGTTCACAATACGTTCCATGTATCTCTCATGTGGAATTAAATACCCAATCCATCAGATATAATAAACTTAGAGGTTGTATGAATATAAAATGATATGTAATATAAGTAATAAACAATAAAAATCTTGTATCATATAGATAAATTGAAATGGAATAGGACCACTTAACCAATGAAAGTTCTCTAGAGAAATCATAAATTTGGAGAAGCTATATGGGAACCTAAGGATGTAATGAAACAAATATATCCTCATTTTTTTCTATCAGTGTGATTAATTTCATGTGATAAATCCATTTTAAATGTGTTATAATAGAACACCCGGAGATTTTATGAGATATATATTTTTTCCAATACATTTAATTTCTTTGATAGATTGCATTACACACGACACCGAGTTTAAATAAACCATGATATACATTAAACTATAGTTATTTCCTAGACATTGGATTAGTGTGCATGAATAGTAATAACTAAATTATTAAAAATATATGGTTACATAAAAATAAATTAATTACATGGATATTAATTAATTTGAAATAAAAATAAAAATCATTTGAAAGAAAATGATATATTTTTTTCTGATTTTTTATGAGCATAATGTATTCTTAACGTAGTAAATTAAATTAACCACTATATGTGAATTATTTAAATTAAATTAATATATTATATATTAAATGAATTTTTTTAACATTCAGTAAATATTTTTTATGCATGTAATAATAATAAAGAATGTTTTATTCATTAAAGTATATTTTCTAAAAAGCAGGCATCATTGCAAGTTGCACACTTATTTTAAAATTAATTTATTTCAACCATATAAATTGTATTTTATAAAATTAATTTCATATTTTTAATCAATAGTTTCAAATTTTTTAAATAGTTCCCCTTTATTTTTGATCAGTATGAATAACAATCATGATAAAATTTATCACATTAGTAAAGGGTAAATCAGGTTAATCTAGAATAAAACTAAGTGATGATGCCATTATTTTTCATCCAAATTGTTATTGAATTAATTAATTATACCATCATAACATTAGTATCTAAATTTATTTGTTTAATGGAAACTTTTAAATTAAAATGATCAATATAATATTTAAAGCAATGAAAGTTAAAAAACGTCTCTCTCCTAGTTTGAAATATATCTTATGGGTCCACATAAGGAAAAAGAAATTTATGATTGAATATAAGTTTTTATTTTGATATTAATGTAATTATTTTCATGACTTATATTTTTTTATAAGTTTTAGTAATTATAGAATTACCTTAAATTCTTATGAATCACTTAAGTGGTATTTATCAAATTAATAAAAATATAATAAATGATTTTAAAAATATAAAAAGTAATATAATTTGAGTTATTTAAAGTGAGACACAAATATTTTAGATTAATACAAAATATTAGTGTTATGTAAATAATTATATATAATTCCAACCTTGTATTAATGTATTTTAAGTCAAAATAATTTAATACTGTCTAAATTGGAAATAATTATATATTTATGAAAAAATGTTTTATTAAATTACATAAAATAATAAAAATAAAAAAATAGGACAATTTGGATAATATATAGTCCAATATTATATCCCAATCCATTTATAGTCCATTTGAACAATTTTTGTTGAGTATGAATTTAATATATTTTAATCTTTTAAGAAATTCCAAGGGTGCCCCTCCTCTCAATTATAAAAGTATACCCCTATTTTATCCTATATATACTACTTTGAGTTTTCTAGATCAAAAACAATTTCAATATTTATCCTCTCAACTCCCATATATACATTGTTTAGGTGATTTTATTCCAAAATACCCACCATATTTCCTTTAATAGGATAACTAAATGAGTTATTTCAAAGAATAGGTAATCACTTTATCGATCACTTTCTTTCTAATTGTTATTTCAACATTTATAAATATATTATATTTTTCATAAAATAAAAAGTTAAGTATAATAAATATAATAAAATGTTATTATGGTTATGAAACCACCTTTATTTACCCTCTTTCCATAAATGTGAATTGAAAATATTGCTCGTGTGTACGGTCGACTTACCGTCTCCACGTAGCTATACGATTCATTTATCAACACCATCATATATGGATGAGTATTATTATGGTTTTAAAATTTATATATGATCATTATTATTTGATTATATTTCTATAATAATTAGACCATATCTACCTTTTTACCTTCCAAACCTTTGGAAAATGATAATGTTCATCATGCATACGTGTGGACTACCACCTCCATAAAGCGATGTGTTTCGATTTTCATTAATGTTGTATTTGGATGGTAATAAGGATATATTTAATAAATATTTAGGAGATATATGATATAATAATTATTTTATAAAGGTGATTTATTATTTACCTTTTGTTCTATCCATCGAAAAATGGAAACAATGTTCATGCGTACGTATAATCTACCGTCTCCATGAATGGTGTAATTCATTTTTATTTCTATATCATTTATGAATGAATATAAAATTATATATAATTAATAAATATTATATTTATATAATTATTATAATTATGGATATTATGGAACCATTATCAAAATAAAAGTACCAAATCCACCAAACCAAAATATACATGAAGAAGGAAGCAAATATCACGCATAACCGTGATTTTAATAAAGAAGTGTTAACTAATGGGTGATATAAGGTTATAAGTATATAATATATGGTATTATATATATGATTATGGTTCTATAATTTATGTATAATAAATCTATCTTTATTATCTAAGATATTCCAACGTGTACAAAGGATTTCATTACTAAGTTAATGGATTTTCGTCTCACTTTTATTTTTGTGGGACACATGTCTTATACAATTTTTTTATTTGTGTGGTGTATATATTACCAATGAATTTATTTTATGATAGTTATCATGAATAATATGGAATATAATTATCAATACAATGTTATTTATTTCTTGGGGATTATGATTCAAAAGTTATCAAAGTGTTAATGGTTTTATGTTACAATCTCATTGTTTATAGGGTTTATTTATGATTAAGTATCTAATGATGAAATACTATGATTTATATCTCAATAAACTCATGAATTTTTGTATTATTTATTTATTTAATAGGAATATATGTTTTTATTTAATTTTAATCACTTACTCAAAATATTGACAATATGTTTTTAGGTAAAATCGACATTATTTGTATCTTCAGTCAAAAAACATTTCCTTCCATATCCATGTTTTATAAAATGATTTAATAAAGGTTTTTAATATTCTAATATTATTTTTAATGTGATTTTCCCCAATGTTTTACTTTTTAAAAAATTGTTTAAAATGAATCTTATTTCTATTTTCTGAACAACGTAATTTTATGAATTTTTAAAACAGTATGAAAGGATTGTTTTTTAACTTATATGGCATGAAAAAAATTTACCTCCACCATGAACATTTGATGATTTAATGATTAATTTTAAGGGATTCATGATTATTTTCAAATAAAACGTTTTCCATAATTTATTTTAAAATTTTATATTTTAAAGAAGAGATTTCAAAATGGAAAGGATATTTTCCTCCAAATTTATAATTTTTTAATGTTATTTTTATTCATCAAAGTCAAAAACCTATGTTTTCACTTATGAATTACTTGGGATATGATCCAAAGATACCATAATTATTATTCCTCTATATGGTTTATGTTTATGATGAAAAAATTTGCATGAAACCCATTCATTTTCTATGAGTTTTGATATGATGAAATTATGAAATATTTACCAAATGTTTTTCTTTTCTACATGTTATACTATGATGAAATGAATCAGAAACCCATTTCTCTTCCATGGGTTATGTTGTAATGGAATTTTTATGAAACCCATTACTTTTAATGGGTTCTCATATGATTAGTTTTTTACAATCTTACATCACACATATGTATTATTTTAGTTTTATCATGGGTGGGACCTATATCTACCTTTAATGCAATAGGTAAATATAGATAGATCATGATATAAATAGGACTATAATGGGTAGTGAATCTAGTTCAATAATGGAATTTTTCCACTATTATGGTATTGGGAGTGAACATTGACTACTATGATGGTTTGGGGAGTGAAACCATTCCACTATGATAGTCTTGTAAATGAGACTTAGCTATTGAGGAAATGATTTTTTATGATTATATTTATGAAAAAATTCCATGTCTTATGAATATGTTATGATTCCATGGATTAGGTTATTTGATTACTTTATGATTTATATATTATGAATTATAAAGACTTATTATATGAATAAATATTATTATTTGTGATATGTAGGGTATGAATTTCAAATGTTATGATCATGTTCCCATACCCTTATTTTTATGTTATGATCAAGTGATCATTGATATCTTCATTTTTTCCACTTATTGATCATCGGAAATCACCCTTTATTATGTTCCCTTTACCATGTTTATGAAGAAAGTTACTAATTATGATATGTAAAATAATGGTTCTAGTTATTAAGAACATAGTGGGAAGTGATGTAGATTTTTTATGAACGAGTTGTTTATATATCCACGTTTCCAAAGTCACTTGACCTATATGAATTTGGTGTGGTTAATTTTTTTATTTAATGAATATTCATATATAAAGATGTTATATCTACGTATGAAAATCATAGGTTTCTATAGGAATTATTTATGGGATAATTTCAAGATAGTAGATATCACTATCAGATCAATGTTGGATGAACCACCCTATTTATGACAACCCAGATCTTTTATACCATTTTTATTATTATTTATTATCTAAAGGTAAACTTAATAAAACCCCATAAGATCATGAGTCCTAGTGTGTTTTTCTAAATAGGTACACAGGAAAATAAATTGTAACAGAAATATAATGATATAAACTAAAACCCCAAACCATGACCCTAATGTCCCTAGATATTCTAAAACTTCCTGAGATAACCTAAGGACGTACATAAGAAAGGGGTGAGATATAAAGCCCAGTAAGGGAATAATCAATTAATAAAATTATGAAATTAATAAATTTGGGTAAATAGGCATATAAATGATACATAAAATGGGAAATAATCATAAACATGAACATCAAATCATGATATACGATGTTAACATGAAGGAAATATAGGAATGTGGAAACCATATAAAAGATGGCATAAGTATAAGTCAAGGAAAACTTCCAAGAAATCATCACATGGTGTATAGAGTACCATAATGTACTTGGTTCACTACCTAATCCCATATATAACATCTCATGAGATGCAAACATTACCCAATTCATTGGAGGGATATATAATTTTGGTCCCACCCATCACATCTATATCATGTACATGCCTAAGTGTGGCATATATACCATATAAAATAAGGATTTATATAATAACTTTTAATCCCAACATTAATTATTTTTTGTTACATATATGGTATTAACCAATTAATTAATTGAAGGTACACGTAGGTGAATAAAATTGAGTGGAAATGGGGTTGTGAATTCACTACACAAATGCTTGGAATGAAAAATCACAAGATAATTTCAGCAATATAATTTGGGTACATGATGATTCATGGATTTATAAAATGAGAGTGAAAGGGTTATCTCATCACTTGCAAATTTTAAGGACTGTAAGTGATATTTTTAAAATCATATCCCAACATGAACAATAAAAAAAAGAAGAGTAATAATATAAAGAAGGTTCTTGAATAAATAAGAGAAGGAGAAGATCCCTTAACTTGATAGGGTGCTACTAAAAGATAGGTAGAATATTATTAAGATATTGTGGATACATTGGGAGGGATCTAAAGTGTTAAGGGCTGAGTAAATTCATGCATTGAGGGTTCTTAGTGAAGATGAATGGGAATCTATAAAGGCTTATAAAGCAAAATACATGGGAATTATTTATTAATTTTTAAATTTATGTTTTGGAATTTTTATAATTAATTAATAAAAAACAGAAACCATACTATGGTTTTCAGACGGTTTGTGAAAAATTGGGGTGTATTTAATTATTTTATATGATTAAGAACCTAACTAATTACAATAATACTCTTGGTGATGTGTAAATTTGTTAGGTTTTTAAAAAATTGATTTAGAATCCAAGAAATATTATACAGGTTTTGGAGGATTCATTAAGGGTTTATAAAATTAATAAAATAAAATAAAAACACATTATTTTAAAGGGGAAACATACTTTTGTTCATGGAAACTATATATAGTTTTTATTACTTCAATCTAGGGCTGTTATGATGTTATAATACATATCATATTGAATTTTTACCAAAAAAATTGTCTATCTCAAAAAATCATAAAAAATTCAACCTTGGAAAATTTCAAAATGTTAATTTCAAAAATAATATTTTTTATCAAAATAATTTTCTAAATTTTATAATGTACACTTTTAAATCCAAACCCTTATTTATTTAAAATACTAGTTTTCTTGATAATAATAGTTTTTTTGACCCTTATAAAAATTGAATTTTACTTCATATAATTATATTAAGATTTATAGTTAAATAAATATGATTTAATAATAATATTTTGTTAAAATAAAATTTATTTCAAAATATTATTGAATTCCGGAAAAAATGTTTCATGATTGAAACTATATATTTCCCCAAAAAACAATTGGTGTTTCATCGAATCAGAATATTTTTTTACCAAACTCATTATATTATCATTTATAAAGTAATAATTACAAGGACAAAATAAAATCATTTTTTATTGAAAAAAATATATAAATTCATATTACAATGGTTTAGATACATAACCCCTTATTACACTATTGTATTTTCTAAGGGTAAGGTGTGAAATGATGATAATTTCATGGGATGGTTTGACAAACATGGTTTGGGCTGTAATCCCGATAAGATTAAACTTATCCCATAAATGTTTTCTTCTCATACTTTAATTGTTTAATCTTATCTTGGGATTAGTAATGGGGAATTACCAATGATTCCATCTCCCTCTAAATCTTTGATAAATGGGCTTTATATGGTATGATCCTACTGTTCAAGACCGTCACTCTTTCTTTATATGTTAATTAGACTTTATCATAACCCTTAATACACCAATATTAATGGTCACTATAAAATAATTATATTATCAATGATTATGATTATTAATGGTAATTTAAATATTATAAACTATATAATATTCCAAAATAACCAAAGTAGTACATGTGTTTTCTATAACTACATTACTTAATAATGAATTTATTCATTCAAAAATGGAATTTAATTTATAAAAGTTTGTGTCAATACATTATTCAACACTTAAAAAATTTCACCCTCAAAGTTTTCATCTAATATACTAAAATAGATGAAGTACTTATGTTTCATCAAATCTTCTGGTTCCTATGTTGCTTCCCCAAACTTGTGATCCCACTACAAAAATTTTACCAGGCGAGTTGTCTTTTTTTGCAAAACGTTGTCTCTGCGATCTATAATATATACCTACTTCTCCTCATATGAAATATCATTCTAAAATTGTTCCAGATATGAATTCAATACATGTTATTGGTATGGTATGTACTTCCTCAAGATGGATACATGGAACACATCATGTACTTGAGATATTTTAGGTGGGAGTTCTAGTCAATAGGGAACTGATCCAATGAGATGAATGATCTCAAAGGTGATAATGAATCTAGGACTAATCTTTCCCTTCATCAAAAATCTCATAATTTTATTCCTTATTGATATAAAATGTTACATCTTATCTCTAACCTTAAACTCTATACCATATCGATGATTATATAAATATATTTTATGTTGAATTTGTATGAAATTCATATGAAGTTGAATAGCTTAAACATTCTCTATCATTTATTTTATAATATTAGGTCCCATAAGCTTCCAATATCAATATTCATCCTAGTATATCATAGTTTGATACCTCTTTCCATATAGAGCCTCATCAGGTTCCATTTCAATGCTATAATGTAAATTGTTATAATATGAGAACTCTACTATGAGAAGGTGTTGATACCGACATCCTTGGAAATCCATTGAACATGATCTTAACATATCCTTTAGAGATTAAATGGTTCTTTCAGACTGAACATCCATCTGAGAGTGATATGTGGTACTGAAACCCAACTCCATATTCAATTCTTGCTGAAGTAATCTCCCTAACCTCAAGGGAAACCTTGGATCTCAATCATATACAATATAGAGTTTCACTCCATGTAGTCTTACTACTTCTCTTACGTATATATTATCTAGTTGGTTAGGAGAGAAAGTTTCCTTCATATCAATGATATGAAATTAATTTTTAAGGGTATTGACTACCACCCAGATGAAATTATTTCCTTTAGGTGTCATGGGGAGTCCTAAAACAAAATCCATTGTTATGTTTTCCCCTTTCTATAATATAATTGGAAGTGGGTTTATCATATCCTTAGACATATTTCATTCTTCCTTAACTTGTTGGCATACCAAGTATCAAGATTCCAACAATATAATATCCCTATTCATGTTATACCACTAGAAATTTTGATTCAAATCTCTATAAATCTTATTGATTCCTAGAAAAAATGGAAAAGGATGAGAAATGTGCTTCATCTAGAAGTTCAATATTTAGCTATGGTTTTAATGGGACATATATATACCTTCCAAATCTTATAACTCCATATTTAAAGAATCTAAACCCCAAAATATTCTCCATCTTCTTCTATAACACCTCATCATCTTTCTAGGACTTCTATACCCTCTCATGAATGGATGTCTAAGTAGTTATTTGAGAAAGTTAAGATGAAGTTTCTTTTATTATAACCATGACCATAATTTTCTTTTATAATAAGATGAGATCCCTTTAAATCATCATCATGGATAGGGTTATAGAATCTTTTGTACTTAGAGCATCTACAAATTTTTTCTCCTTTCTATGATGGCAATGGATTGAAAATTCATAATCTTTTATTAGATCTAACCACCATTGTTGGAACATATTAAGCTCCATTTGTGTGAATATATAATTTATTCTTTTATAATTTTCATATTTTTCAAACCATTCTCCATAGAGATATGTTTTCTAAATATTCAAGACAAATATTACTAAATCCAATTATAGGCCATGATTTGGGTAGTTATAATCATGTATGTTTAATTTGGGGGAGGAATAGGCTATCACTTCTTCATCTTGAATGAGTACACAACCCAAGCCTTTTTGGATTCATTGTTTTAGATCAAAAATCATTCCACACTAGTAGGTAATATGAGTACATGGGAAATTATTATCCTCTTCTTCAACTATTTAAATATTTCTTCACATTAATCATTTGAAGAAAACTCTAATACCTTATAAGTTATCTTGGTCAGGGGGATTGAAAATCTTGAGAAGTTTCTCCCAAATCAATGATAACACAAAGCTAATCTAAGAAAAATATGGATTTATGTCATAGATGTTGTTCTTGGTAATCCTTTAACTGCCTCAGTTTTTTAAATATCCATATATATACCTTTTTTGTGATAACGTAGCCTATGAAAGTTACTTTCTCCATCTAAAACTCACATTTTCTATACTTCTCAAAAAACTTTTCCTTTCACAAAGTATTCAGTACATCATTCAAATTCTCCCCATGTCCCTTCTTAATTTTAGAGTAGATAAGAATATCATCTATAAAGACTACAAAAAATTTGTTGATGTAACCCCTAAAGACTATGTTAATCAATTTCATAAATATTTCTAGAGCATTAGTGAGTCCAAATGGAATCACTATGAACATGCAGTGCCTATACCTTGTATGAAAAGTTATCTTATGGATGTACTCATTCTTCACCTTTACCTGATAATATCCCAACCAAATATCTACCTTAGATAAGTATGGGGATACACATAAATGATCGAACAACTCATCAACCCATGAAAGAGGATACTTGTTCTTTATTGTGATCTTTTTGAGCTCATGATAATCAATGAAAAATCATATTTACCCATACTTATTCTTGATGAATAGGACCATCACACCCCATGTTGAAGCACTTGGGTGTATAAACCCTTTAACTTTATTCTCCCACAGTTTCTTCTTCAACTCCTCAATTTAAATAGTGTAAATTCTATATGGATACTTGGATACTGGAAAAGATCCTGGTATAAGTTCAATTGAAAACTGAAGCTCTCGACTAGGAGGAAGACTAAATTTGTTTTTGGGAAACAGAACACTAAATTCTCTGAAAGTGGGATTTTATTCAAGGTTGATTTTTTCCTTAGTATAAATTATTTTAGAAAGGTATTCTTTCTCATAGGGAAATAATATCCATGGTTGAGATGATGATACCAAAAGAGAGTCATTCTCCCATTGCACTTGTATAGAATCAGTGGAAAATTCTTGGTAAAGAGGGTGATTTACTTCTATCAGAACATTATATTGGCTCTATATATAGAAAAGCAATCTATAACTATAATTATATCATATTCTGATAAAGGAAGTATCATAATGTTCTTTAGGTTGTTTAGACCAAAAATATGGAAAATGGATGAGATATAGGTTTGAGATAAAATAATTGACTTATTATATATCTTTAAAAATAAATAAACTTCCATGTTTTGATGCAGTGTCTGAATAGTTCTCCAAATCTTATGTGATATGAAAGAATGTGTAAAACCATGTATGATATCCCTACCTTTCACTATTTGATTCTGGTTCTCAACATTTATTTCATCCAAAATAAACTTAGAGATGAGGATTTTAAAACCACTAAACACATGAAAGAGAGACTGTGAACATTGAAGGGATAACTCATAAAGGACATAAATTCCACAATATATAAATTTATAGGTTTCAATATAAATTATCCTTGGCCTATTTCTTAAAATAAAATTTTAAGGGAATTTTTGTTCCCTTCATGATGGTTCATATGGAGCTTGTGAATTTACCAAAGAATATCTCCAAGGAGTATCAAAATATGTGTGAATCAAGTTCTTTTTTTTCACGAACTAGGTAATGATCTATTCAAATCCCTATGAACCATTTTCAGGGTGATTACCCCTAGGTATAACTCTGATAGGGCTACATCCACTTATAGTATCCATACAGGGATGTATTTACTTGGAAACCACTTACATATAATTTAGTAAAATTTAGGGATGTTTTATTATATTTATTATTATACATAAGGCTTATACCAGGGTTTTAAAATCCTAATCCTTCAAAATAACTAGATTTTCCTATGATAACAACTATGGTAACCCATTTCATTAATTCACTTAATTTCATGATTTATTACATAAAGGTACACTTAATACAATCCTAAAAGATCTTGAGACCGATTATATTTAGATAATTAGGCACATATCATAACAAATTTCAATAGATCTATAGTCATATAAACTAAAACACCATATCATGCCCTTAATTTCCCTTGATCTTCTAAAACTGCAAGAGATAGCCTGAGTCATACTGTAACACCCCAAGCTTCCACGGTACGTTTCCCTTCGAATAATGCGATAGCGTGTGTTGTACGCAACCTCGAGTTCTAACACACACCACAACTAATTAAACTAGCCGTTGTGAATAGTAATACCTAATTTTTGAAATAATATATATTTTATATTTCAAAATGGACTTCATTTTTGGATTCGGAATATCGAAATTAGCCTAGGGTGAAATTTTTGTACTTTTCAGATAACTTTTATATTTTGATGAATAGTGAAAATTACTAAATTTTAATTAAAAACAACTTTTTTAATCAAAATAATTAATAGTGATAAATTGTGAATTTGAGTGGTTTTAAAGTATATTTAGAATATATTTTTACCACTTAATATAATGTTTGTCATTGGACATAATTTTACAATTAAACCGAACATAAACAAGTGTCAATCTTTTGATAGTCATTATCTCTTAAAAACACGCTTTTTGTTTTGACAGCGGGAATTAATTTTAAATTAATTTCTGCCACTTCTGTGTTTTGAATTTAGGAAAATGGATTCCATATTTGGAATCAGGATGTTCAAATTGTGTAAATAGGTAACTTTTATTTTTAGACATTTTGAATAATTACTACGGTAAATATTTTATTTACCATGGTTAAGGGTAAATATAGTAAATAAGGGTTAAAAAATAATATTATAATAATACAAAATTACCCTAAAACGTGTCCTAACCTTATTGGTGGACACATACCCGACCATGGGAATCCTTGGGTCGATTTGGGGACCCCATGGAGCCACTTGTATGTGGTAGGGACACATTATATTAATAAAGTTAAAATAAAAATAAAAATGGCATAAGCTTACATCTTTTAGAAGAACAATTTTACCATAGGGTTATACATGTTGGATTTTCGATTATAAATATTCATTAGAAATCTAAAAAGATTTCCTACATAATGATATTTTATTTATAATTTTTAGACATCAAATAATTTAAATTATTAATGACACAATAATGATGCAATGTTTACCTCATTAATAAATCATTTAAATAAATAAGATTATAATGATTAAAATATTATCTAAAACCTGTCCAATTCTTATTGGTTGATGTTATTTAGAATATTAGTCATCTTATCTTCGACCTAAATTATTTTTGGACCATTATAAACCGAATATAATTATATTATAAAGTAATACTTTCACTCTTTCCTAAAGAGCCCCTCCTCTCCCTTATAAAAGGAGACCACTTCTACTCATTCCTCACACCTCTCAAGCCACTTGGCTCGTCCAAACTCTGCCCAACTAAGCTCCCCACATCCCTCTCCTCCTCCTTGAAGCTTACCCTTAGGCAGAAAGCATTTCAAGAAGTCCTTTGGTTCCAACCAAAGTGAGTTACCTAAATTAAAGGTAACGATTTCTCTTAAATTATTTTCATTTATTTTGCTTCTCCAACCCCCAAAATCTTTTTATTTCCTTTCTTTTGTAACAACACCAGTATCCTCAATATACTAGGATGTTGTTATAAGAAGGATTCAAACTACACATACACACAACTCCATCAAATGGATGATGAACATAATGTTTCTGTGGATGGAAAACTAACGCCTCACGAAACGATGATTGTTCAAATACATCTTACCGCCTCTCATGGTGGCCATTATGATGGAACTGTAATTAAATATGATATTAATGATATATATTTTATATATAAGCTTCTGTAATTCCATTTTATTTCATACCATTATTCATTTCATGTTGTATATACATACGATAATTTCATTTGAGGAAGTGCGGACTACCGCCCCCTTAAAATGATATGACTCGTTCATACCACACATGGAACGTATAAAGGATGGTGTTAATGAACTTAAGTAACATATATAAAATATTATATTATACTGGAATAGTAATATACCTATGTATCATTTGGATTCGATTCTTTTAAAATAAAAAATTAAATGGAAGTAGCGTTCGTGCGTACGTACGGACTACCGTCTCCACGAACGCGATGAGATTCATTATCCATCGTATCCATTCAAGTAAAATTATCATTTGATGATTTAAAAATGATGTTTAAGGACTTGATACCATTCTGTATTTGAATAATACACATCCCATTAATAACGAATATGGCTCACATAACAAAGAATATAAAGTAAAATGAACCCGTTAACACCCGAAATGATGATAATTCTAAGATATTATTAACAAATCAATGTTAAAAGATCATATATGATATCACATTAAAGTAAATGATTCTTGTATTATTCAATAACAATTATTTCACCATTATACTGGAGGTAAACCTACCATCGACCAAGGAAAAAGTACAAAGTAAGGGATTCTCTTATCTCACTTTCAATTCCGTGAGATTTCCATTGTTCGCTACTAAATTATTGAAAGTGGTGTATTGTGTACTTCCATTTGATATATATTATCATGAATCACTTTATATTCATGTTATTCTGTAAATCATTTGGTGGTTATTAACTTTTGGCCATGCGACTCAGTTGATTAACGTGGTAAGGGGTTTCTTGTCTCACTTTTAATTCCGTGAGAATTCCATTGATCACCACTTAATTATTGCATGTGGTGTATGTGTACTACCCATGATTGTATTCATTGTGTAATATACTTTATTTTATGGGTATTTACATCATCATGGTATGATCTTTCTTTCATGGGTGTTTGTTTCTTAAGTTACCTAATCAATAAGGGAATTTGAGATTTCAATTTCCACTCATTTGGATTTACGCATATTTCATTGATTATATTATCCCAAGATTATGTGTGGAATCACTATTCATTTGATTATGTCATAATTTACACTCCCCTTCCTGTGGATATACTTTTGATACACATAATCACTCCATTGAAAATTCTCAAGTCATTGATATGAATTTGATAAGAGTAATTTTAACTCTTTCACCATTTGTTGAGTTAAACATCCAATTCATTGGTGTTGTTTTTACAGGAATATGTGTGAATATACTTTGATTGTTTTACACTGAATATAAAATAATATTTAGTGTATTTATATTTTTCACACATAATTATGTTGTTGATTTATCCTTAACCTAAGGATATGGCCTTTATGAGAGATTTCATCTCAACTTACATTCCATTGAGACTTCTTTGTTGATATACACCAAATCACTTTTATGTGGTGTATATAATGTACTTTGACATAGTATATCATGAATTCCCTTTATTCTCATGATATTACAAAGTTTTGATTACCTCAATTATTTTCATTCAAGTGTCTCTCTTTTGGTTAGAATCTCTAACTAAAATACCATTTTTAAATGTTTTAAAGACTTATTCATCTAAATCTTTCTCATTAATGTCCATGTTTTAAAAATGGTTTTAAGGATTTATTTATATGGACATTAAAGTTTAGAAATTAAAAATCCTTTTAAAAGGTTTCAAAGTGGTATGGGACACTTTGATTCAAAAATCTATTTTTAAATGGCTTCTTGACAAATAGTGTGACTTTTAAATGTATTCAAGAAAAGGGGGATATTTCTCTCAAATAGTTTTGATGATTATTTTCATCTATGTCAAAATCCTTCATTATTCATGATTGAGGTTAATGTGATACAATACAATCTTCCATATTGTATCAAATGAGTTATATTTGACTGTGGATGTTCTATTTTTATACCATTCATGGTTTGTGGTTAAAGTATCGACATTTCGTATGCTAGTTTTAATACGAATGTTAATTTTATGCTTAAACCTATTCATATGAGGAATGAATTGGACTTAATAAGTGACGGGTGGAGGCCGCTATAGCTCCTCGATGCATCGGTAGGTCTCATGAGACAAACTAGTGTCTTGGCACAAGGCCTTGGAAAAATCTTATTTGTAGTCTTGGCACGAGGCCTTGGCTATGTGGTTATGATAGTCTGGCATTATGCATTCCATCATTATGAAAGTGGTTATTGATATTGCATGTGATCATTCGACTAGTAGAATATCCATGTGAGTAAGTAAATGGCATTATTTCATTTTATTTATGCCATACCATGTTGAAAGTTCAAGTTTCAAAGGCTTTTGTTTTAGTTATAAATTTCCTTAAGTGTTTATGATTATTTATGAAAGCTTCTGCTATAATATTATCCTTACTGAGCATCCGAGCTCACCCCTTTCAATGTTTTTTTTTCAGGATTATGAAGAAGTAATTTATGAATGACCTACAGGGATAGTATGAGGGGATATGAAGACAAAATGTTTTTTTTATGATGTAATGTAAAAATTTATGGATGTATCTAGTTATTCCAAGGCTACTAAACTAATCGGTCTTTCGAGACTTGATCTTTCTCATGATCATGCCAATGTTATGTAATAATGCACCGACTCTGGGTAACTAGGGTCGGGGCGTTACAGTTGGTATCAGAGGAAGTTTAGTACAAACCTTGGAAGCTAGATTTAGATAAACTCTGATTAGAGCATGTAAACCTAAGATGAACTTTGAGGATTAGTATTGAAGAACTTACTAGAATTTTGGTATTGTAGAGATTTTGTGAGTTTTCCGAGCAATACATCCCTGTCTGGATACGAGCAGGTAGAGGCGGCTCTGGCACAAATGTACCTAGGGGTAAAACCCGAAAACACCGCTTTGATCTAGACTCGAACGGGAACTGGTGCACGACAACGGGCCTTGCTGCACTCTTGGTTACGACACTCCCGGGGGATATGCTTTGGTAAATTCACAAGATTAGTATAAACCATTATTAAGGGAATACAAAAAAAATGCTCCTAAGAATATATGTCGGAAAATAGATAGTGGATAACCTAGATTTTAACATAGGGTACCCCAAGTTAGGATATATTGTTCAATTACAAGATTATCCTATTATGTCTATTTTTTTACATTCTTATTAGATAAGTATTCAAAAACCCTAATTGTATTTTCTTTTGTTAGTTGAAACATGGAGGGAGCAAGATCACGAACAACTCTTCTCTCTCTTCCTGAAGAACTACTTACAATTATTATCCAGAAGTCATGCGCAGACGATGTTGAAACTTTTTCAAATGTCCATGTTACATGCAAACAACTTTATGAGACATCCAATACCTCTAGCATTGCACGATTCTTTCAAGGATCAAGTACCGACTATGGGATAATTTTGCACTCTCAACTTTCTTACCACGCTAAGCGTGGGAAGTACCATCAGGGGCTTTTCAAATTATTCACTTTATCTCAAAATTACGATGCACTAAATGATTTTCTAGATGCTGAAGAAGAGGGAGACCTTCGAGCAGCCTATATGTATCAAATTATATATTTATGTCTTTTGGGATATACGAATACTGATTTACCAAAATCTTATTTTGAAATATTTGAAGATGAATCAGTGAGAATTTTTCTAAAAAAACATGTTAATGACAATGTCTCAAAATTATATATAAGAAATACCTATTTTTTTATGATGCATCGATGCTTCCATCGATATAATCCAAAATGGATGAGGAGTTTTTGGGTAAAGGAAGTAGATGATTTTGAAAAATTCCTGAGGTACCATTGTGACACATGAACGCATTCTACCAAAAGGCAAATCCGTCTAGTCTCTCCAGAGTTCATGTTGTGATCCACATACCTCTAGTGACAAAATACATGCCCGACCCAATGCATGTACTCACCTATGAAGAATTATAACTGGAACTCGATCTATCTTATTGTGGAGAGCCTATCAGAATTCTTCATACCAAAGATCAAGTGTTGAGAAACCGGATGACTTGTCTGGTAAAAGATCTATGGAGAAATCATAAGATGGAAGAGGCAATGTGGGAACCCGAGGAACATATGATGAAGAACCTATGTGGAAATAAATGTATGGTGAAATGTTTAAAAGTGTTAGTGCTCTTTATTGATGGGTTTACTTTGGAATAATTTTCTCTTGTATTTGTAACCCCATAGTTTGCCATGTGAGAATGATATTTGAGGAAGAATTGTCTCTTCTATTGTGGATATAGGTATAAATAACCATTTGGTTTTATATGATCATTGAGGTTTGAGAAAATGATAAGTTATTATAATTTGGGATGAAAATGAAAAGTATGATATAACATTTGTGGTTAAATTATGTTATTTTGAGGAATTTATCTCATTTTGGTAATATTATAAAATATAGTTTTTGAAAAAGGACAACACGTAGACCGTATGACAACCCGTCGCGTCGGACAAAGCTGTGGGAATCGAACCCACATCCAAAGTGCGATTGGGATTTATCGCCTACCACTGGACTACGTGAAGTCCCTGGTTAGTGTGACTTTTTTTTATGTTGTTAAATGATTTTATTGATCAATAATAAGATGATTTGGGTTCTTATTTCTTATCAAATGAATACCCTTGGTATAGGAAAATGATTTGGTGATTAAGTGATAAATGTTATTTTGTAAGATGTTCACTTTGTTGGGAACACTATATGCCCAAGGAAAATCGAATACAATGGGGTTTCATTTGTAGAGTAATGGTGGATTTTTATCTACGTTTTTATTGTTGATTTATATTGATTTGGGTTATTTATGGAAATGATTAACCTATAACAGAGAATATGTGATAATGTTAATTACTTTTAAGTATGTGACTTTAAGAGTATTTGATGTCATTTGGAGATACAATGTAACATGGGAGACTACATAATCAAATTCTTATATGTTTTGGGTTTCAATATTAGTTTGGATTATATTAAAGGATTTTAAGGACAATTGGTTATTGAATGGTATCTATTTAACTTTGGGGTATTGTTGGTTTAATTTTAGAAAATTAAGATTAGTGCATATTTATCTCAATGAATATCCTTTTGGGGGATCATTAGATCATTCACTAACCATTTTGGTTTTGATTAATCTTCAAAGACAATGTAAATATATGGTTTATCCTACATGGATCATGTGATTCTATAGAAGTTATTCTAGCTCTTCCAGTGTGACCAAGTCTTCTTGAATACTCATCGTTTTAAAAAAAATTGAGTTAGTGGTGGAAATTTATTAAAGAATGAAAATATACTTAAAATGTAAGTATATCTCATGATGTTCTTAGTCAATATCATAAATGAATTCCTCTTCCTTATGTAATGTAACTTAAAAAAAATGTTGTCCGTTTACTTTCCTACTAGGAGACTAATGGTCGTTTGTCCCAACACAAGTTTGTGGTTTTCTCATTGTTAACTTTCTCCTGATCATGATTTCTATCCCTCTCCATCAGAACTTGACACTTAGTTTATCATCCATATCCATGTTTTCTTACATGGAATCCTAGTATGGGTTATCTTGGATGACCCTTATACCTCTCTTTCATTCTTTTAAAGTGATAGTTTTATTGACTCTTTTTCCGATGTGGGACTTTCCATTGTATTCCCAAGCAAAATTTTAAAAAATTGCGAGGATGCAATTTATTGAAGGAGGGTAGAATGTAACACCCCAAGCTTCCACGGTACGTTTCCCTTCGAATAATGCGATAACGTGTGTTGTACGCAACCTCGAGTTCTAACACACACCACAACTAATTAAACTAGCCGTTGTGAATAGTAATACCTAATTTTTGAAATAATATATATTTTATATTTCAAAATGGACTTCATTTTTGGATTCGGAATATCGAAATTAGCCTAGGGTGAAATTTTTGTACTTTTCGGATAACTTTTATATTTTGATGAATAGTGAAAATTACTAAATTTTAATTAAAAAAAACTTTTTTAATCAAAATAATTAATAGTGATAAATTGTGAATTTGAGTGGTTTTAAAGTATATTTAGAATATATTTTTACCACTTAATATAATTTTGGTCATTGGACATAATTTTACAATTAAACCGAACATAAACAAGTGTCAATCTTTTGATAGTCATTATCTCTTAAAAACACGCTTTTTGTTTTGACAGCGGGAATTAATTTTAAATTAATTTCTGCCACTTATGTGTTTTGAATTTAGGAAAATGGATTCCATATTTGGAATCAGGATGTTCAAATTGTGTAAATAGGTAACTTTTATTTTTAGACATTTTGAATAATTACTGCGGTAAATATTTTATTTACCATGGTTAAGGGTAAATCCAGTAAATAAGGGTTAAAAAATAATATTATAATAATACAAAATTACCCTAAAACGTGTCCTAACCTTATTGGTGGACACATACCCGACCATGGGCATCGTTGGGTCGATTTGGGGACCCCATGGAGCCACTTGTATGTGGTAGGGACACATTATATTAATAAAGTTAAAATAAAAATAAAAATGGCATAAGCTTACATCTTTTAGAAGAACAATTTTTACATAGGGTTATACATGTTGGATTTTCGATTATAAATATTCATTAGAAAGCTAAAAAGATTTCATACATAATGATATTTTATTTATAATTTTTAGACATCAAATAATTTAAATTATTAATGACACAATAATGATGCAATGTTTACCTCATTAATAAATCATTTAAATAAATAAGATTATAATGATTAAAATATTATCTAAAACCTGTCCAATTCTTATTGGTTGATGTTATTTAGAATATTAGTCATCTTATCTTCGACCTCAATGATTTTTGGACCATTATAAACCGAATATAATTATATTATAAAGTAATACTTTCACTCTTTCCTAAAGAGCCCCTCCTCTCCCTTATAAAAGGAGATCACTTCTACTCATTCCTCACACCTCTCAAGCCACTTGGCTCGTCCAAACTCTGCCCAACTAAGCTCCCCACATCCCTATACTCCTCCTTGAAGCTTACCCTTAGGAAGAAAGCATTTCAAGAAGTCCTTTGGTTCCAACCAAAGTGAGTTACCTAAATTAAAGGTAACGATTTCTCTTAAATTATTTTCATTTATTTTGCTTCTCCAACCCCCAAAATCTTTTTATTTCCTTTCTTTTGTAACAACACCAGTATCCTCAATATACTAGTATGTTGTTATAAGAAGGATTCAAACTACACATACACACAACTCCATCTAATGGATGATGAACATAATGTTTCTGTGGATGGAAAACTAACGCCTCACGAAACGATGATTGTTCAAATACATCTTACCGCCTCTCATGGTGGAAATTATGATGGAACTGTAATTAAATATGATATTAATGATATATATTTTATATATAAGCTTCTGTAATTCCATTTTATTTCATACCATTATTCGTTTCATGTTGTATATACATACGATAATTTCATTTGAGGAAGTGCGGACTACCGCCCCCTTAAAATGATATGACTCGTTCATACCACACATGGAACGTATAAAGGATGGTGTTAATGAACTTAAGTAACATATATAAAATATTATATTATACTGGAATAGTAATATACCTATGTATCATTTGGATTCTATTCTTTTAAAATAAAAAATTAAATGGAAGTAGCGTTCGTGCGTACGTACGGACTACCGTCTCCACGAACGCGATGAGATTCATTATCCATCGTATCCATTCAAGTATAATTATCATTTGATGATTTAAAAATGATGTTTAAGGACTTGATACAATTCTGTATTTGAATAATACACATCCCATTAATAACGAATATGGATCACATAACAAAGAATATAAAGTAAAATGAACCCGTTAACACCCGAAATGACGATAATTCTAAGATATTATTAACAAATCAATGTTAAAAGATCATATATGATATCACATTAAAGTAAATGATTCTTGTATTATTCAATAACAATTATTTTACCATTATACAGGAGTTAAACCTACCATCGACCAAGGAAAAAGTACAAAGTAAGGGATTCTCTTATCTCACTTTCAATTCCGTGAGATTTCCATTGTTCGCTACTAAATTATTGAAAGTGGTGTATTGTGTACTTCCATTTGATATATATTATCATGATTCAATTTATATTCATGTTATTCTGTAAATAATTTGGTGGTTATTAACTTTTGGCCATGCGACTCAGTTGATTAACGTGGTAAGGGGTTTCTTGTCTCACTTTTAATTCCGTGAGAATTCCATTGATCACCACTTAATTATTGCATGTGGTGTATGTGTACTACCCATGATTGTATTCATTGTGTAATATACTTTATTTTATGGGTATTTACATCATCATGGTATGATCTTTCTTTCATGGGTGTTTGTTTCTTAAGTTACCTAATCAATAAGGGAATTTGAGATTTCAATTTCCACTCATTTGGATTTACGCATATTTCATTGATTATATTACCCCAAGATTATGTGTGGAATCACTATTCATTTGATTATGTCATAATTTCCACTCCCCTTCCTGTGGATATACTTTTGATACACATAATCACTCCATTTAAAATTCTCAAGTCATTGATATGAATTTGATAAGAGTAATTTTAACTCTTTCACCATTTGTTGAGTTAAACATCCAATTCGTTGGTGTTGTTTTTACAGGAATATGTGTGAATATACTTTGATTGTTTTACACTGAATATCCAATCATATTTAGTGTATTTATATTTTTCACACATAATTATGTTGTTGATTTATCCTTAACCTAAGGATATGGCCTTTATGAGAGATTTCATCTCAACTTACATTCCATTGAGACTTCTTTGTTGATATACACCAAATCACTTTTATGTGGTGTATATAATGTACTTTGACATAGTATATCATGAATTCCCTTTATTCTCATGATATTACAAAGTTTTGATTACCTCAATTATTTTCATTCAAGTGTCTCTCTTTTGGTTAGAATCTCTAACTAAAATACCATTTTTAAATGTTTTAAAGACTTATTCATCTAAATCTTTCTCATTAATGTCCATGTTTTAAAAATGGTTTTAAGGATTTATTTATATGGAAATTAAAGTTTAGAAATTAAAAATCCTTTTAAAAGGTTTCAAAGTGGTATGGGACACTTTGATTCAAAAATCTATTTTTAAATGGCTTCTTGACAAATAGTGTGACTTTTAAATGTATTCAAGAAAAGGGCGATATTTCTCTCAAATAGTTTTGATGATTATTTTCATCTATGTCAACATCCTTCATTATTCATGATTGAGGTTAATGTGATACAATAAAATCTTCCATATTGTATCAAATGAGTTATATTTGACTGTGGATGTTCTATTTTTATACCATTCATGGTTTGTGGTTAAAGTATCGACATTTCGTATGCTAGTTTTAATACGAATGTTTATTTTATGATTAAACCTATTCATATGAGGAATGCATTGGACTTAATAAGTGACGGGTGGAGCCCGCTATAGCTCCTCGATGCATCGGTAGGTCTCATGAGACAAACTAGTGTCTTGGCACAAGGCCTTGGCAAAATCTTATTTGTAGTCTTGGCACGAGGCCTTGGATATGTGGTTATGATAGTCTGGCATTATGCATTCCATCATTATGAAAGTGGTTATTGATATTGCATGTGATCATTCGACTAGTAGAATATCCATGTGAGTAAGTAAATGGAATTATTTCATTTTATTTATGCCATACCATGTTGAAAGTTCAAGTTTCAAAGGCTTTTGTTTTAGTTATAAATTGCCTTAAGTGTTTATGATTATTTATGAAAGCTTCTGCTATAATGTTATCCTTACTGAGCATCCGAGCTCACCCCTTTCAATGTTTTTTTTAGGATTATGAAGAAGTAATTTATGAATGACCTGCAGGGATAGTATGAGGGGATATGAAGACAAAATGTTTTTTTATGATGTAATGTAAAAATTTATGGATGTATATAGTTATTCCAAGGCTACTAAACTAATCGGTCTTTCGAGACTTGATCTTTCTCATGATCATGCCAATGTTATGTAATAATGCACCGACTCTGGGTAACTAGGGTCGGGGCGTTACACATACATAGGAAATAGGTGAGCTATAAAACCCAATAAGGAAATAATCAAGGTATAACATGATTAATGTAATCCATGTGAGTAAATAGGTATATTTAAAATACATAATATGATTGATAATCATAAACATGAACATCAAATCATGACAAACAATGATAACATGAAGGAAACAAAATAATGTGGTAACAACATAAAACATGACATAAGCATAAGCCAAGGATAATTTCCAAGACAACATCACATGGTGGAATGATAATATTATAATACATAAAAAAATAATTAATTACATTTATATTGATAGATAAAACTAGTACCATAAAACAAGTGAAGATATGGTGAAACACCGTAATATTGAATTCTAAATGATCAAACCAAAAAATGAATAAAAATCATATGAGGAATGTTACTAATATAAATAAAATAAAAAACATAGGTATACATATGTTAGCTAAGGGAAACAAAATAATTATCTTAGGATGATAGAATTAAGTGTATATATACTAGGCAATATGGCTATTGGAATCTAATCCTTAGAATCTTACCATTGGAATCTTAGTACTGGGATTTAACTATTAGAATCTAATTAATGGAAACATGACCATTGTTATGAAAAAATTAATCATTAATGTTTCAAGAAAAAATAATAAAATAACTTTATAATAATAGAATAAATAATAAAATAAATGAACATTATGTAACATCTTAGGTTTTTAGAGTGGATCAAAATTCTATGTTTTTTGAATTTTTGGCATTTGTGTGCATGCCAATTTCATTTTTGATCATAAAAACCAAATTATGAGTTTCTATAAACCCAATATATTGTTTTTGGATGGGTTTAGAGGCTTGGAAAGTGACTGAGGAATTATTAAGGGTTTTGGGTGTGTTAAAGGCTTTAAGGACCTATTTTGGAAGTCATAGTCTAAGGTGTGGGGTTTGAGTAAACCGTACGACCTCTCACTGAAAATACTACAACTCTATTTTTTATTGATTCCTAGTATGAGAAAACATGCTGGGTGAGGGACACAACCATGCATGAAACTCAAAAGTTTTTGTAGAGGGATTCTCTATGGTTTGCATAGGGTTAGGTAAAACTATGTGAAATCCATATGGTTAGGGAAAAATGTGTGGAAATTTCATTGGAAGTGATGCTTAGGAAGTAACCTTTCACTGTATCATGAATATTTTGTACATGGTTAGGGATAACCATTTGGGGCTTGGTTCCTTACTAGAATGTCCCTCATGGTTTGGAAAACCATGAAAGCTAACCACATAGCTCATTAAAGGGGGAAAATAAACTATCAATTCCTCCCTATATTTCATTTATTTTTCCTATTCTTTCCCATCATTCTTCCTTTGTGGGTCACACATCTACAAGGAGGATCTCTCCTCCTAAGGTGTGGTATCCCTCTTTCATCCGGGCTCTGTTATTCGAGATTCTTGTGGCATTAAATCCATCTCAGCGATTCTCTCCTCCCTCATGATTTTATTTCTTTTTTGCTCTTTCCTTGTGACCTTCTAAATCTGTTCAAGTCATTTTTTTTATTTTTAGTGTGTTTGTAGAAAACTACAATTTCTTTTAAATCAGTTGGAGTTAGAGGCTACAACCAGTCATGCCCATGTATATGAATCCAAGGTAAGTGGTACATGATTTTCATTGAGATTTAATGAGTGTTTAGGGAAGAAAAATTTATAAAACCATCGTTTTTACCAAGAGATGACCCTTAAATATGATTTTTGTTCTTAATTAATTAATTTGACCCTTATGGGATTACAATGGTCATTACCACTCAAGTTGTCAAGTGGGTTTAGCTGTGTGAGAGGCACATAACCTTGGGAAGTTAGAATGGGGGGGGGGGGGGTGTTCTATATATTAAATTGATTTTTTATATTCATTTCAAATGTTTAAATTCAATTATATTGATTTTATTTTTCTGAATTGAAGTGAATTATATATATAAATCACTTGTGATGTACATCTATGATCCATGGGATCATGATGGGCTTGGTTAGAGCTTTGATATGGAGATGGACATCAGAAATTGAGGTGATGCAAATGTTAGGATGGGATTATCCCAAGTTACTTGGGTGATGTGATTTCCAGTTGGGTGAAATGGTCATTGGTTGAGGTGGAAAGGCTATTAGGTTTTGGGAATATCCCGTGATATTGGATGGAATAATCATAAAAATTGAGCGACATGTTTGCAATGGCATGAGGTGCTGGAGCTGGTGTGGTTTAGGTTCTTAATTGGAGATTGTATCTCACTCATATTTGGCCAAAGTTCCATTTGGAGTTGTGTGAACACGTGTTGACTCAGTGATGATGTGGTTTTGACAAGTCAGGTGGGTAGATACCCTTGATAGTTTTGGACTAGCTAAATGGATGTGGGTTCTTTATGTAGAAAGCCATAGTGATGCTGGAGAGAAATTAGAGGAATAAATTGAGGTTTTCTATTGGGGGAGAAGGATCACTATGCTTGATTCCCTTAGGACCAGATCATTCTAGAGGATGGGAATCACTATTACTTGGTATGCTAATTGTTGATCCGAAAACAGTTACTATTTGTGGAATGGTATCACCTTTCCTCTAGACATTGGGATTCTTGTCGATGATTTCCTTTGATCATAGGTTTGAGGGACCAAACATGTATTGACTTGGAATTCCTTTAGGACTTCATATTCTTAGTGATGGCATGAAGTGTCGAGTGACATTGGAGGTGGAACCTCAGGTTCACTTAGGACTGTAGGGCATCAAGGAATGCCTTGGGACATGGGCTAAGGATCATCTCTGCTATGACATTCCAGCATTAGATGAGGTAGGTGATAACTTCTGGTGGATTTTGAGCACTAGGGAATCCTGTTTTTACCTTATACATGTTCTTCTACTTATTTATTTTTAGTATTAGATTTCTTAGTCACAAATTAAAGGTATGAACATGTTGTGGGTACCCTATTGAGACTCGTTCTCACACCTGACATGGACCCTTTGGGAGGCGTGTAGACTTTATGATTTTTCATTTAGGTAATAGTTTGAGATCTAGAGATGGATCTTTGTCTAATTTAGCATGGGTTGGAATTAAAGGGACCCTTGGTTATTTCCTTAGTTGGGGTTTAACTATTTTATTTTTCTTTATGTTTTGGCATTATTTTATACATACGTACTGTGGTCAACCATTGGAGACCCCCCTTTACTACTCATTGTATTGTATGACTTGTATTGAATGCATGATCTATTTAGTAGATGAAAATAGAATGTTTGGATGTTTATTCATTCAGTTTATGTTATTTACGTATCTTTCCTCTATTTCTTGTTTTCGATTGTGCTTCTTCCATGGGCGGGTCTAGTTCGAGTCTTCCGAGTCTTTTCCTACATTCTTCATTATATATATGCATGTAACTTTATTGTATCATCATAATAGGGTATAGTCTATCCACTATCACATTATATCACCCTTATTTATAGTCAATAGCCTTTGGAATTCGGGGAGGTGTGCTTAAGGCCTAGTGGAACTCGACCCGTTTCACTATTTGGGAGGTAATTTGGGTCAAGTCACTACAAATGGTTTCAGAGGTGTTTATTTTACTAATTTTTTGGTATTAATAATTTTTTCATGATGGATTGGATGTTATGATGTTTTTAGGACTGGGTTTAGAAATTGTTCTTGGGTGCCTCTATCCCCATTCATGAGGGACGAACCAAGCTACCAGAGGTGGGAATTGTTGTTATGTTATTTATCATTTTTCGGTTGATTTTAATTCCATCTTGAGTGGTATACTTGGAATGTGAATTGTTACTTGTTATGATATGTGTACCTTGGCCTGGTGATGTAAGGGATGAGTTAATAGACCCTTGACCTGATATGGAAATGGGTGTTTGTTACGTTTATTATGCATATTGATGCCTTTTTAGGCACATAAGATGTTTTAAATTATATATATATTGTGATATCAACATCTTGTAATATGTGATCTGTAATACTTGTATAATTGATCATGGATCATAAAATATTAGGAAGGTATGGTTATATGAGGTGATGTTAATCACTAGGTTGGGTGACATGGTTGTCGGTTCAAGGTGACATGGTTCGTCAGGATGGGCGTGGCCCTTGGAATATGGGATACTTGGCTCTATTGAGGGTGAGTAAGGTGGCCATGAGGCTGGATGTCTGGAGATATGGTTGTAGTGGGGAAGGGTAAGGGTAGTTAGTTGATGATGTCAGTTACTATTTTCCCTATATGTGATATATATATGTTATATGGGTTGTATAACCATGTAATGATATTTAGTGATTTTCCATATGGACATACTCCAATAGAGCATCTTCCAGGTGAGGAAAGGGTTCCACAAGAGTAGGCATAGGTTGAGACCCCTGAGGGTTAGGTAGAGAAGGATTTGTAGTTATAGGATCAGGTATAGGATCTAGTTTAGGCAAGGTAACTTCTAGATTTTATATATTTTGGGTTGTGGATTGACTAGTAGCATAGAGTGAGCATGGTACATGTGATCAAGGAGATTGATAGGGGAGATCAAGGAGAATAGATTTCCATGGTGTATCTGACTTGGGAGTTTCATTTGTATCACCCTTAATTGTTTCTAGGTGAGGGTGGTCCACAGGAAGCTGAGAATTGTATTAATTCCATGAAAATGATTTTCAACAAGCTAGAGACACCTCTAGGGAAGAGGGTGAAACTGGAAATGTACATGATCTGAGGACCGACTAAGCACTGGTGAGATGTATAGGTTCTGGAAGGAAGACATGAGAGACTGTCCTGGAAGGACATTGAGGCTTGGTTCATTAATCAAATCTTTATGGATATTCTAATGGAAGAGAGATATCGTGAGTTCTTGGGCCTTCAATAGGGTCACATGTCCGTCATGGATTATGATGTGACATTCACTGAATTTTCTCAATTTTCACTGGACATGGTGAATGATGACACATCTAGGGTGAGGTGTTTTGAGGATGGTTTATAGAACACTATTTGGGTGTGGTAAACATCTTTATATTGACCTCATTCTTATAGGTAGTGAACCGGGTGCTCATATCTGAGGGAAACCTGAAGGTCCAGTCATATACAAGCTAATAATAGATTCAGGTGATTTCAATGGTGACACTTTAGATAGTAGGAAGAGAGGCCAAGATGAGTTCTAATAGGGTAGAATCAAGGTTCTGATAATGAACCATGAGTGGAACAAGGTGATGGTAGTTGAGCTTTAGTTGAAATTTGAGGTCATGATAGAGATAGTGGGAGATAGTAGTGGGGTCAGTGGTTGGTGACTAGTGTAGCACCATAGGGAGGTTAGGAATCAGACATTATAGATTCAGGCTAGGTTCATACCGTGGATCTACCAAGGTCAGATTAGTTTGGTGAGATGATGACAGTCATAGGTACAATGTGGGTGTATTATCACTTTTTTTGTTTTGTTGGTATGACCTTATTAGATGCATGTTCATTTAAAGTGAACGAGCTTCACAAGATATATTTATGGACTAACAAGAAAATGGTTAGTAGTTTGGCATCAGATTAGATTAACTATATATATATATATGAGGTTCATCAAACTAGGTATCACTTTTGAGCATAATTGGATGCGTGATTATTGAGGTGAATTAGAATCATGGCATCGAGGAGATGATGGTTACTTGAGGTGTGTTGGAATCTAGGAATCATTATGTTGTGAGACTTTCTTTTGTTGTGAGGAACCTTGAATTTTAAGCATCTTTTGAGATGTGGGGCCTGTTTTGTGCCTTACGCAACATGGGAATGAGGCGGGCACCAATGCAGTGAATTATTATGATTGGTTTCAGGAATAAAATAGGATAACCTAATGAGGTGAAAGAGTGATGATGCATCACAGGGGGAACTTTGAGTCCTAGGATTGTTGAGGGACCATTATTTTGTTTGATCATTGGGTCAGGATGTGACTGAGGTAGGTCGCTCCTAAATTGGGGAGTCCCCCCATGAGGTAGCTAACCTATACTTATTATAACAAGGATAGTATAGGTTAATTCCAAAGATATGGTTATTTTGAGTTCAATTTATGATTTTTTATTGATAGCTCAGTGGCGATCTATGTTAAGGTGGGGAGTTTGTAATGTCCCGAGTTTTTTGAGTGGGTTCGAATCCTCTCCCCTTTGTATTTTTTTGGAATTTGTGGGTATGCCTATTTCCTCTTCGATCATCAAAACCAAATTACAAGTTTTCCATGAATCAATTATCTTGTTTTTGTATGGATTTAGTGGATTGGAAAGTGCTTCAGGTGTTTGAATGGGTTTATGGTGCGTCAGAGGCCCAAAGTCACTATTTTATATGTTACAGGTTGAGACTCATGATTTGGGTAAACCGTGAGCCCTCTCAGTGTAAACCGTACAACCATATTTGAACTTCCATGTGTTTTGGAAAACCATTTTGGGTGAGGCTCAAGGCCATGCATGAAACTCTATAGTTTTTATAGAGTGATTCTGCATGGTTAGGGAAACTGTTCGCAAGATGCAGTGTTAGTGCCAGTTAGGAAATAACCTCGCACTACAGAACAGACAGTTTGTGAACAGTTAGGTCTAACTATATGGGTTAAAAATTCAGGGCTTGGTTCCTTTGAAGCAGGTGCCACATGGTTTAGAAAATCGTGCAAGCTAACCCTGCAGCTCATTGAAGGGGTGAAATGACCTATCTACCCCTACCTATATTTCCTTTCTTTTTCCCTATTATTTCCCATCCTTATTCCTTTAGGGGTCACACAACATCAAGGAGGAGATCTACTCCTCCTCTCCTCATAGGGTGTCATCTCCATACTTTGTATGAGCTACGTTCTTTGGGCAATTTATTCCATTGAATTCATATTGGTGATACTCTCCTACCTAATGCTTCTATTTATTTTTTGTCTTACCTCATGAACCACAAAATCTATTTGAGAATTTCCCCCTATTTTCAAGAAGTTTATTAAAAAATATGATTTCTACCAAATCGGTCGGTGTTAGAGGCTAATATTGGTTGTGCCTACATATATGACTCTAATTTAGGTGGTGTATGATTTTATTTGAGACTCTGGTAGTGTTTATGGGGAAAAAAATTAGCGTTCCATAGTGTTGACCAAGAGAGACTATTTATGTTTTATGTTTGTTCTTAATTCATTAATTGAACCCTTGTGGGATGCCAATGGGCATGCCCACTTAAGACGACAAGTGGTTTGAGCTATACGAGAGGCACAAAACCTTAGGCAGTTAGGTTGGGGGAGTTCTTTATATTAAATTGATTATTTATATTTATTTGAAGTGGATAAATTGAATTATATCAAATTATTTTTTAAAATTTTAGTGAATTATATATTTAAATTTATTGTGATGTATGACTATGATCCATGGGATCATGATGGGCTTAGTAGAAGTTTTTCAATGGAGATGGATTTTAGAAATTGAGGTAAAGAAAACATTAGGATGGGCTTATCCAAGGTTACTTTAGTGATGGGATAATCGGTTGGGAGACATGGTTTTCAATTGAGGTGATAAGACTGTTAGGTTGAGGGAATGGCCCATGATATTGGATGTCATGGCCATCAGAATTGAGTGACATGGTCACTGGGGCATGACGTATCGGAGTTGGTATGGCTTAGGTTCTTAATTGGTGATTATCAGTCATATTTATTTGGCCAAAACCTTATTTTGAGTCATGTGAACACAAGTTAAATCAGTGATGAGGTGCTTTTGACCACTTGAGCGGGTAGAGACCCCCAATAGTTGTGATCTAGTTAAATGGATGGGGGTACATTCCCTATAAATAAAAAAGGACAGTGAGGAGCCATCAAAGGACATCGTTGAGGCTATCAGTTGGGGGATAAATCTTAGCATGATTTTGGCCCTTGGGCTAGGATCATTATGGTGGAAAGGAATCACCATTCCTTGGGATGTCAGTTGTTGATCTGACAATGATTACTATTTGATTATAGGTATCACTGCTCCTTCAGATGTTGGTATTCATGTTTATGAGAGCCTTTGAGTAAGTTTCTGAGGTACTAGACATGTTTTGATTAGGCATGCCTTTGGGACATTGAATTCTTTATGACGACCTGAGGTGTTGGCTGACATTGAAGGTGGAACCTGAGGGTTCACATTGGACTATATGACATGAGTAGATTCCTTGGGGCATGAGATAAGGATCCTCTATGCTATGGAATTCCATCATTGGATGAGGCTAGTGATAGCTTCGTGGTTCCTTTTGAACACTAGGGAATCTTGTGTTTACTTTATACATGTGATACTACTTATTTCTTTTTAATATACACTTGATTAGTAATAAATGCAAGGTATTCACACATGGGCGGAACCCAAAGAGGCACATTCTCATACCCTATATAGGCCCTTTGGGATGAATGTAGAATTTATGATTTTATGTTTGAGTAAAGGTCTGAGACTAGTAGTTGGATCATAGTGGCTGTTAGCTTGGGATGGAAGGTAAGGGACCCTTGGTTCTTACCTAAACTAGAGTTTAATTAATGAATTTTACTTTTTTATTTTAGAATGATTAAATATATATGTATTATTGGTTAGAAATTGGAGACCCCCTTCATTTATCATTATATTATTTGACTTGTATTGAATGCATGATCTATTTAGTAGTTGAAAATTTCATGTTTGGATGTTTATTTATCCATTTGTTTTTATTTACTTATGATTCTGCCATTTCTTGTTATTGATTGTGCTACCGCCATGGGCAAGTTTGGTTCGAGTCTGTTGAGTCTTTTCTTATTCTTTAGTTATATCTCTACTCAGACCTTTAATATATCATCACCAAAGGGTATAATCTTCCCACTATTACCTTCTTTGACCCTTGTTGCTAGTCGACAAACTTTGGTGTTTGGGGAGGCATGCTTAAGTCCAAGTGGCACTCAACCCATTTCATTGTTTGGGTGGAAATTTAGGCTGGGGAACTATATATTAACAAATGAATAGTAATATAATTAGACACATATTACATAGAACGAAAATAATATTTACTTGAAAAAAGAGTTTCTAACTTTTTTGATACAAAACTGAGGATTTTTAAATAATATAAGATATATATATATATTTATTAAAATTATCATATAAAGAAAATTATTTTCATAAAAAGGAAATTAAATTTTAAATCATAACTTGAAAATTATTTAATGCTTATTTTTTCATAATTTTATGAGATAATTGATTTTTTTTTCGCAAAATAGTAAAATATAGTAAGCATACACAATACATATTAGGGAATAATTATGATTTCAAAATAATTTAATAATTTATATAAGAAAATACACAACCAAAAATAACATATTTCATTATCATAATTTATTTTAATTAATAAAAATTATTTTCCAAACCAATAAATAAATTTCCAAAAGTTTAGAATAAAAGTTAAGTGTTTAAAAACAATATTTTTGTGGGAAATTATATTCCCAAGAGAAAAGTAATATAAAATAATGGTGTTAACTTATAAAACATTAAAATATCAAAAAAAATCTAAAATATGAAAAACCATGAACTGAAACCACGAGTAAGCCAGTGATTTTTCATTTTATAGAACTTATATTTCCAAGTACTATGTTTAGAAATTAATAAAAAAAAATTCCCATTTTTCTATAAAAACCTAACCATTATCCCATTACTATTCATCCCAAATCCTTTGAGAAATAATTACCTCTCATTTTATCTCTACAAAATATCTCAAAGGACATTGTAAGGTTCTAATGTTGTCATCTCCAGCTTTAAGAGAATGCATTTCTAGGTAAAGATTTTCACCCCTCCACTTTCTTTTTCAATTGAAATTCTTTGGTTATAATATCATATACGTTATTTTTATTATACTATAATTCTTGAAATTTTATGTTATTGTCGTCCATTTTATATATTTTTAATGAGATACTACTTATTTCCACCCATTATAACTTTTTACTACGTTGTTATTATTCCAATGTAAGGGTTTCTCAAACCTCATATCTCCATTTAAATTGAAATACTTTTGTAATAATATTAATTAAAATTATTTTTCAAATACTTATATGTATTTAATTATATATTATCCTCATCATTTTGTTATATTGTTAATGATATATTACTTATCCCTCTCATTGTAGCCTTTTCTAAAGCTGTTATTATGTCAAAGGGTTCCTAACCTCTTCTTTTCCATTATTTAGAGTCTTTTTAATTATATTTCATGTAAATGAGAAATATTATTATGGTTTATTATTATCAATTACTTATTATATTATCAATAACATAACACTCTTTTCTCTCATTACGCCACCTTCATAAGAAATTATAATTCTCAAACTTTCTATAGTTGTAAAACTATCCAAAAAATTTAGTAAAGTAAGGTGTGAGTTGTTTTCCTAGAAATGAAATATCTTTCTGCATAAAATAATATGATGTAAAACTAGTGTTACAGACCTAGGGGTGAAAATATTGAAAAGGTATATTAATCCAATCTTTACTCTATTTCATGAGTAGTGGACATGACTGAATACTTGATTTATCACTCCCAAGGTATATGGTTTTTAGGATTTACAATCTCTTTATAAACTATTATGAATGATTTAACTATAAATACATTAGTAACACACCTTTATAAATACATGTATTCATCTACTTAAACAAATTTTCCATCCTATCATTTTTAATTATCCAATAACTATAATTCTCTATTCATCACTTTATTTGGGATCTTATTTGAATATTCTAAATCCCTAGATATTTCTTATGTAAGAGAATAAATTCAACCTAGTTATCATTATTAACTCAATGATTTGGGAAAAATATTTTAATACCGTATATTCCTATGTCCTCTATGGGATAATCTCATAATAAAATACTCATTTAGAATTTATAATAGTATTTATGTTGTTTACTTCTTGAATATTATTACTCATTATAATTTATTATGTGATGTAATGCATTGACCTTTTATATGTAGGGTGGGACATAGAATTATATATTCCCTTAGTGCATTGGTAGGTCTCATAGGACAACTAATATAGGTTAATGGGAGTGTCTTTAACCCTTATGTATGGTGTCTTGGAACAAGTCCTCATTGATATATTTATGATGTACAAAATTATTCATTCCTAAAATTTCCATCAATATGAGATTTATTATTGATATACATGTGTTTATTTATAATTATGTTATCATTAGATATATTATGATCATAATTTGTATATTATTTATTCATTTATTCCTTCCATATTTATTTATGCCAATATTATGTCATGATAGCTTCCCCTATATGCTACAGATTACTAAGTGTCTAGGATCACGCCTTTAATTTTGTATCCCATATCCCCATCAAAACAATAAAGATTACTAAATTTGACATGAGTAATTCAAAGGATAAATAATTAACATTTTATTTATTTATTTTATTTGTTTTAGTACCATTTTTATAAACTAAACTACATCCCATGGATATTGGAGTTGGGGTGTTACAATTAGTATCATAAAAAGTTTTGATGAAAACTTAACAATAAGATTTAAGAAGAACATTTTCAGTGACATAATCCTATGATAAAACCTTAATATATTCTATAAATATTTATAGATTACCTAACATGTATTTATAGTAAATTAATAACAGTTATATACTATGATTTATAATTCATAAGTGTTATTCATTTTCTAATTCAATATATGTGATAGCTTGGAAACAACATCTAATGGTAATCATGTTATCACTAGTATTCAGTGTAGTGATTTACCTCCCAATAAAATCAATGATTTTGGTGTTTGATTAGGGGAAATTTTGAATATATTAGGGTAGTTAAGTTGGTTTATGAAAAATAATATAACCTATATGGAACAACCAGTTTCACCTCATCAGAGTGTAATAAATTCATATCACTTCATGTGGCAGAAAAAGTTAACAAAAATAGAACAAATAATAAAATAGATATCTTTAGATGTTTTGATGTTACAAAATTATGAGGATTTTTTAATAGTTTTTTATTACATCACAGGTTAATAAGATTAAGGTTTATCATATGGTAAAATAAATAGATATACTTTTTTGGGTTTTTCATGATTAATGTATTTAATGATATTTTTTGAAATTTTAGTGGATTTTAGGATGAATACATGATTGAGGTATAGATAAATTTTTGGGTTGGTACGTGATTTGATATTGAGCCTGTTATAGTTAATTAGGAAATTGGATTAATTGATTTTTGGAATATAGGATGATAAATATAGATAACTTTGTGGATTGTAAAGTGATAAGGTAATTGAGGATATGTGGGGAATAAATTAATATATTTTTGGGAGTATATATGATTAGGTATATATTGATTTAATTTATATTTTATATAGTTTTAGGGATAATTTTTAAGTTGAATATTAGAATAATATACTTCCATGATTTTTGGGCTTATAATTCTATGAGAAATATCATGGTAAATTTCAGTTTAATTACTTTAAGAGATTAAGTTATTGATAGTATGAGGATAAAAAATAATAAATAATAGGCTGTACTGAAAGTGTTATGTTAGTATAATTTAATGTATCTTGGATTGAAATAATGATTTAAAAGGGTAAGATAATTATGAATGTTTTTTAAATTAATATGTTAATTTATTATCATCATAACCATTTGATTTATAGTATTTGGTTGAAAAAAGACCATGAAAATTAATCTATGAAATGTATTCCATATATCTAATATAGATAGTATATTTGGAAAATTGTTGTGACAAATAAAAATATTAACATATGTATGTTATGAGGTAAAATGTTAGTTTCCTAATGTTAACCAAGATAATAAGATTTATACTTTGAAATTATATCACGAGTTATGAATATATTAACAATACCCTCATATATTTTCATTGGGGGAAGAAATTAAAATTATGAGGAGGTAATTTTTTAATGGCGTATAATATAACACCCAAGAAAATTATAGTATGGAATGAACATAATTTGTTATATAGTATTTAATTACAAATAAAAGATATAAATTTACTATAGACACTATAGATAATAATGGACAACAGTCGATGAAAATTAATTCAAGTACAATATTTATGTCTCCAGACTCATATTCTCTAAAAAAATCACATTTATAATAGTAAAATGAAAGAATAATACATGACATATAATAAACATATTGAAAAAGTGAATTATTGTTTAGGGGATAAAATTTATAGGAAGTAAATATTTCCATTACATATGTCGGTAATTATGATTGTTATTTATTATAATCATTGAGTACTATGACTATTGAGTATCATAACCAACTGTAATGTAGTTTTTATAAAGTGACCATTAAGAATAATGTATATTAAGGGCAATAACAAGGGTTAATTATCACATAAGGGAGGAACCATGGATTTGAACAGTAGGAAAATCTGTTATGAAGTCCATTTATCTGCTCTTGGGAAAGTGGTAGCATCACTGGGTTTTTCCCTTAACCAAGACCAAAAAAAATTTAAATAGATAAGGTTGTAGTAGAATCCTTTGTAGGAGAAGTTTAAACTAGTGAGATCAAGACTAGATCAATGTTGGATGAACCACCACATGAAAGTTACACCATTTTACACCTCACTCTTAGGGATTAGTATAGTGTGATAAGAGTTTATGTATCTATAGGTTAATATGTATTGAAGTTTAAATTATTTTAGAGATTAAATAGTGGTTACTCTATTTTTATTGAATGTATCACCCTTTATATAAACATTTTAATACCTAATAATCTCAAATAATAAAAAAACACTTCAATTATAAAAACTTATAAATTATATTATTGCATTATAATTGTAATACACATTATAATATAGAAAATACTAATTACTTACATTTAAAATAATAGATAAAACTAGGACCATAAAATAAGTAATGATATGGGGAAACACTATAATCTTGAACTTTGGAGGTTCATACTCTAAAAATGAATAACAATTATATGAGGAACATTAATATTATGATGAAAAAATAGTAGTGTACATAGTACCAAAGAGAAATATATGAATTATCTTAGGATGTTATAATGAAGTGTATATATAAGGGTTAATATGACTATTGGAATCTGACTATTGGAATTATTTGACTGTTAGAATATGATCATTGGGATTTAACCATTGGAATATGATCATTGGATATATGATCGTTATAATGAAATAATTACTCATTCAAGTGCATAATAAAATTAATAAAACCATTTTGTAATAATATAATTAATAATTAAATAAATTTATATTGATACATGAATAGTAAAATAATTACACACATGACTTTAAACAAAAATAAGATTTACTGGAAGATAGAGTTTATAAAATTTTAGAGAAAAAAACATGATTTTGGAATATAAAGAGTTTTATTTCAAAATTAAAATTATTATAAAAATGAAATTATTTTAATTAATAATAAATTAAATTTGAAACTAGTATATTGGAATTATGCAATGGTTATTTTTCATAATTTTTTGAGAAAGTCAAATTTTTCACTAAATAGTAAAAAATAGTATGCATATAAGGTATGTATTATAACATTATTATGATGTATAAATGATGTGATAATTGGTATAAGAGAATACATGACAAGAAATAACATATTTTATTAATATGATTTATTTAAATTAATAAAAATGACTTTCTAAATAGATTAATATCCTTTCAAATGTTTAGAATGAAAATTAAGGTTTTAAAAACAATATTTTATGGAAAAATAATATTCCCATTATAAAGTAATATAAAATAATAGAGTTCAGTTATAAAACATTAAAATATCAAAAATTTGCCTTAAATTTTAAAACCATAAAATAAAACAACATGTAAGATAAATGTTTTTCATTTTATGCAAAAACTATTTCTAAAGACTATGTTTAGAAATTAATAAACAAATTCCTCCCATTTGATATAAATACCCACCCATTCTACCATTCACCTTAACTCAAAATCTTTTTATCACAAATCATATAACATTTTATCTCTCGAAAGTATCTATAATGATTTTACAAGGTTTTAAGGTTCTCATCTCAAGCTTTAAGATGTTGCCTTTAAAGGTATGGGTTCTCACTCATCTTTATTTTTCAATCAAAATCCTTCTTTTATAATATAAGTTTTTTGTTTTTATTATGCTTTGATGATTTAAATTTTATTTTATTATGATCCATTTTATATATTTTTAATTATATATTACCTATTCTCTATGATTATAATTTTTTCTTAAGCTGTTATTACACCAAAGTAAGGGTTTCCAAATCCTTATCTATCATTTTAAATTGTAATCCTTTTGTTATAATGACAATTAAAATAATTATTTTATATGATTACATTCTTTTAATTCCATGTTATCATCATAATTTTTAAATATTTTTAATGAGATATTACTTATTTCCTCTCATTATATCATTTTCCTAATTTTTTATTAGGTTGAAGTACGGGTTCCCAACCTCTTCTTTTCCTTTATTTCATGACTATTTTTAATTATATTTAATTTCAATGAGAAATTATATATGATTCATTGTTATAAATTCATTATTATATTATCAATGATATATTACCATTACCTGTTATTATACAACCTTCATGATCAATTGTAATACCCAAACCTTCCATATCCATAAAACCATCCTAATATTTTATTAATGTAAGGAATATGTGGTTTTCCTATTAATTAAATTACTATTTGGATACAAAAAAGTGGATATAATACTAAAATATATGCACCTGAGGGTGATAAACCAATAAAAAGGTGTGTTGGGTATTTACCCATTCTTCACTCTAGTGCACGAGTAGTGGGCCTGATTTCCCACTGAGTATGATACTCTCAGGGGATATACTTTTGATGATTTACATGCCCTTTAAAAATAATTATAAAAGATTTATCCACTGTATCACTATTATATTTACTTTTTAAATACATGTATTCAACTAACTAAATAAATTTACCATATTAGTCTTAAAAAGTTCCCAATAACTATAAATTCCATATTCCTCACTTTCTTTGGGTACTTATTTGAACATTTTAAATCCCTAGTTATTCCTTATATAAAACCAAGGATTACACCTAGTTATCCTTATTAATTAATTGGTTAGGGAATAGTATTTTCATGCTATATATTCCAATGTTTTCTATAGGATAATCATATAATATAAGTCTCATTGGGAAATTATGTTAGTGGTTATGTTGTTAATTTTTGGAAAATTATACCTTGTAATCATTTAGTATGTGATAGAATACATTAGAATTTTATATGAAAGGTGTGATCCAAAATTATATATCACCTCAGTGTGATAGAAGGTCCCATGAAACGACTAATATAGTGTAATGGGAGAATCCTTATTCTTTATATATACTACTTTGGAACAAATCCTCAATGATAAGATGTCGGACATTATACATTTAAAACATTTCGATCTATATAAGATTAGTTATTGATATCCATATTTTTATTTATTTTCATGTTATACATGGATATATTATTCTCATAGTTCTTTGTTATGGAATTATTTTTTTATTAATTTCTTCCATATTTATTTCTTCCATGCTTATTCTTTGAAAACTTCCACTGTACGCTACCCTATACCAAGCATCAAGTATTACCCCTCAAATTTTGTTTCTAATTTCCCCAAAAACCATGAATATTACTATTTATTACATAATTACTTTGAAGGATAAATAAATAATGTTTTATATATTCACTTTATGTATATTAAATTTTCAATGTAATATAATATTGATTAATATATACAGCTCCAAAGACTTATAAACTACTGGATCCTGTGAAATGTGATCTACATATTTTATACCATTATAATAATATAACCACTATATCTAGGTTACTGGAGTTGGGGTGTTACACTGTTTATCACACTAATGTAATATATCTACCTAAATCTTTCTGAGCTCCTCCAATATAAACATCAATGATAAAAATTATTTCTTTGATTATGTTTCTTCCACATACTCTGCTTCCATTGTGAATAAAGAAACCATTGGTTTTAACCTTGAAATTAAAATAATTTACATTAACCTGAATGTGAAAAAATAACATAATATACTCTTAGGAGTTTCTAAATATCCCCTAGAGTATATATCGACATATCCCTACAACAAATCATCAACCCCAAAGCATAAGGTTGTATATTTTTTCGTTTAAGATACTAGATGATCCTTTTCATGAACTCACAATGTTCTTTCCTTGGATTCACTATGAACCAACTAATTAATCCCACTGAAAGTGATTTTTAGAGAGTTAACACCATGTCATGCATTAAAATACCAATTTCTGATTTAATAGATATTTTACTATATATTTTTCCCCATCTACCATTTTTAGTGATTTTTCCTTGGATAATTTGAGTCAACTGGTTAATAGAGTTGAGTTCAACATACATTTATAAATTTTTAACCTTTCAATAATCTTTTGAATGTATTCCCTCTAATATAACACTAAACTATTAACTTCATTATCCCTTTAAATTCTCATCCCAAATATTTTTGTAGCTTACCTAATATTTTTCATCTCAAATCCTCAAGAAATATCACTTTCTAGCTCTTATATACTCTTCGTTTCTAGACTTGTCAAGATCATTTCATCCATATACAAGAGAAAGAGGATGAAAATCATATTCTCAAATTCCTTCTAGTAGAAATAGTGATCTACATTACTCCATATTAAACATTTATATACCATGAATATGTTGAACTCCCCGTACCACTATCAAGGTTGCTTCATGGCGCGATTCCATTTTTAAATCCATTTACTCTATGTGAATTTTTTTGATAGAAATCATTATGAGCACTATCAAAATATTATTGTGCTTAAATACTAATAAGAATATTATAGGGAATCCAATCCCTTCCTTCTGCTAAAAAACCTTAACAACCATATTCTTCTTGTTACTATTCCTACTAAAAACATCTTTTTTTTTACTTAAAGACAAATTTATTCTCAAGTACATTTTTTCTCTATGGTAGATTCATTAGATACAAGGTATCATTCTAATGGAATGAATCCGAATAATCTTTTATAATTAACTTGCACTTTCTAGAATCACTGAAACTCGTCGATTCTTATGGGATATCACCTACTCCTCATTCCATTAAAAGTAAGTAGTGAATGTGTTGAAAAAAAATATGAACTAACCATCTAACTGTAGTAAATATATATAATTTTTCCTAGGGTTATGATCTTTATGGTACCAAAAATTATATAGATTAAACTTGTGGTACTTTTTACCTAAGCCTCAGTATTCTCAGAACTCCCAGGTACATCTTCCATTGGATTAACATTCGAAATTTTTGTACCCCATGAACGCTAAAAAATTTGTTCCCTTTAATATATTCCTTCCTGTAAAATTTAATATGATTTATTTATTCATTATTCTCAACTAACGTTTCCACCATGTTATGGTATTTCCACAAGAACATCTCATTGAATAGAACATTCTAGATTTTGATGATTCATTTCTTGTTATCATACCAAAGTTTGAATCCAATGTTTTCATAAATATATCCCATAATGAAACATGCATGAGTTTTATATTTGATTTAATATATTTCATTGGAATAAACATGGATATATACTAATGTTTTTAAAACCTTTAGGTATTTAACTTCCACTAGTTTTCTAGAACATAACTGTTTTGGAATCTTCTACCCCATTTGTGTTGAATTATTTTGATCTACTAAGTATAATAAATGGTGTAATATTTCCACCCAAATATAATTGTATATTTCATAATTTAACCTCATGATTATTTTATATTAATTTCCAATTCATTTTCTCAACTACACCATTCCACTCTAGTATCCTAGGAACAATATTTTACATCATAATTCTTATATTATATTAGTTGTTCCAGAAATACATTCCAATATAATCAACACCATTATCAGAATATTATAAATTTGGATTCTATCCAATTTATTTTCCACTATGTAATTATATTGAAATTACACTTCAAAAAAAATAGATTTATATTTCAAGAAGTAGACCCACACATTTCTTGTTAAATAATAAATCAAAGTAACAATGACATGAACTAACCAAGGACACCCCTAAGCTGAGTACCTAATTCATACCATGCTATACTTGTGGCATGTTCTTAATCACCCATGATATGAATCTAGTTACTAGAGTGTCTTAGGTTGGTTCAGGACCGAAAAATTATAAAGATCCTCTCTAAGAATGAGTAGGGGAAGGTCCCCAAAAATCTATGTGAACAAGTTATAACCAATTAGATCTAGCTTCCATCCATTCAAATTGAATGATACCTTCCCCTGATATATAAGTATTAAATTTTCAAAATATATTATTTTAGTGTTATACAGCTTTGGTAAGCCCTTTGGAGCTATAAATTTTGTGTTATTCTCACCGAGATGGACAAGATGATAATACTATAACTCTAGACTTTTAGAAGGGGTTGAACCACTAATTATTCCTCCATTTTATCTTTTGGTTATATATAGTGTTTAATCATTTAATCCTATTTATAAAACCATGGATCATTAAGTAGCTTTCCATACCCCATCCATGAATCCTATTCTGTAACCTACTTTATCAATTTAACAAATGAAAATTAATTTATTTCATCGATCTAGTATGTGATTTTAATTTTCATGTTCAAGAAAATCCCATTAAATATATATATATTGATATATACATTTACCATGACTTTAATATCCTCATAATTTTCTAAGTGTACTTTATCAATCCTTACTATTATATAATTAACCATGAATCCTTGCTCCTCCATCGAATGGAATGACTATCCAAATTCAATCATCCATGATTCTGCCTAATTTTTAACCCTCAAAAACAAGATTCTTCTACCTTTATATAAATTTACCAAATTTAAACATCTCGAATCTTCCCTTACAATGTTAAACCTATGATCCCTACAATCCTTCTTGACATTCCCTCTTTTCCTGTAGTGTCATTATATAGGACTAGATTTGGTTGATTTACCATGAATCCTATCTCTAGAATTATCTTCAGATGAGGTGATCGTCCTCTACCTCTTATTTTCTTAATTATTCTAGTAATGGATTATAATTATACCCATCTGAGTTCTTCATTAAAAATTATGTTTATAATGTCCTCACAAACCAATTAATTTTTATTACAAGTGTTTCTTATGATAGTTACCAATCTATCTCATGAGTTTAAAAGTGATGATAATAAAATAAGTACACAAAAATATTTCAAAACCTTGACATTAACCAATTTAATCTATTATTTAATAATGTTAAAATATTAAGAAAATAATTCCTTACATTACTTGAGTTAAGATGAATCCATAGTTAAAAGTAATTATATGGCCTCCTCCAGGGTACTTTCAATTATCTAGGAGTTTTAACAAAAGTTTGTGTTTAACATAACCTAATAAAAATAAATGGTTTATCTCCACTGTGAGACATGTTTCAACTAGTAGTAAAGTATTGAGGAAATCTAGGTTTAGGTTTTTAAGATCAGGTGTTCTAATCACGAGATAAATAAACTACATGTTAATGTAGTTGGAAATACCCACCTACCTTCAAATATAATGTTATAATAACATCTAGGCTATGAGAAGAGAAATAGGATTCCTTACTAGTAGAATATCCATAAGATAGGATACTATGAATCCAATGGTGATGGATATTGAGATTTTATAGAATAATGGGAGACTAATAAATAGAATTTATTAAATTATATTTTGGTAATCAAGATAAATTATTAGAAAATAATTTTGTTTTGTTGTATAAAATGAAAAGTCATGAAATATCAACATTATCACCGCATTCATTTTTTTTGATAATGTTAGCCTCCTTTCTCTCAGTAACTTCCCGGAGTGGTACATGTGATTTCACATTGTACTATACCATGAATGGAAGTCTTAAATGATAGAGTAACCTATTCTTTAAACACATGTTAATTAGGTGATGGAGGAGCACCTCTCTATCTAATTGTGACACTCAGATGATATGATAGATGCCCCATGTTTAATTTTATTATCTATGTATAGTGAACTCTATATGCTACACAAAACTATGGATGCATACTCAATATTTTCTCAACTACATGATCTCAACCAATATATGGCTAATCAAGAGTGGTATAATATATTTTTTAAATTTTTCATGTGAAATGTTACAGAAGGATTTCTAGTCAGAACACATGAATTCAAAAAGATTGGCTACATTGATCATTTAGAAATCTTGAGATTTAAGATACCTGATGATTTTCTTACAAATATGGTATTTTTTCCCTCCAAAATATATTTTATATATTTATTTTTAAATTTTAATATGAAATATATTGATATTTCACTCCTAAACCTTCTTATCCCGATTCTTTAAAATGATAAGGACCCGAGGCCTGAAAAACAAAGAGTCCTTTTGGTGAATAATAGGAAGAGAAAGGAAAACGTTCCCAAGACTCACTCTAAGTCTAAGTATTCTATGAAAATATCTTACTAGAATATGGTGATGAAAAATAAGGAAAATAAACAAAAAGAATAATATTTTTAATGTGGAAAGAAGGGACACGGGAAGAGGAATGACATCGAGGTGAAGAAGAAAGGGGACACTTCAAGTGAGTTTTTTTTATAAAAGTTAACTTATATATATCTATCTGTTGGGTATTATATAAATCTTTTCATTCTCACATTTTCATCCAAATATTTAGGATGCTTTCATAAGTTAAGGTGGATTTTTTCTCTTCAAACAGAGAAAAACTAATTGTACTGGCTCTGAACACTATAAAAAACAGTAGATTGTCAGAAATTATTTAGAGGGGGTTATACACAATCCACTATAAGTTCATTTTATATATAAATTAGTGGGGTGTTATGTACATCCCACACTAATAATCAAATTTATAGGTGGTTTGTGAATCCTTTATAAAAAATTTGACAATTATTTTGTTAATATTCAGTTAAACATTATAGGAGGGTGATTGATAAATTAGGGGAGGTTAAAATACCACCCCTAAATTTGTGTCTCAAAATCAAGTAGAAGAATTTTAACTTCCCCAAAATTATTAAATTAATTATAGGGGGTTTTAAAACCCTATCAAATAAATTCTCCTAATTCTCACCCAAGTTTACAATCGATTCCCAAAAATCACCGCTAAAAATATAAGATGGCCACTTTAGTGGCAGTTCTCAATAACAATCACTAAATCATTTAGAGGGGGTTATAACCCCCTCTAGTCACAATGGGAGGGGTCTTCAAGGGATGGGTAAGGGGAACATGAGAGAGGGGTGGTGGACCAATGGAACAAGAGGGGGAAATAAGATATGGGTGGAAGAGTGTGATAATTTTCAAAAAAAAATACAAATTGAATGAAAATTTCAAATTTATGGGAGATTGATAAATTCAGGGAGGTTGGAATACCACCCCTAAATCTGTGTCTCAAAATCAAGTAAAAAAATTTAGTCGCCCCTAAGTTATTTTATTAATTAGATGGGGGTTTTAACACCCTATAAAATAATAATTTCTAATTATCACTATAGTTTACCATCAACTCTAAAAAATTGCCGCCAAAAATATTGGATTCCCACTTTAGTGGTAGTTTACCATAACCATAACTAAATCATTTATAAGGGGTTATAACACCCTTCAATAGAAATGGGTGGGGTCCTGAAGGTCGGGGTAAGGGAAACATGAGATTGGGTGGTGGACCCATGGAATGAGAGGGGGAAACTAGAGAGGGGTAGAAGGGTGTGAGAATTAAAAAAACAAATTGAATAAAAATTTGAAATTTATGGGCGATTGATAAATTAGGGGAGGTTATAATACCACCCCTAAATTTTTGTCTCAAAATGAAGTAGAAGGATTTTTACCCACCCCCAATTTAGTAAATTAATTAGAGGGGGGGGGGGGGGTTAACACCCTATAAAATAACTGCTTCTAATTCTCACCTTATCTTACCATCAGTTCCCAGAAATCACTACTAAAAAAATAGAATAGCCACTTTAATGGCAGTTTACCATAACCTTCACTAAATCCTTTAAAGGGGGTTATAACCCCCTCGCAATGGGAGTGATCATAAATGAAAGGGTAAGGGGAACATGAGAGAGGGGTAGTGGACCCACAGAACGAGACGGGGAAAAAGAGAGGGGTGGAAGAGTGCGAGAATTTTCACAGAAAAAATAAAAATTAAAAGAAAATATCTAATTTATGTGCAATTGATAAATTACAATAGGTTAGAATAACACCCAAAAATTTGTGTCTGAAAATCAAGTAGAATAATTTTCAGTTGTCCCTAAATTAGTAAATTAATTAGAAGGGGTTTTAACAACCTATAAAATAACTGATGCTAATTATCACCTTATTTTACCATCGGTTCCCAAAAATCACTGCTAAAATACAGTATGGCCACTTTAGTGGTGGTTTACAATAATCGTCGCTGAATAATTTAGAGGGACTTATACCCCTATCCAATCCCAATGGGAGAGGTCCTGAAGGGAGGGGTAAGGGGGACATGAGAAAGGGGTGGTGGACCTGCATAATGAGAGGGGGAAACCAGATATGGGTGAAAGAATGTGAGAATTTTCAAAAAAAAAACAAATTGAAAGAAAATTTCAAATTTATGGGTGATTAAGAAATTAGTGGAGGTTGGAGAACCACCCCTAGTTTGTTATCTCAAAATCATGTAGAATAAGTTTTAGCTACCCCATGAAATAGTCAATTAATTAGAGGGAGTTTTAACACCCTATAAAATAAATGTTGCTAATTCTCACCCTATTTTACAATCAGTTCCCAAAAATCACCATGAAAGGTATAGGATGACCACTTTACTATTGGTTTACCATAACCATCATTAAATTCTTTAGAGGGGGTTGTAACCCCCTCCAATTGCAAAAAAACTCACTCAAATGATTTTTTTAGTGAGGATACAAACACCTTACCTTGAAATAATGAGTGGTTCTAGTTTTAATAAATTATTATTATATGCCAAGTGTTACCGAAACAATTATATACATGTCTAGTTTACACATGGATGGATTTATATTCAAATTTGAAAATAAAATTGGATACTTTTAAAATGATAATATTTTTTATGGTATAAAACACCTAAATAACAATCCATATGTACTAGAATACAAAATACAATGTTGGAAATTGATAACGAATAAAGTTCACACCACTCATTTCAAAACATGTTGTGGCATTACTAACATGGCCATGCAAATTAGAATATATTGAAAAAACTATATCATGATGAGTATTTATATTCATTTGAACTAAAACCACTTGAAATATGTCAAACAATTTTACAAGGGAAAATGATCAAACTTCTATTTGGTGTAAATGGTGAAAGGTAAATATATTTACTTCGATTCGTTTATACTAATGTTTGTAGATCCTTTCCAGTAGTAACTATAGGTGGATACTCATACTTTATTACTTTTATCAATCACTTGTGTAGATATGGATATGTCTACATGTCGATGTATACATCCAAATATTTTTTAGAAATTGAATGAGTTTAACAATGGAGTAAAGAATCATCTTGGTAAGAAGATAATGAAGCTTCAATTGAATCATGGAGGAGAATATCCAAACCAAGAGTTCATTGAATACCTATGAAAGTTTGAGATCTTATATGAACTCACTCCTCCATATAAACCATAACGGAATGGTGTTAATAAATGGAGGAAACATACCTTATTGGATATGGAGAGTTATAAAAATATTCTATTATCCTTTTGGGGATATGAATTATTGGATCCGGTACAAATAATAAATTGAGTGCTAACTATTTTATAAAACTGTATTCTATATGATTTAATGTATAGGAAGAAAAATGTTTTTTATATACTCATGTATAGGGAATACAGGTGTTTCTTAATGATACTTATGGAAAAAAACTAACGCACAGGGGAATGAAGTGAATCTTCATAGAATATCCAAAGGAAACAAGTGGATGTTATTAATATGAACCCTAAAAAATAAAGGTTAATGTTGAAAGAATAACCATGTTCCTTGAGAGGGAAAATATCCCCAAAAGGTATTGTGGGAGAAATATTGTATTTTATTGAGTTGATGCTAAAGATAATAAGAGTCGAAAAAATAATAAATTCCACAAGATCCCATGAAAGAGGATTTTTTAATGTCCCCTGATCTTGCACTCTTTCACTTTTCCAAAACGGGTTGGTTATGAGACCTCAATCACACCTCTGCATACACCAGAGGATACAGACTAACAATGGGTGTGCGGAATTTATAGTGTGGAGATTATAACATGTGGTATAAAGGGTCATGGTAGTAGAGAATAAAGCATATAAATTAAATAAATAAAATTATAGACATAGAATAAAATAATAAAATTCAATTGAATAATCCAATAAATAATAAAAAATAATGTAATGACATGATAACATGTAACTAAATGTCATGCTAGAATCAATATAAATAAAATACTAACAGACTCAAATAACTACTAAAAAGTCCCTGGTCACGATCCCCATGACAATCCCACCTCTAAACTCCAACCTATCCAGCAATCAAACAATCAACATCAAAGACCTTTACCTTGTCCAAACCAACATCCATGTAATCTTCTCGGGTACCAAATGGCTGCATGAATAGGGTGTGAGTATAACATAGTAGGTTGACATCACTATGTATAAACTATCCCAACTAATAAGAAGTCAATGCAATAAAGTGATAAAAATTTGTGTTAATTAATTAAACAATTAATAAAATACAACAACCTACTTCTGCTCCATGCTGAAATACCTATGAACATGTCTTCTAACCATTCCAACCACAACTATATAACTATAGAAAAATAACCAACTTTGGTGTCATGCCAGAATATATCATAGCATGTCTTATGACCATGTCAACCACTACTATATAACCATGGTATAGTCTCTACGATCATGGTCAAAGACCTATATGAATTAAAAAATATGGTTCAAATCCCTCTAAGCATACATCATGGGACTGAGAGCATTCTCTCTATAAGCATTATAACATGGTAATGGGCCGATCTTTCTCAACATTAGCATTAAAACATATAAGTGTGCATTTTTAGGGATGATCCTGATATATAAGCATTTCAACATGGGACTGGACTGAGCCCACTCAATATCAGCATTATTGTATATAAGTGTGTGTGTTCCAGGGATTATCATGATATATAAGCATTTCAACATAGAACACAAATCCTATCATAAAACATTAATATCATAATATCACATCATAAATATCAATAATTAATTTTACAAATTACCATTTTTATTTCATAAACCACTTGAAATTTAAATCATAATTTATTAATAGTCATAACAATTAGAAATAACCCAAAACTTAGGGATTATATATCAAGTAATCACTTATGGTCTCCTGGTATTCTAAACACACATTAATCCATTATCCAATTCAATTATAGTCATGCTTTACTGACCCAAAAGGTAACTATAAGACAGGTCATAAGCCAATTGAAACCAAAGGACTTCAAGGAATAATCTCATTAATTATTTAATTTTTTTGGGCACATGTTACATTAGCATAATAATAATATTTCTTAATATTGGAAACTATCAAAACATGGTGTTAAGATTTAGACCCCCTAACTTTAACTGATCATCCAACAACACTTCCAATGGAAAATGACAATGAGGAAGAAGGTGTGGATAATCACTAAGAAAATCCTAGATCAAAGCAGATCAAGATCAAAACCAAAATTGCACATGGTCAAAGAATATTTCTATAATAGTTGGGTAACTAAGTGAGAGAACTAAGAAAAATGATCAAACCCACTTACCATAGATCAAAGATGTTATCAGAATGTATTAAAGAAAGGTTGAGACTCCAAATTTTCCTTAGATTATTTTTTAAAAAACACCGAAATATTACAAGACATATAATCTATTTACATGGTGTGTAAATATTCTGAAGATGTTTTTCATCCCATTTTCAATTTAAACAACACAAATCCCATTTAATGCTTCTTAAATTACCAATAAAATATGAAAAACTTAACTAATTTACCTAGACTCCATCAATTCAAACAAGAATACATCTCTTAACTTTAATTCATTATCCTAAAAAAGGCTCTCCTTGCGGATCATCTCCTGTTTTCTCAAGTTTCCTCAAAACCTAAGAATTTTTTATTCAAATGATAGACATAAATGATTGAAACAAAACCAAAATAAAATTTAATGATAAACATAGAGATAGAAGTACCTAAAAAACATGATCTTACATCCATAGCACCATACAACAACTCATCCCTAGGCATCTCCATGCATCACTGTGAGGTCTCAGCAAACAAGTATGGACACTGTGTTTGCACGTCAGACTCCCTCTCCTAGGTATCCTCCTAAAATTTCCCATTCTACCACTACAATCGAACTAACAATATAGTCCTACCCTGAAAATATTTATAACTATGATCCACAACACATATGCGATGCTCCTCGAAGGACACATCACCACAAAGATTGAAATATTATATGCATAGCACATGGGAAGGTTTGGGATGATTTCTTCATAGCTAAAACACATGGAACATGTCATGCATGGCACTAAAGAACTGTGTAAGAGATAAATGACATGCCAATAGATAAATCCTTTCAACTATCTCTAATGGATCGACACACCTGGGCACTAGCTTTCCCTATTTCCTAATATGATATTTCCCCAACCTAGGATACACATGAAGGAAAAAATGATGACCAACCTTGGATTAAATAGGTCACATATTATGGTTAGAATAAAATTTCTTCCTGCTCTATGAGGTAACTAATAGATATCTAATTAACTGAACCAACTTAGATGTCTCTTGCATGAGACTAGGCCCAATAAGCGCTGACTCACCTGCCTCTAGGAAACAAAGAGGTGAATAGAACAACCTACCATACAAATCCTTAAAAGGTTCTATTTGAATCAATTCTTGGCATATATTATTACATGAAAACATCATGAGTGACATATGTTTACCCCATGAACCACCAAAATCCGAAACACAGGCTGAAAACATATCATTTATAATGAATATTCCACTCAGATTGAACACCAGTATATGGTTGATGGGTTGTTCTTAAAAGAACCCATGATCCCAGAGAAATCTAAATATCCATCAAAAACACGATTTAAAGAGAATATCTTTTTCTAAATCGATACTCCTAAAAACACCATGCAACTGGACCACATACCATATGTAAATGCTTCCTAGATCACCAACTATAAAGGTTTCCCAAATATGAAAGAAGTGGGATACCTTCATAAGTTGATCCAAAATCACACATAAGTCATCATTCTTATGGGTTTTCCAATGTAACTCTATAAAAAAAATCCATTTTTACATCATCCCATTTCCACTCAAGAATGGGAAACGGCTGTAAAAACCGAGTGGGCATCTGATGCTTAGATTTCAACCACTAACAATTGAAGCATCTAGCCATGAATCTTTCAACCTCTTTATTCATTCTTGACCACTAGTATTATATATGGAGATCAAGATACATCTTTGTTAAATGAGGATGAACTGCCCATCTAGAAGAATAAGACTCCCTCATCAGCTCCTCACATAAACCTGTAGGAACTCATAATCATCCATGAAAAATAAGATAATTTACATAGTTTATTGACCATCCTAATGGTGTCTCCCCACCATAAAATTTATCTCTCATAACTATTCCCTTCATATCATAAAACCTCTCAAACTTAATCAAATCCAAAATTATAGTTATAATAGATGTCGAAGTCTGAGCTACCCTTCCCTGAGAATCATGAACATCTAGATGCATGTTTGAAAACGTCCAATTATCCCTCAGTTGTCACAAGACTCCCATAATACCTTTGTGTATGTCTTTTAGATCAAATATTTTGAAATTATATTTCCATTTCCTAGTGTATAAGCCAATTCCATGTCAAAAGACTCCAGATACTTGATCCACATCCTCTGCCGAAGGATCAGGTCTCACTGAGAAATGATATACCTAAGGATCTTATAGTCCATGTATACCAAAAATCCCACACCCATGAGATAATGCCTCCAATATCTCATGGAATTTAACACTAATTATAACTTATGATCCCAAGTAGAGAAATTTATCACATGCATTCTTAGCTTCCTGAAGAAATAATTAACCACTCGATCCACTTGTATTAGAACCGCTTCGAGTCCAACTACAGATGTGTCATTGTACATGGTATCTACTTTACCCAACATAGGTAAAGTGAGGGTGGGTGTTGAGGTTATCACTCATTTCAGCTCTCGAAAATCTATCATATAAGAATCCGACCAAAAAAACTTCATACCTTTATTGGCCAGCCCAAACCTTGGTGCTTCCAAAAGGGAGAAATCATAGATAAAGCATAATTAATATCCTAATAAAACAAAAAATCTCTAAATCCCAAACAAGTTCTTGGGTTTTTCCCAATATACCATTATTGAAACTTTCTGCAGGTCCACTAGCACTCTTTTATCTGTGATTACATGAACCAATAAGTGAACATTGTTAATATAGAAACTACATTTGGTTATCTTGGTGTAAAGACGATTCTTTCTCAATGTACTAAGGATGATATCAAGATTTTTGACATGATTGAATGCTGACTGGGAGTACACCGGGATAATATTGAAAAAAACTAACACAAACTGGTCCAGAAAAGGATAAAAGATCATATCCATCAAATCCATGAATATATCCTGTGCATTAGTCAACCCAAATGACATCACTAAAAACTCTTAAAAACCATACATGTTCCTAAAATCATTCTCATGTATTTCCATTGTTCTCACCCTTAACTGATGATACCCCAATCTCAAATAAATCTTGGATAAGATTTTATCACCTCTCAACTAATTGAAAAGATAATCAATGCATGGAAAAGGATACTAGTTCCCTACCATCATTTGGTTCAACCTTCGACAATCCATACATAAGATAAAATATCCATTAGTCTTCTACAAGAAGATAATTAGAGAACCCCAAGGATAAGAACTAGTTAGTATGGATTATTTAGATTCTAGATCACCCAATTAAACCTCAAACTCATGAAGCTCTGATAGTGTTGTTCTATAAGGTTGTATAGAAACTTGTTCTGCTCCCGACACCAAGTCAATCATGAACTCGATCTCTTTATAAGGCGGTAAGTCATAGAACTTGTCAATAAATATGTAATAAAAATTCTCTCCCACTAGAGGAAAATAATATTATTGAATTCCACCATCATCTAGAGAAAGGCTATCTATCTAAGCCATGAGAAAATCCAATCTGCACTGAAATGGCCCTGCACGACCAGCCTAAATATCCCACTCACCTTAGTGAAAATAGCTCCCTCCTTCCAAATATAGAAAGATAACTCCCCTCCTGTAATAGTCTATATGAGATTTGTATAGGACTAAAAAAATTATACCAAGAATAAAGTTGAATCTTGTCATTTCTAGCATGAATGTTTCCAAAATAAATGGTAACCACTAATATCTAGATAACCCACCTTGAAACTTTTGATATTATCAGATCACACTCCCAACGATGATCTGATGTTCAAAGAACCATCCAAAATTTTTAAAATCCAAGACCAAAACATTTTCAAAAAGTGAATATAGAAAAGAATGAAATATTTATATATCATAAAAAACATAAGATAAGGTATGTGATATAAGAATTGTACCTCTGTCTGTATATGATATTGCATCCATGATAGCTAGAGTAGTTTGCATAATGAATAGATGACTTTTCCCTCTATCTTAAGATCTAGTCTAACTACCCTAGTCTATTTCCCTTGCCCAGTACTTCTTCTCATGCAATGGGGTACCAAATACCCTGCCTCGACCTAAACACCAAGTGGAAATCTAGATACCAGCTTGATGATGGGTAGTTGAGCTCCATACTAACTAAGGAGACTATCTTGAACCCCTATTACTAGTTTTCTATAGAAGGTTCACACAAAACCAATTAATATTACTTAGTATGATGCAGATACACCACTCAACTGTGGGGTAAGGACACTATGGGTTCCTGTGTCCAAACCTTCCACATTGATATCACTGAAACATAACATCATCTTAATATGGCTACTCACTTCTCTGAATTCTCTTCCCACTATTACCTTGGCGTACAATGTTATAGAAGTGATTTTTACCACTCAAAGAAGAGCTCCCAAATTTCTCTGCTAAAACAGTATGGTCGATAATTAGGTCCTCTATTTGATTCCCTTACATGATGAGTTCATGGATCATCACATCCTAAAAACATTTCAAATGAAAAATGTTTACATGAGACCTAATCTCATAGAAAATAACTTCCTAAGAACTTCTCCCCCTAGACAACTCATCAGCTTCCAAAGATGGTGAAAATAACTACAGGTCAGTGAAACATCTAGCATTGTACCAAACTAACCTTCACTCCTATGTAAGATGGATGAAATAATGAGATTTTTCAACCCTCAACATTTTAGTATAGAAATAACTCTAGAAATTATTCTCAAAGTTTTTCCAATGTAGCTCATCCTGCTGGATAGCTTCCTCTAGAATATCCTAAAAATTCCTGGTAGGTCGACGAAGAAAATATGCAGTAAGCTTATCCCTCTTATCCATAGGTGTCTCAAGATTCTTTAAGATCAGCTGTACTAATTTGATCCTTCCCCAATAAACATTTGTGGATTCTACATCTGAATCTCTCTTTTTATCTCATACATTGATGGACCAGTAAAAACATTTTCCATTTCCATGGATCACAAGACCCTCAAAAAGCTGTCATGATGCTGAACATCTATATTATCCTTATAAAAATGGAAATATTCAGTTTAGTTGTGTTAGGATCTTAGTGATTCATAATCTCCTGATTCACATGTAGAAGATGACAATGAGGCATTTTATCTATAAGAAAAACAAACACCATAGAGAACCGGCCAACAATATGGTTATCCTCAATAGGTTACTAGAATAGAGAACCACTAAATTCTGGTTTCTCTAAACATGAATTACAAGTTTTTTATCATGAAACATCAACTCATTTCATTTCTATAGTGAAATAGATATTTCATATTACTATTCAATAGGCATTTATATATCACATGTAAAAATAGATATACCTCTATCATGAATAATGCATGTCAATATATACCTATGTGCCCATTATAATGCATGTATTTTCATCTCACATGATATAGGGACATGAGTAAAAATATCAAGAACTAGAAACATTATAAAATAATAACCTCACAAAAATTGTAAATCAAACAAGGTGAAGTAACATCGACTGTAACAAGCACACATCACAAACATCAATACCATCCCTGGTTACTCGTATTTCCCCCCATACATGGATTAATTACTACCATTAGCAAGCTCTTTACCAAGTTACAACACATCCTAGTATTATTTCTACCATTTTCAAATAGTTAATAAGAAGAAAAGAATACTTTATCCTTTGATACCACTTTGTAATGTTCCTAGATATGGTACTCCCTCATGTGGCCAAAAAGGGTTGGTTATGAGACCTTAATAATGCCTCCCCATATACCATAGGTTTCTGACTATCAGTAGGGGTGTGAAATATATAGTGGGAAGACTATACTCCTGGTATGAAGTGTCATAGGATTAGAAAATAAACCATATAAATGAATGAAATAAATGTATAAACATAAAGGTAAACAACGATAGGATCCAAATAAATAATCCAAAAAATAATAAAGCAATAATTTAATAATGTGTTAGAATTTCACTAAATGTCATGATAGAAATAATATAACTAAAAGACTATAAGACTTAAATGTAGACTCAAAGACCCCTAATCCTGATCACCATTTCAGTCCTACCTCCAAACTCTAACTCATCAAGTAAGAAAACAATCAACAACAAGGTACATGACCCTTTTTCAAACTAGAATCTAATGTTCTCGGGTACAAAATGGTGGCCTAAATAGGGTGTCAATATAACTCATTAGGCCACCACCACCATGTCTAAACTAACTAGTATGATAATAAGTGTATGAAATATTGTGGTAAACATGTGCATTAATTAATTAAATAATTAATAAAATAAAAAACCTACTTCACCTCTATGTTAGAATAACTTTGATCACATCTTAATACAACGACAACCATAACCATATAACCAAGGTAAAATAACCTACGTCAGAACCATACTAGAATATCTTAGAGCATGTCTTACAACTATGACAACCACTACCATATAACCATGGTACAGTCACAAAAATCTAAGTAAAACCCCTATAATAATTACAACATATGTGTCAAATCCCTATAAGAATTACTACATGGGATTGGGTAGAGATCATTCTCTATAAGAATTATTTCATGGTACTGGGCCGAGCCTGATCAATATCATGATTACAACATACAAGTGTGCATGATCTAGGTCTGTGCCTAATATATAAGCATTTAACATGATATTGGGCCAAGTCCTCTCAATATCATCATTATATCATAGAAGTGTGCATGTGTCAGAACCATGACTGATATTTTAGCATTTTAGTATAGAACACAACTCCTTCCATATAGCATGGATATCACAATATCACATCATAAATCTCAATGGTTAATTATGAGAATTACCACTTGTCATTTATATAGCACTTTCAATTTAAATCACAATTGGTTAACAATCCTGACAATAAGTAATAATACTCAAATTAATGATTCTATATCAAGCACCACCTAAGATATCATGTCATTCTAAACACACTTTAATCCATTATCCAATTGAATAATATTTTTAGTTTTATCACCCTATGGTTAACCATAATCCATGTTTGAATCCAATTGAAACAAAAGGACTTCAAGGAATAATCCCATTCATTATTAAATTGTTTTAGGAACACATTACACTGGCCCAATCACAATATTGTATAAACATCGAAGTTATTAAACCACAGGGTTATGATTTAGAACCCTACCTTTAAATGATGATCCAATAATGCTTCCAATAGAAAAAAACCATGAAGAAGAAGGTATAGATGATCACCAAGAGAACCCTAGATCAAAGATGATCAAGATAAAAACAAAAAATGTACACGGTTGAAGGATTTAAGCACAATGGTTGGACAACCAAGGGGGATAAGGATGAAATTGGACCAAATCCACTTACCAAGGTTCGAAGGAGGTATTATGATGTCCAAAAGGAAGGTTGTCACTCCAAATTTGTCTTGATGATTCCCTAGGGTCGAGAGGAGAATACTATGGAAAGATGAAATGAAAAATCTAAAAAAAACATACTTAAAAACAATAGGTTGAGTAATTACAAGGAATGTAATTTAGTTACATGTAGTGTTTATATTTTTAATAGGATATTCTAAAAAACCTATTGGATCAGATTATTTTATTAAAAACACCAGAACATTACAAGAAATTTAATCCATTTAGAGGATGCATAAATGTTCTAAAAATGATTTTTTATCCCATTTCCCCTTTAAACTACATAAACCCCTTATAAATATTCTGAACATACCAATAACCCTTGGAAAAATTAACCTATTTACATAGAATCAATTAATTCAAATAAGCATACAACCTTCAACTTTAAGTCATTTTCCCAAAGAAAGGCTCTCAATACAGATCCTTTCCAAATTTTATCAAGTATCCTCACAAAATAATAATGATCTTTTAGAAATGAGAGACATCCATGATAGAAAACAATATAAAGAAAATTTAACAAAAAACATAGAGAGATATATGTTGAAATAGTGGGTGCCCTAGACCCAACTATTATGTGATTTTGATTACCATATTGTGCATAGAGTTAAATATGCATGATGTCATCATACCATTATAGTGTAGAATTTTCTGCATCCACTATTTAAATGGTAATATCCAAATATTAATTGTCGTATCGAAAGGTTATAGTAGTTCCCAGGCTATAATGAGAATCTATAGATACTATGACATTAATCTCAAATATATGTTCTATGGTCTAGATATATCTTACTAATTTGACATAGTAGATGTCTGACCATCAAGTGCTGGGGGATCATAAGCATTGAGACTTCTTCTCATTAAGTTCACACTTGGTGATCTCTGGTAGTGAGATCATGAGGACTGACCCTCCAATAGGAACATGACATGTTTCAGGTGTCATTGGATGTTCCTATCTACGATCATGTGTAATGGTCTCCTGACTTGAGATCATTACCAATGTATTTCATTTGATTGCGTACTTTGATGCAAGACGAAAACCATGGCAATGAAGTCATGGCGAGGTAGTTTGTGTTGGGTGCGTTATTGGTGGCATGACATTGGTTGAATGGTCAAGAAAGGATTTGTCACTTTCTGGTTATGAAAGTAATATATCTTTGACCATGTTGATATAGATGGAAGTACCATTATAAGACCATGGCCATGGTAGTCGAGGGTAAATCCACCCAGTTACATCAACAAACAGTAAAGCATGAAAAGGGCTATGACACAAGAGTGCGTCCTACTTTATGAGATATTATAGACAAAGAGATTATATTACACAATGTGTGTTTGTAGGTTGGTTGTCACTGCTGTGACAATCCTTATTTCTTCAGGGGCCATGATGGGTTTCTAGATCCCGCTCTTTGTCTGTGAATACTATTCACATATGTCGAAATAAGGTCCTAGAGGGTCACACACAATAGCGTATTCAAGAATCTTCCCTATTCAGTTGAATAGGAGAATTGGACATAGTGGGCCCTGCCACAAGGGTCCGGGAATTGTCCAATGTTAAACGATCACTAATGCAATAAATAAATTCATATTATTCGAGTTTAGAATAATGAGTATTGGATTTATTTATTAAATGTATTTACGAGTTTTAAGTAAATACATGAAAAAATATTAATTGATGAATATTAAATTATTCAAGGTTCAATTAATATTTATGGGAGAGATGAGTCGGGTTAATGACTTAATTATTATCATGTAATATATTTTAATATATTACAAGTAAGTGATAATAATATTTATGGCTCAGTTTAGTAGTCATAAAATGTCGTTAATATTGCGTTAAGTATTCGGGGATGGCGAGGCGATACCGGATATTTTAATTGAGCACTATAAATAGAAGAGGAGGGGCATTTTCCAAACACTATTCATGGAGCTTATCTATCCTCTATTCTCTCCCACATTCAAGAGAGAGACACTCTGGATCCAAGGAGCTCGGATGGAGCTCTCTCTCGGGCATCGCTGGTGATGCGATGCGGTGGTTGTTGGAGCATCGAAGGCATTGTCGCAAATCCGCGCTAGTACCCAGATTACGACGAATGGCGCTCTAGTGGATTTCTTGAAGCACGTGTGGACGATCTAGAAGAATTCGACTTTGGATATTCAAGCAACGATCGCCAACGACGAGTAGACGTCGTGCGCAGATTCGGATCTAAACCAGGTATTTTACGGTTTACTTTTGTGCTTAAAATCCTCCCTGCGAGATCTTTGGCTTTGACTGGGCTTCTCTTCATCGATGTCGGCAAGTTTATGTCGACCGTCAGTGGAAAAAATTTAAAAACCCACCTGTTTGGGGCTTCCGTTGCATGCCTGGTTCCAACAAGTGGTATCAGAGGGAGAGTGTGTCTATTTTAATCCAAATAAATTAAATTTTCATAAAATATAATGAAGGGCAACGTTACGGTCCCGACGTTGTAGACAGCGTTTGAATCCGATATCGGATGACTCATCTACGGTCATCCAAAGTTTAAAATCAGAATTAAACCTGTTGTTTTTTTGATCACCAGGTGAACATCCAATTACCGGAATAATGATTTCTGGTGATGTTTAGTAATTATTATTATAATAATTTAATTATAATAATAATAGTTTGATTATAATAATATTTTATTATTATAATATTCTATTATAATAATATTTTATTATTATAAGTTTTTATAATTTATAGTCTAAATATAGACTTAAGAAATAAAAATAAAATTTTAAAAGACTTACTTTGCAAGAATTATTTAAAAATTGGAAAGGGGAAAGGGTAATGCAAAGTAGGTCTAAGAAAAAAAAAGACCTGCTTTTGCAGGTCATTAAAAAAAATCTTGGGGGCCTCTCTCCCCGGCGCACTGTAGCAGCACCCCTCGAAGCCCGCAGAAAGAGCCACACCAGCGGCATGCCTTCTCCCTTCCTGCTCCAGCCACGCACCATCCTCCTCCATGCAACCAACGCACCAAGCAATCACCTTTCTTCCCCGTCAGGTAGCAGCAGCAGTGCGACAGCCATGGAGGCTGCCCCCTCTGGTCAGCTCAGCATCCACCCACGCGGTGCACCAGCCGGCCACAGACCGCCCCTTTGGGATGCCTCCTCCCACAATATAAAGGCACAAATGCCTCCTCCTACACCAACAGCGGAGCTGTGGGACTCTCCTGCACTTGGCGCACTAGCCCGAGCGGCTGTTCCCCTTCCACCGGTTCTCCTCCCTCCTGCTGAAGCTGCAACGAACAGCTCCAGGCTGGCCGACCTGCACCCGCTCCACTCCCCATCCGCACCAGCCACCACCGCCTTAGACCATCCCTCTCCACTGCGGTCCGAAGCTACTGCTTCACCTCGGTCAGCCGACCATGCTTCGACAGTGGGAGAACTGACTCCACGTAGTGGCAGAAGCGGCTTGGTGGTGACGCCATGTATGTATGACGCCTCCATGTTCGATCCCCTAGGCTGCCCGACCACCTGGCACGAGCCGCCCTGGCCACCTCATCTGCACTCTCCAGCGGAGACCCACGCACCACCGTGAGGTACCCTTTTTCGGGTTCATTTTGGTGTGCACTTCCTGGATATGCCTTGTTAAGTGACAGGGCGGGTCTGCCCAGCCATAAACGAGCATGGGCGGTCCTGCTCGGTCTATAACACCCTCGCACGAGGTCGGCGCTGCCCAGGATGGGCCTGCGTAGGTTCGCCACAACCCACACAGGCCCTGCTCGAGGTAAATAGGGCTCGGGTATTTTTATTTGAATAAAAATTTAATTAAATTAATTAATTTAATTTCGGTTCATAATTAAATTAATTAAATATTAACTTTGGTCTATAACTAATGCGGCGTAATTAATTTATTTGGTGATAAATTAAATTATTTAATTGATTTAATTTTAGTTTTAAAATTAAATTAATTAAATGGGACCGAACGATGATAGTTATTGAATTAAAATTAGAGTGAAATTTTAATTCAATAAAATAATGAGCTCAAGTTTATTTTTAATGCAAGTTTAATTTTATTCTGCATTTATTTTATATACGTGAGTTAAAGCGTATACTGGTCATGAGTCGTGGACCGACCAATGTATGTCTAGTGTTTATTTATTTTTATGTATTTATTTAATCATTTCATGTGGTTATGTAATAAATATTTTTTAAATAAAAGGCGATCTACGTGTCATCTCAGAGTTGTTATATGTATAAGGTCCTGCGCAGCCATTCTCAGAGTTGTATATTTATACCCCGAGACACCCTCACTTGCGTGTGAGTACAATAGTATAATGACGAGACGACCGGTGACGCATTTCATGCCAAGTGGCGGCGACACACCAGACAGGAGTTGAATGCATTGGATGAGCAGACATTGTTATTCAAGTTGCAAGCCACACGACTAAATGTATTTACCCCTAGGGTTTCGGTTGGTCCATTATTCACTCAACAGATCAACCAATATTACTGGCTCATGATCAGGTGTTCGTTTTATTTCTTCATGGTTTATTATTTTTGTGCATGTGTAATTTATTGGGCGATCACATAGTATAATAATAAACAAGCATGCAAGATAAAATGAACATGTGACGTGATGAAATTTCTATTTCTTGCACGGTCAGTTATGAGTGCGATCACATAGTACGTGCTTATAAAATTAGAAAATGATTTCTTTCATCACACTAAAAATAATAAAACCCTAAAAAATATATTAAGTCTAAACAACCTTCCGTCATTCAAATTTGGATAAAACTAGCTGTTTGAGGTGCCAGTTCATGCCTTAGCTGAGGGTGCCTCTTACTACTGGGGAGTCCTTATAAGAATTATGGGTCGAATTAACTAAAGTGATAGTAAGGATTAGCCCTAGCTAACTTTCTATCATTTTAGAGGCAAGCATTGATTAAATCAAATTTTGATTTTAAGAAGCTGGGACTTCACTCAATAGTTCAAGGAACCACAAGTTAAAGTGGTCGGCCAGCCAAAAGCCTACCTAGAACCCTCCAAGTAGTGGCGTAGCCTTAGCTTGTAGACTATGAGGGGTGGTTCCAGGATCCTTGCCCCTAGAATACTCAAGCGACAGAGTATTCTGATTCTAGAACAAAGGGTTCCTAGAATTCGATAAAATAGTGGGAGACATAAAATGATTTAAGTAATTAATCAAAATGTCTAAACCTATAATCCAGATAAAAGGCACTTATCTGCTAAAATTTATTTTTGTAGAAAAATGGCACGTTATACCATAAGATTAAAATTGCAATATTATAATGGACAAAGTAAATGTCCATAGTGACACGAGTATCCATGAATAGTATAGTCAAGTGCGCATAGTACTATGATATAGGAAACTCAAGGTGTTAGTGTCCCCACATCTGTTAAAGTACCTCAAGAAGCGAGGGTGAAAATTGCTTACAGGAGACTAATATACAAAGCATATGATAGTTATATCATTATGCTTTCATCAATGTCCAGTGTCAGTTGCAGTCACTACACCAGGACATAAATGATATAATATAAAGTCTCATCTCTGAGATGTTTGCAAGGAGAAAGTGAAGAAATGATATGAATAAGGTGAATTTTACACCGGCACGTGTAAATTGAAAGATCGATCATGATCCTTAAATATCATTTTCACCACATTACTCAGTCCCGTTTTAAGTTACAAAATGAACAAGTATTGAGAAAACATTTCATTACCAATTTAGGTAAGGTTCTCCAAGTGAATAATAATAAAAGGCAATTAAGATTTAATTATTATGGTGGAAAAATTGAAAGACAATGTGAAAAGGTCAAAGGCATTTAATTCCAATGACACATTCGCTAATTCCTTCAATTAATGAGGTATTAACAGAGGTTATTTGCATTGCATATTATAACATAATACTATGGAATTTTAAAATCAATAACCTGATTTAAAAGAGAAATTTGTCGCTTCTACATCAGGAATATTCATCATTGTAATGTTTCTATTTTATTAATTCGGTATTAAATACAATATATTGGTAACATATATTTATTCTAATACGATTAAAAAGTTTGTAAAGAAACCTTACTAGAAGTCAGGTGTATTCTCCAAGTGGTTGTGAAAGGGTGATACCTAGGCCAGTGGTGAGAAGTACATGGCTTTTTTAATTACCAAGTGAAAGATTCGCGTTGAACTATTGTTGAGTATAACCTCAAACATTAATCTCATGTGTCCTTGGACGCAAGGAAGGATCCTTTAGAAATAAAGGTACGTCACAAAGCTTTTGGAAATAGTTCAACATGAAATTGTGAACTATTCCATGTATAAGCTAGAGGTATATATACTTCATAAGATTCTTTTATGTAATTAAGGAATATCAAAGTGAAGTATTTTCATGGTCAGGAGATATGAGTTGCTTCGGGTTGGGATACCAAAGAATATCTCGACCACGCATTCATCAATCATGATAATGTAGCATGGAGCAATTCCTAAACACACTTTACCTTATCGACATCACGACATTGATGTTAATGGGGAGGATTTATGATGAAGTCTTACATATCAACATTGATTAAAAAAAATGTAGCGTAGAGTAATTCCTAAACACACATTTTATACATCAAAGTATTGATGTAAGTAATATCAATGTTGGAACTAGCAGAAACTTCCATTATATTTCATGAAATGCTTTGAAAATAACAGAGATATCCCACAACCATATTCCAACTATAATGACAAATGAATATCATATGAGTTATAGTATGATGTAAACCCATTATGTCATAAGAACACGTGTTTGGATGCAAAGAGTTTATGAAGACATAAACAAACTAGCGTCAAGACAAACACATTGTGCATTTAGTGTAATAATCCTAACAATTGTTTAGGATGTTACATAAATCCCTAAGATAGAAGATTTGGTAGTCAAGAAATAGACTACACTTCTATATAAGGGTGCTCACATCTCTATTAGAGATAGTGGGAGCTATATTGACTTGTGTTTAGTCAATGCTCAAAATGCAGAAGTAGTTGGCATAGGAACTAGTTCCACAAGAGCATGTGGAACAAAGTATGTTCTAGAGACACATACTATGTAGGAAGGATAAAACCACGTTGATGGTTTTTATATTCACCGCGGTCAGTGATCTATTATTCAATGTGAAGAAAATTTCCTACAAGTAAGCAGTGTATGGCAATTAGCTAAAATTTATAAGACCAACTAAAATTCAATTAATGGATTCCATGTATCAAAGTAAAAAAGGGGGATATTATTTTGAATACTGCGGTGGGTATTCAAGTGATTTGATACATGGATGGTACGAGATTAGTACCAATAAGGCTCGATTGGTTTCACCAAGTTGTTATGCCTAAATCCGTTAAATTTTACTTATCATAGATAATATCTATGATCAATTTATTTAGCATTGGATGTCATGACCACCAATTATGGATGGTGTCTATACGACGCAACCAGAAAGGGATGGTCACATCACAGAATGCTAATAAAGGTTGAAAGTTACTGAAATCCGGTTTATGATTAAAGTAAGCAACATGATCATAGAAAATAATTTTGCAAATTTTTTTTCCATGTGTCTACGCAAGGTTAGTGGGAGAATCAATGTTTTCTAAAGAAATATGTTCAGAAACATATGGAAAATAGACATTGGTCTTACAAGTAGTTAAGACCAAAATGAAATTTACTCTCCAATGATTGACTTACAGTAGCAACCTAAGTTCTAGGGAACATGATCTACTAAGGTAGATGTATAGGGTGCTGATTCCTAGTCAATCGTACATATAGTGACATTGTATTGAAAAATAAATGTTGCAACAATTCAAGAGATGAGTTGTTGCCCATGTCACAGGGCATAATCTCTTAATGTTGACCTGTCCATGACATGGGAAGAGATAAATGCGGTGAGTTGAAATCCATACGTCAGAGCGATGGATCAATCACGTATGCCATGATATATACAAGAACCGATATTTCCAAGGTATATTTTGCAATAGGAAAATATCAGTCATATCTAGAATCACTGCATGGGATGTATTCAGAATAATCTAATTGTACTTCAGAAAGTACAAAAGATATGTACCTGGTAAGTGGAGAAGAAAGGATACTAGTTTTTGGGGATACAAACTAGTCTTCTACAGATCAATGTGATCCAGTATTGCAGTTAGGCTAAAGGAGATGAGCGAGTCAAGCTCATATCAACATGTGGTGGCCATATCTATATGACCGAGTACATTGCAGCTTTTAAGATATATAAGAAGAAGTAAAATGCAATGATTTGTTCCAGTTCTTGGAATCACACCTGGTGAGAAAAGAATTATAATAATGTAGATTATGATATTATTACTAGCCAAGATGTCAAGTTATGACAGTGGACAAAAGGTTATATACTCAGGATACCATCTCTTGAGATGTTTTAATCAAAGAGATGAGGTCGCTATAGCAGAATAACCACACGGCGGAACCGTGGCGGACCCAGTATCTAAGGCCTTTACTCAGCAGAAACATGATGCTTATCATGTGAGTAGCTAACAAGTTTGGTTAGCAAGTTGGATCTAGTGCAAGTGGGAGTGTTGAAATAGTGGGTTCCTTAGACCCAACTATTTTGTGCTTTTGATTACCATATCGTGTATAGAGTTAACTATTCATGATGTCATCTTACCACTATAGTGTAGACTTTTCTGCGTCCACTATTGAAATGGTAATGTCCAAAGATTAATTGTCGTATCAAAAGGTTATAGAAGTTCACAGGCTATAATGAGAATCTCTAGATACTATGACATTAATATTAAATATATGTTCTATGGTCTAGATACATCTTACTAATTGGACATAGTAGATATCTGACCATCAGGTGTTGGGGGCTCATAAGCATTGAGACTTCTTCTCATGAAGTTTGCACTTGGTGATCTCTAGTAGTGAGATCACGAGGACTGACCCGCCAATAGGAACACCACATGTTTCGGGTTTCATTGGATGTTCCTATCTACGATCATGTGTAATGGTCTCATGACTTGAGATCACTACCAATGTATGTCATTTGATTGCGTACTTTGATGCAAGATGAAAACCATGGCAATGAAGTCGTGGAGAGTTAGTTTGTGTCGGGTGCGTTATTGGTGGCATGACATTGGTTGAATGGTCAAGAAAGGATTTTTCACTTCCAGGTTATGGAAGTAATATATCTCTGGCCATGTTGATATGGATGGAAGTACCATTATAAGACCATGGCCATGGCAGTCGAGGGTAAATCCATCCAGTTACATCAACAAACAATAAAGCATGAAAAGGGCGATGACACGAGAGTGTGTCCTGCTTTATGAGATATTATAGACAAAGATATTATATTACACAGTGCATGTTTGTAGGTTGGTTGTCACTGCTGTGACAATCCTTACTTCTTTAGGGGCCATGATGGGTTGCTAGATCCCGCTCTTGGTATGTGAATACTATTCACGGCTGTCGAAATAAGGGCCTAGAGGGTCACACACAATAGCGTATTCAAGAATCTGCCCTATTCAGTTGAATAAGAGAATTGGACATAGCGAGCCCCGCCACAAGGGTCCGCGAATTGCCCAAAGTTAAACGATCACCAATGCAATAAATAAATTCATATTATTCAAGTTTAGAATAATGATTATTGAATTTATTTATTAAATGTATTTATGAGTTTTAAGTAAATACATGAAAAAATATTAATTGAAGAATATTAAATTATTCAAGGTTCAATTAATATTTATAGGAGAGATGAGTCGGGTTAATGACTTAATTATTATCATGTAATTTATTTTAATATATTACAATTAAGTGATAATAATATTTATGGATTAGTTTAGTATTCATAAAATGTCATTAATAGTGCGTTAAGTATTTGGGGCTGGCGAGGCGATACCAGGTATTTTAGTTGAGCACTATAAATAGAAGAGGAGGAGCATTTTCCAAACACTATTCATGGAGCTTATCTCTCCTCTCATCTCTCCCAAATTCTAGAGAGAGATGCTCTAGATCCAAGGAGATCAGATGTAGATTTCTCTTAGGCATTCCTAGCGATGCGATATGGTGGTCGTTGGAGCATCGAAGGCATCGTCGCAAATCTGCGCTAACACCCAGATTACGACGAACGGCGCTCCAACGGATTTCTTGAAATGTGTGTGGATGATCTAGAGGAATTCGGATTCAGATTCTTTGAGAAATGATCGCCAACGACGAGCAGACGTTGTGCACTGCTTCAGATCTAAACCAGGTATTTTACAGTTTAATTTTACGATTAAAATCCTCCCCGTGAGATCCTCGGCTTTGACCGGGTTGCTCTGCACCAACATCGGCAAGTTTATGTCGACCGTCGGTGGAAAAACTTTAAAAACCCACCTGTTTGGGGCTTCCGCTGCACGCCCGGTTCGAACAAGATATACCTTGAAGAAGAAGAGATATTACAATTTTCTAGAGACACAAGTACTATAAAAGAGAACCAGAGAGGTTAGAGAACCATAGAGATATGGTTTTCTAGTCATTAAGAATAGTGACTCATTATTAGTTGATAAATATTAACCCATATCCAATAAGGAGGAAATATGAATCTAAAAGTTTCTAGATGGAAAGAATACATGAATTATGAGATAAATTCCATGTATTAGATATAAGTATAGGTTTTGGTCAATCCATCAGTACATGTAATGACTATTGGGGGGAAATGGGTATTTAAGAAAAACCTAGACATGAATGGTAATTTTATTACCTATAAATAATATCTAATGATAAAAGGTATTAAAGAATATCATGTGATAGACTATGGTAAAACCTTTTCATTAGTTTCCATGAAAAAATCCATCAAAATTCATCCTTCTATAATATATTTCAAATATTATGAGATTTGGAATATATATGTGAAAACAAATTTCCTTAATGGAAACCTCATGGAATAATTCTATATAAAAGAACTAGAGGTGTCTGTGAATCAAAAATATGCCAATATTGTATGAATGTTACAAATATCCATTCATGGACAAAATAAAGAATCTATACTGTAAAGACCCGTAAAATTCAGGGGAAATTTTTTCTTAATTTTCTTTGGGATTTTTCAAGAACGCAGTTTCTGACGACACTTGATTCCGAGGCCCAGTGTGCCCGGAATTTCTATCCAAAGTTTAGCTCAGGTACATTCAGTGAACAAACAAGAGGGTTTTTCTAAATTTTGAACCGGTGCTCAGAATTGAATTCCTAGGGCACCGGTGGATTCATAGCGCCTGTAATTGCTTAGGAATACCTTTTCCGGAGTTGCGTTTAACGAGAGAAGTTGTTAAAAATTTGTGGAAGTTAAAATAAAAATTGAGCTACAATTTTTATTTCTTTTAAGTGGTTTATCCATTAAGTGGAAGTTGGGGTAACCACCCAACTTCCCATGGGAGGTTATGAGAGTGGTGGGGCCCACACGAACCCCACCCCTTCATCTTCCCTAACCTTCTATAACCCTCCATTAATATGACTTAGGTTATATTAATTTGAATTTAAAACTTAAGACTTGTGTAATAAAATAAGTGGTAGCTTATTTTATTATTGTTGGGGTTTTGTTGTGTTGAGACTTTGGGAGAAAGAGAGAGGTCTGGAAGATCTTCATCTTCTTCTTCGAAGAACGCGAAAAACACGAAGAATGCACCGATCTCCGAAGAAGAATGCCGAATCCTCGGAGGTTGACTACGCGACACTGTGTACCACGACGTCAACAACCCCCTCCTTCCTCGACGTGAAATTCCGCGATGAACCTCCGTTCCAATACGCTCGAGGTAGGGGAATTATTATTTCGTTTGTTCCTGATTACTTCATCGTTGGCTTATCGTCTATTGGGGGCCGCCTGTTATCACAATAACGGGATGAGGTCGGACCGCACGAAAATGGCCGACTCTCCTCCCCTTTTGGTTGTTTGATATTGTTGTGGCACGAGCAAGGCAACGCGGTGCTAAAGCACTGCGCGGGAATTATTAAAGAAAGGGGGAGAAGCGCAGCGCCATCGCGCCGCACTGTTGAAGATGAACCAAAGACGGGGCGCCGTCGCGCCGCGTCGGAGAACCACAAAGCACCGCGGCTGGAGTGGGGCCGCGGCGGTGGGGCACGGCGCCGTTGCGCCGCGCCGGACGGACCAATGCCGCGGCCGGTTCCGAGCCGCGGAGGAGCAGGGGGACCGGCGGCCGGTTCCGGGCGGCCGGTTCCGGGCCGCCGGTTCCGGGCCGCCGGCGTCGAAACAGAGGGACCAACCCTTGCCGGTCTCGTGGCGGCAGCAGCCGGCCAGCCGGAGCGGGCCGACCGGACATGGGAAGAGCTAGGGGTCGTAACCCCCGGATGACCGGACATCAGCGCCCCCCTCCCCCCACATGGGGGCCACATTAATTGAGACAGCGGGGGGCAGCGCGCCCCCCCGCACCCATCGACTGCTCGACCGTTTCGGCCGAGCCACCTGGCCGCGCCAGCGCGCCGGACCGGGCCGCCCCAGGTAGGCTGGTCTGCGCCCAAGAGGTCCAGGCCCAGACCCGGGTCGGGTCGACCCAGTTCGGGCTGACCCAGGGGGTCTCGAGCCGGGTCGGTCCGGGCCCGAAACCCCCACTTTTGGACCTCTTTCGGTCTTTTGCCCATAACTTGGGCTGCAGACCTCCGATCGATGCACCGAAAGTGGTGATGTGATCCTTGGAACGAGACGGTTGGTTTGATATATTACACTCAAGGTTTTAGAGTATCTTGGGTTTGGCCGGGTTGGTTCGAGCACGAAACCAACCAGGCCCTCGGAGCGGAAACGCTTATAACTTGAGCTCCGGACATCCGATTGAAGTTCCGTCGACTTTGATAGATTCCTCTAAGTGAGACAGACCTTTTGGATTACTCCGCTCGAGGTTTGGACGTAATTGGAGTATGGTCGGGTTGGTTTTGACTTAAAAACCAACCGGGCCCCTGGGACGAAAAAGCCAATAACTCTCAGACCGGGCGTCCGATTGACGTACCGTCTGTCACGTTGAGTTCCTATTGACGATACAGAACTTTTGGATACATGAACTCCGGAATATGTGTCATTTGATGTATCAGCCCCTCATCTCGTGGAGTGGACCCTCCCGAACGAGTTTGCTGTGTGCGGGAACCCTAGAGCTGGTTGCGACTGCGACGACGATGACGACTATACAGAAATCCTTCGTGGATTCGATGGCGACGACTACAACACTCATCGATCCTACGTGGTTCAGTTCTACTGATCCTTTGTGGGTCAGATCCTGTGTGGGTCAGTGCTCAGCGGTCCTGTGTGGGCCAGCGCCTCCAGATCCTGTGTGGGTTCGATCCTGTGTGGGTTATTGTGGGGGTTAGTTACTTATCGATCCTGTGTGGGTCAGATCCTATGTGGGTCTTTGCGGGGGTTAGTTACCTATCGATCCTTTGTGAGTCATTGCAGGGGTTAGTACCTATCGATCCTGTGTGGGTCCGACGGCTTAGATGAATCAGTGGCTACATCTGATCATCTATATCGTCTTACGAAGAAGTATATCATGTGTGATATGAATCTTGACTTGCTTTCCTATGTGGATTCTGTTGTGTTATCCTGTGTGGATGTGATCGAACTTGGGCTCGGATGTTGGAGCGAACTGGAATTGAAGACTTAGGTATATGTATGGGCATATATCTAAGTAGTGTCGGATGTTACTTCGTGATTGTATCTTTCCTTTGTGGATTATCCTTTGTGGATTCTGGGAGACCTTCGGGGGTCTCGGGGTCCCAACTGAGTAGATTATACTCACCCCTGCACGGGCTATACCCGCACTACGTTGTGTTGGTTGCAGACGACGGACAACGCTGATCGTGGTTGAGGCACGAGGAGCCGGTCGGTACCAGGAGGGGGACCACTAGGCGGGACATACTCGGAGCGGACGGCTGGACCCGAGGAGCTGTGGAGGCTATCTGTACCCACCCTTCAGGTGGGACTTCCAGTGGACGTATCGACGCTGCGGCTTTACTTTTCAGTTGTTGTACTCCCCTTTTTCAGTTGTAGTTTACTTTCAGTTTGGGTTTGTATTCTGACCCACTTACTTTTCCGCACTTATTGTTGTACCCAGTTTGTACTTAGTGTTTACTTCTTCTTGCTTGCTCTGTGGTGTTTGTTTACTTTACAAAGGCAATGCCTTCCCTTTTTATCGGGAATTACATCTTGGTGCTAGTCTCCAGCCCCTCGCCTATGAAAGGCGGGCTTGGGGTAGTCACGACACGGGCCCCGAGGACGGGTCGTGACAAATTGCTATCAGAGGAGTTCGGTTCTACCGTAGAACTCAGGACTCTGAACTTCTTCTATGTGAAGCAATGGTGTTAAGAGTATTGAGTGTGGTTATCAGTCCAGGGAGTCCAGTGTTGGTGCGGCGGCCGACGTATCTGTACACCAGGACCCTGACTTCTGATTTCCGACTTAATGCACGAAAACATTGATTGGATGTGTGATTCAAGTTTTCTTTGTGATTACTTTGTGTCAGCTCACCAGGTATACTGTTGACCGTGGGGCACCTGTTTCTTTACAGGATGACCCCACGACGGCAGCCAGCTAGGGTTCCGAGCGTTGTGCGTGACGACAACCCACCGAGCGACGAGGACTCGGTACATGGCCATTTGACAGCAGAGGCACCGGCGGTACCACTACCCGCCGAGCCACCGATGCTACAAGCCCCAGCCACTGATGATGCACGTCACCTTAGTACACTACACGAGTTTCAGTGTCAGCGACCACCCAGGTTCCACAGGGAGACGGACCCTCAGGCAACCGGGGATTGGCTGGAGGCAGTTGTATGGGTTTTCAGGTTAATGCAGACACCATCAGACCTCATGGTGATCCTCGGAGCGAGCCTCCTGCATGCGGCATCAGGTAGATGGTGGAGCTTGATGCTCCAGGTGCACGATGAGGCATCTCTCCTCTGGATGGACTTTGAGATCCTCTTCTGCTCGGAGTTCGTCCCTGCCACCCTCTGTGCGGTGCACATCCAGGAGCTTCTACAGCTGCGGCAGGGCAGCTTGACGGTCGCCCATTACTCAATGATATTTACAGATCTCTCGCCCTACTCGACAGACATGGTACGTGACCCATTCTTCCGGGCTCGGACCTTTGAACAGGGATTGGGGCATGAGATCAGGGCATCGCTGATCTCCCTCAGCATTCCGACACAGGCAGGGGTACTGGAGCGAGCCATTCTCATTCAGAGCTTTCTTGATGAGCCTACACCAGCTGCGAGACCTACCGCAGGGTGGCACATAGCTGAGTCTTCTGTAGCCGGCAGTAGACAGATGTCGTAGAGGTCCAAGCGGACCAGGCCATCGGGCGGATGACCACATGATACTTGCTCGGAGGTGCGGGGCACAGATAGCAGAGCCAGTCTTATGAGGGTAAGACAGTGCTATGCATGCCGCGGGACGGGCCACTTGGCTCGTGACTACCCGACCCACCATGCAGAGAAGCATCAGACGGTTGAGGAACCACCCAAGTAGAGGCAGAGGTTCGATCATGGAAGACCGCAGGGAGCAGTCAGACGAGGTCGAGGAGCTGGTCAAGCGGTAGGTGGTGGGCAACGTTTTGAGGCTCTACCTCCACCACCACCAGGAGGTCCACCCCGACCATAGGGGAGAGCACAGCTTCAGGCAGCTGAAGCTTATGATCTTCGAGCTCCGGAAGCGGGTGGACAAGTGAGGGACTAGCTCCAGGCATAGAGGCCCTTGACCATAATGCCTCTAGCTTCTTTGTTTGTGTTTCCTTGTGTCCTTGTACTTTGATTTGAAGTAATAAAAGACACTTTCTTTGGTGACGTTTGCTTTCTTGTCCTTTGTATGTTAATACTAAGAGATACCGGTTAAAAACTGTTGACTTGACCCTCATTACGAGATTCTTACTGGAAGAGACCCAGTGACCACACACTGATACCGACAGTGTGACTCAACCCTTAGAGGCGAGAGTAACAGTTGGATCTCTTGGTAACAGCGTCGAGGCCTTACGACGTCATCCATGGCATGATTTAACTAATCATAACGGGACTGATTTTATTAGGCAAAGAACGTGGTTCATCCAGGGGATGAGACCAGATTTCCCTTTTCGGCACAGGAGAAATCTTTGCAGCTTTGCAGAATGTTAAGGAGGAAGGGGAAACCCTTTGTGTGGTCTGATAGATGTCAACAGAGCTTCCAAGAGCTGAGACAGAGTTTGACCAACGCACCTTTCTTGTGGCTACCGGAGTAGGGAGTAGGGTACGTAGTTTACTGCGATGCATTAGGGACCAGACTCAGATGTTTCCTGATGCAGGAGCGGGCCATGATCACCTATGGAACACGTCAATTGAGGAAGCATGAGCAGAACTACGTTACCCATGACCTGGAGTTAGAAGCAGTGGTATTCGCTCTGAATATGTGGCGAAACTATTTTATGGGCGAGCGCTTTTTAGTCTATTCCTGTGGTAGAGTTCGTTTCTCGATGCTTCACCTGCCAGTAGGTGAAGGCAGAGCACCAGGTACCAACAGACTTGGTGCAGCCCTTGGAGGTCCCGGAGTGGAAGTGGGACGGAATATCTATGGACTTCGTGACTGGACTTCCACGCACTTCCAGAGGTCACGACTCCATTTGGGTGATTGTCGACCGACTCACCAAGTCATCACACTTCTTACCCATCAGAGAGTAGAGAATAGTGGAGAGCTTGGTATGCCTCTACGTTCAGGAGATTGTACGGCTTCATGGTGTGCCATCTTCTATCGTCTTCGATCGATATGCTCACTTTACTTCCCGGATTTGTAAGGGGTTTCAGGAGGCATTCGGGACACATCTACGTCTGAGCACCACCTTTCACCCTCAGACAGATGGTCAGACGAAGAGGACTATTCAGACTCTCAAGGACATGCTTCTCCCATGTGTCCTTGACTTTGGTCATAGTTTGGAGGACCACCTACCCTTGGTGGAGTTCACATACAACAACAGATACCACTCCACCATCGGGATGGCACCATACTAGGCATTGTACAACCGACCTTGCAGATCACCTCTGTGCTGGATGGACCCTGGGGAGTCAGCACTTGTGGGACTGGAGATGGTCTAGGCCATGACGGAAAAGGTCCAGGTCATCCAGGAGCGGATGAGGACAGCTCAGAGCTGGCATAAGTCTTATGCTGACAGGAGGCGGAGGCCACTAGAGTTCGAGGATGGTGACCACGTCTTCTTGCGGGTCTCACCTCAACGTGGATTACGAAGATTTGGCCGAGGCGGAAAGTTGTCTCCATGCTTCATCGGACCATTCCAGGTCCTCAGCAGGATTGGCGAGGTGCCTTATCTCCAGGCTCTACCACCTCAATTGCACCGAGTGCACGACGTCTTCCATGTATCTCAGCTGAGGAGATACGTGCACGACCCGACGCATATCATTGACCATGGGGAGCTGGACATTGATGATGGGGCGACTTTTGTGGAGGTCCCGGTGGAGATCGAGGATCTACATGAGCGGGTCCTACGTGGACGGTCGATTCCTCTAGTGCGCATCATATGGCAACACAGGAACCTCCATGAGAGCACTTGGGAGTGGGAGGCTCAGATGCGTGCTCAGTACCCACATTTGTTTCCCTAGTTTTTGATGTATATTTACGGGGACGTAAAGCCCTGAGGTGGGAGTGATGTAATGACCCATAAAATTCGAGGGAAATTTTTTCTTAATTTTCTTTGGGATTTTACAAGAACGTGGTTTCTGACGGCACTTGATTTCGAGGCCTGGTGTGCCCAGAATTTCTATCCGAAGTTTAGCTCGGGTATGTTCAGAGAACGAACGAGTGGGTTTTTCTAACTTTTGAACAGGTGCTCAGAATTGAATTCCGGGGGCACTGATGGATTCGCAGTGTCGGTAGTTTCTTAGGAACACCTTTTCCGGAGTTGCGTTTTCACGAGAGAAGTTGTTAAAAATTTGTGGAAGTTAAAATAAAAATTGAGTTACAATTTTTATTTCTTTTAAGTGGTTTATCCATTAAGTGGAAGTTGGGGTAACCACCCAACTTCCCATGGGAGGTTATGAGAGTGGTGGGGCCCACACGAACCCCACCCCTTCATCTTCCCTAACCTTCCATGACCCTCCATTAATATGACTTAGGTTATGTTAATTTGAATTTAAAACATAAGACTTATGTAATAAAATAAGTGGTAGCTTATTTTATTATTGTTGGGGTTTTGTTGTGTTGAGACTTTGGGAGAAAGAGAGAGTTATGGAAGATCTTCCTCTTCTTCGTCGCAGAACACGAAGAACATGAAGAACACACCGATCTCCGATTAAGAACGCCGAATCCTCGGAGGTCGACTACGCGACGCCGTGTACCATGATGTCAACGACCCTCTCTTTCCGCAATGTGCAATTCCGCGATGAACCTCCATTCAAATACGCTCAAGGTAGGGGAATTATTATTTCGTTTGTTCTTGATTACGTAATAGTTGGCTTATCGTCTATTGGGGGCTGCCTGTTATCGCAATAACAGGAGGTGGTCGGACCGCACGAACACGGTCGACTCTCCTCCCCTTTTGGTTGTTTGAATTGTTGCGGCACGAGCAAGGCAACGCGGTGCCGAAGCACCGCAAGAGAATTATTAAGGAAAGGGGGAGAAGCGCAGTGCCGTTGCGCCGCGCCTTTGAGGACGAACCAAAGACGCGGCGCCGTCGCGCCGCACCGGAGAACCACAAAGCACCGCGACCGGAGCGGGGCCGCGGCGGTGGGGCGCGGCGCTGTCGCGCCGCGGCGGACGGACCAAGGCCGGCGGCCGGTTCCGGGCCGCCGGTGTCAGAACAGAGGGACCGGCCCTTGCCAGTCCCGTGGTGGCAGCAGCCGGCTGGCCGGAGTGGGCCGGACGGACAGGGGAGGAGCCGGGGGTCGTAACCCCTGGCTGGCTGGACAGCAGCCCCCCCCCCCACATGGGGGCCGCGTTAATTGAGACAGCGGGGGGCATCGCGCCCCCCTGCACCCTTCGACCGCTCGACCGTTTAGGCCGAGCCACCTGGCCGTTGGCCGCGCCAGCGCACCGGGCTGGGCCGCGCCCAATCGGGCCGGACCCGGACCCGGGTCGGGTCGACCCGGTTTGGGCCGACCCATGGGGTCTCGGGCCGGGTCGGTCCGAGCCCGAAGCCCCCACTTTCGGACCTCTTTCGGTCATTTTCCCATAACTTGGCCTGTAGACATCCGATCGACACACCGACAATGGTGATGCGATCCTTGAAACAAGACAGTCGTTTCGATATATTACACTAAATGTTTTAGAGTACCTTGGGTTCGGCCGAGTTGGTTCGAGCACAAAACCAACAGGGCCCTTGGAGCAGAAACGCTTATAACATTAGCTCTGGACGTCCGATTGACGTGCCGTCAACTTTGATGGATTCCTATAAGTGATACAGACCTTTTGGCTCACTCCGCTTGAGGTTTGGACACAGTTGGAGTACAGTCGGGTAGGTTTTTACTTAAAAACCAACTGGGCCCCTCGGACGAAAAAGCCAATAACTCTCAGACCGTGCGTCCGATTGACGCGCCATCTGTCATGTTGAGTTCCTATTGACGATACGGAACTTTTGGATACATCAAATACGGACTATGTGTCAGTTGATGTATCAGGCCCTCGGCTCGTGGAGCGGACCCTCCCGAATGAGCTTGCTGTGTGCGGGAACCCTAGAGCTGGCTGCGACTGCGACGATGATGACGACTTTACAGAAATCTTTCGTGGATTCGACGACGACGACTACAACACTCAGCGATCCTACGTGGATCAGTTCTACCAATCCTGTGTGGGCTAGATCCTGTGTGGGTCAGCGCTCAGCGGTCCTGTGTGGGCCAGCGCCTACAGATCCTGTGTGGGTCTGATCTTGTGTGGGTCATTGCGGGGGTTAGTTACCTATCGATCCTTTGTGGGTCATTGCGGGGGTTAGTACCTATCGATCCTGTGTGGGTCCAATGACTTAGATGAATCAGTGGCTACATCTGATCATCTTTATCGTCTTACGAAGAAGTATATCCTGTGTGAGCTGAATCTTGACTTGCTTTCCTATGTGGATTCTGTTGTGCTATCCTATGTGGATGTGATCGAACTTGGGCTCGGATGTTGGAGCGAACTGGAATTGAAGACTTAGGTATATGTATGGGAATATACCTAAGCAGTGTTGGATGTTACTTTTTGATTGTATCTTTACTTTGTGGATTATACTGTGTGGGTCAGATCCTGTGTGGGTTATTGTGGGGGTTAGTTACCTATCGATCCTTTGTGGGTCATTGCGGGGGTTAGTACCTATCGATCCTATGTGGGTCCGACGGCTTAGATGAATCAGTGGCTACATCTGATCATATTTATCGTCTTACGAAGAAGTATATCCCGTGTGAGCTTAATCTTGACTTTCTTTCCTATGTGGATTCTGTTGTGCTATCCTGTGTGGATGTGATCGAACTTGGGCTCGGATGTTGGAGCGAACTGGAATTGAAGACTTAGGTATATGTATGGGAATATACCTAAGTAGTGTTGGATGTTACTTCATGATTGTATATTTCCTTTTTGGATTATGCTTTGTGGATTCTGGGAGACCTTCGGGGGTCTCGGGGTCCATACTGAGTATCTTATACTCACCCCTGCACGGGCTATGCCCGCACTACGTTGTGTTGGTTGTAGACGACAGACAACGCTGATTGTGGTTGGGGCACGAGGAGCAGGTCGGTACCCGGAGGTGGACCACTGGGCGGGACATACTCCGAGCGGACGGCTGGACCCAAGGAGCTGTGGAGGCTATCTGTACCCACCCTTCAGGTGGGACTTCCAGTGGACGGCTCGATGCTGCGGCTTTACATTTCATTTGCTGTACTCCCCTTTTTCAGTTTTACTTTACTTTCAGTTTGGGTTTGTCTTCTGACCCACTTACTTTTCTTCACTTACTATTGTACCCAGTTTTTACTTTGTGTTTACTTCTGATTGCTTTCTCTGTGGTGTTTGTTTACTTTACAAAGTCAATACCTTCCCTTTTTACCAGGAATTATGCCTTGGTGCTAGTTGCCATCCCCTGGCCTATGGAAGGCGAGCTTGGGGTAGTCATGACACGGGCCCCGAAGACGGGTCGTGACACATACCATGGAACATTTTATTTGATTAATAAATAATGGAATTTGGTTTTTTAAATAAATAACGTGATCCCTAAATTAGTAAATTATTTAGAGGGGGTTTTTTTACCCTATAAAATAAATGTTACTAATTCTCACACCAACATACCATCGTTTCCAAAAAATCATTGCTGAAAATATAGGATGGCCACTTTAGTGGTGGTTTACCATAATTGTTGGTAAATCATTTAGAGGTGGTAATAATACCCTTCAATCGCAATGGGATGGGTCCTGAAGGGAGGGGTAGGGGAAAATGAGAGAGGGGTGGTGGAACCACAGAATGAGATGAGGAAACATGAGAGGGGTGGAAGGGTGTGAGAATTAAAAAATTCAAACTGAAGGAAAATTTCAAATTTAAAGGTGATTGATAAATTAGGGGAGGTTATAATACCACCCCTAAATTTGGGTCTCAAAATCAAGTAGAAGAATTTTTAGCCACCCCTAAATTATTAAATTAATTATATGGGGGGTTTTACCACCCTATGAAATAACTCCTACTAATTCTTACCCTAGTTTACCATTAGTTCCAAAAACTCACCGACATAAATATAGGATATCCACTTTAGTGGATGTTTACCGAAAGAGTTACTAAATCATTTATAGGGGTTATAACCCCCTCTAATCTCAATGGGAGGGGTCTTGAATGGAGGTGATTGGGGAAATTGAGAGAGGGGTGGTGGACCCATGGAAGGAAAGTGGGAAACATGATAGGGGTGGAAGGGTGTGACAATGTTAAAAAAAATACAAATTGAAATAAAATTTCAAATTTATGGGAGATTTGTAGTTTGGGGAGGTTGAAATACCACCCATAATTTTGTGTCTTCGAATCAAGTAGAAGAATTTCTATCCACCACTAAATTAGTAAATTAATTTGAGGGGGGTTTTAACACCATATAAAATAACTGCGGCTAATTCTCACCCAAGTTTACTATCACTTCCCAAAAATCACCTCTAAAAATATTGGATGGCCACTTTAGTGGAGGTTTACCATAACCATCACTAAATAATTTAGAGGGGGTATAAACCCATACAATCTCTATGGGAGGGGTTCTTGAGGGAGGGGTAAGGGGAACACAATAGAGGGGTGGTTGACCCATATAATGAGATGGGGAAACATGAGAGGGGTGGAAGGGTGCATGAATTTTCAAAAAAAAAATACATATTGAAAGAAAATTTTCAAATTTATGGGAAATTGATAAATTATGGTATGTTGGAATACCAACCCTAAATTTCTGTCTCAAAATCAAGTAGAATAATTTTTAGCCACCCCTAAATTATTAAATTAATTATAGGGGGCTTTAACACCCTATAAAATAACTGCTTCTAATTCGCACCCTAGTTTACCATAGACTCCCAAAAATCACTGCAAAAAATATAGGATGTCCACTTTAGTGGAGTTTTACCATAATTGTCATTAAATCATTTAGATGGGGTTGTAACCCCCTCCAATCTCAATGAGAGGGGTCCTGAAGGGAGGGGCAAGGGGAACAAGATATATGGGTGGTGGACCCGCGGAACAAGAGGGTGGAATAGGAGAGGGGTAGAAGGGTGCAATAATTTTCAAAAAACAAATTGAATGAAAATTTCTAATTTATGGGAGATTGATAAATTAAGGGATATTGGAATACAACCCCTAAATTTGTGTCTCAAAATATAGTAGAAGAATTTTTGGCCTCCACTAAATTTGTAAATTAATTAGAGGGGGTTTTAACACCCTATAAAATAACAACTTCAAATTCTCACCCTGGTTTACCATTGGTTCCCAAAAATCACCACTAAAAATATAGGATGGCCACATTAATAGAGGTTTAACAAAACCATCAATAAATCATATAGAGGAGGTTATAGTCCCATATAAACGCAAAAATAACCCACTCTAATGATTGTTTTTTTAGTGAGGAGACTACCACCTTACATTGAAATCATGAATGGTTCTTGTCTTGTTGAATTGTTATTTGATGCTAAGTGTTTCCGAAAAAATTATTTACATGCAAAGTTTAGACATGGATGGATTTGTATTCAAATTTGGAAATAAAAACTGATACTTTTAAAATGGTAACATTTTTTATGGTATGAAACACCTAAATAATGTTCCATATGTACTAGAATAAAAAAATACAATGTTGTAAATTGATAATGAATCAAGTTCACATGAATCATTTAACAACTTGTTTTGGAATCACCAAATTGGCCATGTAAATGAGAATATATTTAAAAAACTCTATCATGATGAGTATTTAGATTTTTATAACTAAAACCACTTGAAAGATGTCCAACATGTTTAGAAGGGAAAATGATCAAAATGCTATTTGGTGGAAAAGGTGAAAGGAAATATATCTTCTTGGATTGGTCCATACTAATGTTTGTGGATCATTTCGAGTTGAAGAAAGAGGTGTATACTCATACTTTATTACTTTTATTAATGACTTGAGTATATATGGATATATGCACATGTCGATGTATAAGTCCAAATATTTTGAGAAATTGAATTAGTTTAATAAAGGAGTATAGAATCATCTTGGTAAGAAGATAATGATTCTTTAGTCGAATCAAGGTAGAGAATATCCAATCCAAGAGTTTATTGACTACCTATGGGAGTTTGAGATATTATCTCAACTCACTAATCTATATAAACCATAATGGAATAGTGTTAATAAAAGGAGGAAATACACCTTATTGGATATTCTGAGGTCGATGGTGAGTTATACAAATATTCTATTATCCTTTTGGGGATATGAATTATAGGATACAATAAACATAATAAATTGAACAATTACTAAAGTATAAAAATTTATTCTATATGATTTCACGTGTAGTAATAAATATGTTTTTATATGTAAAGACCCATAAATTCAAGGGAAATTTTTTCTTAATTTTCTTTGGGATTTTACGAGAATGCAGTTTCTAACGGCACTTGATTTCGAGGCCCGGTGAGCCCGGAATAATTTTCCGAAGTTTAGCTCAGGTACGTTCAGTGAAGGAACGAGCGGGATTTCCTAACTTCTGATCCGGTGCTTGAAATTGAAATCCAAGGGCACCGATGAAACCGTAGCTCCGGTAATTGATTAAGAAGACCTTTACTGGGGTTGCGTTTGCTCGGGAGGAGTTGTTAAAAATTGTGGATTAGATGAAAAGTAAAATAAAATTGAGCTAAAATTTTATTTCTTTTTACTAAGTGGTTATATCCTATGAAAGGGAGTTGGAGTGGGACCCACTGATAACCTAACTCCTAGGTAGTATATTAGTGAGGTGGGGCCCACACGAACCCCACCCCTTCATATTCCCTAACTCCCTTAAATCTCCATTTAATTTGTCAACGTAATTTTAATTAATTAAGTGGTTTCGTTTTTGAATTTTGTAATTTTGAAAAGCATTGCATAAACAATTAAAATAAGGGGTGACCTTATTTTAATTTGGTTAGCTTGTTGTGAGAGGATTGGGGGAAGCAAGCTCTAAATCTTGAAGTTCTTCTTCATCGACGAAGAATGCGAAGAACGCCGAGCCTTCGATGAAGAACCCCGTCACCGCAAAGAGGAGTTCGTCGTACCGTATTCTTCCCTCTCCGTAGCCGGTGAGAGACGCCATCCACGGAGATCGACGACGCGACGCTGTGTATCGCGACGCCAACGATTCTCTTCTCCGAGATGCCGTCGATTCTTATAGAGTCTTCTTCCGCGATGTTCTTTTTCCGCGACGAACCTTCGTTCAACGGCACCTTGAGGTAGGGGTTATTTTTTTCTTCTCCGTGAATACTTTCATCACCATTCATCGTTTCCTAATTGGGCCGCCTATTATCACAATAACGGGAGGAGGTCGGACCACACAAACACAGCCGACTCTCCTCTCCCCTTGATTCTTGATTTTGTTGCGGCACGAGTAAGGCAGCACGATGCCGTTGCACCGCGCGAAAATAATGAAGAATGGGCGGAGAAGCGTGGCGCCGTTGAAGTCGAACAAAGCCGTGGCGCCGTCGTGCCGTGCCAGAGAACCTTGAAGAGGCCGCGACCGGAGCGGGGCCGTGGCAGAGGGGCGCAGCACCGGCGTGCCACGCCGATTGGACAAGGCTGCGGCCTATGGCTGCGGTGGTGCGGGGGAGCGGCGACCGACTTCCGGCCACCGGAGCAAGGAGGCGGGACCCGCAGGGGGGTCCCGCGGTGACCCACCGGCCAGCCAAGCCAGCCGGTTACCATGAAGGCTGGGGGTCGTAACCCCCAGCTGGCAACAGGAGCAGTCCCCCCCACGTGGGGGCCACGTTTTGTCAATTAGGGGGGCAGTGCGCCCCCCTGTTCCGCTCAGCTCGGCCTGCCGAGCAGGCCAAGCGGGCCGCGCCAGTGTGGCAGGCGAACCGGCCGCTGGGCTGGGCCAGGCCGCACCATCCGGGCTGGGATGCGCCCAAACGGGCTGGACCCGGACCCGGTTCGGGTCGACCTGGTTTGGGCCGACCCAGGGGGTCTCGGGCCGGGTCAGTCCGGGCCCAAAACCCCCATTTTCGGACCTCTTCCGGTCTTTTTCCCATAACTTGGGCTACAGAACTCCGATTGACGCACCATCATTTGAGATGTGATCCTTGGATAGAGGCGGCCGATTAGGTATATTACACTCAAGGTTTCAGAGAACTTTGGGTTCGGTCGGGTTGGTTCAAACACGAAACCAACCGGGTCCTGGGAGTAGAAACGCTTATAACATGAGCTCCGGACGTCCGATTGACGTTCCGTCGACTTTGTTGGATTCCTCTTAGTGAGACGGACCTTTTGGATTACTCCACTCGATGTTTGGATGTAGATGGAGTGCGGTTGGGTTGGTTTTGACTTAAAAACCAACCGGGCCCCTGGGACGAAAAGACCAATAACTCTCAGACTGAGCGTCCGATTAACGCATCGCCTGTCACGTTGAGTTCCTTTTGACGATATGGAACTTTTGGATACATCATATCCAGACTTTGTGTCAGTTGATGTATCAGCCCATGGGCTCGTGGAGCGGACCCTCCCCGAATGAGCTTGCTGTATGCGGGAACCCTAGAGCTGGCTGCTACTGCGACGACGATGAAGACTGCATGGGAATCCTCCGTGGGTTCGACAATGACAACTACAACACTCAGCGATCCTGTGTGGATCAGTGCCTACCAATCCTGTGTGGATCAGATCCTATGTGGGTCAGCACTCAACAGTCCTGTGTGGGCCAGCGCATACCGATCCTGTGTGGGCCAGATCCTGTGTGGGTCATTGCGGGGGTTAGTACCTATCGATCCTGTGTGGGTCATTGCAGGGGTTAGTACCTATCGATCTTGTGTGGTTCATTGCGGGGGTTAGTACCTATCGATCTTGCGTGGGTCCGACGACTTAGATGAATCCGTGGCTACATCTGATCATCTCTATCGTCTTACGAAGAAGTATACCTGTGTGAGCTGAGTCTTGACTTCAATCAATATCTTCGATATGATTGACTTGCTTTCCTATGTGGATTGAGTTTTGTTATCCTGTGTGGATTTAGTTGTACTCCTTTGTGGACGTGATCGAACTTGGGCTCGGATGTTGGAGCTGAACGGGAATTGATGACTTAGGTATATGTATGGGCATATACCTAAGTAGTGTTGGTTGTTACTTCGTGATTGTATCTTTCCTTTGTGGATTATCCTTTGTGGATTCTGGGAGACCTTCGGGGGTCTTGGGGTCCCTACTAAGTAGCGTATACTCACCCCTGAACGGGCTATGCCCGCACTACGTTGTGTTGGATGCAGACGATGGACAACGCTGATCATGGTTGAGGCTTGTGGAGCAAGTCGGTACCTGGAGGTGGACCACTGGGCGGGACATACACGGAGAAGACAGCTGGAACTGAGGAGCTGAGGAGGCTATCTGTACTCACCCTTCAGGTGGGACTTCCAGTGGATGGCTCGACGTTGCTACTTTACTTTCAGTTGCTGTAATTTCTTTCCAGTTGCACTTTACTTTCAGTTTGGGTTTGTATTCTAGCCCACTTACTTTTCCTCACTACTTTTTTTACCCAGTTTAATTAGTATTTACTTCTTCTTGCTTACTCTGTGGTGTTTTTTTTACTTTATAAAGGCAATGCCTCTCCCTTTTTGTCGGGATTTATGCCTTGGTGCTAGTCGCCAGCCCCTGGCCTATGGGAGGCGGGCTTGGGGTAGTCACGGCATGGGTCCCGAGGATGGGTTGTGAAAAATTGGTATCAAAGGAGTTCGGTTCTACCGCAGAACTCAGGACTCTGATCTTTTTCTATGTGAAGAAATAATGTTAAGGGTATTGAGTGTGGTTATCAGTCTAGGGAGTCCAGTGTTGGTGCTGTGGTTGACGTATCCGTGCACCAGGACCCTAACTTCTGATTTCTGACTCAATGCACGAAAACATTTATTGCGTGTGTGTTTCAAAAGTTTTCTTTGTGATTACTTTGTGTCAGCTCACCAGGTATACTATTTGACCATCGCGCACCTATTTATTTTCAGGATGGCCCCACGACGGCATCCAGCTATGGTTCCGAGCGTTGTGTGAGACGATAGCCCACCGAGAAACGAGGCCTTAGTGCAGGGCCCTTTGACAGCGGAGGCACTGACGGTACCTCTACTCACCGAGCCACCGATGCTACCAGCCCCAGCCGTTGATAGTGCACGTCGCCTTAGTGCACTGCACGAGTTTCAGCATCAGAGACCGCCCAGGTTCCGCAGGGAGACGGACCCTCAGGTAGCCGAGGATTGGATGGAGGCGGTTGTGCGAGTTTTTAGGTTAGTGGGGACACCAGCTGACCTCATGGTGATCCTCGCATCGATCCTCCTGCATGCGGCAGCAGGCAGATGGTGGAGTTTGATGCTCCAGGTGCATGAAGAGGCATCACTCCTCTGGACGAACATTGAGAGCCTATTATTCTCGGACTTCGTCCCAGCCACCCTCTGTGTGGTGCGCATCCAGGAGCGTCTACAGCTGCGGAAGGGAAGCATGACGGTCGCCTAGTACTCGGTGAGATTTACCAATCTCTCGCGCTATTCGACGGACATGGTACGTGACCCATTATTCTGGGACCGGACCTTCAAGCAGGGATTGAGGCATGAGATCAGGGCATCACTGATCTCCCTCAGCATTCCGACATAGGCAGGGGCACTGAAGCGAGCCCTTCTCATCGAGAGCTTTCTTGCTGAGCCTACACCAGCAGAGAGACCTACTGCAGGGTGGCACATAGCAGAGTCTTCTGCAGCTGGCAGTCGACGGATGACATATGGGTCCAGGCGGACCAGACCCTCAGGCGGACAACCTCAGGGCACTAGCTTAGAGGTGCGGGGCACATAGCATAGATCCAGTCTTTCGAGAGGCAGACAATGCTATGCATGCGGCGGGCAGGGCCACATGGCTCGTGACTGCCCGACCTACCGTGCGGAGGAGCAGCAGACGGTTGAGGGACCACCCATGCAGAGGCAGAGGGTCGACTGTGGCGGTCTGCAGGGAGCAGCCGGATGAGGTAGAGGAGCTGGCCGAGCAGCAGGTGGTGGGAAATGCTTTGAGGCTCTACCACCACCACCACCAAGAGGTCCACCCCGACCACAGGGAGCTGGCGGGCAGAGACAGACACAGCTTCAGGCAGCAGAGGCCTACGACCACGGCATGCCCGAGATGATTAGAGGTACTATCTGTGTCTACTCCACCCTTTCTGCAGTTCTTATAGACATAGGAGCGAGTCATTCTTTCATTGCCGCTGCCCTTGTTCAGAGCTCAGAGATTCCGACAGAGCCGTTGGCTCGATCCTTACGGCTAGAGACTCCTACGGGAGCAGACTCGGTGATTACGCACTGGTGCCGACAGTGTGAGATTACTTTTGGAGGCAAGAGCTTGGGCTGGGATCTTCTTGTAGCGGCGTCGAGGCCTTATGACGTCATCTTGGGCATGGATTGGTTATCTACAGTCCATGCTCAGATCGACTGCATTAGGCACAAGGTGCGATGTGTTCGCACAGATGGGAGCAGGTTCACCTTCACCAGCGAGAAGGGAGCCTTAGCAGCGCATGATGGACTCACGCAGAGGAGAGGACAACCCATAACTCATCAGTTGACTAGCCTCTTCCTAGGAGCAGTTGACGTGCGAAGTCCGAGCTTACCTGCAGTGGTGGATCAGTATGCAGACGTTTTTCCCGACGACGTTCCAGGACTACCTCCTTGCAGATAGGTAGACTTTTATATTGAACTGTACCCCGAGACAACCCCAATATCCACCCCAGCATATCATATGGCTCCCGCTGAGCTTCGAGAGCTACGGGTACAGCTGGAGGACTTTCAGGGCAAGGGATTCATCTGACCCAGTCTTTCACCCTGGGCTTCCCCGATATTGTTCGCCAAGAAGGCGGACGGGAGCTTGCAACTTTGTGTAGACTATCGTCTCCTGAACCAGGTGATCGTGAGGAACAAGTATCCACTACCGAAGATTGACTACCTGTTCAATCAGCTCAAGGGAGCATGATGGTTCTCAAAGATAGACCTTAGGAAAGGCTATCATCAGCTCAGAGTTCGGGTTGAGGACGTGCAGAAGACAACATTCAGATGTCGTTATGGACACTATGAGTTCTTGGTTATGCCATTCGGCGTAACCAATGCTCCAGCAGTGTTCATGGGCCTCATGAAAAGTATATTTCAGCCATTCCTAGATTGATTTGTCGTAGTCTTCATTGACGACATATCGATATACTCGACGACTGAGGAGGAGCACGCCTACCACTTACGGGTTGTACTGGACACACTCTGAGAGCACTAAATTTATGGTAAGCTCTTGAAGTGTCAGTTCTGGATACGCGAGGTCCACTTCTTGGGACACTTCATCTCTGAGGAGGGAGTTGCGGTGGATCCTACGAAGATCGAGGCAGTGATAGCTTGGGAGCCACCCAGGAGCGTGACGTGGGTGCGGAGTTTCTTGGGACTAGCTGGGTACTACCGGAGATTTATGCCAGACTTCTCCAGAGTTGCGGAACAACTTTCAACTTTGAAGAAGAAGGGGAAACCCTTTGTGTGGTTAGACAGATGTCAGCAGCTCTTCCAGGAGCTGAGACAGAGATTGACGAGCGCACCTATCTTGAGGCTACCAAAGGAGGGAGTGGGGTACGTAGTTTACTGCGATGCATTAGGGACCGAACTCAGATGTTTCCTGATTCAGGAGCGGGAATTGATTTCCTATGGATCACGTCAGTTGAGGCAACATGAGAAGAACTACGCTACCCATGATCTAGAGTTAGCAGCAGTGGTCTTCGCTCTGAAGATGTGGCGACACTATCTGTTGGGCGAGTGCTTTACAGTCTATTCTGACCACCAGAGTCTCAGGTAAGTCTTCTCGCAGAAGGACTTGAACCTGAGACAGCAGCGATGAATCGAGTTCCTCTAGGACTATGATTTTGAGATAGTCTATACTCCTAGAAAGGGGAACGTAGTAGCCAATTCTCTCAGAAGGAGGACAAGAATTCACCTACTTGGGGAGGTGACAGAGCAGCTATCCGCTTTGCAGATATCCTTCATGGATAGAGATGGAGCAGCCTTTCTGTTGTCACTCATAGTCACTCCTCCACTTCTACAGTGGGTCAGATAGGCACAGCGTGGGGACGTTGACTGTGAGATGCAACATGCACAGATATCCTCAGGACATGCACCTGATGGATTCTCTGTGGGGGGAGAGCACGTCATCCTTTTCAGAGGACGTACCATGGTACCAGCTTCTTTACAGGAGGAGGTGCTGAGGGAGTTCCACACTTCCCCTTTAGCGGTACATCCAAGAGTGGTGAAGATGTACCAGGACCTCAGACGACAGCACTGGTGGCCGGGTATAAAGAAGTTTGTGGCTGAGTTCGTTTCTCGATGCCTCACCTGCCAGCAGGTGAAGGTGGAGAACCAGGTACCAGAAGGCTTGGTACAGCCTTTGGAGGTCCCAGAGTGGAAGTGGGATGGGATATCTATGAACTTCATGACTGGACATCCATGCACTTCCAGAGGTCACGACTCCATTTGGGTGATTGTCGACCGACTCACCAAGTCGGCCCACTTCTTACCCATCAGAGAGCAGGGCTCAGTGGAGATCTTGGGACGCCTCTACGTTTAGGAGATAGTACGGCTTCATGGTGTACCATCATCTATCATCTCCGATCGATATGCACGCTTTACTTCCCAAATTTGGAAGGGGTTGAAGGAGGAATTCGAGACAGAACTACGTCTGAGCACCGCCTTTCACCCTCAGACGGATGGTCAGACGGAGAGGACCATTAAGAATCTCGAGGACATGCTCCGCGCATTTGTCCTTGACTTTGGTCGTAGTTGGGAGGACCACCTACCCTTGGTGGAGTTCGCATACAACAACAGCTACCCCCTTGCAGATCACCTCTGTGCTGGACAGACCCTGGAGAGTCAGCACTTGTGGGACCAGAGATAGTCCAGGCCATGACAGAGATGGTCCAGGTCATCCAGGAGTGGATGAGGACAGCTCAGAGCCGACATAAGTCTTATGCTGACAGGAGGCGGAGGCCACTGTTGTTCAAGGATGGCGACCACATCTTCTTATGGGTATCACCTCGATGTGGATTACGGAGATTTGGCCGAGGTGGCAAGTTATCTCCGCACTTCATCGGATCATTCCAGGTCCTCAGCAGGATTGGAGAGGTGGCTTATCGCCTGGCTCTACCACCTCAGTTGCACCGGGTGCACGACGTCTTCCACGTATCTCAGCTGAGGAGATATGTGCATGACCCGCCGCATATATTCAACCATGGGGAGTTGGACATTGATGATGGGGAAACTTTTGCAGAGTTCCCAGTGGAGATCGAGGATCGACATGAGCGGGTCCTACGTGGACGGTTGATTCCTCTAGTGCGCATCAGGTTGCAGCACGAGAACCTCTAGGAGATCACTTGGGAGCGGGAGGCTCAGATGCGTGCACAGTACCCACATTTGTTTCCCTAGTTTATGATGTATCTTTACGGGGACGTAAAGCCCTGAGGTGGGAGTAATGTAAATACCCGTTAAATTCAAGGGAAAATTTTTCTTCATTTTCGTTGGGATTTTACAAAAACTTAGTTTCTGACGGCACCTAATTCCGAGGCACGGTGAGCCCGGAATAATTTTCCGAAGTTTAGCTCGGGTACGTTCAGTGAACGAATGAGAGAGATTTCCAAACATTTGATCCGGTGCTCGGAATTGAAATCCGAGGGCACCGATGAAACCGTAGCGCTGGTAATTTCTTAAGAAGACCTTTACCAGGGTTTCGTTTTCTCGGGAGGAGTTGTTAAAAATTGTGGATTAGATGAAAAGTAAAATAAAATTGAGCTACAATTTTATTTCTTTTTACTAAGTGTTTATATCCTATGAAAGGGAGTTGGAGTGGGACCCACTAATAACCTAACTCCTAGGTATGATATTAGTGAGGTGGGGCCCACATGAACCCCACCCCTTTATATTCCCTAACTCCCTTAACTCTCCATTTAATTTTTCAACGTAAGTTAAATTAATTAAGTGGTTTCGTTTTTGAATTTTGTAATTATGAGAAGCATGGCATAAACAATTAAAATAAGGGGTGACCTTATTTTAATTTGTTTAGCTTGCTGTGAGAGGATTGAGGGAAGAAAGCTATAAGTCTTGAAGTTCTTCTTCCTCGAAGAAGAACGCGAAGAACGCCGAGCCTTCGATGAAGAACTCCGTCACCGCAAAGAGGAGTTCGTCATACCGTCTTCTTCCCTCTCCGTAGCTGGTGAGAGACGCCATCCACGGAGATCGACGACGCAACACAATGTACCGCAACACCAATGATTCTATTCTCTGGGATGCCGTCGACGCTTACGGAGTCTTCTTCCGCGATGTTCTTTTTCCGCAACTAACCTTCGTTCAACGACACCTTGAGATAGGGGTTAATTTTTTTTCTTTTCTATGAATACTTTCGTTTCCGTTCATCATTTCCTAATTGGGCCGCCTATTATCGCAATAACGAGAGGAGGATGGACCGCACAAACATGACCGAATCTCCTCCCCCCTTGATGCTTGATTTTTTTACGGCACGAGCAAGGTAGCGCGGTGCCGTTGCACTACGCAGAAATAATGAAGAATGGGCGGAGAAGCGCGGCGCCGTCGCGCCACGCCGTTGAAGTCGAACAAAGCCGCGGCGCCTTCGCACCGCGCCGGAGAACCTCGAAGAGGCTTCAGCAGGAGCGGGGCTGTGGCGGAGGGGCGCGGCGCCATCGCGCCGCGTCGATCAGACAAGGCCGCGTCCTATGGCCGTAGTGGTGCGGAGGAGCGGCGGCCGGCTTTCGGCCACCGGAGCAAGGAGGCGGGACCCGCAGGGGGGTCCCGCGGTGACCCACCGGCAGGCCAAGCCGGCCGGTTACCATGATGGCCAGGGGTCATAACCCTTGGCTGGCTACAAGAGTGCCCCCCCACCCCATGTGGGGGCCGCGTTTTGTCAATCAGGGGTAGCACGCCCCCCCCCCCCCCCTGTTCCGCTCAGCTCGGCCAGCCGAGCAGGCCAAGCGGGTCGCGCCCAGGTTGGGCCGGGCCACGCCGGCTGGGCTGAGCCGCGCCAGTCGGGCCGCTCCGTGCCCAAACAGGCCGGACCTGGACCCGGTTTGGGCCGACCCAGGGGGTCTCGGGCCGGGTCGGTTTGGGCCCAAAACACCCATTTTCGGACCTCTTCTGGTCCTTTGCCCATACAATGGGATACAGACCTCCGATTGATGCACCGTCAGTTTTGATGTGATATTTGGATCGAGATGGTCGATTCGGTATATTACACTCAAGGTTTCGGAGAACTTTGGGGTCGTCCGGGTTGGTTCGAACACGAAACCAACCGGGCCCTCGAAGCGGAAACGCTTATAACTTGAGCTCTAGACGTCTGATTGATGTGCCGTCGACTTTGATGGATTCCGCTTAGTGAGATGGACCTTTTGGCTTACTCCTCTCGAATTTTGGACGCAGATGGAGTGCAGTCGGGTTGGTTTTGACATGAAAACCAACCGGGCCCCTAGGATGAAAAAGCCAATAACTCTCAGACCGGACGTCCGATTGACGCGTCGTCTGTCACGTTGAGTTCCTTTTGACGATACGGAACTTTTGGATACATCAACTCCGAACTTCGTGTCAGTTGATGTATCATCCCTTGGGCTCGTGGAGCGGACCCTCCCCGAACGAGCTTTCTTTGTGCAGGAACCCTAGTGCTGGCTGCGACTGCGACGACGATGAAGACTGCATGGGAATCCTCCGTGGGTTCGACAACGACGACTACATCACTCAGCGATCCTGTGTGGATCAGTTCCTACTGATCCTGTGTGGATCAGATCCTGTGTGGGTTAGCACTTAGCAGTCCTGTGTGGGCCAGTGCACACCGATCCTGTGTGGGTCAGATCCTGTGTGGGTCATTGGGGGGATTAGTACCTATCGATCCTGTGTGGGTCATTGCGGGGGTTAGTACTTATCGATCCTGCGTGGGTCTGACGGCTTAGATGAATCAGTGGCTACATCTGATCATCTCTATCGTCTTACAAAGTAGTATACCCGTGTGAGCTGATTCTTGACTTCAATCAATATCTTCGATATGAATTACTTTCTTTCCTATGTGGATTAAGCGGTGTTATCCTGTGTGGATTGAGTTGTACTCCTTTGTGGATGTGATCAAACTTGGGCTCCGATGTTGGACCCGAACAGGAATTGATGACTTAGGTATATGTATGGGAATATAACTAATTAGTGTTGGTTGTTACTTCATGACTGTATCTTTTCTTTGTAGATTATCCTTTGTGGAGTCTGGGAGACCTTCGGGGGTCTCGGGGTCCCTACTGAGTAGCGTATACTCGCCCCTACACGGGCTATTCCTGCACTACGTTGTGTTGGATGCAGACGATGGACATCGCTGATCGTGGTTGAGGCTTGTGGAGGAAGTCGGTACCTGGAGGTGGACCACTAGGTGGGATGTACACGGAGCGGACGGTTGGACCCAAGGAGCTGAGGAGGTTATCTGTACCCATCCTTTAGGTGGGACTTCCAGTGGATGGCTCGATGTTGCTTCTTTACTTTCTGTTGTTGTACTTTCTTTCCAGTTGTACTTTACTTTCAGTTTGGGTTTGTATTATGGCCCACTTACTTTTCCGCACTACTTTTTGTACCCAGTTTACTTAGTATTTACTTCTTCTTTCTTACTTTATGGTGTTTGTTTACTTTATAAAGGCAATGCATTTACCTTTTTATTGGGACTTACACCTTGGTGCTAGTCGCCATCCCCTGGCCTATGGGGGGCGGGCTTGGGGTAGTCACGACACGGGTCCCAAGGACGGGTTGTGACATTATATACTTATTTATAGGTAATATAGGTGTTTCTTAATGATACTTATGGAAATAAACTATCACACTGGGGTATGCAGTGTATCTTTATAGAATATCCAAAAGAAACAAGTGGATATTTTCAATACAAACCCTCAAAAAGAAGGATAAAGTGTAATGAATATCCATATTCCATGACAGGGAGATTATATCCAAAATAGATAGTGGGATATATATTTTATTTAATCTAGTTGATGCACAAGATACATTTGAGTTGATATAGAAATAAATTCCACAAGATCCCATAAAAGAGGATTTTTATAATGTCCCCTGATCCGGAACACCTTCACATGGACAAAAGGGTTTCTTATGAGACCTCAAGCACACCTCTACGTACACTAGAGGCTGCTGACTAATAGCAGTGGTGTGAAATGTATAGTGTGGAGATTATAACCTGTTGTATAAAGTGTCATGGTAGTATAAAATAAATCATATAAATGAAATAAATCAAAGTATAGACATAGAAGAAAATAATAATAAGAATAAACTAAATAATCCAATAAATAATAAAGAAATAATGTAATGAAGTGCTGGAATGTAACTAAATTTCATGCTAGAATCAATACAAGTAAAATACTAGCAGGCTCAAATAAAGAATCAAAAGTCCCCAATCCCAATCCCCATGCCAGTCCCACCTCCAAACTCCATCCGATCCAACAATCAAGCCATCAACATCAAGGACCTTTTCCCTTGTCCAAACTTGTATCCATGTAATCTTCTCGGGTACCAAATGGTAGTTAGAATAGAGTGTGAGTATAACTTAGTTGGTCGAAATCACCATGTCTAAAGTAACCAGTCTGATAAGAAGTGTATATAATAAAGTGATAAAAATGTATGTTACTTAATTCAACAATTAATAAAATAAAACAATCTACTTTGGCTCTATGATGAAATAGCTATGAGCATGTCTCCAACCATTCCAACCACAACTATATAATCAAGGAAAAATAACCGACTTTGGTGTCATGATAGAATATATCGGAGAATGTATTATGACAATGCCAACCACCACCATATAACCATGGTATAGTCTCTACAAACATGGTCAAATACTTATAAGAATTATAACATATAGGTCAAATCCATATAAGAATATATCATGGGACTATGCAGAGCCTTCTCTCTATAAGAATTATAACATGGGTCTGTTTTGAGCTTTCCCAATATTAGCATTAAAACTTATACATGTTCATTTCTAGGGCTAAGCCATATATATAGGAATTTCAACATGGGATGGGGATAAGACCACTCAATATCAGCATTATAAAAAATAATTGCGTGTTTTCCAGGGCTAATATTGATATATAATCATTTCATCATGGAGCTGAAGTCCTACCATAAATCATGAATATCATAATATCACATCATAAATCTCAATAGTCAATTATAAAAATTACTATTTGTATTTCATATTCAAATTTAAATTTTAATAAGAATTCATTAATAGTCATAACAATAATAAATAACCCACAACATAGGGATTCTATATCAGGTAATAACCTATGGTATCATGTCATGCTAAACGCACTTTAAAACATTATCCAATTCAATTATATTCATTGTTTACTCACCAAAAAGGAAACCATAAGCCAGTTCATAATCCAATTGAAACCAAATGACTTCAAGTAATAATACCATTAATTCTTCAGTTGGTTTAGGCACATATCACATTGGCGTAATAATAATATTGATTAACTTTGGAAATAATCAAACCATGTTGTTAGAATTTAGACCCCCTACCTTTAACCAATGATCCAACAACAATTCCAATGGAAAAAACCCATGAAGAAGAATGTGTGGATGATCTCTAATTAAATCCTATATCAAATAAGATGAAGATAAAAAGTAAAAATTCACATGGTTATAGAATTTTTCCACAATAGTTGGAGAACTAAGTAAGATAATTAAGAAAAAAGACCAAAGCCACTTACCATGTCATGCTAGAAAACATATAACTAGAAGACTATAAGACTTAAATAAAAACTCAAAGGCCCCTTGTCCCGATCACTATTTTTGTCCCACATCAAAACTCTAACCCATCTAGTAAGAAAACAATCAACAACAAGGTACTTTACCCTTTTCAAATATGGAATCCACAGAATGTTCTCAGGTACAAAATGGTGGCTAGAATAGGGTGTGGGTATAACTCATTAGGCCGCCACCACCATGTCTAAACTAACCAGTTTGATAATAAGTTTAGAGAATAAAGATACAAATAGGTGCATTAATTAATTCAATAATTAATAAAATAAAACAACATTCTTCGGCTCTGTGTGAGAATATCTCTGAGCATGTCTTAAAACCATGCTAACCATAACCATATAACCAAGTTAAAATGAATTACTTCAATACCATGCTAGAATATATCAGGGCATGTTTTACGAACATGCCAACAACTACCATATAACCATGGTATAGTAAAAAAAATTGGGAAAAATCCATATAATAATTACAACATATGGGTTGATGCTCTATAATAATTAAAATACGGTATTGGTTAGATCTCACTCTATATAATAATTATAGCATGGTATTGGGCCGAGCTCACTCAATATCATCATTACAACATATAAGTGTGAATGTGCCAGGTACAAGCCTATTATATAATCATTTAACATGATATTGGGCCTAGAATGTTCAATATCATTATTATAACATACAAGTGTGCATGTTCCAGGGCCAAGACTGATTTATACAAATTTTAGCATAGAACACAAGTCTTTTCATATAGAGTGTATATCACAGTATCATCTCATAAATCTCAAGGGTTAATTATTATAATTACCATTTTTATTTTATATAGCACTTTTAATTTAAATCATAATTGACTAATAGTTATAATAATAAGCAATATGACAAAACTTAGGGCTTCTATATTAGTCAATCACATAAGGTATCATGTCATTCTAAACACACTTTAATCCATTATCCAATTCAATTTTATTCATGGTTTTCTCACCCAACAATTAACTATAAGCCAAGTTAGATTCCAATTGAAACCAATTGACATTAAGGAATAATCCCATTCATTATTTAATTTGTTTAAGAACACGTTACACTGTCCCAATCAAAATATTGTATAAACTTGGAAATTATCAAACTATAGGGTTAAGATTTAGACCCCTACATTTAACTGATGATCTAATAATGATTCCAATAGAAAAAAACCATGAGGAAGAAGGTGCATATGATCACTAAGAGAATACTTGATCCAAGGTGATGAAGATAAAAACAAATAATTCACACGATCAAAGAATTTCACTATAATGGTTGGAAAACCAAGGGGATAAGGATAAAAATGGACCAATGCCTCTTACCATGGTTCAAAGGAGATATCAAGATGTCCAATTGAAAGTTTGGCACTCCAAATTTGTCAACATGATTCCTCAGGGTTGATATGAGAAGATTTTGGAAATATTAATGAAAAATATACCACAAAAAATACTTTAAAACAATAGGTCAATAAATTTCAAGACATGTAATTTATTTACGGGCAGTGTACATATTTTTAATAGGATATGATGAAAAACCAATTTCCTCAAATTATTTTTTTAAAAAAACCTTAACATTATAGGAAATGTATTCCATTTACATGATGTGTAAATGTTATATAAATGGTTTTTATCCCATTTCCCCTTTAAACAACCTAAACACCTTATAAATCGTTCTCAATATACTAATAAACCTTTGAAAAAATAACCCATTTACCTAGACTCCATTAATTCAAATAAGCAAACAACCTTGAACTTTAAGGCATTTTCCCCAACAAAGGCTCTCAATGTAGATCCTCTCCAATTTTTCTCAAGTTTCCTCACAACATAATACTGAATTTTTTTAAAATGAAATAAATACATGGTAGAAACACAATAGAAATAAAATTTAACAAAAAATCAGAGAGACATGTACCTAAAAAAAGACAAGATATTACAATTTTCCCAGAGACACAAGTACTATAAAGGAGAACTAGAGAGGTTATAGAACCATAGAGACGTGGTTTTCTAGTCACTAATTATGGTGACTCATTAATATTTTATAAAGATGAACCCATATACTGTAATGAGGAAATAATAATCTAAAATTTTGTAGATAGAAAGAATACATGAATTATGTGATAAATTCTTTGTATCAGATGTAAGTATAGGTTTTGTTCGGTCCACCAGTAGATGTAATGACTATTGTGGGGGAATGGGTATTTAAGAAAAACCAAGACATGAAAGGTAATTTTATTACCTATAAATCATATCTAATGAGAAAAGAGTTTAAAAAATGTCATAGAATAGACTATGATAAATCATTTTCACAAGTTTTAATGAAAAAATTCATTAAAAACTATATTTCGATAATATATTTCCATGATTATAAGATTTGGAAGATAGATGTAAAAACAAATTTCCTTAATGGAAACCTCATGGAAGAAGTCTATATGAAACAACTAGAGGGGTTTGTGAATCCAAAATTTTCCAATATGGTATGCAAGTTACAAAGATCCATTCATGGATAAAATAATGCATCCATATCATGGAACATTCTATTGGATTAAGAAATAATGGAATTTGGTTTCGTAAAGAATGAATGTGATCCCTATGTCTACAGAATATTTAGTGGGAGATAATTTGTTTTACTTGTTGTATATGCTGATGAAATATTACTTTATTGATATGAGATACTATTATTACAGTTAGTTAATGAATGGTTGAACACATGACTCTCCATGAAAGAATTAAGTTAAAGATCATATATCATAGGGATTAAGATCATTCATGATAGATCCAATTGGATGCTTGGTGTAATTCATGGTACATACGTTGAAAAGATAAGTAAGATATTGATTATTGAACAATCCAAGAGTATATTGTTTCCAATATATCATAGAACAAATCACTACAAGAAAATGTGTCCTCAAACACAATATAAGATTGAATGCACCAGTTTGGGATATGGCTCACATTGGTGGGTGAATCCGTTTTGGGATCTTTTAAACTTATTCAAATGTTTATACATTTACCTCTTTGACATATTCAAATATTGATTAAATTATTCTCTTTTTACCATTTCATGAAAGTATATGAAAGCAGTAAAAGACAACAGAAGATATTTTTTCAATGTTCACTACTTAATGAGATTAGCTTGTACTTGGAATGGTATATAAATAATCCAACCACACAACCACTAGAAAATAATACTTTTCAATTTGGTTATAATAATAAGGGAATATCCTTTTACTTGAAATGCACTATAGTTAATTGAAAATGAATTTTTACAGCTCCTAGATAGATCTTTATACTTACTTTGAATATTGTATTCATTTTATTAAATGTAATTTATAATAACAAGAAAGTATTCCTCTGGATGAGACTTCTGTTGGAAGTCACAATTCTGCTTTGTTCTTACACTTACTGCTACTTCACTCGATTACTTGCACAATAGCAGGAAAGAAACACTTATTAATTCTTCCTAGCAGAAAACTAAAAGATGCACCTTATTCTTCTATTAGTAATAATAATAAGAATATATTGTGTATTGATAAACACATAATTATTTCAGAACAAAATGATAATCAATTGAATATATTTTTTCTAGTCACTTCTTACTATACCTATAATCATTGGCATACAATAATTTTTAATAGTGTATAGTAATGTCAAATTCCCTTTCATATCTAGTGAAAGACTTCACTGAATTACCTTATTTAAATATTTATAAAATCACAAAATTCCCTTCCATTTTTCAAAACACTAAAATCTCATCTCATCTTAGTATCATCACAATTAATTTCTCCTTCAGTCTTAATGATATTAATTTGTAGTAGACTAGATATCCCAGAATTATTATTCTAACTAAATGATAATCACTAAATATAGATTGGGCACTCACTTCATTTTGGAAACATAATAATATAGAGTTGTGTAGAATTTCCATATTATATTTCATTAATCTCAGTATCAATAATTGAGTGTAGTATCAATTTCCTCCTAGTGAAACTGAATATTTTGAATCCACTAATTACACTGCACTGAACATCTCATCTTAGTCATGTATTTTAATTATTCATAGATTTATCACCAAAACCCCACATGAACATATTTACATTATTTTTTTATCAGTTCATGTATTTTTCATGGTTCATGAATTATCATTCCTATTACCAAGAATCAAAACATAAATTTTCATTTGTTCTTCTTCTATCACTTATCTTCATGCAAGTGAAATTACCTTGGAATATTTCTTCATGAATATAAAAACTCTATCACATATATATAATATTTTTCTCAATTCATGTGGTTTATATCATATATTTATCTTACACCTCTTTTAACTTCACATTACATGGCACCAAAATAGGTTCAGGTATTTTAGAATTGTATGAACTTCTTCATGCATGAATTATTCCCTGGACCATGTGCGCTCCTATTATTCAAAAAAAAACCATAGTGAGTGTTGTTATAAATCATGAATATAGGATTACAATATATCTATGTTCTTTACATAATTCATAGTACATAGGTTAATTGTCTCATCATTCATGCATCACAGGTGCACTATATGATAGTATTTTTCATGAAAACCAGTTGTATTCATGAAACATAGTCTTCATATAGGATGGTATATGAAGATAAACATTCTTTTCTTAACACAATGAGAGTGAGAAACCCAAAAACCTATTCATGGATCTATTCCTCTTTGTAATGCATGACGAGAGTTTGTTAACACTAGACACATGTACCGAACTCTTCTTCAAAAAGTATATGCATGGTTCTTCTTTACACAACCAAGAGGTTCAAATAAATTCCCTCTTCACAGTGCCTAGGAGACTCATGGTTCTTGTTGCTCCTTCACATAAAAGAGACAAACAAAAATGATTTGTTTTTGGAAACCAAGATATATCTAGTAAAATGTGAGAAGAATATATTTGGTTCATCTTAAAATCATTGTATTTATAGAGAGGTTTTTCTTCCCCTATTTCTTTGAATCACTGACTTGAATCCTTCAAAATATTCCATGTAAATCAGTATTTTGAATTGCCGAAGATCTCATCTTTTAATTCTTCAAACTGTGGGTTAATTAATGCCAAAAAACAAGTCTCCTTTTTGTTATGTAATGGTATTCTACTCATGGTGAATGTACCAATTGAATGTGATAATAAAAACATGCCCTTTCATTCCTCGAACTCCTCCATGAAGACCGAATGAATGAATGACCTCTTACAATTTTATTTGAATTCTGTCGAGGAATGTATTCAAATACCCACATGCATGCATCATGTAGTTTCATGCATTATATCATGACAATTGTCTGAGTCACATTCTCTTGGTGATATCATTAGAGATGTAAGAAATAGAGGATAATAGTGATTGATAGGCACCTCAACCGAGAACCTATCTATTGAAGGTCACGAGGTTGAAGGCGATCAAGGGATTCAATCATGTGGTCAAGATCAATAAAATCATACAGATAGAGTTATGTCTTTATATTTGAGATAGAAAAATAGTAAATTTTAAATTGTGCACCTGATGTCAATTATTTTTATAGTTGGGATATGATATATCAAATATCTCATTCCTGATTCTATTAGAGTTGACATCGGAGTCGTCACCTAGATACACAACACGCACCCTACCCACATGGGTTACACCACACCATTGCATGGTCCATGGGATTCCCTATGATCCCAATGAGGCCTAATAAAAAATGAGGGCACCTAATGGAATCCACCCACACCTCATGCTACCTATGAAAGTGATTGACCCCATTCCTACCAATGAGATGGTTGGCTCCCATGTGCTTTGATATTTCTCCCCATATGTAATTGAGCTATCCCCCTTAGGTGGCTTTGGTTGGATAGTTTTTTTCCAACACTTGGAAAAAATGTTGGTGAAATATTCCAAACCAAGATCCCAATAAAAAAAACCTAAGAAATATGATATCTCAAGAATTTAAGATGCATCTTTCATAGCCCTAAAATATTATTCTCATATAATAAATATTTTCATGACCTTTTATCAATTACTCTTCTTCTGTTGTTTTTAAAATATAAAGTCCAATGAAATAAACAACATGAAATCATCCTTCTTCACATAATATGAATTATTATAAATAATTTGTTATGTGAAATTACACAGTGACAATGTCTTCTAAGCTAATGTCTCGTTCAACAATCTTCAGAGTTACTGGGATAATTATTCAAGCATCATATCCAATTTCATTCTATTAATCCATAAAAATGATCTAAGAATCACATCTAAAAATCAAAGTATTCAAACTATTTATATGTTTCTTCAAATTTTAAGACCTAAACACTTAATCCAATATCCATTAACTTTTTAATTTATTCATTATATTAACATCAATGAAATTTTACTATTTCATTGATCTCTATTGATAATCATTGAAAACAAATACAACTCATACATAAAGTAGTATCATTAATCTAAACCTTTTTTATTTTTTAGATATAACTTCAATGTTAAATACCTTAAATGTTATTTCCAAATGAATGTGTCTATATATGAATCATTATCTTCTCCATGAACTTTACTTTTCCAAATTTAATTTCACTTTATATTTCCCTTGTTAGAAAGAAATAAAAAGTTCATGGGAAAATGGAATAAACCCGTACTTAAGAAATTTTATATCCACCATTTCTCTCTAAGTCTACTTGATACTTTATCAATTTAGAACACAAGAGGATTTAATTTAGAGAACAAATTTGTGCCTTACCAACAATTCATGATACCTCATGAAATGAGAAATCATATAATAGTCTTCAAGGGTTTTTTACTTTCATTCTATGATGAAGATACTTAAAAAAGATACAAAACTATTCTAAAAAACGTCTACCTAAAACTAATACACTCATTTAAATAGATAGATAAAAAACATTCAAGTGAAACATGCAAGATAAGTAGTCTTAGATCACTTCAGGACATCCACATTTTTTTATTTAATTGATTGATTAAATTACCCCCCTTTGTGTTATGATTATTATTTTTTATAACCAAGTATGGGTGGTAAATAAAAAAATACCTTTTATAATGAAATTATCTTAAAGCAATTTTCAGAATAATATGGTTTTATTTAAATTGAAAAAATGATTCTTGTAGCTTTTTTATATTTCTTCATTTTTCTACCCTCAAGGAAAACACTCCTAAAAATCTTCATAATGGTGTATTTTTTTCAAAAATAGAATTCAAGATGTTCCAATATAGATAGTACACTAAAATGGATCTTCAACTTGTGACTATCCATATATGAAGACTTTAGAAACTTCACCTCGAATGATCTTCTAAAATACTTGATCTTTTGGATAAAAAATATATCATCAAACCAAGATGATATTTTCATTAACATGTTTTTATAATATATAAAAACATAATATTTAAATTCATCAATGATGATTGTCTATCATATTTTTATTTTAATACCAATTGAGAAATCATCTAAGGATGATGACTTTTTCATCTTTTCTATCAATATTTGACAACACTCACAACTTCTTAGGATATCCCCCTGAGAAATTTCTTCAACTTAAATTCCCTATATTATAAGAAGAAATACAATACACGAAGTTTTAATGGAATATGGTAGAGCCTTCCTTTCTTATCAATGTAAACACTAATGTTGAGATGGTTTTTTCAACCATGTTTCTCCATTTACTCTAGTATTTATGTCTGCATATTTAAACCTGTGTTTTGATTAATATATTGGATTCATGGATATCTTCACATCCTCTTCTTATTTTTATAGAGAGTTTTTATTCTTAACATTCCTAATGGGTGACTCATTATTACTCCTCTTAAGGGCTTCTTCTTATTATAGTAGAATTATTAAAAAACCTTTTACAATATGACCAAATTTCTTAAATCTCTCACATAGAACTGATTTAACACAATAAATATCTTTTATTAACAAACTATTATGTAATTTATCATCACATGGATTCTTTTATTTTCCTTTTTTAATTGAATTAGATTACCAATCTTTGATTTTACACATTATTTACAAATACTGTGGCCATATAAATAACATTTAATTAGGAAAATATAGAGTAAGTTTGGATTTTCCACATGGATTATTCTGAGTTACATAATTTATATTAGTTATTTTGAAGGATGAAATTATCTTCAGCTTCTTGGATTTGGAATCCAAGTTATTATCACTATTCTTATTTAATACATTCATGGGAGTATTTTTTATTATATTTTTTTCATTTATTCCCAAGTTTTCCTCTTCTTTATTAGATAACTTATATGGTATAATTTTCTCATCATATTTGGATACATGTTGAGATGAGCATGAACCATTATTATGACCACTTATATTGCATACATCACAAATATTTGCATATTTTTAAAATAATTTTTGTATATATATATTTTTATTAAACTATAGATGTTTCTTATTTATCTATAGATTCCTCCCCTAGAGATGGTATTCATTTGTGATTTTTCATTTAGAAGATTTTACCAATGATCCAATTCACAACTCTCTAATCTATTACAACACCAACATTGACCCATAAAACTTGATATACTAATTTCTTCTGTATGATGTTTTTATGTATTAATCATAGCTTTTTGTGCTCTTTTTGGGGAACCAAATTACACATTATGGTTCTTATACACTATAGTTATTGTAGTATGTTTATTCTATCCTTTATTTATCCAAACTTTTTAGGTTTTGTTTTCCAACCTGCATTGTTTCTGAAAATATATTTACAAAAATTGTTACAAGATTGTATGGATGGTACCTTTTTATTCTTAATTAATTTTGATAGACCATTGGATTAATTCATGATATTATTATCAAATTTTTGAGGAATTTTAATATTATAATCCTCCAGTGATCATTGAGTTGTAGAAACAAATATTTACTTCCTTTTTAATTCTCAATATGTGTAATATCAAGATTTTAAAACTGAACATTAAATTCTTGATATTTTATATTGAGGATGATTTTACGATCTCAAATCATAACCCTCTTATCTTAACAAGCATTATTTATTCTTTTATATTTATCTTCATGCATTTTAAAATTTTTTTGTAACAAGGATTCAAGTTCTTTTATTTTCTTGAATATTTCTATCAATTACAAATCCTTGACATGAATTATATTTTTCAATTTCTATTCAACTTTATGGATTTTTTCTTAAATATTATTATTAACTCCCTCTCTTTATTCAACTTCTTTGAGCCATTTTGAAGAAATTATTTAGAGAACCCTCTTTGTTACTTCAAAGGCTCTAACATACATAGAGACCTTTAAACATTCAAGAAATTTTCTTGAAATTCTGTCTCTATAATATTTGAATCTTATTCTAGTTGGGTGATTTGATCCTTTATACATTGAAACAATAAAAAAAGCATGGGAGAATATTTCTTCAAGAATACCATGGAGAATATATCTTAATATATAAATTAATATTTCTTGAGAATTTTTATATTGATCAGTATAAATGATTGTGATAGAATAACCCTTAGGATATTTTTTAACAGAACTAAAACATAACTCTTGAAAACAATAGGTGGAGAGAATTTCAATTTCATTGGTGGAAACTTGAGCCACCTACTATTTAATTTATAATATAGGTATTTATTAATTTTTTTACGTAGTATGAATATACTGATACTTCCAATTTATTAGATAAGAGAGATCTCCTCTTTATCTTTATTTTTTATTTGTTTATCTCATTCATCATAGTCTTGGTATAAATATAATTATTCTTAGAGATAACTAAATCTTACCCAAAATTTCACTTCATTGTAAACATAGGAAAGAAAAAAAATATTCAAAATAGAATAACTTGAAAGTATATAATCCAATAGAGGTGTAAATTCTATTTGATACCACTTGAATGAAATAGTTTGATATATTCCTAACACTTAGGGGGAAATCAACATTGGGATCTTTTAACGTTTTAAAATTTTTTGTCCCTTTACCTATTTGACCTATTATTATCTCAATTATATTATTATATTCTTATCAATACAAGAAAATATATGAAATTAGTAAAAGGTAACACATGATATTTTTTAAAGGTTCACTATTCAATGATATTAGTTAGTCGTTTCCATAGCATGGAAATAATTCAACAAAAAAACACTAGAAAATAATCCTTTGACTATGGTTACATCAAGAAGAAATTGTATTTTTACTTGGAATACACTATAGTAAATTGAAAATACATGTTTGAAAACCCTTTTCTATGTATGTATTCTTCCTATAAAGACGTGTTTCTCTTTTGTAAATTTACTTTATAACAATAAGAATGTCTTCCACCACACGAGAATTCAGTTGGATTTGATGGTGCTACATTGTTATTCTACTTACTTCTTCTTCACTTATTTAATTTTATAGTAGTGGGAAAGATTCAATTCATACAGATTCCCAACAAAAAATTGAAAACTATAATTTCTTATTCATTTATCAGTCATAATGATATGAATATGTTGTGTAATGATAAAAAAAATTCTTCCTGAACTAAATGATTATAAAAAGAATATAGATTGGAAAGTAACTTCTTATAATACCTTTAATATTCAACACATAATAATAATAAAACTGTATAATAGTTTTAAAGTATATTTAATATTCATTGAAAAATACACTTTACTAAATAAAGTTCTTCCAATATTTTTAGAATCACAAACGTCCCCTACGATTATCAAAACACTGAAATTTAAGCTCATCTATTTATCCTTAAGTCTTAGGGATATGAATGTGTAGTCGACTGACTATCACATAATTATTCTTAAACCCAAATTATAATAACTAAATATATATTGGGAACTCACTTCCTCTTGAAAAACAATAAAATGCAGTAGTGTAACAATGCTATATTCTCTTTCTTCAATACTCAATATCAACAATTGATTATTTTATTGATTTCCTCTTAGTGAAATTAAATATTTTTCAACCACTAATTACACCACACTGAACATATAATCTTATTCATGTATTTAAGTTATACATGGAATTATCACCAAAACACCACATGAAAATAATTAGTTTATTTTATTATCAATGCATTATTTTTTCGCGATACATGCATTAGCATTCTAATTACAATGCATGAACAATTCACCGTTAAATTTTTTTTCTTCCATCTATTTTATTCATGCATGTGTAACTATGAAGGAATATTTCTTTGTAAAAATAAAAACCCTAGAATATATATAGAATATTGTTCTTATTTCATGGGATTTATTTCTTATGTTTTTTGTTTCTTTTTTAACTTCATACTACCCTACACCAAAAATAGGTTTGGGTATTTCAGAATTGTTTGAACTTCTTCATGAATAAATTATTCAAACTGACTCATTTTCTCTTCTTCTATGTGTATACCATAGTAATTTTGTTTCTTGATCATCCAAATAGTAGATTTATATATTCTGTGTTCATCATGTAAGTCATAGTTCATTGTATCTTCATTCTCTCAACCCAAGTTCTCTATATGAAAGTGTCATTCATGCAAACCAGTTGGATTCATACTACTTCTTCATGTAGTATGGTATACACAGATACAACTTCTTCTCTTAACACAGTGAGAGTGAGAAACTCAAACACTGGTTCACAGAACCATTCATGTTCATTAATCATGAAGAGAGTGTGTTAACACTAGTCATGTGTCAGTGAATATTCTTCACACATGCTATGCATGATGATTATTTTTTCAAACAATAAGGTTTAATGAACTCACCTTTTTATGATTCCTATGAGGATTTTGGTTCTCATTTCTATTTTATGTAAAATAGATATCCAAAGATACCCTATTTTTTGGAAACCAAGAGATCTCTGGTGAAATGAGAGAGGAAACTCTTCTATTTAGCTTAGATGTTCAGTATTTATAGAGTGGATTCACAAAATCTATTTCATTTAATCACTTACTTGAATCCCAAAAAATATTCGGCGTAGATCAATATTTTGAATTGAATAAGATCTCAGATTTGAATTCTTCAAATTTCATATTAATTGATGCTGAAAACTATGTCCTGTTTTCTTACGTGATGGGCTTCTCATCATGGCGAGTTTATCACTTTAATGTGATAATAAATTCATTAAATTTAATGAATTAAACTCATCCATTAATATCAAATGATTGAACAACCACATATAACTATATTTTCATTTGGTCGAGGAATGTATTCAAATGTCCACATACCTGAAGGACATAATTGAATGCATGATATGGAGATGATCAACCAATTCACATTACCCTATAGAGATCACTATATATAGTATAAATTAAGGATATAATTGATCACTGAATACCTTAAGCGAGTACCTATCTATTGAAGGGCATGAGGTTAAAGTTGATTGAGTGATCTGATCATGCAACTAAGATCCATCAAAGCATATGGTTATAATTATGTCTGTATATTTAAGATGAGGAAATGTTAACTTATACATCATGCATCCTACATCGATTATTCACGTGGTTGGGATGAGAAATATCAAATAACTCATTCTCTTATTCTGTTAGAGCCATCAATAGAGTTGTAACATAGATACACAATACATAATCTACCAACGTGGGTCGTACCACACCATCGTGCGGTCTACGAGATTCCGGGAAGGACCAATGATCCCTAATAACCCCAACAAGTGCCTACTGGTTTCCACCCACACCACATTCTTCATATTCATGTGCTTTTCTCCATTTCTTCCCATGAGTTGATTGGATCCATTTTGGGTTGATATTTTTCCCCATATGTTTTTGCGATAGCCTCCTTAGGTGGATTTGGAAGGCCAATTTGTTTTTCCAACACTTAGAATTAATAAAAGTGAAATATTCCAAACCATGATCCCAATAAAAACATTTTTAAACATATTATATCACATTCATTTAAGATCAATGTTACATTCGATTCAAATTAGTTTCTCATGCAATAAATAATTTCACAACCTTTCTTTAATTCCTCTTCTTCTATTCATTTTTTTGAATGTAAAGTATATATAACACTTCAATATGAAATCATACTTCTTCATATACTCTTCATTGTTTTTAATAATGTGTCATGTGAAATCATTGAGTGAAACATTCCTTCTGAACTAGAGACCAGTTCAACAATTTTTAAAGTTACTAGGAGAATTATTCAATCATGACATCCAATGTTATTCAATGAATCCATAAAAATTATATTGGGATCACCTCTGAAACTCGATGTCTTCAAATAATTTATATGTTTCTTCATATTATAAGACTTTATCACTTCATAAAACCTTCATTGTTTTGTAATTTCAATACTATATTTACATTAGTGAAATATTCCTATTTAATTGACCACCATTGATAACCATTGAAAACAAATAAAACTCATACAAGAAGTGGGATCTTCAAATAGATATAGGATGACCACGATTCTTTATGAATAGTTTATAGGATTAGTTATGAATTCCTTGTTATGTACTAGTCTTGATGTTTATTATGACTTGATCTCGGTAGGAAAATATTAAATAGATCTAATATACCACTATTGGATGGTAGTCATGACTATACTAAAGTACCTGAGGTGTACTATGAATATGTTCTTATTTTATGGTGTATTTGGGAAGTTAGATGTCAGGGGATATACAGATTCTACTTTTTATATAGATTATATTGATTTTAAATCACATTAATATTATGTATTCATTCTCAAGGGAGGTGATATAGGCTAGAAGATCTCAAAACATGAAGGGTTTGTTGATTCGATAGAGGATTTTGAGTATATTGCAGATTTTTTTGAAACTAAATAATTAGTCTGGATATTTTTTTTCTAGGAACTTGATTTTTTTAATTGTATTAAATACCCAATTTAATTTTATTGTGATAATATTTAAGTAGTGTCCCTCTCTAAGGAGACAAGGTTATATCAAAGGATAAAGAATATACATTGGAAGTATCACCTCTTGAGGGATTTTTATTAAATGGGTGAGGTCACATTAAGCCAAATCTACATGGAGGATAATGTGGTATACTTATTTACTAAAAACCTATCTCATCAAAATCATGAATATCATGTGATAGCTAGTACATTCAAAGTTTTTAGCAGTTAGATGTAGTCTAAGTGGATTCTGTTCTAGTTGGTTCCCTAGAACCAACTACATTTTTACTTTATATTACTTATAAATTATTTTTATTGAATATTATATGAATATTGTCACATGATTTTCATTATTTTTTTTTCATTAATGTTATAACATCCTAATAGTTTCTGGTCAATGTTTTTTATTTTTGTCACATGATTTTTATTATTATTTCCGTCAAAATGTATTAGTGTTCCCCATTATGATGGGAACATTTAAGTTTTGTGATAATATTCTTAAATATATGTTCAATGGCTGGATGAAATAATATAACATGAAATATATGGTACAATATATTAGGGGTAGGAGGATCATAATACATTGAAAATTCTTCTCATGAAAACCTCCCTTGGAAATCTCTAAGTGATGAGGCTATAAGAACAACATATGTCTTAGGAATTCCACATGTTATTTATGTAATTTTAAATATCTATTTATGGATTGTGTATTGGTGCTTACACATAATAATATTATTAATTCATATTATGAATCATGTACCTATATAAATTGATGAAATCCATGATGACATATACTTGTGGTAAGTAAGATACGTTTGGTGAATCACAAGTGATAGGAAATTTACGACTAAGCCAAGAATGGATTAGACCATTTCAAGTTAATGGAAGTAAATATTTCTGGATCTTTGATTGAAATGGAACCATTTTATTAATTCCACATCCATGGAGGTTTTATTATTGAGTTTATTTTAGGAAAGTCAAAGAATGATATATCAAACATATAAGAAGATGACACTGGTGATGCAACCTACTTGATGAGATAATGAGGTAAATATATTATATTATAGAGTGAACATTAATATATGGTTATTATATTAATGACATTAAAGTGATTCTTTATGTGTAAATTGATGTGTTTCTATACACAAATATTTGAATTTAGGAGAGTTTCCCTAATTCCACTGAGAAATATTCTTAAAGGTTCACTCACTAAGTGCATCAACAATCATTGTTAAATTATATATGAATTTAGTATTTTAAAAATATTATTCTAATGTTATGAGAAATAATAATTATTAAAGTTATATTTATTTCAAAAATATCTATTAAAAAATAATATAATGATATTTATTTATTTAAATAAATAATCATTGTTTATGTTTTGATAAATGCCGATGAGGATTGACATGACGGGTGGATCGAGTAAGGGGTCTAGTGTTAAAGGTATACTAAATTACATTTAAATAAATATTAATTAATTTATTGAAATTTATATTATTCACGAGAGATGTGTGCATAAAGGAAATAATAATAATAATAATAATAATAATAATAATAATAATAATAGACATGGAGTTTTATTTAAGGATCTAGAGGTTGGTTAATTACCATTGAGAAATTAACAATTATTAACCAACAAATATAACACGATTATACAATTTCTAGGATTTTTATTATTATGGACAAGAAATCATATTTATAGAATTATCTCAAACCTAGAGAGAACCAATTCTCTAGAAAGATCTTAAGAATAGAGAAAACAATCCTCCTCCTCCTACCTCTCAATTCCCCAAGAGAAATACAATAATCCTTCAAACCTTGAAAGGATTCTTATAATAATCAACTTGAACAACACATGGAAATCGGTATTTGATATTAGATTGCAAATATCCATCAGCGATGCTACAAGGTTCTTTGGGAACATGTGGATTATGTAACTCCCCAAGCTTCTATGGTATGTTTCTCATTGAATAATACAATAACTTGCGTTGTAAGCAGCTTGGAGTTCCAGCACACCATGACCAATCAAACTGGCCGTTATGAATAGTAATTCCCACTTTTTAAAATTTTATAAATTTTATTTTAAAAAATGGACTTCATTTTTGGATTTAGAATATAAAAATTATCTTAGAGTTACTTTTTGGTGTATTTCTAAAAACTTTCAATTTTTGATGAATAGTGGAAAACACTGCGTTTTTGTTTAAAACCAAAATTTTATTTTAATAATTATTTATTTCAATTAAATTTATTTTAAGTCAAAATAGATACATAAGACCTATATTAGTTCAATGCAATTCATTTGAGCCATTTTATAATAAAATTAGATGCATAAAATTTTATTGAATTTTTTTAATGTCTTTTACCCACCTTCTAGGCACATTAGAAAATTTGCATAAATCATATTTTTACCACTTCAAGGAATTTAATTTTAAAAAATCAAGAGACACTATTAATATCAGTAAGTAAAATGTGGTTTAATAAGATGAAAATAATTTTTGTTGAATAGTAACTTTTGACTTTTATTTACCACAGTTAAAATTAAATAAGGTAACTAAAGGTAAAAATGATATTATTATTACCCTAACAAATGTATTGATTATATTGGATAAGTTTATTTCGACCAAAATCAACCCTATGAATAAAATATGATCCTTTTGGCCAACTTGGATTAGATTAGGACATTTATTATTATTTTATTTAAACAAGAGTTAAAAGTGTTAAATTCAAAGTTTAATAACTAAACTATTTTTAATATAGGGTTACACATAAGATAAATTCGACTATAAGTATTTATTAGAAATATAAAATTATTTCCTAAATAATGGTATTTTATTTATAATTATTAGACATTAAATAATTAAATTTATTTGTGAAATAATGATGATGCATTAATTACCTTATTAATGAATGATTAAAATAATTGATATTATAAATATACAAATAAATGTAAATTGAGACTTTTGATGAATTAAAAAAAATTTATAGGTTAATATGACGTGTTAGGGTTGATCAAATGATTTTTTTCGATGTAATTAAGTTTTTAGTACTTTAAGAAAAATCAAATCATAAATGGTGTAAAAATTGACATAATTGAGTTTTTAAAACAAATACAATATTATTAAATGATATAATAGACCTAAAAATATAAGGACCGGCCAAAGGACTTATATAATAATAGATATGTCATTAATAAACCACTTGTGGTTTTCTTGTCATTTTATAGTATGTTTATTAACCATTTATATTAATAATATAAGAATGCTTAGTTAAAGTTAAACAATTTAAATAAGAGTTAAATCTAAAAGATAAGGTTAATATGGCGACCTAAACTATCTACAACCTATTGTTTGAGAGTTGTTTCTACCCATACACACCTTATCCTAGAAATAAATAATTTTTAAGCCATTATAAACTGAATATGATTGTATAATAAAATAATATTTCAAGATTTTCCTAAAGTGACCCTCACCACTCTTAAAAAAAGGTACCTCCCCTTCTCTCAAAATCACACCTCCAAAGCCATTCTTCGTGGCCAAAACCTACTCAAATATTCTCCCAAATACCATCAATTCTACCTAGAGGCCTTAATATGATCATAAATCCAACCTAAGGATCCCTTTTGATCAACTCAAAAGGAAACACCCGAAGAAGAGGTAATAATCACACCACATTTTTTAAAGTTCTTTTCTTCTTACACTTCCTCTTTCTTTGTTGTTTCCATAACAAAATAATAACTCCAGTACCTTATACATATTGTGATGCTTTTATAAATATGTTACAACCATATTCATTATTTTATCCTTCCTATGAATGACAAGTCACCATACATGCGTATGTACAGCATACCGTCTCCATGTCATGGTGTAGTTTGTTATTCAAACACTTCATTATTTGGATGGTTATAATAATGTGTATAACTAAGGTAAATAATAAATATAACATGTTAAGTATTCTATATATATTATATACCATCCAATTATATACTATTTCACCATCAATAGAATGATATTGTCACTAATGCGTAAGTACAGATTACCATCTCCACGAATGTGATGAACTTTATTCCCCATCATACCCATTCAAGAATAATTTTCATTTTACGATTAAAAATAATGTTTAATAACTTAATATCATTTTGGATATGAATAAAATACATCCTATACATAAAAAACACGGCTTACATAACCAATCATATAATGGAAAACGAATCAGTTAACACCCGAAACGATGATACTACAGAATGATTTTTAACAAAGCAATATTAGAAGATCATATAAGATATCATATTTAGGTATGTGGTTCTTTTATAATTTAATTAAAATTATTTAACTATTATACAGGAGGTTAATGTACCCTATATCAAGGAAATGTACAAGGTAATGGTTAATTCTACAATCTATTCATTATAGAAAGTTTTTTATACGTGAGTATCTACTGGGACCTCTTTATCATCCACATCCATGTTTCTTAAAATGTATTTCAAAACATTTTAAATAATTCATAAGCTATGGGTTAAATTCATTTATACCCTTTTTGACTATTTATGAGATGTTTATAGAGGAATCTATTCGTCATTTTCTAAACATGGTCCTTTATGACCTTTTTGACAAAATTAAGGAAATAATGTTTTTTAACGTATACGGTGGGTGCGGCTATTTTACATCGTTGTAAAACCTTCAAAGCATCCCGTACAAGAGTATAAGAATATTTTTTTAAAAATATTTTCTTTTAAAATGATAGGACTTTTAAATGATTTCAAAATAGAAAGTAATATTTCTCTCAAATATTTTTGATTTCATCTATGTCAACATCCTTTTTTGGATTTTACGCTTGTTTGAAGTTGATTTATTATGATACAATATTCCATATTTTATTGAAGGTTTTGTGATATGTTTTACAATGGAAGTGATATTTTTATACCATTCATGGTTTGTGGTTAAAGTATTTACATTTCATATGCTAGTTTTTATACGAATGTTTATGTTATGTTTCAACCTTTTCATATGAGAAATGCATTGGACTTAGTAAGTGACGGGTAGAGACCGCTATAGCTCCTCGATGCACAGGTAGGTCTCATGAGACAAAATAGTGTCTTGGAACAAGGCCTTGAAAAAATCTTAAAAGTAGTCTTGAAATGAGGTCTTGACAATGGAGTTATGATGTCTGTCATTATGCATTCCATCATTATAAAATTGGATATTGATATTACATGTGATTATTCTACTAGTAGAATATCCATCTGATTAAGTAAATGGCATTATTTAATTTATATTTTCCATTTTATGCTGATGTTTATGATTAAAAGGCTTGTGTTTTAGTCTTATATATTTCCTTATATGTTTATGCTTATTTATGAATGTTTCCTCTATATTGTTATCTAAACTGAGCACCTGAGCTCACCCCTTTCAATGTTTTATTTTCCTAGGACGTGAAGAAGTATTTTATGGTTAACCTACATGGATAGACTAATGGATATAAGTGTTTTCAAAGGGGATAAAATGTTTTTGTTGTTTTTTTTTCAAATGTAATGTAAAACTTATGTATGTATCTACTATTTCCAAGGATACTAAACTAATAGGTCTTTCGAGACTTGATTTCTTGTCATCATTCCAATGTTATGTAATAATGCACTGAATCTAGGTAATTGTGGTCAGGGCATTACAGTTGGTATCAAATGATATTTAGTACAAACCATGGAAGTTATATTTAGAAAAACTATGATTAGAGAGCATTACCCTAAGATAAAATTTGAGGATTAGTATAGAATAACTTCTTAGAATTTTGGTAATGTAGAGATTCTGTGAGTTTTCCAAGCAATAAATCCCTATCTGGATACGAGAAGGTAGAGGCGGCTCGGGCACAGATTTACCTAGGAGTGAAAACTCTAATAAGGAGTTTTGGTCTTGACTCGGGGTATCCTGGTACACGACAACGGGCCTTGCCACACTCTTCTTTGCAACAATCCCATGAGATATGCTTAGGATAATTCAGATTTTATTTACAAACCATTATGAAGGATTTATGAGTATATACCTTCTCAAGGAAAACATTTTTATGATTATGGATTATATCGAAAAACTGTTCAATTTCTATTAAGTGTTTTAAAAGATTAAAATTATGTATTGCAATTCAGAAACTAATATAGTGTATTACATTGTTTAGAAATGTCATATAGTGGAAGGAATAAAAACTATTTCAATACCCGTAATCCATGTAGGGGTTGCACTCCCACTCAAGATAATTATATTGGAGCTAGTGATGCAACTGGTTCGGATCAGCTTATCACCATACTGGGATACCTAAATCAGGCTTTGAATAATAACCTTACCCATATAGAGCACCCTGATCCACAATGAGGAAGATCAATGTTAGACCGATTCACGAGGAAACAACCACAAAAATTCAATGGGGATACAAATCCATTTGTAACTGAGTAATGGATAAGTTCCTTAGAGAAAATATTTCATGCATTGGAGGGTAGTGAATGGGAAAAAGTTGTAATGGCATTTTATCACCTCACAGGATATGCAGATCAATGGTTGTCATTAATTCAAAACACAAAGGAAGATGAATAAGTATAAAATATGGAATGGAGGGAGTTTAAAGAGACTTTATTAGAAATATACTTTCCTCATGATCATCGAGCGGATATGGAAAGACAATTTCTGAGTCTGAGGAAAAAGGAGGATGAGAATGTGGCAAAGTATGAGGCTAACTTTATATGGTTATCAAAGCATGAATCAGATTATATACGTAACCCAAGGAGTAAGATTGTAGATTCTTTGATGGGTTAAAACCATTTCTCCTTCGAGCATTAGTCTCACAATCCTTCTCATCGTACAAAAGTATTGTCTCATGTGCTATTGAGACAGAAAAGGAATTATCAAAGTCTTATGAATTTAAAGCAAAGAAAGAGAAGAAGAGATCTTCTGAAAAATATAGAAATGGAAATAAGGGGAATATGGGAAAATTTGAATTTTGATTCTGTGGTAAATTTGGAAAGAAACACCCCCATACTTTCCCGAAGGGAATGAGAGTCTGTTACAAGTGTGGTGAAAAAGGCCACCAATCTCATGAGTGCAAGGGAAAGAAAGAGGTTTTCAATGTTTAATGCTACGATTTTAAATAAATAAGGAATTATGAAAATGAATGTCCTAAGATCAAAGGAATCATACCTTAGAAAATTCCAAGCTTATACGATCACAATTGCTGGGGTTGAAGCTCTGAAAGATGTGGTGGAAGGTAATTTAATGGTTTCCTAAAGTTTTTCCAATGCTTTATTTGATTCTAGATCATCGCATTATTTCATATCTTCCTAGTTTTCTAAGAAAATTAGATATTTCCAATTTTATTTAATAAGGGAGTTGTTGGTCAAAACTCCTAAGGTATGTACCATTAGAATAATGTTTTGTGAATCAGTTCCCATTAAGTCATATAAATGTTATTTATCTACTGATATCATCATCATAACCATGATTGAATTTGATATAATCCCCAGTATGGATTGGCTTTCAGACTATGATGTAAAAATTTATTGTAAGAAGAAGGAGGTTACAATTTTTGATGATGATAAGGAGTACCTTATCTTTAGAGCAGAGATGTCACCACCTAATTCTTATCTAGATCCACCCCAATAGCTCTACTAAATTCAATTATTGGGGAGGAAGAGAATTAAATAACTATGGGCAAGGAAAATAATGTTATAATATTGGATTTACCTATTGTACAAGAATAAGTTGATGCATTTCTAGAGGATTTACCTGGACATCCTACAGAAAGAGAAATTGAGTTTTCCATTGATTTGATTCCCAGTTCAAGGCCCATATCAAAGACCCATTATAGAATGGACACTATGGAATTAGTGTAACTAAAGAAAAAACTAGAGAAATTGATTAATAAAAGATTTAATCACCTTAGTGTTTCTCCTTGGGTATCCTCTATTCTTTTTGTTAAGAAAAAAGATGGATATATGAGGTTATACATTGACTACAGGGAGATCAATGCTATAATAGTAAAGAAAAAGTATCCCCTACCTCACATTGATGATTTATTCGACCAACTTCATGGAGCTTAATATTTTTAAAAGATTGAACATCGATCTGGATATCATCAGTTGTGTGTGAAGAAGGAATACATTCTGAAAACAGAATTTTGAACCATGTACGAGCATTAGGAGTTTACAGTAATCCCTTTTGGACTGACTAATGCACCCTATGTTTTCATGGATCTAAGGAATAGAGTTTTCAAGGAATATATTGATGAATTTGTAGTCTTATTTATTGATGATGTCTGGGAATACTAAAAAATATATGAAGATCAGGAAAATCTCTTTCCCACTGTTCTGAAAACCCTTAGAAGAAATGACTTATATGGGAAGTTTAGCAAGTGTGAATTCTGGATTCAGGAAATTTCTTTTCTTGGCCATATTGTCTCAAAGGATGGAATCTATATTGATCCTTCAAAGACAAAGGTATTATAAGAATGGCCATCACCAATGAGTATAACTGAGGTACCCAATTTTAATTTGTTTAGCAGGTTATTATCGGCATTTCATCTAGAAATTTTCCCAATTGTCTAACCCATTAACCAAGACCACACATAAAAGGGGTTAAATTTGTTTGGAAAAAAGAGTGTGAAGAATGTTTTGAATAACTAAAGAGAAGATTAGTCAATGATCCTATCTTGACTCTACCATCGGGGAATGATGGGTTTGTAATTTATAGTGGTGCATCAAAGAAAGGACTTGGTTGTGTACTTATGCAGAATGATATGGTTATTGCCAATGCATCATGACAACTAAACATTCATGAATAAAAATATCCCACCCATGATCTTGAGATAGCAGCTGTAATATTTGTTTTAAAGATATGGAGACACTATCTCAATGGTATAAAATGTGAGATATATACCAATCACAAGATTTTGAAGTATATTTTCTCATATAAAAAACTCAACATGAGGCAAAGATTATGGATTGAACCACTCAAGGATTATGATTTCACTATACACAACCACTTGAGGAAGGCAATTAAGGTGGAAGATGCTTTGAGCATAAAATATTATGGAGTTTTGAACAAGATGAGAATTCAAATGGATCAAATGATCATGGATCTAGTAAAGATGTATGTAGGAATAATCCTAGAAGGTGAAACATCAATACTTTTTCAAATGGTTTCTAAACCATCTTTACTAGAAAGGATAAAAAGTTCTCAGAGTGATGATGAGGATTTTGAAAAGAAAACTAATGTTGTGAATGATGGAAGATTGATTGAATTCATATAGGAAGATGGAATTTTGAAATTTGGGAAGAGACATTGTGTTCCTGATATACCTAATCCAAAAAGGGAATTGTTGGATGATTCTCATAGCTCATACTTCTCTATACACCCTGGTAGCACTATGTTGTATTGATATTTTAGGTAACATTTTTTGTGGGACAACATGAAGAGGGAGATTGTTGATTGTGTGTTAAGATGTATGGTTTTTCAATAGGTTAAGTCTGGACGACAACATCCTGGAGGAGTCATGCAACCTCTTCCCATAGCTATGTGGAAATGGGATGATATTATGATGGGATTTATCATGGTACTACCAAAGACTCCTATAAGGAATGATGTAATATGGGTCATTATCAATTTTCTTACCAAGTCAGTACATTTTCTTACTATAAGAGAAGATTTACCACTTGAACTTTTATCAAGACTATATATTAATGAAGTTATAAGACTTCATGGATTACCCCTATCATTTTTTGATCGTGATCCCCATTTTAAATCAAGATTCTAGAAAAGTATTCAGAAAGCCCTGAATTTTGAACTTCGTTTGAGTACTGCCTACCACCCTCATACTGATGGACAATCATAAAAGACTATTCAAACCTTAGAAGAAATTTTTAGATGTTTCTCACATGACTTTAAAGGAATGTGGGATTAATATTTACCTATGGTAGAAATTTCTTATAACAATAGCTTCCATTCAAGTATTCAGATGGCACCATATGAAGCTTTATATGAAAAAAGATGCCGCACACCAACTTCTTAGGATGATGTTGGTGAAGGAAAACCGGTAGGCCCATAAGTTGTTGAGGAAACAATGGAAAATGTTAAGATTATCCAAACTCACATCAAAGAAGCTCAAATTAGGCAAAAGAGCTATGCTGATAACCAAAGGAAGGATTTAGAATTTCAAGTAGGAGATCATGTTTTCTTGAAGGTATATCCATGGAAGGGTGTTATACGATTCGGTAACAAGAGTAAATTATGACCTAGGTACATTGGACCTTTCTAAATTCTAGAACGAATTGGAGTTGTAGATTATTGTTTGGAAATGCCACTAAGTCTCTCCAAAGTTCATGATGTGTTCCATGTATCACTATTGAGAAAATACATGCCTGAACTAATGCATGTACCCACCTATGAAGAAATAGAACTGGAACCCGATATATCATATTGTGAAGAGCCTGTCAAGATTCTTCATACCAGAGAACAAGTTCTGAGAAACTAGACGACTCATCTTGTAAACATTCTATGGAGAAACGATAAGATGGAAGAGGCAATGTTGGAACTCAAGAAACATATGATGAAGAACCACCCAAATATTTTTATGAAGTAGTATTCTAGAAATTTTTAGGGTGAAATTATTTTATGTAGGAAAAAATGTAACACCCCAATCTTCCACAATACGTTTCTTTTTGAAAAATACAATAACTTGCGTTGTACGCAACTTCGAGTTCTAGTACACCATGACTAATCAAACTAACCGTTATGAATAGTAATTCCCACTTTTTGAAATTTATAAATTTTATTTTTCAAAATGGACTTCATTTTTGGATTCAGAATATCAAAATTAGCTTAGGGTGAATTTTTGGTATATTTCTGAAAACATTCAATTTTTGATGAATAGTGAAAAACCATGCGTTAATGTTTAAAACCGAATTTTTATTTTAATAATTATTTATTTTATTTAAATTTATTTTAAGTAAAAATAGATAAATAATACCTATATTAGTTCAATTCAATTCATTGGAGTCATTTTATAATAACACTAGATGTATAAAATTTTATTGAATTTTTAACATCTTTTACCCACCTTCTAGGCATGTTAACAAATTTGCATAAAACGTAATTTCTCCACTTATGTGAATTGAATTTCAAAAATAAAAGAAACATGGTCAATATCAGTATGAAAAATTTGGTTCAATAAGATGAAAATAATTTTTAGTGAATAGTAACTTTTGAATTTTACTAACCACTTTTAAAAGTAAATAGGGTAATTAAAGGTAAAAATGATATTATTATTACCCTAACACATGTACTAAATATATTAGATAATGTATTTCGACCAAAATCAACCTTAGTAAAAAAATATGATCATTTTGGTCCACTTGGATTACATTAGGACATTTATTGTTATTTTATTTAAAGAAGAGTTAAAAGTGTTAAATTAAAATTTTCATAACTAAAATATTTTTAATATAGGGTTACACATAAGATAAATTCGACTATAAATATTATTTAGAAATATAAAAAGATTTATTATATAATGGTATTTTATTTATAAATTTCAGGAATTAAATAATTAAATTTATTTATGACACAATGATGATTTCGTAATTACCTTATTAATGAATGATTAAAATAATTGATATTACAAATATCCAAATAAATGTAAATTGAGAATTTTGATGAATTAAAAAAATTATAGGTTAATATGACATGTTAGGGTTGATTAAATGAGTTTTTTATAAGTCCTCAAGTTTTTAGGACTTTAACAAAAATCAAATACCAAATAGTGTAAAAATTGACATAAATGATTTAAAAAACTATATTATTAAGTAATTTAATAGTGCTAAAAATACAAGGATCAGCCAAAGGACTTATATAATAATATATATGTTGTTAATGAACCGCTTGGGGTTCTCTTTGAATTTTATATTTAGTTTATTAACCAATTATTACAACAATACAAGAATACATGTTAAAAGTTAAACAATTTAACTAAGAGTTAAATCTAAAAGATAAGATTAATATGGTGACCTAAACCAATATTAAACATATTGGTTGGGAGGTTTTATACCCATAATAAGCTTATCCTCAAAATAAATTATTTTGGATCCATTATAAACTGAATACGATTATATAATAAAATAATATTTCAAGCTTTTCCTAAAGTGACTCTCACCTCTCTTATAAAATGGTACTTCCCCTTCTCTCAAAATCACACCTCCAAAGACATTTTGTTGGGCCATACCATACAAAAATATCCTTATAACTACCCTCAATTCGACATATAGGCCTTACTTAGACTATAAATCCAATCTAAGGAGACCTTTTGTTCAACTCAAAAAGAAATACCCGAAGAAGAGGTAATAATTTCACCACATTTTTCAAAGTTCTTTTCTTCTTCCACTACCTCTTTATTTGTTGTTGCCATACCAAAATAATAACTCCATTAACTTATACATATTTTTATGTTTTTATAAATATGATACAACCATATTCATTATTCTATCCATCCTATGAATGACAAGTCACCATACGTGCATACGCACGGCTTACCGTCTCCACGTCGTGGTGTAGTTTGTTATCAAACACTTCATTATTTGGGTGAGTATAATAATGAGTATAACTGATGTAAATAATAAATATAACATTTTAAGTATTATATATATATTATATATAATCCAATTACATATGATTTCACCATAAATATAATGATATTGTCGCTTATGAATCAAATACATTCTATCCATAACAAACACGACTTACGTAACCAAGCATATAAATGAAACCAATTAGTTAACACCCAAAACAATGATACTACAAAGATATTATTAACAAAGCAATATTATAAGATCATATAAGATATCATATTTAGGTATGTGGTTCTTGTTTAATTTAATAAAAATGATTTAACTATTATACAGGAGGTTTATGTACCCTCTATCATGAAAAAGTACAAGGTAAGGGTTAGTTCTACAATCTCTTCATTATATGAGGTTTTTTATACGTGAGTATCTATTGGGAACTCTTTATCATCCACATCCATGTTTCTTAAAATGTATTTCAAAACATTTTTAATATTTTCTAGACTATGAGTTAAAGTAATCTATACCCTTGTTTGACTTTTTATGAGATGTTTATGAAATAATATATTTTTTTCTTTTCATAACAAGGTCCTTTACGACCTTTTTGACAAAATTATAGAAAGAATGTTTTTTTTAACTTATACGGTGGGTGAGGATATTTTACGTCGCTGTAACACCTTATAAGCTTCCCTTACAAGCTTATAAAATTATTTTAAAAATAAATGTTTTCTTTTAAAATTGCATTACTTTTAAATGATTTCAAAATAGAAAGAGATATTTCTCTCAAATAGTTTTGATTTCATCTATGTTAACATCCTTTTTTGGATTTTACGATTGTTTGAAGTTGATTTATTATGATACAATCTTCCATATTTTATTGAAGGTTTTGTGATATGTTTGACTGTGGATGTGATATTTTTATACCATTCATGGTTTATAGTTAAAGTATTGACATATTGTATGCTGGTTTTAATACGAATGTTTATGTTATGTTTCAACCTTTTCATATGAGGAATGAATTGCACTTAGTAAGTGACGGGTGGAGATTGCTATATCTCCTCGATGCATCGGTAGGTCTCATGAGACAAACTAGTGTCTTGGCACAAGGTCTTGACAAAATCTTATTTGTAGTCTTGGAAAAAGGCCTTGACTACATGGTTATGATTTCCGGAATTATGCATTCCATCATTATAAAATTGGCTATTGATATTACATGTGATTATTAGACTAGTAGAATATCCATGTGATTAAGTAAATGGATTTATTTTATTTATCTTTTCCATATTATGCTGAGGTTTAAGATTAAAAGGCCTCTGTTTTAGTCTTATAAATTTCCTTAAATGTTTATTCTTATTTATGAAACTTTATTATATATTTTTATCTTTACTGAGAATCTAATCCCATACCTTTATATGTTTTATTTTTTCCAAGATGTGAAGAAGTATTTAATGGTTGACCTATAGGGATAGGCTAAGGGATATAAGTCTATTCAAAGGGGATAAAATGTGGTGGTTTTTTTATTTCATGATGTAATGTAAAACTTATGTATGTATCTAGTACTTACAAAGCTACTAATCTAATCAATATTTAGAGACTTGATTTCTTGGGATCATGCCAATGTTATGTAATAATGAAGAGACTCTGGGTAACTGGGGTCAGGGTGTTATAGATTATATATAAAGGGATTATACCATTGGATCATTCATCCCAATGACTATATGATAAGATTGGTCTAATGATTCATCATTAAAGAAAGAGTTGAATATTAATGTAATCATTATTTATATAAGTTAAATATAAATAATAGGTGAAAGATCCTATCTACTTGATTTTGGGGCATTATTCACTTTTTTCGGAGTAAAAATTTGAAGAAACAAACAAAATTTAATTATTGGGAATGGGCCCAAGCACTTCTACTTCACCATAGATCCTTCATCTTTTTCATTCCTTATGAATATAAAATAATTATAATTAATTTATAAAAACAACCAATTAGATCACTAATTGAATTTAATTTCTCAATATCAACCACAGATGTATATTAATGGTTCAACACACTTATATTGGGTCTCATTTGGTAATAAAGTTGTAATGACTTTATATTCATGAAAGTATCTCCATTGATCATGATGACTGCTGATTACCTATATAAATTCCAAATATATTCTCTAAATTTCAATGAATTGTATAAGTTATTATTATATTCCATTGAATGAGTCTTATATATCAATTTTTTTGTAAAACTACTAGGAATGAACTTCATGTATCACCATTCATAAGTACCAACATAGAACTATAACTTTCATTCACATTTAATAGAGAATTGAACAATACAAACCACTTCAAAAAACCATATCTTATGGAATTTTCAACTATTATTGAGTCTTACCACTACCATTGTCTCCATCTGGATATTGAAATTAGTTTTGATTATTCTTCTGATAATTTAATCAGAATTTTAAATAGTCTTTAAAGGCCTAAGAAATTAAAATTTCTAACCCTTCCATAATGGGACCAAAATAAATCCTATAGAATGAAACTACCCACAACTAAAATTGATTCTCCACCTCTTAATAGATACCAACAACCCCCATATTTCTTGGTGTGTCCACACATAATAAATTCCATGAGCTAATCCTCTCTACCCCAGGCCCACTTGCATACTATCAATAACTAATTGAGGAGAAAAACCGATCCATCTAGTGCTAGCCTACCTGCTACCAGAACAACATTCAATACTAGGAATTATCACCCAACCACATTATGAGATTTGAGGAAAATATAAAAATAATGCATGTCACCCATATTCATAGGAAAACTGTATTTGATACTCAAAATCCCAATGTTTCAATCACACATTTTCCTAAAATAGTTTTCAACGAATTTTAAAAAATCCAATTTTTTTTAGAAAGAACGAATCTCCAAGTCATGAAACCATGTTCAGGAAATTTAAAATCTATTTTTTATAAACCACACCACAATAAACCAATATTGTACTAATATTAGTGTTTCTATTATTTTAAACTTCTAACTCCATAATAGAGGGGTAAGTAATGACCCATATAATATATAAAAAAGTTAAATTTAAAGTATATATACATTAGTAAATATTATTACTTATCATATGTCATTGGTTTATACTAAATGTATGACTCCTATCCCTATGTGTGACCTACTTCCTCCCCCAGTTCCTTTAGAATAATGAATAAATCTTCTTTAAAGTCTTTCCTATCCAATAGAAGCACAATCCCTCCCATACCTAGACTGAGATATAGTCAAATTAATCAAAAAAGTAATACTTGTCAAAAAAATTAATAAAATCTTTATTCTTGGATCAATTTCTCATTCTATGTAAATATTGGTGAAAAAGTTATTGTTTATAAATCTCTAAAGCCTCCCATATATGATTCATAATTCTATCATTGATCAGATACCATTCTGTAAGACAATTAAAAAAAACATTTAATAATTAAATAGACATGAAATTAAATATATTTTTAAAAAATTTATAATTTAGTGGCCAAAAATAAGATTTCAAACATCAATGGGAACCCAATATCATGACACACAGGTGTATAAAAATATTTTGATAGCATCACACCAACCTTCCAAAAGAAAAATGGAAAAAATTCAAACAAAAACAAATAATACGAATATTACTTTAAAAATTAATAGAAAAACTTAATATAAAATAAATAACACAAGACATTAAATATACCTTCACAAACATTAATCAATGTTAAGAGATGAATGTATTTTGGGAATAGGGTCTGAAATCATCAATCATGAAAAGCCACACCCTCCTAATTGGTGGTGCTGTGGAGTCATCCCACTGGTCAGATGAATGGTCATAAAACTCATCATTAGGAAGCTCAAAATCAATGAGGGAATAGAATAAATCATTTGTACCATATCCAACTATCTGAAAAAAATAATCTTACCAATAAATAATTATTAATGAAAATATCAAAAATAAAAAAACTAGTAAATATAGAAATATAATACAACATTCATCAAATTAGTACTCATTTTCATCAATAAAAATTCCATCATCTTCCTCTTAAAATCATCAAATTCTATATGAATTTCATTTTTATCATCCCCTATTACTTAATATACATTATCAATATAATTATCCCTTAAATAGGGGGTTTCATCATCAATATTTATATCATTTCAATTAATAGATGTATTTGGAGATGTTTCTAGAAAATTTCAATATGTTTCACTTCTATAGAATCATTTTAGTTTTAAATAAAATGATTTTCATGAGATTTAATTTTTGTTACACTCCACTAGTCATTAAAATATCTCAAAAAATAGAGTAATTTTCAATATAAACATGATGTTCTTGATATTCCAACATAAATGGTTCATTTTTGTAAGAATAATTTTATATTTAATTTCAATGAATCCATATCATGGATGAACTCACCGACCTTATTAAACATCAAAAAAATAACATTTAAACAAAATTAAATTATTTGGTCCCAGATAATATAACCCAATTATTTCATCTAGCATGCTCTAAAAGTCAACTCCACATTCTTTAAGATGAGATCCTTTCAAACAAACACCACTATTCATTGATTTATTTGATTCAACATATGTGCATGCATAGAATTTAAATATATTACCCACATAACCATTATAAAATTTTACCAATTTAGTTGAAGTGTTTTTTTCACACATAATAAACTATCAATTTTAATTTAATGTTGTGTTTCCTAAAAACAAAATTTTGTTAATAATAGAAAACATTACCAAAATGAATTAATTTTCCACGATAAAAAACTTATCATATTAGTCATTGAAACCAATATAAAAAATTATGTTTTCAACATTATTCAAGGAAAGCATGGGTAAATTTTTTATTTTTTTTATATGATCATTATATATCCTACAAAACAAAAAATATAAGTAAATTTATATCATATTTTTTAGAAAAATAATAAAATTAGTACTTCCTATAAAAATCATTTCATTTAATTACAATTAATTTGAATATATATATATATATATGATCTTTTTGTAGTTTTTCACCTTAAATTCATCATTCATGATAACCACAAAAACCAATCATGGGATTATTAAAAACTAACAATTTATGGTCTATAAAATCATCAACACTTTCCTCAATATGATATGAAAGTCATGAATTTTAACCCAGTAATATGTCCATTTATGAAACAATGATAAAAATTATAAGCATAACCATGTGTTAACCCCACATATATAATCCATTGACAGAATAATAAGAAACATTCTTTATAAAGTGTACAAATTAATTTTGGATTTATTAAATTGGCTTATGTATCATTTTAAAATAACTCAAGTTTGGGACTCCAAGAAATTTGGGAAAGATCTAACCATGCCTTTACATTATCATAGGTATTAACATATGTGTCCAACATGGTATAAAAAGTGTTATAAAAAACTATTCTCAATATTAATTACATCTAATGTGTGAAAATTTAACAAATCTTACCAATATGGAAAGTACTAATAAATACTTACCTTTATCCAATTATAATCTCTTCCAAAACCATATATTTTTTTATTCATTTATAGTTTTTTTTAAAATGGGAGGTAATGAAGAGATTATGGATTTTAACTGAATACACAAGAGAACAACTGGATTTTTTTATCTTTCAATTTTACCCATTTTAAATTTATTTCAATTCCTTCAAAAACGGTGATCCATGGGAAAAAATATTTGATGAAAGTAAAAAAATCTTTCTTCCATTGACAAGAATAAATGATTTATTTTTATTCATGTAGTAGATACATAATTTTATTCCATGTTTACTCTATCTATATAACAAACCATGTTCCAAAAAGTTCCGGATTGTCCACATTAATGTAACATTCATTTTAGAATTATGATATGTAAGTATATCATATGCAGTCACACCATTGTTCCATAATGAAATTAGCTCAACAATTAGTGGCTTAAAATAAGTATCGATATTCTTCATCAGTTTTCATAGATTAAATATCACTAAATATGTATTTGGATTCTTCATCAAAATATAAGGAGGTTAATTGTTCAAAATTATGAAAATAGGCTATCAAGAATATTAACTGGTGTATTCAAAAATAGAAAAAATACAACAATAGAGAGACTCAACCATATTTTATGAGGTTCTAAAGAAAAATAAAGATGCACCTTATTAAATTGTTTCTATGAATCACCAACACTTGGATGGTTTAAGGTTTTAAATGATGTAAATATTTCATGTCATCGATGAAGTTGTGTCGTGAGACATAAATAAATTTTTTTAAATGAGTTGTAATTAAAACATACCACAACTGTTTCATACAAAATTTGGAATTTCATTCAATACCAATTTATACCTCAATTATTTATATGTTGGACCATTAAATAATGATTCAAAATCACCATAATAAAATATAAAATCATTTGAACATGCATGGATATTATGAAAACTAAGACCTAAATTATGAACCAACTTCTTAATTTCCTGGACACTTATAAGTAATGTATTTCCATCAAACATTTATGATTTTACGAAAATAAAAATTTGATCAAAAAAAATATTTGACATTCTAAATTTTTATTTAATAGCTATAAATCTTGTAAAAAATCAAAATTTCATATTTGCATCTCAGATAGAAGGAATTATTAGTAGATTTCAACAAATTATAAAATTAAGATAGTTGTAATTCTTGATTTGGAATATCATTCTATGTTATTATTTCTTGAATAGATAGGCTAGAAACATCATGTACTAAATTAAAATATGAAGGATGTTGAGCAATTTTTTTTCATTTTCTATATAATTTCGTTCACCATGTTGATCCCAAAAAATATAATTCTGAAATTGAAAACATTGTAGATGAATTCAAACATTATCAATGGTTTTCAATCTCCTGATATTATATTTATTAACTTGATATCTAATTATTCCTTCCTAAATAAATTTTGAATTTTATAATGAAAATGTTATAAATGATTCAACACCATCATTTTAGATAAGATTTTTATTAGATCCGTTATGATTTTTGGGATGATTTATCCAATCACGACCACATTATTGAAACTGGGGTCTATGTCATGAGTCTGCAGTTTTATAAAAAACCAATAGGAATAATAATTATTATTACTCAACATGACTAATTATTTTAAATTAATACTAAATTATAATCATGGCTAATTATGACTACTGAATTTTAATTATGGATAATTATGACTACTTAACCTGATTTTTACTATTGTTTACTAATTATTACTAATATTTACTATTTATTACCAATTATTATATTTTTTATTAAATAATTTTTATTATAAATGATATTTTAATAAGTATTTCCAATTTTTAATAATAATAATAATAATTATTTTTGAAAAGTTATTTCAAACTATTATAATTAATACTAATATTTATAAATTATTAATAATATTTACTAATTATTACTGACATTAACTAATTATTACTAATATTTACCAATTATTTTTTAATTATTACAATTTATTTATTAAGGATTAATATATTTTTTTAAATTATTATGAAATTTTTTCCAATTATTAAAGTTTTTAATAATTTTTAGATTTTTCTTATATTTTGTACAATTTATTACCAATTATATCAATTCACTAATATTTAAAAACGATTACTAATATTTACTAATAATTACTAATATATAGTAGTTATTACTAATATTGACTAATTATTATAGATTACTTAATAATTATTGATAATATTTCACATTATTACTATATATTTACTCATTATTGCGAATATTAAATAATTTTTAGTAATTTTTATACTTATATACAAGTTATTAAATTTTTTTCACTAATTATTTCAAATATTTATTCGTATTTATTAATTATTACAGTTATGTATTAAGTAATACAAATTTTTTATTAAATACTACTAATTTTTTAATTAGTATTAACAATTGTTTATAATTATAAGTTTTTCACATATTGTTTTTCAATATTTATTATAAAATATCGTAATTTAATAATATTTTAAATCTGTTACTAATATTTACTAATTATTACTAAGATTGACTAATTATTTAGAAATTATAAATTTTTTTAAATCATGACTACATTTTTACTTATTATTTATAATTTTTAGTCATTGTTTATTTTTTTTATTTCATTACCTATTATTAAAATGTTATTATTAATTATTAATAATAATTTTTAATTTTTATTAATTAATTAATAATAATTATTGATCACTTATAACTAAATTTTTAAAAAACATTACTAATTTTTAATAATTATTAGCATTTTATATATATTTTAAATTTTATATAAAATTATCATAATTTATTATGATTTACTCATTATTACGAGAATTTACTAATTATTACTAATATTGAGTAGTGTTTTATTAATTATCACAAACATTTTTAATTATTACTAAATTTATAATATTTTTTGTGCATTTTTAATAATTTTTATATTTTTGTTCAAAGTTAATATTTTTTTTCTAATTATTACAAATATTTGTTTAGTAATACTAATTATTTATTAATTATAACTAAAATTTTAATAAATATTACAATGACTAGATAACTATTCTAAAATATTGGAACTAATCGAATACCATGAGAATGACAATCGACTATCATTGACGAATGATATATAACTCTCAAATAATTAATTAAGTCAGCAATCATGAACATGTAGAATACATTCAGGTATTACATATCATGCTTTATAATAGTTCAAACATAAAAGGAACCATATAAGTAAACATATTAATCAATCATCCTGGAAAATGACATAAGGATACTAAGGTCTAAGGGAACCTTGGTTACTTATATAATCTCAACACTTTATCTCACCTCCCTGAAACAAATTAATAAGTAACCAGTTTTAAATTATATAATCATAAATATATAACCATTCCAACCTTAAAATATACCCATTATTAAATATGAAATAATAATATTAGGCTCATACAGAGTGTGTATATTAACTTACAAATCATTTAATAAACATTTCCAAATATGTGTTTAATTCTAATATAATCTTTTAAAAACATGGAAACCACCCTTTAAATAAATTTTCGGACCATATTTTGATCAAAAATATATATTTAACTCAAAAGTAACAAATATAATGATTGAACACAACTAAGTGGTTAGACATTGTAAAACCTACCGTAAATTAAGTGGATTAACCTGTGGGGAGCCCGAACATGTCGCCTTCGACAGAGGATACCAAAATAGGGAATAATAAACCCACAATAGCCTTAAATACTGAATAAACCACAAAAATAGGGTAAATATTCTCACCTAAGGTTTTTATGAACCAATTTCAGTGAGGGGGAAGGGGGAATCACAAAAATAAGGAAGGAGGAAGGAATATGAGTCCGTAAATGGGGGATTCAAACCTCAATTTCAAAAAATAGGAAGAAATCAGAAAGGATGAATAAGATCAATAGAGGGTTTCATGATGGGGAAGGCTGAGTGATAAGAGTAAATAATGGGGGGGGGATAGAAAAGGTTGTGATGCAATATTTTTTTAGTTTTTTTATGATGGAGTAATCTCAACATATATTCAATCCCTAAATGATTTGTGGAAGAACTTATTGTGAGAGACTAAATTATCCATCACTAATAACATTATACCTCTATAGCATGGGTAATACTTCCATGAACAATAATGATAGACTTCATATCCATTTCTATTACCCATGATGTTAATTTTTTTCAATGGAAGTTATTATCCTTCATAAAAAGTAAATATTTTTAGTTATTTGTAATAGATGGCATTTTATCAATAACAAACCATCAAAAATGTTCTATTTTTAGTAGTGTATGCGATAATTTGCTGACTCTTAAGTTTTTCAAAGTTCATCCCACTCTATAGAATACTTAAAATAATAATTAAGACTCAATATTAGGGATAGATATGCTGTTTTGTGAAATACAGACTCATATCATAGATTTTAAAAAATCCATGAATCAACGAACCTTGACAATTTCCACAACAATAAGTATACCTTTACAACCATGTATTTGTTTGAATTATACTATTCCCATCCTATTATCATATCAGTGCACCAACCAATACCATATAAAAAATAAATTACTTTTCCAAAAATACCACCACCAAGGGAGTAACCCTTCCCTTTATCTAGATATAAAATAATTTTGCAGAAAAACACATCAATAATCACAAGTAACAGACCATCTTCCATGAAATTCCTATCATATCATGTGATAAAAATCCCATATCAGTCCAATGTGGCCAAAATAATCCACATCAGAAAACCCAAACCAAACCGACTCCTTCCAAGTCAACCAACTCATAGCACTCCTGTAATTCCCTAGAAATTTGGGTTTTACTATGAAGATAGTGATCATGTTTTTTTTTAATTTTCCTTTAGAATTTTAAAAAATCATACCTTCTTGCCTATCAGACCCTAACTAATCTAAAATAATACTGTTTATAACATATTTAATTGGTTTAAATACTCAACATTGATCTTGATGTACTGTAATATTACTTATCCCTTACCGTCATCCCCTAACCACCAAAGGTTCAATAGATAAACTACAAAAAATATATATTATGGAGAGGTGGTGTAAAAACCTTACATAACAAAAACTACATACCTAAAATATAGTACATAGAAAAAACTAGTATGTTAATGAATAAAACCATAATACATAAGTAAAGAAATATAATAATTAACCTAATACAAGTATAACCCTATCCAACAACCATACCACCATTATTGAAGAAATGACCCAACCACCCTTAGTCTTCACTATATCACCACCATTACTCTATTACATAACAAGAAGCATTATCTAGTAACATAAAAATAATGTAACATCATCATTATAAGAGCCATTATTACCACATAGGTGGTGAGTGAAAAAATTATTAGGATTTTCATAATGCTCCCCATGTATCCTATCCATGTGAGAATCAAACAAGCTACAAATGAATTTTGTAAAACTTTCCCAAACTATAAAACTATTTGAAATCAGTTTCTAAATCAAAAATATGATAGTAAACCATGTAACATTATTGAACTATAATTAAAATAAAAACTTTAAAAATAATCATGAATTAAATAATCAATGTCAATAATGCAATAACATAACCCCAATCAAATAACCGACACACCCATATAAACAAAAAACCGATGGAACCCTTAGATCAGGAGTAATGTTGAATAATGGGTTTCACAAACTTCTAAGTGGACCAATTAATGAAAAACCTCATCTTTTATGTCCTGATAAGGTCCCCATACCCAAATAGAAGTTTACCACCACATCAAATTACTATTACCAGAAAGGTTCCCACACACTAGTGGGAGATTTCCAACCTCAATTTTATGCCCACACCAAAACTAAATACATAATATCAATAATAAAATAAAATCCCATGAAACTCAATGTAAAAACCACCACAACATTATCCATCATGAAAGAAAATTCACAAGAAAAATAATATCCACCATGAAACCCAATAAACATCGAAAAACATCAACCATGCAACTAAATGTACAAATCCAAACAACATCAACCATAAAACTCAACACACGCACACACACAACAAATAGCATGGATTGTGAAACTCAATGCCCAACCAAAAAACATCACCCAAGTAGCACAATTCATGTGATCATAACAATTAATAACCCCACAATAAACACCATAAATAAAAAATATCATCCAATGTTGAGAAACAATTCAATTGAAGACCATATTTCAAATCATTCTCAGTAAAATCACTAATATTTTGGAAACCATACATGCTCCATGAAATCTACTAATTTAATTTCCACCAAAACCAGACAAGAAAAAACTCATGTTTCCTCTAAAATTATATCTTAACCATAACCAAAATATTTCAAATCAATAAAATAATTTATTAAAATCCCAACTTCCAATATCTAGATATTATGCACACAATATCACGAGTGAGAATCTGTATACCTCACATATAATGATAACTAGAATCCACATCATGAAAATCAGGTTTTATGACCCCCTTAGGATTCTAAAATAACATACCAAAATTCCCATGAATCTAATGGGTTTCACCATTCCTTAGTTAAAATCTCATTTCAAAACTCTAAATCTGAAGTGAAACAAAGGCTATAAATAATAAAAATTAACAAACATTCAATTAGATAACCAAAATTAAAAATATTTAAGGGAGAATAAATATATAGGGATATATCCCCTAAAAATAACAAAACATTTCCCAAAAATCAATTTATTACGAGATAGGGTCAAAATTTGGCAGAACGATGGGGTTTCGACCTAAAAAACCAAATTTATGGAACTTTTTTAAAATTCCACGATTCAAATACATAGTATTATATACCATGAAGGTTATCCATGAAACTCACTGGACCCCACCATTAACTTATATGTTTTAAATACACAATCTTAGAGACTATGTAGGTGTCCTATGAAACCCCCCTAGATGTGAAATTTCCACCTCAAACTTCTCCGACTTCCACTAAACACTCCCTAACCTTCCTCAACACCTCAAACATTTCTAAAACACATTAAACCATCTCCCCACAATAATATAAATTGGAAATACCAAAAACCATTCCTTTCTCCAAATCTCATGCATTACACTTCCTCATGTAAACTATATTGAGGGTATCTAATAATAGATTCATGTCCATCCCCTTCTCTAGGTATTTCTTATAGATTTGTGTATCTAGATGTGTTTCCCAATATTTATATAATTAATTTCATGTCAATATTCTCTAGGATATTGTTGATACTTTTTTTAAATAGTTTTGAGGATTTAATCTTGGTTTAATAACTAAGGTATAAACCTTCATCTATTTAATATCTATATGTAACTTGTATATCTTCTTTGTTTTGACTGACACATTTTCTTAAAAAACTCTAAAGTGATTCAGTGTTATTTTCCTTCAATGTAAAATCTCTTATGGAGTCATCTTCTATTATAGACTAATAAAATACCCATTTGAGTTTTAACTATAACATGCAGAAATTCCTTATAATAATTCATTGGAAAGTAACTCTTTAGGAGTATTTTTTTCTTCATACGGTTCACTAAGTAATTCATAATCTCAGCCACTCTTTTTAGGGAGTTCTCATTGATGACGTCTCAAGGTTGATTTATTATTTCAAAAAGTAGTTTTTAACTCTAATTAAGGTAAAATGCATTCCATTATCTAATTTTAAGGTTTTAATCATCCTTACAATTTATCTTTTATCATCCCTATGATTCATCTAGATATAGTTTATTAACTAATGTTTTTATTATTATCTGAAGTGCATAGAATCTTATTATAATCATTAGTAGACAAAGTGGAACCCCTTTATCATTTGTTCCCTTTTTTATTTAATGGGTCCAAAAATATTGGTATACACCAAATCAAGAAATAATGGAACACCATTATTATTTTTCTTATAGGTATTTTAGACACCTTTATAGGTATTTGAAAATAGGACCAAGTTCATGGGATTCATAGGATAATCTGTGGGTTTTTATGGACCAAACATGAAATTTTATACCCATTTTTAAAAAGGATCTAAATAGGTTTTTAATCCTAATACCTTATCCATATAGATAAATTCAAAAAATTATGGTCTTGATTGCATAATTTTAATAAACATACTATTTAATTTTCTAAAAAACATGATTTTGATATTTTTTTATTTCTTATTTTTAATCATAAATTATTGTGTTAAGATCGTACCAGTGGCGGTGTCCACATATATGCTTTTTCTTCCTTGAAATATGAATGTGAATGGTATAGTTTTTTGAATATATATATAAAACATGATTAAAAAATATATAAATATGATTTATTTAAGAGGTGAAGTGATTAAAAACATCAACATGGAGTTATAGTGTACTAAATACAATGTAACAATTACAATTAGTCAAAACTTTATTAATTAAATTATGAAATATGTTTTTTAAATAATTAAAATATTCTATGGGTCTTGAAACCAATTATTTATTAGATGAGGTGGATTTATCCTTGATTCAAGGGGTTCAATTAATTTATCCTTTTATGTCTTTTATGTATAAGGGAACTCCCTCCAAGATGAAACAAAATTAATGCGCAATGGCCTCTCCATTAGAAAGTGAAATAAACTTAATCTCTTTTAAGTGGAAACTAATTATTACATTATTTACAACTTAACTAGGGGTAGAACCCTATTACATGGTCCATTGGTTAAAATATTTGTGTTTTAAAACATTTTATTAACCATAATTTTGAGATACAATTCACCAAGAGAGAAGTTAATTTGGATGAAGATAGATTGACGTAAAAAAAGGTAGGAAGGGGAATTTATATTCTCCTAAACTATTGGATCTCTCCCTATGGACTATATGGATGTAATTTGTGGTGAATACATAGTTATCCATCACTATATACCTCTATGACTATTTTATGGTGTTGGTTTCCTCCCTTGTTTCTTATCCTTTCCGTAACCTTAATAAAAATATTGACTTTTGAGCGAACTATTGTACCAACTAAGGGAAAGGACTCAATTATAATACTTATTTTCCCAACCAATCCACAAAATGAAAGGGATTGTTCATTCTTTTAGAATCTCTCTATAGTATCTCTCCTTGGTTGAACTCACCCTTCTTTATTTAGACACCACATATGTATGAATATAGGCTACAATTGAAGGTTCTAGGGTATTGTAAAATTCTTAGGGAGTGTTCCCAATTATGGGTTTTCATAGTTATCAATTGATAATATTAGAATAAAATTATAAATAAACCATAGAATATATATAGAGGATCATGAAAATTTAATTTATAATTAATTTAAATATCTAATTATCTCATTTTTGATAGCCACTTAAATGAAATTCTATTGCCTCTTTTTTCACATTTTCATAGTTGTAAAGAATCCAAGCAATAATTACTCTATATGTATCCATAAGTTCTCCATAATTTTCTGAATAATGTTATTTAAACCCGGGTTCTAATACAAATGTTGTGTGTGGTTTAAATTATTTTTCACTGATAACAACAATGCTTTATTGATCTCTATATTCTCTTGAGATTAAGGAAGGTGGGATTTATCTCTATGCTTTGAGAGAATTTTAGAAAATATATTTTTTGTGTAAAAAAACCCACTATTAAAAATGATGTAATTTAGAATATATAATTAGGGTTAGAAAATGATAATATCATAAAGTCCCTTATCTATTTTTTAATGCAAGTTATTTCCCACATCAAAATTTAATAATAATATTTTTCATCCCATGAAATGTGTTTATATTAATATCATTTCTTAAATAAATTAAAATAAATTTAAAAGATATTTAATATAATATATCATTTCCAATGTATTATTAAACTTGATCCATATCCTCCAATAAAATATTATATTCTCTAAACTTATGAATAGGTACTTATTTTAATATTCATATAACTAAATAAATATTTATATTAATCAATTATTTAAACTTGTCAATTAATAAATATATATTTATTACCTTATATGTAATTTAAAATGAGATAAAATTAATCTTACATATTATAAATTCAAATATTCCATGATTGAATTTATGAGATCAACTTTACTTGAATAAACATTAATCCAAAAACTGAGAATAAATTTATTCTCAATTTTAAATTCAAAGTAATTTAATTAGATTATCGATAAACTCAGTGTTTAACCCTTTATTCCACTTATTCCACTTTATCATATAGAAACATGTAAACTTACATAAAGTCAAAGTTCAACATCTAACAACATGTCAATGAATCCATGGGGAAATATGTTAATGTAGGAACTAAAACAACATACCTATAAATATTAAAGGGTAATATAATCCCTTTGTATTTTGATATATAATAAAATATGATGAATACTTTTGTCATATCCCTATATGATTGATTTGAATTTATTTGACTTTCCAAAATCTACTTTCCTATAAACTACCATGGGTTTGGATTTCTTCAAATAGTTACACTATAATCAAAAGTCTAAAGATACCTTATTCCCCACTATGATTATTTATCTGAATTAGAAGCTCAAAATATACCCATACTTTACTGTAGAATATGAGATCATGAGTTTTTTAGAAATATTCAATCTCATAGCTCCCCCATCAAGGAAAAACACATATCCAGGATGTGATTTTAGATCATTAAGAACTATTTAGTTACTTGGTTTTGTGTATCCCATCGAAACTAATTCCCCACTTCCTCAAAAAAACCAAGAAAATATCCTTTATATGCCTAGGGTACTTCAAGAAAGTCTTTAAAACCAACCAGTGCATCTCTCCTAGGTTTTCTCGATGCATTGGTTGGTTTTAAAGACTTTCTTGAAGTACCCAACATATGTTACCTCATCTTTATAATATGTTTTAATATATTTTATCTATACATCAATTTATGTGATTAGTGATACAAATTAATAATAATATCAATTATAATGACCAATACACATGTTCTTGGATAGGGATATCCAATAATACATAAAATATGTGGTATCCCTATTGGAGGTCATATCTTCATGATATCCCATTCTTTGAGATCACCAAGTGAAAACGTAATGAGAATAAGTATCAATGTATTATTATCCTCTAACACTTAATAATAATACATAATATGCGTCCCATGAAATTATTGTATCTAGACTATAATAAATATTTATTCAAGAATATTATCATATAATTTTTAGGTTCTTATTATTTTGGTGAACTGGAACAACCCTTTAATGAAATGAAATTTCTAAGGACATTATCACATTATTTTTAATTGATATATGAATAATTATGTGAGAATATATTTATTTATATTATGGTAATTAAAATTCAAAGGTAGGTTTTTCTAGGGTACAAACTCTAATAGGCTACCACTTTCACTAGAGCTAACTACTAATAAATTTTAACTTGCTAGCTGTCACATGATTTTGACACTTATGTTGAGGTATGAATTGAGTTAATAGGACTATTAAGTTTTACTATTGGGATACACCACTAACTATTAATTCCCCCTTTTAGTAAAATAACTAAAGAGATGATATTTTCAATGTGTATTATTCATCCATTGATGTGACCAAGTCTCTATCTAGAATCGCTGCTACTATATAATTACAAGATAAAGTAATTATAACTTAACTTCTTGGCCCAAAAAAAGATATTGAACTCTATTATATATTCACTATGATTATTTATCTGAATTAGAAGCTCAAAATATACCTATACTTTACTGTAGAATATGAGATCATGAGTTGTTTAGAAATATTCAATCTCACAGCTCCCCCATCAAGGAAAAACACATATCCTAGATGTGATTTTAGATCATTAAGAACTATTTAGTTACTTAGTTTTGTGTATCCCATTGAAACTAATTCCCCACTTCCTCAAAAAAAACCAAGAAAATATCCTTTATATGCCTAGGGTACTTCAAGAAAGTCTTTAAAACCAAACAATGCATCGAGAAAACCTAAGAGAGATCCAACAACTGATTCTCAAGGTATTATACTCATATTATCTCTCTATTATTTTGTTTGAGGACTAAATATTTTGGAAAAATATTTATCATTTGATACTGGAAACAATCATATCTTTTAATTTTACTCATATATTTTCAATACCTTATCCATATACATACCTTGAATAAGTTCATGTAGCCTTTATTATCTATCTCAATGGATATTTATTCCTAGAATATATTCTACTTTACATAATTCTTTTATGAAATAGCATTTATTCAACAAAGTTTAACTGAATTTAAGACTAATATCTATTTTCTATTCAATAATATATCATCATCATATATCATTAAGAAAATAATATAACTCCCACATAACCTCTTGTATAAAATAGTATCAAATTAATTTTTAATAAAACTAAACTCTCCAATTGATCATCAATAGTAATATTCCCTGATAATGATGCTTTCTTCAACCCATAAATGGACAGAAACAACTTGTATACCTTATCTTCGTCCTTTGGAATAAAAAAATTCTTGTTGTCTCAAGTAGATATATTGTACAATATTTTCATTAAGAGAAAAAATTATTAACATCCATCTTAAAAAATTTATAATAATCATTAGCTACCATAGAAAGAATAATTATTATATATTTTTTCATAGAAATTTATGTAAAGGTTTCATCATAGTATCTTCCTTGATGTTCCTTGAAACCTTTAGCAGTGAGTCATTCCTTATAAATACTTACATTACCATATATTTCTAGTTACTTATTGAATAACCATTTCACTCAGTTGTATTTACCTAAACTAGAGGATTTTACAAAACCAAAACATGATTATATTATATATAATCCATCTTATAATTCATATATTCTTTAAATTTTTATAATTTTTAGTTTTTCATAATTACATATATGATAGAGGATCATTATTTTCAATAAATAACACATCAAACTTGGTTATTATAAAACCAAATCTTTATAGTTCTCTAACATCTTTAATAATCCTAAAAAACACCTGTGTATTTGAAACAACTTCTTCCACTTGGTATTTTGGAATTTTTTCTTTTTACAACTATATGGTATCTTAAACTCAAAATTAATTAAAGTCTATTTCACTCCCATTATCCACTTTTGATATTTTTCTTCTTTCTAAAATCATTGTTTTTCTCACTATTATTATTTTTTTTATATGAGGGATCGAATAAATTGTATCCACTCATTTCTTTTGGTTATCCTAATTATGAAGACTTTTTTTCATGTGATAAAAGTTTGTTTCTAAAGTTGGTCTAAGAAAACACTTCTCACCCCAAACATTAAAATATGATAGAAAAAATTATATCAATTCCAAAACTCATATGGTATTTCATCTTTTTATCTGTTTCGAACTCATTTTAATGTGTATTCCCCTCATTAAAATTCATATCTTCTAATGTATAATAGAAGATCTATATGACTCATAATCGATCTCACCATATATAATAAGGTAAAATTACTTATTTAATTGACACTATTCCACAATGGTGTATATAAAACAATTTGTGGGAATATCATGGAAAAATATTTTAAATAATTAATAAACTCTTGGGTAAGATATTACCCACCTCAATATATGAATAACTTATTTATATTTTTATAATTATAATGATCTACTTTCTCCTTATATTACTTAAATTTATACATGGAATTAGACTTAAAATTCATCAATTAAATATATCCAAATAAATATTAATAATTAATAAAATCAATGAATGATGATTATCCCTAACCATCTTCTATCGGAAAAGATCCAAATATATCTATGTAAAATAATTCTAAAATATATAAGGAATTATTACCCTTTCCAATAAAGGGACATTTTTCATTACCTTATAAACAAGTATGGTATATATCTATGGGTTTTATCTCAAAAAAATATAAATACCCTTCTTAATATAATTTTTTCAAATTCTTCTGGTATACATAATCAATTTGATGATGGAACAACTAGTTATTATATGAGTCATGTGGACTAGATTCAATATCAATTCGAAAGACTTGATTTTCCAATTCTATTATATAAAGACCTTTATTGAGATGTTCCATACCATAACATATACTATCCTTATTAAAGTAGAATCCTTTATATATGAACCATTAAAAAATATATCTATGTCTTAATTAGACATATAAATGTTGTTTTTTATTACCCTAATCATGTAATAAAATTTCATCAAAACAAAAATCCTTCCATTTTGAAGTTTAAGGAGATAGTATAATAGATCCAACACAACTAATATTTTTCCATTACAAGCTCAAAAATCCACTTCACCTTCTACAATATTTTAGAAACTCCATGGTTTTTATATTTGGATAAAAATATTAGAACCAAAAGATTTATCTAAAAACAAATTTATATAAATTGATAGAATAGAAGAAATCATGAATATACCTTAATCTCCCCATTCTTCTTTATTAAGGTACAATTATTATTCTTGTGGACTTTCTTTACATAAGAAAAACATATTGATTCCTTCCCTTTAGCCTCTCTCTATATTTTTATCATATTCGAAGGGTATTGAAAAGGTAATTTTACTTTGAACCACCCTTATACCTTTTCATATTGAATTTATTTTTTTATACTGTAAGGATAGAAGGTTTGAAATTCAATAGATAAAATCAATTAATAGTATCTTATTTGAAGCACACAAAGACCCCAGTCATGCCCCCACACATTCTATAGGTTGGAGATTAGTAGAGACCATCTATGATAATACTGGGGAGAATATACTGTCAATATCGGTACCATAAATAATAACAAATTACCAAAAATCATCTAGATCCACATATTAGAATATAAAAGATTAATAATATATCATGCTATAACAAATGAATTTGTAGTCCTATAATAATACATCGTAATAGAACAACCAATGTTCTTGTTATAGATGAAAAATAAACAATAAAAAATAAATTACAAAGATACATTATTAAAAATTCAAGCCTTACAAGAAACCCAACTATATCAATATTGATCTACTCCATCCTAATCTATTATAAAACATGTTAATTAAAAGTCAAACATAAGGTCTTCATGTTAACCAAGTTTTCCATACAGGGTGTGAGAAATTAATCTTAGTGGGGTCTCACTATGTTACCCTAATATACACCATCATATACCCGTGTATTCAAAAATATGATAGATATATATAATATAAAGCATACAAGCATGCACTTCAGGTTATTGTGTGCTAACCACAGAACCAAAACACCCAACCCTACCTTTCTTGACCAATGTTGGAAGAATTAACCTTGTTACACAATCCAAAACCATACCCAAAGATATAGGGATGGTGTAATACCATGTTTATAAAGTACCCTATCACTTAGGGTTGATCCTATATTGAACCTTACCCACACCTCATCACATCCCAACATATATACCATCACTTATGGTAGGGTTTTGTAATGACATATGAGACCAAGAACCTCTCACTCAAGTGGGTTCATTCCAACACCATCTCACTTAGGGCGAGGCCAATCATCAAGTATTATGCTACATAACATCAACCACTCCACTCTCTCCTCATGGATATCACAAGTATAGTCTAGACAAATACCCGCTCACTTAGGGTTGTCCCTACCACCACACTCTCACTTATAGCAAGACCAAGCATTGAGTCTCTCCATAAAATATATCTCATCATTATATCCCATATTTATTGGGTTGCATATGACAATCACAACTAGAACAATACCCTATCACTTATAGTAGTCCCCATGAGGACCCTCTCATTCAGGTAAAGGCATTATGTCTAGTCACATTATCGGCCATAGGATCAAAATTCTCCATATAAACTCAACAAAAATAATGTTTACACTTCAAATCCTACATGAACCCCAAAAGATCCCATAAAAAATCCACATCTCTTAGTTATCCTGTCATTCCATCATCACATGACATGCCCAAATCTCCACCTAGAATTGGTTTCTCAGTATCTAGTCCACCCCTTTTGTAAAAAATCATCACCCAACTATATATTCATGCTATATTTCTCAAGACATACTAAAAAATGGGATCTTTATATGCTTAACCAATCAGAATTCCAACATAACCCATAAGGGAAATTTTTTGTTTTACAGATCCAAATTCAATCATTACTAATCAATAACAACCTAAAGTTGTCACCCCATAATGTTAACTTATAGTCCATACATATTCCTAGAATAGTCAGGGTAGATGTAAGCCCCATTTTAATACTTGAATCAAAACATTATCCCACTAACTAAGTACCATATCAAAATAAATCACACCTTTCCCCATGGAAATCCAATTCCATGTCATCAATAAAATTCATAAAACCCTCACCTATGTCCCATAAAACATATATCTTTGGAGAAATATAAAGATATTCACCTATAAGAACACATTCCTGACACACGAAATTCATCCCTAGAGTAATTATCCCAATCTTAGTTCACACCAAGAATCCAATCCACCCTTAAGAGGGTATTCCAAACCAAGCATGAGATGTATGACCATATCACACATCATCCCTTGGCCTAATCCCCTTATGCTTGGGACACTAATCCTAGGAGGTCCTACCAAGGATACTCACAAATCATTATAGCATTGAAACTTATGCTAGGACTCCTATAAAATAAAAAATCATCTTCTCCCCCTTGGTAACATAGTCACCATCCGATTTAAAATACTAAATGAGAAAATGAGTAATTACTATGGCTCTAAGAGGTTCAATGCCACTCTATTTATTTACCTAGGGTGATATTAGTCCCTATCCATTTTACTCAAAAGTGAATAGCCAAAAAAGAATGTAAAATAATTTATTAACATATATATAGTTTTGTATTATATGGTCCACCTTACTCATACATAGATCTACCCTATTAAACATGCTCCTCTTCTCTATGTTGAAAATTTCACTAAGCCACACCAACACCCAACCCCTTATGTCATATAAAAAATCCATCTAAATAAAATATTTTAAATCTATAATTAATTCCATAATTAATTATAATAATTATAATTAATTACATAATTAAACCAACAAGAATAACTTCCTAAAACTCACCAAGTCACCTTGAAACACTAAATATGTGATCTAAGGCATGTGAAAGGTTGATGGCGCACCCATGAAACCTCTAAAGATAAAAGTACTATCATCTATCAAACATAAAACTACTAATTTAATCCAATTTAATATGAAATAAAAAACTACATTCATTGAGTGATGTACCTCAATATCAATGATGAAAAATTGTATAAACATATTCTTTCGATACCTCCTCTACAAACCATATAACAAATCCTCTTTGATCAAGATTATTACACCTTGATTTAGTGGAATAATCACAAACAAAAATCATCTAGAGACACAATGAATTAGTATCAACCAAGGAAGAAGAATTATGAAGGAATAAGAAGGGATAGTTCACCTAAGATGTTAATGGAAACATCTCCCATATCACCTCTCATAAAGGGAAACTTCAAGGGGGAAGAGAGGGAGAAAGATGTGAGCTTGATGGTGAAATTACCATCTTACTGCATTAAAAATATAACTTTAGTACCCATGAAGTACTTGGTTAGGTTATACTAGGCACCTTACCTCCTACTATCCACCTAACACACCCCCAATGGGCATCTGATGGAGGTCAATGGGGTACTTCCCCCATATAAAGGGCACTGGGCATCAGGTGCCTCCATATTAAGTACATAGTGGCCCCTTTCTATAATTTCATTAGTAGTGGATCCCCAACCACAATTTTCCCAACTTATATTACATGGTTAACCTATTATGCCTCCAACCACATTAAAAAACAAACAATAGAGATGTCCAAAGTCTCTTATTTTCAATATGAATATAATTCTCCAATCACCTCTACTTTAGAAGAAAAAATTCAAATTCCTCATGAATTTCTCCAAATTGTTACAATGATGGTCATTAGAAAATTCACACTATAAGGATCCTCACCATTGAAAAAAAACTCTAAAATGTGTCTCAAATATAAATACATAGATTTGATTCTGATATATATTTTTATTCTTGATTATAAATTTAACTAGGAACAACTCAATAGATCATATACCATGCATAGATATGAAATTTGTTTCCTAAAATGTTTGGTTTAATCCTTAAAAACTGAAAACACATCCAAAACAATGCACTCATTACAATTTCCATCTCACCACACCCAATTGTATATGAAAACTCCAACATTTATCCCTTTAAGATAAATTTCCTAAAAAAACAAAACTTCGCCTACCAGTGCACCACTACCTCAACCTGGTCATGATACCTTAGCATCCGGAGTCATTCAAAAATCATCCAAACACCCAAATAAAATTATTAACTAGAAAATCAGTATAATTCCATGGTTATTCCATTAAACAACAAATCCTTTCATCACACTCCATCTAATAGAACTAACATACCCTTGATTAAAATCACACGAAAATCATACCAATTTCCATCTTAAGTCCCCCAATTTAACATCGACCTTCTTCAATAACACATCCAAATCCAAAAAATAGTATTTAAGAAGTCACTAGTTAATATCAAATTTACCTACACACTTTCTTTCTAGTGTTATATAAATCATCGACTAATCAAATTCACCATATCCATGACCTTTTTGATATATGGTTCGTACATATATATCTAATTCAATACTCCCTAACATAGGTGTATCATTATCCTCTTCGCGATGAAGTAAACACCTAACCTATAAGGCTCATGATATGACCATTAATAAATACAATAACCATAGGTGACACACACTCTTATACTTGGGTTCCAACATGAAACACTAATATCCACCCATTTCCAACTTTTAAGGAACATCATCCACACAATTTGATAAAATTCACCAGAAACAAGGGTCACACACTTTAATAGCCAAAGGTGTGATTCCCATAATATGGATTCCCTTAAAACCATTTCCTTTAAAACCACATTGAACAATATCTAAAATCACTTTCACCATTCCCAATTGATACTCACCCCATTTCATCTATTCATACCAGTTACATTCCTAAAAAATCAACATTATAGTGACATGAACCATAGCTATCCAATTTCACTCATGATCTATCACTCTTCCTCGATATATCGATATACACATCTTTTAATAACCATTTCCATCATCATTTCCACCCTACAACATTCTATTTTACAGAATATTATCATGTTATTCTATATTCTAACCCCATGTGGGTGTAACTTCTTCAATTCATGTTATACTTTGTTTTTTTCCATAAGATATTCTATATTCCATTATCACTATGATTTGGTTGGTTTATTAGTTTTTCTTTAGTTTTTTTTATTATATTCATGCATCATATATGAGGATTCATTTTTTATATTCTATATTGCAAGGGTTTTTTATTTTATTTATAAAATCATTCCCCAAATATTTTTTAATCCATTAACATTTACTTCTTGAATGTTTTGTTTTGGAGATGTCAGTTAAGGTTAGTGGCACCCCATCTCTTCTCAAGCCAATGATTTGGGGTGTGATGTTACAAATTATATCAGTCCTAATTTTTTTTTCATGTATCTTAGGATGGAAACAAAGAGATAGGAATTCCAAAATGTGAAATGAATAGATTAAAAAGGAATTTCTAACCTTTTTATATTGAACATCAAGTTACCAAGGTGTTTGCTAAAAGTATTTCTCTAATACACTTCTCTGCATGTTTTTATCACACTGCCAAGGGATTAGTTAATGAGAGTTTCATATCACAAATTTTAGTGATACTTTCTTCTAGTAATTCATTATTCATTTGGAGTTTAATGATGTATGAAATTGACTAAATTGTTAACCTTTTAAAAAATGGTTTTTGGACTAGTCCAAAAATTCCTTATTCTCATAATAAAAAATCTTTTTATGTTATTTCTAATAAATTTTATGTTCTTTGAAACTAAATATTGTTTTAAAATAATAATAATAATTTGGTTAAGTTTGTAATCAACCACAAATCACATGAAAACAACCAAATGACATATGTGATCAACCACCTGGCAGATTGGTCAACCATGGAAGGTATATAAAAAAGGAACCATGTGACTATAGGAAAATTCAAGTGAATAATGATAAAACCAAGTGAAATTACATTGAAATAAAATCAACCACCAAAATATTTCTTTTGAGAAAGTAATTATCAAACAGATGCGAAATAGAGTGAGTGTAAATATAGTGGGTTCGATCACATGAGCAACCATGTGACTGTAAGGCTAAATGAAAGAAACTATAAGTTATGGATTTTCAAGTGAAGAATGAACCATAAGACCAACTAAAGTGACCATGGTCAGTCGTCTAAAATTTTACAAATTATCAGAACAAATAAATGTTCATTGTTATTGAACAAAAATTCAAATTCATCGATCATAAGAAACATTGGTCGACCATATGACAAAATTATCGATCAAATGAACAAGCGATTAGCCATAAAACATATCAAAGAATTTACAAAGTATGGAAGTGACTGTAGAAGCTGTGATGAAAATATTAAATATTCCATCTATAGGTAAGTATTATACTATTATATTATATATTAATCCAGTAAATTTTCCCTATATAATTTAACATCGGCCAGAAATATTTAATAAACCCATATTTCTAACAAAATCATAAGAATATTCATAATTATTTCTCTATGGAAATTTCCAGAGAGAGCATTATTTTAAATCAAAAATCTAAGATAGAAAAATATGTGGAATTATGGAGAAAAATACATGCACATTTGAACCTAGAGACATCCAAACTTTTTCTAAACAAAAAAAGAACATTTACTTTCTTATGAATGTCTACAATACACTATTCTCATCCGATATTTGATGATGCATATGCGAATATTTGAACCTCATTAATAATCTATTCCAATTCAAAATGGGATTTTGAGAATTAAATTTTTTCTTTATAAAAATAGAAAAAATAATTTTTTGCAATAAATTATTCACCTTATGTTCTCTGCTTTATTTACTTTCAAGCTATGTGTGTTTTACACTGCTTATATTTTAACACAAAAAACCATACTAAAATGAAGATTACATGAAACAATATATAATATATTTATCTTTCATCACATGTAGAATATTAGAAGAGGATGTTTAGCCTGGAATTTCTTCATGTAGTTGATATATAGTATTCAACCCATATAGAACAATGAAAGAGGCTTGGTTGAGCCCAGATATCGATGTGCATTGTTCTGTAAATCAAATTGTTGGTTATGGATTATCTTATTTTATAATAAAATTATTTTTAGTAAGTGATTTCTATGCATAGGTGATTAGGTATCATCTTGATTATTGAATCTTTTGTTTATTCTATTTTGTGTTTTTATCTGTTTTGTTTTACTATATCATTTTCTCTCAAAAAAACATGTATTATTTTTCAAAAAAATATAACAATACATTAAATTTATAGTTACATTTAATTTTTGTTTTATATACCATGTTTTATACTAGTGTATTAGTTTCAAAAATTAAAGTGCTTTAAAAATTATTTTAACCAATCTATGATCAAACTATGAGAAGCTTTTTAAAAAGATCAAATTATATAACTCTACTATTTTAGTTAATTAGGTGTATTTTATAAATATGGGGATTCAATTTTAAATCATTATAAGTAGAAATTTAAATTGGAAACTCAATTCACCCCCTCTTGAGTGTTCCACTCTGGCCAATATTAGGTATCAAAGATTTTTTTTATTTCTAAGAAAATGTGCTCTGGATTTATCTAAAGATAAAAATTTCTATTAGGTTTTAATTTACATCTTTATTAGTCTTTGTGTATAATAATATATAAGAAGAAAATACCACTAACCATCCTACTTATTTTAATATAATTTATTATTCTCGATGGATGATCAAGATGGAAATTCATTTAGAGAGCATGAGATTTGAAATCTTATCCTTTATTGAAGACGAACATAAAAAAATCAAAGCTACTAGAGTTGAGTGGAACTATTCCACGAAGGCTACTTATGAATATAGATTTAAAGTTATGAATGAATTATACTATAAATTAAGAGAATATTAATTTAATAGAATATCTTATTTTTATACTTATTTTAAAATTTGGGATACTCTTTCTATGTATATTGAGATAACCTCAAATGTTAAAGAATTGAATTTAAATACATACACTATTAAATAGGATAAATTCAAGAAATATCCTAATGAAACCATTTCTAACATGTATCTCTATTTTAATGAGATTTTGAACACAATTCATGAAAATGGGAAGCAAATTATAAACAAAGATCAAGTCATGTGACCTCTGAGATGTCTACTTGATAGATAGAGAGGAATATATATTTCTATTAGAGAATCTTATGACATAAGTAAGTTATAAGAAACAAAAATTATTGTAAATAATATAATTTATATGGATAAATAAAAGTAAATAAAGGAGAAGAAGTAGAACCAAAGAAGAAATTAGTTTCTTTCAATACTTATAACTCGAAGCTATAATAAAAGTTCAAAGATGATAGTTTGAGTATTAATGAATCACCTACAGATAGTGACAAGGAAATAGATAACCTTTCTAGATGATTAAAAAAAATTTACTGGATGAATAAATTCTTTAAAATGTACAACTATGGTTGAAATTATAATAGAAAATGAAATTGGAGGAATGTGTCGAAAAAAGGATAATTCTACTAATGAGATAGCCTGTTATGAGTGAAAATAAAAGGAAACATCAAGGATGTCTATTTGATGATGAAATATATAATGAAATATGAAAATTGTGAAAATTAAAAGAAGGATTTTAAATCCACATTAAAAACCTCTATGGATAGATTATGTGGCTATGATTAAAGCTAAGAAGAAAATAATGAAAATATTTACATGTGTTTCATGATTAATAGTTCTAATGTACAAATTTTTTTTTCATCTCCTCTACATATTTCAAAAAAATTTAGAATGAAAAAAATGTGGAAAATATAATTAGTGAAGATTTATTCGAGTACTGTAATATATTGAAGGAAATATTGAATGGATTAAATTATAAATACAAAATTATAAAGAAATATCTTGACCTAATATCTCACATTAAATCTGATTTTTCTATAGAAAATGAAAAAAAGTTAAAATTTTTAAGGAAAATAATGAACAAAAATTGTATAATACACAACTTAAAAAGGAATTAGAATGATTTAAAAATGGAAAAAAACACTCTAGAAATCCTGTAAAAACCCATTTATTCCACATGTATTACTTACCAACCTAGATATAGGAAGATTTATTAGAATAAATTTGTTTCTAGTTCAAGTTCTTCCAACTTTGTAAATAACTATTATTCAATGCTTTTATTTCTAAATGTCTAAAGTTTTTTTATCAGAATCCAATTAAAAAAATTTGGATTCTTAAATAATTTTTCATTAAAATTTCACTACATTAAATCCCCCTATCCCAACGGTTTTAATTAACTATTGGGATAGGCTGCATAATAGTAGGACTTCCCAATGGTTTTAAAAACCCATTGGGATAGTGGGACATAGACCAATTGTTTTTTGAAACAATTGGGATAGGGTACCCGAAAATTCTCTTCTTGTAAATTTATAATATAGTATCCCAAAAATTTAACAAAACCATTGGTATTGGGTGTATATTTCAATATTTTTTTTAAACCATTGGGATTTATTAACACAAATAAATCTAAACCATTTTTAAAAACTATTGAGACTGATCATCCGTATTTTCACAGAATCTATCCACCCCATTTTCATCTATTAGACAATGTGCTCCTCTCTTCCCACATATTCTCCTATTATTCCCACTGACACTCCTCTTCTTCCCACTGGCGTTCCATCCTTTGTTTAACTATTTTTTATTCCACTTATAGTTGGTATGTTTTAACTGAGTTATGTATTATGCCTAGTTTTATTTTTGATTCTTTTATTCCCATTTTTTGAAATATTTTCCATTAATATTTTGATTTGATTATGCTTCCTACCAACTAAAAATCAATCCTTGTTTGAAGTTATATTTTTTTCTTCCACTTCAAATCTATAAATTCTAACTGATTTATGTATTCTGACAAGATTTATTTTTGTTTTTTTCATTCTTCTTCTACAATATCATCGGTTAATGTTTTCAGTTGAATATTATTTAATATGAAATTTTCATGTTCCAAATACTTCATATATTTTAATATTAGGGTATATTTTTATAGTTTTTGGGAATAGATGAAACCATACTACTAAATCCATTATGGTTTTTATGGTTAAGTTGGTGTAGTGAGTTGCTTGGTGTCACTATCACATATAATCAACTGTTATGGATTGTATGAACTTATACACTAATTATTTCAAAACTAACTATTGTGTGTGTGGGAAAATAGAGGCATCCAGGGTGATGTGAAATATTTATGGTTCAAGTATAGTGTTTACATAGTCATATAAAAAGGGTGGTATAGATTCAAACCTTGTATCAATATTTGGTGACTAATGTTGTTCTCAAGATATGCATGTGATGAATTCTCAGCATAAATAGGTGTTATGGATATGAGGTTACAAAAACAGAATTTTTCTTGTAATGGTAGATCTAAAGGAAGAAATATTTTTATGATATTTATATAATTATTGATAATGTATTTAATTATATATTTAATCTATATTATTATTGGAAAAAATATTTATTTTTTTTGGATCTATAACACTTGATAAATCACAATAATCTTATTTTTCATACATGTTATTACATTTTGGGTTTTATTGTGAAACAATTGAGAGAGAATATAGTGATATATAGGGGATATTCCATATCTTGGATATAAGGGCATCATCTACCAATATGGTGTTTTGTCTCAATTCCCTGACCATTAGAGACAATATTCAGCTCAACCTCAACTACACTAAAATGATAAATATTTTATTAAATATTTAAAAATTAAATATAACGTGAGGAAGTGATGGAACATTATTTGATATTCTTAGAATGTTAAATAAATGTAACCTTTAAGATTAAAAATAATTATATATCTATAGGGTAAATCATGTTAGCATATTAAATAATCCTTCGCTATTATAAAATTATATTGGAAGTGGTATTATACTGTGTATTGTACACGACTAAAATGTTAGATGGTGTCTTAATAGGAAAATTACTTAAATAGACTTAACTATTGGAGTTTATAACAATATGGAAATCCCACTAAAATTATTAGATAATCCTTAATAGTCAATGAATATCCATACTTGGGTAATTCTATCACATCCTATAAGATTGTCTAGATTATCAGAATACTAATATATAGAGGAATTCAAACTCAAACAGTAGACTATATTAAACCATATGAGCCCCATCATAGTCATTAAAAATCAATAGAATAAAAAATTATAAATACAAATAAACAAAATGTTACTTTATCCAATATGGATACCTTAGCAAAAAATCCCTATAAAAAATATCATCGTCTAAAGTGTATAAACTATATAACATATACACCTTATTTATAATATGTCTATCATAAAAATATACTACTATGGAATCATTGTCCAAAAATAAAAAAAAATTGGATTCCTTAGACCAAATAAATATATTTACTTGAGTGTTACCATTGATTATAAATATTATTAACTATTCAATACAATGATCTCTATAAAATTTAGACTTAATCCCTACTGTTTTATCATAATTATCCAAAAGAGATATTTCTTTATACAAGGATTTTCTATCACATCCACTATGTTTCACATATTCTCCCAATTTATCCCTTGTTATGATGACCCACTAAATAAACTAAATTGTAATGAATTAATTAGACCCTAAGAAAACTAAACTATACTAAACCGACCTAACTTTTCTTAAAAAAATGAACTGAACCTATCAACCCTTTATACACTAAAACCTAATTGAACTAACAAATCCTATCTATATCATAACTTAACCAGCTTGACCAAAACAAATGAATTGAATTGAAATGACTTGATTTGACCTAAGTAGACCTGATTAGGACTGAAAAATAATAAATGAATCAAACAAAACTTAAATAAAAATAAGTGACCTAAATTGCACTTAACTAAAACAAATTCTATAGTAATGATAAAAAATGTACTAACTTGTACAATCCTTAATAAAACCAAAATAGGCATGCACTAACCCAATCAAAATAAAATAACCAAACACAACCAATATCATGGTATTATATTTATAAATTAATTCAATATCATAGTTTTATATTTATAATATTTTTTAATATATATATATTATTTTTTTAGTATTTTATATTATGATTCTCATATAGAGTAGTGTGTTAGTTATGGTTTCATATAAAGTGAACAATTATTATTTACATAAAAATATTTTTTATTAAACTTTAATATTATTGAATCCCTTTTACAAAATGACTTCTATTTTTTTATAAAAATGGATAGAAGTTGGATGTATGAAATTGATCAGGTCTCAAGAAGTTTTCAAAACATGTTGGAGAAATTAGTAGATTTTTTCATTTGACAATGCCTCATATAGTGGTCACATACACTATCCATGTTATAATTGTGTTAAAAGACCTTTTTTGAGCCATGAATAACCAAATTTCGTTTTCAAAAAAACTACTATGTGTGGTATCACAATGGGGATAAAATGGAATCTCAAAATTTTGATGATCCAAATAAGTGGACTGGATTGGAGAATTTTTTATATGAGCAGTTTCTATTTAGTTATCATCATGTGATGGAAATGATGCTGACCCAAGAAGTCTTCGATTCAAGCACACATGATGCATCTAATAAAAATGATGATTTTGAAACGGTGATAAAATATAATGATGCTGCCTAGAATTCAGTATTTAAGTAATAAGGTAAAATAAAAAGATGTAATTTTTAATCTCATTCTTTAATGGGAAAACCATGTATGGGACTTATAATACTACTATCAATTATATTCTTTCAATATTGAAGGACTTACATCCAGATTTTGAGGATATTCCATCAAACTACTATATGGCATTGAATTTTGTTGAGGAATAGGGAATTTTAAAAAATATATTTCTTTCCTGAAATATTGAAGCTTATTCTAGGAAGAATTACTGAGTAGAATGACGGTATAAAATGTGGCACATCTTAATGGAACCCAAAATTTTATGGAACACCAACTCGTTTACCACATAAAGTAATGTGGAAATTTTCGTTGATCCCTAGACTCCAAAATCATCTGATTTTTGATGAAATATCAATAAAAATGTGATGGAATGATATTGAGAGAAAAATGAGTAATGATGAGTTGGTTCACCCTGTTGATGGATTTTTTTGGTAGAGATTTGATGCTCGATATCCTGATTTTGTAGCTGACATGTGTAATGTGAGGCTAGGTATTACATGTGACAATTTTAATCTTTTTGTGAAGATTCTTACTTCGCACAACACATAGTAAATTTTTATACATATTTATAACCTCCCCCATGGTTGTGTGTGAAAAAACCTTTCACTTTCATAAATAAATACTCATATATATCCCTTATGATCCCAACAATGATATAGATGTATACATTAACATTTAATAGAAGAATTGAAGCTTTTTTGAGATGTGGGTGTGTGCACATACGATGCATGTTTGAGAGACATATTTTATATGAGTGTTATGATTATGTGGATGATTAATGATCTTTATACATATGAAGTGATGTATAGATAGATAAAGAAGGGAAAACTATCATGTCCCATTTCTATGAAGAATACGCGATCTAGAAGACTTAAATGTCATTGTAGTTTTAGTTTTATGGAACGTCAATGATTCTTTCCAATGGAACATACATATAGAGTCAATCGTCAAAGATTTGAAAATTCAATGGTAATCGATGATCCACCTCAGTGTATGTATGGAACTAATTTTAATAATGAATTGAAATATTCCAGTTTTTTTATTTGGGAAGGGTAAAAATAAATCTAAAAATAGGAATAAGTTTTCCACTAAAACCAGTCATAATTGGAAGAAGAGGCATATATTCTTTGAGTTGAATTATTAGTCAAGAAATTTGATACATTATTTCTTAGATTTAATGAACATTGAAAATAATATATGTGAAATATTTATTTTTGATTCTTTTACATATTTCAGGAAATATAAAAGATGATTTACGATCTTGGCATGTCTTGGGGGATTGGGGAATCAGACTTGAATTGCATCCTATGTGTATCTGTGGAAATTAATGTAATATTCCTTGTGATTCTTATGTGATGAAACCTATAGAAAAAATAAATTTATGGAAGTAATAGAGATTATTAAAGTTCTCGATTTATATTTAAGAAACATATCAAAATAGTTCAATAAAAAATAGTTGAATTTGAGATCTTTGAAGACTCCTGATTATAACATCCCTATGCATGAGTTGATTCCAATAGAAATATATAATATTTTTTCAATAATTTAATTGTGTAAATTATTCAGTTGTGTAATTTTTGAGAGATCTTTGTGCTAATATTTTGTCCAATAATTTCTTGAAAATATTTTTGGTAGATGCTTCATTAAGTTTGTGTGAGTTAGGGAAAATATTTCCTCCTTCATTTCTCACATGCATGGAGCATCTGTCTATCCATATTATAACCAAAATACTTCTTGGGGGACCTATTTCTTTTTTTTGGATGTATCCAATTGAAAGAAATATCCACACATTGAAGTCTTATGTCTAGAATATGAATCACCCTAAAGGATCTATGGTGAATGGTTACTCGGATCTAGAATGTATAGATTTTTTCTCAATGTATTTGTTTGATCTTACTATGAGAATGAAGAGAAAAATGAGAAATAAATAAGAATAATATGAGAAAATTGAACCCAGTTCTCCATCACTTCTTCAAACATGAAGAATTCTTAGATCATATACATTGAATACATTAGGCCTTGAAGAGCAGGATATGGAACATAACTTTTCTTTCAACTATTATTTGATAGATGACTACATCAAGTAAGTAAATTGAACTTTTATATCTTATCTCATGTCATGTAATTTTACATACCTATTAAACTATTTACATTTTTATCTATAGGGAAAATAATGAAATTATAAATCGAAATAATTATTCTTTATCTTTGGGAAGGATAAGACTTTTCATAGCAAATAGTTTTCTACTTAGTAGGAATTGAGGTAGAAATATTACTATAATAAATTAATAAAATAAATATTTAATTAATTTTAATATTAATTTATATTTTAGGTATTGAGTTTTCCTACTGACTCTTTATATGAGAAAATAAGGTCTTTGAATTTTGGTCATAACATAGTAGTTCATGACTGTAAATCAATTGTGATCAATGGGTATAGATTTATTATCACTGAATGAGAAAAATACACGAGGAAAAAATATGATGGTGTTTTGATAACTGCCATAATAGACTATTATTATAGTGCATCAGATTGTAGACCACGATTTGAAAATGTATCTTATTATGGAGTCATTGAAAAAAAAATAATATTGGATTATTACTCTCATGGTTGAGCCAGTATGATGAAATGTCAGTGGTTTGATTTTTTAATGAGGTAGGGAACATTTATTGATGATTTTGGATTTCAAGTTACTCACATGACTCACTTTATTGCTATTGATGAACCATTTGTATTAAAATCAATGGAAAAAAATTATACCAAATATCATCTTTGACCTAAATTTGGTATCATTACTGAAGTTGTTCCAAGACATATTTTTGATGATGGTGATGATAGAATTAACACCATCCTTGCTGCCATTGGATCTAATCCGTTTATTACTTAGGATAACTACAATAGATCAATTTTCAGGTTTGATTGTGAACCTAAATTTGTGGTGGGAAATATATAGAATCATTCATCCATGTTCTTAGTTCATTTTGTTATTAAGGTCGGTACAATTCAAATTGATTTAATATTGATTACAAATTTCTTGTATATGACTTGATATTCACGTTGATTTTCAATATTTATTGGTTGTAGTTTTCTTTTAGTTTCATTTAATAATATTTAATTAAACTTTATTCAAACCTATGAAACCAAACACAAATAAAACAATTTAATTATAAAAAAGAGTAATTTAATTATACATACTAAACATATTGATATGAAAATAAAAACAACTAAAAATAATGACCTAACTAAAAAATGATAAAATTAACTAATCCAAAATATGAACCAAGTGACCTAAGACAAATAAAAATGAACAAATGACCTAATGAATTAATAAAATTGAACCAAATGACCAAAGAGAAATAAAAACAGACAAATGACCTAATCAATAGACAAAAATGTACCAACTGACATAGAAATGAAAATAGAAAAATAAGCTAAAAAAAATTTAATTGGATCAAATTGAAAATAGAAGAAAACTATATCATACCTATGATAAACTTGAAAATTTGAACAAATTTTTTATTTTATAACATGTATTCTAATTTGATATTCTTCCCAAAAAAATATATTTATTATATCACTACATATCCTGTATTTGGATTGACATGTGGTATTCCTTAATTAAGTCATGTCTCATAATTTTTTTTTTGGTTACACGTTAGTTATAAATTTTTAGTTAATTTCATATTTGTTTTCAAATTCAGGAAATGAAACCTATTAAGGAAATGTGATGAAAATGGATGATGGTCAATAATCACCGAATAAATGAGATGAGTGTTCCTCCAATAGTTCCTATTGTGAGTATTTTATTTCATATATATATATACCAATAACATATAATGTAGTCTGATTAATTTGGTTTTAAAATTTTATGAAGGATCCAACACTTAGGGGTCAGTTGTTTGAAAATAATCCTAGTAGTCCTAGTACTCCTACTCTGAAACATTCTGAGCCTATAGAGTAGACACTAGGACCCACTCTATCTATAAAGGGTGATGTTACTCTAATGGTTGTGGGTCCAACGGTTCTCATTGATCAAAATGTCATAGGTATATTTATATAACCCTAATAATTATTTTAACATATTTTATTTTCATTATAATATGTTTTGATATAATATTTGATTTTCTTCTATAATATCTAGATATACTGATAGGGGGAGTTGGAGTACATGCATTCATGTGGTGTTAAATCGCCACACACAGTTGATGGTTGGCTACAATGAAGACGACCAAACGATAAAAAAAGGTAGGAATGTAGGAGTTTTTTAAGATGCTAGCCAAATACTCTGAAATCATTCTTGCAGTCCACTTTCCAAGAGACACCATACGAAGTAAGTCAATGATAATTCATAGACAAAAATATTGGTAAAAACTGTTAGATTTATTATTATATTATTATTGTATTTATATGAATTAATATTTTGGTGATGTCTTCATTTTAATTTTCCCAATGTTGAGGGTAAGAGGTCGGCACATCTAATAAAATTAGGCAAGTTGTGGAGATACTATAAGCATGAGTGGAATATTTGATTGAATTATAGATTTGGAATATATTTAGATGCCATACCTATGTTAGATGATTGTCCGATAGAACATTATGAGAAAATGATTACCAATTGGATGAGTATTGCAGTCAAGGGATTAATCAAATTTGATATTTTGAAATGAAAATATTAATGTTTTCATTAATAATTTCTCTGGTATAATTTATTTTTTATTAATTCTCAGTAAAAAAGAAAAATAACATTGATGCTAAGAAATACCTCCATAATTTGGGGGGGGACTACGATATTGGACCATGAGAGGAAGTAGGTATGACCGTAATTTATAATTTTTATTACTTATAAAATTCATTATTAGTAACCTATCTTAAATTATGGTTTCCAAAATTCAATGTCATTTTAGAGGGAGGTATTGAATATTTATGAACCTGTGCCACGAGAAAAACTATTTTTCTCAAGAAGAAAGAAAAAATATGGAAGTGCGGTTAACTAATTAATACAATAGTAGATAGTAAGTTTTAATTTATTGATTTAAAATTTTAATATATATTTTTTAAATTAATAATCTATTTATATTTTTAATAGGATACTTTGGAGTCCCTTGATTCCCAAGAACCTAACAATTTTGGGCCAAATTATCATTTACAAAACGTTTTGGGAAATGAGAACCATGATAGAGTACACTGTCGACCTGGGAAGAGTATAGTATCGAATAGGTATTGGACCACTTTAGGTACTAGTTTTAGTACCACAAATTTGGAAAAGGTTAAGGAATGAGTAGAAAAATCCAACTGAAGGGTCACATAGGTGAAAGAACAAGATGAAAGGAAAAAATCTGATTTTCTAAAACTGATGAAAGTTTTATATCCATATATTCCACTAGAGACCACTATGGATTTTGATGCATATATGTCATCGATGTGTTCATTATATAGTTCACCATTTAGTAGTCCTAGTGGTGATTAAGACAATGTCATTCCTTGTAATGGTGATGGAGATGGCGAGGATGATGGCATAGAAGAGGTCGAGGATGAGGACGAGGCCAAGGGGGAGGATGAGTGTGAGGATGGGGTCGAGGAAGAGGATGTGGATGAGGATAGGGATGAGGAAATGGATGAGGATGAGGACGAGGATGAGGCTGATGATGAATGTGATGATAGTGATGGTGATTAGGGGTAGATTGATACATTACATTTTTTACTGATATTTTGGAAAGTGGATGTTTGATGATTCATTGTGATTGAATATATGTGTGATATTTTGTATGTTTCTTATGATTGGTTAAATGCATCAACTGATTTGTTATATTATAATTATTTTGTTATTGGTTTGTTGGTATTTAAGGATTCTCTATTGGGTTCATTATAGGTTTTATTTGTTGGAGATGTTTTTTTGGTTTCATTATAGGTTGAGGATGTTCTGTTGGTGTTTTGATTACAATGGGCAATTATTTTCATTATTAAATATGTTCTATTTTGATTACTGATAGTTTGGATTGTTGGTGAATTATGTTTTGATGTTTTTATTTTATGTTCATTACATTTCAAGTAGTTCTATTTTGTATGTGGTCAATTTTGTTCTGATTGTAGGTAGTTTTGAGGTGTATTGCAGGTGATAGGGTGTTGAGGTGCATTTTATTGTAGGTAGTTATTTATCACTCAAGGTATGATGGAATTTTAATTTGAAAACATGAGGTAAGAAAGTTCACCCAGGATGTATGAAAGCATATGGTGCGAGTGTTAGTATTAGAAATTTGTTTGAACATCATAGTATACTAATGAATTGGGCAGAATAAAATGTGGAATAGTATCCTTTATGTTTTTTCACATAGGATTGATTAATTAATTAATATATGTGTGAATTAAATCAAATACACTGTATAGGTTTTACAAAATTTTGGAGATTTTAACAACTTTGGAAGAAGTGACTTCAAATACTTCTTAGGTTTCACAAGGGGAAAATGTATCAGGGATTTCATCATGAGTTAAAAAATAGATTCCAAGATCATGATTAGCCACCACTAAATTATTATCATTAGGTAAATATATAATGGATGAAAAAATAGTATGAGGAAAGGATTAACTCCATTGAAATATTGAAAATCCACCATCGTATTTCACTTAATCCAAATATTTTTAATGAATTGTATATTGATAAATGGATTTCTTTCATTATAAAGTGATAAACACTATATCAAAATGTGCTTGATATGTACATTAAAAAAATTAATGATTAATGATAAGATAGAATATAACATTTAGAGAATAAAATTACTAGTCCTAGAATGATTTAGAAAATTCAATATGGATTGGGATTTGTATTAGAGAATATTATCTTCACTGTTGTGCGTATATTAGGCTGCCCTGTTGTTCCATTCATAAAGAAGACCACTTTAGTTTATAATGAAATTGAATGAAGATATATTATAGGTATTCTTTAGAAAATATACCAGAGGTAATGAATAGATTCAATGATATTACAAGTAAGGAAAACTTTCAGGGGTTCCATTCTCGAATGACATCCTTACCTTTCAAGATTAAATTGGATTCATTATAGTTTGGATGTATATTCCAAGCCTTCTCCACATATGTACATAATTAATATAAATTATGTAAATACATGTGTCACCAAAATTGATAAAATTGTTAATTGACCATACTGAATGACCATAAATGAATATTATATTGTTCCCATTGAGTTCAGATTATACTATTTACATTTATGTTGAGTTTTATTATTTCCCATTCTTGTATGATTATGATTAAAAGATAATTTTTTCTGAATAAGTGAATATATGTCCCACAGGTGAAAATAAAATATGAAAAAACATATACAATAATTGAAATCCAAAAACTATATCTGTGACTATAATGTTGCAGTTTCCATGGGTAGGTATAAAATTTGATCTCAAGTGGAATGTTGTACATTCTAGTGTGGTGTTTTTTCTTAATTACAGCATGAATAATTTGATATAAATGACTTCTAAACAACTGAATTCATCATAAATTATTCAATATATTGTCTACATTAGTTTTCATTAATTATATACATTTTATTGTAGTGTAGTTTTAGGTGTTTTATTAGTTTTTTAAATTATGTATATGATATTGTAGTGTTTCTGTAGATTCTAGTTCATTGTGCAAAGGAGGGTTGGCTGTTGTATGCAATGTTGGAGGTCCTATGGGTCTACTATATGTAATTGTGGAGAACTCGATACCAACAGTTTATAAACCATTGGTATAGTTTTGAAAAAACTCATCTATACCAATGGTTATTGACAAACCATTGGTATTATTTTAAGGCTCATGATATATACCAAAAATTTAAAAACTGTTGGTAGATATCTATACCAATAGTTACCAACAAAATGTTGGTATGGTGTAATTTCCAGTGGCCTATACCAACCATTGAAGAATAACCATTTTTATAGAAATATCCCCCTACCATAACATCTAATGGTTTGGAAAAATATTTGTATAGGATATACCAATTGTTTTTCAGCCTATACCAATGATTTGAAATCATTCGTATAACCTTAGTTTACAGTAGTGTTTATGCACCCAATAAAATATGGGTACTAGAATCATTTCTAAGTTATTGTAAATGTAGGAAATATAATTAAACTGTACCAGAAATAACATATTGTATCTGGATGGTGAATATTCCAGACACATTACTGGGGACTACTTGAGCTTTAAGAAACTTATCCAAGTAGAAGGTGGACATGTCACTTTTTGGGACAATGACAAAAGAAAAAATAATTAGAGATAGTCAAATCGGTAATTCTAGCACATTTTTAATTTCTAATGTCATTTCTATATATGGATTAAAGTATTATCTTCTTATAATCTCATAGTCATATGATGATGAATATTATATTATGTTTGAAAACAATTCCTGCAATTTTTTAAATTCTAATCTGTTTTTAGTTTTTACTTCCTAATGTAATGATATTATTTATTATATTGATTTAGATTATTTAATCCCAAAAATATTTATTCTTTAAGTTTCTTTCATAAATAGTCTTGGATTTAAGATAGGATGGAAGACCACTGAATCCTCCCCTCACATAGAAATCTTTATAAGAATTTATTATCCAAGGATCGACCTAAATTATAATTCCCAAAAGACAATGTTTGTAACCCATATCTACAAGGGAATCTTCACAATGTAACAACCCAAAGTTTTCTATGGAAATTTAATTCTTATAATTATGTCATATAATCACATGAAAACACAACACAATGAAGTACTAAGTAAGATGTGACCTTTAAATATAAGTTTGTCACTTGTGTGATTTGAATTTGGAAAATTTAACATAAACGGTTGCAATTAGTAAATTATTTGGAGTCTAATATGACCATATTAAATTTTGTTGAATAGTAAAATACCCTTATGAATAGTAATTTTACCCTTATGAATAGTGACATACCCTAATTAATAGTTACCTTACCTATGATAGTATATAAATAATATTCAAGTGGAAGTACGATATACCTATATCTGGGAATAAGGAAATAAATGCTTTAAATCCATTATTCTTGAAAACATAAGTGATGTAAGCACCCAAATTCAAACTCAAATACACTTACTACTGTTCTTGGTCATGGGATCATCATTATTTGTTGTCTTATGGAAAAATAATAAACTAATGATTATAATATTATGAAAATTCTCCTCTTCTCCACTATAAATACCACACATCCTTACCTCATCTCTTCACTCCTATCAAGCCTTTTTCATTACCTATATTGTGACCAAATCACTCCCCAAGATCCTACCCCACATCCAAAATCCATTGTTCTACTCAAAATACCAAATCCTCTCCCCTTAAGAGGCTCTCAATAAAGATATAATCAAGAGGTAAATTCTTCTTTTCTTTCCATTAATTTTCTTTTCAAGTTCATTTATTTTCTTTTCTATCATTACATATCCTCATCCAAATGTTATGAAAACTACAGTAAATTAAATGTACTGGAATTTTGTTATGATTTTGGAATAATTTATTATCATATCTTCATTAATCTTATTTTATTTGAGTAGTAAAGACACCATCTGAGATGTGTTAATTCACCGCATTCATGGATGATGGGTTTTCAATTTCCATTATCGTCTTCAATTCTTGTCACGAAACCATTTCAATGGTTTAAAAATACAATAATAAATGTATTATGAATAATATATTATTCTATAATCCCTTTTCACACATGGTTTTGGTTTATAAAACAAAACATGTTCTTTGTGGTCAAAAAACACCAATTAACCCAAAAGGTTGTCACTAATGTTTTATATAATGGTTCAAATTCACTCTAAGTAACCAAATTAAATTTTAAATCATGTAACCTCTAGATGTTGAATAATAAAATATAACTTCAATTCTGGAAAACCAACTTCATCATACATGTTTATCCAACCATGAACCATACATTAAAACCAAGCAAGCAAACAAACCCGAACAATGAAATTTAACCTCATAACCAATCAAAATGGTTATAAATGAAATTAAAAAGGTAATAATAAATGTTTTTTATATTTAATAGGTTATATAATTATTAATTAATGAACATAATTTTATTATTCATGTCATTAAGTTCTATAAAAGATCACCATTTGATTTAAGTTAAGGGATCCTCTCCATTTCACTTTAATTCAAGAATGTCCTCTAGAATAGGCCAGTTTATGTGTAATCCCTAATGATGGGGTATGATTTAACAACTCCCCCATAATTCACTCATTATTTATAAGTGATTAAAAAACCCTTCTCTCTAATTAATCCCTATTAAGTTCACCAAATATCATGTCGATAAACCATAAGGAATTCTACCTGATGCTTCTTTATTCCTTCGGGTTGCTTTATCATTATTTATTCCAAAATGAAGTTATCTTTTCTAGTTATTTAAATCTTATAAATGATGTGTAAATGTAAAAAAATTAACTTATCAAGACCCATCCACTATTCTATATTTGGGATATACATGTTTTTACGCGATTCACTCCTCAATACTTCCCCATAAGGAAGCCTGTTTTAAGGGAACTTCCCAAATTCTTACCCAGTTTCAAGTGAACTCTATATTATATTTTAACCCACCATTGTTTTTATGAAATTATTTCTTTTTATTATGAAAATTTTTTGGGCTCACTTCTGGTTTTGTATAAATTATTTTGTCATTTTCTATTTTAAAGTCTCTATAGTATTTTTCCTTAAAACCTCTCAAAAATGTTTTAATGGTAAAATTTCTTAAATAATTTTCCTACATGTTGTCACTTCTACATGAAATCACTTCCCATGATACATGACTATTTTACCTTAATAATTTTCACGTATATTTTAGTTCCTTTATTTCATGGAAACGTTTATGATACACCCATTTATTATGCTTTATGTCTTGATTATGGAACCCAATCCTTTCCATGGGTAACCCTTATGTTTATATATTATTGAATATTTTTGATTAATTAAGAGGAAAAAATATTCATGGAATGTTAATATGGGCTCACCCAGAGAGCTCTCCAATGATTGAGTAATGTTGAGTCTCATGAGACATTATGTTTGACAGTCTTATCAGTTAGCCTTGGCTTGTGATACTATGTGCAACGATCATTGTGGTTAGCCATGGCTTGTGCTACTATGAGAAATGGTTTTGGAGATTATAATTTAATCATACTAAATACATGTTTTATGTTTATTTTACATAACTATGACTCCATGTTTGTATGATTCCATGTTTATATGTTATGATTCCATATATTACATTCCTATTTTAATATCATCATGTCATGTCTTCTATCCCATGTGCTAATGCTTTGTTCTTATGGTTATTCCCTTACTGGGATTTTAGCTCATTCCTTTGTTCTTATTATCCCTAGGATATCCTATGGAGATGTATGAGCACAAAGGAAGATAGGTTCCCATTATGGAGTTTAAATAAAAAGTTTTTTTTATGTTTTATTACATGTGTAGTATTCCAAGACACTAGACCTTATGATCTTTGGATTTTACTCTACTATATAATTATGCATAAAATCTTGTAATTTTATATGTCAAAGGCTAGGGTCACTATAGTTGGTATCATAGGATGGTCTAGTTATTTTTGGAGATTATGAATAAATCACTTTAGTGGGAACCTTAAGTATGAAACTAAGTATAAGAAAACATACATAAATTTTGGTAAGTATAGAGTAAGTGGTTTATCAATAAAATAAATCCCTCTCTAGATACAAATAGGTAGAGTTGTCTCTGGAATAGATATACCTAGGAGTGAAAACTACGACAAGGAGTTTTGAGCATAACCCGGGGTATCATAGTACACGACAATGGGTCTTTCTACACTCTTGGTTTGACACTCTCAGGGGATATGATTTGGTAAATTCATAAACTTTATACAAACCATTATTAAGGGAATGAAAAAAATCCCATAAGAATATAAGTTAAGAAATAGATCAAGGATAAAATATATTTAAACATTGGGAATGACAAGTTAGGATATACTTATCCTTTACAAGTTTATCCTCTTATGTTCAAATTTTCCTTTTTATGCTCAATATATAAGTATTAAATCCCTCTAATTTTATGTTCTTTTTCTTATTTAATGGATGAATATTGAAGAACACGTTCCAAAAACCAATGTGATAGGCAATGTGAAGATTTCCCTAATGATAAGCCTGACATGATGGGAATGGGTGCTTAAAAATTCATGACAGTACTTGATCGGCTGGCTCAAGTTATGAATAATAACATGAATCATGTGGAAATACCTTATCCTACAAGGAAAGATAAAGTATCAATATAATTAATAATGTGTAAATGTCTTCCCATGTTTAGTAGATATTGTAATCACATCCTCGCGAAATATTGGATTAACTCCATTGAAGCAAAATTTTATGTCCTCTAGTGCTTGGAAAAAGAGAAATTTGTACTGAAGGTCTATCATTTTGATGGGGAAGATGATAATTGGTGAACAATGGTCAAGAATACAATGTCTCAAGAGGAAATTAATTCCATGGATTGGGAGTAATTCAAGTGTTTGTTTTTCAATAAATATTTTCCTCAAACCCTCCATCTCAATATAGAAAGAGAGTTTCTTGGTCTGAAGCAGAAGGAAGATGATTCCATCAGGGCCTATGAAGAAAACTTTATAAATATTAGAAGGTACTCCCCTAGATTTGTCATGAACACAAAAATCAAGATGGATCACTTATTTAGCAGGCTAAAGTCGAGTATTCGGAACGTGTTGGCGATATGAGACATCGACAGTTATTAGAAGATTGTCCGTTGTTCCCTAAAGGTTGAAATGGATATTGGAGACTCTCAGTGTTCTTGTAGGCCCTATGAAAATAAGTAGAAAATGGAGAACAACATTGGTGGTTCAACAAAAAAATACAATGGTGGAAATAATCCCTAATATCCCACTTGTAAAAGTTGTGGGAAGAAGCATATTGGGAACAATCTAAAGGGAACCAAGAATTGCTTCAAATGCGGAAGAATGGGACATTTGTACAAGAATTTCTAAAGGGATGTGAAGAATCCCGCTAATGTGGAAGAAGAAATGAAGGTTTAGATAAACACTCAGCCTTTAATGTAATGTTACAATTGCAAGTATCATGGTCACAATGCAAAAAAGTTCCCTAAGGCAAGGTTTGACAGGGGAAATAAACAACAACCTCCAAGGAAAAAATAAAGGTCTTATGATATCACTACTACTAAGGTAGAGCTGTAAAATGATGTGGTGACAGGTATGCTAGTTATTCATTCAATAATAGTGAACATACTATTTGATTTTGGTTCTACGCATTCTTTCATATCATGAAAGTTTAGTAGAACTATTCAAACACCACCAAAAAATTTGAAGGATAAGTTATCTATGTGAACAAATAATGGGGAAATTATTGAATCCATGGTTTATAACTCCCCCTTGTTAAATTTTTTGGACTAAACCTCCCAGTAAATCTCATCATACTTCTTTTTGTGAAGAAAACACTATATTGGGCATGGATTGGCTATATTTATACAAATCCAATATCAACTATTGGGAAAGGGAAATAACTCTTCACATCCTGAATAATCCTATGATTCCTTACAAGTGTAAGGAGGAAGATGAATCTATTTTATAATAATTGTCTCAAGTTTGGATATTAATTCATTATGGGAAACCATGTCTAGATCAAATGATTGGGACAAAGGATAGAATCAATCTTGAAGACATGCTCATAGTAAGGTATTACACTGATGAATTCCATGAAGTGTTTCTTGGTATTCCTCCTAACTAAGAGGTTGAGTTATCAATTGAACTTATTGTTGGATCTCTACCTATATCAAAGACACCTTATAGAATGGCCACCGTAGAGCTGGAAGACTTGAATAAGTAGTTACAGGGGAATCTAGATAAGGGGTTTATATGCTCGAGTGCTTCACCATGGGGTGAACTAGTCTTCTTCATCAATAAGAAGGATGGATCAACGATCCTCTACATTGATTATCATGAGATCAATAAAATCATGATAAAGAACAAGTGTCCCCTACCATAGACAGATGACTTGTTCGATCAGCTTCATGGGGCCAGTAATTTCTCTACGGTGGACCTTCGGTGAGGATATCACCAATTAAAGGTGAATAATGAAGATATTCCCAAGAATTCCTTTAGAATGAGGTATGAAAACTTTGAGTTCATATTGATTCCCTTCAAACCCACTAATGATCCAAAAAATTTCCTGGATTTAATGAATACATTCTTTAGAGATTACGTCGAAAAAAATTTGGTAGTCTTTATTGATGATATTTTGATATACTCCATGTTCAAGGAGGAACATGAGGAACATTTGAATATTGTGTTAAAAACATTGTGAATGGAGAAGATGTATGAAATTAACAATAAATGTAATTTATGGATGGAGGAAGTATCATTGTTAGGGTATGTTATCACCAGCAAAGGGATGTCTGTGGACCCTTCCATGACAAAGGCAATAGAATAGTGGCCCAAGCAAACATATGTAATAGAGATCCACAACTTTCTAGGTCTAGATGAATATTATCAATGATTTGTGAAGAATTTTCATAATTATAAAACCAAATTACCAAGCCGATATGGAATAGAGTAAAGTTTTCCTAGACTCACGAATGTGAAGACTGTTTTAAGGAGATGAAAAAGAGGTTAATCACTGGTCTAACACTCATACTCCCAACAAGTGGAGAACTATTTATGGTGTACAGTGATGCATCAAAGAAGGGATTAGGGTTTGTGCTGATGAAAAATGATAAAGTGATATCCTAGGCCTCAAGGTAGCTAAAAATCTATGAGAAAAACTATCCTACAAGTGATCTAGAGTTATTGGATGTGATTTTTGCATTAAAAATATGGTGGAATTATATCTATGGGAATAAGTGTGAGATATATACTAATCAAAAGTGTCTCTAATATATGTTCACATAAAAATAGACTAATATGTTCCTATGAAGATGGAAATATCTCATCAAGGATTATGAATGATCAATCCACTACCATCCAGGTAAGGCAAACAATGTGGCGGATTCTCTAAGTAGAAAGGATCCTACATCTTTACCAATGATAATAATTGAAAATGTTATGATCTTATTATATTTTTAGAGGATTGACATGAGAATAATTAAGGTAGGAACATCATCAATCATTTCTTAAATGATTTTTCAACCATCCCCTATGGAGAAAATAAAGGAAGCTCAAAGAAAAAATTTGGAAATTCAGAAAAGGGTAGAAGCTATCAGAAATGAGAAATACTTAGAGTTCATGATTGATGAGGAAGGAGTTGTAATATTTGGGTTCTGATTATGTCTACCATCTGATCTAGAGATAAAGAAGGAGCTTTTGAATGACACACATAGATTAAGCTTCTCTGTTCACCCAGGGAGCACAAAGAGGTATTGAGATCTATGAGAAAACTTTTGGTGGGACAATATGAAAAGGGAGATTTATGAATATACATCAAAGTTCCCGGTATGTCAACAAGTTAATGATGAAAGACAAAATTCTAATGGGTATGATAAACCACAACCCATACAAAAATGAAAGTGGGAGAACATCACTATGTACTTTTCACTAGACTTCCAAGGACATCCATAGGAAAAAAATGCTATATAGGTCATTGTGGATCATCTTAAAAAGACATATCACTTTATCAGGATTTGATAGGAAGTCTCATTAGGTCAAATTTCATGAATATATGTCAAAGTGGTGGTAGGGCCATATGGAGTACCACTATCTATTTTATCAGATCGAGAGATGAGATTCACCTCGATGTTCTGGAAAAGTCTCAAATATGATCTATGCACTGAACTGAACTCCAGTATGGCCTATCATACTCAAATAGATGGCCAATCTGAGTGGACTATTTAGACACTAGAAGACATGTTGAGAGTGTTTTCTATATAATTCAAAGTAGGATGGGACCAAGGTCTTCCACTGCTTGAATTCTCCCACAACAATAGTTTCCACTCGAGCATCCAAATGGCACCATATAAATCTCATTATGGGAAAAGGTGCATAACACTGGTATTTTGGGATGAAGCTGGTGAGAATAAGCTTCTTGGACCTGAAATAGTTGTAGAAATGGTGCAGAAGGAGAAATACATTCAGCAACACATCATTACAGCCCAAATTCAGAAAAGGAGTAATGAAAATAATCATTGATGAGACCTTCAGTTCAAAGTTGGAGACATGTTATTTCTACACATATCTCCATGGAAGAAGGTCATGAGGTTTGTGAAGAAAGGAAATTTAATTCTTAGGTACATCAGTCCCTTCAAGATTATTGATAATGTCAGGTATGTGGCCTATCAATTGGTACTTCTTCCCACCATGTCCAAAGTACATGATGTCTTCCATGTAACCCTCTTAAATAAGTACATACCAGATCCTTCACAGGTACTCTCTTTAAAGGTGGTATAGTTGGGGAATGATTTTTCTTATGAGGATAATCCGGTGAATATATTGGATTATAGAGATAATGTTCTCATAAGAAGACTACTCACCTGGTCAAATTACTATGGCAGAACCCCAAGTACAAAGAGGCAACATGGGAACTAGAGTAGGCAATGAAGTAAAAGTACCCACACCTTTTTTATGGCTTAAAGTTTAAAACGAAATTTTAAGGGTGAAATTTCATAAGGTGGGGATAGTGTAACAACCCAAAGTTTTCAATGGAAATTTACTTCTTATAATTATGTCATATAATCACATGAAAACACAACATAATAAACTACTAAGTGCTATGTGACATTTAAACATATGTTTGTCACTTATGTGATTTGAATTTTGAAAATTTAATAAACACAATTGTGATTAATAAGTTACTTGGAGTCTAATAAGACTAACTTAATTTTTGGTGAATAGTAACATAACCTTATGATTAGTAATGTTACCCTTATGAATAGTGAAATAACCTTTTGAATAGTAAAATACATTAATTTACCATATAAATTAAATCCACTATTCCTGACATCATAAGTGATGTAAGAACCAAAATCTCGAACTCACATGCACTTATTTCAATTCTTGGTCATGGAATCATCAATATTTATTGTCTTATGAAAAAAAATAAACTAATGATTATAATATTATGAAAACTCTCCTCTCCTCCACTATAAATTCCAGCAATCCTTACCTCTTCTCTTCACACCAATCAATCATTTTTCCCTACGTATACTCTTCCCAAATCACTCCAAAAGTTCCTCCCGCACATCTAGCAGCCCTTGGTCTTATCAAAAGACCAAATACTCTCCCCTTAAGAGTATCTCAAGGAAGATTTAATCAGCAGGTAAATTCAACTTTTCTTTTCCTCCTTTTTATTTTAAAGTTCATTTGTTTTTATTTCTATATTTACTTATCCTCATCCAAATGTTATGACAACTCCATTAAAATACCTGTACTGTAATTTTTTTATGATAATGGAATAAGTTATTATCATATCTCTTTTACTCTTATTTTATTTTAGTACTAAAGACACCATCAGGGATGTGTCAACTTACGACATTCATGGACAATGGGTTTTCAATTTCAATAACCATCTTCAATTCTGGTAATGAAACCATTTTTATGAATGTAACAGACTATAATATATGTATTATGAATCATATATGGTTTTGGAATCCTTTTTTACACATTTGTTTGGTTTATAAAACAAAACATATTCTTTGTGGTAAAAAATATCCAATTAACCCAAAAGGTTGTCAGAAAGATTTATATGATGATTCAACTTAACTACCAGTAACGAAATTAAATTATAAACCATGTAAAATATGGATTTTCAATAATAAAATGTAACTTCATTCTGTAGAACCAACTTCATCATACATGATTATCCGAACATTAACCAATCATTAAAATCAAGCAAGAAAACGAACCCAAACAATGAAATTGAACCTCATAAACAATTAAAATGGTTATAAATGACGTTAAAATGGATATAATAAATATTATATATATATATAATAGGTTATTTAATTATTAATTAATTAACCTAACTTGATTATTCAGGTCATTAAGTTCACGTAAAGATCACCATCATATTTAAGGTAAGTGATCCCCTCCATTTCACTTTTATTTAAGAATTTCCACTATGCTATGCCATTTTATGTGTAATAACTAATTATGGGGTATGATTTCTCAACTCCCCATACTTACATCATAATTTATAAGTGATTATAAATCCCTTTCTCTCTCATGAATCCCTCTTAAGTACACCCGATATCATGCCGATAATCTATAGGGAATTCTACCAAAATCTCCTTTATTCCTTCGTGTTTCCTTATCTTTATTTATACAAAAATGAATTTATCTTATATATTTATGTGTATATTATAAATTATGTTCACATGTACAAAATTCATTTATGAACACCCTTACAATGTTCTCTCTTTTTTATATACACATTTTTAAGTAATTCCATCCTCAATACTTCCTGATAAGAAAACCTGTTTTAAGGGAACTTCCCAAATTCTTACCGAGTTTCAAGTGCACTCTATATTCTGTTTTAAGCCACCATTGTATTTATAAAACAAATCATTTTTATTATGAAAAAATTTTGGGTTCACTTCAGGTTTTGTATAAAGTATTGTTCCATTTTCTATTTTAAAGGCTCTATAGTATTTTCCTTAAAACCTTTCAAAAATGTTTTAATGCTAAAAATTATTAAATACCTTTGTTACTTGTTTTAACTTCAAATTGACATAACTTCTCATGATAGATTTCTATTTTTCCTTATTAATTTACTTATATATTTTAGTTTCTTTCTTTCATGGACACTTTTATGATATGCCCATTTGTTATTCTTATGTCATGATTATGGTACCTAATCCTTTCCATGGATAACTCTTATGTTTATATATGATTGATTATATATGATTCATTATATGGAAAAAATATTCATTGAAAATTAAGGTGGGTGTTCCCAGATAGTGATCTAATGTATTGGGTAAATTTGATTCTCATGATATATTATGTGTGACAGTCTTGGCAGATAGCCTTGGCTTGTGCTACTATGTGCAACAGTCTTGGCTGTTAGCCTTGGCTTGTGCTACTATTAGAAATGGTCTTTGTTGTTAGCCTTAACTCATACTAAATACAAGTTTTATGTATCTTCCACATAAAAATGACTCCATGTTTATATTATTCCATGTTTATATGTTATGATTCTATATGTTACATTCATTTTTTATATGATCATGTCATTCCTTATATACCATGTATTAATGCTTTGTTTCTATGCTTATTCACTTACTAGGATTTTAGCTCATTGCTTTGTTCTTGTTATCCCTAGGTTATCCTATTCATATTTATGAGCACAATGGAAGATAGGAAATTATTATGGGGTTTAAATAAAAAGTTTTTTAATGTTTGATTATGTTCCTAGTCTTCTAAGACACTAGAATTTACAATTCTTGGATTTTACTCTGATTTTTAATTACACTTCAAATCATGTAATGTTATATGTAAAAGGATAGGGTTTCTATATATAATATCTCTTTCAAAAAAAATAAATAAGATTCAATATATCAACCCCTATAGTTGGTTCACATGATTTTTTAGATCCTCTATAGTTTCTATGTAAAATGGAAATCAATATGATTATGTTCTAGTAGCTTTATTTTCTTGATATACAGAGTTATTCTTTCTAGAAAACCATCATGAAGATTTTCTTATTCTTCCAACTATGAAAAATCCTTATAAAATCTTATTATACTTTTAATTAATACATTAATTAGTTATCACTTTATCTAGTTTAAAAATCAAGATTTAGAATCTCTATACTCAAAACATGGCTATAGTTATAAGTCTTTTGTTCTTAGGACCCAATAATAAATGGTTTAGTAGAAATAAGAAATATAACTCTACAATATATTTCCCAAACCATGATCAATGAGTATGATTTATCTATTTATTTTTAGTAATAAGAAATGAATACATCTTGTTATATTATTAATAGAGTTCTTATTTATCCACTTTTAAAGAAAAAACCTTATGATTTATGGAATGTTAGAAACCCAAAAGTTAATTACTTTAGGTTTTTTGGCTGAATAGTATTTATACTCAATAATAATGATAATTTAGATAAATTTTCATCCAAAAGTGATGAAGTAATTTTATTGGGTTATTCAACATCCAACAAATCACATAGGGTATTCAATAAAAGGATTAAAATTATCGAAGAATCTATATATGTAAAATTTGATGAAACATATCCACAGAAAACTTATATCTATTTATAAAACCATGAGTATGACCATTAAAATTTATATATCAACTTTAAATTCATTGATAATCCATTGTAACCAATAGAAAAATCACCTAGTTCAGAGGAATTGTTTTAACAAGAACATATATAAGAAAATAAAGTATCAAATACTTATATCCCTAAAACCAATATGAATCAGAGAGACCACCTCTTAGATTCTATAGTTAGAGACCTAGATAGAGTAATTCATACTAGAGATTTTATTAGAAACCAAGTTTAAAACCATTTATTCTTGTCACAAATTTAACCTAAGAACATCACTGAAGCATTAGATGATGAATTACAGGTAATATAATTGCAATACTAAATGAATATGTTTAAGATAGAAAAATTATGACAATTTTTATAACGTCTTAAAGACCCCATGACCAGTGGTACTAATTGGGTGTTTAGGAATAAGGTATATGAGTTAATAACTAAATTATAAATAAATATATATTGGTTGCATAAAGTTATTTTCAATAAAATGGTATTGACAATAAAAAACCCTCTTCACTAGTAGATATAATTAAAACCATTAGAATGTTTCCTTTTTTATGTAGTATATTTTGATTTAAAATTATTTCTAATGGATGTTAAGAGTAAATTCCCAAAGGGTTATATTATTAAGGATATAAATGTTTAACAACCCCCTCGATTTCAATATGGTCATTTTAAAAATCATGTTTTTAAATTAATAAAATATTTTTATGTGTTAAAAAAATCTTCTAGATCTTGGGATGATTGGATAAACACTTTTTTAATTTAAAACAGATTTAAAAAAGGTGTTTCTCAACCTAAACTATTTATTAACATAAATTTGAAAGATGTTTTAATTTTACAAATCTATGCTGATGATATTATTTTCACATAATCCAATAAATCATTGTGTATTTAGTATTATTAATTTATTTAAAATTAATTTGAAATTATATTTATGGGTGTGTTGAAATTTATTCTTCGATTTCATATTTTTCAAAAAAAATAAGAATTTTTTTAAATCAAAGAAAATACACAATGGATATTTTAAAACATTTAATATGGATATAACTAAAGGTAGTGATACTCCCATGAGAACAATATGTAAACTGGATCTTGATGAAATTAGAAATCTAGAAGATCAAACCACATATAGAGGTATTATTGGAAGTTTGCGATACTTAACTACTACCCAACTGGATGTTATGTTTAGTGTATTCATGTTTGAATTTTTTCAATCAAATCTTAAACAAACTCATTTACTTATAATGAAAATAATTTTTAAATACCACAAGCATATAACCAATTTTGGATTGTTTTATCCCAAAGGAAATGCATTTGAATTAGTTAGTTATTCAGATGCATATTTTGGTGCTTTTAACTTATATATATAAATAAATTCTATAACATTTCACCTTTTGGGAGTGTTTTTATTTTCAAAATGTAGTAATAAATAGAATTATGTCGCATTATCAGATGATAAAGTTGATTACATAGTTGTAAGTAGTTTATGTGTACAAATCCCAAGGATAAAACACACATTTTTGAGTTATGTATTTCAATTTACACATTTCCTCATAAATTATGATAATACAAGTGCCAGAAACATTTATAATAATCTTGTATCACATTCTAGAATAAATAACAATGATATATAACATCACTATTTGAGATATCATTTCAAAAAATGAAATATCACTCTTGAATTTACTTGAAAAAACCATTATATTTTTAAAAATTTTAAAATTCCTTTTAATAATGAGATATTAATCTATATCAGACATGAATTAGGTGTTTTTAACTTTGTTTAAAATGTTTTTATAATTTATTTATCATTCCTTTTAATTTCGTTCTCAATAGTTTTATTGTTGTATTTTAATTCTTCTTTCATTAAGTATTATATTCAGTTATTTTAAAATATATCATATATGTTTTATATGTATATTAAATGCATGTTATTATATCTGATGTGATACTATATGAGTAAAATCCATAAATGATTAAAAGGTCAAATTAGTGTTGAATTGTTGCACCTTTTCTATATTAAATTACACCCTATTTTCAGACTCTCATTCTTGAACCACTTCTTTGAATCCATAGATTCTATATCATGTTTCTCAATATTCTCATTTAGAATAAAGAGATCTTATGAATATGATTGTCTTGAATCATCTAAGAGATCAAAGGCTAGGTCAATCAAGTGTAAGAAGATTTTGAGACCACATATTCTTTCTCGTGAAGTCATGGATTCAAGAGAAGTTGATGTTGAATGGTTTATGTCTATTTTATATTTAATATAGAGTGATTTTATAAATTATAATTCGAATAGTTGGTTTTCAGATGAAAATTTACCTTTGTATCCATGCATTATAAATGAGTTTTTTAGAAACATCATGCTTAAAGGTGGAGATTATGAGGATGCAATTTATATAGTAATTGATGGTCAAGAGTATGAGTGTACCTAAAAATTATCGGATGACTATTTAATATTCCTATATATTTGAGAATATGAGGACTACTAGTGCTCTTACCCTATGAATCATCCCCATTTTGTGTTTGGAAATGTGCTGGAGGAACTGACAGATGACATAACCTATAGAATACTGAGCATAAATGAGATGAGTGTAGAATGTAGATTTTTTTTAACAATTATTCAACGCCCTATCTTCCTAGGAAAATTAGATTTTAGTTGCATGAGGTATCAATATTTTTTATTTTTAAATATAACAGTACATAGAATTTAGATTATTCCACCTCACTTCCTAATGAGACATAAGGAAGAGTTAACTAAACCATATTATAGATTCAAAACCTTTCCTTACCCAAAGTTAATTTATGTGTTGTTAGAATAAAATAGTTTAGTAATCATTTGAGTTGAGAGGACTATGTTTCCAAGTGGTGTACTTCTAAATTAGATTACATATAAGATCATTAATATTAGATATATTCCTTGGAAGTGGATATATATAAATGATTAGGAGAAGTTCTATGAGAAATTCAATATTGTATCTCACTCCTTTAGGAAAATAGGTTTAATGAAACGTAGTTCATAACTAGATGGAATTATAGATTCTTATTATTACTCTAATGTGGATTAATTTCAAGATATGGATATAGATGAAGAAATAGAAGAGGTTTTGAGTAATGATCATGTTCCTATAGTTCCAGATGAAAGATAACCAATCAGATATGATAAGTATTCTTCTCATTATGTTCAAAGGAATAATGAAGTTCAAGGCTAACATATAAGAAACCCTAAAGTACCTTTTATGGGTAAATTTATATGGGAAGATACACCTTATGAAGGGGATATATTTCCAAGTTCTATGCTATTTGGACTATCGCTTATAGATTCATAGAGTGATGAGGATATGGATCTTACAATTGTAGAGAATCCACCAATGTTTGATATAGACAGATCTCCCATTTTTTATTCCTCACCATCTAACGAAGAATATCCTTTGGATAACAATTTCTTTGATATGGGTATATCCACTCATAGTGATGTAAATAGAAAAAAGGATAAAGAAAATGATAAAGAGGCTATGAAAATAATAAGGATGATAAAACAATTGATAATGAAAAGAAGGTCCTCTCAAGCATTATCAACACTAGGTTGATCATGTTTCTTCCAAGGTGGATCTCCATTGAACAACATGGCTTCGTGAGGGGGCTTTCAATTTAGGGGGCTATCGCTCTGGCATAAGAAATGGTACGGGACCTAAATCACAAGACTCACGGCTCCAACATGTTCCTTAAACTGGACATGAACAAGGTGTACGATAGATTGGAATGTGGATTTATCAAAAGGGTCCTGGATTGCATGGGGCTCTCTCCCAAGGCCTTAGACATCCTTTTTAGATTCTTTAGTTCTCCATGGATGGCGGTCACATTTATGGGGAAAATTCACGGATTCTTTAAGGCCACCCAAGGTTTAAGACAAGGTGATCTAATTTCCCCAAGCATATTTATTCTTATGCAGGACACTCTAAGTAGGCTCCTGAATAGAGGAATCTTCAATGGTAGTATATTTACCATTCGCAGGAGAAGGAACCTCCCTCATATCTCCCACCTAATGTTTTCAAATGACACAATTATATTCTCTAATGCAGGTAAGAGGTATGTGAAAGCTACCAACATGATCCTGAAGGAGTATTGTTTCTAGAGCGGTCAGATGATAAACTATTCCAAAAGTAACCTGTATATTTCCAGCAAATGTGCAGAAAGGCGGGTCTTTGCCTTGTGCAGTAGAATGGGCATGCAGTCGGGCTCCTTCCTGATGGAGTACCTAGGTTCTCCAATATCATCCGGAAGACTGCATGTTCGAGACTTTGATCAGGTGGTGAGAAGGATCGTAGGGCGAGTTCTCAACTGTAAAAACCACCTTTTATCCTTTGGGGGGTGTATTGCGCTGGTCAACAGTGTTCTGGAGGCCATCCCAGTGCATGCTATGAATTCTACTTCAGTGACAAAAGGGGTTATCAAATCTATAGATAGGGTACTGGCTGGTTTCCTTTGGGATGCACTTTCAAAGGGGAGGAGACACTAGGTCTCTTAGGACAGGATGGCCTGGCCTATCCAAGAAGGGGGAATTAATGTTAGGAGAATCATGGGCACTATGCAAGGTATGTATGTCAAGATGGCCCAGGAAATCTTGGAAAAGAAGACTCTCTAGGAGAGGACCATGTACCACAATTACACCAATAATATCGATACCAGTAATGTCTAGGGATACCCCTTGTGGCATCAGATTTATCCTCTGTTTTTGAGTCTTTAACATCACTCCCACTGGATCGTGGGAGAAGGCAACATCCTCTTATAGAAATAAAACTGGGTGGGTTCTGTGCTAGGCTTCCCGGGGTGTCTGACACCTATGATTACATTCAAGGTGGCGATCCTGTATCCGTATTCATCGAGGCGGTGCTGGAAAATAATCAGAAAGAAATATTTGACTCTATCTTGATCAATTTAGAATCAGAATAGTGCACGTTTTCCCTGTCACACTCAGGGAAGTTCAACACAAAGTACTTCCGTAGGATCTCTAACCCTCAGATGTAGTAGGTTACCTGGAACGATTTAGCATGGTGCAATAAAATCCCATCGAAATACAACTTTCTAGTATGGACAATAAGGAACATGGAGATTCCATATGATGAGAGCATCAAGAAGATGGGAATCAGTTTAGCCTTCTGGTGCCAATGTTGAAGCAATAAAAGTGAGGAGAGCTCAAGCCATATTTTTATTGAAGGGGAATGGGCTCAAGCCATGTGGCAGTGCTTCAGCATCTTCATAGTGGTCTCCTTGAATGAGATACGTGGGGATTCTTTCTTCTAGAGGTGGTTTCAAGGAACACCGGAGAAAGGTCCGGAGAGGATGGCACAGTCCGTGGTCCGTAGTGCTGGATGATGGTGTCTCTGGCAGGCCCGCAACAAGGCTAGATTCGAGGGGATAATTTCAATAGTTAGATCCATCATTGTGAGAACCAAGTGCCTAATTAGTGACATGGTCACCCTCCTTAAGAACTAGTGGTATGCTCCCTCACTACGCATGCTACAGGCATGCCCCGACCTGGATCCTTTTATCTTGGACAGAATGTAGGGGAAGTGGATTAGGTGGAATCCTACAGTAGAAGGTTTAAAGCTTAACATAGAAGGATCTTGTATCTCAGGTATCATATGAGGTGGAGGCTTGGTTCTTAAATTAGGTGGGAGTGTGCTCCTTGCCTTCATGACTCATTTTGGTAATGGAAATGCTCTTGATGTGGAGGCCAAGGTAGTCCTCACAGGCCTTAATCTGTGTATCCAAAAAAATATTTAAATATCCCAAGTAGAAATGGACTCGAGAATCATCCATGACTCCCTACTGGGTAGAGGTTCCATCCCATGGTCTGTTTCATACATAATTCGGAGATGTAAAGTGCTACTGAGTAGGAACATTAAGGTTACTCACACCTGGAGAGAGGGGAATAAAGTCGCAGATTTTCTTGCTTCCCTAGCTGATCCTGGTTCTGATTTCACCTGGCTCCCCAATGCCACCTCCTTGAAGCCTGAGGGTGAGAATTTAATTCGTGGGGATTCCCTTGGTCTCCATTATTTTAGCCCCCCATAAGACCGATTCTACTTTGTTATCTTGCTCTTTTGTGTCCTGTATTCTCTCATTTGAATAAATATATATATATGATGATGATGATGATACCGAAGAAAAGATTAAAGGATCCATTTTTGTTGTGGTTTTAAGGGATGAAGGACCATTTGATCCCAATCCTTATATACCTATTTTAGATAGTATAATAAGGCCTGAATATTCTAAAGATATGTTGATGCTATTGGCTACCCGATATTCTCGGATATATGTTCTTACAAATCTTTCTCAAGAAGAGATTATATATTAATCCAATCCTATAATAGAGGTTGTGTCCATGGAAGATTCATAATGTGATTTTGAGGCCTCTCTGAAGGAAATTTAGTGAACTCCTTAGAACGTTTCTCCCAAATAAGAGTATCGAAGAAAGAATAATGAGTTAACTACTCATTCTTCTGATCCATAAGATTATTTCTTTTCTAAATATAGTTGTACTCAATCTCGATATACTGGATCTCAATAACTTAGACCATACTCTACTCGAACCTATTTCATAACCTCTAAAGGCTTTATTCAAATTGAGAATCATATTTTGGATTTATTAAATGCATTATTTTTTAGTATCAGTTGGAATAATGCTCATAACATAGAAGAGGATATTTCTTATATGATTTAGTTTCTTTATAGTACACCTTCAACCATGATTATTTTTGAAAACAAACCATTATCTCCAAGATATTTTATCTTTTAGAAGGGAAATGTAAAATTTTAGAATTTATATTGGAGCCTTACAGGAAGATATATTAGATATGTTAGAATCCATAGATGATAGGTATATTTTAGTTATAAAAAATTCATAGAGAACTTCAAATTATCCTTTAGAAAATTCTCTTACTTCTTCTATTTCTGTTGATGAGAATTTAATTCAAAGGATGGTTCAAGAAGAGATTTTGAGTATTCCAGATAGTGTGGATGATATTATAAACCAATCTTGAGTGTATATTACAGCTCATCATAAAAATAAATTTGATTTTATTAAATAATATTTCAAAAAAAAATTCTAAAGATAAGGATGTCATAAAGGGTTCAAAAAAGTATTATAAAAAATGATTTACACCAAAGATATTATTATGATTTAATTTCTATATTTGGAAATATATTTGAAGATTACACCTCTAAAAGATACATTATAATCCATAGTAAAAAAAATTAATAGTAATTAATCCTACGGTTAACCAATTCATGTTAGAGAAGGATGATTTCCTTCATGTGTTGGAACATGGAACAAGATCTATGGCAGATTTCACAAGGATTTTAGATCTATACATGTATGTTTCTGTTACCCTGTGTGGGAACCTCCTATTCTACCTATTCTAAACATTTATACCTCACCTACCCAAGGATCAACTGTTGTTATATCTATACAAACCTCTATATCAACTATAACTCCAATAAGACCTTTTGGTCCCTTAGTATCTAAATTCATTGAACATACTAGTCTAGTAGTTGACTCTATCATTATATGAGGACCTCTTATTACTCATACACATATTGTTATCAAAGGGACTGATCCTATTGACCCATCTACCCTTCCAGTGCCTTTAGATTCAGATTATTATTAAACTTTAATAGGTTTTTTAATATATTTTTGAATAATTAATGAAAATTAATTATCATTCTTATGTCTATATCTTTGTTATTTATATTATTCTATATGATTTATTTTATGTTTATTTCTTATTTACTCTATAACCCTTTATGATTTATTTTTGATATTAACAAATGGGGAGTAAAATTTATGGAATAAAAAATGTATGAATAAAAAATAAGAGTAAACTATAATTCAAAAAGAATGAATTAATTATTTTAAAATGTAATATTGAAAAACTAATAATGATTATTAATTAATTCCAATTTCTACAACATATTTTAATCATTAATTCATAATATTTATATCTTTTGATAAGTATTTAGGCTATGATTTATAATCACAAAAATGGATAGATTTTTGTATTATCCCTTGAATTAATTATCTTAAAAATAACAAACCATTTTTATATTATTTATAATATTTTTTTTATAAATATAAATTCATTTTCTAGAAAAGAATGAAAATGTTGTTATGTCTGGAATTAACTACATGACACATGAAATTGACTGCACGACATATGTGATTGACTACATGACCACCTTTTAAACCATGGAATGTATATTATAATGTAACTAAGAGACCACAATGAGATTCAAGAGATTACAAGATAAAAACAAGAAACCATATGTTCATATCCAATTTATTAACTTAAGCCTTTTCACAATGGTAAAGATTAGCCACATGCCTAATATAGTGACTGAAAAGCTAGTGGGTTCGACTTCATGAGAAACCATGCGACTATATGTCCGAATAAAGTCAATTATAACTTATGAATTTTCAAATGAAGAATATAATTCAAGAACAAGTTAAGAGACCATGGTCAGTATCCAAATAATTGACAATGTATTGGATTGACCAATAATGAAAATATATCAACTGTATGGAGAAGGGATCAACTGTAAGAAAAAATGTTCAACCGAACAAACTAGTGATTGATTGTAAAACATATCAAATAATTAATAATGTTTGTAAATGATCATATAATATTAAATGAAAAATTTAAATGAACTGTGACTAAAGGTATGTATTAAATAATTATAGTATATATTATTGCAAACACTTTTTTTGTTTATAATTTAAATACGGTCAAAAGTATTTAATGAATTCATTTTATATCCAAAGTATGAATATCTTCATGATGATTTATAAATGGATATTTCTAAAGATTTAATTATTTTAGAAATATTAATGAATATAGAAAAAGATGCATAATACAAGAGGGAAAAATAACCATGCATGAACAAAGTGTAATGACCTAAACTTTTATAAATAAAATTCCCTTTGTAGTTGGATTAAATTCCCTATTATGTATTATGGTTATATGAAATAATCTATCTTATTTGGTTATATTATATCCCATATTATTTAAAAGACAGTTAAGAATCATAAATTTCGATAATATGTCCATTGAATGGTGATCATATTGTTAGTATAAATACAGAGTTTTGAAAAGTCCAATTCACGTAGAAAAAGGAAGTGATGACTTAAACCAGTAGGACCATACCCTATGAATCCCATTTCTCAGAGCGTACAAGATAAATAAAATCACTCGAATGTTACATCGACCAATCTCAAGTCAAGATGAAACAACTAAAGAACAATAGAAACTGTTTGTAAGATAATTTCATGCTCATTGAGATCACAGAGCAAACCATGTATTCCGAACCACCCCTAAAAAATATCACCATCATGCACGAAACCCCAAGGGTGTTTACTTGTGTAATAAAGGGATGTGTATCAAGAAAATAAAAATATGAATATATATGTTGTATTTTCAATATAATAAGAATTAAATTTATATCTTGTTGTTATTTTTTAAATTATTTGGATTTTGATACGAGAAAACACAAATTTTATTTTTTGGTAATATGTAATTTTAATTAAGACATTCATTATAATAAATTAATGAATTTTTAAAATAATTAATATTTTAATAAAATAATATTAATGAATAATATTTATTAAATATAGTAGATAATATTATTTTACTAAGTAAAAAATATTTTTATAAGGGTTAAAAAACCGTTATTGTCAAAAAACACATATTTTCTCAAGAAACACCAATTAATATTTTTAAATTAAAAATGAACATATATCAGAAATTATTTGGAAAATAAATATTACTTTTTAAATCAGAACATTGAAATTATCTAATAGAAAATATTTTCATAATTTTCTGAGATAGTAAAATTTTTAAGTAAAAAATAAATAAGGTATAAATATATAGTGTATATTATGAAATAATAATGACCCAAAAGTGATGTAATTAATTCTATAAAGGGTATCCATGAAAAATTATATGTTTCACCTTTAAATTAATATGTTTTTGAGGTTATTTGAATAATTTTATAAATCCTCTTGGAATCCTCCAAAACCTATAATATATTTCTAGGTTTTAAAATCATTTCTTTAAAACATGACTCACTTCCACATCACCAAGGGTAATATTTTAATATTTTCAGCCCTAATAATTATAAATTAATGAACACCACTAATTGTTTCATACACCATGTTAAAAAACTATGGTATTTTTTTTATTAATTTATTATATAGAGTCTAAAACTTATGATTGGAAAAAAATAAAGTACTCCCCCTATTTTCCTATATAAAACCACACAATATTACATTCCTATTCCCTCAAAAAACCTTGGATAACATATTTAATATGACCTTACCTATCTATAGTCCTCCAAATGTACCCCAATATCTCAATAATCTCCTCCTAGGATTTTGGAATTAGCCTCTCAAGGTAAGAGATCCAGGACTGCTCCTCTTTATTTAGGCATATTCATTATCTTGGGCATTTTTCTGTAATTCCTAATGATAGGATATGTTATTACACATAAAAATTACTTACATTATAATGTAAAAATTACTATATAACATTTTCAATCTCATTAGTCCCTCCCCTGAACATTTATGTACCCCCATTATACTGCTGAAATTTCACTATGATTTTCCATGCTACATAATTATGTAGTGAATACCCATTCCCATTTCTTATGAAGGGTGTTCAATGATAGAAAATTATACTTATTTGATTTGGGAATTTAATTTATATAATAAAAAATCCAATTTCTTGGGAATAAATGTGATGAAATATTTTTTAATGTATATGATCTATGCGGCGTACTTATGTATGTACATGATATGATTATTATTGGTGCACCAAGATAGAGATCCAATGTATTGGATAATGTTTTAGTCTAACGATATTCTATGTATGGTGCATGAGAGGTTATCCTATTAACATTATGTCATGGTTTCTTTGTGTTTAACCTTTAATTATTCTTATGATGTCATATTTTATGTTTTTCCACATTCCCATGTTTCTATTATGTTATAATGTTATATCATACCTCATTGATCATGTTTATGATTGTCACCCCTTTTATGTACCATTGATATGCCTACAATAAAACTTGTTATACCTTAATCATGTTATGATTTCTTTCTTCCCTTATAGGATTTATAGCTTACCCTTTCCGATACATGTCCCTAGGTTATCCCATGTATTTTTAAGAACGAAGAAATAATAAGATCATATTAAGGAAGTTTTCAATAATGTCAGTGTACCCCATTTTTTATGTTTTTATCTAATGTAAATAATTCCCAAACAAACTATAATTATAAATATTCCAAGTTGTATCATGTGTAATCTTATATAATAAATCAAGAATTAATATGTAATAAAGACAATGGTTGTCATAGTTGATTTCAAAGGGGGGTTTAATTATTTTTTGGGTTAGTATTAGAAAATTATAGTGAAAGCCATAGGGATAAGTCTGAACATAAGAATACATACCTAAATTTTTTAAGTTATATATTAAGGAGTTTTTATGAAAATACATCTTTATATGGATACTACATGTGAATATGGTTGTGGTATAGATATACCTAGGGGTTAAACCTGAAAACACCACATTGAGATAGACTTAATCAAGAACTAGTGTGAGAAAGGGGCCTTGATTTACTCATGTTTTTAAAATCATAGAGGATATGCTCTAGTAAATTCACAATATCATTGCTAACCATTATTAAGGGAATAAAAATTCCCATACGTTTCTATGTTAGTAAACAGATTATTGATAAAATAGATTGAAGCCTATAAATTCATAAGTTAATGAATAAATATCATTTATAATTTATCCCTTTCATATTTTTGTATTAACATTAATGAGTTTAATGGTTTTTGAAAAATAATCATCATTAATTTTTCCTTTATTTTATCTAATGGTCATAAAATGGAAAAACTGAGTAAACAACCAATGTGAAGGGAAATGTGATGACTTCCTAAACGAGATACCCAACCCTGTAGGAGGAGGAATAAAAAACTTTGTGATTATTATCTCTTAGTTGACATTAGATTTGAATACAAACCTAAATTATAAGGTACACCCAAATCCTTCTTCCAGTGAACAACCTGCAATTGAGACATTTATTCGATAAAGTCCTTCAAATTTCAATGGATCATACAATACCTTAATCCCAGAAAAATGGATCAACTCCATGGAGAATATATTACATATCTTTCAATGATCTGAAGATGATAAATTATATTGTTTGTTTACTATCATAAGGGATAATCTATGACACGTGTTGTTTTTTGATATTCCATTATGTAGGGGGACTACCCAATAGACCTCTTCTAGAATAATAGGATCTACAACAGAACTTGTACCATGTTTATTGGCTGCAGATTTGAATAGTTATGTTGTGATGTGGTTTCCTTCTTTTTGCCTTAGTCTTCCATGTTTTTGTAGTTCTGCACCATGTAGTTGGACGCTGCACCATGCTATTATATTTTCATGTTGGGTATACAATTCATAGTGGCAGATGTCAATTATTTTTTTCGACACATATTTACCTCTTAACTTACAATGTTACCTTAGGAATTTTATGAAAGTCATTGATATCAGGGCTCTGATTACAATTCATATTTAAGTGTTTGATTGTGGGAATCAAGTAGGAATGGAGGGTTGAATTTATAATGACGGTTCTACATTATATCCTCTAGGAGTTATAATCTAATTCATGGTAGGTGGATTATCTCCAAACTCCACTATTCAAAAAATTCAAGGCTTAGTTTTCTTTAAAGGTTTTATTGGATTTTATATTGAAATGTTGTGTGGTTTCATGAATGAAACTCATTTAGTTTATGTTTTGAAAATATGTAAAATTTTATGGATTTTGGGAAAATATTTTTTTTTAATTTTAAAATGATGATTTGAAAATTACGAAATGGTTTTGATGCATAAAAATATTTGATAGATGATTTAAAAGAAGAATTGTTTTATGTGAAAAGTTTTGGAATGAAACATGGCATAATGGGTTAGTTTGTGTTAAAATTAGATGTCTTATTTTGAAAGTGACACCATCAAGGTTGGATAGATTATGGTCATGGAGTACCACTATTAATGGTAATAATAATCTTGTGTGTAAGTGGTTGGTTGTGCGTTTGTGAACATGGGAAATGTTATTCCAAATATGAATAGATGAAAGTAATCATGTTTATAGTTTTATCACATAGATTTCTATTACGTATTTATATAAATAGTTTAATTTATTTTAAACTATTTTATATAAAATGTTATAACTAGTAATTGTCCAAGTGGAGTGTGTTAATAAGTCTTGATGAATTCCTACTATGTTTTTACTCACCCTTTTCTAGGTCACTTTGGTGAATTTATAGATTTTATCTACCAATATATAGGGAAATGGAAGATATATTCTTTCTCAAGTGATACATCATGTTACCATGTAATATGGTGTTATATCTTTAATATGGTTTTATTGGTTGATGGTGTTTTTACTTGATGTATTTGAGTCATGTTATCATTTGGTTTTATTCATTTCATATTCCATGTTCCATTGTCACTCTGACTTGGTTGTTTTATGGTTTTTTTCTATGCATTATTTTTCTTAATTTCAAGAATCATATTGAAGGATTGGATGTTTCTATTATATGTATTCACATTTTTTATTTTATAATGAAAATATTCCCTCCTCTACTTCTTAATCCCTTGGAATTTTTTTGACATGGGTTTCTTCGGTATGTCACCTATGGTTAGTGGCACTCCATCTCTTCTCAATAAAATGAGTTGTGGTGGGATTTCAAATTGATCCTCACATACAACCAATATATAATACCATAAATCCACTCTAAACCATTCTAGTACCCTCTTACTCAAGGTGAGGTTAAACATCAAGTACCATGCTATATCACATCGACCACACCCCTCTCCCAGGGTGTGTCTCACAAGTATAATATAGACCAACACCACTAAGGGTGGTCTCTAATAATTGTATCTCTATTAGGGATAGTCCAATAATCAACCCACATCATTAACTATATGTAATCAATCACTCCAATTTTACATACGTTGGGTCTCACAATCACAACTAGAATAATTCCCTCTCATTATGGGCAGTCCCTACTAGTACCATATCACTCAAGGAAAGGCTTAACAACAAATATCATCATTAAAAATAGAATATAAATTGAGAATAAACACTTAGAAAAAATAAGGGATGCTTATTATACCCCCCCACACACAAATTCCACTTGACCATATAGACATGACCTAGACCTAAACTAGCCTCTCATTCCATCAACACATCACAGACCTATATCACCACCAATTATTATTCTCTCCCAAAATAGCATGGTCTATTAGGGAAAAAATCAGCACACACCTATACTTTTAAGATATATTACCCAATACAAAATCCAACCTGGATGATCAAAATAACAAACCAATCCACATTACCATCCCACTAGTAAGGGAATTATCTAGGTTTCCCATTCCCCAAGTCGGTATCAACTAATTGATACCAACCCAAAATCATCACTATGTAGAAATCCTAGGGATCAAAGAATCTATATATCCCTAGACTAATGAGGATCGGTCTAAACCCGCTTGAAATACCCACATCACCACCTGGTCTCACTTAACAGGGATCATCCCATGCTAAATCGCACTAATACCATTGGAAACCCAATCCCATGTTGTCAAGAAAATTCATAATTCACTTGTACCCCATTAAAAAACATACTTAGAGATATCTCAAGCCAATCATTTAGAGAAAATCATCCCCAATATGCCACATTTATCCCAAAGAATATTTTCTAGCTCATAGCACATCCAAAGACTATAATCCACCCTCAATAGTGTATTTCCAATCAATTGTGAGACATATGACAATATCACCCATCATCCCTAGGCCCAAGCCCCTCATTCCTAAGACACTAGTCCTAGGAGGTCCTTAATAGGAAACCCAGAACTCATTCTAACCCGAAGACTTACCCTTGGCCTCTCATAAACTATGTAAACATCTTCGTACCCCTGGGTGAAATATTCTCAGAGAGATTTGAAATACTCAATGAGTAATGAAGTACTTAGTCAAAATATTTAGGGATTAATTCCACCCAATTTATTTATATATATTTCTCTCAATCCACATACATTTTAACCAAACTAATATAACCAATCAAGCTTACAAAATCATGTATAAACATTCTTATGGTTAATTATTATAGGGATTGGCTATATCATACATGGAGTTACCCCATATCCATGATCTACTCCTCCTTATTCGAACCCATGAAAACAACTCTTAGGTCACCCCTCATCAAGGGGTTATTCAAGTTGGAAGATAGGATGAAAGTGGGGGAAACATATGGAGAAATTTTTTATTCCTATTCCCTCCATTGTTGAATACCTAAGGGGGATACATAGTGAAATTATCATCATGCCACCATTAAAAACAACCACATACCCAACTGTGTGCTTGGTTAGGATATAATGGGCATACATTCATCGAACGACCACTCGATACACCTCCACCAAGTGGCTAGTGAAGGTATAGGTGGTATTTTATTGTTTGAAAGGATACAAAGTACCTAGTGCCTCTATATCGTGTACCCAATGTACCCTTGATAAAATTTATGTAGTAGGTCCACCCTGAACCTACTCAGCCACTACTCTAACCACTTAAGCCTCTATATTAATCTATAGAATAACCCTAAACAACCTCATAAATTTTACCGACCAATCATGATAAGGGTCATTCAAGGTTTTTTCATGATTAATTTCATTATCCACTAAGAAAATAAAAATCTAATTCCTTAACATTTAATTTTCTATGTTTATAATGTGGAAATTCATAATAAAACCTAGAAATCATGAATAAATTGAAGATATGATGAGTTATTTTCTATATTCCTTAGGATGATTGAATCTAATAATTTCAAAATTTTCAATATAGATAAAAATATTTACTATATGAGGTTACTCTATAACCTCTTATCCTAACATACATGTAAATATTTCATTGGGAATCACATAACTCACTTTTATTACTTTATCCTGATAAAGAAAAAAAATATAAAATTACACGGAGTAAGCATGTATGTATTTTTAAATATTTTAAAGATCATTATTCATGGATGATAACATGATTAATTATAAAACCATTGCATCATCCATATGTTTTTATAATTTTTTCTATCCTCGTTAGTTTCCTCCTCACCAAGTTCACCAGAAATAACGGATTACAATATATAAAATTTCTTCTCTGGGAATAGTACAATTCAAAAGCACTTATGCCAGTATTAGTAGTTTGAATCAGACATGTGATTCTCCTTCTTCATGATGGATCATAAAAAAGTGAAGAGGTCAGTTTAATTTACATTATATATAAAAAATAAAGGTAGATTTTGGTATTTTATCTTGATTATTGGTTATGAAATAATTAATATTTTAATTATCTATCCCACTATTTTTTAAAATTCAAATAAATGTTACCATTTGATTTAGAATATCCAGTCACTTGGATATTATAATGGAAATGATCTGTATCCCCCTTCAAATAACCCATAAAGAGGCATTATAATATTATTAAATGTTATTTAGGTGGTATTTTCTTGAAAACTATAAAAACTCACAAATCCTTGACCTCTTGAGTGGAATCCTCTATCTTGAAATCCTATACTCTATTTCTTAAAACATTCCTCCAAGTCACCCAAATACTTTATAAGTAAATAATATTTGTTGTTAAATTTATTATGGATACCAAATAATTTCATTACCTAAAAATTTAATGCACCCCAACAATAGACATACAAGAACTTTTAACTATGGCTATATTCTAAATCAAGTTATGTAAGTCATTTTTAAGACATAATATTTATTTGAGGGATTTTTTTTAACTTTTTCTTTAAATATAATTTATTTTATTCTTCACATGATAGTTAATTTTATATGGTTACATTTATAAATAATTACCCATGTCTGATGAAATAATTTACTTATATTAATTTCATTTATAATTTATATTATTTCGTCCATTATAAACTTGTTAGTTACATTCTGTGAAAATTTACATAAGTAATTAACTATATGTTTGAAAATAAACCTTATAAATGTTATTTCATTTTATCTATGTATGCATTTTAATTTATCTATATTATGTGATCTTGTTTAATTATCCAAAAAAAACTATATATCAAATGAATAAATAAATTACCATGTAATGTTAAAATAAAATCAATTCATGATATGATCATGATCTTTTATCTACCGGTTTATTTATTGAGTGGTGATAACCTAACCTTAACCCTAGGGGAAATAACTCTAAACGAAGTTACTTGATTTGATTTATATCATTCACCATTCTCATGTGCATCTTCTTAATTTGATTCATCTCAAATTATAACCATAACCATCTCGTATATCTGGGAACTCTATCCTTTAAAAATATATACTCACATATAGGTGAGGGGTACTAGAGGTTTAGGGTTACATAGAATAAACCCTAGACATATGGACCCACACATAGTAAAATTTTAAGTGATGATTCATAGATCATCATATTTAATTTAATAATAAATATCACATTAGATCATGTACCAAATAAATAAAATAAATAAATAAATCCAACACATTTACAGGCTGGTCAAATATCAGGATAATTCAAAAATTGAAATTAAAAACACATTACGTATTTCTATAATTCATTTAAAAATGTTATATTTAAGATAAATTTAAAAAGATTAATTAATAAATAAAAATTTAACAAATTATTTATTTATCTTAAATTCTGTCTAACTTACAATCATTGAGACATAATAAAAATCTTATCTATAATATTTAAAGAATATAAATAATATTTATTTTATTTTTAAAATAATATAAGTACATGGTGTATATTTTGGACGGCAGACAACATGTATTGTCTCTGTCATTTTAATTACCATTTTTGGAATTTAACTTTTACACATCATGCACTATCACTTGAAATATCGTTTGACACATGTTCTGTACTGTCTATGATGTGTACCATACACTTAAACAACATGCATGTCCAAAGAGAATTTCAATATATACATGACATGTTGTTTTCTGTGGTGAAACTATGAATTATTTAAAGTGTTTATAACCAAATGACATTCCATAAATATATATGATGTGTAATATTAGAAAAGAACATGAATTACACAGAATATATCATGATTGTTACATGTTGTGTAATTGATGACTATAAATGGGTGTAATTTATATCATGTTTTGACTCACATGACATGTCAAAAATCACTTTGCGTGTACCTAGTGTGGGGTTTCACATGTCACATGATGTGTACATCTATCCACACACCATGTATTCTATGTTTCATTACCTTACTAAGCTGTCGGTCAATATGCATTGTAAAATGATTTCTTGTACTGACCCACACGAAGAACCATTATAAAAAAATCATGTAATTTTCTTAGGTATATATAGAATTTAAATTACAACTATATACCAAGTAGTCCCGATCAATGTATGTTCTACTCTACTTGCTAATACAAGGAATGTATGACACCAAAAACCTAAACCAAACAATGTGCCATTATTTATACAATGGGATCCATATAAAGTGAAAAAACCATGAAATGGTGTGTAATTTAATGTTACATGTCACGTACTTATGTCCCATTTCTATAATAATTGGTACCTCCATACATGACCTTCAATAATTACTCAGATGTTTTGGCCCATTCTTTACCATATGAACATGAATTAATGTACCATCCCAACCACTGGACTCAGAACGAAAATATGAATAAGAATATTAGAAAAATAATGCTTGAAATTGATTATATTACTATAGATAATTATATAGTAGAATATGAACGCTCTGATATAACTTTAAGGTCTTGAGGCACATCATAAGCATTAGTACAGGTGCCCAATTATGGGATTTCATTGATATCAATGGATAATATCGGAGGAACTTGAAGGACATATCCAATAATTTTTAAATAGGATCATGTAAATTTTATTTATAATTAATTTAAATATATAATTTCATCATTCTCAAAAATATATTTAATCAAATTTAATTATCACACATGTAATGTTGTCATAGTGGTGGAGAATCCTAGTGAGTATTCTTCTAGATGTATCCAAACATGCTTCATAAATCTCTAAATAATGTTCTTGAAACTCCAGGTGCAAGCGTAAAACTAGTAAGTGATTTATATCATTCTTCATTGATTATAATAATGAATTATTGTTATCTTTGTGTTCTTGATATGGAGGAAAGAAGGATTTATTTATAGGGATTGATATAATTAAAGATAATTTATCCATTAGGTAGAACACCTTAGTATTGAAAAATGATATAATTTATAATATATACACATGAATAAATAATTATAATCTCCAAAATTCCCTCATATATTATTTAATCTATATTATTCCACACATAATAATGTATTAATAACAATAATATTATATCTCATGCAAATTGATTATAATAATTTCATTTATTAAACAAATAAAAACTTATTTAAATGGTATTAAATAAAATATATCATTTTAAATAGATCATTAAACTCAATCTGTATAATTTTATTAAATATTATATTCACTAAAAATGAAGAAAATATATTTATTTTAATATTGACATAACTAAATTAATATTGAATCTAATATATTAAAAAAACGAGATAATAAATAAATTTTTATTTTTTATTTAAATAGGTTAGAGTTGAGAATCCTTTTATTTAACAGAAAAGGAAATCCCCCTTTTAATCTTGGTTGAGATGCAACCCTTACAAGAAGAAGGGTTCCATAGGGAAATATACCAATCAAAATGGCTTGAATGACTAGTGGATTGAAGGCCAAAAAATTCCCAAAGTCCTAGAGTGAGAAGTCAGCGCCATTTCATGTCACCAGACAAATGTCATGCATCCCCCCTTCCAAAAGACATCACATCATGTGCCCAATCCAAAAACTTCACTTCCCCCATTCCATGAAATGTTTCATCGTGATGGAAATAACACAACAAGGAAGGTAAACTCCTAAAATACAGAATGAGGTAGGTCCAGATGATTTGTCCCAACAAACCCATCACTCTTTTGAGTATCTCACGTAGTGATGCATGTGTTGACATCTCTAGTATCACCCTCTTAATCTATTTAATCAATAGACCATCCCCAAGTGAAGATAATAAAAAATCACTCCACCCCTCTATCCCACAATAAAGGGATTTAAGGTTTTATGATAAGTGTCCATAGGCCCATCCATGAAAATGAGACCACCCACCCAGTAGTGTCACTAAACATACTTCCTAATGTGTTGAGATATTCTCCTAGATCTTAAAATACATCATGATTTCGACAAGTAATGACTCAAAAGTCACATGGCCCATGTTCTGAAATAAATCCCCAAAATCCTAGAATATGAGGGAACCCAATACAGAGGTTCCTACTAATCATACCACCATATGAAGCCACCACCATGAATATCGATCCACCTCCATCAACCCCTTCAACCAACATCATTTAACTCTTTTCATTCCCACTTAATGAATCCTTAAATATCTTCTGAACTAATAGAGATATCTTGTGGAATTAAGACCTACTCAACTAAAAAACCCCAACATCATTGGTGGTGCTTCTATGGCCTAGTCTAGACCACCAAAAATATAGACCAGATCAGAATAGGGTTAATTATTCAATCACAGATGATAGTGAAAACTAGATCTGATCCAGATGGAGGCTCCATTTATCTCTATCCAAATCCATCCAAAGGTAGATCCCATTAAATAATGATGATCCATCCCATGAGTAAGATCTGTAACTTGAGGCGAAAACACCACCACTCTACCACCATCATTGCTACTCCAACATCCCATCACCGACTGAATCTAAACCCAACAATAAAGGCCTTATCTATGCATCTAATTCCAAATCAGTGAAAATATGTCTAACATTAACATTGGTAGAAATATGAGGCCTTTAAAGTAGGGTTACCTGAGAAAAAGATCCTCATTGAAGTCGATGATAAGAGAGAAACCTAGATAAGATCTTTTAAGGGAGATATCCCATGGGAATAAATATTTATTTATTAACTAATTGGTTCACTTAAATTTATATTTTGAGCTAAAGTTGTTTCTTGTATCATAGTTAAGGTTATTGAATCCACATATACCTAAGATGTGATTTAAATAAACATTGATGTTGTTTGGGGTTTTGGATGTAAATTATCCAACTATTTAGGGTGAGTTGATTTGATGAATGAAACATAATAAAATTGAATTAAATAAATTAGTAATGTGGTTTGATCCTAGGTTGTTTCTAATGCTGGAATGGATGATTTTTATGGAATATTTTTTATAATTAATTAATGATGTATTCATCAAATTAAATAAGTCTTACTTCATAATTTATTGATTTATTCCATAAAAAAATCTAGGAAATATCACATAGACACTTATAGAATAATTTTAATGATCTTTTCAAAGTATATGATCGTATGAGAACTTAAAATATGTAATTTTTAATTTTGGTAAATTTGAAGATGAATTAAGTCATCAAATGAAAATATAAATTTAAATAACAAATTTTAAGTTTAAATCGTGTAAATTAATATTCATAAAATCCCATGAAACTCCTTAAAACAAATCCACAAGAGGGGACTCCCTCAATTTATTAAAAAATCTAAATGGAAGATGTAATTTGACTCATATAATGAGGATTTAAGAAAGGAAAACCATATAATATTTAGAAATACACTATTGTGTGATGAGTTTAAAATATAATAAAAAACATCTATCATAGATATAATGAGATTAAGAAGAAAAGTTAAAAATATATATTTTTTTAATTAGAAATCAGGAGTGGTTTTACACAACTTACAAATGAATAATGAACTTACAATGATAAAACTTCATATTAACATTACAAATAATAAAAAGTGAAAAAACTCCCATATCCTCTCCCATATATTCCTTAAATATATATTTTATAATTTTTTGTCAACTAGTGGGATCTGAAAATATTCCCATCGATTAAGGTAGGTCAAAGAGTGGTAGAATGTGGGGACAGATTTGAATTTACATCATTCTAAAGATTTCACACATGATTTTATTCCTCCTCATTGACATGATAGAATGAAATTTGATTTTAGAGAATTAGGATTGTTGATTAAATTATAAATTGTGTCGCAATATGATTTATAGTATTTTTTTTAAAATTTCACCCCAATTGGATTATCCATTTTGATGTTATCGTTGAAATTATAAGCTAACATTTTATTCTATGAATCTAACCCAAAATTCAATCTTTATCTTAGGAAGCCTTAATTACTATCCAAAACACCCAAATTATATTTTCACATAGTTTAATAAAAGTACAACATACTCCCTTTGAATTCTATCATGTAATATAATATCTTTGTCTTTTTATGTCTCTTAAAAGAAGATACAAACTCGTGTCATCACTCTATATTCTTGATTTACATTTCTTTTACTCTTTAAAATAAACTCATCTATAAAATGAAATAGCCATGGGTTTTATCAGATAGTTGAATTTAAATATAAGGTCCAAAGATATATTATTACATTAAAAGGGGGAAATCCTTTATTCAATTATTCAATTAATGTCATATCCCTTATGATACACCCAATGTATAATAACTCACTGAAAGAATATGTCATAATTATTTTTTTCACATATTAAATTCACGATTCTTGATACATTATAATAATAATCAAAATTCAAAGAACTAATAAAAACATTCACAAATAGGGATATTCAATGACACATAAATCATGTGGTATCTTCTTTGGTGGGTCTATCATCTTGATCTTCCATTCATTGTGACTACCAAGTGTGAAATTCATGAGAATAAATCTTAATGTCTTTTTATCCTCTAACACCTGATAGTCTAAAATCATCTATGTCCCATCATATGGATATATATTTACCATATGATATATTAATCTGAGAATATTTTCCTAGAATTTATAGGTTCTTAATATAGAAAGGAATAACTATATCCCTTTGATGCGATAAGTATTCTAAAGGAATTATCATATTAATGTTATATAAAAGAAAAAACATTATAATATAAGATATCTATTTTTAATATTATAGTAAAAAGTAAATTTTATGTTGGTTTTAGGTCCCCAACTCTAAAAATATCATACAACACTCTATCGAAGACTTCACCTCATGCTTAATATAAATAATAGCGAGTTTCTCGAATATTGGTATTTAGTCTTATATAAATTATTTATTTTAATATTTTTTCAATTTCTTTTTCTTTCCTATATCTCACTATAATCATTTTTAAATGAGGATAACTAACAATATTTTTTTTTGAATTTTTTCATCATCTTAACTTAAGGTTTTTTAGTATTCTCATAATTTTATAATTTGGTAAAAAGTTTCTCTTAGTTTTAATTTTTATACAATATGATACTTATAAACTATATTATTTTTATTATAACATCCTTTATTTTTTTATTAAAAAATGAGAATGTTTTTTTTCATAATATTAAGAAGGGTTTTTTTACATTCAATATTTACTAAAGGGATGAAAAGATCAGGATCATGTGTGGTGCGACATATCCTAGTGGACATCCTATTTTTTTTAGTTGGGTGCCACTAAATACCTAATGGTATAAAATCAGGTACCCCAAAATTTTGGATAAAGGGTGACATTGGCTATTCCATTATCATCAGGCACCTAGTGGGTTGGAATCAAGAACTTAGTTTCCTTTTGGGTGTTTTAATAATAAAAATAATAATAGTAGTAATTTTGTTATTGTGTTATGAAGTAATATTATATTAATAATATTTTTAGCCTTAACTAAATAGAAACTCGACATATTATGTGTTTGTGTGCACCAACATTATATTTATATATGTATAAGTTTATTATTATTATTATTATTAATACGTGTATTTTTATATATAAAATGGTATTATTTAACATATATTGGTATTATTATAATTATTAAGGTATATATTCTATTATTATAATTATTATTAATATAATATTACATATATGTGTGTGTGTAAAATATATTTATGTATGCATTTTTTAAATAAGGCTATTATTATTATATTATAATTAATAGTGTTATTAATGATATTGTTATTATTATTATTAGTGATATTAATAATGATATTATTAATAATAAGTGTTGGGTATTAGATATATATGAATATATTTATATCTAAAATATTTTTATTGAGATTAATAATGATAACAACACTATTAATTTTTGTTGTTGTTATCATCATTATCATCATCATCATCATCATCATCATATTTATCTTTATTATATATGATATGTCAAAGGGTAATAAATCGATAACATTAAATTCAATTATTACTAGGTGTGGAACAAAAAGTGTGGTCTGGGGCATGCCCCCCAAATGTAATAACGCTATATTATCAATTCCTTTACCTTTTTATTTCACTAGAGGATAGCTGAAGCTTATATTCACAAACAATCTATGAAAATAGGTTCATGGAAACATTATAGAGGTATGAACTATAGGTTTTTAATGTTTTATTCCTATTTTTTTATCATTATTAGAATGGTAATTCTTTGGGGCTTTTTCCTAGTATCATTTGATTTAAGAGTAAATGCTGATTCAATAAAACAATATTCAATTTGTGGATACCAATGAATAATAATGTAGCTAAGCCTAATCATTTGTACTGATTTCTAATGTGTTCTGTGTTCTTATGTGTTAGTTGGGTTTATAATGGATATAGGGAACCCAAACATGTATCCCAGGTGTATAGAAATCAAGGAAATACATCCCTAGGAATGCAAGGACCATCATGGTCACACTACTAATACCAATTATTTTTCAGGTGCTCTATTGATGTATCCCTATTAGGATCCCTAAGGAAAAATATAGGAATGCTCAAATAGACTCTACCTTGGGGTGTTAAAAAAATTATAAAATAATTCATGGGTAATAAGATTAGGAAAAATGATGTTTTTCCTTCAGAGTTATGTCATTTGGATCGTCTGGTGGTAGTGTCACATAAGAAATCCATAGGATAAATAGATCCACAACTAACACTTTGGGTATCCTAAATATTATGAAAATGTTACTGGTTTTTTGGGACAATAATAGGTGGATTGAATATTTTTTGACCACTTCGAGAATTAGTCACTTTAGAAATAGATACAAATAACTAGATAAATGAATTCATAGAATGGATTATCGTAACAAGATATTTATAAAATAAAATATGGGATGAAAAATAGGTGAAATATAATTTTCAATTCCTTTGTAACAATTTTTAGTTGTCCTGGTGATATGACTACCTTTGGGAGACTAAAATGAATTTTGGTAAATAACACTTGAGGGACATCTAGTGTATTCCAAATATTTTGTAAATATTCATTGATCCCAATAGGACTAGGGAGGTCATATTACATCATATAAAATGAATATTTCAGTGCACTATCATAGGGTATCCTTAATATTTCATCCTTTTATCATTATTGAGTTTTTTATTTGGGAATTAGTATGTTGCATAGTTGTAGTGATTTCTGTTATTTCAGATGTGCTATATATTATTATTATTATTATGTTATACTTAATAGAATTATAATATTATTGTTTATATATGACATGTTATCTAATGTTTCATATTTATTTTAATGATCATGATATTCTGGTTTTGAATTTTTTTATTATCCAACATATTGATATCTATTCCATGAGTTAGTTGTTTACTTTGAAAAGAATAACGAAGTGTGTTATTATACTATGAATTATTACATGATATGTTTAAAAGTGACCTAGCATTATATATATATATATATATATATATGAAATGGTACTTGGCATGATATTCAATAGGTATTATTAGTCTGGAGTGGTATATGGTGTATAATGGGATGAGTACATAGGTACCCCGACCCTTATGATTAACAGTTGTTTTCCTTCATGGTATGTCTATTTGATATATATATATATATATATATATATATTATTTTTCATCATGGTATGTTTATTTAGGTGGTGTAAATTGATTATGAAACTATTCTCCAACAAAGGGAGAAGTAGGTATGATCAGGAACTGTAGAGATTTGATAAAACCTTGGTGATTAACATATAATATTGTTTACCATTATATATTATTGATGTATACTGTATTTTGTTTATTAACCACTATATTTTTATTTTATTTTTTCATGATTTCATGCTACATGTGGCATGCACTAGGTTATTCATCACATGCAGACTCATGAAATGATTATATGTATACATAGATATATCACTATATTTGATTAGGGTTTCGTGGCGGTGCCTATTCAATTTTGTACTAACACAAAGAATGTGAACCTTGGTAAAAGTGATGTTTTATATATTTTATTGTGAGTATGAGTTGGTACATATATGTATATACTTATAGAGTATAGGTTATTTTACTGAATAGTAGTAGAAGGATAGGAATCTACCTGGTAATGGGGTGTGGGTGAAAGATTTTACAGGAGGAATCATCAAACATCATTAATATTATCTCCATGTCAGTTTCAATTTCATTATTCTAGGTAAAATTTATATTTTATATTTACTATGGGTAGGTGTTATAGTGTTTTGATATTCATTTAGATTATTCATATTTTCAATTGACATGATGAGACTACAGGACTACATACGAATGGTTTCTTTACCTTTATTTATAGGTTGAGATAACAGAAAAACGAATCATATCATATTTTTGATTTTATTTTAATTAATTAAATTTATTTTAAAAGAAATTAAATCATGACTCAATAATTTCATAGAAACATGACACTATTTTTCAACCCTAGGTGATAGAGGAACATGCTTATGGCATATTGTGGTCCAGTCTAACCCATATATAAAATATTTGGGTCAAGTCATTAAAAAATGGTATCAAAGTAGTTTTTGTTTTTTCTAAGACATTATATACATATGTAAACTATAAATATACTTTATTGGACTATTTTTAATAGAACATAAAGTCAGTATGGTAAGTCTAGGATGATTGAGAAATGTTATGATTGTTTCCACAATATTTTTATTTGACTTTGATTTGATTTGCCTCTCAACCACTGATGGGGAGAGTGTGATGAGAATTGTAAAACATTATAAAAACACATGAATTATGGAATACTCATGTGGGTATCAGTAATTTGGTATATTATTATTCTATTTTTATATAGACTATAATACTTCAAGAGTTCCATGATAATTACATGCTAATAGTTAATAATCAGTGTTTTCTTAACTATTTTTCAGTGAAGCTTTAATTATATATATGATTTCAATACAACTCTAATACAAAATATGTTATTATTTAGTTAATAATGTGATTATATTATGCTTAACTATATATTATATAAGTTTCTATATGATTGTTAAAGTGTTGTAATAATTTATAATTATAATGAAATTCATGATTGATTATGATCATACCTTGCAATTTGTATTTGAAAAAATTTAGTATGAATGGTTTTGAAAAAGGTAAGTGTGAGTTTTGAAACAAAAAAATATTGGTAAATGGTGATATATTTGAAACATGTTTTAAAATGATTTTATGATGGTATCTTTTGGGAAAAAAAATGTTTTAATTTTTTATGTAAAAGAAATTGTACTTTCCACGTGTTTTTATAAGTATATATTTCATGATATTGGGATTTTAAATTTTGGATTGTTTCTTGAATTAAATAATGTTTCCAAAATTATGAATTTTTTTTTGAGAATATTGACATGATTCCATGTCATGTTATATCAGGACTACACTTTCATGCTCGCTGATGCTGTAATATGTGGTTGTTGATGTTTGTTTGTTATTTGATTGCTTCACATATATTAAAAACAATTATATTGTAGGACCATTATTATATATCTATGCACCACCCTTGAGAAATTTGTATTTAATTTAGATAATGGACGATGAAGATTTATTCAATCATTACTTATGAGGCTTGCTTTAAAATAGTGTATTGAGTGGTTATTTTTGTGCATGATTCCAATTGGTGAGTTGCATACTCTTGTTTTTATCTATGATTATTAGGTATGTGTATATATTTTATTATATAATTATGGTTACATTGAATGAGTATTAATTCCATGTTCTAATCATTGGTGGGGTCTATGAAATTGATACTCTCATAAACTCTAGTGCTATATGATATATGTTGATTTTGGATGTGATCAAGGTTGTCTATTTTTGTGTTTTATTTTGACATGATACATCCATTTATAAGAAAAATAAATTTATGTTAAGTTATGTGAGTGGTGTTATTATGTAATGAAAACTAAAATTATTAATTAGGTTAGGTAGGATGTTGTTTTTACTAGTTTGTTTTGGGGATAACAGGGATTTTGAATTAGGAATATGTCACCTAAGTAATGTGCGTGTCAAAAATTGTGGACTTGAATCCTATAAAAGATAATGTGTTGGGAACATGATTCATGTGGAATATGAATTGGTTTTTGGGTAGCATTTTGGAAATGATAATTGATTGGAATAATATATTGGAATGTGGGTTAATAGTCTATGGGTATATTTTTCTTGACTGCAATGAATGTGTGGAGGATGTTCAAACAGGTTCTAGGCATAGAAGAAGCATCTCGTACTAGTATAACCAATTGGAGTTTTAGTCATTAATCACATGTAATCATTACTTTACCTAAGAACAAGGTTATGTCAAAAGGAAATAGTATATTACATGACTAGATTAAAATTTAAAAACAATGGGAGAAGGATCTTATAATGTAATTTATATTTAATTTATAAAAAGATATAGAATTGCCTTAACTCGTAGTTCTCTCTTCATTGATGATCGATGGAATAGATATTTCTCCACCATCATTTTTCTACCAGTTCCTAGTTTATAATCCCTATATTCGTGTTCTACACATGCACCCTAATCTCTGAATGATACCATAGAAAGACCGGGTGCTAGCACAACTGATCCTAATCACTTGTGTTGTTCATGGTTGACCACAACATAATTATATTCGAGATATGAAGAACATTTGAGGATCTATGTTTTGGATGAGAGAGGTGAGGAAGAAATCACTATGGATCTATTTATATCTATCTAGGTATTGATAGTGTCTCACTCTATCCATTGTGTACACCAATTGTGTTTTTGAAAATAGATATAATTTGATATTTATTTTGGATGGTTTAGGGTGGGAAATCACCCAAAATCCCTTTCTCAATTTCATAATTCTCAATTTATCCCATGTAAAATAATAATAATTTAAATAATAATATTAATTTCTTATCATGTGAAATACAAAAATAATATTAAGAAATTTTATTTATACCATTTCCAATCAAACCATTAAACTCAATGCAATTTCCCTCGTCCACATTTACCGATCCTTTAATAATGATTAATTATTTAATAAATAAATATCATTTTATTAGTCAATAGTTAATGTAATAAATATTATATTCTTCCTATTTTAAAACAAATATTTTTATTATCATTTAATTCACTTATCCATTTGAGGAACTTGTGATTAAATTATGGTGATAAACTAAACTATAATAAATATTATTTATATTAATATTGTTACATTCAAGAATAGAATTTATCTAAAATTTCAGATACAATTAGTGTGTGACCATCTAGGTATCTTTGTAAGTGTAATTAGGAATAACCATCTAAATTACAAGGTTAGTGTTTAACAACATGCCATGACATCCACATAGAAAGAAGTTAACATCACAATGACATTCAACCTCTTCCTAATGTTTACATTTTAATATAATCTTTTTATCATAATATCTTAAATAAAGATGGTTTCAATCTATCTCCACCAAACATTACGATCAATGTACCATTGTTTGAATTTCTAAAAATTAACTCAACCATTTTACACCATGTCCATGAAATTTTTTATGTGGTTTCATTCCCATTAAAGGGACTGAGATATTGACTTTCATCAAGAGACAAAACAGATTAATCCATTCTCACATTATCCATTAATTGAATATCACCCTTGATACACCCAACATATCCTTCTTCATTGAAGTCATACTTAGTCATGGTTTACATCAATACATAAAAATATGTGAGTCATGATATCCATTAATCATAATATTAAAGTCAATGTGTCAATACACATGTCCACATATAGGAACATCTAATGACACCTATAAATGTGGATTTCCTATTGTAGGTCATGTTATCATAATTTACTATCATGAAGATCACTAAGGAAGAACACCATAAAAGTTTGGTTTAATGTATTATGAGCCTCATATACATAATATACTTATTGAATTGTCCCATTTGATAATATAATCTAGCCATATAAAAAGATTCAAGAATAATGTCATGGAACCTCTAGGTTCTCATCATAAAAATGAGTTTATATGACATTTCAGTGCAACATATATTCTAAGGAAATTTTCACATACAAATATCATGTATAAGGATAATAAATATGAGACAAGAAAACTTATTTAATAATAAAAACATGCAATAAAGAAATAAATATGTTCGTTCTAGGGAACCAACTCCAAAGGCTCCCACTTTCACTAGAGCCAACTAATAATAGCCTTCAGTATATTAGCACTAACATGATACTCATTATTCTACTAAGATAAATCCTTCATCAAGGGGAATTCCACATTTTTCTATATGGATAATCATAGATTCTTTCCACATTGAAGCTTCTGAGCTCTCTATTTTCTTTCTGTAGGGGAGAGGATCATTATTGTCCATAAATAACGAGTCACCAACATTAGTGACTAGAAAAAATATCCTTGTTTATTTTATATAAATAGTACTCTTATGTATCAATTGTGTTTTAAGTATATCTCTTTCCATAGGGACCTGTGGAATTGGTTCATATACTAACTATTGTGTATCTTGAGAAAAAATATTATTGAATCTAATATTTCTCTTACTATACTCCTTAAGGATGTTCTCCCTCTCAAGGAAAAAACCTATCTTAAAATAATACTTTCTTGTTTGAAAAAATAGGTATTATTTCCTTATTTCCTTGGGATACCCTATTAATATACATTTTTTGTCTCAAGGTATTATTTTATTTCTTAGGATAGTCTTAACAAACACCTCATAAACCCATTATTGAACATGTGCCAAAACAGGTTTCTTTTTAGTACATATCTCAATGGGTATACCATTTTCCGATTTAGTTGGTACACAATTTCGTGTGTATAATTTTGTATGTAATTAATGTCAATAAAAGAGTAATGTAAGGCTTTTATGACTCATAATTAACCATTACCATCTCCAATAAGGTACACTTGTCCATTTTACTAACACCATTACACTATGGTTTATAAAGGGGAGTGGTTTGAGATAAAATACCATACTTCCATAGAAAGTAAATAAATAATTGGTTAAGATATTCACTAACTTGATCCAATTAAAGTTTCTTTATATTCTTTCCAAGATAATTCTCAACCCCATCCTTGAACTCTTTGAACATCTCAAAGGATTCATACTTCTACCTCATTAAGTAGATATAACAATACCTCCCCAAGTCATCAATAAAAGTCATGAAGTATGAGTATTAACCTCAAGCCTCCAATTGAAATGGTCTAAACACATCATTGTATAACTAATATAGAATCTAAGTGGACCTTTCACCTCGACCACCAAATGGTTATTAAGTCATTTAAAATTGTAAACAAGCATGACATATTTCAAGTGTCTTAACCTTAAAAGGGTCTTAGTAACCATCTTGATAGAGATTTTTCTAATTCTTCTCATTTACATTACCAAGAAGGTGAGTCAATAATTGGATGTTATATAAATCACATGTATATGATTCATTATCAATTTCCAATATTTATTTTTATTAATTTAATACATAAAGACCTTAATTCAGTTTCTCCATACCATAAATATGATATCTATATAAATTTAGGAATAATTATTTCCAAATCTGATAAATATACTTACATAACTAAACAAGAAAATAAAAAAATGTTCTTGGTAACAATAACAACATAAAAAAATTATTTAAAACTAAAATCAATCATTTTTTCAATGCGAGATGGTAGTCTCTAGTGGATAGAGCATCCAACCTCAATCTTTATCATCCGAGAGATCCACATCATCTCTAATAATAATCCAAAAGATACTTGGTTCCTGTATTTGGATAGAAATTTTATCACCATAGGTAGTATCTAATACCCAAATTGTAGTTATATACATATTACACTGAAAAAATAATGCACCTAAAGTTTCACATTGATTTTCTAATGGGTCTAATTCCTCTTCTAGTGGACCAGAAAGCCACATGAAAATGATATTTTATCATGTTATTTTCCTTTCCTTGAGATATTATTCTTCTAGGAAGGATTATGATCAAAATCATTAGACTTGGTATAAATATTTTTCCCCTTTTACTTGTTCTTATACTTTTTATTCACCCTAAGGATAGAGGGGTTTTCATGACCCATGTATTTACCAACGTAGAAAATAAGTGTAATAATATCTAGAAGTGTCTTTTCTCTATTGACAATTCTATAATTTAAAAGAAAACTATATATGTATTTAGGTAATTAGGATAGAATGAGATCTATTCATAGATCATCAATTTTTTTAAAACCCATTATATCTAGATGCACAGTGTATCCAATCATCATGAAAACATGTTCCCCAGCTGGCATTGAATCTTCAATCATGAATGTGAATAATTTGTTGGAGATCTCATATCTAACAGATCCTTCATTCTCTAGATAGATATCCTTAAGGTGAGAAATAATGTTATACACTTCCATATCCTTATACTGATTTATAATCTCATTGGAAAAAGATTATATCATGAAACATTGGATTTCCATATAATTTTCCACATGATTTAAATAGACATGCACTTCTTCCTCATTAGCCTTTTTAGAAATGAACATAAAAATTTTGTCTTCCAGTGTGTATAGTTTCCATTCATGAAATAATATAATACACAAGAACAATTACCATTCCAAAAAAATAAATTTAGTGAGAAGGTTTTCCTTATCAAGTATATATCATAATGATATTTTTTATGTCCTTTTATTTTCCATTTAAACAAATTATGAGTTGATTATTAGTTCTTGTTTTGATTATATAAAAATATTAATATATTAAAATTTAATTAAACTAATATTATTCACCATAAATTTAAAAATATTATTTCACTTTGACATTATAGTAGAATGGATCCATGTTCCTTTTCTCATAACACAAATATGGTCATGGAAATCTATTTGAAGGGTTTTATGTGGGCGTAACTTTCAAACTACTTTCACTTAATCGTACATGATCTTTTGAGTGGAATCCCCATTATTAAAATATTATTTTAACATTTTGTCAACCTTTTCCTCTTAGTTACAGTAATTATTTCTTAGGAAGTCAACCCTTTATCTAAACTAAGTTAAATCAACCCAAAACTTCAAGCTAATATTTCCAAAGTAATTGAAAGAACCCAAACATGGTTTGTTCAAAAAATTTATTGTGTGAAGATGATTATAACTTATGTTTTGGAAGTCTAATTCAAATTAATATTTTAATCAATGGATTTTATTCTTATTCATAAATCCTTTTTTATTATTTTACATCTCTTTTAATATTAAAAGGATTTTACATAATTGATTAAACATGTATGATAAAAAATGTATGCATAACCGAATTATATTTTATTCATTATTGTATTATTATAAATTAATTGATTAGATTATTATGTATTACTCACACACATAAATAATTATCCATTAAAATTACTGAAATAAAATATAAGTGGTATGATTATGGTATTATATAATGGCTAGTTTTTCTAAAAGATAATAAACTAACCCTAGAACATAAAGGAAAACACCTTGAACCATATATTGGTTTTTGTTGAAGTATTAGAACTTAGATAATATGAATCACATAAATTTATTTCACCTAGGATCCATGATTCAGGCCACCTCCACTCACTTGGGATCTCTATCCTTAAATAATATTTTACTCACACATAGTTGAGGGGATCTAATATACTGGATAAAAAGAATTTATATAAATGAATCTTCTTGCATGTAGGAACTTATATAATCAGAAGGATGGGATGAATTGTAGGCTATTAATAATAATTTAACTATAATAAATTAAAACAAACCAATCATACACAAGGTATGGTCTAATATCATGATCATCCACATGTCAAGAAACAAGCATACATTTGCATTATTATTATTAATGACATCGATTAATTATTTAATTAAGGAAATGTTCCAAAAATTAATATAATTAAATCAATTTATCTTAATTCCATCCAACCATCCATAACTCAACATCATTTATAATTTTAAATAAATTTAATCTCAAGTAAAATTAATGTATTATAAAAGTTTACATAGAGGCGACTTAATGTTTCCATCACAACTTTAATACAAAAATCAATTAAATATATAATTATTAATAATATTTCATAGGATTAAATATTGAGTGAACGACACATGAAACACATAATAAATAGGTTTAATTATATATTTAATTCTTCTTTACATGAATATTTGAAAACACATCCAACAAAATACTACATGGAATGTAAAAAAGTGCATGGAATGTACTTGTCTTATGCCTATGTCCACATAAAACACCTTGTCTTTGTCTTTGTTCCCATTCGTGGGTGTGTTCATGGTTCAAAACATGTAATAAAAATACATGTATTATAACCTCCAATTATATTGCATTTTTTCCAGTTTTTATGCATCCAATAAAAAACATACATGGGACACTTCATTTACTCATCCACAAGATAAAGAGGACTAGACATCATGTATAGTGGTTACATGGTGTATAGTTATTCGTGTAGTGTTCCAGTTTTTTCTAGATCTACATGCTATTTGGATCTATTTGTATCTTAGATACGTTTTTATATGATCTTTTAGAAAGAGATACATGTGAAGAAACATAATTCATGTTGTGCATATTGTATGTACATGTTGTGTACACCATGTTTTTCTAAAAACATCCATTGGAAACTCTAGATGGTGTGAATTGAATGATTATTCTCTTTTAATCATTATATGATTACTAATTATGTTATCAAAAATGAATATAGAAAATATATGATGATGTAAGATGTTAAATATACTCAATTTTAGTAATATAAAATTAAAAAAATTAAATCAATTAACAAATAATAAATAATTACAAATTAAATATGTAACTGTTCTAATACGACTTCTTGGTTCTGGGTGTAGTAGAAGCATCTTGCGTTGGTATGACCGACTTGAATTTTAATCATGAATCATGTGTAATCATTACGTTACATGATCAAAAGGTCATGTCCAATGAAAATTTGAGATTACATGAATATATTAAAACACTATAGCCATGATAGAAGGATCTTGACATATAATTAATAAATAATTTTTAAGAAGATATATAATTACCTTAAGATGAAATTCTAACTTCATTGATGATTAGTGGAATGAATATCATTGCACCTCAATTGTTTTGTAGGATCCAAGTGAATAATCCCTCTAATGGAGATCCAAACATGTTCTAAAAATATTCTAATGATAATATATAATTATCGGGTGCTAGCACGATCGATCCTAATTTATTTCATTATTAATTGTTTACTCTATAAAATTTCAACTTGAGAGAGGAATAACTCTTGATGATATCTCATTAGATTGAGAGGGGAGGGTAGGATATAACTCTAGATATCTTGATATCTCCTTTAGGATTTGGAGAGTCTCACTCTATCTTCTTTAAAAACAAATTATGTTTTTTGAATGATATATAATTAGATATTTATTCTGGTAGATTTAGGGATGAAAGATCACACACAAGTCCTTTCCCGATTCCATAATTATTACTTGAACCCATGTCCAATAATAATAATATAAATATTTTTATTAAATCATTGAAAATTTTAATTCATAAATAATATTAAAAAATATCATTTATACAATTTCAAATTAGACCATGAAACTCAGTCCATTTTCTCTCATGCATTTAATGATCCTTGAATAATGACTATTTATTTAATAAATAAATATCATTGTTTTATTCATCGATAAATATAATAAATATTGTATTTAAAAAATATAGAAAAAATATTTGTTACTATTATTTAATTCACTTATTCTTTCAAATAATTTGTGACTATATTATAGTGATCAACTAAGATGGAATACATATTATTTATTCTAATATTATTAAATTCAATACTAGAATTTAACTAATATTATGGATACACTTTGCATGTGACCTTATAGGACTATTTATCAATGGAATTAGGCATAAAAACCTAATTTATGTAATGTCTCTACCCAGGATCAACTAAAATAGTGCCCTATGTTAGTGGGTTACATGGCCTCAAGCTTGCCTCCGCATATTCCAGAGGCTTAAGAGTGACAAGGTGGGTCTAAAGTGGTATGGTGGGGAGACTATACCCTCATATTAGAGTGTAAAAATGGTAAACAATAATAAATAGATAATATAGGATGAATTATTTATCATATTTCATAATAGAAACAATATAATAATCAACAGTTTAAGCATAAAAAACCAAGATATAGTAATAATAATCAAAATCCAAGGGTCAAGTCACATACAAATGACATCAAAGAATGTTTGTATATGAAAAGGGGAACCATGTGAATAGATTTTTAATAATTATATTAAAAATATATAAAAAATACAAAAGGAATGTCATCTATAATCACAAGCATATGCTCATTCCTCTACTCCAATTCTCCAAGCTATATGTCAAATAAATCAAGTATTTGTATAATGGATCTCCCCCCTATCCAAATATACAGACATTAAATCTAATCAGGTACCAAAGGATACTAGAGTAGGGTGTGATATAAACTTATTAGGTCACCACAAATAATGTCTAGAATAATCCATCCAGTGTATATAGCATAGCATTTTACAAGTATAAAAAATAATAAAGAATAATGAAAATAAATACCAGCCATCTCAAGTTCCTATAAGACATCTGGATAGATCTACCTGATTCTACATAGACCGAAATGTTTCAGATTTGTAACCATGTGTATATATATATATATAAAATTAAGTAGTCATATATAATATGCATAAATGTCTATGCACTAGATACATGATGAAATATGTAGTCATATACATGAATACTAGGTGCTAGTTGGACTTAGGTGTAACACAAGAGCCCATAAATATTATAACAAGCTATAGGCTCTCGCAAAAAGTGTACAATCATTGAATCTAATATGAATGTGAGACATCTTTATTATCGTTCAAGATGGTGCGGTGAGTCATTATGACCAACACCTAAAGCAAAGAAATGAGGAGCATTATCTCATTATCCACATAAGAGTATAATGGTGTGTGACATCATGCCCATCACCCAATAAAAGGGAGTGTGAAACATCATACTCAACAATTACCTTAACTTTTGATCAACATCCAATAACCATAACATAATAATAATAATAGAAATGAAGGTTTACCTCTAAAACATTTATCATCACTCATCACAATTAACCAAGGTTATTCAATTAATATAATTCGCATTTATAAATATAGAAATTGTGGCATGACCTTTCCAACCACATTATTTAATTAAATCAAACCATTATATTATCAAATAAAAGAAGTTCCAATTCCATGTTTATCCAAACACTTAGGGAGTGTTTGGTCAATTTCACATTTATATAAAGGAAGGGTACTCATTTTAGCACACCCAAAGGTCTATGGGTGTTTCTAAGCATGGTTCAATTAACTAATGAAGTAAGAACACTTTTTAAGGTATTTTGTGGAAATATATCGAATTTGATATATCAAAAAAAATCAAGGAAGCCAACAAGCTCATACCCGAGTGACAAGTCTCCTTCTTGTCATCCAAGAGACCTAGGTTCAAAACCAAGTGGAGGAGAATTTACGGTACTGTAGCAGTATTGTAGCAGCACCGCTACAGCACAGGTGCGGTTACTGTAGTAGTTACTATTCAGTATTGTAGCAGCTAGAACTATTGCCTTGATTTGGGCTTTTGGCCACCGGTTTGGGCCTACGGGTCTCAAGGGCCTTCGGGTCATTAAAGGCCTCTAGGCCACAGGGCCTTCAGGCCACAAAGACCATGGAGTATCCCAATTCACAAAGAACAGGCTCCAGAATAGGATCAGAGAAACAAGAGTTGTAGCCACCAGTAGAAGAGCTAACCGGATTGGAAGAATGATAGGGTATGGCAGCCGCTATTGAAACCAGGCACCATGCAGCTTTGTACAAGGCAATGCTAGTCAATAAAAAAATCATGGTGGGGAGTTAGGTGATCAATGACGCAGAATCTAGGGAGGGGCAGTTCTAGTGGGTTGGGCCTACGGGTCATGTAATGGGCATGGCATGCCTCTGGGCCTTCGGGTCATGTATTGTGGGTATGTCAGGCCTTATGCCTTGGTCATATGGTTCATGTACGAGTTCCCTTTCAACCCTTAAAATTGGTATTATCCATAATAAAATAAAAAAGGAAGGCCTTTGGGCCATTCGGGAAAAAAATCAATGAAAACTACCAAAAATTGATGGATAACTGCTAGACAGCCTACCTTAGGTTTGTAGATGTACACCCATTATTTATAATCATTTAATTAAAAGAAAAATGGAAGAAATTACCAAAATATAAAAAGACGATGAAAATGGGGAAAATGAACTAAAACCAAAATAGTTCAAGATATAGGAATATAAACTAACATATGAAGCAATATTATTTGGAAGATTATCAGTGCAGATCCAATGCTTCTGATAGCAACGAAAATGGAGTCCAGATCGAGGAGTATACTCAATCCCTAACTAAGGGGGAGGGACAACCATTGGGAGAGGAATAATGGGTTCACTATTTGTTGGAGGAGAAGAGAGGAAGAGGGGTGAGTTTTAATATCATTTAAGGTAAAAATAGTAAAATCACCCCTCAAAACCGGGTCGCATGGTTTGGCCACATAGTTAGCCAAGCTATGTGCCAACTATGGTGCCTCCACTCTCCAAGGAACCCCTCGCATGGGCTAGGCACATGGTTTAGCTAACGATGAAAAAACCACAAAAAAGGACACTATAAAGAGGTTATGAAATTTCTAAATGGTGTTTGTCTAGACTCTCGTTGTTTTAGAGAAACTATGTTTCCTCCCTTGTACACTGGGTACCTCACACGGTTGAGTCACATGGTTAGCACTAACCTTGTGATAACCATGTGTCCCACTTTATTTCTCCAATTTCAAGAACTATAGGCTCTAAAAAAGCTCTAAAATCTTCCAAAATCTTCATTTGGGCATAAGTGATTTTTAATAAGATAAAAAAAGGATCTGAATTGAAAAATAAATGATATATGACTTAATGAAAATCATGATCGTTACAACCTCCCCTTCATAAAAAAGACTTTTCCCCGAGTTAGCCTTTAGAAGGTAAAGAGGGATCATCTATGAAATGATCTGACCACTGGGCTCAAACATTAGCTTCTGACTCATAGGTATTTTCTTATTCTCGATTGTGCTGCCATAACACCTATACTAAAGGAGCTAACATTACCTAGAGAGTCTATATGTTCCAATCCATTATATGCACTAAATACATCTAAAAGGAAGTATCCATATATAAATCATCCTCATCTTGTTATAGAACATGGGATTGGTCTAGATAATATCTTAGGAGATGATACACATGAAAAACATATTTTATAGACCTATATATTTGAAGAAGTGATATTTGGTAATCCACTGGTCTAATTTTGTCCAAAACCTCAAAAGGACCGACAAATCAAGGTGAAATATTACCCTAGTTCTGAATATATCAATGAACTAACCTGGGAAAAATCAAAAGAAAATAAAATTATTGACCTCAAACTCAAGGGGTCATCGATGTCGATTGGCATATGACTACTATTTGGAATGATATTTCATCATTTATTTTTGGATCAATTAGACCTCCTCTATAAACTTTTAGAAGATACGCTACCTAAGAATATCTTTCTCCCATGTCTCTAGCCTTCCCGAAGGTGATCAACAAGGCCTACCATATAATTCCTCATAAGGATCCATCTATATGGTATCCTAAAAGTTATTATTATAGGATAACTCAAATAGTGGTATGTTTTTATCCCAAGAACCCCCAAAATCAAGGAAACATGCATGAAGAATGTCTTTTAACACCTAGATCATTAAATCTATCTATCTATTGGTCTATGGGTGATTTATAATGATTAGAAGAACATGTATACCCAAGGACTTATATAACCACTTATATAACTATGATTTAATTTCAACAACCCTTTCAGAAATGATAGATAGTTGACATATATAAAGACATATGGACTACTTAATGTATAACCTCCCTATATCATCTACTGATAAATTATATGGAATTGGTAATAAGTGTGTGACCTTATTAAACTTATTAATGACTACCCAAACTATATTTTTTCTTCGAGGAAATATCAGAAAACCTATAATGAAGTATTTAAATACATCACCCCATTTACACTTGGGAATGGAATACTGATGTCAATTTCTATTTGGTCATTGATGTTCTTCCTTCACGCACTGATAGGTGGAACACCTAGTGATAAATCCAAATATCTCCCATTTCATACTCAAAAACATGGAATGAAACAACCTAGAATTCCTTCTAAACCGGTACCCGAGCTGATTCTCCAATAAATCGAGGAGTGTTCCTGATCTCCATGGGCAGGTGACAAGGACCTAGGAATCAACAAATAACCATTGAGAATTATTTTTCCCTCAAGTATTACAATAATAGAGTATAATGTGGAAACATCAATGATAACATATCAATCAATTCATACATATCAAGTACAAGGATACACTAAGAAAATTGAAAATGGAACATAACAACTAAAACCCTTCCCCTGGTTGTCCATGACCACCCACCATGTCTGAAGTCTCCCTCCCTTGGTCACCCTAACTCAGAACCACATAGGAAGGTGTGCGAACGAACACATGATTTAAGATAATAAATTTCAACAAGCACCAAAAGGTAAAATTAGGGTGTGATTAAAAGATACCATTAGGATTCCACCAGATATTCTATATAACTACTTCATAACCCAATTCAAATATTCTAAAAGAGAAGTAAAAATCGGATAGAATGAGGATTAATTTAAAGAAATTGAGTTTTAAACATTTAAAAATAATTTATTAAACTAAACCTATAGAACACACCATTTCAGTGAATAATCATCATACAAGAAGTGAACCGACTATCATGGTTGGAAAAACCGCTAAAAATAAACTGAACAATTATCATTAACGTTTTATCAGATGAATAATCATCATACAAGAAAAATATAAAATATGGGACAATTTAAACTTATTTAAGTGAATTAATATTATATATTTTCACTTTTGGGTAATTATTTTTAGTTGATAAGAACTTACATAATTTTACAGAAGTGAACCGACTATGAAGCCAAGAAATGAACGCTCCCAGAATGATGAATGTTAACTTTATAACTCATTGAAATGTTTATAAATAAACTTAATAAAATTATAATAAAAACAAAACATATATAATATATTATTCATTAAGTAATTAAATAATTTAGCTTTATTATATAGAACATTAAATTCATGTTTATAATGCATTTAGACATAATGTAAGGGATATCTCTGAACCTCCATATTTCCTTTAGGTTGGTATTTCTCTCTCTTTGCCTAAATTTATCCACTCACACTTCTTAAATAATTATCTTATATTTTGAATCTATGAACCACACATATTTTTTATCTCAATTAATATTTATTTTATTAGAAATTACATGTTTTATGAGGTTCCCTTCTCAATTCCTCCTGATAAGCATACTCGAATAAAGGGAACTTCTCTATTTTTCTTACCCATTTTCAAGTAAAATCTATAAACTATTTTATGCCACAATGTTTTTTATAAAATTCCATATTTTATCATGAAAAGATAATTTATTTTATTTTTGTTATTATTTAAACAATTATTCATTTATCATGTTTATAGACTCTTTATTCTTTTCTCTAAAATCATGTTAAAGATTAACATTTCAAAAGTTACCTAACCATTATTTTTCATGTTTTTAGTATAGTTGGACATAATTATTCATGAAAACTTATTATTTATACTTTATTACTATTAAAGGATGATTTAATATCTTCTTTAATTGGTACCATTATAATACACCCTTTGGTTTTACCTGATGACATGATTACGATACCCATTAATTTCCATGGATAACCCTTATGTTTATTCATTATGATTGGTTCTTTATGTGGAACACATATGAATGAACATATGATTGGTGCACTAATATTTCTCTCTAATACATTAAGTAATGTTTTAGTCTCATGAGAAATTATGTATGGGGTTAGGGTGTAAATCTAACCAATCATGGGACTCTGTCCACCATTTGATATAATCTTGCATGTTATCATTGACTCATGTTTATGTCATGTTATATATTGACTCCACTTTACTATGATTACATAATCACATGATTAAATTTTATATATTTTATTATTCCAAATGTTTATTCATGACCCATGCCTTTATTTTATCATGTTATACCTTACAACTCATATGATATACTTCATTTCCATGTTTATTTCCTTACTGTGTTTTTTATCTCATCATTTTAGTCTATCTATTCCATAGGTTTTCCTATAAAGTTACACGATCTCAAAGGAAGAGATGAGATCATTATAGTGATTAATAAAATGTTGTTTTTTATAATTTCATTCTTTCTAATTATGTGTCTAGTCTTCAAAAGACAATTTAATTTTCAATTATGGGTTTTTATTTCATTTATAATTATTCCTAAAATCATATAATAATTTTTTTAAAATTCATGGATTGCTATAGAATCACCCAAATTAGTTTTCTAGAATAGTCAACTAATACATGAAATAATTTCTCATCACCCTCCTAAACTAATGTGAGGATATATGCCAAAAAAATAAACAAAGTCTAGGAGAAGTCCACCTCAAAATGAATGAGCTTTCTAAGAATCATTGATAACCATCCCTAGGGAATAGCCTCCAAATAAAAAAACCAATCACAATACTCCATCACTAATCTCTCACCTTAACAAATACTCACAAGCTTGAGAGATCTATAATCTCTCACATCATTTGTATTAAACATAATAGATAGACATTATCCAATGAAATCCCAAGACAAACCCTTACACATTTGATAGGTACCATAGACTCACACTATGCTAAAAATTATCAAAAAAGTAATCACACCATAGCTATCAACCTTGATTTTTTAGTTATCTTGAGAGAATTAAACATTCCCTCACTCCTTTCAAACAAACATACCACTTTAGATAAATTTTCATAACAAAACAATATTGAGGATGAGGATTCAATAATTCAGTGACTTTTTATGATAGCAGAGATGGTTCTAATAAAACTAATCTACTTTGATTTTGGGTAGACTTTGAAATAAAGGTAAATTCATCTATGAAACAAGAGGATTATTTAAATATATTATCCTTGAATAAAATCCGTTAAATTTTCCTTTTTACCATTTTGAATGGCATACCATAAAAAATAAAATCAAGAAACAATTTCATTTCATTCATTAAATCTCCGATCAATCCACCCCATTGCAATATTTGGATAAAATCTGAAAACTAGAAGTTTCCACAACAAAACACATTACCTTCACACCAAGAAAATAAATTCTACTTCAAAATTACCAAATTTCCCCAAGGTATTTTGAAATAAAACTCCAGCAAGTAATATTCTTGAAATAATACAAACCCATTTTGAAACAATTATAGCCTTGGTGGAACACATATCACCAAAATAAGGTTCCTAAAAAACACATGTTTTATATAGTTTAAAATTATTAATGAAAATATCATTTTAAAACAAAATCACATGAAAAATTTCAAATTAAAATAAACCATCATTAGGAACACCTCTAAAGACAAAATTAAATTCATGTATCGTTTCCTTTTAAACCTTTTTTCAAACACAACAATCGAAATGACCACTTTATAAAAATATTTATTGAAACCAATATTATTTTATCTATTTTAAAAAACAATTGAAAATAAAATTATGAAATTATGAATTTAAGAAAAATCCCATTTATAAAATAAAATATTTAAAACCAATAATAAATAAACCATTACAAAAACAACAAAATATGGTAAAACATAACTACATCGAACTAGAATCAAAACATGACTCAGTCTATCTCCAACAAGTGAATGTCACCTTAGGATAAGTCTAGAATCGAGAGGAATAAAAGAACACAAAGTGGTAAGAAATAATATTCTTCGGGTTTTGATAAAATGTGTTGGGGAACAATGTGTTAATCATTCCATAGGATCCATGAAGGTGATAGAACCAACCCACATGAGAACCACTTGTTTGGCCAGATCATACTAGAAAATCCACCTGACCTTTGTCTCCACTTTTTTCAACCCAAAAAAAATAACGTCCTCTAAAATCACTTAAAGACTCAATGGGGATCATTATAAAATGAATCCACATAAAAATATTTCATAATAACTAAAAATGAACTTTAATTTATAATTCAAAACCCAATATCCCTTGGTATCTTGAGGATTAAGATGGAAGAGCTTGCTAGACAACCCCCACCCATACCTCTCAAGCCCCGACAACCATAATCTTATATATACAATGAAGTAATAAAATAAAAATATGGATATTAAAGGATATTAACCTCTCACCAATGTTTCCAATCTCTTGTTAAGTTTTAGAAAAAAATAAATTTAGGACACCGTCCACTTGGAATCTGATACAGATATCCATAAGGCCCAAAGGTAATTTCAGATCCCCAAGACGAAGAAACTAGTTCTTGGACATCATAAGAAAATAAATTAAGATTTATTTCACCTCTAATTATAGTAAATATAAGGGGTAATGTTATAACTCTATAATGGACTATCCATACACTTGACATCCACTAAAAAAATGAAAATATAAAACCAAAATAAATGAATATTGTAGACAGTCATAACCAAACACAATAGCTAATATAATTTTTTAAGATATAAAAAAACAAAAATAAATGAAACGATACTAAAAAATATAAGTGAAATATGATACAAATGATTTATATCACAAATCATTCATTGATAACAAAAAATAAAACAAACTTAGAAAACTCTATCCAATCTTAAAAAATCTTCCATGTAACCTATGGTTTCTCAAAACCTCCCAAATCACCCAACATTGGTCCCTTGAATAGAACATGAGTCTATTAGAAGGAAAATTGGAAGCTAAAATATTTATTTCTGTGAAAAATATCCCAATAGGTAACCACCTTCCAAGATTATGAAACTCATAAATTCTATTTTTAAAATTCAAATAGAAAATAGTCTTTTCAAATATGAACTCATGTAAAAACAAATGAAAACACATAATCTCTTTTTAAAGTAGTACATTTTTTAAATGAAAACACACAATTTGTAAACGTTTCACCAAAACAATACATTTTAGAACAAAAAACTCCCATTAAAAACCCACTTTAAAGTTCTACACAAGTGTTTTTAAATTCAAAAAAATTATTCCACAATATTTGAATATCATTCAAAAGGAAATAATCTAAAGAAAGGTAAATAATTGAAAAATAGTTCACCACAAGTCCAAGGATAGTCCATGAGGATATATAAGATAGGTTTACCTAATAATATAATCTGGGTAATGATACAATGAATCGAAATATAGGAATCCCTTATATACACCACCAATAAATCTATGAATATGTCATGATATCTACCCTGGGATGCTAATATGAAACAAATCTAAAATTATTAATTTTCCATAGACCAATTTTTGGAATCATTTGTGTCCAAACCAAAATCTATTAAACTGTCCCACACAATCCCCATTGAAAATAGAACCACCTTATATCCCATGTTCTTATCATGAATTTATGGGAACTAACAATATGTGAATAAAATAGTTAAAAGTGAGGTGAATAAACATCAAAGCCAAGATCAATGAAAAATGAATAAAAAATAACTATCCCTCATCTCATTATACCTCAAAAAGAACAAACCCTTTTCACATCATACATCCATTGAATAAATATGAACATTACCTTAAAATAGAGAAAAAACATCACAAAATGATATCAAAACATAGAAGGGTAAATAAACACTAAGGGGAAAATCAAGATGGTCTCTGAAGCTTTAAATGATACTATTTATAAAGTGACATCCATGAGTTTACTCTAAAAAAATGATCAGAAATCTGAACCCTTTGATTTGCATAAAATACTACTTTAGAAACCCTTTAAATTCCTTTAAAATATCACACACAATTTTCATTTCAAATCCCCCCTTCAAAACATGGGTTTCCCCTTAGAAATAAAAAATAAAGGAAAATTCCTAGAATTTACATAATTTATTTTTAATATCCATCAATTCAATTTCCAAAGGATCATTAAAAACACTCCTTAAAATAGAAATTTAAACTTCATTAAATAAACCCCTTTTAAAATAATTTTGAGGTCATCTCCTCATTTTAAGATAATTATTTCTTTAAAAAATCATTTTCACTCTCTAAAAATAACAAATGGATCAAAATAAAACACACACCATAAAAACTATTTCAAAATCCATATAGTCATTTAGTAATTTTTTGTTACATAAAATAATTCCATTTCAAACATAAAAATCTTGAATTTTATAGAAAATACCATTATACCTAGAAAAAATTCATTATAAATGATTTACAAACAAAACATGGATATAACATCTATTCATAAATTAAAAAACATTAGAATTATTAAGAACAAATTTAATTACAAAATGAAATAGTTTCATAAAAACCGCAAAATGGAAGGAATATAAAGAAAGTTGAAACATGTCACCTTTGATGATGACTACCTGATTTTGAAGGAATACCTCCCATACAAGAAAAAAGAGATTAAAACTATATGTTAGATTCATAAATCGGACAATCCCCAAATTAAGAAAAATAAATATAGTTTTAGTGAAATAGTAAACTAAGTAAATAAGGATTGAAGAAAAATATTAGATAAAGGGGGATGGTTTTACCTTGAAATCACATGAAAACCACCATGAATGAGATAAGAATCAAAGGTTAAGGAGAATGAAACTTCTAATTGAGTTAAAAATATTGAATAATACATATGTGGGATAAAGGATCATAAACACACTTAAAATGAAGATGTTTTTTTTAATAAAATGTAATTTTAATTTGATTTTGGGTTGGTCACATGGTTTGGATGTATAATTATCTAAACCATGCCCCAATAGTGTGGGTCACCCAAAGGAAAAAAACTAAACATAAAGCTTGATGTAAAGAACCAAATAGTTTAAAAAAACATAAAGTTACATTAAAAAATCACATTATCTCTATAAAATCACACCATACATGATTGTTGTATGGTATCCCATAACCATATAGGTTAACCGTGAAACACTCATAAATGATCAAAAACTCTAAAATTACAACCTATAAATCAATAAAAATAAAGATAAACCACTACAATATAAAATAATAAACATAATATGCTATAGATAAAGAGTTAAAACTCTAAAAAAATAAAGAAGAGATATCTATTTGGAGGAAATAATGGAAGGATTCAAAGATTGATTCTAAAGTACTTCAAAAAAGGATAAAAAGAACAGAAATTATGAGGGCTAAAAATATTACAAAATAATTGATTCATAATTTAATTTTTATTTTCTTATTATGATTTTATAAAAATAGTTTCTAATGTTTTTATTGATAGCTAAATGGTGAAAACATGAATATCATTGAAGATAATTTAGCTTCGTTATAGTATTATATGTTTTTGAGAAGTATTATTATCAATTGAAAGATTAAGGTAGGGTAGAACTATAAGAATTTAATTAGTCTAGATGATAATAAAAAAGGGATTCCCCTCACTTAATTTTATATGTTTGTATTTTCACTTTCATGAGTCATTTTTGGGAAAAATAAATGTGGATATATTTTAAAATGAAAATATATTATTAATGTTAGACCTTGGGGGAGTATATCGAAAAGTTAATGTTTTTTTAAAATCACTAAGGACGAGATATTCAATAATGGATGAATATTTGAAAAAATATATTTAAAGTATAAATCAATAAATCAAAATATTAAGTGGGTGAAAATTTGAATGTTTAAAAAATTAATTTGATTTCACTTTACATTAATGTTTTTTTCTTATACATATTATATTGTAATTTTCAATTTTTTTCAATTATTGTGAATATTTTTTTTAAATATAATAGGGAGATATATTTTCGGATGGTATGATTTCATAAATTTTCATAAATTTTTTCTTATTCAACAAGATATTTTGTGTTAATGACATATTATTGAGTTACACCTTAAATAAGGATAAACATAATATCAATTTTTTTAATCAAATAAAAAAGTTATAGTATTTTTTTGTTAAACTCTACTTTTTCCTTAAATTTATTTAGATTGTAAAAATGGGGTATATTTTTTGGATCAAATTTTACTTTCTTATCATTTATTTTTTAAAATCATAATACACATGATTTTTTTTAATCTAACATAAAACTGTTTTATTTAACTTTGTGTTGTGTAGGTTTAATGTTCAATACCATAATGACTTGTGAACATATCTAATCTAAATATGTTTTGATACATTAATGAGTTAAATTTAACTATATACCACCAAAATTAGTGCATTGTAATGGTTTACTAACATACACACATTATATTATATAACTCAAAGTTACACCCCTTATACGATGGAGTACAATGTCTATTTCTATTGAAACTGAACTAGACAAACTCAAAATATGACTATTGTAGACTGTTATAGTGGATATAGAATTCACCAAAGGATTAATGGAATATAATAAAATAAAAATCTCCATTGCACTACTATGAAGCTTACTATACAACATCTCATTATTGTTTGATCTTGTTAGATTGTAGTGTTTTTCACTAAGCATAATGATCTATGTTTTGTGAGCATTAAATTGTAAATAGTTCAGTTTTTACATTGTAATTATTATTATTTAGATCAATCCCAAATGAGTAGTTTCCAAGTATGGAAAATCGATTTTTTATTCAGTTTCATCAAGGGCATTCGGTGATAGGAAGGCAATGCCCTTCCATTATGGTTATAATCAAGAAATTTCAGAATTATGGGTCTAACATTTATCTAATAAATTATATCAATGGATTTTGGGTATAATAATATAGTTACATTCTGATAAGTTTATATTTTAGAAACATCTATGATAGGAAGTGGGATACCTGTGATTAATTTTTTATCCTCCTTCCACATTTTATAAAACAGAATTATTATTCTGAATTGAAATAATATTTGTAAATAATAACATTTATGAGTATTTAGATTATTTGCTAATACTTTTTTCATAGTTTTTACATTTCTCTATGTTTTTTATTTCCATTATGATATGACTTTAATTTAAATGTGTTTATATTACACTAGATTAATTTCTTCAATATTTATATTGTATACTCTAATGAATTTTTGGTTCATATGAAATTATATTTTCGGATCAATATAATACATGGAAACATACCTTATCAAAATATTACTTGTAAAACATCATGTTCATTAGATAATATACTCACTATATATCTCTCAGAGTTAAATGCTTTATTACATTGTCCAAATGTCATCCTTTAGTTGGAAAATATACCGAATTAGAAAGTTAATGTTATATTCTTTTTTACCTCTATTTCAATAGGAACCAAAAAATAAATATAGAAGCCAGATAATAAGCAATAGTATATCCTAGTCAAGAGTATCTCAAGAATCTGGTCAATTAATATAATGGTGAAATTGTCCATATGAGTGGATTGATATATTTTCATATAATATATTCACACTCTACAACTACATTTTACTCTTATGGGAAGTAATTCATTATTTTCTTATTTTATTAGTGAAACCAATTTTGATGGGTGCAAATTGAATGAGGCTAACTCAATGATAGTCATATATGGAATAAATTATGCATTCCATAAATAGTATTTCCAACTCTTTATTTACAACTTCTAGCATAGTATAGTTAAGTCACCTTTTTATTTGTCTAATTGGATAAACACCATCCTTGAAGAGAATCCCATGCTTATATTTATAGTGAATAGTACTTTGTATGTCTTCTTAGGTCCACACAATTTCTATTATTTTATCCCATAATATATTTATAAGTCATGTTACTTATTTATGAATGATATTATTAAAAATATTTATAGGGAATTTTTTATTTTTCAACAGGTAGAAATATTTAAAATTTAGGGTAAATGTCATATGTTCATTTTTATTAAGTGTTTAATTAATGTAAGTGTCATGGGAATTGATATATGTGAATAATAAATGTTGGTATCCAAATTTTAATCATCAAAATAAGTGAATAATACATCAAATCCATCTAAAAAGTAATAACCCTGTCTTAATAAAAAAGATAATTTCCAAAATCAAAATACGAAAAAATAAAAATTCAAACTATGATAGGATTAATCTCAAATAATGGGTGTAACGGTACTTTGAGACATCAAAGAATCCCCAATAATGAAAATATTACTAATCATGGAATGATACCTATTTTAAAAATATTGATAATCAATAATAGGAGAATCATTACAAGATTATTTAGAGTGAGAGATAAATAAGATGGAAAGGTCTTCAATGACGGCTTTTCATGGATTTCTATATATTATATATTATAATCCCATATCTAAAATCTATAAAATTATTAAAATTATAATCATTTATTATTTTATATCTAGTTTTGAGGAAGGGTCTTCAAATATTTTTGAGAGCTTGATAACTTACCTTATTGGTCCCCATGTTTGGAATATAAAAATAAAAAATAAAAATTATATCTTATAGGCCAATAGATATATCCTTAAGGTATCCTTTAAAGAATATAAGGGACCTATTCACTAATTTCACAATTAACCTAATCAAATTTCTCTCACAAATAAATAAGTAATATAAAAAAGTAGGTATATCATTAATGGAATCATCTAAATCACAGAAAACCAAAGAGAAATGAACCTCCCTCATGGTGCATGGTGTGGTTAATATCCCTAGGTCCTTGTGCATTTTAGGAATTTCCATGGATGGTGTGATGAGTGTTGTGTTGTTTTTACCAACTTCTATCTCCTCATTTCGATTTTTTACTCTTTTATTCATAAAAATATATTTCAAGAATATTAAATACCATGGAATTTGTTTGATTTCCTCATATAGAGAGATCTTAATCTCAAATCACTTAATTATCCCCAAAACTAATTTTTGTGTCATGTCTCTATCCATTTTATTGGATTAAAAAATATATTTTAAAATATATGTAATTTATGAGGAATAAAAAAATATTCATCTTACCTATATCATTCTCATTCGATCTCTCATTGATTTGGATTAAATTTTGTGTTTCAAAAATGGTTTAAGACTGGTGGATAGGTTAGAGAATATAATTTAAAGTAGTTTACGACAAATGACATCTAAAGTTTATACTCACTAATTTATTGAGGAAAATAAAAAACTATCTCATTTTTTTCTTTAAATCCTTTATATCCATACTTTGACTCTTCATATAATCATATTAATTTATAACAATTTTTTTAATAGATCATTAATGTTATAATCTACCTTTATTTGTGATTTACCTTTAAAATTATGTCATGTGGATTCTTGGTTATAAATCAATCATTGTGGTTGTATAAAACCATACTTATAAGGAATATGTTTGTAGAATTTTTTTTGAAAATTGATCCTTTTTTTCTGTATAGGGACATTCCTTATGTCTACATGATATTTCCTTCATGTGTTGTATGTTAATGTTAATGGATAATAATTATTTTGAGGTAGTGTTTATTATTTTTTACTGATATGGTCTCTAAGGTATGTCCCTAGAACACTAATATATCCCATGATATTATGATAAATAGATATTAAGAAGCTCATGTGTGATAAAAATTCCACAATTATTATTATAATTAGGACGAGAAGTATTTTGAGAGAGATCAATCGATCTAACCATGGTAGGTGACACTTATAATGTTTCGTAAAAAAATTATTTTCAGGCATAGGGGGACTTACTTGGGGACATCTCTCAACAATTGAGTACTTTGTTCAATGAATTAGGGAATATTTTTATCCATATTGTCAATAAATTCATGAGTGGATATCAAGTGTTTTTCGACCAATTCTCCACCTACCACATAATCTAGCATTCTCATATCTACAATCATTATAACTTCTTCAATGTACTAGATGATGAGTTTCTCATTGATTTCAGGATTTTGAAATCTTCCACAAAAAACATGGAATCATTCCATTTACTCATAAATTGAATATGATTATTATTTCATAAACATCGAGATCTCTTACCAAATGGTAGTGGTCCTCAAAACTGGAAAAAATAAGTACAAGAAAAGTTAATTCAAATTAATCCAATATGCTACCTATTTAGGTTGTCAATAATATTCCGGATATTTAATAGTACCACTAAGTGAAAATGGTAATTAAATTAGTTTGATTTTTTTTGGAAATAAATTCATTGTTATTTTGGAGAAAATAACATTAATTTTTAGGTATTTATTCAGGTCATCGCTAAAGAGTCCATTGAATTATAGAAGAAGTAGTATTAGTCTATATTATAATTTAAATTTTTATTCAAAATTTGGGTATGAAATTAATGCTTATTGATAATTGATTCATGTTATTGAAAATTCATGATTATTTCAATCATGTTCACTATTATTTTTTCCCTTTTGTATGCTGGACTCAGATCTGCTTCAAATATTAATGTTCCTAGAATGGAAGAATTCTCTGATTGGGTGAATGTTGAGACTTATCACAGATAGATATTGTCTAATTCAAGAATGGAGTCTATGTGCAATATAAAAATCTAAATCAAATAGATATTCAGGATATTATTGTTTTATATTTTAGATAATAACACAAAAAAACGATAATATCATGGGAAACTTTGTTCAATTAGGGATCCATAAAAAAGAGAAATAAGAAATAAGAAAGGGGGACAATAAAATAATTAAATGATATATACGATAAGAAATTAAAATGTAATAAATAAAAAAACTTACTAAAAATCATTTGAAAAATGTATGTACCTATATGAAAATTATTCCTATTTGAAGAGCAGTGTCATTGGTGCTAATAAATGACATGTCTTGTTTTTGTAATTTATTGCAAAAAAGTTACTAAAAAGGGTCATTCCCATGAGGATTAAGTGTTTAAAACAGCTAGTATACATTAAAATAATGTAACATAAAATTGAAATTGTATAAAAGTTAAGGGGCATGATTTTTGTATTGTGAGACATGATGAATTATGCGACAATAATATGCCTTGTTAAAATATATTTTATGAAGCTTTTACCAATATAATATTCACCTTAAACTAATTTTTTTTATTTATATACATTAAATAATAATCCATTTAATTATGATCTTCTAAAATTTCAATGTTTTAATCGTACAAAAAATAACTTGACCACTACGCTGGGGAAAATTAATTCTTTGGATACCACCAAAACATACAATTTTAGCACACTACTTCGAATGACACCGCAAATTCAACTTATAATGAGTCATTAAATATATAATTATATATTAATTATAAATTTAAATGAGTTATTCTTAGGTATAAAATTTTAATCCTACCAATTTATCCCAAATTCATTAGTTTTATAGGTTTAAGATTCCTCTCTAATGATTCACATATGCTCAAAATTACATTCTATATGATAATTTTTTGAGTGATATATATTTTAAAAACCAAATATATTGAAAATATTTTATTTAATTGATTCATCTTCATATATTCAATACAAATAATTTTGGGAGTAAGATTTTAATTGATTACATAATGAATTATGCTTCCATGTGCGGAAGGGTCATCATTGAGGTAATTTGCATATACAAGAGTTGAAATGTGGGAATGAAACTCTATATACAATTTTATGATCCAATCTATGAAATGAAGTTAAAATAATAATGAAATTAATATAAAACAACTGATATTAAAAGGAAATATAGAATTCCATTATCTAAAATGAAACCTACAATGTGAAGAAGAAAAATAATAAATAATTATTGAAGGGATATTTTCTTCAAGAGATACCCCTCTTTTAATTAATATATAAATTTATATAAAAGACTTATAATCTTCCATAAACATTATAATTAAATAAATTAAATCCAAATGAGAAAAATAAACATTTATATAGTGGAGGGTAGTCTATGATTACAAGGGTTTACAAGTGTGAATGGGAAAAAGATGCCAAAACATTTGTCAGTTTTTTATATAAATTTTATTCCTAAAAATGCGGGAACCAACTATAAATTTGTAAGTTTGATTTTTTTAGAATTTTTTTCTCTATATTCTATCCAAATACAATCTTAATTTATGATTATATGTGGATGTTTTTGTAATAAATTGTAATAGGGTGTTCATATTGACGTGTCCAGTCCAAATTTAACTTTATGTCCCATCATCTCCAAACACACGTTGTATACACCAATGATGGTCGAATTGAATATTTTCTATAATAGAATAAAATATTAATTCATGAAGATTCAAGTAAAAATAATTCCAAAAAAATATTCATTTTAAAAATACTAGTGCAGTTTAAGGGGTTTGAACTGGAATTTCTATTTAGTTTTCAAATAAATATGTTAATCCTAATTTTTATAATCGTTGAGATCTTGCATCCAAAATACTAGGGTTCAAATCCCAGAAATCTCATTATGGGGTTTATGACATAGGTGGTGATGTAATCATGATGTAGCTTTGTGGTAACACATGCATGAAGGAGGCCGGTGGTGACATATTCATGACCAAGGCATGTTGTGATGTTGGCATGAAGTGGGAGGGAGATGATGCAGGTCGGATGATGTACGCATGAGGCTTCACTAAGACTTAAATAAAGTAAATGGTCCTTTGGTTCATGTAATGGGATATATTCCCAATGAGCCTTCTGGAAATCTATATAAAATAAATAAGACAAGATGGGTGGTTTATCCCCTTGGGGGTGGGGGCTCTTAAATGCATTTTCGACCGGTGTGTGAGGTGTGTGTAGGTTTAAAGTAATTATACCCCCAAGAATCTAATATATATTATTATTCATTAAAATTATAATTTATTAAATATAAAATAAATATATATAATTACATTGATCAATTTTTTATATGTTTATGAATACGGTTTCCTATTTTAAATTTCATTTAAAAAAGAATTGGTTTTAAAATTAAAAATCAGGTTTTTATAAAATAGAACATGTGAGGTGTTTATATAAATTTCAACATGAATTTACAATGAATTATATGAAATCATATTCCTACAATGTTTTTTGATAAATTATAATAAATTGATTAAATGATTTTATAGATTATTTCAAAGGGGTAATGAGTGTATAAATAAACTCAAAGTATTCAATCTAAATTGTTTTATATTTTTCATTTTTCTGCACTTTAATTTTAAAACTCACTTAAAATATATTATTTGATTAAAATTGATTGATTTTCATAAAATAATAGTTTCAGATATGATGTTTTAAACTCATTAGCTCCCTAAAATATGTGAATGATTTATTATAATACGAGTGGTACATAAGAAGTATTTTAAGAGTAGTATATTTATAGGAAATATTTATAGTGTGCATAGTTTTTTATAGTATAGATTATTATTCTACTCAAGCTAAAATTGAATATATTTTTATTCTACTCTGGCTGGTCCTGTTACAGTAAATACCACAAGTTTTTTATTTTAGTTTGTATAGTGTCCTATATGTAGTTATTTGTGTTTATGGGTATTAATATGGATTCAATATTGGTATGATTATATTTCGTTTCTTTTTAAATATCCTCATAGGTTCCCTCCTATTATTCTAATTTGTCTTTTTGTTATAGAAATTTTTTTAATTAAATTATAACATGGTTAACTATAAAAATTTTATGAAACATACATCATTTAGTTTTTTTAAAAAAATATTTTAAATGCGATACCCTATTGATACTTTATTTACATAAAATTTCAAATTGATCATTCACATATGTGGTTAAAACTCATGTTTTATGGTTTATTTTATAAATTTATACATATATCATGCAATTCAATCCTATAGGTAATTTTCACTCTCACTATACATAAAACCTTAGTTATATGCATATTTATTTTTTTAGATATGTTTTTAAGGATTATATTGTTGAATTTATATTTTATGAATTGAGTTATTTTATCTTTTATGAGGAAATGGAGGTAGTATAATGATAGTTGTTTTTTCTTGCATTGAGTTACTGATGCCTTAAAATTTATTCATGTGTTGTCTAGTTTTCCTTGTCTTATTTATATAGACTATATCTCCCAATTTTGAGATGTGTTTTGTTCATTTTATTTTCTTCATGTTCTTAGTTTTTTTGTTATTAGATATCACTTATTAATTAAATATTTCATGATAAAAATCATTTATATTGTTTAAAAGTTATTCCCTAGGAATGTGTTTATATCCCCCAAAGATTTGGAAACAAGATCACGATTTTACGACAGATAAATTTAGGTATCGTGATAGGATACCCTTGGTTGGTTTGTTATAAATGGTATTAGCGAACAATGAGGTATTTGGGTCAATGATAGGTTGTGGTAGGATCAACAAAACTTGATATTTAATAATAAATAGGCATGATAACCCAATTTATTGAAAAATCTAATGTTACCTAGGAATTATAGGTCTTAGAGGGATCAACCAACCATTTACTAAGATTCTACTTATTTTATTATTCCATGAATATGTGTATTTAATACTTATATTCATGGAATATTATTTCATTCCTCATTTCATTTTATTTATTATAAACTATTTTTTGTTCAATTAAATTCTAATACGTGAAATTTTGTTTAAACTAAATGATTATTGGTTGTAATCCAATTGGTTGTGTAGTAATTTATGTATTTAGATATGTTTTTATACATTATATTTATTTTCTATGTAATATTTTTATTTTTTATATTGATTTATTAAAAAATAAATAGTCTATAATAAGTGATTAATTCATTCCCAAAAGGTACTTTGGGATGTTATAAAGTGTGAAATTTAAATATTTAAATGAATATTGTCTTCTTAATGACAATTTAAAATAAATTTTTTCCCAATTGGTATTTTTTATATTTTGTGACATTTCTTCTCACAAAATATTTATTTTAAATATGGTTTTTATTGTTTTGGTTAAAAATGAAAATATGTTTCTTTTATTAGAGATAATTTATTTTGAGATTAACATTATGGAAATTGACATAGATGATGAAATATTTCATGCTATTATATTTTTAAATATGAAAAATATAATGGGTTAAAATGGTATTTAAAAAAGTGGTTTGGGAAACATTTGGTTTTAATTAAATTAATTAAACATATATTATTGATATTATAAAATGACTTCTTAAGAAGAATGATATGTGCTTCATATGATCATTAATATATTTTTTTCTTATGTTTGTTATTATTTACAAGACATTTCATATTATCTACTTATTTTTTATATTTGTGTTGTTTTTAAATTTTATTTAATTTGGACTATTTTTTAGAATATTTTAGGATGACCTAAAATGAATAGGAGAATAATAAAATTTAAAATTCATAGTAATAATAACATAAATTTGGTGAAATCTTTATATCTTTGAATACCCATTGGTGAGAGTTTAACCATTCATTCTATAGAATATTATTATTATTTTATAATTAGATTAAAAGATAAAAGTATTAGTTCTCACGTTTTGGATATTTGTGGATATCGTTTCCCAACTTATAGGTTTCATTATAATTTAGTATTCTGTTAAATACATTTTTGATAAGTAATATTGGCAATGTTTATATTTATAATCTAGTTCCTTTGAGAGAATTTTTATTGAAAAAAATAGTAATTGTTTTGGTTTATTCATTTTTTATTAATTAATTCAAGGTATTTTTGTATTATTTATTGTTTTATAAAGGAAATCAAGTATCATAAATTTGAAATAATTGATAATCCATTTTCAGATATATTGAATTTTTATTGTTTTATTTCTTTGTACTATAATTAAAAATATAGTTTTAAACCCATTATTAAAGTGTTATGAATATGTTATCTTTAACATTTGGTTATAAAAGTAATTCAATTTGATATTACACAATCATGAGTATATGATGGGGGTTTTTTATAAGCACAAGTTTTTTGAGTGTTTTATTCTAATTTAATAGTTAATTTCATATCAAATAATTTAAATTTATCCTCATGTTTGGTTGATAACATTTGAGAATTTTGAAATTTAAAACATAATTGTGAAGGAGAACCTATCTTAAATGATTTTTATTTTAATTTCATTATACACGAGTTTGGTTTCCAAAGGGTCATGGAGTAGTTTCATAATTTTAAGTTGTGTTGGTTTTTGTTCTAAAAAAGTTTGTTATTTAAATGATGAGTTAATCATTTACCAATTTTTAAAAAACATATTGTAATTATAGTGTTCATATCATTTTTATATATATTTTTTGTTTCCATTAAAATTACCTTGAAATGTTTTTGGATTATATGGATGGTTCGTTTAGTATTTTTGTTAATTTTTGTGTTTTAATAATATAAAATTATTTGAAAATAATTACATTTGAAAGAAATATAGGCCTAAATTTATTAGTTAAAACCATATTGATAACTATTAATAATGATAAAATGAATGCGGTTTAAATTTGTTTATTGAATGAGTTCATTTAGAAAAATCATTTCAATATAAAACAAGTTGTTTTTATCATGTAGAGTCTTGTTCTGGAACATTAAATTACTTTATTTGTACAATTATTCAGAATTTTGTTACATTCTTTCTCAAAATGGGTCATAAAGTGGGATAAATATCAATCTATAATAAAAATACAATATTTTAATTGTGTTTAGTGGATGTATTTGTGATAAAAAAGGTTTAAAGTGGTTTAGTTAAAACTATTTTTCCCATTTTTTTTAGATTTTAAATACACAATTTTTGTTCTAAAATGGTTGTGTAAAATTTTTTAAATGAGGGATTAAATTTTAGATATATGTCCATGTTTTGTTTAGGCATATTTGAAAAAAATAAATTTTAAAAAATAATCCTTCTTTTTTTATTAAAATATATATTGAATTTCAGATATTTTTAATAAAATAAAACGTTTTTTTTGTGTTTAAGGCCTTGTTTGGTTTTACTTTTAATTAAAATGTCAACTAGTTTCACAAAAAACATCTTAATTATTGTAATAATGAATGTGGAAATTTTATGAATTGATTTAATGGATTTTGAACCTTAAATTTGATTAATGTTAATTTTTTTCATATGTGTTAATTTATTTTCAAGTAAATGAGATGATGTGGGTCAATTTTTTCTAAAATAATATTTGAATTTTTATGTCTTATTGATTGAAAATCATTTTTCGGTGTGTAAATTTTGTGTTAAGACATGTTTGGTTTTGAATATATTTATAAAACTCTTTATAACTTGGTTTCAAATTATTTAAGTTGTATTTGTGAGTTTTCATTTCATATTTATGAAAAATTGATAATTAAAGTTTTAAATATTTTAATATGCCTAAATTTTAACATTGGAAATGAGTTTGATTTTAATCGTGAATAGATAAAATGGCATGTTCAATAAATAAAATGTTAAGAAGCTTCTAATATTTCATTAAGTAAACAAGTAATGAAGTAGTAAAAATCATGGGATCTTGTTTTCATAAGCCAAATATCATTCCTAATATATACATTTTACTATTTTACATGTAACAACCAAGGATTTAAGATCCTTCAAATTAATTATATGTTTGATAACTTGTGTCACACGCAATACCTTATTAACACAACACCTAAATAAAATGAATAATGAAATATTTAATTTAAATTAATATTATAATAATAAAAAAATATAATATAATTATCAACTAATATAAGTAAAGATTTTTATATTTATTTGATTAATATATTTTTTAAATGGATTTTTTTGAGGAACTATCTTAAAAAGGGGGTATTGAATTTTTCCTTAATAAATTAAATGGATCACAGTTAAAATATTATTATAATACATGATATTTTATTATTCATATACTAATATGTAAATAATAAATTATTTATAAATTTATATGAAATAATATTAAAGATATTTGAGGTTTAAAAATTTTATTTGATTTTATAAAAATATTTTTTCTTCATATATAGTATTTTCATTTAAAATATAATTTATAAATTTTAGTATTTTAACTGGAAAAAACATCATCTTTGGATTAAATATATAAATGTTTTAATAGGGTGAATATTTGATATATATTTTTTAAAATAATTTATTTTTAACAAATTAGAAAAAAACATTGGTTGTTCTAATACATTAACTTTTATTAAATTGTCATAATATAATAAAGGCTTAAAAGTCATTGAAAGTTTTTTATATAAAAATATATATTTATAAAATGAAATAAATTATTTTAAAACACTAAAATTAATTTATAAAACCCATGTTTAATGTTCTGAAAGCTTAACTAATATTTTACTCCAAAAACTATTTTTTATTACATTACAAATTAGTTTTCATAAATTATATAAAAAATGAATATAAAAAAATGGATTTCAAATTTTAGATCAAAATTTTCATATTATGTAATATTGTAAATTATATTTTTTGTTATAAATTTTTGATTTTTAGGATTAATGGTAAAGACCATGATAATGGTGAAAGAATTATTTTCAAAGAATTGTTTTCTTAATGTTGTTCCATTTTTATCTAAAATATTTCCATGATAAATTTTATATAATAAACCTGATATAATGTTTTCAAATGTATGAAAATATTTTATCATACATTAAATTGGTAATTAATGTTATATAATATTAATAAAACTTAATGTTGAAAATAATGTTTTTCTAAAAAATAGTTTTTTAGTATCTTAAATGTTTTAATATAAATGTTAAGAATATGTTATTTATAAATTTAATTAGACTATATGGTTAATAAAAATAGATTTATAAAATTACAATTTTCTTAATGGTGTAACTCATATTTTTAATGTAATATTACTTACTAGGGTAAAAACTAGTTACCAATGTAAAAACCAAAATAGTAAAAATGTAAAAAAAACAAACGTTAAAATGATTTAAAAATGTTTATAACATGTATTAAAATGATTGGTGGAGAATTTATTGAACTTATTTGAATTCAAACACTATTTTATCTCAATTTTGGATTCATTCACACTTTAATATTTTTATTAAATTATTAAAAAAATTGGGTGTTCACAAAAGTTCCACTTTCATTACTTATAAAAGGGGATTGATCCCGCCCTATCAATGCTTCACTTTCCATTAAAACATTTCTTAAACCAGAACCTAATTCCCTGATTATAGAATGAACTTTAATTTCCTATATTCCCTAACCATTACATGTTATCTTATGTCATCTAATTATGAGAGTTCATCAAGATAAAGTTCAAGGTATCGTCTTAAGTATTACTTTCCCCTTACCTTTTTTCCTAATATTTATTTTCCCAACCAAACCTAACCATATTGTTATAATATCCTTAGTATTTTTATTATAAATAATATTTTTTATATTTCGGTAATATTATCATTTATTCCTTTTCATCCAATTAGGAAAACAAAACTACGTTAACCGAGTGTTGTGAGGACTAATGCCTCTATGATGTAATCGTATTTTGTTTTTTTTTCATTTTTATTTTTATTTTTATTTAGACTAATTAAAATATGATTTATAAAATTATAAAAATATTAATAATATCTTCATTCATCCATTGTAATGATATTATACACTTCTTTAATCATAATCACTCATCTAGTTATTTTGTGTTCATGTTTGGGTTGGCTTAACCACCAACATGAACTATGTTATAAATATATAACATGGAAGAATTTTAAAATTTATTTAAGCTAACAAAGATTTTTATAACACTATTAATATTTTATAAAGATTATAATTTACATTTCATAAGTTATATAAGCAATAAAAGGTCATTGTGAACTTAACCACCTAAAATTAACATATCAAAGTACCTTCCCTAACATTAGTTCATTTTATAAAAACATATATAACTATATTTTTTTTATAATTGAATAATAAAAGAAAGAAACCCATACAATTATGGAGATTATGATTTTATTCTAAAAAACCTTTAACAATGGACAACATTCCAAAATAGTTATATGGAAATTGATTGAACCTCCTTAAATAAGAAACATAAGAAAAAACATTATAATAGTTTAATACCATATGAGAAAAAACGGTCCTTAGTAAATAAAATATATAAAGTTGATGTTATTTATAATATATATAATCATCATAATTTGATTATTCAAGATGTTAGGTACATTCATAAAGTGAATCAAGAAAGAGGTAAGGGTTTTTGGTCACAATTTTCACCCCTTGAGACCAATTAATTATTATAAACCATTTTTTATTTGAATTTATGTTTCTCTTAAACATTAAATATTTTGTAGAAGTATTTTATTTTATTTAATATTATTCAATGTTAAACTTCATTTTTATTATCTAATTTTGTTTTGACTTAAAAATAATAAAATCTATAATGGTTTTTGATAACTCAATTTTCATCCATTGGGTTACAAAATTTATTATTTAGGTCCATGGTTCTAGGTTTTATTTATTATTAATGATGAGTTTTTTTATTTTATTTTTTACTTATTTTATAGGGTTAGTAAATTCTTCTGTATAACCTCATTATTAAACTATTCTTACCCCAATTATTATGCTACTTGATAGGGTTTCTTGTTATCAATTCGAGTTTCTGGAGACATTCTTCTTATTATCCACAAATTTAATTTCATATAGTATATATAATGCCTCTTTGTTATATTATGTCATGAATTATATTTCTTTCTTTGGTATTTTAATTTCATTTTTATGATCATTCTCATTCAAGGGTTTTGATCTAAATGTTAGTCAAGCCTTAATATATTTGAAGACTCAAGTTCTTTCTTCTTGAGTCATACATTCACTACTAGATTGTGATATTCTATTCCCCTTTTATCCAAACAATTTGTTTTTTATGGTGTTTTCTCTTATTCTCTTATAAAATTAATTATTTTAACTAATATAATATTAGAGTATGAAATACCATATGTAATAAAATTTTAACAATTGAAAGAATGACACCCATTATTTCCAATAAATATTCTCCTTTATATTGATATTTTCATTTCTTCCAAAGATATCCTCTATTTTTGGTAACTATAATATGAATATTTATTATTAATACTCATAATTATCTTTAAATATTTTGAAAAATTAAAATATATTACAGTTTTTATTATTGTGTTTTTCAACAATGGTATTTTAAAAAAAATAAAAAAAGTTTGCCATTCCTTTCAAAATCAAATGTTTTACATTCCACCCCATGCTTTATATATACATACTTTATGTATATGTCAAAAAATTATTAGAGATTTCTTAAAAAGTAATGACTTAATATATTAATAAATAATTCTTTCCAAACATTATAATTTTTTTTAAATATGGTGGTGCCTTTGTCGATTTGACTTTTTTAATAAATATAATAAATGAGTCACAAAATTATTTTTTCAATATAAATGGATTTACCATCATCATGAAACTTATTTACCATATTATACTATTTTACAGGGAAAATTATTTTTCCAATATTATATTATTTTTATCTAAAAGGCCTTTCATTGAATAAAGTTAATTTTTATCCTTCTTTTAAATGTAATATTATACTATTCTACTAAAATTAATCTTTATCTACCAAATAATTTTTTACCTATGTTTTGAAAAAATGGAAATGTTAAATAAATTGAATAGAAATGATCTATCACTACCTTTTTCTTAGTTAATCATCTTCATATTATAACAACAATTCTTCTTACAATGATTTTTTTTACGTGAATGCCATTTTATTGATTCCTTTGATTTTAGGGTGTTCACCAAGATTCCATACTTAAATTGGTTATGAAAATTGTTGACTTACCTATATACCATTTTTCTACATGGTGTAAATATCATATTATATATTATTTTATTAGTTGGAATTTACATATAATGTTACTAAATATCTTTGGATACCCATTTATTTTCCATGGGTATATCATATTATGATTTCGGATGAAATTGTGAATTATTTATGTATGTGATTCCATTGGAAACATAAATAAAACCCATTTTATTCATATGGATGTTCATGATCTATTAAAATTATTGACATCCTATAATAAAAATATGTATTTATAATTTTGGGTGGGGTCATATTGTTCACTCAAATTAATTGGTTTATGTTGACATCTCATGAGATATTCAGGTGTCGATATAATGAGTTTTTCACACATACATGGAAATGAGGAGTTTTCTCCCATTTCTTGGAGTGCAAAAAATGAGTTTTTTCACATAGGCATTAGCATAATAAGTTTTCTCACAAGTTTTTCCTATGATTTAATTATTCCATATTTACAAGAATCTCTTTATTATAAATTTCCATGTTATTCCACAGTTTTATTATTATTCATATACATCTGTTACTCTCTTATAGATTATTATTTATGCCATGTGTTTTAAAAAAAATTATTATATTATTATATTATTACATTATTTATGCCATGAATCCGGAATTTTTATCTATTATATTTTGGGTATGATATTCTTGAGAACTTTGATTATATTCATTTTTTAAACTAATTTTCACTTATGATCATTTACATTAATTACTTTTGTATACCTTTATTGAGTGTTTGAGGTCACACATTTCTTATGTTTCCATTTCCCCATTATATAAAGAAAATTAATATTTATGGTGTGTTTAAAAGAGTATCATGTATAGGGAACTTGTATGAGATGTATAATATTTTTCATGGATTAATCAGTTCTATATACAGTTTGAAAAACATTCATTGGTTGAAATAGAAATGGGTTTTGTTAGTTTTTTCTCAAAATTATCTAAAACCCTCAACCTAAAATATTTTGGTAATGTATTCTAATGAAATATTTTATTTAACTGATTTAATTAAAAATATCAGGTCTATAGGGAATCATATTAATTTTCTTAAAAATTTATGGAATTGAAAATTTAAATATTTTTTGGAATACAAGATATTTCATACTATTGCTGAAATTATTAATAGGAATTACTATTCATAAACACAATTTCCCCTAACTATGGTGACTAAACAAGTGTTATAACATGAGAAATAATTAGCTCCACACATTTAGGTGAATAGTTTTCTTAATCATGCATTCTAACTATATATAGTAAAACTTATCCTATTTAAAATCATTCTTAATAACCATGAAGTTGAAAAATTAAGAAAGTTTACCTATAAAACCTATTCAAATGACTGATCAAGCTCTTTAGTCAATATAGATTTTAAAAAATATGTTAGAAAATATATATACAACTTTAAATGATCATACTTTTGATATGGGTGTCTATTTGGTCTCTATGATCTATCAAATCAAATCATGTTTTGATATATATAACATTTACTATAAAGGATACCCTGTATTCAATTTTTTATTGTGCAAAAGAGTTCCAAAATACCCTTAAACATTAGTTTGAGAGGATGATTTTTTTTGACTGCTGTAAAATTTAATCTATTCACATGGGATCGTAGATTATTCTTTTATAAGTTACTTCAATCTTATAATTGGATTATTGTATATTATTTTGGATATATAAATGAATAAAAAAAATTCAATGTGTTTTTTTATAATCAATATGATTTTCGTCAATGTATGTGTTTATATTATGAAAAGGGAACCCCAATATTGTTACTTGGTAACTAAAGAGTTGAAATTGAAATTGGATAATAGATCCATGGTATTAAGTTATTGATTATATGGTGTTTTGTTAAAGTGGGGGATTATACACCTGAGCTATATTATGTAATTACACAGATATATTATAGGATATTTCTATGCAATATGATAATTATAATAGTGCGGAGAAACCAGTATGAAAATGAAAAAATTATGGTAAAAGTTTTATTTTGACATAATTAGTTTCATAGAAGACAATTTAACATTATTATATTATGATATAGTCCAAAATGATGATATTATATTTTCCCAAATTAAACTGAAATTTTAAGTAACATCTAATGGGATAATTTTTAGTGAGTAAAGCATCACTATGGAGATAATTTTAACTTGATCAACATTTATATTTTAAATATATTTATTATTTGTGATATCTTTTATGGAAAACTAAAAATAAATAAAAAATAATTTGAATGATGGCTTGATACAAGGTCTTGAAGATCATGAAACCCAATCATGGGAGTTTATTCTCAATGGTACTATCCCCACATTGATTGTTTCATTAGTTTCCTAACCATGTATACAAACTATTCATTCCATTAATAACATCCCAGAACCATTATTTTCATATCTAGACTTTTTAATATGTATTACAATTTACAATTACATTGTTATCATAATTTTTTAAGTGTATAGAGTTATTTTGGAAATTAATTAATAGTGTTTTTAATGTTTACATTCTATTTCCACATAAAATATTTTTATTATTAAGTTTCATGTGTACATCAGGTTAATAATATTATTATATAAATATTATTTTGAATTCTGATTAACATGGAATAAAATTCATAAGGATATTAGTTGGGTAATAAAATATGGTAAGATAAATTATTCTTAAGAAACAAAAAGGTTTATAGAGTTCTTATTTTTTATTATAATTATAAAAATATTCTAGATAAGTAAAATTACCATGTAAAACAAAAGGGGATACCCTCCAAATTTATCTTATTATCATGATAAACCAAGGGAGGGAGCAAGGCCTCCCCTTAATTTTCCTTCCTCGTCTCCCAGGAAAATATCCATCACTCACAATGAAAACCAAGTGCTAGACTTTTAAATATAATTTATTTTTGAATATTATTAATTATATCATTATTACTCATTGTATTTTTTATATATAAGGTTCATGGTGTGTATAGGCTCCAACATGTCATAGTGAAACACCAATAATAAATGGTTTATCTTTAGGGTGATAGAGTATACCATTGCATAAAATACACACTCAATTAGTGGTTTCCATTTCAATAAATGACTCAACAATAACTATTCAAACACATAATTATTTGATATATTCTCTGATTTTTTATTCTAATTTATTAATAACGGTCCATCATGTTTTGATTTTTTTATTACATGGATAATAATTTCTTAAATTATTAAAGAATCCCTAAAGGTTGGTGGATCTATGTATCTTCCTTTTTTTTATGAAACTATAATTTTAAATATCATTTTAATGTATGTTTTATAACATATAAAAGATATATATAATATCACTAATCATGTTTTGACGAGTTCTTAAGTATGGTTTCTAATTTGTTATTTCATTTTAAAAAGGTTCTGTTTTAAAAGTACAAATCTTGTTCGTAAAAAATAATGCATGTAAGATGTTTTTATAAATTCCAACAATATTTTACTATTCATTTTATTAATTTGTTTTCATGGATTACTTTTTTTTAAAATTATAATTAATTGAAATTATAGTTTTGTGGATGGTTTCAATTGAAAAAGGGTAATTTTTTATAACTCAAAGTATTAATACTAGTATGTTTTATGTATATAATTTTTTCCCTCATAAATTATGAAGTGTACCTATATGATTTATTTGGATAAACATTTATGTATTATCATGAAAAAATGGGTTCTTTTATGATTTCTTGAATTCATCATCTCCTTAAATATTGGTAATTTTTCATTAGAATACCAGGGTTACTAAGGAGGGATTCTAGGAAGGTATATTATGAGGGAAAATTTCTTATCTACCAAGTTTCTCCTAGTATAGATATATATTATTCTTTAGATAAAAAAATATTGTTTAGTATTATATTAATACTAGTTCCATTATGGATATTATCACTAGTTTTGGATTCTTCTCTAGAAATTTCTTCGTATAAAATTGAATATGGTTATTGATATTTATATGGATTTGATTTTTGTTTGAGGATCCTAGATTTCACATTATTTATTCCCAAATGTTCCCTAACATGGTATTTATATGTATTTTTTAATTAACTACATTTTTCATTAAACTGTATCTTACTTCACTAGTACAATATTCATTACATTTTTGTGAGGTAGTTTCCTTGGGTAACATGATTAAAATTTGATACCTCATTGTTAGTTTATCTATAAAAAATTACTATGGGGGTACTTTTATATCAATAGTTAAAACTAATGGGAAAATATTTATTTCATAAATGTTATTCAAAGAGTATGTAGTGGAATCCAGCTGTATATGTTTTCTTAAACACTATATACACCATTAGATGTATTTATATTTTTTTCATTGGATATATTTTACTGGTTAATATTAAAGATAATTTATTTTGATAGATTAGAACATTGTAATAGTTATGGGGAAATGAAGGTGGTGTAATGGGGGTGTTCATGTGCCACTTGGAGATAACAATGTCTTTCATATTATTAATTTTGGGTCTTGAATCCCTAATATCAGTCTTCTACATTTTGGGTTCCTATTTTCAGGTGTATATTATCCCATGTATATTTTATTGTTAAAGTTCATAGTTATATTATTTTATGGACTCACTTATTCTTTATAGTTTATATAGCTGAAATCATTCCAATTACTTAAATTTAACATCATTGGCACTTTTTTATAGTATATAGTGATTGGGAATGAACCTCGTTCCTTTTGATATACATTCTAGGGAAACGATATAAGATTCCTCATATTGGATTGTTTAATTAATTAGTAGAATTTGATTGAATAATTGTATGAGGATACAATAATCATTGATATGATCATGATAAATAGAGATGTAGTGGGTTATTTGAAAGATAAAACCGCATCTTCTACTTTGATTCTCATAGCCCACATAGTCTATATATCTGAATAGATTTAATCTAGGGGGTTTATCTCTGAGAATCCAGCATGTGAAGATCCTAAGTCTTGTTTTGAGTTTAATTGTGAGTTATTTGAGTTATCCAACCACCATAGTTAGGTCAATGTTGTTAACCAATATCTACCATGTGAATATAGAAGAGAAAATTAGTTTTCAATATGTAGATTATTATTTTATTTAATATTCCCATGACCAATTTAGAGACTAGTTCTTTAAAATGTAAGAGTCTCCTGAATATTTTAATGTTATGTTACTAGGCAGACCTAATCTAGACATTACCTAATAAAAAAACCTTTATACTAGTTCCTCATTATAATCGAGGGTGGAATAACTAGAAAAAAGATTGATATATGTATCCTAAAAATGGAATGTTTTTCAAAAATAAAACAAATAACTTATATCCTAGATACCATAAATAGAAATCCATTGCTATCTCTATGAAATTTCAGGCATATCATGAGTATTATAACTGACCTAACATGAAATTTAATTTAACTAAAAAGAATGAAAAATATAATTCAAATTTGGAAGAAATTTAAAAAAATAATGACGTGGTAAAAAAACCCAAATACATTGAAACACCATAATAACTAAAATGTGATTGAAAAAGTTTGATATATATAGATTGAATAACTAAAGAAACATGAGTCTTCCCTCATGTCATGAAATAAATCCAAAATAAAAGAAAAATTCATATATAATGATACTAAGGAATAGACTTGAATTAAAATAACTCTATGTTGTAACTTTTAACCTAAAACATACTTAAAAGGGTTATACATTTTTAATACTATAATTATAATATGGGGAAGAGATTACATTAGATATCGAATGTTTTGAAATTATTAAGTCCACTATTATAATGAATATAATGAAAAGGAAGAGTTTTCAACTAGATATAATCCATAGGGATATTTTAAAATTAATGTGACCCTAGGATGGGTAAAATAATGGTAATGATGGAAAAATAGTTTCCAAAACACCATTTACATACCCTAAATACAACACCAAATGAAAAAAATAGTTCAATGTGAAATATATAATCGTATTTTAGTAACTAATTAAAATGTTTATGTTAACATTATTTTCATGTATATAGTGAAATAGATTAAAAAATATGATAACTTTTTTATGAAAATTTTTACCCATAAGAGGAGTTTAAAAGGAAGTGATAAAGTAAATATTTGTAGGAATATATCATTCATGATAGATCATAATCTTCATGTCATGTAAAAAGTCCTTAGAAATCGTATCTTTCAATGAATAAGAGGGGAGGTTGTGTTTCAAGATACTATGTTTGATTTAAGAAATTCAAAAAATGTGATGGGTTACTCTCTTTCCTCTACACTATAAGTGGTATAATTCAAAGTTTCAAGTATTGTGATCTATATTTATAATATAATAATAGATCAAACTACTAGTGTGACTGATCATTTGATGATAATATGGAATGAAATTACATTTCATACTATTTTTTATGTTTTATATATGATAAATGATAGATTTAGGACACATGAACAATTTATTTCTAGTACTTATATTCTTAAATAAACAAAATATATTAGAAATTTTAAAAAATGAATACTTTCACAAGAATTTGGAAGGATAGGAATACACATTAATATATTCTACTCTATGATGCCTCTAGTAGAGGAACATTCCTCACACAATGTCAAAATGAATGAATAGTTATATATTAATTTATTTATAGTGTTTATTTGAATGAAAAAAAATTAAATAATTATAAAAGTTAACATTTTTCTGCTCTTGAATATTTTCTACTTGACAATGATGTTTTTTATTTTGATGAAAAGTTAATTTCTGAAATTTTCTCATATAAATATTTAAAAAATATTTTCCCCTCTATTGATTACATTTGAAATGATGAAATTTTTTCATTTGATCCACATATTAAGTATTTACGTGAAATTATTTATAATTCTTCTTGTAATTCACTATTCTTTTTATCTAAAACTTATATAAATGACAAATATAAATCACTTTTTAACTATTGGGTTAAATCCAATGGAATAAATGAACATGAAACATTTACAAAACATGGTGAACATTTGTTTTGTACCACATTAATTTATTTTTTTTCTTGTTTTGTAAGGTTTTTAAGAGATTAATTGAGTGAAATAGAGTCCAAAAACACATATTACCAAATGTTTATGGAACAATAGACAAAAATATGGAACCTTTTCCAAATAGAGGGAAAAAATATTACTATTTTCATTAATTATGGTATATTTATTGGATAATAAAACCAATAATAAGAGATCCTTGAGGAGAACATGGAAATATGATGAATCTTAGACAATCTATTTCCCCAACTAGGTAAATTACCCTTTGAGGTTGGGGGTGAATCAATGTATTAAAGATACAAGAAATTGTTCCTTTTGGAACTTGTTTCATTGTTAAACAGAACACTATTCTCTATCTCCTTCCCATAGCACAAAATAAATTGAAATTAATGCATGTACATGAAACAACAATTTTTCTTGGTTTAACCTCAATAGGATATGTCCAAGAAATATAAAAAATGAAATGAGATAACATACAAAATTAATTTATGTGTAATGTTGTTATAAGGTTTAGAGAAAACTCAATATCCCTCCCAGTTTACAGTCATTAAAAATTCGAAAGATAATTTCTATCCCTAATAAATTAAAAAAACTACTCCTCCAGTATAAAATTTTTAACAGTTCATAGTTAATTCACACATGTGTGTGTCTTTATTATCTTGATTCATAAAATATATGATGACCAAATTTGAGTAATATTTGTCTTATTGGAGTGTGTAATCCCAATGAAAACTCGTTCCAAAAATTCAATGTGATATGGATATATGAGACCTCTATGCACAGATCCCCTATAAGACCCATCTGTGAGACACCCCTACAAGATCTTATCTTGAGACTCCCTTTAAAGACCCCTTTACGACATCTTCATCTATTCATAAAAATCATGTTGTCCAGGTTACTCAGATTATGTGATATCAACAGGTATTCTTATACCTAGAACATACACCCCCTCATAATATAATTTTACATGACTCCTTTATGAGATCCTTTTTTGTGAACTTTTACCAAATACTTGGATTGTAAAACTCCAGGGAAAGATTTTGTTCTTCTCATGTGTAATACTTTTTCCTTGCATCAAGACACATAATAAAATTATATTATTCCGAATGAAATGTTAGGGGTATTAATAGGAATATATAGAATCTTAAATATAAAATCATAGTCATTTATTCATTCCAACACCTTAATAATTGTCTTTACACACTTCATTTCATCACTTTACGTGATCACCTACTGCATGTTGGAAGAACTTGGCATGATAACCTATATTGTCTTTACGTTTGTTGTATGATCTCATCATGTGATCAATCAAAAAAATAATTATAAATTTGATCCCATCTTGAGATCTATAAAGAATAATGTGCCTAGTTCCATTGTCTTCCAGTGCATTGGAAGATCCAAATACAATCTTGTGGTTGTGTTATTTCAAATAACTGTATGTAAACTCCATCATTTATAGCCTTTTTGTTTTTAAGTTCTTTGTGTGATATCATTGTGAGATCCAATGAATATAATATGGTGTATTAAGTTTCTTCAACTGATCATTTCTAAAAATCACACTCTTCATGATCAATTCTAACATTCTTGCTCCACATGATTAGTTTTGACATTGGCACTCGATATGATTAGTTCTGACATTCACATTCACCATGATTCGTTAGAACATCCACACAAAACTCTTCAAACCTCCTATTACAATCATCCTTCATTAATAACATAAAAACTTTTCAACAGTCACAATAATCCCAAAATACACCATCAAGAGGGATTTTTACCAACAATATCCCCATTTGGGTTTGTTGACAATAATTCAAAACATGAAGAACAAACTTACTTACAAGTCATGCACATCCAAAAATATTTTCCTTCTAAAAACCTAGAAAATGATCAATGAGTTCCTTAACATATAATCTAATCCCACATGAGTCTATATTCCTAATAAGAACAAATATTATCATAAAAATTTCATTGATGAATCAGATTATTCTCTGAATTTCCCCTTGAAACCTTTTTTATACTAAAATTTTGAACAGGCTAATCCTTTGAGATCACTTCTTTAAATACACATTTCAGATACTTTCATCATGAATCTATAGTACACTCTTTATAATGATCCTCATCCATTTTTAGAATGTCATTTGAATAACAGTATAAAAACTACCCTTGTTCTGATGCTCCCCTAATCAGTCCCCCCCTACATTGATCAGGGCATTGTCTTCAACTTTATTAAGGAACCCACAGGTCACTCCTATTATGTTTTCAATATAATAAAGAATAAAAATAAACACATTGAGTAAAAACATACCATACATCAAGGATAGGGGATTACACATCCACATTGTTCATATACGGGGAGTTTACTAAAATCCAATAGCTATCTGATGCCGCTAAAATGCTGTATTTGGGTAAAACCTTCGTCCAGATGGTAATAACATATAGATCAGTAGGTATATACTCTAGCTTCACAAGTATATGCTCCACTTTCTCTTTTAGAAAGTGATATTTTATTACACTATCACTTTTCACTTAGTGATGGAAGATATTTTTGTGAAGATTTATTGAACTTAAATTATTTCAATGGATTCCAATCATTGACATTACTTCAACTCCCATATCCTAAATCAATTACTTCATCTACAATAACCATGTGAATGTTTTAGTAGAATCAATATATTCCATTTATAGAGTTATCAATGAGATAAAATATTGTTTATTTTTTAGATAATAAATATATAATCCACCAAGATAGAATGGATTACTAGATGTTGACTTTCGATCGTCTACTGAACCGGCCTAATCTTCATCTAAAGAAACAAATAACTCATGATGTGATCTTTTATTGTATAGTAATCAAAAATAAATCCTTCCTTTGATACACTAAAGTATTATTTTCACTAAAAGTATGTGGATTTATTTCGGATTACTCTTCTACTATGCCTCTTGACATGTCGAGAAAACAATACCAGGTCGTGTCACTATTAAAAATAATAGTCTGCCAATGATATTTTTATATTCTGTGATATTGAATGTATTTACTTTGTCAACCCTTGAAAATTTCATCCATATAGAAACCCTATTTTTCATTTCATTGTAACTTTCCATTCTAAATATTCTAAAATCATAATTATAAAATTTTATTAAGAAATAAATTTTCCAATTATTCTAGGAATTACATTTAAACCAAGGAAAAATATTTTCTCACAAATCATTGACATTTCAAACTCACATTTCATAAATTATTCATACTATTTCACTATTATTCATTAGATCTACCAAATATTATGTCATAAATTTATACTATCACCATCATCCCTTTATTACTATCAATATTGAAATTAAGATTATAATCAGTGCCACGATGCTGGAAATAAAGCTTCTATAAATACTAATGAAGTTATGAATACCATGCTATCGGTGCCTACCTCAACCCGTATAGTTCCGTCATTAACAAAAAACATTATCGACATCATCATGAATGATAAAACCAACTGTTTGTTCAATATAAACTTATTCTTTCATAACTCCATTAAAAAATGGTGACTTGAAATCTATTTAAAAAAAATTTAATTTCCTTTTCACTAATATATCTATGAATAATCGAATTGTCTCATGTCATAAAATGGGTCATAATTTTTCCTCAACATCAAAACCCTCTATTAAAGAGTATAATTTTCACACCAGTGATTCTTTGTTTCAAATTATTAGGTAATATTCACTAAACTTGTTCTAAAAAACCCATTTGGACCTGATGAAATTATTATCTATTAGTGTGGAAACAATATCCCATGTATGATTATTTTTTATTTGGTAAAGGTATTTATTTATTTCATGATCCAAATTTTCATCCCTTATAACTTCCTAAAAAATATTTTGCTCGACCTATGATAGAAAGGATTCATGATGCACATTATTCATTATCCTTGTCTTCACTACTACTTTCTCGTCAGTTATTATGTTCTGCCTATGAATTCTATCTCAGATATTTGGTTTCATCATAGATACAGTTCTAAGTTCATCCTTCTCATCATATGTATCTTTTTATAAATCATCCTTAGGTACTTCCACTCCACCATGTTTCATAACTCTTCCTCACTATCCTGCTGATACTGTTCATAAATTTTCTAAATATTATTCTCATCTTCCACCACAACATTATCATTACCCTATAATAAATTTATCATATTTTTATTGATGTATTTATATGATTTTCTTTTTACTGAGTTTCCAATAAATATCTCTTCATTACCATGATCTTCAAACTTCATATATTTCTCATAACATAGAATGAAATTCTTTCCCTTGAATAATTTTAAGTACATTAATATCATCTTAATTACCCACCATAGTATGTAAATTGTCTTTCAAGACATTGGACATAATATGGTTCTATTAGAAATGTATACTGATGTCATCATTTATTCTTTCCAAAATTCCCATTTATGATCTCTCTCAATAATCATCATTATTTCCATGCTATTGAAAATACGATTTCTTCTTTTAACTACTATATTTCAATGTGGAGTTCTTACTCCTGAAACGTGGAACAGTATCCCATGTCTGTTGAGATAATCCACTACATTGATGTTTGTGAACTAAAATCCATTATGAGTCTATAAATTTTATATTTTTTGACCTAGAATGTTTTCAACGTGTAGAGACCCGTATTTTGACGTACATGGACGTTACATTACATTTGCGGAAAACTTAGTACATAACATAAACACACACACAAGGATCGTAATAGTTTAGTGTCTTTGGAAACTCGGAACGTAATCTCCTAATCGTGGTGAAAGATCTTCAATATCTCCCATAAAGATCTTCCCTTATTTTTTTTACCTAAAACCTTTATTTATATCCTGGGGAAAAGAAAACATAAAAGGGTGAGCTCAAATGCTCAGTAAGGGTATACAAAATAAATAAAAATCATATCATATCTTTATGAAAATCAAAACCTGCAAAAGAGATCATAATATCTTAACATGGAATATATCATAGAAGTGAAAATGAGATCACCATAATCATAACATGAAACTTGAAACCTTGTGGCATGCACACATAATCATGGAAAATCATTTCTTGTTAGTCATGACTCATTGCCAAGACTATCTTAGTGGACAAAGTCCCTTTCTGAACCGAGTTCACTCCTCGTTTCAGTCCTGTATCACTGAACCGAAATAACCTTCCGTTCTAGCCATGTCTATCTCATGAGATATAAAATCTTTACCCAATGCATTGGAGGGAGATAAAGGTCCCACCCATCTTATAATGAATCCTTTCTTATGTGTGCCACATAATCATAAACCATACATCATTGCATAACCCATGTAATACAAATGGGATTCTTAAACAACATGACATCATAAAACCACTCATATAAGATAAAGGAATTCATAAACATAATTCCATCACAACATAGTCAAATCAATGTAAAAATATGGATAGAAACAGAACCCTTTATTATCTTAGATGGAAAATAATTTTGATAAAACACTTGAATTGAATTCTTGAGGAAAATATCCTTTCTTCTTCAAAATCAATTTCTTTTCACAAAACATCATGCAATTTTAAAAGAAAGATATTTTATTGAAACTAGTCATGAAATCTTTTATAGGAAGCTTCATGAAAATAAGGCTTCATAAAACAGTAGAAATCCGTTCGTGCCGTATAAGTTAAAAAAAACATTCTTTTTTTTACTTTTGTCGAAAAAGTCAAAATGTACCTCGTACGAAAAACGACAAAAGATTCCTTTCATATCTTTTACTAAAAACTCACCGAAGGGTAAAAATGGATTTAAACAATTGTAGGTGGATGGAAGTAATATGACATATTGATGAAACATGGATGTGGATGATAAAATACACCCCAGTAAATACTTACGAATAAACAATCTCGGATAAAAATGAGATTGTGATATTTCCCTTACCTTAGGTCCGATTTGCTTTGTACGTGTCCGAAGCTCCTGTATAATGGTTTAAATAATGTCATTGACTTATTACAGAATCATATTCATTGTTATGATATCATATATGGTTCACTTATGACATTATATTACCCGTTCCTTTGTAAATTCCATGTAAAAGAAGCGTTTTGGGTAAAATCGTTTCATTTATCTTAGGTGTTTTGACTTGTTGTTCTTGACATCATTATTACTTATATCATGATTTACTTACTTCCAGAATATAAAATATGATTTATATATCATATATATTCAGTATATATATATATATAATAGATAGATAAATAAAATGAAAAACACCGTTCATGGAGACGGTAGTCCGTACGTACGCATGAACGCTGTTTTACTTTCCTTATTGTCTTGAAATGGAAGTAAGTAGATGAAATACATATGTATATATATACATAAATCCAGTAGCTTTATAATGTCATATATTTCATTGTTATTTCTTATATATACATTATAATCATTCTTAAATGGTTAACATGGAGAATGAATCTCATCGCGTCGTGGAGACGGTAGTCCGTACGTACGCACGAGCGATGATATCATTTCTATAAATATTGAATTGAATTGGAGTGGATTATACAATATATCAGAATCAATATGATGTTTTAATAACTATGTATAGTTATTCTTTACACCATTATACCCATCCATGTAAGGTGGTGGTGGAAAATAGATTACACCACAGCGTGGAGACGGTATTCCGTACGTACGCACGCGCGGTGATTTCTTTTTCCGTAGGATGGATAGATGGTGAAATAGGGTTGTTTCATACTTATAATAACATATCAGTATATGAGTGATACTGATGTTATTACTTCATAATGAAACAACCTAAGAAGAAGAAGTGGAAGAAGAAATAAAGATGAAAGAATTGGTAACGGTAATTACCTCTTCTTTGAAGTGCCTCTTTGAGACCTCCTCTTAGGGCACTAAAATTGGTCTTTGAGGAAGACCAGAACCTCTAGGATGTTGCTAGGGAAGTGAAGAAGATATTTTTGCAGGGGTTGGCCGAGCTTGAGTGCTCAAATTGGTGTGAGGAGGAGGGGGAGGAGGTGTCCTTTTATAAGGGAGGAGAGGGGCACCTTAGGAATATCTCAAAATATTATTTTATATTAAAGTCAAAATCGGTTTATAATGGTTCCAAAGGGTCTTATTTCTAAGATAAAGTGGGGAAGGGTCGAAATCCTATCAACCAATAAGATTTAGACAAGTTTAGGGTTTTATTTTAACCTTATCAATTAGATTTAACTCTAAGTTAATTAATTTAACTTTTACCGTGTCTTTTTGTTTCCTTTCACTATATGGTTAATACACTTACTATAACATGACAAACGAACCCCAAATTGTTTATTATTAATATATATATATCCTTATCTAAGTCATGTGGCCGAACCTTAGATTTTTAGGAATAAAATAACAATTAATAATATAATATTTGATTTAAAAACTATTTTGTGTCAATTTTGACACTATTTGATATATGATTTTTGTGAAAGTCATAACAGAATTAAATGTTCGAAAAAAGTTGATTAAATCAACATTAATATATCATAGGAACCTATAAAATTATTGGAATTCATAAAAATCTCAAATTACATTTATTTTGGTGTTTATAACATCAATTATGTCAATATTTCATTAATAAGATAATTACTGCATCATCGTTGTGTCATAAATAAATTAAATTATTTAATGTCTAAAAATTAAAAATAAAATACCATCATGTAGGAAATCTTTTTAGCTTTCTAATGAATATTTAAAATCGAATTTATCTTATGTATAACCCCATATTAAAAATGATTTACCTATTAAACTTTGATTTTAACTATTTTAACCTTTCTTTAAATAAATTGATAATAAATGTCCTAATCTAATCCAAGTGGGCCTAAATGGTCATATTTTATTCCTAAGATTGTTTTTGGTCGAATTAAACTTGTCCAATAGAATTAGGACATGTGTTAGGGTAATAGTAATATCATATTTACCCTTAGATACCCTATTTACTATTAACCGCGGTAAAAAAGGTAAAAAGTTACTATTCACCAAAAAATTATTTTCATCTCATTGAACCACATTTTAGTCCTTGATATTAACCGTGTCTCTCGGATTTTCGAAATTCCATTCACAGAAGCGGTAAAATTAAGTTTTATGAAAAATTCAGTTTTTTTAACTACCACTTAGTAGTTTCACTATTCATCAAAAATTGATGTTTTTCAGAACAATGCCAAAATTTCATCCTAAGCTATATTTCGTATTCCGAAATCAAAAATGAAATCTATTTTACCAAATTCATAACATAGAAGTTGCATTAATGAATTTTATAATTAAATCCCGCTGTTAAAATAAATAGCGTGTTTTTTGGAAACAATATATATCAAAAGATTGACACTTGATTATGTCTGGTTTAAATGTGAAATTACAACCAATGACCAATATTGTATTAAATTGTAAAAATATATTCTAAATATAATTTAAAACCACTCAAATTAATAATTTATCACTATTAATTATTTCGATTAAAAAAGTTGTTTTTAATTATAATTTAGTAATTTTCACTATTCATCAGAATATGAAAGTTATCCGAAAAGTACCAAAATTTCACCTTAGGCTAAATTCGATACTCCGAATCCAAAAATGAAGTTCATTTTGAAAAATAAGATTTACAGAGTTTTAAAAAGTGGTTATTACTATTCATAACGGCTAGTTTTAATAATATTTTAATAGCATATCATTGTTTAGTGAAACTCGGTATTGCGTATTACACACACTATCGAGGAAGGTCGCGATTGCGTGTAATGCAAGGCAAGTCAAGGATGTGTGTTGTGCAAGATCCTTTTGGTGTAGCGTACAACACAAGACATTAATAAAATTAAAAAGAATATTTTTTTATAAAATCTTGGGCTGTTACATTCTACCCCCCTTAAAATGAATTTCGCCCTCGAAATTCGTCGGGGTTATAAATGGTTTACTATTTGAAAGTTTCTTTAATAGAAACCCACATCGTAAAAGGGAATACCAAAACTTGGCTTTAAAAACTAAAGTATGAAATGTAACGATTACCCAAATAAACTAATCACTGGGTTTCCACATAGGTGAAAATATGGATATGGAAGAGAAATCTAACCATCATGTTCTGATGGAGAGTGGTAGAGAACATGGCTATGGAAAAGCCAGTAATCACAAATCCATAAATTTGTGACGATCTAAGGTACCATCTGATTCATCAGGTATAAGAGAACTAGGAAAACATTTTTGGTTTTCAAGATCATTTCCCCTAAAGTTGAAAATTTGAATTTTAATAAATACTTACTTTATTTTGGTACAATCTCACTGTTGTTCGTGCCTTGAACAATTTCCACTTCATCTCTTAAATAAATGAAGTTGAATTTGTTATTCGTGAAGTGTTAGCAGATCATGTGATAGAATGACGGGTCATTCCATCTGTCTCAAACAAAAGGTTAGCAAAAATTATATGCATAAATCGATCTATAGTGAGATTAATCATATATGGTTCCTAAAATGGACTTATACTTCATATATCATACTGCTTAATATAATAAAACTAGTTTTTACTAAACAGGGACTTCCTGTAGGCCAGTGGTAGGCGATAAAGGCCAGTCGCACTTCGGTTGTGGGTTCGATTCCCACAGCCTTGTCCGAAGCGATGGGCTGTCGCCCGCCCTGCAGGTTGTCCTTTTTTTAAAACTATATTACTATAACATCCCATAGTATCGAAAAAAAAAACTTCTATCCTTAAACAATACTAACTTATGTCCAACATAATCCATTCCAATCTTTAGTCCTATCCATAATACTGCAGTCCATTCTCATAACATAGTGAAAACGATTACCAGAGATTTAATACCATCGTTGATCCCCATATATCATAAGATATATCTTGTTGGACACATTCCAAACATTCAAAGGCCTTAATCTTGTACTCTCTTGAATACCCATTGAACCTTAGTGAAAACTTGAATGCAGTTAAAAGTTAACACTTTACTCATACCAAAATCCTCAAAATTATCTATACTCAAACCATGATATCACTTAGTCCTTATATCAATCATGAGCTCATGAATACAATCAAACATCTCATTATCTTCTTATCCTTTCTACTTTCCAAAAGTATCTGAATAACCTTTCACGGTTACTGGTAACATTAATCAGACAACAATGTAACAATCCTTACATGTCTCTTTATTCCATAGTACCATGAGATTACTTATACAACATTACACATGATAAACATGTAATCATTCCACTACATTCTTAAACCATTGACCGAGATTCAACAATTCTTTCCTCTCACATATCATTTGTAGTCTCTTCATCATCATCAACATAAATACTTCCCATACGACCATACTGATTATCTTCATGAGACTTTCCCTTAGGGCATTGGTTTGCATAATGCCCATACATTCCACATTTAAAACATTTAACCATTGTTGATGTCGTAGCAATACCATTATCCTCATCCATGGTGTTAACTGAACCTTTTCCTTTGCACTTACTTGCTTTGTGTCCTTCTTTTCCACACCCAAAGCATCTTCTAGTTCCTTTGAAACATTCTCCTTGATGCCTCTTCCCACATGATTTACATAGGGGAAATTGAACTTTCTTTCCTCTATGATCTTCATGAAACTCCATCTTTCTCTTATTAGCCGAGTCAGGAAACTTACCAAATTTTACTTTATTGATCATATTATGAGATTGCTGATTCGGCATAATAATGATGTTTGGACTTCCAAATCCCATTTCATTTTGTTTCTCATGAAAAATATCATTCCATTGTCCATCATATCCTCCATTATCGTGAATCACCTTGTTTCCAGCCATTTTCTAAAACCCAAAAAGAATAGTGTGAGAGGCAAAAATCATGCTAGGGAAAACAACAAAACAAAGGGGGAGTATCCTCAATATCTAACTTCTTAGGTTAAATTCTAAGATCGTTACCATAGTTCTAGGACTATATCTTATACGTATACTTATCCTTAGGGACATCCCTAAACATACCTTAGAAATATCTCTAGGGATCTCACTAACGTTTTCGCATCCTAGTTTCCAAAGGTTGACTAAACCTTTCCTCTGATACCAAATGTAGAGACCCGTATTTTGACGTACATGGACGTTACATTACATTTGCGGAAAACTTAGTACATAACATAAACACACACACAAGGATCGTAATAGTTTAGTGTCTTTGGAAACTCGGAACGTAATCTCCTAATCGTGGTGAAAGATCTTCAATATCTCCCATAAAGATCTTCCCTTTTTTTTTTACCTAAAACCTTTATTTATATCCTGGGGAAAAGAAAACATAAAAGGGTGAGCTCAAATGCTCAGTAAGGGTATACAAAATAAATAAAAATCATATCATATCTTTATGAAAATCAAAACCTGCAAAAGAGATCATAATATCTTAACATGGAATATATCATAGAAGTGAAAATGAGATCACCATAATCATAACATGAAACTTGAAACCTTGTGGCATGCACACATAATCATGGAAAATCATTTCTTGTTAGTCATGACTCATTTCCAAGACTATCTTAGTGGACAAAGTCCCTTTCTGAACCGAGTTCACTCCTCGTTTCAGTCCTGTATCACTGAACCGAAATAACCTTCCGTTCCAGCCATGTCTATCTCATGAGATATAAAATCTTTACCCAATGCATTGGAGGGAGATAAAGGTCCCACCCATCTTATAATGAATCCTTTCTTATGTGTGCCACATAATCATAAACCATACATCATTGCATAACCCATGTAATACAAATGGGATTCTTAAACAACATGACATCATAAAACCATTCATATAAGATAAAGGAATTCATAAACATAATTCCATCACAACATAGTCAAATCAATGTAAAAATATGGATAGAAACAGAACCCTTTATTATCTTAGATGGAAAATAATTTTGATAAAACACTTGAATTGAATTCTTGAGGAAAATATCCTTTCTTCTTCAAAATCAATTTCTTTTCACAAAACATCATGCAATTTTAAAAGAAAGATATTTTATTGAAAATAGTCATGAAATCTTTTATAGGAAGCTTCATGAAAATAAGGCTTCATAAAACAGTAGAAATCCGTTCGTGCCGTATAAGTTAAAAAAAACATTCTTTTTTTTTACTTTTGTCGAAAAAGTCAAAATGTACCTCGTACGAAAAACGACAAAAGATTCCTTTCATATCTTTTACTAAAAACTCACCGAAGGGTAAAAATGGATTTAAACAATTGTAGGTGGATGGAAGTAATATGACATATTGATGAAACATGGATGTGGATGATAAAATACACCCCAGAAAATACTTACGAATAAACAATCTCGGATAAAAATGAGATTGTGATATTTCCCTTACCTTAGGTCCGATTTGCTTTGTACGTGTCCGAAGCTCCTGTATAATGGTTTAAATAATGTCATTGACTTATTACAGAATCATATTCATTGTTATGATATCATATATGGTTCACTTATGACATTATATTACCCGTTCCTTTGTAAATTCCATGTAAAAGAAGCGTTTTGGGTAAAATCGTTTCATTTATCTTAGGTGTTTTGACTTGTTGTTCCTGACATCATTATTACTTATATCATGATTTACTTACTTCCAGAATATAAAATATGATTTATATATCATATATATTCAGTATATATATATATATAATAGATAGATAAATAAAATGAAAAACACCGTTCATGGAGACGGTAGTCCGTACGTACGCATGAACGCTGTTTTACTTTCCTTATTGTCTTGAAATGGAAGTAAGTAGATGAAATACATATGTATATATATACATAAATCCAGTAGCTTTATAATGTCATATATTTCATTGTTATTTCTTATATATACATTATAATCATTCTTAAATGGTTAACATGGAGAATGAATCTCATCGCGTCGTGGAGACGGTAGTCCGTACGTACGCACGAGCGATGATATCATTTCTATAAATATTGAATTGAATTGGAGTGGATTATACAATATATCAGAATCAATATGATGTTTTAATAACTATGTATAGTTATTCTTTACACCATTATACCCATCCATGTAAGGTGGTGGTGGAAAATAGATTACACCACGGCGTGGAGACGGTATTCCGTACGTACGCACGCGCGGTGATTTCTTTTTCCGTAGGATGGATAGATGGTGAAATAGGGTTGTTTCATACTTATAATAACATATCAGTATATGAGTGATACTGATGTTATTACTTCATAATGAAACAACCTAAGAAGAAGAAGTGGAAGAAGAAATAAAGATGAAAGAATTGGTAACGGTAATTACCTCTTCTTTGAAGTGCCTCTTTGAGACCTCCTCTTAGGGCACTAAAATTGGTCTTTGAGGAAGACCAGAACCTCTAGGATGTTGCTAGGGAAGTGAAGAAGATATTTTGGCAGGGGTTGGCCGAGCTTGAGTGCTCAAATTGGTGTGAGGATGAGGGGGAGGAGGTGTCCTTTTATAAGGGAGGAGAGGGGCACCTTAGGAATATCTCAAAATATTATTTTATATTAAAGTCAAAATCGGTTTATAATGGTTCCAAAGGGTCTTATTTCTAAGATAAAGTTGGGAAGGGTCGAAATCCTATCAACAAATAAGATTTAGACAAGTTTAGGGTTTTATTTTAACCTTATCAATTAAATTTAACTCTAAGTTAATTAATTTAACTTTTACCGTGTCTTTTTGTTTCCTTTCACTATATGGTTAATACACTTACTATAACATGCCAAACGAACCCCAAATTGTTTATTATTAATATATATATCCTTATCTAAGTCATGTGGCCGAACCTTAGATTTTTAGGAATAAAATAACAATTAATAATATAATATTTGATTTAAAAACTATTTTGTGTCAATTTTGACACTATTTGATATATGATTTTTGTGAAAGTCATAACAGAATTAAATGTTCGAACCAAGTTGATTAAATCAACATTAATATATCATAGGAACCTAGAAAATTAGTGGAATTCATAAAAATCTCAAATTACATTTATTTTGGTGTTTATAACATCAATTATGTCAATATTGCATTAATAAGATAATTACTGCATCATCGTTGTGTCATAAATAAATTAAATTATTTAATGTCTAAAAATTACAAATAAAATACCATCATGTAGGAAATCTTTTTAGCTTTCTAATGAATATTTAAAATCGAATTTATCTTATGTATAACCCCATATTAAAAATGATTTACCTATTAAACTTTGATTTTAACTATTTTAACCTTTCTTTAAATAAATTGATAATAAATGTCCTAATCTAATCCAAGTGGGCCTAAATGGTCATATTTTATTCCTAAGATTGTTTTTGGTCGAATTACACTTGTCCAATAGAATTAGGACATGTGTTAGGGTAATAGTAATATCATATTTACCCTTAGATACCCTATTTACTATTAACCGCGGTAAAAAAGGTAAAAAGTTACTATTCACCAAAAAATTATTTTCATCTCATTGAACCACATTTTAGTCCTTGATATTAACCGTGTCTCTCGGATTTTCGAAATTCCATTCACAGAAGCGGTAAAATTAAGTTTTATGAAAAATTCAGTTTTTTTAACTACCACTTAGTAGTTTCACTATTCATCAAAAATTGATGTTTTTCAGAACAATGCCAAAATTTCATCCTAAGCTATATTTCGTATTCCGAATTTAAAAATGAAATCTATTTTACCAAATTCATAACATAGAAGTTGCATTAATGAATTTTATCATTAAATCCCGCTGTTAAAATAAATAGCGTGTTTTTTGGAAACAATATATATCAAAAGATTTACACTTGATTATGTCTGGTTTAAATGTGAAATTACAACCAATGACCAATATTGTATTAAATTGTAAAAATATATTATAAATATAATTTAAAACCACTCAAATTAATAATTTATCACTATTAATTATTTCGATTAAAAAAGTTGTTTTTAATTATAATTTAGTAATTTTCACTATTCATCAGAATATGAAAGTTATCCGAAAAGTACCAAAATTTCACCTTAGGCTAAATTCGATACTCCGAATCCAAAAATGAAGTTCATTTTGAAAAATAAGATTTACAGAGTTTTAAAAAGTGGTTATTACTATTCATAACGGCTAGTTTTAATAATATTTTAATAGCATATCATTGTTTAGTGAAACTCGGTATTGCGTATTACACACACTATCGAGGAAGGTCGCGATTGCGTGTAATGCAAGGCAAGTCAAGGATGTGTGTTGTGCAAGATCCTTTTGGTGTAGCGTACAACACAAGACATTAATAAAATTAAAAAGAATATTTTTTTATAAAATCTTGGGCTGTTACACAACGTCCCTTCAATAATATTTTATGAAAAAGTAACACATAGACTTGTGGATGATATTTCAAAATCAAGGACATTATAATTAATTCATTAATGAAAGGTACATAATATTTTATCCCATCAATATCTATTAGTGAAATAGGTCTACATACATCAATATTCATATGTTCCAGAAATATTGTTTACCTTTGGTCATTTTACGTATACGTATTTTGAGTAATGTACCATTATTCTCAAGCAACATAGTTATTAGTATGATCATGTGATTACTTAGGGAGATCTCAAGTGGCATCGTATTTCACCAAATCCTATAAGAACTTTTTTCTTAGATGACCATGATTTTTATGCCACAACCTGTTCTCTTATTCTTTGAATAGAAATCACATATCTTCATCCCCCTAATAAGATAATGATTCCCCATTATATGAATTCAAGGAAAAATAATTTCAAATAATATCCCTTATTGATATGTATCTTATTAGGAAATCTTTTATCATGTACTGAGTCACATATTTGACTAAAACAAGGAAAATTTTTACTAAGACATAAAAAAACCAAGATATATACACGTCTCATGTCATTGGCCCCAAAATTGGGTTTTCATAACCTAATAATATTTATTCCATGATCATTTCATAATAGCATGACACCTTCATTTCTGTTCCTAATTCGTCTCGCCATATTAATATGTCCTATCATATGGGAGGTTCATCCACCCTAAATAATCCATATTCCAGTGCGATATGATGCTTTGAATAAAGTATCTGAAACCACTACCTACTCAGATATTTTATTTTTGAACCATGTCACTGAATTCATACTTGATGATGACTGATATTATTTATATTTCTTAGAGGTTGATTCTATAAACTCATCTTTGAATGCATAAAATTGATTCCACATTTTCTACTTGTTCAAACATCCCTTGAACTTTAACATGCAACCACAAGAGGTCTTTTTTATTACATACCTTGACATCATCAGTGATAAATATCTGGCCACATATATGAATCCTACAAACTATAAATAATTACCATCGAAATCATTCTTGGAATGAAGAACTATGTTTGGATGACTCTATTACTCTTTCACCCATTTATACCTCTTGGTTATGGAATTAACAATTTTTTAATTCCTTATCATTCTAAAAAATAACACATAATACAAGGTGTATCCTGGGCATCATTTCGACACCACTATTTTTCTTTTTGAACTGTTGAAGCTTCTGAAATTGATTTATATGAAAATCAATCTTCAACCTCAAAGTAGGATCTTATGGTATATCATGAACTATTAATACTTTCTAATTGTGATAAATTCCCTTACCAGCTGTGTCATTCTAATGTGTCACTTTCTTCTCTAGAAATTTCATTCACAATTTTAGTGGACCTCCAAATATTAATTTCACCTTTTCTATTTTTAGTGAAAAGAAATTTTGGGACATAAAATAAGGCTTTTAGAGTTTCACTTGAGATTTACCTTTCTTTATTATAAATAAATTTCCTCCTAACATTCTTTGATATGTTTGTATCAATCCGTTGTTGTGTTAGTCATACTAGAAATAACCTTTGTCTGTTCTTCATCCCGGATTTTGAAATCAATGAATTTCATGGGGTTATCTATCATTTAGGGTATGATATTTTGAATTTCAGCCTTAATATAAGATTTATATTATTCTTAATACTGCATATAGCATTCGGTATCATGAAAAAATATAATTAATTTCTTTTTTTGTCTCACCAAACATCAATCCCCTCAAGTGAATCTTTTAATTAATCTTTAAGGTCAACTCATCCTTTGACTTGTACTTCATATTTATTTCTTTCTTCCCTTGAATGAGAATTAACCACAACTTCCACCACAAAATATCGTTCATAATCCATATATTCTTCCAAATATTACATATTGTATTCTTTTTTTTCACTAGATGATGAATTATTCTTGAGAGTTTCATCATTATATTCATAAACATCTAGAAAATTATTAGGTTACTTTCCTGTATGAAATATAACCTTTCTACAATGAAAGATTTAAAACTTTAGTCTTCATTAAAAAATTTCTTTTTCCCTTTTTAGTTTTAAGGAATGAAGTGATATAAACTCATGAAATATGCCTTTTTCAAGGATATATTCTATAGGGAGTTATTCCATGTCCTTGAATTCCACTACTCTAGACTTTCTTATTTCAATATCCTTCTCATCGTCATTTCTCAAATTTTACAAAAAAAGTACTATTTAATCTATCCAATTATAGATACTTTTGACATTATTCTTAAAAAACGCATACTTATGTATTGAACATAGGTTATATTATTTTGAATATGCACTTTATGATCTTAACCTCACCGATAATTTATCCAAGATCACAAATATCTTCCTCTACAACATCCACCAAATAAAAAAAAGTACCTATAGTCTAATTATGGTGCAGTATCATGTTCTCATATTTATTACACAAAACCTGAAATTTATCTTCTCCAACATTTGAATCACCCTCATTGATATTTAGTAGATTTTCCCACATGGATTGTGATGACTTAAATGAAATCACCTTCATGTAAATTATGCTTGTTAAATATCCACCTAAGTAATTAAGTCCTTCAAAATATGAATCTAATTATATTCCACATACTTCTGATAATTATCCACTATCTATGCAAGTTTAAATTCCTTGAATTTCTAATGTAAACACATCTACACCTAATTACCTAAATTTGTGTCACATCTGAGTATTCCATAGAATAAAATTGTTTCGATAGACCATCGAAATATCTTTATGATTACGAACATACATTTCTTCTAGTATGAGGGAAAAACTATCTTTAAATCTTTTCTATGATAGTAATTACTATCCCAACATGGTAAAACACCGTTGGGGTGAATTAGGGTATATAGATTAAAATAATTGTCCCTTCCAAATATTGTTTCATCATTAAAAAAGTATTTTATTTTTCTCCTTGTCATAACACAAAATAAATAGAAATTAAAGAATATACATGGAAATTTTTTTACTTGTTTTTCCCTCACTATTGTATGAAAAATGAGCATAAAAGGAAATGTTTTGATTTACCAAATCCACTAAAGTTAAATTCTATTAAAAGGTTTTAAGTGGACTCACATTCCCCACCAGTTTACAATCATTCAAAATTTGAAATATAAATACCCTATTTGCTGAATTTAACATGCTTATCCCCCATTAGAAGCATCTGAAAATCAGTTCTAAGTTTACTAACACTTTTGTGAGTATTTATTCTCTTTATTCATCAATGATACGACAATGAAGTTTCTACAAGACTTCTCTTCTTGGAGTATGTAACCCTCACACAAGAATCATTTCAGGATCTCTCAATGAGATGGATCCATGGGACATCTTCATGTGACTCTTCCTTGAGAATCCTCTATAACACCCCTATATAAGACCCCTCCACAAGACTCTTTCGTAGGACCCCTTCATGATACCCCCTTTGTGAGACCTTCATCTATTCACATGAATCACATGAATTTGGAATGAGACCTTGTTCATGTTAAGAGGATCTTTCAATATCGATAGGTATTAATATTCCTCGAACATACATTTCCTCACAATATATATTCTTGATACTCCTTATAAATATTATTCTACGATACCTCCTATTAATTATGTGGATCATAAGATAGTAGTCCAAGACATTGTTATGTTCATGTGAAATACTTTTAATTTAGATAAAAACACTAAATTAAAACTATATTCTTCTTCAAGATGAGTTAGTGGGTATCTATTGGAATAGACACACTTCCTTAACTCAAAAAATCATTGTTTGATGTTTGTTCAACCTTTTTAAAATTCTCCCTTACAATCTTCATTTTTTCACTTTGGGTGATCACCTACAAGGTCTTCAATCTGGTTTTGTTATCCTATTATATGATCAATTGAAAAACATGTGTTTTTCATGTGATCCCATCATGATATCCAAGGATAATCATGCAGACAATTCCATTTTCTTCCAATGATTCCCATGATCCTTAAATAATAATGTGGTCACATGATTTTGAATGAATTCAATAATTATCATTATTTTACAGAATTTTGGTATTTATATGATTCGTGTGATCGCACTATGAGATCCACTAAAAATAATTTTGTGTGTTTAGGTGGTACAAAAGATCTATTTTGACATTCATTCTCCACATGATCAGTTCTAAGAATCATGCTCCACATGAATAGTCCTAAAATTCATGATCTGTATGATCGGTTCTGACATTCATGCTCTGTGTGATCCTTTTGAACATCAACACAAACTATTTAGGCCTCCTGTGAAAACAAACCTTTCTCAATAGTATTAAACCTTTTCAAAAAATTCTATCAACCCAAAAGTACCATCAAGATATATGTTTTTCAATATAATATGTCTATAATTAGTCCTCTAATTTACAAGAATTGCATTATTTTTGAGGAATATTATAAATTTATTATGAAATGTTAATAAAGGCTCAATCAACCTCTTTTGTTAGTAGTAAAAAAGTAATTCAACACTTTACTGTTTTCAATAATAATTATAACAGTATGTAATAATTAGTGGGTTAGTACAATCAAAATAGTTTCCCAAAAGAGTGGTTTAATAGTTGGTAAGGTTGTATTTTCTGCTATTATTCTAGTTATAGTACTATATAAATGAAGGGTGTTTTTGATTAATGGAAAATCAGACTTTTTTTTATGAAATAACACTTTACTCTTCTATTACGTAACTAAATTCTGGATATATATATTAGAGAGTCTAATTATTTCTTTTTAGATGTATTTTAAGGGAAGTTTCTGATCTATGTAACACTTGAGGATATAGAAAATATAAACTTTACGTAACCTTTTAGTACCATTTAATATAGGATATATCCCTTATAATGTGTAATCCATTGTGAATCTTTCAATAGTTTAGGATAAATATTTTTACCAGGGTTTGATAAGTGTGTATAAATTTTTTTATAGATGTTTTCAAATCCTATGGAATATAATTTTAGATCTATTTGAAAATTTTATGGGTTATCCTTATAACCTTCATTGATAAAAACCATTTCTATAACTTTTAACAATTGAACATTATTGTTGATAAAGGTATTGTGAAACGATGTGTAGTCTCCAAATACATAATCCAAGTCATCATGTCCAATTTGGTTGTTATATCATCTCTTCGATACCCATACATAGTGAAGTATGTATGAGACTACCTTTGATATGTAAGAAATTATAAGGGGTTTACTATGGGAATTAATAATATTCCCTATCCTTTTTAGAGACTTCTCCAAATAGATTTATTACTTTTTCGTTGATGAGATTTGTAAGGAAACATTTAATGGAATAAAAAAAGTTAATTTCCACACCAATTATTTAATTTCATATAGAGGAAATTCACTTTGTATTAATGACTGATAGATTATATTTTTTTCTTAGGACTATTTTGTATTCAAAGGGGGGAAATGTGGTCTAATTTCATGGATTATACATATATAAATTTATATTTTACACAATCTAATTATAATACCATTGAGAAGGAGTTTATATCCATTGCCTATTACATATAAAAGTTTATGTGTTTTTGGTGATCCATAGTGATAGATTTCAGTGAATATTTTGACATTAGGTATTAGATGAAGAAATATAAAGAAAAACAAAGGATTATTAGGTGTATGTTTTGTCATAAGAATTTAACTTTGAAATAAATAATATAATTTCAATGGAGAACATAGTGGAACACCATTTTAATAGACTAATCATTGTTTTCGGAAATTAATCACCAATCTCTCAACTTATTAGGAACAATTTCCCTAATAAGGAATTTGAAGATATTGAATGTTTAGGTGTATGGTTTTTAACCATTTTATCTACATAGAAGGAAATTAAATACCCTAATGGGTTTTAAAGATAAATTCTATAATGTTTGTTCGAAAAATTTTAAATTTTATATGGGATGATATATAATTATGGATCCTTAGTAGACATAAAATAATTTGGATGTGTGTTATTGTTTTTGAAATATAATCAATTTTAGAATTCTTATACGCTTTGAGTTGTCCTAGAAAACTTTTATAAAAAAATTCCTTGAAAACTAATATATTTTTGTCAACTAGTTTCAAGTATTCCTATGATTTTTTAGAACATGTAAAACTTATAAATTTTAGGAATCATCTAAAAAATTAAATAATTTCCATAATGAATACTCTTTCCCATATAATGTGATTATCGTATGGGGGGGACTCCTTGGGTTAATTTGGTAATTCTTATTGACACATTTATATATTACTTACTATGGTTTATGTGTTCAATTCAGTAAAATATATTCCAACTTGGATAGATGATTCTATGGAAGTTTCCTAGTTTGGGATGGAATTTTTTTATTAGTTTTGGGATACCTAAATTTTTATATCTAACCAAGGCAACCATTTATATAATATAAATGTAAAGGTAATATTGAGGAAGTTTTGATTTCATAATAAGGTGTCTATACCATTACATTCTTAGAAAAATTACATGGATAATGATTTAGAGAAAAATAATTCATGGTAAAGTAGTTCAACCAAATATAAAATATTAGAGTCTAAGGTTAGATGATGCTCTTTATTCATTAATGGGAATTTTTTAAGTACTAATTATAATGATACATTTTATGGATAGTTTGTGGAAGGGCTATCCAATTGTCAGTTTAGTTATAATGTAAGGCTTACTTGGTTTTCATGAGATGTTACATAGAATTATTTAAGGTTGTCAATGAGAGAAAATATGGTTTATAGGAGTTGAATGAAGTCATGAAAAATGATTATGAAACTTCAAGGATATACAATGAATTTTTTTTGTTCATGATGATCTGATCATGATTAAAATTCTCAAAGAAGGATAAAAAATAACACATTTTTATTCCAATCTAATGTTCTTTCTAGCTAAATTTCATTCAAAATAGCGTGGTACATTTATTATCATTCATGTGATTCATTTTTGTTCTGTAAATATAAATAATCCAATGACTAATTCTCTATTTATAGTTAATATACATTTGTTTAAACATTTTAGATATAGTATTCAATACCTTTTAGGGTAAGTGGTTCTTCTTAAATATGCTGAATACAAATTATATATGTTCTTATCCTTCCCTTTTTTCTGTTTGAGTGAATTAAATTTTTTATATCTTTATTCATATATAAATATATCATAAATATAAAATGCACAGTTGTAAAGACCCTGAAATTTCAAAGAATTTTTTTTTCCTAAATACATTGGAATTTTATGAGTACGTGGCTTCTGACGACGCTTGATTCTGAGGCCCGGTGTGCCTGAAATCAATTTCTGAAGTTTAGCTCGGGTACGTTCAGTAAACGAACGAGCGAGTTTTTCTATCTTTTGAACCGGTGCTCGGAATTGAAATCTTAGGGCACCGATGAACTCACAGTGCCAGTAATTGCTTAATGGGACATTTACCGCAGTTGTGTTTTATGTGGGATGGAAGTTATAATTTGGGGTTTAATTGAGAAGTAAATAAAATTGTTGTACAATTTTATTTTATATCTAGGGAGGTTAATTCCTCCCATGGGTAGTTAAGGGTGGAACCCACAGCCACCTAACTACCCAAGGGTGGATGTTATAGAGGTGGGGCCCACATGATCCCCAACCATTAAATTTCCTCTAACTCTTTAAAACCCCCTCTTTAATTTAGGCAAACCCTACCTATTAATTATTTTCCAACATGTTTAATTAATGGGAATCTTCCCACTCTCTTCCCCTAATTAATTGTCAACACATTTATTAAATGTGGGGGTTTGAATTTTGGGAAGTTACTTTGCATGTGTAATAAAATAATAGGGGGAGCCTATAATTTTATTTTAGGAAGAGATTTCATTGTGCGAAGGAAGATAGGGAAAGCTCTTGAGTTTTTGGAAGAATGCCGGCCTCCGACATAGAATGACATCTCCTTTGACAAAGAATGCCAGTTCCTCGAAGAACGACGACGCGCCACCCTTTCTATTCTCCGTGACAAGAGAGGAAATGTCGCTTCCTCCTCAGTGCACTCTGACGTCACCTACAATCCCTTTCCCCGTGACACCGACATTCGACATCATTTGTTGAGGTAGGGAAAATTTGTATATTTTTCTTTTATGAGATTTATACCCTTGTACTAGCCATTTAAATTTTCGGGCGACAATTAGAACCTCTAACGCGGTGGGTGTGGGTTAACAAACAAGCCCGGAACTCACCGCTATTTTGTTGTTGATGCACGGGGTGATTGGTGACGACGAAACAGGGCCAAAACGGCAAATCGAAGCCTTCACAGTGGAGCTCGTGTCCCGAGACGACCGCAGGTGCAGACGGGAGAAAATACAGACCACCGGAATGACTCCGGTTTCCCGCGGAGTACCGCAGTGGCATGGGTCGTCAGCGCGGAAGTGCCGGTGGCCGGAGGTGGCAGTCGGCACCGACCGGCCTCCTGGAGGCAACGGCGCTCCGCCGACAGAAGCCGGTCGTGGCATCAGCCGCGGCGGTGAGGGAACAGGATCCCGCGGCCGTGCGGGATTTGGGATGGCCATTGGCGCTACCCTGGTGCCGTGTTCGCGGAATACCCCCCCCCCCGGTAGGGCCGGGGCGGGTCACGCAGACCGGACCGGGCCTCGCCTAGCCAGGCCTGGCCGTGCCCCCACCGGGCTGGACCTAGACCCGGGTCGGGTCAACCCGGTTTGGGCCGACCTGGGGGGGTTGGGCCGGGTCGGACTAGGCCCAGACGCCCACTTCAAACTGTTTTTCGGTCTTTTGCCCATAACATGAGCTACGGACCTCCGATCGATGCACCATCAGTTGCATAGGAATCCATGGAACGAGATGGTATTTTTGGTATATTACACTCAAGGTTTTGGAAAAGTGTGGGTACGCCTGTTTTGGTTCGAACCCGAAACCAACCGGGCCCTTGGAGCGGAAACGCTTATAACATAAGGACCGGACGTCCCATTGAAGTGTTGTCTACTGATTTGAACTCCTTTTGTTGATAAGGTTCTTTTGGCATACTCCACTTGAGTTTTGGATGCCAATGGAGTATGGTTGGGTTGGTTTTATCTTAAAAACCAACCGGGCCCCTAGAACGGAAAAGCCAATAACTCTCAGACCGGGCGTCCGATTAATGCACCATCTGTCACGTTAGGTTTCTTTTGGCGAGGCGGAACTTTGGATACATCAACTCTGAAATTCGTGATAGTTGATGTATTGACTCTCTTGCTCGAGGAGAGGACCCTCCCGGAATCGAGCACACTGTGTGAGGGAGCCCTAGATCTAGTTGTGACTGCATCGACTACTGTACTGGAATCCTCCGTGGGTTCGACAGCGACGACTACCGTACTGGGATCCTCCGTGGGTTTGATGGAAATGACTACTATTCTCGTATCCTATGTGGGTCCGGCAGTTTTTACCTTTGTACTTGTATAATGTGTGGGTCCAGTAGAGCAGTTGGTCTTGTATCCTATGTGGGTCCGACAACTTAGCTGGACTTGTATCCTCTGTGGGTCCGACAACTTAGATGAATCAGCGACTACCTCTTATCATCTCTATTGCTAGACGAAGGATTTATACCTGTGTGAGCTGAGTCTTGATTTCCAATCATTGTCATCGATGTGATTAACTTTCTTTCCTGTGTGGATTGTGTTGTACCTTCCTGTGTGGACTAGGTTGTGTTTTCCTTTGTGGACAGAGTTATACTTGGGTTCGAGAGTTGGAGACGAATTGTAATTGATGACTTAGGTATATGTATGGGCATATACCTAAGTATAAATTGCTGATACTTTGTGTTTGTATTTTTCCTTTTTGGATTATTCTTCACGGATTCAGAGAGACCTTCAGGGGTCTCGGGGTCCCTATTGAGTATCGTATACTCACCCCTGCACGGGCTATGCCTGCACTACGTTGTGTTGGATGTAGAAGACGGACAACACTGATCGTGGTGGAGGCTTGTGGAGCAGGACGGTACCCAGAGGTGGACCACTTGGCAGGACGTACACAAAGCGGAAGACCAGACCCGAGGAGCTGAGGAGACTATCTGTACCAACCCTTCAGGTGGGATTTCCGAAGGACGACTCGGTGTTGCTATTTTACTTTTCTGTTGTACTGTACTTTCAATAGGGTTTGTATACTGGCCTATTTACTTTTCATCAATAACTTTTGTACTCAGTTTTACTTTTTTCTTACCTCACTTGCGTACTCTGTTGTGTTTGTTTACTTTATAAAGCCAATGCCTTCCCTTTATTTTTGGATTTACGCCTTTGGTGCTAGTCGCTAGCCCCTGGACTATGGAAGGCGGGTTTGGGGTAGTCACAGCACGGGCCCTAAGGATGGGTCCTGACAAATTGGTATTAGAGGAAGGTTCTACCACAGAACTCAGTACTCTGATCTTTCCTTTCTGTGAAGAAATAGTGTCAAGAGTATTGAGTGTGGTTTTTAGTCCAGGGAGTCCAGTGTTGGTGCGGCGGCCAATGTATCCATACACCTGGACCCTGACCTCTGATTTCTGACTCAGTGCATGAAAACACTGATTGTGTGTGTGTTTCCTTACAAAAATTTTCTTTGTGATTACTTTGTGTCATCTCACTAGGTATACTGTTTAACCGTGGTGCACCTGTTTCTTTTCGGGATGGCCCCATGAAGGAAGCCAGCCAGTGTTCCTAGTTACGTGCGAGATGGCAGCCCATCGAGTGATGAGGCCTCGGTGCAGGGCCCCATTACAGCGGAGGCACCAGCGGTACCACTACCCGTTGAGCCACCGATGCTACCAGCCCCAGTGGAGGAGAGTTCATGCCGCCTGAGCGCGTTGCACGAGTTTCAGAGACAGAGGTCACCCCAGTTCCGCGAGGAGACGGACCCTCAGGCAGCCGAGGATTGGTTGGAGGCTATCGTCAGGGTCTTCAGATTGGTAGGGACACCAGCAGACCTTATGTTTATCCTTGCCGCGATTCTCTTGCACGCAGCAGGAAGATGGTGGAGCCTGATGCTCCAGGTGCACGACGAGGCATCACTACTTTGGACGGACTTAGAGAGCCTCTTTTACTCGGAGTTTGTTCAGCCACCCTCTGTGTGGTGCACATCCAGGAGTTACTATAGTGGCGACATGGCAGCATGATAGTAGCCCAGTACGTGGCGAGATTTACCGACCTCTCGCACTACTCCACGGACATGGTATGTGACCCATTCTTCCAAGCCCTGACCATTGAGTAGGGACTGAGGAATGAGATCAGAGCTTCGACGATTCCCATCAGTATCCCGATGCAGGAAGGGGTGCTGGAGTGAGCCCTTTTAGTGGAGAGCTTTCTCATCGGGCAGCCACCAGCAGCGAGACCCACCGCAGGACGAAACGGAGCAGAGTCACCTGCAGCCGGCAGTCGATAGATGTTGCAGGGCTCCAAGGAGACCAGGCCGTCAGGTGGGTGACTTCAGGATACAGGTTCGGCTGTGCGGGGCACACAGCATAGAGCTAGTCTTACAAGGAGTAGACAGTGCTATGCATGCGGCGGGTAGGTCCACATGGCTCGTGACTGCCCGACCTTCCATGCAGACAAGCAGTAGACAGTGGAAGGACCTCCTAGGAAAAGGTAGAGGTTCGACTGTGGCGGTCTGCAGGGAGTATGAGGATGGGGCAGAGGAGCTGGCCGAGTAGCGGGTGGTGGACGACGCTTTAAGGCTCTACCACCACCACCCCCCGGAGGTTCACCCCGACCACATGGAGCTGGCGGGTAGAGGCAGGCTCAGCTCCAGGCAGCGAAGGCTTAAGACCATGGTTCCCATGAGATGATTCGAGGTACTATATGTGTCTACTCCCCCCTTGCTGCAGTTCTTATAGAAATAGGTGCGAGTCATTCTTTTATTGCCGCTGCCCTTGTTCGGAGCTCAGAGATTCTGACAGAGCCGTTGGCTCGATCCTTACGGCTAGAGACTCCTACGGGAGTAGAATCGACGATCACACACTGGTTCCTGTAGTGTGAGCTTACTCTGGGAGATGAAAGCTTCAGTTGTAATCTTCTTGTAGCAGCGTCGAGGCCTTACGATGTCATCTTGGGTATGGACTGGTTATCTGCAGTCCATGCTTAGATTGACTGTATTAGGCACAAAGTGTGGTGTGTCCGCATGGATGGGACTAGTTTCACCTTCACCAGTGATAAGGGAACCTTCACAGCACATGATAGACATATGTAGAGGAGAGGGAAGCCGATAACACATCATTTGGCTAGTCTCATCCTCGGAGCAGTTGATGTGTGGAGTCCGAGTTATCCTATTGTGGTGGATCAGTATGTAGATGTTTTCTATGATGACATTCTAGGATTACCTCCTCACATGGGAGGTAGATTTCTAAATAGACATGTACCCCAGGACATCACCGATAACTACTCCAGTATATAGTATGGCTCACGCCAATCTTCGTGAGCTGCGGGTAAAGCTGGAGGACTTGCAGGGGAAAGGTTTCATCTGACCCAGTGTTTCACCCTCGGCTTCTCCGATTTTTTTCACCAAGAAGTCGAATGGGAGCTTGCGACTATGTGTCGACTACCATCAACTAAACCTGGTGACCATGAAGAACAAGTACCCCCTTCCTAGGATTGATGACCTCCTCGATCAGCTCAAGGGAGCATGATGGTTCTCGAAGATAGACCTCAGGTCAGGCTATCACCAGCTCAGAGTTCGAGATGAGGATGTGCAGAAGATGACCTTCAAGTGTCGGTATGGCCATTATGAGTTCTTGCTTATTCCCTTCAGCGAGACCAATGCTCCAGTAGTGTTCATGAGTCTCATGAATAAGATCTTCCAGCATTACCTCGATTGGTTTGTCGTAGTCTTTATTGATGACATTTTGATTTACTCGACTACCGAGGAGGAGCACGCCTACCACTTGCGGGTTGTACTGGATACACTCCGGGAGCAAAAGATTTATGGTAAGCTCTCAAAGTGATAGTTCTGGATTTGAGAGGTTCACTTCTTAGGGCACGTCATCTCAGAGGCGGGAGTTGCAGTGGATCCCAAAAAGATTGAGGTAGTACTTGGTTGGGAACCACCCATGAGCGTGATGGAGGTGCGGAGTTTCCTAGGTCTGGTGGGGAAGTATCAGAGATTTGTGATAGACTTCTTCAGAGTTGTAGCACCGCTTACATCTTTGATGAAGAAGGGGGCACCCTTCATGTGGTCAGACAGATGTCAGTAGAGCTTTCAGGAGCTGAGGTGGAGATTGACCAGTGCACCCATCTTGAGGTTGCCGGAGGAGGGCGTAGGGTATGTAGTTTACTTCGACGCATCAGGGACCAAACTCGGGTGTGTCCTGATGCTGGATAGAGAAGTGATCGCTTATGTTTCATGGAAGTTGAGGCATCACGAGCAGAACTACGTTACCCATGACCTGGAGTTAGCAGCAGTGGTCTTCACCCTGAAGATGTGGTGGCACTATCTGATGGGTGAGCGCTTTATAGCCTACTATGACCACTAGAGTCTCATGTACATTTTCTCGCAGACGTACCTGAACTTGAGACAGTGGCGATGGCTCGAGTTCCTCCAGGATTATGAATTTGAGATTGTCTATACACCAAGGAAGGGGAATGTTGTGGCTGATTATCTCAGTCGGAGATCGAGAATTCCACAACTTGAAGAGGCGACAGAGCAGTTAGCCTCTTTGTAGATATCCTTCGTGGATAGAGATGGGGTAGCCTATCTACATTCCCTCACAGTCACTCCTCCACTACTTCAGCGGGTCAGAGAGGCACAGCGTGGGGACGTTGAGTGTGAGGCATGACGTGCTCAAATATCCTCAAGGCTGGCACCTGATGGATTTTTTGAAGGCGAGGAGCATGTCATCCTCTTCAAGGGACGTACCATGGTACCAGTTGCACTGCAGGAGGAGGTGCTGATGTGTTTCCAAACATCCCATCTAGCGGTACCTCTAGGAGTAGCGAAAATGTATCAGGACCTCAGAAGACAGCACCGGTGGCTGGGTATGAAGAAGGTTTTAGCAAAGTTCGTTTCTCGATGTCTCACTTGTCAGCAAGTGAAGGCGGAGCACCAGTTACTGGAAAGCTTGGTACATCCCTTAGAGGTCCCGGAGTGGAAGTGGGACGGAATATCCATGTATTTAATGATAGATCTTCCACGTAATTCCAGAGGGCACGACTCTATATGGGTGATTGTCGGTCGACTCACCAAGTCGGTCCACTTCCTACCGATCAGGGAGCAGGGATCAGTAGAGAGCCTAGGATGCCTCTACATCCAGGAGATCATACGACTGCATGGTGTTCCATCATCTTTTGTCTCCGATTGAGACTCTCGCTTTAATTCCCGGCTTTGGAAGGGGTTACATGAGGCTTTTGGGATGTAGCTATGCCTGAGCACTACCTTTCACCCTCAGACGGATGGCCAGACGGAGAGGACCATTCAGACACTCAAGGAAATGCTCCGTGCATGTGTCCTTGACTTTGGTCGCAGTTGGGAGGATCACCTAACCTTAGTGGAGTTTGCGTACAACAAAAGCTACCACTCCACCATCGGGGTGTCACCTTACGAGGCACTGTACGACCGACCACGCAGATCACCTCTGTGCTGGACTGACCTGGGGGAGTCAGCACTCATAGAACTAGAGATGGTTCAGGCTATGATGGAGAAGGTTCATATCATCAAGGAGCAGATGAGGACTGCACATAGCAGACAGATGTCCTATGCTGATAGGAGACGGAGGACACTGGAGTTCGAGGACGGTGACCACATTTTCTTATGGGATTCACCTCGGCGTGGATTGTGGAGATTTTTCTGGGGTGACAAGTTATCTCTGCGCTTCATCCGCCGTTTTAGGTCCTCAGTAGAGTAGGTGAGGTGGCTTACCGCCTGTCCCTTCCACCTTAGTTGCACCGGGTGCACGACATCTTCCACGTATCTCAGTTGAGGAGATACGTGCACGAACAGACACATATCATCGACCACGGGGAGCCGGACATCGATAACGGGGTGACATTTGCGGAGGTCCTGGTGGAGATCAAGGATCGACAAGAGCGGGTGCTATGTGGATTGTTTATTCCTCTTTTACGCATTCGTTGGCAGCACGGGAACCTCCAGGAGAGCACATGGGAGCGGGAGACTCAGATGCATGCTCAGTGCCCTCATTTGTTTCCCTAGTTTATGTTGTATCTTTATGGGGAGGTAAATCCCTGAGGTGAGAGTAATGTAAAGACCCTGAAATTTTAAGGAATTTTTTTCTTAAATACTTTGGAATTTTATGAGTCTGTGACTTCTGACGGCGCTTGATTCCAAGGCCCGGTGTGCCCGGAATCAATTTCTGATGTTTAGCTCGGGTATGTTTAGTAAACGAATGAGCGGGATTTTCTATCTTTTGAACTGGTGCTCGGAATTGAAATCTGATTTCACCGATGAACTCGGAGCGCCGGTAACTGCTCAAGGGAAAATTTACCGTAGTTGCATTTTATGTGGGTTTGAATTTATAATTTGGGATTTATTTGAGAAGTAAATAAATTTTTTGTACAATTTTATTTTATATCTAGGGAGGTTAATTCATCCCATGGGTAGTTAAGGGTGGAACCCACAACCACCTAACTACCCAAGGGTGGATGTTAGAGAGGTGGGGCCCACATGATCCCCAACCATTAAATTTCCCTCTAACTCTTTAAAACCCCCTCTTTAATTTTTTTCAAACCCTCCCTATTAATTATTTTCAAACGCGTTTAATTAATGGGAATCTTCTCTCTCCCTTCCCTTAATTAATTGTTAACACATTTATTAAAAGTGGTGATTTGAATTTTGGGAATTTACATTGAATGTGTAATATAATAATAGGGGGAGCCTATTATTTTATTTTTGGAAGAGCTTTCGTTGTGCGAAGGAAGATCAGGAATGCTCTTGAGTTTTTGGAATAACGTCAGCCTCCGACGTAGAACGACGTCACCTTCGACGAAGAACACCGGTTCCTTGAAGAACGATGACGCACCACCCTTTCTATTCTCTGCGACAAGAGAGGAAGCGCCACTTCCTCCTCGGTGCACTCCGACGTTGCCTACGATCCCTTTCCCCGCGACGCTGACGTTCGACATCAATTGTTGAGGTAGGGAAAATTTTGTATATTTTTCTTTTATGAGATTTATACCCTCGTACTTGGCGTTTAAATTGTTGGGTGATGATTTGAACCTCTAACGCGGTGGGTGCGGGTTAACGAACAAGACCGGAGTCACCGCTATTTTTTTTCTTGATCCGTGGGGTGATTGGAAATGACAAAACAGGACTGCAACAGCAGATCGAAGCCTTCACAGTGGAGCTTGGGTCCCAAGACGACTGCAGGCGTAGACGGGAGAAAAAACGGACCACCAGAATGACTCTGGTGGCCCGCGGAGTACCGCGGCGGCGCCCCGGCACACCACCGGAAGAAGCCCGTCGTGGCATCGGTAGCGGCGGCGAGGGAGCAGGATCCCGCGGCCAAGCAGGATCTGGGATGGCCAATGGGTCCACCCTGGCACTGCGTCTGTGGAAAACGGTGGTCGCCCCCCCCCCCCCACTCAGCCAACTGGCAGAGCCCACGCACCCCCCCCCCCCCCGACCGGGCTGAGGCGGCTCATGTGGACCATGCCACAACGGCCAGGCCGACCTATGCCCAGCCATGCCGGGACATGCCCAGCCGAGCCGGACCCGGACCCGGGTCAGGTCGACCCGGTTTGGGCCGACCCAGGGGGGGTAGGGTAGGGTCGGATCGGGCCCAGACCCCCACTTCGGACCATTTTTCAGTCTTTTTCCCATAACTTGAGATACGGACCTCCGGTCGATGCACCGTCAGTTGCGTAGGAATCCTTGGATCGATACGGTCATTTTGGTATATTACACTTGAGGTTTCGAAAAGGTGTGGGTACAGCCGGGTTGGTTCGAACCCAAAACCAACCGGGCCCTTAGAGCGGAAACACTTATAACTTAAGGGCCGGACGTCCGGTTGGTGTGTCGTCAACTGTGTTAAACTCGTTTTGTTGAGACAGTTCTTTTGGAATACTCCACTTGAGGTTTGGACATAGCTGGAGTACGGTTAGGTTGGTTTTAGCTTAAAAACCAACCGGGCTCCTGGAACGGAAAATCCAATAACTCTCAGACCGGGCGTCCGATTGACGCACCGTTTGTCGCATTGGGTTTCTTTTGGCGAGACGGAACTTTGATATACATCAAATATGGACTTCATGATAGTTGATGTATCGACTCTCTTGCTCGAGGAGCTGACCCTCCCAGAATCGAGCATGTTGTGTGCGGGAACCTAGAGCTGGTTGCGACTACATCGACTACTATACTGGAATCCTCTGTGGGTTCGACAGCGACGACTACCGTAGTAGGATCCTCCATGGGTTCGACGGTAAGGACTACTGTTCTTGTATCCTATGTGGGTCCGATAGTATTGACCTCTTTACTTGTATCCTATTTGGGTTCGCCAGAGTAGCTAGTCTTGTATCCTGTGTGGGTCTGACAGCTTAGCTGGACTTGTATCCTGTGTGGGTCCGACAACTTAGATAAGTCAGTGACTACCTCTGATCATCTCTATCACTATACGAAGGATGTATACCTATGTGAGTTGAGTCTTGATTTTCAATCATTATCATCGATGTGATTGACTTGGTTTTCTGTGTGGACTGGGTGGTACCTTCCTGTGTGGACTGGGTTGTGTTTCCCTTTGTGGACAGAGTTGTGCTTGGGCTCGAGAGTTGGAGCCAAATTGTAATTGATGACTTAGATATATGTATGGGCATATACCTAAGTAGATAAGGTTGATACTTCATGTTTGTATTTTTCTTTTGTGGTTTATCCTTCATGAATTCTGAGAGACCTTCGGGGGTCTCGGGGTCCCTACTAAGTATCGTATACTCACCCCTGCAGGGGTTATTCCTGCACTACGTTGTGTTGGATAGAGACTATAGACAACACTGATCAAGGTGGAGTCTTTTGGAGCTAGGAGGTACCCGGAGGTGGACCAATTGGTGGGATGTACACGGAGCGGACGGCCAGACCCGAGGAGCTAAGGAGACTCTCTGTACCCACCCTTCAGGTGGGATTTCCGGAGGACAACTTAGTGTTGTTGTTTTACTTTTCTGTTATACTGTACTTTCAGTAGGGTTTGTATACTGGCCCATTTACTTTTTAGCACTAACTTTTGTAATCATTTTTACATAGTGCGTACTTCACTTGCATACTATGTTGTGTTTGTTTACTTTATAAAGGCAATGTCTTCCCTTTCTTTTGGGATTTACGCCTTTGGTGCTAGTCACCAGCACCTGGCCTATGGAAGGCAGGCTTGGGGTAGTCATGGCACGGACCCCGAGGACGGGTCCTGACAACAATGTATTTGTAGGGGAAGGGGTATCCTTTGATAGATTGTGACTTTTACTTGTTTTTATTTTTTATGCATTTTTTTATTTTACATTTTCAGAGAGTTGAATTAGATTCTATTTCTTAATACATATTTAGAAATTTGTTGAATACCACCTAAAGACCTTTTTACTTGTTATAATTGAGTGAGATGGCTATTGTTTTGTTTAAAGTTAAACTTTTTTTGGCCCTAGTGCATACTTTTAACTACATAAAATTTAATATTCCATGAAAATTGAATTAAAAAAATGAAATCCTCCAAAGTAATATTTATGATTTGGATTCATCTTTTAAATTCATTATTAATGTAATTTAGAAGATAAAATCCTAATTCATAGATAAGACATGTAATGATTGAATTTTATAGTGGATTTTTAAGTATACTAAGATATTATTTATTGATTAGACTCACTCACCCATTAAAAATTTTAGGGTTATAGTAAAATAATAAAATTTGTGGTTAATTATAGTAAGTTTTTGAGTTCTGCGTATATCATCCATTAATAAAAGATTAATGTTTCTTTGAGTAATTTAAATTAAGAAAGATAATGGTTAAATTCCAATAATTAATTCTAAATTTGATCATCCATTTAAAAAATAATCATGATTTATGTCCTTGTTAATTCATTTTATCGTTGTGTTACTATTTTTAACCTATTCTGATTTCATAGAGGAAAGTAAATATTAAAACTACTTCATTGTATGCATTATTTTCTAATCATTTTTTTAAGATTAATTTTCATTATGTTGAGTGTGTTGGAAAAAATTTCTTGTTAATCCATATGCTAACTTCTTCCTCTTTTTAAATTGATATTCTATTAGGCACCACAGTGTCAAGATTTCCATTTCTCCTGATTATTATTTTTTATAGTTAATGGGATTCACTAGTTTGTTCACAATTTTAATGAATATGTGTAAAATTCACATCATATTTTTCTAAAGGTGTCCAATGTTTAATTTTCTTCTTATTTATATAAGATCGAGGAGATGGAAGTTGTTTCAACTCCCCAGAAAGGTGTACATTCTCCTCATAGTGACTTAAATGTTCTAATCATGTTCAATGAAGACATGAAATGGTATTCAATTTAGATAGGTTAATCCAAGAGGGCAGAAAAATATCACTCTCATTGAAGGACATGACAACCAATTCCAATCCCAACTCACTTGTGTGAGCTCTATCCCCTCACAACCAAGGCTGATTATGCGTGAACACTTGATTATATTTTTTTCACCAGAACTACCACACTAAAATAGAACAGGAGGGGAACTGCATACCCAACCAAATGTTTTGATTTTTAAATAAATGATCAAACAGAAAAACATTTTATTTCTGGTTATTTTAGAACCAAAACATAAAGTGAAAACCTATCAAAATTGTTCTATCATGCTATGTATGAATAATCACATACATGATAGATCAACTACCTCTCAAAAATAGTTATTCTTGAATAATCCCATGAATTTTGAATTCATCAAAACCTTTTCCTAGAATATTACTATCTATTTATGTGAATAATAAATATCCCTTTACATGTCCATTATACATTATAACTGTATAGAAAGAGAGAGGGAAAAATCTAGTAGGAATTATCTTCTTTTAAACATGATTCTAATGCATAGATTATATGTGTTGAATTCGAAACCATTAAAAAAATGTTTGGAGGGGGGGTCTGTTCAAGTGAGTTTATGAATGACTTCCATGGATTCATGTCTCATAGTATCCTCATGTACCATGGCTATAATGGATATAGATTTACATAGTTCAACAACAAGATTAGAGGAAGTAAAATATAGAGTCATCCAAATAGATGTCTGGAGAAATTTTAGGTAATAAGGGATTTGTAATACATGAATATATCCTATATATATTGGACATTTTTTAACATATTATATTAAAATATTAGATCCAAGGTTATAGGGAACATAAAAAAACATCCACTTCTTCAAAGAATGGATAGAGAATAAATATTTTAGTTTTATGGTTTATAACTCATGGAATACACCATTGAAAGGTAATATATGAGATATGTTTCATAATAATATGCATAGACTAAAGGCATTCTTATTAGAAAAGTTGAATAACCATCCAACTCTAGTTCTTTACATGGAAGAGAATTTGGTTGACATCTGTTAACTTGATGAAAATTATTTGAGATGAATGGGATGATTATATTTTCCAAATTTTATCTAGTAAAGTATGACTCTTAGAATAAAGATGTATTGTTTAAGAGAAGGAGTATTTTTTTGATCATGAATAAAATGGTTGGAGGATGTTGATCATAACAAAACATATTTCAATGCATGTATAAGGGAAAAACGTTATTTAAGATGGTAAAATTATATATTAAATATGGATCATTTTACTGCGATGTCAATATCATTGGAGTATGTTGGGCTTCCCTCTTCAAAGAGCTCTTAGCAGGTCCCTGTCATGGAGTTATAGGGGAGAAATCATCAGAAGAAGATGATGAATTTTATGATAGTGTCTTAATGATAGTGACATACTATGAAAATGAGTTTTTTAAAAAAATCTTTTAAGAGGATGGGATATTTATAGTTACTAAAAATATAAAGACTAATAAATCACCATGAACTGATAAATTCCCAGGCCCCTGCTATATATTATCATCATATTTAATTAATAAATAAATGATAGAAGGGGTTCAATATTGTTTCATGGTTGGGTCACTTCCATGAGTTACCACATCCACTATTATTTTTCTTATTCCAACAGTAAACCAACATTGTAGAACTAGTGAATTATAACATATAATTTAATGAAATTTATCATAAAAGGTGATTATAATGATAATAAATAAGATATATTCTAAACTCTTACCACTATAAACTCTAGATATATGAAATGTATTTTTCAACAGACAGAGCATATAAGGGAAATTGGTCCAGCTCAACATATGATAATTGATTTTGATAGAAAAATAGTCAGATCCAACTTAATGTTAAAAATTGACAAGGATAAATCATATTATATTTTAAAACCATGATTTATTAAAATATTAAAATTGTCAATAACTATCTAAAAAATCAAAAATGACCTTTATGTTAACTGGGATATACTATAAACATATTATTATGTAAATGTGACCATTATAACCTAACCATGTAATTAGTGGGTATGAATGTGATTAATTTAATTTTTAAATATTTATAATTTTAAAAATAAATAAAAATAAATTGATTAATTCTTATGAAAAAAGACCTCATTTTTTTAGTAAAGTCATTGTATGCATTAAAAATATATCTTCTTCAAAAACGGGGTTTATTGATTTTATAGGTTAATAGTATAATTAATTTTTGAAAATTTTAGAAACTATATTAGATGAAAATGATATCATTTTTTAATTTATCATGTTAAAATTATCTGAGTATTATTTTAATATAATTTTTTGAAAAGTTTTATCTTTTAATGAATAATGAAAATACTGATTTTTTATTGAAATCTATATTTTATTATCAAGTATTTACGAAGTAAGAATCATTTATTTATTAGTGTTAAAATAAAATTATATCATTTTTATTTAAAAAAAATCGAATTTTTGTCTTTGGAATTGACATTATACTTGAATTTGGTACAAAAAAAATTTATACTTCAAGAGGAATTTTTCCCGAAAATCAATATTCATGGGATCGATTTTAAATTAAAATATGAAACTTATATGAATTGAATGTTCAAAATTTGATTCCATAATTATAATCATGATAATTGATACAAGGTATTTTGTTCAACTTAATAGTAACCATAGTAAATTTTTGTTACAATAGTAAAAGTAAAATGGGTTAATGGAGGTTAAAACTAAATTGATAAGGCTTAAAATTCATTCAAAAGCTTTCCATAATTCTAATAGATGTGTATATTTCATCCATATCACCCAAAATTCAAAAAAAAAAATTATTTTTAGTGTGGATTTTTTCTTTATAAAATTATAAGTAAAGGATAAAGTAAAAAATGTCATTCTCTTGCATTTATTATTATTAATATTTTGTGACTAAGATAAAAAAAAATTATGTTATTTTATAAATGGTTAATTGAAATAAGAATTATTTTTTATCATGATAATTTATTTACAATTTTTATTTATTAAAAAATCACCTCAAATGCTTATGCAACACTGATATAGTTCTTTGGTAAGGAGTCAAAAAATCAAGTAAATGATTTTAAAAACTCCAAAAGTATTTTTTTCTTTGGATATTTATGTTAGTTCGGAAAAAGACGGAAGATGATGGCAAGAGGGGGGGTGAATTGCCTTTTAAAAAAGATTAACAAATTAAAATCAAAGTTGAAAATGCAGCGGAAATAAAGAGGCAATCACACAAGAAATTGATAACGGAGTTCGGCCAAAACCCGGCCTACGTCTCCGCTCCCAACTCAACCGTTGAGAGATTCCTACCGCTTGCTTTTCAATGGTTTTAGCAAGAAACCCACTAGGCTTTGAGGTAGCACTAGGACCTATTACAGCTTGCTTTTTGTGGTTTAGCAAGAACCCACTTACTTTTAATGGTTAAGTAAGAACCCACTAGCCTTTTTAACGGGTGAAGGCTAGCTCACCGGTGACACAAGCCTTTTAAAAGGAAAGGCTTGAAGAAACCTCTTCACACCTTAATGGTGATGTGAAACCCAAAAGAAAGGGGGATGAAGAAAGAGTTTGGGGTTTGTAGGCACAAACCCAAATTGAAAGCTCAAAAAGATAAAAACAATAAAACCCATAATTGGAGGAAGTCTTGGGCGCCTTTGATTGATTGGAGATGTTGAAGGCCGCTTCCAAGCTTCTTGAGGTGCTCCTTGGATTGGAAAATGGTTGGAGAACTTGGGGTTCCTTTGAAGTGGCTCGCCGGAGGATTGCCGAATGATGGAAAAAGTGTCTGTTGGCTTCACAATAGTTCCGGTTGGTGTCCGGGGCTTCCATGGCCTTTATTTATAGGCATGGAACCCTTGGGGAGGCTTCGGAGCCGTTGGAGAGGCTAAAAGAGCCGTTGGGAGCCAAGTGGGACAGCCTGGTCAAACTGCAACGGCTAGTTTGACTGGCTCCACCGGCTGGCCGGTACAGTCCCACCGGTTGGCTGGTGCTTGCAAAAAGGAGGAGGGATTCTATCCAGGTGCCACCGGCTGGCCGGTGGTGAGGCCACCGGTTGGCCGGTGGCAAGACAGTAGCTTGCCATTCTGTGCAGGTGCCACCGGCTGGCCGGTGCTGGTGAAGCCACCGGTTGGCCGGTGGACTGAATTTCAGTCCAGTTTTGCTTCTTGCTTTCTTGGCCTAATTCCTTGGCCACCTGAAAGGATTACTATTATCCAAAAACACTTGAAAAAGGATAAGATAAATAATAAGGTGATTGTGATCATGAAAATCAAACAACGAGGGGAACGAGAGGTACAACAATCTCCCCCTATTTTGATGATCACAATCACCAAAACAATTAATGTAAAATACTGAAATTGAAAGGAAATGCTAAGCATGATGAAAAGGATTCTCCCCCAATCAATCAAGAAATTTCTCCCCCTTTGTGATTATCAAAATAGCACGGGGCATAAAACTTGATTGAGGTAAAGGTTTGAAAAACAAGTTGAGATTTGAAAATCAATTGAAATGAAAATTGTAAATACAAATTGAATTGAAAGTTTTGAATGAAAAACCAATTGAGATTTGAAATTTGAAACCAAATGAAATTTTTGAAATTGAGAGTTTTGAATCAAAAATGAATTGAAAATTTTGAATGAAAATTTGAAACCAAGTGTTGAAATTGAAAGATTGAAAAAAAAATTTGAAATTGAAAAGCTTAATCAATCCTAACTCCCCCTAAATAAAACAAAAGATCATCGGGGAGAGGGATTTTGAAAAGAGATGATTTTAGGCCCGGAGAGACCTGCTAGAAGGGATTTTTCAATCCAAACTTGTCTCATAGAGGGTCTTCTCCTATAAAATTCGTCCGAAAAGTGAAAAGATTTGGGTTGACCGTACCGGGCGTTTTTACAATTACATTCATAAATAAGGTGCCCGGGTTTTTTACAATAATTGCAAAATTTATAACTAGAGCTCCCCCTTACAAAAACAGTGGGTGCATGGGAGGAGGAGGCTTGGTTAGTATAGCCAAGTCCATTGGTGGTTCTAGAAACTCGTTGAGAACCTAATAATTTGGTCAAATTTTGTTCACTTTGGGTGAACTTGGCTAAGGATTCTCTAAGGTCCTTGATGGTTGATTCCAAAGAATCAACATTTGGGAAATTTTGGATTTTTAGGGAGAGTTCCTCCTTCTCTTTGAGAAGTTGGTCTTTTTCGGAGGAAAGTTTTTTGAAAGACTTTTTTAAAGCAACAGATTTTGACGATAAAGTATGAAAACCTTTTTCAAGTTGGTCTCTAGCGTATTGGAGATCCTCATAGGATAAATGATTTAAAGAATTTGAATTTGAAGAACAAGAGGAGGAGGAGTCGGAAGATGTTACCTCATGTTTTGCCATTAGGCATTTTGTACCTTGGTCGCTCGAGGAGGAGGAGGAGGATGATGAGGAGGTGTCACTCCATGTCTCCTTGAGGACCTTTTTCTTTCCTTTTTCCTTTTGCGTGGCCCGTTTTTTGTTGAGTGGGCAATCGGGCTTGTAATGGCCCTTTTCGCCGCACCCGTAGCATTTTACCTTGGGCTCGGATCTTGCGGTGGGTTCTTGCTTTCGGTGCTTGCGGGATTTCTTCTTCTTGTGCTTCTTCATAAACTTGTGCGTTTGGCGGGCGAGATTCTCCATTTCTGAGTCGCCGCTTGATGATGAAGAGGATGAAGATGATGATGATGAGGAGGAGCTTACTTCTTTTTGTACCTTGAGGGCGATGTTCTTTGGTGTCTTGATTGGAGTGCCCTCCTTTTGAGCTTGCCTCCTCATTGTGATCTCGTACGTCATTAGGGATCCGATGAGCTCTTCGACCGGCATGTTCTTTACATCCTTAGCTTCTTGGATAGCCGTCACTTTAGGTGCCCATGAGCTCGGAAGGACCCATAGAATCTTCTTGACCATTGCTTCAGCTGAAACATCATCACCAAGGGACTTTCTCCCATTGCAAACATCAGTAAAATGCGTAAACATTTCAGTAATAGATTCAGATGGATGCATGGTAAAAGACTCAAAATCTTGACGATACATGTCCAATCGAGTATCCTTGACTTTGTTGGTCCCCTCATGGGTAACCTCCAAAAGTTTCCAGATTTCATGTGAGGAGGTGCATGTGGACACTCGATTGAATTCATTTCGGTCAAGGCCGCAATGTAGAGCGTTCATGGCTTTTCCATCAAGCTCGAAATTTCTAATATCGGCTTGGGTCCATTTGGATTCGTCGGGGGAAGACAAAGAATAACCTTGCATGACAATTTTGTAAATAGGATATCCTATGCTTCTTAAAAAAGTGGTCATGCGGGTTTTCCAATAATTATAGTCGGTCCCATCAAAAAATGGAGCACGACCCAAAGAAAAGCCTTCGGGGGCGAAAGAGGTTGAAGCCATCACAATGGATCTTGAATTTGAAACCGGTGAAGGTATTACTCAAATTTTGCCTCTGATACCAATTGTTAGGTCGGAAAAAGACGGAAGATGATGGCAAGAGGGGGGGTGAATTACCTTTTAAAAAAGATTAACAAATTAAAATCAAAGTTGAAAATGCAGCAGAAATAAAGAGGTAATCACACAAGAAATTGATAACGGAGTTCGGCCAAATCCCGGCCTACGTCTCCGCTCCCAACTCAACCGTTGAGAGATTCCTACCGCTTGCTTTTCAATGGTTTTAGCAAGAAACCCACTAGGCTTTGAGGTAGCACTAGGACCTATTACAGCTTGCTTTTTGTGGTTTAGCAAGAACCCACTTACTTTTAATGGTTAAGTAAGAACCCACTAGCCTTTTTAACGGGTGAAGGCTAGCTCACCGGTGACACGAGCCTTTTAAAAGGAAAGGCTTGAAGAAACCTCTTCACACCTTAATGGTGATGTGAAACCCAAAAGAAAGGGGGATGAAGAAAGAGTTTGGGGTTTGTAGGCACAAACCCAAATTGAAAGCTCAAAAAGATAAAAACAATAAAACCCGTAATTGGAGGAAATCTTGGGCGCCTTTGATTGATTAGAGATGTTGAAGGCCGCTTCCAAGCTTCTTGAGGTGCTCCTTGGATTGGAAAATGGTTGGAGCACTTGGGGTTCCTTTGAAGTGGCTCGCCGGAGGATTGCCGAATGATGGAAAAAGTGTCCGTTGGCTTCACAATAGTTCCGGTTGGTGTCCGGGGCTTCCTTGGCCTTTATTTATAGGCATGGAACCCTTGGGGAGGCTTCGGAGCTGTTGGAGAGGCTAAAAGAGACGTTGGGAGCCAAGTGGGCCAGCCTGGTCAAACTGCAACGACTAGTTTGACTGGCTCCACCAGCTGGCCGGTACAGTCCCACCGGTTGGCTGGTGCTTGCAAAAAGGAGGAGGGATTCTGTCCAGGTGCCACCGGCTGGCCGGTGGTGAGGCCACCGGTTGGCCGGTGGCAAGACAGTAGCTTGCCATTCTGTGCAGGTGCCACCGGCTGGCCGGTGCTGGTGAAGCCACCGGTTGGCCGGTGGACTGAATTTCAGTCCAGTTTTGCTTCTTGCTTTCTTGGCCTAATTCCTTGGCCGCCTAAAAGGATTCCTATTATCCAAAAACACTTGAAAAAGGATAAGATAAATAATAAGGTGATTGTGATCCTGAAAATCAAACAACGAGGGGAACGAGAGGTACAACAATTTATAGTTTCTCAATAATTTTATATATAAATATTAAATATTAACAATTTTTTAATGGTTTATATTTGAATTAAATTTGTATTTTGTGGGCGTTAATGTCAAATTAAGTGAATAGTTTCAAAAATGACCTTAATGATATTTTATAATAAACAATATTTTATTAAATAATTTTAATTTCCTAAAAATATTATGTTAATCCAATTGAATTCTTATTATTTAAAATATAAACCATGGCCCATTAATTCGTCAATTTTCCTTTTATATTAAATTTCTTGACCCCAAAAGAGTAAAAACATTATCATCATTGTAATCATCAAAGGGGTCAACTGGGGGGTTAATGATAGATATAATGGTGAAAAATAATTTTCACATGTCAAAATATTATATGTTGAGATTATTTCATCAAATCCTTATCTTAATTTCTATTTATATCAATTTTTATCCACATGAACATGAACACTAATTTCTATTAATTTTATAATATTTGTAATTCGAAGAGTTCCCCCTCACTAACAAAAGGAAACATCCTCTCCTATATTCTTCACAAAATTTCATAACTATATCTCATCTAAGACCTAAAAAACACCTTCCTAGAATACATAACCCTACTTTAGAGTTATCATTTTGATATATTATACCAATCATATAGGGATTTTGGTGTAAATAAATAGAGGTTGTTCGAAGAAGAGGTAATCCTTTTAACCGAATGTTTTTGTTCTATTTACTATTATACCTCGATAAAATATTTTTCAAACATTATAAGATAATGAAACAAATATATTAAATATTATTTTATGTTTTTATGTTTATTTCATAACCTATATTCACCTATTTCTCCCATCAAATGGGAAATGAAACCATCGTTCATGTGTATGGAAAACTACCTCCTTGTGAACCGATGTAATTTGTTTTCCATCACAACCGATCATGGATATTTATAATCAAAGATTTAATATATAGATATATAATATTCATGAAATAATTATCATTATTTAATATAATATATTATAAATTTTCTAAACTTTCCATCCTTTGGAAAATGATAACATCATTCATTTGTACGTGTGGATTACCACCTTCATGAAGTGATGTGATTCATTTTTCAAAACCAAATAACATGGATTATATATATAAGTTTACTCTAAAAAATAATATTATATTTATTATTTAAAAATAGTTATTTATATATATAATAATATTACTTTCTTTAAATCATGTTTGTTGAAAAATGGAAATGTTACTCATGCGTATGTACGACCTACCGTCTCTATGATTGTGACGAATATCATTTATCAAAACCATATTTCATAGTCTATTTAAAATTACAATTTATGTATAAAAATGATAATTATTTTATTATTTTTATTATATTTATGATGGAATAAATTACCCTTTGATGTTTTTCAACTTACCAAGTCATTTTGGATATATAAGACCAATATCGTCCAAACATCTCATGTGAACTTAATTGACTAAGAAATTGTATACAACATGGTAATAAATAAACAAAAAATAGGAATTATAAAAATAAAAAAGGGTTTTATGTTTGTCAATAATTAACATGATTTTATTATTTACTAAGATAAAAAAGTCATGTTATATGTCATACTCGAGTTAAGGGACACTTTCTATTAAAAACGTTTTTTTGATTATTTTAATGATTTATTTTTTAAATATCTTTCTTACGTGTACATATTATTAAAATTATTTTTGAGAAGTATTTATATGTAAAAATAATTAATTTTACACATTATTTTTTTGTCACTTATTAATTTTCTTACTAAGGATTTCAAATTGAATCGTTTTAATTTTTTATACAGAATATTCTGAATTTATTTATAAAATGCCCAAAAAATGTTCTATTCTAATGTATACAATGAAAATTGATTTTATTAGAAAAAAACAATAATTTATATATTTATTAGTTTCCAATATTCTTTATTTTTATCCAATAAAACTCTCTTCTCATTGTTCTAGTCGTTTCAGTTATCAAAATTGGGTTTTAAAAGAAAGAGATATTTATGTATCTGAATATGTTTTTCATATGGGTTAAAAAGTATATTTTTATGAGTTTGATGTAGAATATGAATGATTTTACATGTTTTTTACATGATATTTCCCTGGGATATTTTTTTTCATAGTGTGAGACTAGTACAGATCACCAATGAATTATGTAATGATTATTGTTTCCAGATAATTATGTTAGAAGTTGACTATATTTGTTATTACACTTATAAGGGTTATATAAAGATGATATACTAAGGAACCTACATGAATTTGTTTTCTTGATAATGATTTTTCATATAAATAAATTTATTTTAAAGTTAATCTAATGGTCTTTTGTTTTATTTGAAATATTATTCCATTTTGGGTAAACATATTTGTTTTTAATACTTTTTCATGGGTTCTCATGTATTCTATGAAACCCTATTTTTTTATTTTATCTTTTTATTTTATTATAAAGTGTTTAATGAAAAAATGGGTGCTAAATATTATTTCATGTGTAGGTAAATTATTATTTGAGATAAAATTTTATTATGTTAAAGGAATTTTTTTTTGATCTTATGGTTTTCAATTGGACTAATTATCTTCTTACATCCTTTTTATATGTCTGTTACTGGGATTATTGTGTGAATAACAGGTTTTTAAATGCTTTTTCATAGAGTATAAGGGTGATTAATAATAAATAATAAGTCAAGTTGAAAGTCATAAATATTTTTTTTATAGAAAGATAAGGTTTTTGATTTTAAAACTTTTATATTATAGATAAACTAGATACAAAGTGGATGTGTACACTTTGAAATATATTATATTTTTATATTAGTGTTATGATATAATTATCTTAAACTATAAAATGAAAGGATAATCTAAATGATATAAATTTATTTCATTTATAATGATTTAATATATAGATTGAATAACTGCAGGGTTTTTATAGATAGAATGGAATGATACTTCACCTTCAATGTTCTTATGTGATGCATCTTCTCATAATAGTTATATAGAATTATTTTATATTAATTCTTCTCCCCTTTCCTTACAATATCACAAATGGGAAGGGGATTGGTTTTTTAAAATTTTCATAGGTATTCATGAAGGGTACCCACTCTCCCTATGTTTATTAGTCTTGGACCAAGTTGTTCTTAGTATGAATTTATATACTAAAATTTCAAGTGGAATACTTCACCCTTTCAAAGGGAGGTATCGATTTTTAGTAGTAACTATTTTATTTTTCATGGATGACATGAAATTTTTAATCAAATGATGAAGCAACTCAATCAACATGTTCAAAGTAATTTTAATTGAGTATATTAGTCAAGGAGTTAAATACATCAATGTTGGGAAGAGAAGAGTTTATATTCCAAGTAAATTATTTAGAAGGAAAGTCAGATCCATCAAATAAAAGATTTTTACTATTATAAATCAATCACTTATGAATTTTTTCCCATTTATTAAAAAAATGTTTTTCATAAAAGACATTGATGGTTTCATCAACATTATTATAAGAAAAATTATCATCTTGAAGGTTCATTTTCCCTCTATCAGAGGATTGATAACCCTCATTAATAGTGTCCTTTCATCCATCCTAATGTGGGTCTTTTTAGTCATCTGAGACCCTAAGTACTTCCTCAAATTAAATGTTTATATATTAAATAGTTTCGTTTTGGATACTAAATAGGAGGGAAAATATCATTGGGTTAGTTAGTAAAGTCTGGGTAACACCTATTATGGGGTGGAAGAAATCATAATAAATTGATGATACCATATATTTCATGCTATCTAAACTCACATGGGATACTCGATCCAAAAAATAACATCGGGATATATTTATTTTCAATAAATATAGTTCCTCGTTATTTTTTTTATCTTTAATAGGAAAAGTAGGTATCATGTTTATGGAAAATTCCCCACGAATATTTTTCCATCATATAGGAAAACACAAAATGGATCATTGGAAGGGGTTACATTCACTTTGGAAAAGACAACTGTACTGATGATATTATCTTCTTCCCATGAGCCTATTAACTATAACCAGATACAGTCTAATGAGTTTTAATACCTTGTTCATAGATGTTGTTCTAGATTTTAAATAAATAATCATGAACACCACCATTCTACAGGTGGAGGATCTAGGCAAGTGCATCTTCACCCCATCCCATCTATTTTATTTATAAAATATGATTTTTATTGTCAAATTCACATTCATGAAGGTGTGAAGGATTAGTTCAACTGTTTATGGTGAATCCCCAACATAAAAAAGATGAGTTTTCTCCTTTGGAAGATTAAAAATGAATTTATTCCCATGGATACAGAAGTGAGAAATAGTGGTATCAATTTTTTTTTCAAAATTAATGTGTAGAGAATGTTCAATGATTGAATGTGTATTATACCTATTTTATAAAGGTGAGTGGGTTGGATATATATGGTATTTACATGATAGGTTTATAGAGGCTAAAGTTATTTTTATATCCTATAATAATTTCATTTTTACCAAATTTTAGTCCAATTATATTGATCCTCTACACTAATATGATAGTATTATCATTTTCTACACTCTATTATGTTATCAACAAGCTATGAAATGATTCCCGCTATAATGGAACCATACCAATAATAAATCTTATAAGAGGAAAAAAAAATTACTCCAAAATCTATAATTTATCTTCACAATACAATGTAATTTCAAATTATATCAAGAGGTGAAAACACCCATCTACTATGAAAAGTTTTTATTCCTATGGGAAAATAATAGGATACCAGGTGCGTTGGAAAGAAAACCATCGTGAATTAAGATTAAATTAGATAGTTTCTATATATATGAAATCATGAATAGAGTGAATTCATTCAGGATTTCTAGGGATATGTGATTCTTCCCCTCTTGACTTACTTTTGTAATGGTAATTGTCTCATTACTGAAGGTCATGATTTTTTACTAGTGTGTCTCTTTTCTCGGTGAATAAAATTTTATTATTTTTGCTATATGTGGGATTAGTGCTCATGGTTCTATAATTATTAGGGAACCAATATTTCCAATTTATTATTACTTATACTATTAGATCATGTAGAGGAATTATTCAACAAGGAGTATAGATTCTTCATACTTGGCACGAGGGGAAATTATAGGTGAATTTCTTAATGCCTAAGGGAATTTAAGAGGAGGTTCTCATTATCTACTAAAGTGTTAGAAATCTACCTTAGGATTGTAATGATACTATTTTTCATTACACTCTTGGGATTAACAACATCCATCCCCCATTATTTTCCCGTTTTCGATTCTACCATGTTCTATTATTTACATTTCATAAAAAATAACTCAAATTTTTATTCATTTTTTAATATTTTCTATCAATTTTTATACAGAAATGAACATTTGTTTCAATATTGTAATAATATATCTATTTTATATTATTTAATATTTTTTATGAAATATTACTTTTTCTTATTTAAATGAAGTGTTTTTAATATTTAATATTTTATATCTTTTATTAACAACATTTAAAAGGCTTATGGTGATTCTAATTGACATATTATCTTTTACAAACATAGATATTTTTAGGACTCTATATGACTTTGTGGATTTGATTGAATATTCAAAAAATGATTTTCTTTATTTACTAATTGATTTCAGAAAATACTATAAGATTTTTTTTTGAAATGTAATTTTTATTAAGGATTGAAATTGAACTAGAATTTTATTATTTATTGGGGCTAAATTATTTTATAAAATTTTAATTAGATCTTAATTGAATTTTATTGTGGATATTTGAGAAAATATTTTTTTCATAATTTCATAAGTTATTTATTAGATGGAATTAACTAGAGTAAATATTTTCAATGTGTTTTCATTAGATTAATAGAATTTTGTAAATATATTGTGTATGAATAAATAAACCCAATTTTTTTGATTAAATAGTTTAATGTAATGATTGAAATATTCATCAATGAAAGAAATTATTGTTTCAATAAAAGAATAAACTAGTTAAAAAAATTATGTAATCTATATTTTTCAACTGGTGTATAAATTTCTTTAGTCTGTATTGTGTAAGAGTTTTCTAAATTTTCATATAAGAAAAAATAGGGAAAACATGTAAAAAATATATGGATGAGTTAGTGCTAAATTAATAGTAATAAAATATTTACAAATTAGATAAAAAATGTTTTTATAAAAGCATATAAACTCATAACATTGTGTATGAATAATGTAATTTATAACTTATTCATGTATGAGACATTCAATACACCATGGGTTCATTTGATGATGAAGGATTGCATCAAATTGTATCTAATTTTTGACCCATATCTAGTTATTAAGATATAACTAGAATGAGATATGGATATTAGGTTGATCAATATTGTCTTGTGACTGAATTCCATGACTAAGAGAAAGGGAATACTATTAAAAAATAACGTTAGGTATAGTGACTACCATCCAAGGAAGACAAGTGAATTAAACTATAATTTGGCATAATAAGGATTCCATGGTTTGATAAATCATGAGAGTGATGAATAGTAACATTAAACTTAAAAGGTGATGTTTGATTTATGGAAATTTATTGAAAACCAAGATTTTGAAGGGTGAGTCAATGATTTATTTTATTTAATTAGAGAATGAATATGTTTTCGGAGATTTATTAGGGCTAATAAATGGAATTGGATGTTTAGGTATATAGATAAATATTGAAGTAGAGGAAGAACTGAGGTTTAGTGATTATAAAGAGGTCATATTCTTAGTCTAATTATTGGACATCTACTACATGTAATATTTAGATTATGTTGCTTGAAAAAATCACCTATTGAAAGTTTGGGGATTAGGTGTTACCAATGATGCTAATTTGATGATAGTAGTAAGATTGAAGCTTCAATTAGTGTATTTTATATTGATCAACTAAGTTATTTTTTTGGGAAGGATTGATTTTTTATGATTATTGGTATTGGTAAATTTGATTACTTATTCTTTTGGCCACTAGTATGAAGTATGGTGTTGTTTAGATGCTCTGGGAATTTTCAGTATGATTTTAAGAGAATAATTTTATAGTGGTAAAATTTTAGTTGAATTTATTATTTGAAATCGAAAAATATAGGATAAGGGGTGCATAGGATCTTAAAGCATGGCTCACCAATTTAAAGAAACATAGGCCAATATAGGTGATGGACTCTTTTTCATAAATCATTTCTACTCAGTTAAGTATAGTAAAAATAGTTGTTTTGTTAAAGTTTAATGATTTTAAAACATTAATATAATTTCATAGGTATAATTTAGTCATAAATGGAATATAGTTGAATATTCTTCATAATTTGGTGATTTGGATGGGAATAAAAGGCTTATGACCATTTTCCATGGTGCATGCTACAGCTAAGCCATCTAAGTCAAGGACTCCAACCCTGAAGGCCAAATAGAACTTGGAGTATCAATACAGTGACTCCCACATGGTTGCCACATGGTTTGGAAGACTGTGTTGGGTTTTTAGGATTGGATGGAGGCCTACATCATGGTATCCACATGGTTGAGCAGACCAACCCAATTAACTATGTTCTGCCTCCCTTGTGGGTAGCACCAAATTTACTATTTGTTCACGGTTTACCTAATCGTGTGCTGAAACCATGCGAGAGTTAGTAGGCCCCATGAACATTATATCTATCCCTCCTACCCATCCTTGGACCATGGATATGGACCCCTAACCACCTTGGTACAGTGGGGACGGCCAATTAATGAGAAAAAACTCTTTTTTAGGGGGAGGATCATCTGAAGGAGCATGATCTTGGTTGGAAGGAGCTTGAAACTCATTCTAGGTAGTTTTTTAAAATATTTCTAGTGATTGTTTTATCGTTCTTATTTCATATATCAGCTATAATGAATACATATGGTATCAAGATATTTTCAATCATTATTTATTCAATGTGTGGGTAAATATCTTATGTGTTTGGGAAATGGTTAATTATATTTGTTGTGAATCAATTTTCTTGTTATGTCTATGTTGTTTCATCTTAATATCATAAATTAATTTGAAACCTCTCTCAAAATTTTGCTCGAAACCCCATGTCAGACCAAGAATGGAGTTTCCATGGAACTTCAAGGATGTTATGAAAAAGTAATCCCATAACCATTTAGTGCACTTGTCGTCTCAAAAGGGATTTCTATCAATAAACTTAATAGAAGTTGATTCCCAGACTAATAATTTAATATTTACTAATTTAATTAGGATATACTGGATCAGAGGGTTTCCATTACCTTTGGAACCTAGAGATGCGGATTATTATGAGAAACATGACATAATAAGCAAATTGATTTTTTGATGCCCTTAAATCCGATAGCCCCGATGGATTTTTCCTATTTATCAGTAAAACTATTTATATGCATTTTTTGATATTTAAGATAAAACATCAAGGATGTTGAATGATAGAATTCTCAATCATTAGAACATACCTTTAAAAACTCAAACATAGACTCTAAAATTCATCAATCTTCATTTAATTAATAAAAAATCCAAGAGACATAACTCATTAACTCTCTACTTCTAAATCAATCCCATACTTCCTCAATACTACCATAAAGAGTGGGGAATTCAATTTGGGCCACCGAAAGTAACACGTCAGCTGGAACGAAACCAAATAATGGTGTTATTTCTGGGGATAAATGTAACTGCGTTTTGTTGAATTGAGTTTGTATCAATTTGGTGAAAATAATAATGATAAATTCATAAAAATTATATTTTTAACCTCATTTTGGTTTTTATTATTTTAGTTTTTCCATTTTACCCATGGTTTTTTATTTGGTGTTCTGAATAATAACACCCAGAGATTTTATGAGAAATATTATTTTTAATTACTTTGATGTCTTGTGTTGTATGCTACACCAAGATTATCTTGCGCTGTACGCAACACCGTATTATCTTACAGTATACACAAACACAATTCTAGGCTTTTGTTTCACACTAAAGCAACCTTCCTCGATAGCATGTGTTGTACGCAATACCGAGTTTCACTAAACAAGATATTATTATAATATTATTATGAACTAGCCATTATGAATAGTAATACCCACTTTTTGAAATTTTATAAATTCTATCTTTCAAAATGGACTTCATTTTTGGATTCGGAATATCGAAATTAGCCTAGGGTGAATTTTTGGTATTTTTCTGAAAACATTCAATTTTTGATGAATAGTGAAAACACTAGGTTACTATTTAAAAACCGACTTTTTATTTAAATAATAATTTATTTTATTTAAAATTATTTTAGGTCAAAATAGATACATAATACCTATATTAGTTCAATTTAATCCTTTGGAGTAATTTTAAAATAATATAGATACATAAAAAATTTATTGAACTTTTTAACGTCTTTTACCCACCTCCTTGGAGCATTTGCAATTGTACATAAAACATAATTTTACTACTTCTGTGAGTTGAATTTCCAAAATCTGAGACACATGGTTAATATCAATGAGTAAAATGTGGTTCAATAAGATAAAAATAATTTTTGGCGAATAGTAACTTTTTACTTTTATTTACCACGGATAAAAGTAAATAGGGTAATTAAGGGTAAAAATGATATTATTATTACCCTAAAAAATGTCATAACTCTATTTTATAAGTTTAATTCGACCAAAAACAACCTTAGGAATAAACTTTTTCCCTTTAGGTTCACTTGGATTAGATTCGGACACTTATTATTATTTTATTTAAAGAAGAGTTAAAAGAGTTAAAATCAAAGTTTAATAACTAAACAATTTTTAATATAGGGTTATACATAATATAAATTCAACTATAAATATTAATTAAAAAGATAAATAAATTTCATAAATAATGTTATTTTATTTATAATTTTTAGACATTAAATAATTTAATTTATTTATGACACAATGTAGATGTTGTAATTACCTTATTAATGAAATATTAACATAATTGATGTTATAAATACCCAAATAAATGTAATTTGAGACTTTTTATGAATTAAAATAATTTTATAGTTTAATATGAAATGTAAGTATTGATTTAAGTAACTTTTTTAGAACTAATAATTCTTTTATGATTTTAAAAAAAATCAATTACCAAATAGTGTCAAAATTGACATAAAATAGTTTTTAAAACAAATATTATATTATTAATTGTTATTATATTCATAAAAATCTAAGGCTTGGAAAAATGACTTAGATAAGGTTATATATATTAATAATGAACCACTTGGGTTTCTTTTGGCTTATTATAGTAAGTTTATTAACCATATAGTGTAGGAAAACAAGAAGACATGGTAAAGGTTAAATTATTTAACTTAGAGTTAAATCTAAATGAAAAGGTTAAAATAGTAACCTAAACATGTCTAAAACCTATTGGTTGAGAGGATTTATACCCATACCCAGTTTATCTTCGAAATAACTCACTTTTGAGCCATTATAAACCGAATATGACTTTATTATAAAATAATATTTTATGTTTTTCCTAAAGTGCCCCTCTCCTCCCTTATAAAAGGGCACCTCCTCCCTCTTCTCTTTACACTATTTTTAACCTTCAAGCTCGGAAAAAACCTACCCATTTATCTTCTGAACTTCCCTAGTAACATTCTGGTGGTTTTGGTCTCCTCAAAATACCAACTCTAGTGCCTTAAGAGGAATCTTAAAAGAGGTACGTCAAAGAAGAGGTAATCTCTTCTACCGATTCTTTCAAGTTTCTTTCTTCTTCAACTTCCTCTTATTTAGTTGTTTCATTGTAAAGTAATACAATAAGTATCACTAAAATACTGATATGATATTATAAAAAAACAACCCCATTTTACCTTCTATCCATCCTATGGAAAACGAAATCACCACGTGTGCATACGTACGGAATACCGTCTCCACGTCATGGTGTACTTTGTTATTCAAACATTTCATCATTTGGATGGATATAATAATGAGTATAAATGATATAAATAATAAATATAACATCATTATGATTCTGTATATATGATATATCATCCAATTATATACGATTTAAATAACAAAAGAATGATATCATTGCTCGTACGTACGTACGGACTACCGTCTCCACAACGCGATGAGATTCATTCTCCATGTTAACCATTCAAGAATGATTATAAAATATATATAATGAATAATTATGAAATATATGACATAATAATGATACTGTATTTATGTATATATATATATTTTTTTCATCTACTTACTTCCATTAAATTCAATATAGAAATGAAAACAGCGTTCATGCGTACGTACAACCTACTGTCTCCCTAAACGGTGTATTTCATTTCATGTATATATCTATTATATATATATATATATATAATGAATATATATGATATATAAATCATGCATTAGATTATAGAAGTAATTAAATCATAATATAAGAAATAATTTAACGAACAACAAGTCCAAACACGAACAATAAATGAAACGATTTTACCCAAAACGTTGCTTTAACATGGAATTGGAGAAAGAAAGAGTAATATAAAGTCATAAGTGAATAATATATGATATAATAAATATTATTATGATTCTATTACAAGTTAATAATATGTTTAAATCCAATATACTGGAGTTTCGGACACATATGGAAGAAATTGGACCTACGATAATGGATAATTATTCCAATCTCATTTTTATCTGAGATTGTTTATTCGTAAGTATTTACTGCGGTTATATTTATCATCCCTGCCCATGTTTACGGTCCTACCATGGTTTTGTTATACATAATGAATGTATTTTTATGTAATGGTATTTCAAAATAGTATCATGGAATCTCATTTATGGTATCGTGGAATTTTGGAATATCTATGTATTGGTTTTCAATAATTATATTGTATCAGTACCCATAAAAAGTGATTGAAATGTTTTTGGAAAGATTATGACATTCACATAATGAAGGGATAAAGAAAAAATGAAATGATCTCATGACTGATATAAAGACAAAGTTATATCCTGGATTGATTATATAGAAATTTTGGGATTTTGGTATGTGGAAAGGGTTAACTTTTGGCAGCATTCATGTTTTCCCTAAGGTTCAATGGGTATTCATTTTTCAAGAGAATACATGATTAAGGTATTCAGAATTTACTAGGAAATATTTATCATCCACATCTATGTTTCCTCAATATGTAATATTATTTCTATCCTCCTACAATTTTTTAAATCCAATTATACCTATTGGTGAATTTTAGTAAAAGATATGAAAGGAATTTTTTTTCGTTTTCAGTTCAAGATACTTTTTGACTTTTCTGGAAAAAGTACGAAAAAATGTTATTTTTAACTTATACAGCATGAATGGATTTTTACGGTTTTATAACACCTAATTTTCATGAAGCTTCCTCTACAAGTTTTCATGATTATTTTCAACAAAATACTTTTCTTTTAAAATTGAATGGAATTTTGTGAAAAGAAAATGATTTTGAAGAAGAAAGGATATTTTCCTCAAGAAGTCATTTCAAGTGTTTTGTCAAAACTATTTTCCATCTAAGATGACATTATTTAGTATGATTATGTTTCAAGTATAATGTCTCTATGATTTACATGGTTTCACTTCTCTTATGAAGAAATGATATCCATTTGTTTTATATGGATTATGTTATGATGGGATGATGTGTCCACTAATATGGTCTTGGCAGCAATGCCTTGGCTACTATGGAAATCATATAATGTGCTTAATGGTTTCCACAATTACATGTTTTATTCCCATGCTATTTTATAATGTTTTAAGTTCCTTTATGATCTATGCCTTACGTACTTCCAAGATTTATTTCACAACTCAAGATTTTGATGTTTAAACTTTATGTTCATGTTTTGAAGTTAAAATGTATAGGGTTTGTTTTATTTTATCCATGCTTACCCTTACTGAGATTTTTTTCTCACCCTTTATATTTTTTCTTTTCCCCAGGATATAAAGGAAGGTTTTAGGTAAGAAAAAAGGGGAAGATCTTTATGGGAGATGTTGAAGATCTTTCACAAAGATTAGAAGATTATGTTCCAAGTTTCCAAAGACACTAAACTATTATGGTCCATTGGTGTCTGTTTTTGTTATGTATTCAATATTATGAAAAATTAATGTAATGTCTATGTACGTCATGCTTTGGGTCTCTACAGTTGGTATCAGAGGAAAGGTTTAGTTAACCTTTAGAAACTAGGATTCAAAAACTTTAGTGAGATCCCTAGAGATATTTATAAGGTATGTCTAGGTATGTCCCTAAGGTTAAGTATAAGTATAGGTTATAGTCCTAGAATTATGGTAACGATATTAGAATTAAACCTAAGATGTTAGATATTGAAGTTACTCCCCCTTGATTATGATTTTTTCCTCTCACACTATTCTTTTTGGGTTTTAGATAATGGCTGGAACCCGAAGGAACCGTGTTGATCAATGTAATGGAAAAAACAAAGATTTTCCTCCTGAACAAACCAATGTTATGGGAGATGGGGTGAAAAATCTTATTGCTATACTTACACAAGCTATGAATCATTCTGTACATCCAAATGATTAGAGAAGGGAACAATATTCTATTGAGTCCTTCATGAGGAAACATCCACCTTATTTCAGTGGGTCTTCTAATCCACTTTTTATGAACATTGGATCCGTACCAATGAAAAGATATTTTCCATACTTTACTGTTCAGAACATGAAAAAGTCATTCTAGCTGTTTACCGCTTAGAAGGTGATGCAGACCAGTGGTGGACCCTAATTAAGAATACAAGGCCCCAAGATGAAATTGAATCCGTGGAATGGGATGAGTTCAAGAACTTTTTTTTCAATAATTCCTTCCCTCATATTATTTGAAAAAGGATAAAAAAGGATTTACTTGAGCTTAATCAAAATGATGATGAATCTATTGGTATATACGAAGAAAATTTTACAAGGCTTTCAAGGTATGAATCTGGCTTTATCATCCAACCTGAAAGTAAAGTTGATCGATTCTTCGGTGGATTAAAACCAAGTCTTCGAAGGGAATTAGATATAAGATACTTCTGGAGCTATGAAGAAATTGTACATTGAGCTATCATGGTAGAAATGGAAGTTGGTGTTACATATCCATCTCGTGGGTTTGACAAGAAAAGAAAGATGGAGTTCAAGGAAAAATCTCAGAACAATGGTGAAAAGACGATGAATGCTTCTTTATGCTCAAAGTGTGGAAAGAAGAATGTTGGAGATTTTATAAAAGGTACTAGAAAATGTTTCAAGTGTGGAAAAGAAGGTCATCAAGCAGCTGAGTGCAGAAGTAATGGGAAAAAGGTTTATAATGACGTGAATAGAGAAAATACTATAGAGAATGCTCCACCAACACTTCAATGCTTCAAGTGAAAGGAAATGGGGCATTATGCTAATCAATGACCTAATACAAGGGTTAAGGATGATCAAAATCAACAACCTCTTAAGGAAAAGGACAAAGGGAAGTCACATGCGATCACTATTTGTGATGTTGAGTATGACAATGATGTGGTGGAATGATTAAGTGTTTATGTAATGGGATTTTAAAATAGTGTTGTGGAATCTCATTTATAGTATCATGGTATTTTGGAATATCTATGTATTGGTTTACTGTTGTTTTCAATAATTATATGGTATTGGTAACCATGAAAAGTGATTGAAATATTTTTTGGAAATAAGATGATATGTGCATAATAAAGGGATAAAGAGAAAATGAAATGAGCTCATGACTGAATAAGGACAAAGTTATATCATGGTTTGAGTATATTGAAATTTTGGGATTTTGGTATGTGGAAAGAGTTAACTTTTGACAGCATTTATTTTTTCACTAAGGTTCAATGGATATTCATTTTTCAAGAGAATAAATGATTAAGGTATTCACATGTTTGTAATGTGACCAACAAGATATATCGTATGATATATGGGTGATAAATGATGGTATTCACATGCTCGGTAGATGAAATTTCTAGTAATTGTTTTCTTTATAGTATGAGCTTGGATAGAAGTATTTTAGATAAGCCTAAAGATTGGAATGGATTATATTGGACATAAGTTAGTATTATTTAAGGATAGAACTTTTTTCGATATTATTGATGGGATGTTATAATAATGTAGTTTTAGAAAAAGGACAACCTGCAGGATGGGCGAAAACCTGTCATGTCGGACAAGGTTGTGGGAATCGAACCCACAACCGAAGTACGAAAAACCTTTATCGCCTACCTATGGCCTACAGGAAGTCCTTGGTTAATATAAATTAGTTTAAATTTATTATGTGGCATGATATACGAAGTATACGTCCATTTTAGGAACCATATACGATTAATCTCACCATATATGTACTTATGTATATTTAATAACATTTTCTAACCTTTTATTTGAGATAGATAGAATGACCCACTATTCTATCACATGATCTGCTAACGCTTCACGAATGACAAATTCAACCTTATTTCTTTAAGAGATGAAGTGGAAATTAATCAAGGCACGAACAACGGTGAGATTGTACCAAAATCAAGTAAGTATTTCTTTTAATTCAAAAATTATTCAACTTTAGGGAAATGATCTTGAAAACCAAAAATGTTGTCCTAGTGTCCTCATAGCCGATAAATCAGATGGTAACTTAGATCATCACAAATTTATGGCTTTAGGATTGATGGTTTTTTCATATCCATGTTCTCTACCACTCTCCATCAGAACTTGATGGTTAGATTTCTCTTTCATATCGATATTTTCACCTATGTTATCCTATGTGGAAATCTAGTTATGAGTTAATTTGGGTAACCGTTACGTTTCGTAATTTAGTTTTTCAAATTAATTTTTGGTATTCCTTTTTACGATGTGGGTTTCTATGAATGAAACTTACAAGTATTAAACAATTTATAACCCCTGTCACGAACCAACCCGAGTCGACCCTGAACCGGTCACCCGAGCCGGCCCGCGACATGGCCCGAGGGGCGTTCCCCATCCCCATGGGCTGGAAACTAGTGCCGGGCATCAAAATTAAACAGGTGGGAACGATTTGGCCCAAAATATAATAAACTAAGCAGCATAAATAAATAGAACAAATGTAAATAAGGGAAAAGGAACCAACAACGCAACTAACCTGACCACGACCAAAGCTCCACGTGACCTCGTGGGTCACTCTCCAATAACACAAACGACGTCGCTCAAGGCGAACAACTGAAGCTGGAACCTGCAACAGAACTAAAAACAAGAAAAACACTATAGGCGTGAGTATTAAAACTCAGTAGGTAGGCCCGACTAATTCTATCCCAAAGCACGTACCAATAAATAAAGAGTTTATCAATTCCAGGTTTTCACTAAATTATATAAAATAGGTTTTCCACACCCTTTCATTTCTAAAACAAGTAACAGTCCATTGCCCTTTTTAATTTAGAACAAGTTTAATGTTGAAAGAACAGGTGCATTGCATTTTCAAAACATTTTATGAGCAATTTAGAAATCCAAACTTTAGTTGTTAGTAAAAATAAGAATCACACACAACACACACTAAGGGCAATGGTAAAGTGGCACACAAGGGTCAGCAACCGAACTCGACCTCTCAATCGTCCGCCACACACAACTAAACACTAAAAGAAACATGGGTCGAACCTAGGAGATCGTGAACAATCCAGAACGTACTATACATGTGACTCATCTTGGAGGCATGCCATAACTCGATGACGTCATAACGCCCTAATGCCCGGCATAGCCCTACATGGCCTAACCGAGGGGACCAATCCCCATAGCAGCAATAACTCAGTATTCCCCTGCTATGGGGCCACTAGCCAGTGCGTGGTCTAAACTAGTGCAGCAATCATTCTCAGAAAATTCACTCAATATGCCAGGTTCCCATGTCATCACAAGCAATAAAAAGGGGGTGCGTCTAAAATGTAAATAAATCAGTCACGATACACAAACGTCATATACAGCTCACGCAAACAATGCACACCAAAGATCACCCCCGAGTAGGATTTCCAAGATAATTCATTTCATTAAAGTTCCAAACGGGCCTTCACCAATTTTAAAGTAAAACCTTTTTTCTCAAAAAAACTCAAAACAATTGTTCAGAAGAAATTATTTATCTTTAAAACTAGAAGCACATTTGAAGTTCCGTGAATTATGTTTAAAGGCCAAACTGGCATTCTTTCAAAACTGGGTGTCCGCCCGTCAAGAAAATGTCACAAGTGTTCGGTATAAAATAAACAGCTCCTTTCGCACTAAATAATAATTTAAAGTTTTATTATCTAATATTATTTCTAATTCAATAAAAATTAATAAAACAACAAGAAATTAATAAATTCTAAATCTAAGGGTAAGTGCAATGGGGGACCTACCTCGGCTCGCTGTCCAAACACAACGGCGCAATGCGCCTCGCAAGGGCGCGCAAGCGTGCGTGCCAGATGACGATCGAATGAGTGTGGAAAAACCTTGCCAACACGCTGCAACCACAAAGATAACCGAAATACGTAAACACCGACTTAAAACAATCCAAATGAACAAACAACGCAAAAATAACCAGCTAGACACGTTTGAAAAAATATCCCATCCAAAGAACGTATCAAAACAGAACCAAACTCTATATTTGAATCTAATCGCGACCTTTAGACACACTAACCACTTTTCAAATATCATACACACCACATTATTTAAGCAATAAACCATTTAAATAACTTATAAAACATTCGCGGATGGTGAAACCAAGGTTCACATCAAATCATACTCAGTTTCACATAAGAAAGCACTTTAAAATAAAACACACAACATTTTCACACCAAAACACGACTCAACACCTAACAACCAACCCATAAAACATTTTATAAAACAACGCACCCATTTTCACACACAAAACATCACCGTTTTTTACAGAAAATCACTTTTCAGTTTACACACACCAAAACCTGCTAAAAAAAATGTCTTTTATGACTCTCTGCACATTGACGCTAAACCAAAACACTACTATAATGTTTGTGAAATGCAAATAAACAATTATGCACGGTTGTTCGTAGAAAGCACGCACATACCATAAATACATATTAATTTCAATTAAAAACTTTATCTGCATCAAACAAAATAATTAATATAATCACTAAACTAATTTAAGGTGAAAATTGATTCATAAACAATCACTAAACACATAAACATGCTACTTAGCAAAACAAATACATATTAAATATCAAGCAATACCAGATTCACACCACGCAACTAATAAATAACATGCTAAAATAATTAAATTCACAAATTAATTCTCTAAACAAATGTTATACACGGAAACACCTACCTTCGATGTCGAAACACCATAAACGCAGTGCGCAAACTCTGCCGCACTTCAAACGCACTGCAAGGGGCCTAAGACAAACCACGGAAAAATAAAATAACCAAGAAATAACCTTATATCAAAGGAAGGAGGGGAAAAGAATACCAAAGAGGGGGCTGCCGGATATGAGAAACCGGATAGGGATCGTGCGCGCCGGTGGAAAAAAAGATGGGATCGCGGGTCGTGGGTGGTAGGAGGTTGGAGCACAAGCCGGACAAGGGTTAGGCACTGGACAAGGGGGTGCGCTGCAGGAACAAGGGGAGGTGGTCGGTGCTGTGGCCAGTGCAGGGAGGTCGCTCGGATGTCGGTGAGGCCGACGGGAGGACACTGGTAAGAAGTAGGTGTGATGGCCGTTGTAGGCAGGGGAATCAACGGGAGGCTTGTGGATGCGGCCGAGGGCAGCGGGGTGCAAGGCTGAGGGCGAGCAGGGGCACAGGAGCCGGCTGGGGGTGGTCGCGGTTGGCGTTCGGTGAGGCTGAGGGAGCTTCGGCAAAGGGGGGGGGGGGTAAACAGGGGGGCCAGGAGCGGAGGAGAGGACCGGGTGGAAGGGGGTCGGTGTGCGCGGATTGGGATCCGGAGGCAGCCTGGGTGTGCGGGATCAGCTACAAGCAAGGGGGGGCCAAGCGAGGCGACGACCTAGTGCTGGGGAGCGCTGCAGCGACGAGGGAGGGCCGGCGGTGCTAGGGCAAGGGAAGGGGGAGACTACAGGGAAGATAGGGGGGGTGCGGCCGCGACCAGAAAGGGGAAAAAAAGGGCTCACGCTGCGGAAAAAAAAGGGGTGGGGTGTCTTGGTCGGGTATTAGGGTTTCTAGAGTTTTCTTGTTTTTTTTTCTTATGATAATATTATTATTACAATATTAATAATAATAATAAACACAATATTAATTATAATACAATAATAACATTAACAATCTTTATAATAATAATGGCAATGAAGTAATAATAATAATAGTGTACCAGAATAATAATAATAATAAAATTAAAATTAATAAAAATAACCATTTAATAATAACGTGAGATAAACTAAATTAAAATAATAAAACAAAGTTATAAAAAAAACACTTGCCCGACACCCGGGCTAACTGCGCGGCAACCGCCAAGCACGCAGTGGCCGCGCACGGGTCCAAAACCCAAAAAAAGCATCAGACGTCAAATATTTTAATCGGGGCGCAGCCCGTACAGCAGCGTGGACACTCAGAAACAAGAAATAATAAAAAATAAAATAAATAGAAATGACGGTTGTGACAATCCTCCCCACCACAGACACTTTCTTCCCCCAGAAAGTCACACAGTCAAACGATAAACCAAACCAAAATTCATGCCCAAATAAAATCAAGAGAGACCACAACATAAAAGAATAGGAGAACACGAGAGGGTTCTCCCCACCACAAGAACTCAACTAGTGTGAAAATTTAACACTCGACCATACCACCTCGGGAAGGGGGGGGGGGGCGACGCGGGAACTCCCAAACTAACCTTTATAGCACGAGCAAAACAACACCTCTGCTAAAACTTGGAACTCTAGACATAGACCAAAATCCTGAACACAAGAAAGAAACCTCTGAGATAAACTTAACCCATGAAGTAAACTCAAGCATTACCGCAAACCTGTACCCCTCCACAACCATTTATATATCCAAACGAACACCGCTAAACCAAGATTAACCCACGCAAGGTCCAAACATACTTTTAAGAAAAGGAAAACGCATGACCCAGAACACCATAATCTGACAAACAAGATTGTTTGGATTACAAATGAACGCGTTCATCCCCAACCTTACAACGACACAATGAACCTACAATAACGCCAACACTTTAACAGTGGAAAGACGAGAACCAAAGGGCTTTAAATGTTCTGTTGCTAACACGGATCACGAAACCCGAACTGAGGCATCACACCCCCGACGACTCCTGACTGAGCGCGAGCTTCACCCCAAGACCTTTGGCTGGGGCTCTGATGGCTGAAGCATCTCCTGCCTCACAGTCAGGCACCATAAATCTTCAGTCGCAGCGTCATTTTCAAGCGACGCATCCCACAAACTTCTCTAGATGACCTAGACACCTGCAAATGATGGCACGTCCTCAAAGGGGTGTGACATGACGGCTTGTATGCCCCAAACGTCCATACTGACGGTACACCATTAGACGGTCCGACGAACTGGAAGTTAGAGCCACTGCAAAGAACTCTTTAGAAACAAATTTACCTATCACGCTCTGCTCGTCAGATAGGATACCTTCACGAGCAACTGGATACGGTGGATTGTCATCTGTTTACGCTCCGGAGACCAACTCAGCTAAGAACACCTCATGCACCCACTTCTCAAAAGTGATGCTCCCAAAAAGGGAGGACTCACTCATTGATCTCTAGACGAAGACCCCTGATGAAGGGAGAAGCCTTCATCCAGTCCTGCGACACTACCCCTGGAAAAAGAGACACAAGATCCTTGAAATGGTCAACATACACTCTCACCATCTGCTGGCCATGTTGAACACACATGAGATCTTCCATTTTCTTCGTCTTCATCTCCACAAGTTTAAACCATCGAACGAAGATGACTTTATAGAAATACCACATCATCCCAAATTGCAGCAATTGCGAGGCGAACAACTCCTACTCGTCCTGAGCTGGACCTTCAAACAGACCCAAAACAACATGTACTCTAACAGATTCAGGAGTTCTCAATACCCTGAAGACGCGCTCGACTTCTTCAATCCACTGCACTGTCTCTAACAGACTCCAATCACCACGAAGTACGGACGACGTCCAAGAAGGACCAAAAACTGGGCATGACTCATCAAAACTCTAGGGACCTTCCTGGGCGGCATTTTTGAAAAACATATATAACACCGAGACGAAACTGATATCAATCGAAGCAACGTCAATAAAGCACCCTCGTCCAAAAACAACAAGCTCAAAACCAAACAAAAACAAACACAACCCCAAAAATGCTTTTCACTTTATATTTCAAAACCACCTTCTTTCAAGGCTACTTTCCAAATACCAACTCCACTTTTTAAACCAAAATCACTTTCCAAAAACCATTTTCCTCTTTAAAAGCCAATTTAGAAAAACATGGTCAAGCCTTTAATTTCAAATAAACACCCAGGTAATCTCATGACCTGTTGCACATGTCATTATCCACATTCCATTCATACACGCACCAGCACAAAATTGTATGCATTCTCTCACATGTCCAAACGTTCATAAGGAGTACCTGAGGTTTCACCCCAAACCGATCTCGACCAATTTCAAAGCAAACATCAGTTTTCCAAACCAAATGCTTTTAGTTTTTAAAACCCATTTCATAAATTTAATGTCCTTTAAAAGAAACCAGTCTCATTTTCAAAAACACTTTTTCACTTACAAAAAAGCATTTACACTAACCAAAACGAAAACGACACTCAACTCGCATCAAACCATAAGGGTGAGGGACCAGCGATCACACTTAACATGGCGACATGATAGTGGGTCATGCCCCAAGTAAGCATCAACCACTAGGAGGAATTCAAACCGTGTACCCAGACTCCACATGGGTCACTACTCCATGTGAGATCACGATGTAACATCAATTTACCTCCGTTGTCATCCCTCAATCCAAAACAAGCCAGAATGAAACAAAGACTCAATTCCCGAACTATCCCTGGCGACTCGAGGTGCGGAACGGGTGAGGGTTCATGACATCCTTCCCGTACCTACCTCTCGAGTCCCGACAATCCTAATCTCCTTCTACCAGACATCCCAAATAACAAGGGCCTCCTCTGATACCATTTTGTCACGAACCAACCCGGGTCGACCCCGAACCGGTCACCCGAGCCGGCCCGCGACATGGCCCGAGGGGCGTTCCCCATCCCCACGGGCTGGCAACTAGTGCCGGGCATCAAAAGTAAACAGGTGGGAACGATTTCGCCCAAAATATAATAAACTAAGTAGCAGAAATAAATAGAACAAATGTAAATAAGGGAAAAGGAACCAACAATGCAACTAACCTGACCATGACCAAAGCTCCACGTGACCTCGTGGGTCACTCTCCAATAACACAAACGACGTCGCTCAAGGCGAACAACTGAAGCTGGAACCTGCAACAGAACTAAAAACAAGAAAAACACTATAGGCGTGAGTATTAAAACTCAGTAGGTAGGCTCGACTAATTCTATCCCAAAGCACATACCAATAAATAAAGAGTTTATCAATTCCAGGTTTGCAATAAATTATATAAAATAGGTTTTCCACACACTTTCATTTATAAAACAAGTAACAGTCAATTGCCCTTTTTAATTTAGAACAAGTTTAATGTTGAAAGAAAAGGTGCATTGCATTTTCAAAACATTTTATGAGCAATTTAGAAATCCAAACTTTAGTTGTTAGTCAAAATAAGAATCACACACAACACACACTAAGGGAAATGGTAAAGTGGCACACAAGGGTCAGCAACCGAACTCGACCTCTCAATCGTCCGCCACACACAACTAAACACTAAAAGAAACATGGGTCGAACCTAGGAGATCGTGAACAATCCAGAACGTACTATACATGTGACTCATCCTGGAGGCATGCCATAGCTCGATGACGTCATAACGCCCTAACGCCCGGCATAGCCCTACATGGCCTAACCGAGGGGCCCAATCCCCATAGCAGCAATAACTCAGTATTCCCCTGCTATGGGGCCACTAGCCAGTGCGTGGTCTAAACTAGTGCAGCAATCGTTCTCAGAAAATTCACTCAATATGCCAGGTTCCCATGTCATCACAAGAAATAAAATGGGGGTGCGTCTACAATGTAAATAAATCAGTCACGATACACAAACGTCACATACAGCTCACGCAAACAATGCACACCAAAGATCACCCCCCGAGTAGGATTTCCAAGATAATTCATTTCATTAAAGTGCCAAACGGGCCTTCACCAATTTTAAAGTAAAACCTTTTTTCTCAAAAAAACTCAAAACAATTATTCAGAAGAAATTATTTATCTTTAAAACTAGAAGCACATTTGAAGTTCCGTGAATTATGTTTAAAGGCCAAACTGGCATTCTTTCAAAACTGGGTGTCCGCCCGTCAAGAAAATGTCACAAGTGTTCGGTATAAAATAAACAGCTCCTTTCGCACTAAATAATAATTTAAAGTTTTATTATCTAATATTATTTCTAATTCATTAAAAATTAATAAAACAACAAGAAATTAATAAATTCTAAATCTAAGGGTAAGTGCAATGGGGGACCTACCTCGTCTCGCTGTCCAAACACAACGGCACAACGCGCCTCACAAGGGCGCGCAAGCATGCATGCTAGATGACGATCGAATGAGTGTGGAAAAACCTTGACAACACGCTGCAACCACAAAGATAACCGAAATACGTAAACACTGACTTAAAACAATCCAAATGAACAAACAACGCAAAAATAACCAGCTAGACACGTTTGAAAAAATATCCCATCCAAAGCACGTATCAAAACAGAACCAAACTCTATATTTGAATCTAATCGCGACCTTTAGACACACTAACCACTTTTCAAATATCATACACACCACATTATTTAAGCAATAAACCATTTAAATAACTTATAAAACATTCGCGGATGGTGAAACCAAGGTTCACATCAAATCATACTCAGTTTCACATAAGAAAGCACTTTAAAATAAAACACACAACATTTTCACACCAAAACACGACTCAACACCTAACAACCAACCCATAAAACATTTTATAAAACAACGCACCAATTTTCACACACAAAACATCACAGTTTTTTACAGAAAATCACTTTTCAGTTTACACACACCAAAACCTGCTCAAAAAAAATGTCTTTTATGACTCTCTGCACATTGACGCTAAACCAAAACACTACTATAATGTTTGTGAAATGCAAATAAACAATTATGCACGGTTGTTCGTAGAAAACACGCACATACCATAAATACATATTAATTTCAATTAAAAACTTTATCTGCATCAAACAAACTAATTAATATAATCGCTAAACTAATTTAAGGTGAAAATTGATTCATAAACAATCACTAAACGCATAAACATGCTACTTAGCAAAACAAATACATATTAAATATCAAGCAATACTAGATTCACACCACGCAACTAATAAATAACATGCTAAAATAATTAAATTCACAAATTAATTCGTTAAACAAATGTTATACACGGAAACACCTACCTTCGATGTCGAAACACCCTAAACGCAGTGCGCAAACTCTGCCGCACTTCAAACGCACTGCAAGGGGCCTAAGACAAAACACGGAAAAATAAAATAACCAAGAAATAACCTTATATCAAAGGAAGGAGGGGAAAAGAATACCAAAGAGGGGGCTGCCGGATATGAGAAACCGGATAGGGATCGTGCGCGCCGGTGGAAAAAAAGATGGGATCGCGGGTCGTGGGTGGTAGGAGGCTGGAGCACAAGCCGGACAAGGGTTAGGCGCTGGACAAGGGGGTGCGCTGCAGGAACAAGGGGAGGTGGTCGGTGCTGTGGCCAGTGCAGGGAGGTCGCTCGGATGTCGGCGAGGCCGACGGGAGGACACTGGTAAGAAGGAGGTGTGATGGCCGTTGTAGGCAGGGAAATCAACGGGAGGCTTGTGGATGCGGCCGAGGGCAGCGGGGTGCAAGGCCGAGGGCGAGCAGGGGAACAGGAGCCGGCTGGGGGTGGTCGCGGTTGGCGTTCGGTGAGGCTGAGGGAGCTTCGGCAAAGGGGGGGTAAACAGGGGGGCCAGGAGCAGAGGAGAGGACCGGGTAGAAGGGGGTCGGTGTGCGCGGATTGGGATCCGGAGGCAGCCTGGGTGTGCGGGATCAGCTGCAAGCAAGGGGGGGCCAAGCGAGGCGGCGACCTAGTGCTGGGGAGCGCTGCAGCGACGAGGGAGGGCCGGCGGTGCTAGGGCAAGGGAAGGGGGAGACTACAGGGAAGATAGGGGGGGTGCGGCCGCGACCAGAAAGGGGAAAAAAAAGGGCTCACGCGGTGGAAAAAAAAGGGGTGGGGTGTCTTGGTCGGGTATTAGGGTTTCTAGAGTTTTCTTGTTTTTTTTTCTTATGATAATATTATTATTACAATATTAATAATAATAATAAACACAATATTAATAATAATACAATAATAACATTAACAATCTTTATAATAATAATGGCAATGAAGTAATAATAATAATAGTGTACCAGAATAATAATAATAATAAAATTAAAATTAATAAAAATAACCATTTAATAATAACGTGAGATAAACTAAATTAAAATAACAAAACAAAGTTATAAAAAAAACACTTGCCCGACACCCGGGCTAACTGCGCGGCAACCGCCAAGCACGCGGTGGCTGCGCACGGGTCCAAAACCCAGAAAAAGCATCAGACGTCAAATATTTTAATCGGGGCGCAGCCCGTACAGCAGTGTGGACACTCAGAAACAAGAAATAATAAAAAATAAAATAAATAGAAATGACGGTTGTGACAACCCCGATGAATTTCGAGGGTGAAATTCATTTTAAGGGGGTAGAATGTAACACCCCGATATTTTATGAGAAATATTATTTTTAATTACTTTGATGTCTTGTGTTGTACGCTACACCAAGATTATCTTGCACTATACGCAACACCGTATTAGCTTACAGTATACGCAAACACTATTCTAGGCTTGTGTTGCATGCCAGGGCAACCTTCCTCGATAGCTTGTGTTGTACGCAATACCGAGTTTCACTAAACGAGATATTATTATAATATTATTATGAACTAGCCGTTATGAATAGTAATACCCAATGTTTGAAATTTTATAAATTTTATCTTTCAAAATGGACTTTATTTTTGGATTCAGAATATCGAAATTAGCCTAGGGTGAATTTTTGGTATTTTTCTAAAAACATTCAATTTGTGATGAAAAGTGAAAACACTAGGTTACTATTTAAAAACTGACTTTTTATTTAAATAATCATTTATTTTATTTAAATTTATTTTAGGTCAAAATAGATACATAATACCTATATAAGTTCAATGTAATCCATTGAATTAATTTTAAAATAATATAGATACATAAAAATTTTATTGATCTTTTTACCGTCCTTTACCCACCTTCTAGGAGCATTTTCAATTGTACATAAATCATAATTTTACCACTTCTGTGAGTTGAATTTCAAAAATCAGAGAGACACGGTTAATATCAAGGAGTAAAATGTGGTTCAATAAGATAAAAATAATTTTCGGTGAATAATAACTTTTTACTTTTATTTACCACAGTTAAAAGTAAATAGGGTAATTAAGGGTAAAAATGATATTATTATTACCCTAACACATGTCCTAATTCAATTTTATAAGTTTAATTCGACCAAAACAACCTTAGTAATAAAATATTACCCTTTAGGTCCACTTGGATTAGATTAGGACACTTATTATTATTTTATTTAAAGAAGAGTTAAAAGAGTTAAAATCAAAGTTCAATAACTAAAACATTTTTAATATAGGGTTATAAATAAGATAAATTTGACTATAAATATTCGTTTGAAAGATAAAACTATTTAATACATAATGGTATTTTATTTATAATTTTTAGACATTAAATAATTTAATTTATTTATGTCACAATGATGATGTAGTAATTACCTTATTAATGAAAGATTAACATAATTGATGTTATAAATTCCCAAATAAATGTAATTTGAGACTTTTTATGAATTAAACTAATTTTATTGGTTAATATTACATGTTAGTATTGATTTAATTAACTTTTTTATAACTGATAATTTTGTAGTGATTTTCACAAAAATCAATTACCAAATAGTGTCAAAACTGACATAAAATAGTTTTTAAAACAATTATTATATTATTAATTGTTAATCTATTCCTAAGGATCTAAGCTTCGTCAAAATGACTTAGATAAGGTTATATATATTAATAAAGAACCACTTGGGGTTATTTTCACTTGATATAGTAAGTTTATTAACCATAGAGTGTAAGAAAACAAGAAGACACGGTAAAGGTTAAATTATTTTACTTAGAGTTAAATCTAAATGATAAGGTTAAAATAGTAACCTAAACTTGTCTAAAACTTATTGGTTGAGAGTATTTCAACCCATACCCACTTTATCTTTTAAATAAGTCATTTTGGAGCCATTATAAACAGAATATGACTTTATTATAAAATAATATTTTAAGTTTTTTCTAAAGTGCCCCTCTCCTCCCTTATAAAAGGGCACCTCCTCCCTCTTCTCTTTACACAATTTTGAGCCTTCAATATCGGCCAACACCTTCCCATTTCTCTTTTAAACTTCCCTATAAACATTCTGGAGGTTCTTTTCTCCTCAAAAGACGAACTCTAGTGCCTTAAGAGGAAGCTTAAAAGAGGTGCGTTAAAGAAGATGTAATTTCTTCTACCGATTCTTTAAAGTTTCTTTCTTCTTCAACATCATCTTCTTTAGTTGTTTCATTGAAAAGTAATACAATCAGTATCAATACAATACTGATATGATATTATAAATATAAAACAACCCCATTTCAACTTCTATCCATCCTACGGAAAATGAAATCACCGTGCGTGCGTACGTACGGAATACCATCTTCACGTTGTGGTGTATTTTGTTATTCAAACATTTCATCATTTGGATGGGTATAATAATGAGTATAAATTATATAAATAATAAATATAACATCATTATGATTCTGTATATATGATATTCCATCCAATCATATACGAGTTTAATATCAAAAGAATTATATCATCGCTCGTACGTACGTACGAACTACCATCTCCACGACGAGATGAGATTAATTCTCCATGTTAACCATTAAAGAATAATTATAAAGTATATATAATGAATAATTATGAAATATATTACATAATTATGCTACTAGATTTATGTATATATATATATGTCATCTACTTGCTTCCATTAAATTCAATATGGAAATGAAAACAGTATTCATGCATACGTACGACCTACCATCTCCATAAACGGTGTATTTCATTTCATTTATCTATCTATTATATATATATATAATGAATATATATGATATGTAAATCATTTATTACATTCTGGAAGTAAGTAAATCATAATATAAGTAATAATTTAAAGAACAACAAGTCCAAACACGAATGATAAATGAAACTATTTTACCCAAAACACTGATTTAACATGGAATTGACAAAAGAAAGGGTAATATAAAGTCATAAGTGAATAATATATGATATAATAAATATTAATATGATTCTTTTACAAGTCAATAATATGTTTAAACCCACTATACAGGAGTTTCGGACACATACGGATGAAATTGGACCTACGGTAAGGGATAATTATTCAAATCTTGTTTTTATCCGAGATTGTTTATTCGTAAATATTTACTGGGTTTATATTTATCATCCATGTCCATGTTTTCTAAAAATGGTTTCATTTATGTTTAATGTCCCTTTTACCCATTTATGACTTTTACCACAAGGTATGTAACACCCCGAGATTTTATACCAACTTAGAGACTCAAAGCTTGACGTACATAGAAATTACATTACTTTTGCAGAATACTTAATACATAACAAAAACAGACACCAAAGGACTGTAATAGTTTAGTTTCTTTGGAAACATGGAACTTAATCTTCTAATCTTGGTGAAAGATCTTCAACATCTCCCATAAATATATTCCCCTTTTTTTTCTTACCTAAAACCTTTCTTTATATCCTAGGGAAAAGAAAACATATAAAGGGTGAGCACAAATGCTCAGTAAGGGTAAGAATGGAGAAAATAAAACAAACCATATACATTTTAACTTCAAAACATGAACATAAAGGGTAAACATCAAAATCATGAGTTGTGAAATAAATCTTGGCAGTACGTAAGGCATAGATCATAAAGGAACATCAATAATGATAAAATAGCATGAAAATAAAACATGTAACTGTGGAAATCCATTAATCACATGATATTATTTCCATAGTAGCCAAGGAATTGCTGCCCAGACCATCTTAGTGGAAAAATTCCCTTTCTGAATTGAGTCCACTTCTTGTTCTAGTCCTGTATCACTAAACTGAATTAATTTACCATTCCATCCACTTCTATCTCATGAGATATAAATATTTACCCAATTCATTAGAGGGAGATATAGGTCCCACCCATCTCATAATGAAATCATTCTTACTTGTGTCACAAAATAAACATAAATCATTCATCATAATCCAAATAATTAAATGAGTTTCATAAACATCATCTCATCATAACATAATCCATATAAAACAAATGGATATCATTTCAACATAAGAGAAGTGAAGCCATGTAAATAATAGATACATTATACTTGAAACATAATCATACTAAATAATGTCATCTTAGATGGAAAATAGTTTTGATAAAACACTTAAAATGAATTTTTGAGGAAAATATCCTTTCTTCTTCAAAATCATTTTCTTTTCACAAAATGCCATTCAATTTTAATAGAAAATGATTTTGTTGAAAATAATCAAGAAAACTTGTAGAGGAAGATTCATGAAAATTAGGAGTTATGAAACCATAAAAATCTATTCATGCCGTATAAGTTGAAAAACATTCTCCTCGTACTTTTTCCAGAAAAGTCAAAAAGTACCACGTATGGTAAACAAAATAAATATTTCATCCATAACACAATTTAAAAGTCAAACAGTGGTAAAAATGACTTTAAACATACATGGATGAATTTTAAACACTTTATTAAAAACATTTTATGGACATGGATGAAAAATATACCCCAGTAAATACTTATGAATAAACAATCTCGGATAAAAATGAGATTTGAAAAGTTATCCCTTACCGTAGGTCCAATTTCTTCCGTATGTGTTTGAAAATCCTATATAGTAGGATTCAACATATTATTAACTTGTAACAAACCATAATAATATTTATGATATCATATATGATTCACTTAGGACTTTATATTACCCGTTCAATTTCCATTTCCAAGTTAAAGCAACGTTTTGTGTATTAATTGTTTCATTTATCATAAATGTTTGGACTTTTTGTTCTTGATATCATTACTTAAATCATGATTTACTTAATTATAGAATGTAAATAATGATTTATATATCATATATATTCAGTATATATATATAATAGATAGATAAATGAAATGGAATACACCCCACATGAAGACGGTAGGTCGTATGTACGCATGAACGCTGTTTTCCTTTCTTTATTGACCTGAATGGAAGTAAGTAGATGAAATATATATATATATAAATTAATTATATTTATCATGTCATATATTTCATTATTATTCATTATATATACATTATAATCATTCTTGAATGGTTAACATGGAGAATGAATCTAATCGCGTCGTGGAGTGGGTAGTCCGTACGTACGCACGAGCGATGATATCGTTCCCATAATTATTTAATAGAATTGGAGTGAATGGTATAATATATAAGAATAATTATTATGTTATAATAACCATATATAGTTATTATTTACACCATTATACCCATCTATGTAAGGCGGTGGTGGAAAAACTAATTACACCACATCGTGGAGACGGTATTCCGTACGTACGCACGCGCGGTGAATTTGTTTTCCGTAGGATGGATAGAAAGTGAAATTGGGTTGTTTCATATTTATAATACCATATAAGTATATTAGTGATATATATTGTATTAATTTACAATGACACAACTAATGAAGAGGAAGTTGAAGAAGAAAGAAACTTGAAAGAATCGGTAGATGAGATTACCTCTTCTTCGACGCACCTCTTGTAAGCTTCCTCTTAAGGAACTAGAGTTGGTCTATTGAGGAGACCATAACCTCTATAATTATTCTAAGGAAGTTTATAAGGGAAATTGTTAGGGTTTGGACGAGCTTGAAGGCTCAAAATTTGTAAAGAGAAGAGGGAGGAGGTGCCCTTTTATAAGGGAGGAGAGGGGCACTTTAGGAAAAACATAAAATATTATTTTATAATAATGTCATATTCGGTTTATAATGGCTCCAAAGTGACATATTTATAATGGATGAACCTTTTATTTTTAGGAATAGAATAACAATTAATAATATAATATTTGTTTTAAAAACTATTTTATGTCAATTTTGACAGTATTTGGTAATTGGTTTTTTTGAAAATCATAAAAGCATGATTAGTTCGAAAAAAGTTAATTGAATAAATACTAACATGTCATATTTACCTAAAATATTAGTGGAATTCAAAAAAAGTCTCAAATTAAATTTATTTGGGTATTTATTACATCAATTATGTTAATATTTCATTAATAAGCTAATTATTGCATCATCATTGTGTCATAAATAAATTAAATTATTTAATGTCTAAAAATTATAAAAAAAATACCATTATGTTAGAAATATTTTTATATTTATAATTAATATTTATTGTCTAATTTATCTTATGTATAACCCTATATTAAAAATGTTTTAGTTTTTAAACATTGATTTTAACTCTTTTAACCCATCTTTGAATTAAATAACAATAAATGTACTAATCTAATCCAAGTGGACCTAAATGATAATATTATATTCCTAAGGTTTTTTTTGGTCGAATTATACATATCCAATAGAGTTAGGACATGTGTTAGGGTAAAAATAATATAACTTTTACCATTAATTACCCTATTTACTTTTTACCGTGGTAAATAAAAGTAAAAAGTTAATATTCACCAAAAATTATTTTTATCTTATTGAACCACATTTTACTCATTCATATTAATAGTTTCTCTCGTATTTTTGAAATTAAACTCATAGAAGCGGTAAAATTAAGTTTTATGTACAATTGCAAATGCTCCTAGGAGGTGGGTAAAAGATGGTGAAAAGTTCAATAAAATTTTTATATATCTAAAATTATTATAAACTGACTCCAATGAATTACATTGAACTTATAGATATATATTATGTATCTATTTTGACCTAAACTAAATCTAAATAAAACAAATAATTATTTAAATAAAAATTTGGTTTTTAAATAGTAACCTAGTGTTTTCACTATTTATCAAAAATTGAAAGTTTTCAGAAAATTGCCAAAAATTCACCCTAGGCTAATTTTGATATTCCAAATCCAAAAATTAAGTAAATTTTGAAAGATAAAATTTGGAAAATTTCAAAAAGTGGGTATTACTATTCATAACAGCCAATTTAAATAATATTTTAATAATATATTATTGTTTAGTGAAACTCGGTATTGCGTACAACACGCGCTATTGAGGAAGGTTGCTCTTATGTGTAACGCAAGCCAAGAATAGTGTTGTGTATACTATAAGATAATATGGTGTTGCGTATAGCGCAAGATAATCATGGTGTAGCATAAAACTAAAGACATCAAAGAAATTTAAAAAGAATAATTCTCATAAAATCTTGGGGTGTTAAATACCTTGTGGTAAAAGTAATAAAACAAGATTGGAATAATTAAAAATAAATGTCTCTATGATTTACATTGTTTCACTTATCTTATGATGAAATGATATCCATTTATTTTATATTGATTATGTTATGATGGGATGATGTTTATGAAACCCATTTTATTCTTTGGGTTATGATGAATGATTTATGTTTATTTTGTGGCACAAGTAAGAATGATTTCATTATGATATGGGTGGGACCTATATCTCCCTCCAATGCATTGGGTAAAGATTTATATCTATTGAGATAGACATGGCCGGAATAGTAAGTTAATCAAGTTCAGTGATACGGGACTGGAATGAGGAGTGAACTCGATTCAGCAAGGGACTTTGTCCACTAAGATGGTATTGGAAGCAATGCCTTGGCTACTATGGAAATAATATCATATGATTAATTGATTTCCACAATTACATGTCTTATTTCCATGCTATTTTATCATGATTGATGTTCCTTTATGATCTATGCCTTACGTACTGCCAAGATTTACTTCACAACTCAAGATTTTGATGTTTAAACTTTATGTTCAGGTTTTGAAGTTCAAATGTATATGGTTTGTTTTATTTTATCCATTCTTACCCTTACTAAGGGTAATAATAATATCATTTCTATGTACGTCAAGATCTTCCCCTTTTGATTATATCTTTTACTAGAGCATATTTATCATCCACATCCATGTTTCTTCAATATGATTCCTCGATAGCCTAGGGTCTTTAATACAATTCTCATTTTTATCCGAGATTTTTTATACTTCATAATTTACTAGGTCATATTTATTATCCACCTCCATGTTTTCCCAATATGTAATATTATTTCTATCCTCCTACAATTGTTTAAAGACAATTTTACTTGTTGGTGAATTTTTAGTAAAAGATATGAAATGAATCTTTTGTCATTTTCAGTATGATATACTTTTTGACCTTTTCGTCCAAAGTATGAGAAGAATTTTTTTTAACTTATACAGCATTAATGTATTTTTATGATTCAATAGAAGATTATTCGCATGAAGATTCCTTTACAATGTAACACCCCAAGATTTTATGAGATATATTCTTTTTAATTTCATTGATGTCTTATATTGTACGCTACACCAAGATTAGTTTATGCTATACACAACACCGTATTAGCTTACAGTATACCCAAACACTATTCTAGTCTTGTGTTGCATGCCAGAGCAACCTTCCTCGATAGCGTGTGTTGTACGCAATACTGAGTTTCACTAAACAAGATATTAATATAATATTATTATGAACTACCCGTTATGAATAGTAATACCCACTTTTTGAAATTTTATAAATTGTATCATTAAAAATGGAATTAATTTTTGGATTTTAAATATCAAAATTATCCTAGGGTGAATTGTTTGTATTTTTCTGAAAACTTTCAATTTTTGATGAATAGTGAAAATACTGGGTTACTATTTAAAAACCGACATTTTATTTAAATAATTATTTATTTTATTTAAATTTATTTTAGGTCAAAATATATACATAATATATATATATATATAAGTTCAATGTAATTCATTGGAGTCAGTTTATAATAATTTTAGAGATATAAAAATTTTATTGAACTTTTCACCATCTTTTACCCACCTCATAGGAGCATTTGCAAATGTACATAAAACTTAATTTTACCAAATATGTGAGTTGAATTTCAAAAATACGAGAGACACGGTTAATATAAAGGAGTAAAATATGGCTTAATAAGATAAAAATAATTTTTTTTTGAATAGTAAGTTTTTTCTTTTATTTACCACGGTAAAAAGTAAATAGGGTAATTAATGGTAAAACTGATATTAGTTTTACCCTAACACATGTCCTAATTACATTGGATAAGTATAATTCGACCAAAAACAACCTTAAGAATATAATATTATCATTTAGGTCCACTTGGATTAGATTAGTACATTTATTTTCATTTAATTCAAAGAAGAGTTAAAAGAGTTAAACTCAAAGTTTAATAATTAATTTTTTTTAATATAGGGTTATACATAAGATAAATTTGACTATAAATATTCATTAGAAATATAAAAATATTTCCTGCATAATTTTATTATATTTATAATTTTTAGACATTAAATAATTTAATTTATTTTTGACACAACGATGATGCAGTAATTACCTTATTAATAATATATTTACATAATTGATGTAATAAATACCCAAATAAATGTAATTTGAGACTTTTTATGGATTCCAATAATTTTTTAGGTTAATATGGCATGTTAGTAGTGATTCAATTAACTTTGTTCGAACTAATCATGGTTTTATTATTTTCACAAAAATCAATTACCAAATATTGTCAAAATTGACATAAAATAGTTTTTAAAAACAATATTATATTATTAATTGATATTATATTCTTAAAAATCTGAGGATTGGAAAAATTACTTAGATAAGGATATATATATTAATAATGAACCACTTGGGGTTCTTTTGTCTTGTTAGAGTGAGTTTATTAACCATATAATGTAAGAAAACAAGAAGACACGATAAAGGTTAAATTATTTAACTTAGAGTTAAATCTAAATGATATGGTTAAAATAGTAACCTAAACTTGTCTAAAACCTATTGGTTTAGATAATTTAGACCCATACATACTTTATCATTGAAATAAGTCACTTTTATCCATTATAAACCGTATATGACGTAATTATAAAATAATATTTTATGTTTTTCCTAAAGTGCCCCTCTCCTCCCTTATAAAAGTGCACCTCCTCCCTCTTCTCTTTACACAGTTTTGAGCCTTCAATATTGGCCAAAACCTGCCCATTTCCCTTATAAAATTCCCTATAAACATTATAGAGGTTTTGGTCTCCTCAAAAGACCAACCCTAGTGCCTTAATAAAAATCTTAAAAGAGGTGCGTCGAAGAAGAGGTAATGTCTTCTACCGATTTTTTCAAGTTTCTTTCTTCTTCAAATTCTTCTTAATTAGTTGTTTCATTATAAAGTAATAACATCAGTATCACTAATATAATTATATGTTATTATAAATATGAAACAACCCCATTTCACCTTTTATCCATCCTACAGAAAACAGAATCACCGCGCGTGCGTACGTACAGAATACCGTCTCCATGCTGTGGTGTAATCTGTTTTTCCACCACCACCTTACATGGATGGGTATAATGGTGTAAATAATAACAATATATAGTAATTATAACATCATACTGATTCTGATATATTATATCATCCACTTCAATTCAATTCAATAATTATGGGAATGATATCATCGCTCGTGCGTACGTACGGATTATCATCTCCACGACGCGATGAGATTCATTCTCCATGTTAACCATTCAAGAATGATTAGAAAGTATATATAATGAATAATAATTAAATATATGACATGTTAAAGCTAATTTATTTATGTATATATATATATATATATATTTCATCTACTTACTTCCATTCATGTTAATAAAGAAAGGAAAACAGCGTTCATGCGTACGTACGGCCTACCGTCTCCATGAACGGTGTATTCCATTTCATTTATCTATATATTAAATATATACTTAATATATATGATATATAAATGATTATTTACATTCTGGAATTATGTAAATCAGGATATAATTAATGTTATCAAGAACAACAAGTCCAAACACGTATGATAAATGAAACAATTAATACCCAAAACATTGCTTTAACATGGAAATGACAAATTAACGGGTAATATAAAGAAATAAGTGAATCATATATGATATCATAAATATTATTATGGTTCTGTTACAAATTAATAATAGGTTTAAACCCACTACACAGGAGTTTCGAACACATACAGAAGAAATTGGACCTACGGTAAGGGATAACTTTTCCAATCTCATTTTTATCTGAGATTGTTTATTCGTAAGTATTTACTGGGGTATATTTTTCATCCATTTCCATAAAATGTTTTGAATAAAGTGTTTAAAATTCTTCCATGTATGTTCAAAGTCATTTTTACCACTCTTTGACTTTTACTTTGTGTTATGGGTGGAATCTGTCTTTTGGTCTCCATACGTGGTACTTTTTGACTTTTCCGGCAAAAGTACGAGGAGAATTTTTTTAACTTATATGGCATGAATGGATTTTTAAAGTTTCATAATGATTAATTTTAATGAAGGTTACTCTATAATATTTCAGGTTTATTTTCAACAAAATCCTTTTCTTATAAAATTGAATGGAATTTTGTGAAAAGAAAATGATTTTGAAGAAGAATGGATATTTTCCTCAATGATTTACATGATTTACATGGTTTCACTTTTCTTATGATGAAATGATATCCATTTGTTTTATATAGATTACTTTATAATGGGATGATGTTTATGAAACCCATTTTATTCTTTGGGTTATGATGAATGATTTATGTTTATTTTGTGGCACAAGTAAGAATGATTTCATTATGAGATGGGTGGGACCTATATCTCCCTCCAATTCATTGGGAAAAGATTTATATCTCATGAGATAGACATGGATGGAGTGGTAAGTTAATATGGTTCTGTGATACAGGACTGGAACGAGGAGTGAACTCGATTCAGAAAGGGAATTTGTCCACTAATATGGTCTTGGTAGGAATGCCTTTGCTACTATGGAAATCATATCATCTAATTAATGTATTTCCAAAATTATATGTTTTATTTACATGCTATTTTATCATGATTGATGTTACATTATTATCTTTGCCTTATGTACTACCAAGATTTATTTCACAACTCAATATTTTGATGTTTAAACTTTATGTTCATGTTTGGAAGTTCAAATGTATATAGTTTGTTTTATTTTCTCCATGCTTACCCTTATTGAGCATTTGTTCTCACCCTTTATATGTTTTTTCCCCAGGATATAATGAAATTTTTTAGGTAAGAACAAAAGGAGAAGATATTTATGGGAGATGTTGAAGATCTTTCACCAAGATTAGAAGATTATGTTCCATGTTTCCAAAGACACTAAACTATTATGGTCCTTTGATGTATGTTTTTGATATGTATCAAGTATTCCGTAAAAGTAATGTAAGTTCTATGTTCATTAAGATTTCGGTCTCTATAGTTGGTATCAGAGGAAAGGTTTAGTTAACTTTTGGAAACTAGGATGCGAAAGATTTAGTGAGATACCTAGAGATATTTCATAGGTCTGTCTAGGGATGTACCTAAGGTTAATTATAAGTATAGGTTATAGTCCTAGAATTATGGTAACGATATTATAATTAAACCTAAGATGTTAGATACTGAAGGTAATCCCCCTTTATTATGTAGTTTTACCTATCATGATTATTGCCTCTCACTCTATTCTTTTTGGGTTTTAGAAGATGGATGGAACCTGAAGGAACCGTGTTGATAAATGTAATAGAGAATGCAATGATTTTCCTTATAAACAAACCAATTTAATGGGAGATGGAGTGAAAAATATTATTTCTATACTTACACAAGCTATGAATCATTCTGGATGTCCAAATGAGCAGAGAGGAGAACAAAATTCTATTGAGTCCTTCATGAGGCAACATCCACCTTCTTTCAGCCGGTCTTCTAATCCACTTGTTGCTGACCAATAGATCAGTACCCTTGAAATGATATTTTCCATACATCACTATTTAGAACATGAAAAATTCATTCTGGCTGTTTACCACTTAGAAGGTAAATCAGACCAGTTGGGGAATTTAATTATGAATACAAGGCCCCAAGATGAAATTGAATCCATGGAATGGGATGAGTTCAAGAACTTTTTTTTTCAAAAAGTACTTCCCTCGTATTCTTCTAAAAAAGATAGAAAAGGATTTCCCTGAGCTTAATAAAAAGGATGACGAATATGTTGGTATATACGAAGTGAATTTTACAAGGCCTACAAGTTATGCATCTGTCTTTATCATCCAACCTGAAAGTAATGTTGATCGATTTTTCAGTGAATTTAAAACCAAGTCATCGAATGGCATTAGCTATAAGAGACATCAATAGCAATGATGAAATTGTGCATTGTGCTATCGAGGTAGAAATGGAAGTTGGTGTTACATATCCATCTCATGGTTTTGACAAGAAATGAAAGATGGAGTTCAAGGAAAAATCTCAGAACAATGGTGAAAAGAAGATGAATGTTTCTTTATGCTCAAAGTGTGGAAAGAAGCATGTTGAATATTGTCTATGAGGTACTAGAAAATGTTTTAAGTGTGGAAAAGATGGTCATCGAGTAGTTGAGTGTCGACGTCATGGGAAAAAGTTAGCAAATTATGTGAATAGAGAAAAGAATACGGAGAACGCTCCACCAACACTTCAATGCTTCAAGTGTAAGGAAATGGGGCATTATGCTAATCAATGCCCTAATCTAAGGGTTAATGATGATCAACGCGAGCAACCTATTAAGACAAAGGATAAAGGAAAGTCACATGTGATCACTATTTGTGATGTTGAGTCTGACAATTATGTTGTTGAATGATTAAGTTTTTATGTAATGGGATTTCAAAATAGTATCATGGAATCTCTTTTATCGTATAGTGGAATTTTGGAATATCTATGTACTGGTTTTCAATAATTATATGGTACTGGTAAACCTGAAAAGTGATTGAAATGTTTTTGGAAATAAGATGATATGCTCATAATGAAGGGATAAAGAGAAAATTAAATTATATCATGATTGATATAAGGACAAAGATATATCATGGTTTGAGTATATAGAAATTTGTGATTTTGGTATGTGGAAAGTGTTAATTTTTGAAAGCATTTATGTTTTCACTAAGGTTCAATGGGTATTCATTTTTCAAGAGAATACATGATCAAGGTATTCACATGTTTGTAATGTTACCAACAATATATATCATATGATATATGGGGGGAAAATGATGGTATTCACATGCTCAGAAGATGAAATTTCTAGTAATTGTTTTCTTTATACTATGAGCTTGGACAGAAGTATTTTATATAAGCCTAAAGATTGGAATGGATTATATTGGACATAAGTTAGTATTGTTTAAGGATAAATTTTTTTTGATATTATTTATGGGATGTTATAATATTGTAGTTTTATAAAAAGGACAACTTGCAAGACAGGCGACAACCTGTCGGGTCGGACAAGGTTGTGGGAATCAAACCCACAACTGAAGTACGACAGGCCTTTATCACCTACCTCTGGCCTACAAGAAGTACCTGGCTAGTATAAATTAGTTTTAATTTATTATGTGGCATGATATATTAATTATACATACATTTTAGGAACCATATACGATTAATCTCACCATATATGGACTTATGTATATTGAATAACTTTTTCTAAACTTTTATTTGAGATAGATAGAATGGCCCACCATTCTATCACATGATCTACTAACGCTTCACGAATGACAAATTCAACTTTATTTCTTTAAGAGATGAATTGGAAATTATTAAAGGCATGAACAACTGTGAGATTGTACCAAAATCAAGTAACTATTTATTTTAATTAAAAAATTATTCAACTTTAGGGAAATGATCTTGAAAACCAAAAATTTTGTCCTATTGTCCTTATACCTAATGAATCAGATGGTACCTTAGATTATCAAAAATTTATGGCTTTGTGATTGTTGGATTTTTCATAGCCATGGTCTCTACCACTCTTCATCCAAACATGATGGTTAGATTTTTCTTCCATGTCCATATTTCACATATGTTCTCCTATGTGGAAACCCAGTGATGAGATAATTTGGGTAACCATTAAGTTTCATACTTCACTTTTTAAAATAAAGTTTTAGTATTCCTTTTTACGATGTGGGTTTCTATGAATGAAACTTTCTTATAGTAAACGATTTATAACACCGATGATTTTTGAGGGTGAAATTCATTTTAAGGTGGGTAGAATGTTACACCCTGAGATTTTATGAGATATATATTTTTTAGTATCTTTAATGTCTTCTATTGTACGCTACCCCAAGATTAGCTTGCACTATACGCAACACTGTATTAGCTTACAGTATATGCAAAAACTATTCTATGCTTGTGTTTCATGCCAGAGAAACCGTCCTTGATAGCGTGTGTTGTATGCAATACTGAGTTTCACTAAACAGGATATTACTATAATATTATTATGAACTAGCCGTTATGAATAGTAATACCTACTTTTTGAAATTTTATAAATTTTATCTTTCAAAATGGACTCCATTTTTGGATTTGGAATATCGAAATTAGCCTAGGGTGAATTTTTGGTATTTTTCTGAAAACTTTAAATTTTTGATGAATAGTGAAAACACTGGGTTACTATTTAAAAACCGACTTTTTATTTAAATAATTATTTATTTTATTTAAATTTATTTTAGGTCAAAATAGATATATAATATATATATAAGTTAAATTTAATTCATTGGAGTCAGTTTATAATAATTTTAGAGATATAAAAATTTTATTGAACTTTTCACCATCTTTTACCCACCTCCTAGGAGCATTTGCAATTGTACATAAAACTTTATTTTACCTTTTTTGTGAGTTAAATTTCAAAAATCTCAGAGACACGTTTAATATCAAATACTAAAATGTGTTTCAATAAGTTAAAAATAATTTTTGGTGAATAGTAATTTTTTACTTTAATTTACCATGGTAAAAAGAAAATAGGGTAATTAATGGTAAAAATGATATTATTTTTACCCAAACACATGTCTTAATTCTATTGGATAAGTATAATTCGACCAAAAACAACCTTATGAATATAATATTATCATTTAGGTCCACATGGATTAGATTAGTACATAGACATAGCTAAGGCCTGCCTAGGGATGATATCCATTTGTGATTGATGGATTTTTCATAGCCATGTTCTCTATCACTCTCTATCAGAACTTGATGGTTAGATTTCTCTTCCATATCCATATTTTCACATATGCTTTCCTATGTGGAAACCTAGGGTTGAGTTACTTTGGGTGACTGTTATGATTCTAACTTCCCTTTTTAAAATGAAGTTTTATTATTCCTTTTTACGATGTGGGTTTCTATGAAAGAAACTTTCAAGTAGTAAACCACTTATAACCCCGATGAATTTCGAGGGAGAAATTCATTTAATGGGGGGTAGAATGTAACACCCTGAGATTTTATGAGAAATATTATTTTTAATTACTTTTATATCTTATGTTTCACGCCAGAGCAACCTTCCTCGATAGCGTGTGTTGTACGTAATACCGAGTTTCACTAAATGGGATATTATTATAATATTATTATGAACTAACCATTATGAATAGAAATACCCACTTTTTGAATTTTTTTAAATTTTATCTTTCAAAATGGAAATTATTTTTGGATTCGGAATATCGAAATTATCCTATGGTGAATTTTGGATATTTTTCTGAAAGCTTTCAATTTTTGATGAATAGTGAAAACACTGGTTTACTATTTAAAAACCGACTTTTTATTTAAATAATAATTTATTTTATTTATATTTATTTTAGGTCAAAATAGATACATAATACTTATATATGTTCAATGTAATCCATTGGATTAATTTTATAATAATATAGATACATAAAAATTTTATTGAACTTTTTACCATCTTTTACTCACCTCCTAGGAGCATTTGCAATTGTACATAAAACTTAATTTTATTGCTTCTGTGAGTTGAATTTTGAAAATCTGAGAGAAATGGTTAATATCAAGGAGTAAAATGTGGTTCAATAAGATAAAAATAATTTTTGGTGAATAGTAACTTTTTACTTTTATTTACCACGGTTAAAAGTAAATAGGGTAATTAAGGGTAAAAATGATATTATTATTACCCTAACACATGGCCTAATTCTATTGGATAAGTGTAATTCGACCAAAAACATCCTTAGGAATAAAATATTACCATTTAGGTCCACTTGGATTAGATTAGGACACTTATTATTATTTTATTTAAAGAAGAGTTAAAAGAATTAAAATCAATGTTTAATAACTAATACATTTTTAATATATTATATCTTGGGGAAAAGAAATCATAAAAAGGGTGAGCTCAAATGCTCAATAATGGTAAACATAGAGAACATAAAACAATCCATAAACATTTGAACTTAAAAACATGAACATGACATAAATCTTAACAGTACATAAGGCATAGATCAAAAAGGAACATCAATCATGATAAAATAGCATTGGAATAAAACACGTAATTGTGTAAAACCATTAAGGACATGCTATGATTTCCATAGTAGATAGGACATTGCTTCCAAGACCATCTTAGTAGAAAAAGTGCCTTTCTGAATCGAGTTCACTGCTCGTTCCAGTCTTATATCCCTGAACCGGATTAACTTACCGTTCCAGCCATGTCAATCTCATGAGATATAAATATTTACCCAATGCATTAGAGGGAGATATAGGTCTCACCCATCTCATAATGAACTCATTCTTACTTTTTCCACAAAATACACATAAATAATTCATCATAACCCAAAGAATAAAATGGGTTTAATAAACATCATCACATCATCACATAATCCATATAAAACAAATGGATATCATTTCATCATAAGAAAATTGAAACCATGTAAATCATAGATACATTATACTTGAAACATAAACATATGAAATAATATCATCTTAGATGGGAAATGGTTTTGATAAAACACATGAAATGAATTCTTGAGGAAAATATCCTTTCTTTTTCAAAATCATTTTCTTTTCACAAAATGCGTTGCAATTTTAAAAGAAAAATATTTTGTTGAAAATAGTCATTAAAGCTTGTAAAGTAAGCTTCATGAAAATAAGGAGTTATAAAACTGTAAAAATCCATTCATGCCATATAAGTTAAAAAAACATTCTCCCTGTACTTTTTTTCAGAAAAGTCAAAAAGTTCCTCATATGGTAAACAAAATAAATATTCCTTCCATAACATGTGGTAAAAGTCAAAAATGGGTAAAAATGACATTAAAGATACATGAAAACATTTTTAGAAAACATGGAAATGGATGATAACAATAAACCCAGTAAATACTTACGAATAACAATCTCAGATAAGAACGATATTGGAATAGTTATCCCTTACCTTAGGTTCGATATGCTTCATACATATCCAAACCTCATGTATAATTATTTAAATAATGTCATTTACTTATTATAGAATCATATTCATTTTTATTTTATCATATATTGTTCACTTATGACTTTATATTACCCGTTCTTTTGTAAATTCCTTGTTAAAGCATCATTTTGGGTAAAATCATTTTATTTATCATACGTGTTTGGACTTGTTGTTCTTGGTATTATTATTAACTATATAATTATTTAAATACTTCCAGAATGTAAAACATTATTTATATATCATATATACTCATTATATGTAACGCCCCGACCCCAGCTACCCAGAGTCGGTGCATTACTTCGTAACATTGGCATGATCACAAGAAGATCAAATCTCGAAAGACCGATTGGTTTAGTAGCCTTGGAAACACTAGATATATTCATAAGTTTTACATTACATCATAAAATGAAAACTACTACAACAACATAATGTTTCCATAGTCCACACTATAATCCCCTCATAATATCCCTGTAGGTCATTCATAACTTACATCTTCACATCCTGGGAAAAATAAAACATAGAAAAGGGGTGAGCTCAAATGCCCAGTAAGGATAACAATATAGCGGAACATTCAAAAATAAGCATAAACATTTAAGGCAATTAATTACTAAAACAAAAGCCTTTTAAACTTGAACTTCAACATAGTATGGAAAAAGTAAAATGAAATAATGCCATTTACTTGTTCACATGGATATTCTACTAATCGAATAATCACATGCAAAATCAATAACCACTTTCATAATGTTGGAATGCATAATACCAGACTATCATAACCACATAGCCAAGGCCTCGTGCCAAGACTACAAATAAGATTTTGTCAAGGCCTTGTGCCAAGACACTAGTTTGTCTCATGAGACCTACCGATGAAATTTTTTTAGAAGATACTTACGTTTAAAATTGCTAAAATACACTCCAGTGTTTTTCTGAAAACATTATGCAAGCTTCTGAAAACAAAATAACTAATTCTGAGACTGCTCGACTAATTACAGGCCATGATGGGTCCACTCCCAATCCCTTCCTGTCTACCAAACTCGAGAGTCAGGTTTTCTGAAAACATTTTTAAGCTTGCGTTAAATACGTATATATTTGCACTGGATTTTCATATATTTGAGAGAAATATATATTTTTTTGAAATCATTTAAAAATCACATAATTATAAAAGAAAACCTTTATTTTTAAAATATCCATACAAGTGTGTAAGGGAAGCTTCAAAGTTATAATAATGGAAGAGAATAACCGCACCTGCCATATAAGTTAAAAAAAGACATTCTTAACTAAATTTTGTCGAAAAGGTTAAAAAGCACCTTGTTTGGAAAACGACTGAAAGATTCATTTATAAACCTCTTATAAAAATTCAAACAAGGGTATAAATGACTATAACCCATATTCTTGTAAATAATAAAAATGTTTTGAAATACATTTTTAAGAAACATGGATGTAGATGATAAAGAAATCCCAGTAGATTATTACGTATAAACAACCTCGGATAATGAAGAGATTGTGAAATAACCCTTACCTTGTACTTTTCCTTGGTTGGGGTAGGTTAACCTCCTGTATAATAGTGAAATAATTGTTACTAAATTATACAAGAATCATATACATTAATATGATATCATATATGATCTTTTAATATTGATTTGATAATAATATCTTAGTATTATCGCCGTTTCGGGTGTTAACTTACTCATTTTCTTTATATGTTTTGTTACATAAGTCATGTTTGTTGTATCTTATTCATATCCAGAATGATATCAAGTCCTTAAACATAATTTTTAAATCATTAAATGATAATTATACTTGAATGGATACGATGGAGAATGAATCTCATCGCGTTCGTGGAGACGGTAGTCCGTACGTACGCACGAACGCTACTTCCATTTAATTTTTATTTTAAAAGAATCGAATACAAATGATACATAGGTATATTACTATTCCAGTATAATATAATATTTTATATATGTTACTTAAGTTCATTAACACCATCCTTTATACGTTCCATGTGTGGTATGAATGAGTCATATCATTTTAAGGGGGCGGTAGTCCGCACTTCCTCAAATGAAATTATCGTATGTATATACAACATGAAATGAATAATGGTATGAAATAAAATGGAATTACAGAAGCTTATATATATAATATATATCATTAATATCATATTTAATTACAGTTCCATCATAATGGCCACCATGAGAGGCGGTAAGATGTATTTGAACAATCATCGTTTCGTGAGGCGTTAATTTGCCATCCACAGAAACATTATGTTCATCATCCATTAGATGGAGTTGTGTGTATGTGTAGTTTGAATACTTCTTATAACAACATCCTAGTATATTGAGGATACTGGTGTTGTTACAAAAGAATGGAAATAAAAAGAGTTTGGGGGTTGGAGAAGCAAAATAAATGAAAATAATTTAAGAGAAATCGTTACCTTTAATTTAGGTAACTCACTTTGGTTGGAACCAAAGGACTTGTTAAAATGCTTTCTGCCTAAGGGAAAGCTTCAAGGAGGAGGAGAGGGATGTGGGGAGCTTAGTTGGGCAGAGTTTGGACGGGCCAAGTGGCTTGAGAGGTGTGAGGAATGAGTAGAAGTGGTCTCCTTTTATAAGGGAGAAGAGGGGCTCTTTAGGAAAGTGTGAAAGTATTACTTTATAATATATTTGTATTAGGTTTATAATGGTCCAAAAATCATTGAGGTCGAAGATAAGATGACTCATATTCTAAATAACATCAACCAATAAGAATTGGACAGGTTTTAGATAATATTGTAATCATTATAATCTTATTTATTTAAATGATTTATTAATGAGGTAAACATTGCATCATTATTGTGTCATTAATAATTTAAATTATTTGATGTCTAAAAATTATAAATAAAATATCATTATGTAGGAAATCCTTTTAGATTTCTAATGAATATTTATAATCGAAAATCCAACATGTATAACCCTATGTAAAAATTGTTCTTCTAAAAGATGTAAGCTTATGCCATTTTTATTTTTATTTTAACTTTATTAATATAATGTGTCCCTACCACATACAAGTGGCTCCAAGGGGTCCCCAAATTGACCCAAGGATGCCCATGGTCGGGTATGTGTCCACCAATAATGTTAGGACACGTTTTAGGGTAATTTTTTATTATTATAATATTATTTTTTGACCCTTATTTACCGGATTTACCCTTTAACCATGGTAAATAAAATATTTACCACAGTAACTATTCAAAATGTCTAAAAATAAAAGTTACCTATTTACACAATTTGAACATCCTGATTCAAAATATGGAATCCATTTTTCTAAATTCAAAACACAGAAGTGGCAGAAATTAATTTAAAATTAATTCTCGCTGTCAAAACAAAAAGCGTGTTTTTAAGAGATAATAACTATCAAAAGATTGACACTTGTTTATGTTCGGTTTAATTGTAAAATTATGTCTAATGACCAACACTATATTAAATTGTAAAAATATATTCTAAATATACTTTAAAACTAATAAAATTCATAATTTATCACTATTAATTATTTTGATTAAAAAAGTTGTTTTTAATTAAAATTTAGTAATTTTCACTATTCATCAAAATATGAAAGTTATCCGAAAAGTACCAAAATTTCACCTTAGGCTAAATTCGATATTACGAATCCAAAAATGAAGTCCATTTTCAAATATAAAATATATATAATTTCAAAAAGTAGGTATTAGTATTCACAACGGCTAGTTTAATTAGTTGTGGTGTGTGTTAGAACTCGAGGTTGCGTACAACACACGCTATCACATTATTCGAAGGGAAACGTACCGTGGAAGCTTGGGGTGTTACATTCTCCCCTCCTTCAAATAATTGCGTCCTCGCAATTTCTAGAATACTTATTACATGAAAAGACTTGGGTGGTTCTTCATCATAAGTTCCTCGGGTTCCCACGTTGCCTCTTCCATCTTATGGTTTCTCCACAAAACTTTTACCAGACGCGTCGTCCGGTTTCTCAGTACTTGTTCTCTTGTATCAAGAATCCTGACGGGCTCTTCACAATAGGAAAGATCAGGTTCCAGTTCTAATTCCTCATAGGTGAGTACATGCGTTGGGTCAGGCATGTATTTTCTCAACAGAGATACGTGGAACACATCGTGAACTTTGGAGAGACTTGGCGACATTGCCAATCGGTAAGCTACAGCCCCAATTCGTTCTAGAATTTCGAAAGGTCCGATGTACCTGGGACTCAATTTACCTTTCTTACCAAAACGTATGACTCCCTTCCATGGAGATACCTTTAGGAAAACATGATCACCGACCTGAAATTCCAAATCCTTCCTTCGATTATCGGCATAGCTCTTCTGCCTACTTTGAGCTGCTTTGATGTGATTTTGGATTACCTTCACCTTTTCCACCGTTTCCTCCACCAGTTCTGGGCCTACAAGTTTTCTTTCACCAACGTCATCCCAACAGGTTGGTGTACGACATCTCTTTCCGTATAACGCTTCATATGGTGCCATCTGAATACTCGAATGGAATCTATTGTTATAGGAAAATTCTACTAGTGGTAAATATTGATCCCACATACCCTGAAAGTCAAGTGAGAAAGATCTCAACATGTCTTCTAAGGTTTGAATAGTCCGTTCTGATTGTCTGTCTGTCTGAGGGTGGTAAGTAGTGCTCAAATGAAGTTCAGTATCCAGGGATTTCTGAAGACTTTTCCAAAATCTTGAAGTAAAACGGGGATCACGATCAGAAACAAACGATAGGGGAACTCCATGAAGTCTCACAACTTCATTAATGTATAGTCTTGCTAGACGTTCCAGGGGTAGATCTTCTCTTATAGCAAGAAAATGAGCTGACTTGGTAAGACGATCAACAATAACCCATATTGCATCGTTCCTTCTAGGAGTCTTTGGTAGCCCCATGACAAAGTCCATCGTAATATTGTCCCATTTCCACTCCGGTATGGGAAGAGGTTGCATGACTCCTCCAGGCTGTTGCCTTCCAGCTTTCACTTGTTGACAAACCATACATCTTGACACAAAATCAGCAATCTCCCTCTTCATGTTGTCCCACCAAAAATGTTCCTTCAAATCTCTATACATTTTGGTGCTCCCAGGGTGTATAGAGAAATTGGAACTATGAGCATCATCCAGCAATTCCCTTTTTAGATCAGGTAAATCGGGAACACAAAGTCTCTTCCCGAATTTCAAAATTCCATCTTCATACACAAAGTCTCTTAATCTTCCATCACTCACAGCTTTAATCTTCTTTTGGAATTCTTCATTATCGGCCTGAGAACTCTTAATCCTTTCTAGTAAAGATGGTTTGGCAACCATTTGAAAAAGCATTGATGTTTCACCTTCCCTGGTTATTCCCATGTCCATCTTCACCAGATCCATGAAAATTGGATCCCTTTCAATTCTCATATTGTTCAAAACTCCATGGTCTTTTCTACTCAAAGCATCTGCCACCTTGTTTGCCTTCCCCTGGTGGTAGTGTATCGTACAATCATAATCCTTGAGTAATTCAAGCCATCTCCTTTGCCTCATGTTGAGTTCTTTTTGTGAGAAAATATACTTCAAACTCTTGTGATCAGTATAAATCTCACATTTTTCACCATAGAGGTAGTGCCTCCATATCTTCAAAGCAAAGATCACAGCTGCTAACTCAAGATCATGAGTAGGATAGTTTTGTTCATGAATTTTCAACTGTCGTGATGCATAGGCAATAACTCTATCATTCTGCATAAGGACACAACCAAGTCCTTTCTTTGATGCATCACTATAAATAACGAACCCATCATTCCCCGATGGTAGAGTCAATATAGGAGCATTGACTAATCTTCTCTTCAGTTCTTCGAAACATTATTCACACTCTTTTGTCCAAACAAATTTAACCCATTTACGTGTGAGCTTCGTTAATGGGTTAGCCAATCGGGCAAAATTCTGGACGAAACGTCGATAATAACCTGCCAAACCAATAAAACTACGTACCTCAGTTATACTCGTAGGTGCTGGCCATTCTTGGATTGCCTTGGTCTTAGAAGGATCAACAGAGATTCCATCTTTAGAGACAATATGGCCAAGAAAAGAAATCTCCTGAAGCCAGAATTCACACTTGCTAAACTTTCCATATAATTCATGCCTCCTCAGAGTCTTCAAGATAATGCGCAAGTGATTTTCATGATCTTCATAGGTTTTGGAGTATACCAAGATATCATCAATAAATACCACCACAAATTCATCGAGATACTCCTTGAAAACTCTATTCATTAGATCCATGAATACAGAGGGTGCATTAGTCAATCCAAATGGCATTACAGTAAACTCGTAATGCCCATACCTGGTTCGAAATTCTGTTTTCGGAATGTCTTCCTTCTTCACACACAACTGATGGTATCCAGATCGAAGGTCAATCTTTGAAAAGTATTGAGCTCCATGCAGTTGGTCAAATAAATCATCAATACGAGGTAGGGGATACTTGTTCTTTATCGTTATAGCATTGATCTCCCTGTAGTCAATACATAACCTCATAGATCCATCTTTCTTTTTAACAAAAAGAACAGGGGCTCCCCATGGAGAAACACTAGGGCAAATAAATCCCTTATTACTCAATTCCTCTAGTTGTTTCTTTAGTTCGACTAACTCTACAGTGGCCATTCTATAAGGGGTCTTCGATATAGGCCTTGATCCAGGAATCAAATCAATGGAAAACTCAACTTCTCATTCTGGAGGATGTCCAGGTAAATCTTCTGGAAATACGTCTACAAATTCTTTTACAACAGGTACATCCTCTATTTGAACATTCCTTTCCTCACCGACAGTTATTTCATTCTCTTCTTCCCCAATAATTGAATTAAGTTGAGCTACTGGGGGTGGATCTAAATAAGAATTAGGTGGTGACGATTCTGCTCTAAAAATAAGGTGTTCCTTATCATTATCATCAAGAATCGTAACCTCTTTCTTCTTACAATAAATCTTCGCATCATAGTCCGAAAGCCAGTCCATACCGAGGATTATATCAAACTCAATCATAGGTATGACGATGAGATCAGCAGATAAAGAAAATTTATGTGCTCTAATGGGGACTGATTCACAAAACTTTGTTGCAACGATACTTCCCTTATGAGTTTTAACTGACAACTCCCTTATTAAATCAAATTGGAAATATCTAATTTTCTTAGAAAACTGTGAAGATATGAAACAATGCGATGATCCAGAATCAAATAATGCATTTGCTAAACTTGAGGAAACCATTAAATTACCTTCCACCACGTCTTTCGGAGCTTCTACCTCAGCAATAGTGATAGCATAAGCCTGGCCTTGATCCCTTGGCCTTTTCTGAGGTAAGTTCTCCTGACGCTTAGGACATGCATTTGCATAATGCCCCATCTCCCTGCAATTATAGCACTGAACGTTGGTAGCTTCCTTCTTCCCCTTGCAATCATGATCTTGGTGGCCTTTTTCACCACACTTGTAACAGACTCCCATTCCCTTCAGGCAAGCACCGGGGTGTTTCTTCCCGCATTTACCACAAGATGGATATTCAACCTTTCCCTTCTTCCCCTTATTTCCATTCCCAGATTGATCAGCAGGTCTCTTCTTCTCTTGCTTCGCTTTAAAGTCATAAGACTTAGAGAATTCCTTTTCGGTCTTGATAGCACATGAGACAATGTCTTCGTACGATGAAAAGGATTGTGAGACTAATGCTCGACGGAGAAATGGTTTTAACCCATCAAAGAAACGATCAATCTTACTTCTTGGGTTACGTATATAATCTCCAGCATACCTCGCTAACCTTGTAAAGTTAGCCTCATACTTTGTGACATTATCATCCTCCTTTTGTCTCAGACTTAGAAATTGCCTTTCCATATCCGCTCGATGGTCGCGAGGGAAGTATTTTTCTAAAAATAGATCTTTGAACTCCCTCCATTCCATATTTGATACTTCATCATCTTCCTTCATGTTTTGAATCAATGACCACCATTGATCAGCATCTCCAGTGAGGCGGTAAACTGCCATGATAACTTTTTCCCTTTCACTGCTCCCCAAAGCCTGAAATCTTTTCTCTAGGGAAAATATACATTGCTCAGCTACTAATGGATTTGTATTCCCATTGAAAGTTGGTGGTTGTTGCCTCATGAATCGATCTAACATTGATCCTCCACGCTGCGGATCAGGGTGCTCCATACGGGTAAGGTTATTATTCATAACCTGAGTAAGTTGTCCCAGTATGGTGATTAGCTGATCGGCACCAGTTGCATCACCAGCCCCACTATAATTATCTTGAGCAGGAGGGCAATCCCTACATGGAGTGCGTGCATTGATACGGTTTCCATTTCTTCCACTAGGCGCCATTTCTAAACAATGGCATAAACTAGATCAGTTTATGAATCAAAATACATAATCCCATACTTATAAAACAATTAACATAAATTGAACTATTTATGGATATAATCCATAATCATAAAAATGTTTTCTTTGAGGAAGTATATACTCATAAACCCTTCATAATGATTTGTAAAGAAAATGAGAGTTATCCTAAGCATATCCCCCAGGAGTGTCGTAACCAAGAGTGCAGCAAGGCCCGTTGTCGTGCACCAGTTCCCGTTCGAGTCTAGCTCAAAGCGGTGTTTTTGGGTTTTACCCCTAGGTACATCTGTGCCAGAGCCGCCTCTACCTGCTCGTATCCAGACAGGGATGTATTGCTCGGAAAACTCACAAAATCTCTACAATACCAAAATTCTAGGAAGTTCTTCTATACTAATCCTCAAAGTTCATCTTAGGTCTACGTGCTCTAATCAGAGTTTATCTAAATCTAGTTTCCAAGGTTTGTACTAAACTTCCTCTGATACCAACTGTAACGCCCCGACCCCAGCTACCCAGAGTCGGTGCATTACTTCGTAACATTGGCATGATCACAAGAAGATCAAATCTCGAAAGACTGATTGGTTTAGTAGCCTTGGAAACACTAGATATATTCATAAGTTTTACATTACATTATAAAATAAAAACTACTACAACAACATAATGTTTCCACAATCCACACTATAATCCCCTCATAATATCCCTGCAGGTCATTCATAACTTACATCTTCACATCCTGGGAAAAATAAAACATAGAAAAGGGGTGAGCTCAAATGCCCAGTAAGGATAACAATATAGCGGAACATTCAAAAATAAGCATAAACATTTAAGGCAATGAATTACTAAAACAAAAGCCTTTTAAACTTGAACTTCAACATAGTATGGCAAAAGTAAAATGAAATAATGCCATTTACTTGTTCACATGGATATTCTACTAATCGAATAATCACATGCAAAATCAATAACCACTTTCATAATGTTGGAATGCATAATGCCAGACTATCATAACCACATAGCCAAGGCCTCGTGCCAAGACTACTAATAAGATTTTGTCAAGGCCTTGTGCCAAGACACTAGTTTGTCTCATGAGACCTACCGATGAAATTTTTTTAGAAGATACTTACGTTTAAAATTGCTAAAATACACTCCAGTGTTTTTCTGAAAACATTATGCAAGCTTCTGAAAACAAAATAACTAATTCTGAGACTGCTCGACTAATTACAGGCCATGATGGGTCCACTCCCAATCCCTTCCTGTCTACCAAACTCGAGAGTCAGGTTTTCTGAAAACATTTTTAAGCTTGCGTTAAATACGTATACATTTGCACTGGATTTTCATATATTTGAGAGAAATATATATTTTTTTGAAATCATTTAAAAATCACATAATTATAAAAGAAAACCTTTATTTTGAAAATATCCATACAAGTGTGTAAGGGAAGCTTCAAAGTTATATTAATGGCAGAGAATAACCGCACCTGCCATATAAGTTAAAAAAAGACATTCTTAACTAAATTTTGTCGAAAAGGTTAAAAAGCACCTTGTTTGGAAAACGACTGAAAGATTTATTTATAAACCTCTTATAAAAATTCAAACAAGGGTATAAATGACTATAACCCATATTCTTGTAAATAATAAAAATGTTTTGAAATACATTTTTAAGAAACATGGATGTAGATGATAAAGAAATCCCAGTAGATTATTACGTATAAACAACCTCGGATAATGAAGAGATTGTGAAATAACCCTTACCTTGTACTTTTCCTTGGTTGGGGTAGGTTAACCTCCTGTATAATAGTGAAATAATTGTTACTAAATTATACAAGAATCATATACATTAATATGATATCATATATGATCTTTTAATATTGATTTGATAATAATATCTTAGTATTATCGCCGTTTCGGGTGTTAACTTACTCATTTTCTTTATATGTTTTGTTACATAAGTCATGTTTGTTGTATCTTATTCATATCCAGAATGATATCAAGTCCTTAAACATCATTTTTAAATCATTAAATGATAATTATACTTGAATGGATACGATGGAGAATGAATCTCATCGCGTTCGTGGAGACGGTAGTCCGTACGTACGCACGAACGCTACTTCCATTTAATTTTTATTTTAAAAGAATCGAATCCAAATGATACATAGGTATATTACTATTCCAGTATAATATAATATTTTATATATGTTACTTAAGTTCATTAACACCATCCTTTATACGTTCCATGTGTGGTATGAATGAGTCATATCATTTTAAGGGGGCGGTAGTCCGCACTTCCTCAAATGAAATTATCGTATGTATATACAACATGAAACGAATAATGGTATGAAATAAAATGGAATTACAGAAGCTTATATATAAAATATATATCATTAATATCATATTTAATTACAGTGCCATCATAATGGCCACCATGAGAGGCGGTAAGATGTATTTGAACAATCATCGTTTCGTGAGGCGTTAATTTGCCATCCACAGAAACATTATGTTCATCATCCATTAGATGGAGTTGTGTGTATGTGTAGTTTGAATACTTCTTATAACAACATCCTAGTATATTGAGGATACTGTTGTTGTTACAAAAGAAGGGAAATAAAAAGAGTTTGGGGGTTGGAGAAGCAAAATAAATGAAAATAATTTAAGAGAAATCGTTACCTTTAATTTAGGTAACTCACTTTGGTTGGAACCAAAGGACTTGTTGAAATGCTTTCTGCCTAAGGGGAAGCTTCAAGGAGGAGGAGAGGGATGTGGGGAGCTTAGTTGGGCAGAGTTTGGATGGGCCAAGTGGCTTGAGAGGTGTGAGGAATGAGTAGAAGTGGTCTCCTTTTATAAGGGAGAAGAGGGGCTCTTTAGGAAAGTGTGAAAGTATTACTTTATAATATATTTGTATTCGGTTTATATTGGTCCAAAAATCATTGAGGTCGAAGATAAGATGACTCATATTCTAAATAACATCAACCAATAAGAATTGGACAGGTTTTAGATAATATTTTAATCATTATAATCTTATTTATTTAAATGATTTATTAATGAGGTAAACATTGCATCATTATTGTGTCATTAATAATTTAAATTATATGATGTCTAAAAATTATAAATAAACTATCATTATGTAGGAAATCGTTTTATCTTTCTAATGAATATTTATAATCGAAAATCCAACATGTATAACCCTATGTAAAAATTGTTCTTCTAAAAGATGTAAGCTTATGCCATTTTTATTTTTATTTTAACTTTATTAATATAATGTGTCCCTACCACATACAAGTGGCTCAAAGGGGTCCCCAAATTGACCCAAGGATGCCCATGGTCGGGTATGTGTCCACCAATAAGGTTAGGACACGTTTTAGGGTAATTTTGTATTATTATAATATTATTTTTTGACCCTTATTTACCGGATTTACCCTTTAACCATGGTAAATAAAATATTTACCACAGTAACTATTCAAAATGTCTAAAAATAAAAGTTACCTATTTACACAATTTGAACATCCTGATTCCAAATATGGAATCCATTATTCTAAAATCAAAACACAGAAGTGGCAGAAATTAATTTAAAATTAATTCCCGCTGTCAAAACAAAAAGCGTGTTTTTAAGAGATAATAACTATCAAAAGATTGACACTTGTTTATGTTCGGTTTAATTGTAAAATTATGTCTAATGACCAACATTATATTAAATTGTAAAAATATATTCTAAATATACTTTAAAACTAATAAAATTCATAATTTATCACTATTAATTATTTTGATTAAAAAAGTTGTTTTTAATTAAAATTTAGTAATTTTCACTATTCATCAAAATATGAAAGTTATCCGAAAAGTACCAAAATTTCACCTTAGGCTAAATTCGATATTACGAATCCAAAAATGAAGTCCATTTTGAAATATAAAATATATATAATTTCAAAAAGTAGGTATTAGTATTCACAACGGCTAGTTTAATTAGTTGTGGTGTGTGTTAGAACTCGAGGTTGCGTACAACACACGCTATCGCATTATTCGAAGGGAAATGTACCGTGGAAGCTTGGGGTGTTACAGTATATATATATATATATATAATAGATAGATGAATGAAATGAAATACACCGTTCATGGAGACAGTAGGTCGTACGTATGCATGAACATTGTTTTCCTTTCCTTATTGACATGAATGGAAATAAGTAGATGAAATATATATATATATACATAAATACAGTATCTTAATTATGTCATATATTTCAATATTATTCATTATATATAAATTATAATCATTCTTGATTGGTTAACATAGAGAATGAATCTCATCGCGTCGTGGAGACGGTAATCCGTACGTACACATGAGCATTGATACCATTCCCATAATTATTGAATCAGAATTAGTATGATGTTATAATAACCATATATAGTTATTATTTACACCATTATACCCATCCAAGTAAAGTGGTGGTGGAAAAACAGATTACACCACGACATGGAGACGGTATTTCGTACGTACGTACGCGGGGTGATTCCTTTTTCCGTAGGATGGATAGAAGGTGAAATGGGGTTGTTTAATATTAATAATAAAATATCAGTATATTAGTGATACTTATGTTATTACTTCATAATGAAACAACTAAAGAAGAATAAGTTGAAGAATAAATAAAGTTGAAAGAATCAGTGGAAGAGATTACCTCTTCTTCGACGCACCTCTTGTAAGCTTCCTCTTAATGCACTAGAGTTGGTATTTTTAGGAGACAAAAACCTCTATAATGTTTCTAGGGAAGTTTAGAAGGGAAATGGACAGGGTTTTTCCGAGCTTGAAGGCTCAAAGTTGTGTAAAAAGTAGAGGGATGAGGTTTCGTTTTATAAGGGAGGAGAGGGGCACCTTTGGAAATCTCAAAAATATTAATTTATAATAAATAAAACCCCACATAAAAACCTCAAAAAATTACTCAAATTTAAATATTAGATGAGATAGGGTTGTAATATCATCATCCAATAAAATTTAGACATGTTTGAAATTTATTTTAAACCTTATCAACTTGATTTATCCTTATTTAATCTATTTGATTTTATTTGTGGTAATAAGATTCTAAATTTTAAATTGTTATGAATAATTACTTATGTGTTGTGAATTTTCCATAATTGGATAATTTATAACATTTTAGACCATATTAATTTTAATTTATAATTTTTAAATATTTTTGTGATTTTTAAACAATTTTATATTATGTTATTTTTATAAAATATCAATAGTGTCAATTTTGACACTATTCATTTATTTTAATTTAAATAAAATCCACACCGAATATATGTTCTAAATAAAAGATTTAATAGATTCATAACATGTCATATTTATCTATAAAATTCATGTATCACATTAAATAGTTCATATAATATTTAGTTTAATATTTGTAAAACCTTTTATTTGATATTTTAATCAATAAAATAATTTCAACATTACTATTGTGTCACCTTTAATGATAACTATTTAATACCTAAAAATTATAAATAAAATCACATGATGTATATAATTTTATTATATTTCTAGAGACTATTCATGTTTTAAGTTTCATGAAGTTTATTACTAAATTAAAATTATTATACTTATAAGATTTAAGAGAGTGACATGTGTCACTTTCTTTAGTTTTAATAATAATTACATCATTTTCATTGTCAAAGGTCCATGAAATGAATATATTCCAATCCTTAGGTTATATGGGTCGACTCTTAATAATCCAATAAAATTTTGGAAAGTGTTAGGGTAATTTTACAATCTTATTTTTACCCTTAATTACCCGATTTACCTTTAACTTTTGTAAATAAAAATTACCGTAGTTACTATCCATAATATCAAAAAAATAAAAGTAACCTATTAACATAATTTGGACCCACTTAATCCAAATATGTAATCCACCTTTCAAAATTCAAAACACAGAAGTTGTAGTAGTTGATTTAAAATTAATCCCGTTCTTAAGAAAATGGGTTTTAAAAGTTAAAACAATGTCAAAGAGTGAAAGGTTTTTACCTATGAATTCAATATAAAATTAATGGTAATGACCTGAATTATATTAAATGGTAAAAATATATTCTATTTATATTTTAAAAAAATTCCATAATATAATTTAACAATATAAATTATCTCAATGAAAAAAGTTGTTTTTAATTAAAATTTAGCGTATTTTTACTATTCATCAAAATAAAAAACTTATCAGAAAAATATAAAAAATTTATCCAAAGTAAATTTTTATATCCTGATTCCAAATAATAATTTTATATTTTCATCTTGAACTTATAAACATGTCAAAAACTATATTTAAAGTTATTGTGCCATCAAAAGGCGGAAAAACTGCATTTTCTTGAAAAATACTTATATTACCCGGAAAATTTAGTTTGTTCTCATACCATGTTCTAAAAATGTGTAATATGAATAATAATGTTATAAAATTAAAAATTTAGTTTATACTTTTCATAACGGCAAGTTCATAATAATATTATAACCATATATCATTGTTTAGTGAAACCTGGTATTGTGTACAACACATGCTATCGAGGAAGGTCACGATGACGTGTAATGCAAGCCAAGTTAGGGTTACGTGTTGTGAAAGACTCCTTCGTTGTTTCTTATAATATAATCCAACCATATTTCATTTATACATTGAATATATATATATATATACACTAAATGTTGCGTAGAATAACTACTACCAAACAAACTTGAAATTGTGTGTAACATGACCCATGAATAGTGTTGCATATACCACAAGCTAATACGGTGTTGTGTATAGTGCAAGGTAATCTTGGTGTAGCGTACAACAGAAGATATGAAAAAAATAATATATCTCATAAAATCTAAGTTTGTTACATTCTAACCCCCTTAAAATGAATTTCTCCCTCGAAATTTGTCAGTGTTATAAATCGTTTACTACTTTAAAGTTTCATTCATAGAAACCCACATCGTAAAAAGGAATACTAAAACATAATTTTAAAAAGTGAAGTATGAAACATAATGGTAACACAAATTAACTCATCACTGTGTTTCCACATAGTATAATATAGGTGAAATATGGACATGGAAGAGAAATCTAACCATCATGTTAGGATGAAGAGTGGTAGAGAACATGGCTATGAAAAAGCCAACAATCAAAAAGCTATAAATTTGTGATAATCTAAGGTACCATCTGATTCATCATATATAAGGACACTAGGACAACCTTTTTGTTTTTCATGATCATTTCCCTAAAGTTGAATAATTTTGGAATTAAAAGAAATACTTACTTGATTTTGGAACAATCTCACCGTTTTTCGTGCCTTGAATAATTTCCACTTCATCTCTTAATGAAATAAATTTGAATTTGTCATTTGTGAAGTGTTAGCGGATCATGTGATAGAATGGTGGGTCATTCTATCTATCTCAAATAAAAGTTTAGAAAAAGTTTTTAAATATACAAAAGTCCATCCATGGTGATATTAATTGTATATGGTTCCTAAAATGGACGTGTACTTCGTATATCATGTCACATAATAAATTGAAACTAATTTATACTAACCAGGTACTTCCATGGAAGGACCATATAAGTATAAGTATAGGTTATAGTCCTAGAATTACGGTAACGATATTATAATTAACCTAATATGTTAGATATTTAAGGTACTCCCCCTTTATTATGTTGTTTTACCTAGCATGATTTTTTCCTCTCACACTATTCTTTTTGGGTTTTAGAAGATGGCTGGAACCCGATGGAATCATGTTGATAAATGTAATGGACAATGCAATGATTGTCCTTTTGAACAAACCAATGTTATGTAAGATGGAGTGAAAAATCTTATTTCTGTACTTACACAAGCTATGAATCATTCTGGACTTCCAAATGAGAAGAGAAGGGAACAAAATCCTATTGAGTCCTTCATGAGGAAACGTCCATCTTCTATCAGTGGGTCTTCTAATCCACTTGTTACTAAACAATGGATCAGTACCATTGAAAAGATATTTTCCATACTTCTCTGTTCAAAACATGAAGAAGTCATTCTGGATGTTTCCCGCTTAGAAGGTTAAGCAGACCAATGGTGGACTCTAATTAAAAATACAAGGACCCAAGATGAAATTGAATCCATCGAATGGGATGAGTTCAAGAACTTGTTTTTCAATAAGTAATTCCCTCGTATTCTTAGAAAAAATATAGACAATGATTTCCTTGAGATTAAGAAAAAGGATGATGAATCTGTTTGTATATACTAAGCGAATTTTATAAGGCCTGCAAGGTATGCATCTGGCTTTATCATCCAACCTGAAAGTAAAGTTTATCGATTCTTCAGTGGATTAAAACCTAGTCTTCGAAGGGAATTAGCTATAAGATACTTCAGTAGCTATGAAGAAATTGTGCATTGTGCTATCAAGGTAGAAATGGAAGTTGTTGTTACATATCCATTTCATGGTTTTGACAAGAAACGAAAGATGGAGTTCAAGGAAAAATCTCAGAACAATGGTGAAAAAAAAAGATAAATGTTTCTTAATGCTCAAAGTGTGGAAAGAAGCATGTTAGTGATTGTCTAAATGGTACTAGAAAATGTTATAATTATGGAAAGGAAGGTCATCGAGTAATTGAGTGTTGAATTAATAGGAAAAAGTTATCTAATGATGTGAATAGAGAAAAGACTATAGAGAACGCTCCACCAACACTTCAATGCTTCAAGTGCAGGGAAATGGGGAATTATGCTAATCAATGCCCTAATCCAAGGGTTAATGATGATCAACGTGAGAAACCTATTAAGGAAAAGGATAAAGGGAAGTCACATGTGATCACTATTTGTGATGTTGAGTATGACAATGATGTTGTGGAATGATTAAGTTTTTATGTAATGGGATTTCAAAATAGTATCATGGAATCTCATTTATGGTATCTTGGAATTTTGGAATATATATTTATTGGTTTTCAATAATTATATGGTACCGATAACCATGAAAAGTGATTGAAATGTTTTTGGAAAGAAGATGATATGTGCATAATGAAGTGATAAAGAGAAAATGAAATGATCTCATGACTGATATAAGGACAAAGTTATATCCTTGTTTGAGTATATAGAAATTTTGGGATTTTGGTATGTGGAAAGATTTAACTTTTGACAGCATTCATGTTTTCACTAAGGTTCAATGGGTATTCATTATTCAAGAGAATACATGATTAAGGTATTCACATGGTTGTAATGTGACCAACAAGATATATCATATGATATATGGGGGATAAATTATGGTATTCACATGCTCGGTAGATGACATTTCTAGTAATTGTTTTCTTTATACTATGAGCTTGGACAGAAGTATTTTCGATAAGCCTAAAGATTGGAATGGATTATGTTGGACAGAAGATAGTATTGTTTAAGGATAGAACTGTTTTTGATATTGTTGATGGGATGTTATAATAATGTATTTTTAGAAAAAGGACAACCTGCCGAAAGTTCGACAACCCAACACATCAGACAAGGTTGTGGGAATCGAACCCACAACCGAAGTATGACTGGCCTTTATTTCCTACCTCTGGCCTACAAGAAGTCCCTGGTTAGTATAAATTAGTTTCAATTTATTATGTGGCATGATATATGAAGTATATGTTTATTTTAGGAACCATATACGATTAATCTCACCATAGATGGACTTATGTATATTTAATAACTTTTTCTAACCTTTTATTTGAGATAGATAGAATGAACCACCGTTCTATCACATGATCTGATGACGCTTCACAAATGAAAAATTCAACTTTATTTCTTTAATAGATGAATTGGAAATTGTTCAAGGCACGAACAACGGTGATATTGTACAAAAATCATGTAAGTATTTCTTTTAATTCAAAAATTATTCAACTTTAGAGAAATGATCTTGAAAACCAAAAATGTTGTCATAGTGTCCTTATATCTGATGAATCAGATGGTACCTTAGATTATCACAAATTTATGGCTTTGTGATTGTTGGCTTTTTCATAGCCATGTTCTCTACCACTCTTCATACAAACATGATGGTTAGATTTCTCTTCCATGTCCATATTTCACCTATGTTCTCCTATGTGGAAACCCAATGATGAGTTAATTTGGGTAACCGTTATGTTTCATACTTCACTTTTTATAATTAAGCTTTAGTATTCCTTTTCACGATGTCGGTTTATATGAATGAAACTTTTAAGTAGTAAACGATTTATAACACCGACGAATTTCGAGGGCGAAATTCATTTTAAGGGGGGTAGAATGTTACATCCCGAGATTTTATGAGATATATTATTTTTAATTTCATTGATGTCTTCTATTGTACACTACGCCAATATTACATTGCGCTATACGCAACACCGTATTATCTTACAGTATACGCAAACAGTATTCTAGACTTGTGTTGCACGCCAGAGAAACCTTCCTCGATAGCGTGTGTTGTACGCAATACTGAGTTTCACTAAACAAGATATTACTATAATATTAATATGAACTAGCCGTTATGAATAGTAATACCCAATTTTTTAAATTTTATAAATTTTATCTTTCAAAATGGACTTCATTTTTGGATTTGTAATATCGAAATTATCCTAGGGTGAATGTTTTGTATTTTTCTGAAAACATTCAATTTTTTATGAATAGTGAAAACACTAGGTTACTATTTAAAAAATGACTTTTTATTTAAATAATTATTTATTTTATTTAAATTTAATTTATGTCAAAATATATACATAATATATATATATGTTCAATGTAATTGAATGGAGTCAGTTTATAATAATTTTAGAGATATAAAAATTTTATTGAACTTTTCACCATCTTTTACCCAACTCCTATGAGCATTTGCAATTGTAAATAAAACTTAATTTTACTGCATATGTGAGTTGAATTTCTAAAATCCAAGAGACACGGTTAATATAAAGGTGTAAAATGTGGTTCAATAATATAAAAATAATTTTTTGTGAATAGTAACTTTTTGCTTTTATTTACCACGGTAAAAAATAAATAGGGTAATTAATGGTAAAAATGATATTATTTTTACCCTAATACATGTCCTAATTCTGTTGGATAAGTATAATTCTACCAAATACAATATTAGGAATATAATATTATCATTTAGGTCCACTTGGATTAGATTAGTACATTTATTGTTATTTAATTCAAAGAAGAGTTAAAAGAGTTAAAATCAAAGTTTAATAACTATTTTTTTAATATAGGGTTATAATAAGATAAATTTGACTATAAATATTCATTATAAATATAAAAATATATCGTACATAATGGTATTTTATTTATAATTTTTAGGCATTAAATAATTTAATTTATTTATGACACAATGATGATTCAGTAATTACCTTATTAATGAAATATTAACATAATTGATGTAATAAATACCCAAATAAATGTAATTAGAGACTTTTTATGAATTAAACTACTTTTTTAGGTTAATATGACATGTTATTATTGATTCGATTAACCTTTTTAGAACTAATCATTCTTTTATGATTTTCACAAAAATAAATTACCAAATACTTTCAAAATTGACATAAAATAGTTTTTAAAACAAATATTATATTATTAATTGATATTCTATTACTAAAAATATGAGGTTCGTCCAAATGACTTAGTTAAGGTTATATATATTAATTATTAACCACTTGGGGTTCTATTGGCTTGTTATAGTAAGTTTATTAACCATATAGTGTATGAAAACAAGAAGACACGGTAAACGTTAAATTATTTAACTTAGAGTTAAATCTAAATGATGAGGTTAAAATAGTAACCTAAACTTGTCTAAAACCTATTGGTTGATAGGAATTCGAACCATCCCCACATTAAATTTTAAATAAGTCACTTTTTATCCATTATAAATGGATTATGACTTTATTATAAAATAATATTTTAAGTTTTTCCTAAAGTGCCCCTCTCCTCCCTTATAAAAGGGAACCTCATCCCTCTTCTCTTTACATACTTTTGTGCCTTCAAGCTCAACCAACCTCTGGAAATTTCCCTTATAAACTTACATAGAAACATTATAGAGGTTATGTTCTCCTCAAAATACCAACTATAGTGCCTTAAGAGGAAGCTTAATAGAGGTGCGTCAAAGAAGCGATAATATCTTCTACCGATTCTTTCATGTTTCTTTTTTCTTCAACTTCTTATTATTTAGTTGTTTAATTATAAAGTAATAGCATCATTATCACTAAAATAATGATATTTTATTATAAATACAAAACAACCCCATTTCACCTTCTAACCATCCTATAGAAAACAAAATCATCGCGCGTGCGTACGTACCGAATACCGTCTCCATGCCGTGGTGTAATCTGTTTTTCCCCCACCACCTTACTTGGATGTGTATAATGGTGTAAAGAATAACTATATATAGTTATTATAACATAATAATGATTCTCAGATATTATATCATCCACTCCAATTACATTCAATAATTATGGGAATGATATCATCACTTGTGCGTACGTATGGATTATCGTCTCCACGACGCGATGAGATTCATTCTCCATGTTAACAAATCAAGAATGATTATAATTTATATATAATGAATAATAATTAAATATATGACATAATTAAGCTAATGGATATATATATATACATATATATATGTCATATACTTACTTCCATTCAAGTCAATAAGGAAAGGAAAACAACGCTCAGGCGTACGTACGACCTACCATCTCCATGAACGGTGTATTTCATTTGATTCATATATATATTATATATATATATATTGAATATATATGATATATAAATCATGTTTTAAATTCTATAAGTAAGTAAATCATTATATAATTAATAATAATATCAATAACAACAAGTCCAAACACGTACGATAAATAAAACGATTTTACCCAAAATGTTGTTTTAACATGGAATTTACAAAATAATGGGTCATATAAAGTCATAATTGAACCATATATGATATCGTCACAATGAATATGATTATGTAATAAGTAAATGACATTATTTAAATCATTATACAGGAGGTTTGGATACATACAAAGCTTATCAGACCTAAGGTAAGGGATAATTTTGCAATCTCATTTTTATCCGAGATTGCTTATACGTAAGTATTTACTGGGGTTATATTTTTCATCCATGTCCATAAAAATGTTTTCATAGAGTGTTTAATATTCTTCCATGTATGCTTAAAGTCATTTTTACCCCTCTTGACATTTACTTTGTGTTATGGAAGGAATCTTTCTTTTGTTTACCATACGTGGTACTTTTTGCCTTTTCCAATAAAAGTACGTGGAGAATGTTTTTTTAACTTATACGGCATGAATGGATTTTACGGTTTTATAAAACCATATTTTCATGAATATTACTCTAAAATATTTCATGACTATTTTCAAAAAAATCCTTTTATTTTAAAATTGCATGTAATTTTGTGAAAAGAAAATGATTTTGAAGAAGAAAGGATATTTTCCTCATGAATTCATTTCATGTATTTTGTCAAAACTATTTTACATATAAGATGACATTATTTAGTATGATTATGTTTAAAGTATAATTTCTATATTATTTACATGGTTTCACTTCTATTATGATGAAATGATATCTATTTGTTTTATATGTATTATGTTATGATGGGATGATGTTTATGAAACCCATTTTATTCTTTGGGTTATGATGAATAATTTATGTTTATTTTGTGGAAAAAGTATGAATGATTTCATTATGAGATGGGTGGGACCTATATCTCCCTCAAATGCATTGGGTAAAGATTTATATCTCATGAGATATACATGGCTGAAACGGTAAGTTAATCTGGTTCAGTGATACAGGACTGGAATGAGGAGTGAACTCGATTCAGAAAGGGACTTTGTCCACTAAGATGGTTTTGGAAGCAATGCCTTGGCTACTATGGAAATCATATCATGTGCTTAATGGATTGCCAAAATTATATGTTTTATTTCCATGCTATTTTATCATGATTCATGTTTCTTTTTGATCTATTCCTTAAGTACTTCCAAGATTTATTTCACAACTCAATATTTTTATGTTTAAACTTTATGTTCATGTTTTGAAGTTCAAATGTATATGGTTTGTTTTATTTTCTCCATGCTTAACCTTACTGAGCATTTGTGCTCACCCTTTATATGTTTTTATTTCCCCAATATATATAGAAATGTTTTAGGTAAGAAAAAAAGGGGAAGATCTTTATGGGAGATGTTGAAGATCTTTCACCAAGATTAGAAGATTATGTTCCAATTTTCCGAATACACTAAACTATTACGGTCCTTTGATGTCTGTTTATAATTTAGACTTTACTGGGGAATATTTATCATCCAAATCCATGTTTCCTTAGTATGTAATATTATTTCTATCCTTATACAATTTTTTAAATCCAATTTTACCTATTGGTGAATTTTTAGTAAAAGATATGAAAGGAATATTTTGTCGTTTTCAGTACGAGATACTTTTTGACTATTCTGGACAAAGTATGAGAAGAATGTTTTTTTAACTTATACGGCATGAATGGATTTTTACGGTTTCATAAAGCCTTATTTTCATGAAGCTTACTATACAAGATTTCATGATTATTTTCAGCAAAATCGTTTTCTTTTAAATTTCATGGCATTTTGTGAAAATAAAATGATTTTGAAGAAGAAAGGATATTTTCCTCAAGAATTAATTTCAAGTGTTTTATCAAAACCATTTTCAATATAAGATGAAATTATTTTATATGTGTATGTTTCAAGTATAATGTCTCTATGATTTACATGGTTTCACTTCTCTTATTATGAAATGATGTCCATTTGTTTTATATGTATTATGTTATGATGAGATGATGTTTATGAAACCCATTTTATTCTTTGGGTTTTGATTAATGATTTATGTTTATATTGTGGCACACATAAGAATAATTTACTTATGAGATGGGTAGGACCTATATCTCCCTCCAATGCATTGGGTAAATATTTATATCTCATGAGATAGACATGGCTAGAACGACAAGTTAATATGGTTCAATGATACAGGACTAGAACGAGGAGTTAACTCGATTCTGTAAGGTACTTTCTCCACAATGATGGTCTTGGAAGCAATGACTTGGCTTCTATGGAAATCATATCATGTGATTAATATATTTCCAATATTACATGTTTTATTTCCATGAAATTTTATCATGATTTATATTTCTTTATGATCTATGCCTTACGTACCGTGTCTTCTTGTTTTCTTACACTATATGGTTAATGAACTTACTATAACTAGCCAAACGAACCCTAAGTGGTTATTTATTAATATATATAACCATATCTACGTCATTTGGATGAACCTTAGATTTTTAGGAATATAATAACAATTAATAATATAATATTTATTTTAAAAACTATTTTATGTCAATTTTGACACTATTTTGTAATTGATTTTTGTGAAAATAATAACAACATGATTAGTTCGAACAAATTTAATTGAATCAATACTAACATGTCATATTTACCTAAAAAATTAGTGTAATTCATAAACAGTCTCAAATTACATTCATTTAGGTATTTATTACATCAATTATGTTAATATTTCATTAATAAGGTAATTACCTTACTTTTGTGGAATACTTAATACATAACAAAAACAGACACCAAAAGACCATAATAGTTTAGTGTCTTTGGAAACTTGGAACATAATCTTCTAATCTTGGTGAAAGATCTTCAACATATCCCATAATGATCTTCCACTTTTTTTCTTACCTAAAACCTTTCTTTATATCCTGGGGAAAATAAAACATATAAAGGGTGAGCAAAAATGCTCTGTAAGGGTAAGCCTGGAGAAAATCAAACAAACCATATACATTTGAACTTTTAAACATGAACATAATGTTTAAACATCAAAATCTTGAGTTGTGAAATAAATCTTGGTAGTACGTAAGGCATAGATCATAAAGGAACATCAATCAATATAAAATATCATGGAAATAAAACATGTAATTGTGTAAATCCATTAAGCACATGATATGATTTCTATAGTAGCCAAGGCATTGCTGCCAAGATAATCTTAGTGGACAAAGTCCCTTTCTGAATCGAGTTCACTCCTCATTCCAGTCCTGTATCACGGAACCAGATTAACTTACCATTCCAACCATGTCTATATCATGATATATAAATCGTTCCCAATGCATCGTAGGGAGATATAGGTCCCACCCATCTCATAATTAAATCATTCATACTTGTGCCACAACCTAAATCATTCATCATAACCCAAAGAATAAAATGGGTTTCATAAACATCGTTACATCATAACTTAATCAATATAAAACAAATGGATATCATTTCGTCATAAGAAATGTGAAACCATGTAAATAATTGATACATTATACTTGAAACATAATCATTATAAATAATGTCATCTTAGATGGAAAATAGTTTTGACAAAACACTTGAAATCAATTCTTGAGGAAAATATCATTTCTTCTTCAAAATCATTTTATTCTCATAAAATGCCATTCAATTTTAAAAGATACGGATTTTTTTGAAAATAATCATGAAAATTTTTAGAGGAATCTTTCATAAAATTGGGTGTTATGAAACCGTAAAAATCCATTCACGCCGTATAAGTTATAAAAACATTCTCCTCATACTTTTTCCGAAAAAGTCAAAAAGTACCATGTATGGTAAACAAAAGAAAGATTCCATACATAACACAAAGTAAAAGTCAAAGGACAGAAAAAATTACTTTTAACATTCATGGAAGAATTTTAAACACTTTATTAAAATCGTTTTATGGACATGGATGAAAAATATACCCTAGTAAATACTTACGAATAAACAATATCAGATAAAAATGATATTGGAAAAGTTATCCCTTACCGTAGGTCCAATTTCTTCTGTATGTGTCTGAAACTCCTGTATAGTGGGTTTAAACATATTATTAACATGTAACAGAACCATAATAATATTTATGATATAATATATGATTCACTTATTTCTTTATATTACCCATTCATTTGTCATTTCCATGTTAAAGCAACGTTTTGGGTATTCATTGTTTCATTTATCATACGAGTTTGGACTTGTTATTCTTGATAACATTACTTATATCCTGATTTACTTAATTCCAGAATGTAAATCATGATTTATATATCATATATATTAAGTATATATATAATATATAGATAAATGAAATGGAATACACCGTTCATGGAGACGGTAGGCCGTACGTACGCATGAACATTGTTTTCCTTTCTTTATTAACAAGAATGGAAGTAAGTAGATGAAATATATATATATATATACATATATCCTATAGCTTTATCATGTCATATATTACATTATTATTAAATATATATACTTTATAACCATTCTTTAATGGTTAACATGAATAATGAATCTCATCGCGTCGTGGTGACAGTAATCCGTACGTACGCACGAGCGATGATATTGTTCCCATAATTATTGAATTGAATTGGAGTGTATGATATAATATCTCAGAGTCATTATGAAGTTATGATAACTATATATAGTTATTCTTTACACCATTATACCCATCCAAGTAAGGTGGTGGTGGAAAAACAGATTACACCACGGCGTGGAGACGGTATTCCGTACGTATGCACGCGTGGGGATTTTGTTTTATGTAGGATGGATAGAAGGTGAAATGGAGTTGTTTAATATTTATAATCACATATCAGTATATTAGTGATACTGATGTTATTACTTTATAATGAAACAACTAAATAATAAGAAGTTGATGAAGAAATAAACTTGAAAGAATCTGTAGAAGAGATTACCTCTTCTTCGACGCACCTCTTTTAAGCTTCCTATTAAGGCACTAGAGTTGGACTTTTGAGGAGACCCAAACCTCTATAATGTTTCTAGTAAAGTTGATAAGGTAAATGGGTAGGGTTTTTCCAATCTTTAAGGCTCAAAATTGTGTAAAGAGAAGAGGGAGGAGGTGCCCTTTTATATGGGAGGGGAGGGGCACTTTAGGAAAAACTTAAACTATTATCTTATAATAAAGCAACATTCGGTTTATAATGGCTCAAAAGTGACTTATTTCGAAGATAAAGTTGGGATGGGTCGAAATATACTCAACCAATATGTTTTAGACAAGTTTAGATTAGTATTTTAAACTTATCATTTAGATTTAACTCTAAGTTAAATAATTTAACCTTTACCGTGTCTTCTTGTTTTCTTACACTATATGGTTAATAACAGTACTATAACAAGTAAAACGAACCCCAAGTGGCTCATTATTAATATATATATCTTTATCTAAGTCATTTTCCATAACATTATATTTTTAGGAATAGAATATCAATTAATAATATAATATTTGTTCAAAAAACTATTTTATGTCAATTTTGAAAGTATTTGGTAATTGATTTTTGTGAAACTCATAAAAGCATTATTAGTTTGAATAAAGTTTATTGAATCAATAATAACATGGCATATTAACCTAAAAAATTATTGGAATTCATAAAAAGTCTTAAATTACATTTATTTAGGTATTTATTACATCAATTATGTTAATATTTCATTAATAAGGTAATTATTGCATCATCATTGTGTCATAAATAAATTCAATTATTTAATTTCTAAAAATTATAAATAAAATACCATTATGTAGGAAATCATTTTATATTTATAATGAATATTTATAGTCGAATTTATCTTATGTATTACACTATATTAAAAAAAATTAGTTATTAAACATTGATTTTAACTCTTTTAACTCTTCTTTGAATTAAATAACAATAAATGTACTAATCTAATCCAAGTGGACCTAAATGATAATATTATATTCCTAAGAATGTTTTTGGTCTAATTATAATTATCCAATAGAATTAGGAAATTCTTTAGGGTAAAAATAATATCATTTTTACCATTAATTACCCTATTTACTTTTTACCGTGGTAAATAAAAGTAAAAAGTTATTATTCACCAAAAATTATTTTTATCTTATTGAACCAAATTTTACTCCTTGATATTATCCATTTCTCTTGGATTTTCGAAATTCAACTCACAGAAGTGGTAAAATTATGTTTTATGTACAATTGCAAATGCTCCTAGGAGGTGGGTAAAAGATGATGAAAAGTTCAATAAAACTTTTATATGTCAAAAATTATTATAAACTGAATCCAATGAATTACATTGAACTTATATATATATTATGTATATATTTTTACCAAAAATAAATTTAAATAAAATAAATAATTATTTAAATAAAAATTCGGTTTTTAAATAGTAACCCAGTGTTTTCACTGTTCATAAAAAATTGAAAGTCTTAAGAAAAATACCAAAAATTCGCCCTAGGATAATTTTGATATTCTGAATCCAAAAATGAAATCCATTTTGAAAGATAAAATTTATAAAATTTCAAAAATTGGGTATTACTATTCATAATGGCTAGTTCATAATAATGTTATAGTAATATCTTGTTTAGTGAAACTCAGTATTGCGTATAACACATGCTATCGAGGAAGGTGGCTCTTCCATGCAACACATGACTATAATAGTGTTTGCGTATACGGTAAGCTAATACGGTGTTGTGTATAGCGCAAGAAAATATTGGTTTAGCATACAATAGAAGACATCAAAGAAATTAAAAAGAATATATCTCATAAAATCTCAGGGTGTTACATTCTACTCCCCTTAAAATGAATTTTTCCCTCGAAATTCGTCGGTGTTATAAATAGTTTACTACTTGTTAGTTTCATTCATAGAAACCCACATCATAAAAAGGAATACTAAAACTTAATTTTAAAAAGTGAAGTATGAAACATAACAGTTACCCAAATGAACTCATCACTGGGTTTCCACATAGGAGAACATAGGTGAAATATGGACATGGAAGAGAAATCTAACCATCATGTTTGGATAAAGAGTGGGAGAGAACATGGATATGAAAAATACAACAATCAAAAATCCATAAATTTTTGATAATCTAAGGTACCATCCAATTCATCAGATATAAGGACACTAGGACTACATTTTTGGTTTTCAATATCATTTCCCTAAAGATGAATAATTTTTGAATTAAAAGAAATACTTACTTGATTTTGGTACAATCTCACCGTTGTTCGTTCCTTAAACAATTTACACATCATCTAGTAAAGAAATAAAGATGAATTTGTCATTCGTGAAGCATTAGCAGATCATGTGATAGAACGTTGGGTCATTCTATATATCTCAAATAAAATGTTAGAAAAAGTTATTAAATATACATAAGTCCATCTACGGTGAGATTAGTCATATATAGTTCCAAAAATGGATGTATACTTCGTATATCATGCCACATAATAAATTGAAACTAATTTATACTAACCAGGGACTTTTGTTAGGCCAGAGGTAGGCAATAAAGGCCTGTCATACTTTAGTTGTGGGTTTGATTCCCACAACCTTGTCTGACGCGACAGGTTGTCGCCCATCCAGAAGGTTGTCCTTTTTCTAAAACTACATTATTATAACATCCCATAAATAATATAGAAAAAAGTTCTATCCTTAAACAATACTAACTTATGTGCAACATAATTTAGAATATGAAAAAGTCATTCTGGCCCGCTTAGAAGGTGAAGAAGACTAGTGGTGGACTCTAATTAAGAATACAAGGCCCCAAGATGAAATTGAATCAATGGAATGGGATGAGTTCAAGAACTTGTTTTTTAATAAGTACTTCCCTCATATTCTTCGAACAAAAACAGAAAAGGATTTCCTTGAGCTTAATCAAAAGGATGATGAATCTGTTGGTATATACAAAGTGAATTTTACAAGGCTTTCAAGGTATGCATCTGACTTTATCATCCAACCTGAAAGTAAAGATGATCGATTCTTCAGTGGATTAAAACCAAGTCTTTGAATTGAATTACCTATAAGAGACATCAGTAGCTATGAATAAATTGTACATTTTTATATCACGGTAGAAATGGAAGTTGGTGTTATATATCCATCTCATGGTTTTGAAAATAAACAAAAGATGGAGTTCATGGAAAAATCTCAAAACAATGGTGAAAAGAAGATGAATGTTTCTTTATGCTCAAAGTGTGGAAAGAAGCATGTCGGAGATTGTATAAAAGGTACTAGAAAATGTTTTAAGTGTGGAAAAAAAGGTCATCAAGCAGTTGAGTGTTGAAGTAATGGGAAAAGGTAGCTAATGATGTGAATAAAGAAAAGACTACAGAGAACGCTCCACCAACACTTCAATGCTTAAAGTGCAAGGAAATGGGGCATTATGCTAATCAATGCCTAATCCAAGGGTTAATGATGATCAACTTGAGAAAAATATTAAGGAAAATGATAAAGGGAAGTCACATGTGATCACTATTTGTGATGTTGAGTGTGAAAATGATGTTGTGGAATGATTAATTTTTTTTGTAATGGGATTTCAAAATAGTATCATGGAATCTCATTTATGGTATCGTGGAATTTTGGAATATCTATGTATTGTATTTCAATAATTATATGGTACTGGTAACCATGAAAAGTGATTGAAATGTTTTTGGAAAGAGTATGATATGCGCATAATGAAGGGATAAATTGAAAATGAATTGAGCTCATGACTGATATAAGGAAAAAGTTATATCATGGTTTGAGTATATAGAAATTTTGGGATTTTGGTATGTGGAAAGAGTTAAATTTTGACAGAACTCATGTTTTCACTAAGGTTAAATGGGTATTCATTTTTCAAGAGAATACATGATTAAGGTATTCACATGTTTGTAATGTGACCAAAATGATATATCGTATGATATATGGGGGATAAATGATGGTATTCACATTATCGGTAGATGACATTTCTAGTAATTGTTTTCTTTATACTATGAGTTTGGACAGAAGTATTTTAGATAAGCCAAAATATTAGAATGGATTATGTTGGACATAACTTAGTATTGTTTAATGATAGAAAGTTTTTCGATATTATTGATGAGAAGTTATAATAATGTAGTTTTAGAAAAAGGACAACCCACAGGATGGGCGACAACCCGTCACGTCGGACAAGGTTGTGGGAATCGAACCCACAAACGAAGTACAATAGGCCTTTATTGCCTACCTCTGGCCTACAGGAAGTACCTGGTTAGTATAAATTAGTTTCAATTTATTATGTGTCATGATATACGAAGTATACGTCCATTTTAGGAACCATATATGATTAATATCACCATAGATGGACTTATGTATATTTAATAACTTTTTTTGACATTTTATTTGAGATAGATAGAATGACCCAACGTTCTATCACATGATCTGCTAACGTTTCATGAATGAAAAATTCAACTTTATTTCTTTAAGTGATGAAGAGGAAATTGTTCAAGGCACGAACAATGGAGATATTGTACCAAAATCAAGTAATTATTTCTTTTAATTCAAAAACTATTTAACTTTAGGGAAATGATCTTGAAAACCAAAAATGTTGTCCTAGTGTCCTTATATCTGATGAATCAGATGGTACCTTAGACTATCACAAATTTATGGCTTCATGATTCTTGGATTTTTCATAGCCATGTTCTCTACCACTCTTCATCCAAACATGATCATTAGATTTCTCTTCCTTGTCCATATTTCACATATGTTATCCTTTGTAGAAACACAGTGATGAGTTAATTTGGGTAACAGTTATGTTTCATACTTCACTTTTTTAAATTAAGTTTTAGTATTCTTTTTTATGATGTGGGTTTCTATGAATGAAGCTTTCAAGTAGTAAATTATTTATAACACCGATGAATTTCGAGGGAGAAATTCATTTTAAGGGGGGTAGAATGTAACACCCATAGATTTTATGAGATATATTCTTTTTAATTTCTTTGATGTATTCTATTGTACGATACACCAAGATTAGATTGTTCTATACGCAATGCCGTATTATCTAATAGTATACACAAAGAGTATTCTAGGCTTGTGTTGCACGCCAGAACGACCTTCCTCGATAGCGTGTGTTGTATGCAATACTGAGTTTCACTAAACAAGATATTACTATAATATTATTATGAACTAGCCGTTATGAATAGTAATACACACTTTTCGAAATATTATAAATTTTATCTTTCAAAATGGACTTCATTTTTGGATTCGTAATATCGAAATTATCCTAGGGTGAATTTTTGGTATTTTTCTGAAAACATTCAATTTTTTATGAATAGTAAAAACACTGGGTTGCTATTTAAAAACCGAATTTTTATTTAAATAATTATTTATTTTATTTAAATTTATTTTAGGTCAAAATAGATACATAATATATATATAAGTTCAATTTAATTCATTGGAGTCAGTTTATAATAATTTTAGAGATATAAAAACTTTATTGAACTTTTCACCATCTTTTACCCACCTCCTAGGAGCATTTGAAATTACACATAAAACATAATTTTACTGCTTCTGTGAGTTGAATTTTGAAAATATGAGACACACGGTTAATATCAAAGAGTAAAATGTGGTTCAATAAGATAAAAATAATTTTTGGTGAATAGTAACATTTTATTTTTATTTACCACGATAAAAATAAATAGGGTAATTAATGGTAAAAATGATACTATTTTTACCCTAAAACATGTCCTAATTATATTGGATCAGTATAATTTTACCAAAAACAACCTTAGGAATATAATATTATCATTTTGGTCCACTTGGATTAGAGTAGTACATTTATTGTTATTTAATTCAAAGAAGAGTTGAAAGAGTTAAAATAAAAGTTTAATAACTAAAACATTTTTAATATAGGGTTATACATAAGATAAATTCGACTATAAATATTCATTAGAAATATTTCCTACATAATGGATTTTTATTTATAATTTTTATACATTAAATAATTTAATTTATTTTTGACACAATGATGATGTAGTAATTACCTTATTAATAAAAGTTTAACATAATTGATGTAATAAATACCCAAATAAATGTAATTTGAGACTTTTTATGAATTCCTATAATTTTTTAGGTTATTATGACATGTTAGTATTGATTAAATTATCTTTGTTCTAACTAATCATGCTTTTATGAGTTTCAAAAAAATCAATTACCAAATACTATCAAAATTGACATAAAATAGTTTTTAAAACAAGTATTATATTATTAATTGATATTCTATTCCTAAAAATATAAGGTTCGGCCAAATGACGTAGATAAAGTTATATATATTAATAATTAACCACTTGGGGTTCGTTTGGCTTGTTATAGTAAGTTTATTAACCATATAGTGTAAGAAAACAAGAAGACACAATAATGGTTAAATTATTTAACATAGAGTTAAATATAAATGATAATGTTAAAATAGTAGGCTAAACTTGTCTAAAAAATATTGGTTAAGAGGATTGAGAACCATTCTCACTTTATCTTTGAAATAATTCACTTTTGAGCCATTATAAACCGAATATGACTTTATTATAAAATAATATTTTAAGTTTTTTCTAAAGTGCCCCTCTCCTCCCTTATAAAAGGGAACCTCCTCCCTCTTCTCTTTACACAATTTTGAGCCTTCAAGCTCGGCCAAACCCTACCCATTTCCTTTCTCAACTTCCATAGAAACATTATAGAGGTTCTGGTCTCCTCAAAAGACCAACTCTAGTGCCTTATGAGGAAGCCTAAAATAGGTGCGTCGAAGAAGAGGTAATCTCTTCTACCGATTCTATCAAGTTTCTTTCTTCTTCAAATTCTTATTCTTTAGTTGTTTCATTACAAAGTAATAACATCAGTATCACTAATATAATTATATGTTAGTATAAATATGAAACAACCCTATTTCACCTTCTATATATCCTATGGAAAACAAAATCACCGTGCATGCGTACGTACAGAATACCGTCTCCACGCGGTGGTGTAATCTGTTTTTCCACCACCTCCTTACATGGATGGGTATAATGGTGTAAAGAATAACTATATATAGTAATTGTAACATCATACTGATTCGGAGATATTATATCATCCACTTAAATTCAATTCAATAATTATGGGAACTATATCATCGCTCGTGCGTACGTACGGATTATCGTCTCCACGACGCGATGAGATTCATTCTCCATGTTAACCATTCAAGAATGATTATAAAGTATATATAATGAATAATAATGAAATATATGACATGATAAAGCTACTGTATTTATCTATATATATATATATTTCATCTACTTACTTCCATTCAAGTCAATAAAGAAAGGAAAACAGCGTTCATGCGTACATACGGCCTACCGTCTCCATGAACGGTGTATTCTATTTCATTTATCTATCTATTATATATATACTTAATATATATGATATATAAATAATGATTTAAATTATGGAATTAAGTAAATCAGGATATAAGTAATGTTATCAAGAACAACAAGTCCAAATTCGTATGATAAATGAAACAATTAATACCCAAAACGTTACTTTAACATGAAAATGACAAATGAATGGGTAATATAAAGACCTAAGTGAATCATATATGATATCATATATATTATTATGGTTCTTTTACAAGTTAATAATTTTTTTAAACCCACTATACAAAAGTTTCTGACACATACAGAAGAAATTGGATCTACGCTAATGGATAACTTTTCTAATGTCATTTTTATCCGAGATTGTTTATTCATAAGTTTTTTATAGGGTATATTTTTCATCCATGTCCATAAAATGTTTTTAATAAAGTGTTTAAAATTCCTCCATGTAGGTTTAAAGTCATTTTTACCACTCTTTGACTTTTAATTTGTGTTATGGATGGAATTATTCTTTTTTTTACCATACGTGGTACATTTTGACTTTTCCTGCAAAAGTATGAGGAGAATGTTTTTTTAACTTATACGGCGTGAATGGATTTTTATGATTTCATAACACCTAATTTTCATGAAGCTTCCTCTATATTTTTTTGTGAATATTTTCAACCAAATCCTTTTCTTTTAAAATTGAATGCCATTTTGTGAAAAGAAAATGATTTTGAAGAAGAAAGGATATTTTCCTCATGAATTCATTTCAAGTGTTTTGTCAATACCATTTTCCATCTATGATGACATTATTTCATATGTGTATGTTTCAAGTTCTTGAACTCATCCCGTTCCATGGATTAAATTTCATCTTGTGGCCTTGTATTCTCAATTAGGGTCCTCCACTGCTTCACCTTCTAAACGGTAAATAACCAGAATAACTTTTTCATGTTCTGAACATCGAAGTATGGAAAATATCTTTTCAATGGTACTGATCCATTGTCCAGCAACAAGTGTATTAGAAGACCCACTGAAAGATGGTAGACGTTGAATCTACACTAATATGATAGTATTATCATTTTTATTACCCTCTATTAGGTTATCAACAAGCTATGAAATTATTCCCTCTATAATGGAACCATACCAATAATAAATCTTATAAGTGGAAAAAAATTACTCCAAAATCTATAATTTCTCTTCACAATACGATGTAATTTCAAATTATATCAAGAGGTAAATCCACCCCTCTACTATGAAAAATTTCTCTTCCTATTGGAAAATAATAGGATACCAGGTGCGTTGGAAAGAAAACCATCGTGACTTAAGACTAAATCAGATAGTTTCTATATATATGAAATCATGCATAGAGTGAATTCATTCAGGATTTCTAGGGATATGTGATTCTTCCCCTCTTGACTTACTTTGGTAATGGTAATTTTCTCGTTACTGAAGGTCATGATTTTTTACAAGTGTGTCTCTTTTCTCTGTGAATAAAATTTTATTATTTTTGTTATATATGGGATTAGTGCTCATGGTTCTATAATTATCAGGGATCCACTATTTCCAATTTATTATTACTTATACTATTAGATCATGTAGAAGAATGATTCAACAAGGAGTAGAGATTCTTCATACTTGGCACGAGGGGAAATTATAGGTGAATGTATTAATGGCTAAGGGAATTTAAGAGGAGGTTCTCATTATCTACTAAAGTGTTAGAAATCTACCTTAGGATTATAATGATACTATTTTTCATTACACTCCTGGGATTAACAACATCCATCCCCCATTATTTTCCCATTTTCTATTCTACCATGTTCTATTATTTACTTTTCATAAAAAAATAACTCAAATTTTTATTCATTTTTTAATATTTTCTATCAATTTTTATACAGAAATGAACATTTGTTTCAATATTGTAATAATATATCTATTTTATATTATTGAATATTTTTTATGAAATATTAATTTTTCTTATTTAAATGAAGTGTTTTTAATATTTTATATTTTATATCTTTTATTAACAACATTTAAAAGGATTATAGTGATTCTAATTGACATATTATCTTTTAAAAACATAGATATTTTTAAGACTCTATATGACTTTGTGGATTTGATTGAAGATTCAAAAAATGATTTTCTTTATTTACTAATTGATTTCAGAAAATAGTAGAAGATTTTTTTTTGAAATGTAATTTTTTATTAAGAATTGAAATTGAACTATAATTTTATTATTTTTTGGGGCTAAATTGTTTTTTAAAATTTTAATTAGATCTTAATTGAATTTTATTGTGGATATTTGAAAAAAAAATTATAATTTCATAAGTTATTTATTAGATGGAATCAACTAGAGTAAATATTTTCAATGTGTTTTTATTAGATTAATTTAATTTTGTAAATATATTGTGTATGAATAAATAAACCAAATTTTTTTGATTAAAGAGTTCAAAGTAATTATTGAAATATTCATCAATGAAATAAATTATTGTTTCAATAAAAGAATGAACTAGTTATAAACAATTTTATAATCTATATTTTTTAACTGGTGTATAAATTTCTTTAGTCTTTATTGTGTAAGAGTTTTCTAAATTTTCATATAAGAAAAAATAGGGAAAACATGTAAAAAATATATGGATGAGTTAGTGCTAACTTAATAGTAATAAAATATTTACAAATTAGATAAAAAATGTTTTTATAAAAGGATATAAACTCATAACATTGTGTATGAATAATGTAATTTATAACTTATTCATGTATGAGACATTCAATACACCATGGGTTCATTTGATGATGAAGGAGTGCGTCAAATTGCAGCTAATTTTTGACCCAGATTTAGTTATTAAGATATAACTTGAATGAGATATGGATATTAGGTTGATCAAGATTGTCTTGTGACTGAATTCCATGACTAAGAGAAAGGGAATACTGTTAAAAAATAACGCTAGGTATAGTGACTACCATCTAAGGAAGACAAGTGAATTAAACTAGAATTAGGCATAATAAGGATTCCATGGTTTGAAAAATCATGAGAGTGATGAATAGGAACATTAAACTGAAAAGCTGATGTTTGATTTATGGAAATTTATTGAAAACCATGATTTTGAAGGGTGAATCAATGATTTATTTTATTTTATTGGAGAATGAATATGTTTTCGGAGATTTATTAGGGATAATAAATGGAATGGATGTTTAGGTATATAGATAAATATTGAAGTAGAGGAATAACTAAGGATTAGTGATTATAAGGAGGCCATATTCTTAGTCTAATTATTGAACATCTACATTCATTTAATATTGAGATTATGCTGCTTGAAAAATTCACCTATTGAATGTTTGAGGATTAGGTGTTACCAATGATGCTAATTTGATGATAGAAGTAGGATTGAAGCTTCAATTAATGTATTTTATATTGATCAACTAAGTTATTTTTTTGGGAAGGATTTCTTTTTTATGATTATTGGTATTGGTAAATTTGATTACTTATTCTTTTGGCCACTAGTATGAAGTATGGTGTTGTTTAGATGCTCTGGGAATTCCCAGTATGACTTTAAGAGAATAATTTTATAGTGGTAAAATTTTAGTTGAATTTAGTATTTGAAATCGAAAAATATAGGATAAGGGGTGCATAGGATCTTAAAGCATGGCTCACCAATTTAAAGAAACATAGGCCAGTATAGGTGATGGACTCTTTTTCATAAGTCATTTCTACTCAGTTAAGCATATTAAAAATAGTTTTTTTGTTAAAGTTTAATGATTTTAAAACATTAATATAATTTCATAGGTATAATTTAGTCATAAATGGAATATAGTTGAAGATTTTTCATAATTTGGTGATTTGGATGGGAATAAAAGGATTATGACCCTTTTCCATGGTGCATGCTACTGATAAGCCATCAAAGTCAAGAAATCCAACCCTGAAGGCCAAATGGAACTTGGAGTATCAATACAGTGATTCCCACATGGTGGCCACATGGTTTGGAAGACTGTGTTGGGTTTTCGGATTGGATAGAGGCCTACATCATGGTATCCACTTGGTTGTGCAGACCAACCCAATTAACTATGTGCCGCATCCCTTGTGGGTAGCACCTAATTCACTATTTGTCCATGGTTTACCTAATCATGTGCTGAAACCATGCGAGAGTTAGTAGGCCCCAAGAACGTTCTATCTATACCACCTACCCATCCTTTGACCATGGATATGGACCCCTAACCACATTGGTACAGTGGGGATGGCCAATTAATGAGAAAAAACGCTTTTTAGGGGGAAGATCATCTGAAGGAGCATGATCTTGGTTGGAAGGATCTTGAAACTCATTCTAGGTAGTTTTTGAATATATTTCTAGTGACTGTTTATCGTTCTTCTTTCATATATCAGCTATAATGAATACATATGGTATAAAGATATTTTCAATCATTATTTATTCAATGTGTGGGTAAATATCTTATGTGTTTAGGAAATGGTTAATTATATTTTTTGTGAATAAATTTTCTTATTATGTCTACGTTGTTTCATCTTAATATCATAAATTACTTTGAAACCTCTCTCAAAAATTTTCTCGAAACCCCATGTCAGACCAAGAATGGAGTTTCCATGGAACTTCAAGGATTTTATGAAAAAGTAATCCCATAACCATTTAGTGAACTTGTCGTCTCAGAAGGGATTTCCATTAATAAACTTCATAGAAGTTGATTCCCAGAATAATAATTTAATATTTAATAATTTAATTAGGATAGACTGGATCAGGGGGTTTCCATTACCTTTGGAACCCGGAGATACGAGTTATTATGAGAAACATGACATAATAAGCAAATTGATTTTTTGATTCCCTTAAAATCTGATAGCCCCAATGGATTTTTCCTATTTATCATTAAACCTATTTATATGCATTTCTTGATATTTAAGATAAAACATCAAGGATGTTGAATGATACATTTCTCAATCATTAGAACATACCTTTAAAAACTCAAACATGGACTCTAAAATTCATCAATCTTCATTTAATTAATCAAAAATCCAAGAGACATAACTCATCAACTCTCTACTTTTAAATGAATCCCATACTTCTTCAATACTACCTGAAAGAGTGGGGAATTAAATTTGGGCCACCGAAAGTCACACGTCAGCTGGAACGAAACCAAATAATGGTGTTTTTTCTGGGGATAAATGTAACTGCGTTTTGTTGAATTGAGTTTGTATCAATTTGGTGAAAATAATAATGATAAATTCAGAAAAATTAAAATTTTAACCTCATTTCGATTTTTATTATTTTAGTTTTTCCATTTTACACATGGTTTTTTATTTGGTGTTGTGAATTATAACACCCCGAGATTTTATGAGAAATATTATTTTTAATTACTTTGATGTCTTGTGTTGTACGCTACTCCAAGATTAGCTTGCACTATACACAACACCGTATTATCTTACAGTATACGCAAACACAATTCTAGGCTTTTGTTGCACAATAGAGAAACCTTCCTCGATAGCGTGTGTTGTATGCAATACCGAGTTTCACTAACGAGATATTATTATAATATTATTATGAACTAGCCGTTATGAATAGTAATACCCAATTTTTGAAATTTTATAAATTTTATCTTTCAAAATGGACTTCATTTTTGGATTCGGAATATCGAAATTAGCCTAGGGAGAATTTTTGGTTTTTTTATGAAAACTTTCAATTTTTGATGAATAGTGAAAACACTGGGTTACTATTTAAAAACCGAATTTTTATTTAAATAATAATTTATTTTATTTAAATTTATTTTAGGTCAAAATAGATACATAATACCTATATAAGTTCAATGTAATCTATTAGAATAATTTTAAAATAATATAGATACATAAAATATTTATTGAACTTTTTACCGTCTTTTACCCACCTCCTAGGAGCATTTGCAATTGTACATAAAACTTAATTTTACCGCTTCTGGGAGTTGAATTTAAAAAAATTTGAGAGACACGGTTAATATCAATGAGTAAAATGTGGTTTGATAAGATAAAAATAATTTTTGGTGAATAGTAATGTTTTACTTTTATTTACCACGGTTAAAAGTAAATAGGGTAATTAAGGGTAAAAATGATATTATTATTACCCTAAAACATGTCTTAATTCTATTTTATATGTTTAATTCGACCAAAATCAACCTTAGGAATAAAATATTCCTCTTTAGGTCCACTTGGATTAGATTGGGACACTTATTATTATTTTATTTAAAGAAGAGTTAAAAGAGTTAAAATCAAAGTTTAATAACTAAAAAATTTTAATATAGGGTTATACATAAGATAAATTAGACTATAAATATTAATTAGAAAGATAAAAATACTTCCAACATAATTTTATTTTATTTATAATTTTTAGACATTAAATAATTTAATTTATTTATGACACAATGTAGATGTAGTAATTACCTTATTAATGAAATATTAACATAATTGATGTTATAAATACCCAAATAAATGTAATTTGACACTTTTTATGAATTACACTAATTTTATAGTTTAATATGAAATGTAAGTATTGATTTAAGTAACTTTTTTAGAACTAATAATGCTGTTATGAGTTTTACAAAAATCAATTACCAAATAGTGTCGAAATTGACATAAAATAGTTTTTAAATCAAATATTATATAATTAATTGTTATTCTATTACTAAAAATATAATTATTCGCCAAATGACTTAGATAAGGATATATATATTAATAATTATCCATTTGGGTTTCTTTTGTCTTATTATAGTAAGTTTACTAACCATATAATGTAGGAAAACAAGAAGACATGGTAAGGGTTAAATTATTTAACTTAGCGTTAAATCTAAATGAAAAAGGATAAAATAGTAACCTAAACATGTCTAAAACCTATTGGTTGATAGTATTTATAACCATTACCAGTTTATCTTCTAAATAAGTCACTTTTTATCCATTATAAACCGAATATGACTTTATTATAAAATAATATTTTAAGTTTTTCCTAAAGTGCCCCTCTCCTCCCTTACAAAAGGGCACCTCCTCCATCTTCTCTTTACACAATTTTGAACATTAAAGCTCGGCCAAAACCTACCCATTTATCTTATACACTTCCCTAGTAACATTCTGGAGGTTTTGGTCTCCTCAAAAGACCAACTCTAGTGCCTTAAGAGGAAGCCTAAAAGAGGTACGTCAAAGAAGAGGTAATCTGTTCTACCGATTCTTTCAAGTTTCTTTCTTCTTCAACTTCCTATTATTTTTTTGTTTCATTGTAATGTAATATAATAAGTATCACTAAAATACTGATATGATATTATAAATAAAAAAAACCCCTTTTACCTTCTATCCATCCTACGGAAAATGAAATCACCGCGCGTGCATACGTACGGAATACCGTCTCCACGTCGTGGTGTATTTTGTTATTCAAACATTTCATCATTTGGGTGGATATAATAATGAGTATAAATGGTATAAATAATAAATATAACATCATTATGATTCTGTATATATGATATATTATCCAATGATATACAATTTAAATAACAAAATAATGATATCATCGCTCGTACGTACGGACGGACTACCATCTCTACGACGTGATGAGATTCATTCACCATGTTAATCATTCAAGAATGATTATAAAATATATATAATCAATAATTATTAAATATATGACATAATAATGATACTGTATTTATGTATATATATATTTCATCTACTTACTTCCATTAAATTCAATATGGAAATGAAAACAGCGTTCATGTGTACGTACGGCCTACCATCTCCCAAAATGGTGTATTTCATTTCAAGTATATATCTATTATATATATATATAATTAATATATATGATATATAAATAATGTATTACATTTTGGAAGTAATTAAATCATAATATAAGTAATAATTTAAAGAACAACAAGTCCAAACACGAACAATAAATGAAACGATTTTACCCAAAATGTTCCTTTAACATCGAATTAGCAAAAGAACGGGTAATATAAAGTCATAAGTGAATAATATATGATATAATAAATATTATTATGATTCTTTTACAAGTTAATAATATGTTTAAATCCACTATATAGGAGTTTCGGACACATACGGAAGAAATTGGACCTATGGTAAGGGATAATTATTCCAATCTCATTTTTATCTGAGATTGTTTATTCGTAAGTATTTACTGCGCTTATATTTTTCCTCCCTGTCCATGTTTTCGGTCCTACCATGGTTTTGTTATATGGCATGAATTTATTTTTATGTAATGGGATTTCAAAATAGTATCATGGAATCTCATTTATGGTATCGTGGAATTTTGGAATATTTATGTATTGGTTTTCAATAATTATATTATACCAGTACCCCTAAAAAGTGATTGAAATGTTTTTGGAAAGATGATGATATGCGCATAATGAAGGGATAAAGAGAAAATGAAATAATCCCATGACTGATATAAGGACAAAGTTATATCATGGTTTGAGTATATATAAATTTTTTTAATTTTGGTATGTGGACAGGGTTATCTTTTGGCAGCATTCATGTTTTCCCTAAGTTTCAATGGGTATTCATTCTTCAAGAGAATACATGATTAAGGTATTCAGAATTTACTGGGGAATATTTATCATCCACATCCATGTATCCTCAATATGTAATATTATTTCTATCCTCCTATAATTTTTTAAATCCAATTATACCTATTGGTGAATTTTAGTAAAAGATATGAAAGGAATCTTTTTTCGTTTTTAGTTCAAGATACTTTTTGAATTTTCTAGAAAAAGTACGAGAAGAATGTTATTTTTAACTTATACAGCTTGAATGGATTTTTACAGTTTCACAACGCTTAATTTTCATGAAGCTTTCTCTACAAGTTTTCATGATTATTTTCAACAAAATCCTTTTCTTTTAATATTGATTGTCATTTTGTGAAAAGAAAATGATTTTGAAGAAGAAAGGATATTTTCCTCAAGAATTCATTTCAAGTGTTTTGTCAATACTATTTTCTATCTAAGATGACATTATTTAGTATGATTATTTTTCAAGTATAATATCTATATGATTTACATGGTTTCACTTCTCTTATGATGAAATGATATCCATTTGTTTTATATGGATTATGTTATGATGGGATGATGTGTCCACTAACATGGTCTTGGCAGCAATGCCTTGGCTACTATGGAAATCATATAATGTGCTTAATGGTTTCCACAATTAGATGTTTTATTCCCATGCTATTTTACCATGATTTAAGTTCCTTTATGATCTATGCCTTACGTACTTCCAAGATTTATTTCACAACTCAAGATTTTGATGTTTAAAATTTATGTTCATGTTTTGAAGTTCAAATGTATATGGTTTGTTTTATTTTCTCCATGCTTACCCTTACTGAGCATTTGTGCTCACCCTTTATATGTTTTATTTTCCCCAGGATATAAAGAAAGGTTTTAGGTAAGAAAAAAATGGGAAGATCTTTATGGGAGATATTGAAGATCATTCACAATGATTGGAAGATTATGTTACAAGTTTCCAAATACACTAAACTATTACGGTCATTTGGTGTCTTTTTTTTGTTATGTATTAAATATTCTGTAAAATTAATTTAATTTCTATGTACATCAAGATTTGGGTCTCTACATGAATGATCACAGGTGCATGAGTAGACGAATCACTCATTCCAAGAGAGCAGAGTCATCTTAAATACTTACTCTTGATCCAGAAATTGAACACCTTATCTAGGTGATATTAGACACTTATGGGAAAGAACAACCAAAATTCCCCCTAGGATAATTTTGAAGAGGATATACTAGCTATATTCCAAGGAGTTGTAAAATATTTTGTGTTTGATGGGAACCCCAACCAATAGATTTTTACTGAGGGTGATCATAACTAGCATCCACTAACCAATTTTATGATGTTTTCTCCATGGAACCAGAAAAGACAATTGGCACAATTTGTTCTGAGATATGTCAAGCAGAAACCCAAACAATATCTTCAACTAGAGAAGCTTCCATACATTCCACCAAACTAGGGGCCATATTTTTCCCAAGATAAGTAATTGATGGCTCTACCCCCCCCCCCCCTCCCCCCCACCAAGAACAGCTGCCTCCATAGTTTAACCTTATGGATTATGGGATGTCTTCTATTCATGGATAAAATATGGGTATTGTCAGACTGTCAATGCAAGCCCAAAATTTTTAGATTAATATTTCTATCATGTAGCTTATCCAAAATACGGTGTAGTTTATGGGTATACCGAGTGAAGAAAACAATGTTCATCCCTCGATATTTATTAAGATAAGAGAAATCTTCCATTTTCACTAAGTGTGAGAGGATTTCATTCATCTCCAATTATTTCCCTTATCATTAAAGGTTAATGTAAAAGAATGTATAAAGGGATTACCTCATCCTTCCATACTCACTTGGGATACATTGTCTGATGCATTTTTGTCTTAGTATTCTCATCCCTCCAAGATAGTGACATTGAGGGAAAAAATTCAAAACATCCAACATCATGATTCAGAATTACTATATGAATCTTGGGAGTGTTTCAATGAAATGTTCAAAAAATGACCCCATCATAGACTTCTATTGTGGATTCATTCCAAACATTTAATATTGGTTTTAAAAAGTACACCAAATCAGTTGTGGATGCCACTGCTGGAGGAAAGGTTATGATGAAATCCCATGAGAGCTTTCTGATTAGCTCTAAGACATGTAGGCTGACATATTTAAATGGAATTATGAATGGGGAACTCAAAATAGGGGTATGCATAACATTTATTCCACTAAAATTTTTTCTACCCAACTTTATTTAATATAAAATATGATTAATGCATTTAATTTGAAAACCACCTCACATGTTCCAGAGATTAATCATCCACCATGTAGAAAATGAGGTGAAAATCATGTCATGGGTGAATGTCCGAGGTCAAGTTCCAGTCCTTCAACAAGTGAGTTAAATTATTTTTCATAGAACCAAGGGCCAAACATATATCATCAAAACTAATACCCAAATTGGAATGATAATGAAAACTCAAATTGTGGACAAGAAAAACAGTATCCACAACCTCATCCTTAGAGACCATCCAGTTATTGTCAACAAAAATAGTATCAAAATCCTTATCCAAGAAAACCGTAAGGAAATTAGTATCAACATAGATCCCACTAGCAGAATGTGTATCAAGACCCTCATCCAGCACAACCACCACCTAAACAAGCTGTAAAATAATCACCTCAGTATGAGCCACCATAAAAGTTGGAAGAGATAATGTCCAAATTCATTATAATAAATGATTCTGGATTTTAAAATCAAGAAGCATCCTTTTGAAGTCGGGAGAATAATATTGGATAGTTTTCCAATCAACTCTCTTCAAGGATACCTGGTACATTACTGGGTAACACTGAGAAGAACACAATGGAGGAGGATAATGTTGTCATATTAAGGAGTTGGAATGAACATACTCAACAAGTTACTATAAGGTAATGAAAAGGTAATAATAATGATAAAGGTTCACCCACTTCAGATAGAGAAGCTAAAGTCGAGGGGCATTCCTCATCACAATAGTTTTCAAAAGGCAAGGAGGACCCACATGACAAAGGAAAAGAGGTGGTTAAACCTTATGAACCCATCTTACCCTATATAGAATTCCTAAATGAATGGAAATTGGAAAAAATTGTATGTTTAGGTAGGTATTCATACAACATCACATCAACATTTACTTCACATAGTAATTGACTCAAATTCTATCATATACTAAGTTCATAAAGTAAATTATCTAAAAAAATGAATACCGAGGATTTGGGAGCCATTAATCTTACTAAGGAATGCTCAAAAGTGGTTCAACACACCCTTCCTCCAAAGATACAATATCCTCAAACTTTTAACATCCCATGGACAATTAGATATAGAGAGTTTGGGAAAGCACTTTGTGACTTAGGGGAAAGTTTTAATCTGATGCCCTTTGGGGTTTTAAGATGTTTGGGATAAATGATTTAAAACCAACTTGAGTGGAATTGCAACTAGTCCTAAGGGGATAGTTAAGGGTGCTCTAGGAAATTTAGGAGAGTTAATTCTTCCAACTTATTTTATCATACTTGGTATGGAGGAAGTCCAAAAAGTCCAATTTATTTTTGGAATATCTATTTTGTCTATGATAAAAGTGTTGATAGATGTTCACTGAGGAAAATTGATTTTCCAATTAGGGGATGAAAAAGTACATCAAAACATCTTTAAACCTATCAAGCAAGCTTCATTCACGGAAAATGAGGACTGTTGTGCCTTTATTATAGATGGAGATTATTTCAGCCACATAAAAGTAGATATTATATGTTTCTCCACTTTTGATGAACCGGTTCCTAGATACATCCATCCCGAATGTGAACCGAAAGAGATGTAATTTATTTCAAGCTAGGGTCATCCCTATTGGCATCGAGTGGTAGTTTTAGATATTTTAGATTGGCCCAAGGTTGAACCAATTTTGAATTCTGTTCTTAATTCCCCACAACATGAACTGAAACATCTTCCATCCTCTTTAAAATATAGATTATTGGGTGATAGAGATATGATTCTGATAATTATCAATGTATCGCTCATAAAAGATCAATAGGATTCACTTTTATTGGTTATAAAATGAAGTAATCAGGTTATATGTTAGACGATTTCTGACCTTAAGGGAATTATTATGACCATTTGGACGCACAAGGTGCTACTTGAGGAGGAAGTAAAGTCCTCTTGATAGTCGCATCGATGATTAAATACTCTGATGAAGGAGGTTGTAATGAATGAAGTGATTAATATTTTGGATACATGTATTATCTATCTAATTTTTAATTGTCTATGGGTTAGTTCCATACAATTAATTCCCAAAATAGGGAGAATCACCATAGTTTCCAATGAAATGAATGAGCTTATCCAGAGAAGAACTGTTATGTGATGGAGAGTTTGTTCAGATTACTGAAAGCTCAATGATTCCACACAAAAGGATCACTTTCATATTACATTTATGGAAAAACTGCTGGAGTGATTGGTGGGCCCCAAATTCTATTTCTTTTTATATGGTTACTCGGTGTATGACCAGATTTCCCTTTCCCCTAAATATCAGGAGAAAATAAAATTCATATTCCCTTATGGAACCTTTTCATATCTGTTTATGTTTTTTGACATTTGTAATGCTCTAAAAACTTTCAATGGTGTATGTTGGATATATTCCATGAAATTGTGGTGAATATTCTGAAGGGTTTCATGGAAAATATCTCTATATATGGGAAATCATTCAAAAAATGATTGAAAATTTTGGAATTGGTCTAGGAATGGTGTGAACACACAAATCTTGGATTGGATTGGGAGAAATTCAACTTCATGGTGTAGAATGGAATTGTATTAGGCCATAGGATCTCCATAAAAGGAATCGTGTTCGATCCTGCAAAGATTGATGTGATATCACAACTACCCATTCCATACTTTATCTAATCAATATGGAGCTTTCCTGGAGATGAAGAATTTTATAGACAGTTTGTTTTCAATTTCTCAAATACACCCTAATCTATTACTAATATTTTTTCAAATGATACCACATTTGAATTCGATGAAACATATATATCATCCTTTCAGCTCTTGAAGTATATATTTCTTGAATATCCCGTCATTATTGAATCAAAATGGGATGAGAAATTTGAAATTAGGTGTGATTCAAGTGACTATGTTGTGGGATCAGTCCTTCGACAGTGGTAAGATCGTATCTTTTGGCCTATCTACTATTCATTCTAGGCCTTATATAGAGCAAAAATTAACCTCAAAAACACTGAAAAAATATTATTTTGTAGTGGTTTTTTCATTGGAAAAGTTCATCTCATATTTAGTGCTATCAAAAATTGTTATTTATAATAACCATGCAACAATCATGTATTTTTTGAACACAAAGGATATAATGCTTCAGATCGTTCATTGGGTGATTTTTCTCTAAGAGTTTGATATGGTGATTTGTGAAAAGAAATAGAGTGAGAACATAACTATTGATCATCTATCCCACCAAGAATAATCTCACATGGAGGAAGAATATGATAGGAAAATTAAGGAATATTTTACTGATGGAAAAAATTTCTCAGTTGAAGTTACCCATTATCCATGCTTTGCTGATATATCCAATTATTTGGTTATGAGAGTGACCACCCCGTTCTTACATTCTAGCAATGAAAGATCTTTTAGTTTGATGTAAAGAAATATTTTTGAGAACACCCAGTGCTCTTCCACTAATGTAAAGATTGGATAATTTGCTGATACATCCCATAGGATGAATTTAATGTAATTCATGAATTTTATCACTCCTCAAGGGTTGGGGGACATCACAGGCCAGTCCTTACAATAGACAAAATCCTACAATATGGATTTTTTGGCCCACTATGAATAAGGATTTCGGACACTTCGTAGCACGCTATGATAAATGCCAACAGACTATTAAAATTAGGTGCAGAGATGAAATACCTCAACCCCCCATCCTAGAGGTTGATTTCTTTGACATTTGGGGTATTGATGTCATGAGACAATTTCACCAATCCTTTGGGAATACATACATTATGGTATGTATGCATTATGTATCTAAATGGGTGGAGGCAGCCTCCACGATGCAAAACACTATGACAGTAGTTGTTTCTTTTCTAAAGAAAAAATATTTTCATTAGGTTTGGTGTTACTTGGGTTCTTATTCGTGATTGGGGGACCCATTTTGATAATCCATTAATGAATAATGTTCTAATGAAGTATTGGGTGAAGTATAAAAATGGGATGCCATACCATCCTCAATCCATCGATTAAGTGGAGGTCACCAACTGTGAACATAAACAAATTATGGAAAAGGTTATTAGAGCCTTGAGAAAATAATGGTAAAAAAATCTAGATGATCCCTTATGGGTATAAAAAAATCTGTCAAGACATTGCTGGGTATTTACCAATTTTGTTTGATCTATTGAAAACCTTGTCACATGCATGTGGAACTTCAGCATAAAGTATATTCAGATTTGAAATCCTTGAATTACAATTTAAAGGATTTATAAGAGAAAAAAATTCCAACTATCCAAGCATTATGAGATATGGTGACAAGAATTTTAAAATGCTAAGCTTTTAAAAGAAATGAAAAATTCAGTCCACGAATGTATGATTTCCCAAAAATCCTTCCACCATGGTGAAAAGGTATTGTTGTTAAATTCAAAGATGAGGTTTTTTCCATGAAATTTGAAATCCCATTGGTCAGGCCCTTTTAAAGTTGTTAAGGTATTCCAATATGGTGCGGTGGAAATTACTGGAGAATATGGATAGTCATTTAAGATGAATGGAAAATTTCTAAAGACCTATCTTCAAATATAGGACATAGTGGGAATAGTTTCTAAAATATAAATTGGGTGACAAGAGGACTAGGTATTTCAAACATGAGACATTAAAAAAAGCACTAACCAGAAGATAACCCAAAAATATGAAAATTCCATAAAAATAATAGAGTGTTTTTGTGTGCTTAGGATTTAATGTTAGTGTGTGTGTTTTAATTTTTGTGTTTTTTTCATTATAGGATAAATGAACCATGATAGATTGATTATTTAATTTTTATTATGCTTAACTTAAATATCCTAGTGTAATGTAAAATCATATTTTAAAATAATGGGGAAAAATTGTTTTGATTCATAAAGTGGTGTATTTCATTCAAATTAGAGATATCTTAAAAGAAATTCAAAATAGAACCAAAAGCATAGTTTTCACAGAGTTTCCCAAACCGTGTGTAGTAACTATGCGTGATGTCAACCCATTTTAGTGGCCACACTCATGGTTTCCCCATGGTTTAGCAAAGAGTGATCTAAAACCATGTTTATCATTTTAAAGACTGGAAAATTCATGAATCCTAATAAGTTTTTCCCCTCCCTCAATCCCTAATCTTGTTTCCCCTTTCAACCTATCCATGTAACACACCCTCACATTCCCTTTATGCTCCTTCAATCCTAATTCTTTTCACCAGATCCTCGGTTTAGGTTTTATTCAATATCTCTTTCTCTTCCTCTTCTCATTCTTCTTCCATTTTTATTCTCCCCATTCTCTCTAGGGTTTGGGTATCCTGGTTTCCCCCACCCCCTTGTGAAATTTTCTTTTTCTTTTGATTTTTCATTATATTATTCATTCTTGCACTATTTTTTTCTTTAACCTTATAACAAACACATGAACAAAAATAAAATTTCAATGTAAAATAACCCATTTCCCAACCTTAATTTTTCTATATTTTTACTTTTCTATGGGGAGTTTCATTTTTTTATAATAGTCATTCAATTTCCTATCTATTTTTATTGTAAAATGTACATTGTCTTTTTTCATACTATATTTACTACAGGTTTCCACACCCTTCCATCATGCCAACCTCCAAAATTGTTTGTGCCTCAAGCTCCACCAACCCCTTGGTCCTCATTTGAAATTTAGTAAGAAGTAAGTTAATAACCATTACTAGGTTTTGGTCACCCTTATGGTTAATACCCCCCACAGCTTTGTCCTGGAAAATCTTGCAGCCTTGGGAATTTCGGATGAGAATCCATAATTTATTGACCAATGTCAGCTCACCCAAACACTTTCTATCTCCCAAAAAATTTATAAAGAACTTGTTTTGGAGTTTGTGGCCAAATTCCAGTGTCATGATAGATACACCAAGGATGAGGGGTGATATTTAAGTGAGGCAGAAGTCGATGTATCATTTCATCTCATAAACCGACACTTCCAATTACGCCTAATTAAATTTTCAATATTCTCCAAGATTTATGATCATTCCAATGTTCAAACCAATGCATACACTACGGTACCACTCGAATGGGATCCTTCATATTCATGATCCATTTAGCCTACTTTTGATCAGCCCGTCGATCCTTATGTTCCAAAAACTACCAAATAACCCAATTTTCTCATTCCAATTCATCATATTATACACATAGTTTTCACTACATTCTTCATCACCTGATTTGATAGTGATGGAAACATCAACCAACATGATTCATTTCTCTTGCATTCCATGGTTACTGATATTGAGGTTAACTTTACCTATGTTTTTACTCAGTACCAACATCACATGTTCTCCAAACCAAAGGGGGAAATTTTTGCCTGACATTTCATCACTCTCCTAATGGACCTACTAGACAATGATTATGATGAAGATGCTTTCAATACACTACCACCATCCCCAAAATTTCATATTAATCTCATACAATGCATGAGGATGATTTAGTATAGTGGTAACCACTACCAGTTTCGTGGCCAACACATAGAAGGATCGAATGAACCATAAAACGAGGGTATTGAGGATATGACCCCCCATTGCACCTACTGCCTCCCACCACTCCTCTCCCTATATTGAGAACTACAAACCACCCACCCCTCCCACCTCTATGTCACCACCATAGTTACCCCTATCCCTCATTCCCCCACCTTCAGGGAACCCCCTATGGGGATAAAAATCTTTTCTGAAAATGGAAAGACTCATATGTGATGTTTGATTAGCATATGAAAGATAATCAGTGCTAGGTGGAAGACCTCAGTATGGAAAACTTTTCAAATACTTATTATTAATGTATAGGGCCCATATAGCCTCCCACTTACTACATGTATCATGATGCCCTGTTTCAACCGAATCCAACATGGTGCTCCTCTCTATATGCAGGTCCATCATAAGTACCTAAAACCGAAGGGATGGCCACAAATTTTCCTCACAAATATCTATCATGGTATGAGGCTTCCCATGATATGTTCTGTGATCCATATTATCCATCTATAGTGTGGAACTGATCATCCTTTGGTTGCTGTTATTTTTTCTATTATATCTTGTCTGGATTTCTTTTTGAACTTATCATCTGTATCTCAAGTGTTGTGCTTAAATTTAATGGTGTGATTGTGTGATTCACATTTAATCCACTTATTAATAATCTAATTGTAATTTCTTCACTCTTTCTGGGTTCTTTGATAAGTTGGTCGGTGGATCACTCACTCTAGCTCGAGGCCACTTTTCTGCACAACGGGCTCTCATACACCACTTGTGGGCCTCTCGTCATCATTTTTCTAGGAGATTTTCTCAATTATCAATTCTCATTACATTTTTCTTTACTCTTCCCCTCCCCTTTCCTATTTTTTCATTGCCTACCCTTCTCCACCTTTCTTCCTTCATAGAGAACCATTCTTGGTTTTATGTGTGTGGGAGGGCACCCACATATGACACCACATTTAGTAGTTTACTTAACATTACCTAGGAAGACATGTTTTTTTATCGGTTGTCTAAATAGATTTTAATAGTGTCTCAAATGTATATAAATTGGATAAAAATGGATTTGGGGGTGTTATTTCTAAAATTCCTAATATTTCCTGATTGATAAACTCATTTTATATTTGAATAAACATTGTAATACATGACGAGAAAAAATTTTATATTCATTCAGAAAAACATTTATTTAAAAATTATCATTGTTATGGAGTAGTTTAAATTAAGGAACCCCATAAAATGGAAATCAATTTATTGTTAATGAGGGATGATGTATGGAAATTGTTATTGTCGTACTTGTGCCTATTACACAGTATTAATTTCATAAATTATTGACTTTCTCCAAATATTCATAATGATCATACATGAAGAATTAGGACAATTTATTATGATTGTATCTCATAAAAATGAAAAATAATTCGAGTTATGCAGAGGTATGCCTAAAGTTTTTTATGACCCTTCATCATTTTTCTAAAATTATAAGTCAATGAGGTTGTGTGACCTATAAAAGTGATACCCTTCATTTGGTGATGATGAAATGAGTGCTTAACTAACCTGAGTGTATGATGAGATGGAAATAGAGGTTGGAACATTCCTTGAATTAAGAAGGACCATTTCAGTTTTTAAACCAAAATGAATTCTGAATTAATGTTTGGATGTTTTGAATTAGGCTTGCTTTGTTGGATATGTTAAAAAATAGGCAAGTCGTGAAGAATGAATGTTGAAATTTTAATGATAATTTATCCAAAATCCATATTCATTTATTTGATATAATATGTGAAACTTCTACCTATTTCTTTAATACCTCATATGAAATGATTTTTTAGGAATTTGTTTGAGGCTGAACAATCAATCATGTGTGGGGGAATTTGAAGCACTCTTGTGCATAAGAAATTTCGGCTCATTTAAGCATTTTGAAAATGGTTTTTTGTTAGTGTTATGATTTTAAAACCATAACAAAATTTGAAAGGTATTAAATTGTCATAAAAGGAATGGAGTTAATGATTTTTTAACTGGGGGATTTTAATGGGAATTAGAGGCCTATGTACCCTTTTTTCCTTGGTGCATGTTACTACTAAGTCAGCCAAGTCGTGCACTCCAACCTTAACGGCCAAGTGGAAGTTAGAGTATCAAGGAAATGACTCCATTATGGTCTCTTCATGGTCTTCAGATGTTTTGGTATACCATTCATGGTGCTCAGGATCTGACAAAGAGCTACAAAATGGTAACTACAAGGCTGTGTGGACCATCCTAGGTAATCTGGCATAGCCTCCATTATGGAAAGAAATGAACACACATTTTTCACATAGATTACCTAAACGTGCATTGAAACCATGATAGAGTCATTAATCCCCCACCTACTTTCTATATACCTCTCATACCCATCCTTTGACACGAGATTTGGACCCACAACTACTCTGTGGCAGTGGGGGGATTACCAATTAAAGAGAAAAGTCTCTTTTTAGGGGAGTATCATCTAGAGGAGACTAATCTTGGTTGTAAGGAGATTGAAACTCATTCTAGGAAGTTTTTGAGTATGTTTTTGGTTATTTTTTTGTCGGTATTCTTTCTGTTATTAGCTGTAATGAATATTTAAAGTATCAAGAGATTTTATATCATCATTTATTCAATGTGAGGACAATTATCCAATGTGTAAGGGAGATCTTTAATAAATATTTGTTTTGAATCAATTTTCTTGTCACGTTTATAATTTTTCATCTTCCTCCCATAACATACTTTGAATCCTCTCTCTAAATCTTACTAGAAATCCCATGTCAGACCAAGAATAGAGTTTTTGGGGATCTTTATTGAAGTGACACAAAAGTAAACCCATGACCATTGGGTGTAATTGTCATCTTAGAAGGGATTGTATTTAATAAAGTTAAGAGAAATTAATTTCTATACCAATAAGTTAATATCAACTAATTTAATCAAAAATCGCTTGATCTAGGGGGTTCCATTATATTCAGAACCTAGAGGTGTGAGTTATTATGAACAACATAGCACAATAATCAAACTGATTTTCTGATGACCTTGAAACCCATAGCCACATCACATTTTTTTATTTATCATTAAATCCATTTTCCACGTTTTTCTACCTTTAAGATAAAACATCAATGAATTTGAAGGATCAATTTCTCAATCATTGTAAAAATCATTTGAAACCTCCAAAATCGACTATAAAATTCAGAAATATTTATTTAATTAATCACAAATCCAAGAGACTGAACACATTAAATCACTCCATATGGATTGATCCCATACATTCACTATACTAGTATTAAGAATGGGGAATTCAATTTGGGCCTCTGAATGTAACACTTTAGCCATAATGACACCAAAATTATGGAACTGTTTCCTTTGGTGAAATTAACTGTGTTTTGTTGAATTGATTTTATATCAATTATGTGAAAATAAAAATCATAAATTCGTAAAAAATAAATTCTTATCCTCATTTAAATTTTCATTTTTTTTATTTTTTCCCCTTTTAAGAATTGAATTTTGTTTGGTGTTGTGATGGAATACAGGTGCATGAGTGGCTGGTTCGCTCATTCCAAGAGTATTGAGTCATCATAAATAATTCCTCCTGATCTAGAAATTGAACGAACCTTATCTAGGTGATGCAAGGAAATTATTGGAGAGAAAAACCAAAAAACCCACCTGGATAATATGGAAGAGGAAGTACAAACTATTATCCAAATTGTTTGAAAATAGTTTGTGCATGATGGAAACTACATCCAACTATTTACTACTGCGTTTGAGCAACACCAGTATCCACCATCCAATTTTATGCAGTTTGTGCCACAGAACCGGAAAAGACAACCAAAAAAATTTGTAGCAGGATATGTCCAGAAATAACCCCAATAATATCTTCTACTAGAGTTGATTATATACATGACACTGAACCTAGGGCTATATTTTTCTCAAGAGTAGAAGTTTATGCCTCTACCCCCACCCCCAAGAACAAATACCTCTACAACGTACCCTTATAGAGTATGTGTTGTCTTCTATTCATGGAGAAGATACAAGTATGGTCAAACCACCAGTGAGAGCCTATAATTTCGAGATTAATAAATATATCATGAATCTCATCCAAAATATGGTTCATTTCATGGGTTTACCAAGTGAAGAACCCATTTATCATCATTCTAATTTTCTTGAGATACATGACACGTTATGTTACCAAGGAGTTCCTTGGGATTCCATTCCACTCTTCTTATTTCACTTATAATTAAGGGATAATGTAAAGGACTTGATATAGGGGTTACCTTAGCATTCCATCCTCACTTGGGAGGCATTGGCCCAGGTGTTTTTGTCTAAGTATTTTCCTCCCTCTAAGATGATGAAATTGTAGAAACAATTCCCAACTTTCAGCAGCATTGTAACAGCCCGACCCCAGAATCCCAGAGCCCGTGCATTATTTTAATACATTGGCATGATTGCAAGGAATCAACTCCCAAAAGACCAATCAGATTAGTAGTCTTGGAAAATAGATTATATACATGAATGTTACATTAAAAATTCAAACATAAAAAAACAAAAATAATCCTCTAAGAACGCCATTATTCCCCTATAATAACCCTGTATATCAAACATAATACACTTCATGGAATCTTGGGAAAACAAAACATAATAAATGGGTGATCTCAGATGATCAGTAAGGGTAAATAATTTAGCAGAAGCTATAAACATTTAAAGAAAGATGTTTAATAAAAAATAAGCCTCTTAAACAAAAAAATGAACATAATGTGGAGAAAATAGACCAAAAATTACCATATAAACATGCACGTGGATATTCTACTAGTCGAATAATCACATGTAATAATTAATTTCATAGTGAGGAAATTCCTAAGGCTGGACATCATTACCACAAAGTCGAGGCCGCATGCCAACACTACAGATAAATTTCTTGTCAAGGCCTTGTGCCAAGACACTAATTTGTCTCATGAAACCTACCAGCGCATCGAGGGGATATAGCGGGGCCCACCCATCACATACCATGTCCACTACATTCCTCATATGAAAATGTTGAAATATAACACAAGCATTCATATTAAAACTAGCATACGAAATGTCAGTACTTCAACCATAAACCATAAAGGGTATAAAAATATCACATCCACTGTCAAACATATCATAACACATTCAATAAAATATGGAATATTCTATTATAATAAATAAAGCTTAACCAAAAATAATATCCAGAAAATGATGTTGACATAGTTGAAAATGATCAGTAAATTTTTTTGGGAGAAATATCCCTTTTTGTGAAATCATTTAAAAGTCACACATTTATAAAAGAAGTAATTTAAAAGATATTTTTGAATAAAAGTGTCCCATAAAACTTTGAAACATTTTAAAGGAATTATCATTTTAAAACAATCATGTCTATATAAAGAAATCCTTAAAACCATTTTGAAAACATGGACATTAATGAGAATGATTTAGAAGAAAAAATATATAAAACATTTAAAATGATGTTTTAGTTAAATAGAACCGTAGAAGGATCATTTAAAAATGTACTTTATGAAACATGGACATAAATAAAAAATATTTCTCAGAAAACACTTACATATAAACAATCTGGGATAATAATGAGATTGAGGAATTAACCCTTACCATGCACATTCCTTTGGTCGAGGGTACATTTAACCTCATTTATAATGACCATAGTATGTTATTAAATTATAAAAGAACCATATTCATATTTATTATATCACAAATGATTAATTTATTCCTTTATACTACCCATTTAATAATTATTTCCCTGTTAAATTAACATTTCGGGTAATAATCACTTTCTTAATCGTACGTATTTTTACTTATTTTTCTTGATTGTATCATTTATATAATGATTTAAATAAATCCAAAATTCAAAACATGATTTATATATCATATATATTTAGAATGTAAATATGTATAATTGATAAATATATGAAATGGAAAACATCATTTATGGAGATGGTAGGCCATACGTACGCAGAAACGTTGTTTATGTTTTCATATCGTATTGAACAGAAGTAAGTGAATGGGATATATGTAAATACACACACACACAAATATATATATATATATATATATATTTCCAGTATCTTTATTATTTCATATAATACATACTTATTAATAATATATTTTTTTATAATCATCATTGAATATTGAACGTGGAAATGAATCTCATCACGTCGTGGAGACGGTAACCTGTACGTACGCACGAGTGGCAATATCATTATATTGATGGTGAAATAGCATGTAATTTGATGGTATATTATATATATAGAATTATTAACATGTTATATTTATTATTTACATCAATTATAATCATTATTATACCCATCCAAATAATGAATTGTTGAATAACAAACTACACCACGACGTGGAGATGGTAAGTCGTACGTACGCACGTATGGTGACATTTTCATTAATAGGATGGATAAAATTATCAACATAGTTGTACCATATTTTTAATAACAGTTCAGTATGTATAAGGTACTAGATTTATTATTTTTTTATAGAGACAACTAAGAAAGATAAAGTGGAAGAAGAAAGGAACTTTGAAAGTGGTGATAAAATAATTACCTCTTCTTTGGGTGTTTCCAATTTATTTGAACAAAAGGGCTACTTAAGTTGAATTTATGATCAAGGGAATGCCTCTAGGTTAAATTGAAGGAAGTTGGGGGGATATTTTGGTAGGGGTTGGCCGATCCAAAGGGCACTGGAGGTGTGATTTTGAGAGAAGGGGAATAACCTTTTATAAGAGAGGTGAGGGTTACTTTTGGAAAAGTTTGAAATATTATTTTTTATAAAATTATTTATTGTTTACAATGGCTCTAAATTGTTTTATTTAAATGATAATGTTGGGCCGGGTTGATATACTCTCAATAAATAGGTTTTATACAAGTTTATGTCACTATATTAACCCTATATTTTAGATATAACTCTTAGTTAATTAGTTTAACTTTTACCATGTCCTCTTGTATTATTATAATAAATGGTTAATAAACTTACTATAAAAATCCAAGTGAACTAAAACTGGTTTATTATTGACATATCTAATCTCTTATAAGTCCTTTTTCTGAACCTTAGATTTTTAGGAGTATTTTATCAGTTAATAAAATAGTATTTGTTTTAAAAACTCATTTATGTCAATCTTGACACTATTTAGTATTGGGTTTTTTGAAAGTCATAACTATATTATTACTTCAAAAACAATTCATCAAATCAACCCAAATATGTCATATTAACCTATAAAATTCATGAAATTTATCAAGATCCTCAATTTACATTTATTTTGATATTTATGACTTCAATTAGTATAATATTTCATTAAGAAAATAATTATTACAACATCATTGTGTCATAAATAAATTTTCTTATATAATGTATAAAAATTATAAATAAAATACCATGATGTAGGAAATATTTTTATATTTATAATTAATATTTATAGTTATATTTATTTTAGGTATAACCCTATTTTAAAAATATTTTAGTTATTAAACATTGAATTTAACACTTTTAACTCTTCTTTAAATAAAATAATAATAAATGTCATAATCTAATACAAGTGGATAAAATAGGTTCATATTTTATTTTTAAGGTTGATTTTGGTCAAAAAACACTTATCCAATATATTTAGGACATGTTTTAGGGTAATTATAACATCATTTTTACTTTTAATTACCCTATTTACTTTTAATAGTGGTAAATAAAATTAAAACGTTACTACTCATAAAATATAATTTAATCTTATTGATACACATTTTACTTACTGATTTAAAATTTGTCTCTTGGATTTTTTATATTCTATTCATAGAAGTGGTAAAATTATGTTTTATGCAAATTCGCAAATGTGCCTAGAAGGTGGGTAAAAGACAGTAAAAAGTTAAATAAAATTTTATATATCTAAAATTATTATAAAATTACTCCAATGAATTAAATTGAAGATATATAGGTATTATGTATCTATTTTGACTTAAAATAAATTTAAATAAAATAAATAATTATTTAAATAAAAATTCGGTTTTAAAGAATAACACGATGTTTTTCACTATTTATAAAAAATTGACGATTTTCAAAAATATACCAAAAATTCACCCTAATATAATTTTGATATTTCAAAATCCAAAAATGATTTCTATTTTACAAAATTGAAAACATAGAAGTTGAATAAAATAATTTAAAATTAATTCCCGTTGTTAAAAATAGAAAGCAGGTTTTTGGGAAGTAAAAAACTATCAAAAGATTGATATGTGTTTATGTCTAATTTAAATGTGAAATAACTTAGAATTACAAACATTGGATTAAATGATAAAAATATAATCTAATTATAATTCAAAACCATCCAAATTTATAATTTATCACTATAAATTATTTTAATTAAAAAATTTGTTTTCAATTAAAATTTAGTTTCTTTAACTGTTGATCAAAATATGAAAGTTATCAGAAAAACGCCGAAATTTTATCCAAACTAATATTTTGTGTCCTAATTATATAAATGAATTTAATTTCATCAAATAAAATATATAAAAGTGTAAAATAATGGATTTAAAAAGGGTTCTCCATTAAAAGGTGGAAAAATGAATTTTTGAAAAATACTTCTTTTGTCTAAAAAAATACATTTTTCATTATATTATGTCTATGAAACACAAAAGACGAATGTTAAAATTATATGGGATATGTATTAAATTAAAATTTTGGTTATTACTATTCATAACTGTGTTTTTAGATGGCTAGTTTGATAGGTCTTGGTGCGCTTTAACTCGTTGTTGCGTACATCGCATGCTATTGTATTATTCAAAGAGAAATTTACCATGGAAGGTTGGGGTGTTACATTCTTACCTCCTTCAATAAATTGCATCCTTGCAATTTGAAATTTTTCTTCAGAAATAAAATGTTTTAAAAAATAGATAATACATTTGTGGAAAACCCACATCGAAAATTGGGTTAATAAAATATAGTCTTAAGAAGAGGGAAAGGGAAATGAAAAGGTCACAACCAAATTAGGATTTAGAATTAGAGAACATTGCACAAAATTATAGTTGGAGGAAAAACATAAATATTTTTAGAGACTTATGGAGGTCATCAATAAAAAAATTGAATGGAAAATTGAGGGACTCAATGCCATAAATCTATGATGATTTAAAATATAATTAGTTCAACAAAACAAGGGTATTATGATAAAAATAATTTGGTTTTAATATTATTTCCCTGATGTTTAAGAAATAATTTCTTCATAGAATAAGTTAAAAAGAACCTTTGACAAGTAGAGTTCCATCTGTTAACTAATTTCTAGCACAGAATCATCTTTCACTCCAAAAGATAATAGAACTCAAAAATATTCTATTTAACCTAATTGAATAGGGTTTCAAAAAAAAAGAATCTATAATTAATCTATTTTACCATTTAAAAAAACTACATTATACATACTATGACATCACATAGGGCAGTGGTAGGTGATGAACTCTTGTCTCCCTTCAATTGCGGGTTCAAGTCTCGCGGCTTTTCCAGACGTGACAGGTTGTAACCTGACCTCAGGGTTGTCCTTTTTATAACAATCCAAAAATAATCTTAAGAAATATTTTAATCCTAAACAATAGTATCCATGGTCCTAATTAATCCATTATAACCATTATAGTTATCCAAAATACATATGTCCAAATTATCTCTGAAAGGTATCTAAATTTCAAAATCAATTGTAACATCAGATTCCCCAAACAACATAAATTTTTTCTTGTTGTCACATAATGAAAATATGAATATCGTCATCATATTAAAACCTTAATGAAAATAAAAATTACTGCAGTACAATCCTTATATATATCACATTCTTCTTATAACCAGAATATAATTCTTGGATCCAAAAACACAAATACATTAATTATTCCACTTCAACTGTAGTAACAACATATTCTGGTCCTTTCTCCCTTGTCATTTTCTGATGTATGTTTCCTTGTTGATTAGCGAACTAATTTGAATAATTCCCCATTTCTCTACTATTTTAGCATTCAACATTGACAGCCTCTTTATTTTCCTTGCAATTACGAGCCTGGTGACCTTTTTCTCCATATTTTTAGCAAACTCCCATTTCTTTTAGGCAAGTACCAGGGTGTTTCTTCCCACAATTATCACATAAAGAAAAATACTTCTTTCCCTTTTCCCTTTATCTGTCTCTTGCTCCAATTCCGTCTTATTCTCTTTCTTTACTTTAATATCATAATACATAGAGAATTATTTTTCTGTCTTGATAGTGCACGAAACTATATATTCATATGATGAGAAGTATTGTGAGACTAATTCTTGATGGATAAATGGTTTTAACACATCAAAGAATCTATCAGTATTACTTCTTGGGTTACATATATAATCTACTGCATGCCTTGGTATCCTTTTAAATTTAGCCTCATACTTTTTGACATTCTCTTCCTCCTTTTTCCTCAGACTCGGAAATTGTCTTTCTATATCCACTTGATGGCCACGAGGAAATTATTTTTCTAATAAAATCACATTAAAATCCTTGCATTCCATATCTGATATTTCTTCATCCTCTTTTTTGTTTTTGAATCAATGACCACCATTGATCTGAATCTCTTGTGAGGCGATAAAATACCATGAAAACCTTTTCCCTTTCACGACTCCCCAAAGAATGAAATATTTTCTATAAGGTACATACCAATTTATCAGCTACAAATGAATATTTAGTCCCATTGAATGTTGGTGGTTGTTGTCTCGTGAAGCAGTATAAATTTGATCATCTATGTTGTGGATCAGGGTGCTTCATATAGGTATGTTTATTATTTATAACCTTAGTGAGTTGTCCCAGTATAGTTATAATATGATCAATACCAATTTCATCACCTACTCAACTATAATTATCATGAGTAGGAGGTAAATCCCTACCAGGATTACGTATATTGATACAATTTCTATTTCTTCAACTAGGTTTAATTTCTAAACAATGGCATACACTATATTAGTTTACGAATCACAATACATAATTCAATACTAGTAAAATACCTAACATAAATTGAACAATTTATGCATAAAATCCCTATTAATAAAAACAATGTTTTCATTGAGAAAGTATTTACTCATAAATACTTCATAATAGGTTGTAATGAAAATATGAATTATCCTAAGCAGATCCCTCGGGAGTGTCATAACCTAGAGTGCAAGAAGGCTCGTTGCTATGTACCAAGATATCCCGGGGCAAGCCCAAAACTCCTTGTCGGAGTTTTCAGTCCTTGGTACATCTGTGATAGATCCACCTCTACCTTCTCATATCTAGACATGGATATATTGATTGGAAAATACACAAAATCTCTATATTACCAAAATTCTAGGAAGTTATTCTATACTAATCCTCAAATCCTATCTTAGGGTAATGTTTCAAAATCATAGTTTATCTAAATCTATTTCCAAGGTTGTTGCTAAACCTACTCTGATACCAACTGTAACATCCCGACCCTAGAATCCTGGAGATGGTGCAGTATTTTAATACATTAGCATGATTACAAGAAATCATGTCCCGAATGACCGATAAATTTAGTAGTCTTGGAAAATAGATTACATACATGAATGTTACATTACACATTGAAACATGAAACAAAACATAAATAATCTATTGATAATTCTATTATTCCCCTTACTTAACCACAGTATATCAGGCATAATATGCTTCATAGAATCCTGGGAAAACAAAACATAAGAAATGGGTGACCTCATATGCTCAGTAAGGGTAAATAATTTAGAGGAAGCTATAAACTTTTAAGGAAATATGTGTAATAAAAAATAGCATTTTAAACATTAACTTGAACAAAATATAGTGAAAATAAATCAGACGTCACTAAATAAACATGAAAATTGATATTCTAGTAGTCGAATAATCACATGTAATAATTAATTTTTTATGGAGGGATGTCTAATGCCAGACATCATTACCACATAGTCAAGGAATCTTCCTAAGACTAAAAATAAATTTTTTTCAAGGCCTTGTGCCAAGACACTAATTTGTCTCATTAGACCTACTGATGCATCGAGGGGCTATAGCAGGCCCACCCATCACCTAATATATCCACTGCATTCCTCATATGAAAATTCTGAAACAGAACACAAACATTCGTATTAAAACTAGTATACAAAATGCCAATACTTCAACAATAAACCGTTAAGGGTATAAAAATAGCACATCCAGAGTCAAACATTTCATAAATAATTCAACAAAATATGTAATATTTTATTATAATAAATCATCCTTAATCAAGATTAATATCCAATAAATGATGTTGACATACTGAAAAATGACCAGTAAAACTTTTTGAGAGAAATATATATTTTTTGTTAAATCATTTTAAAGTCACACATTTATAAAGGAAGTAATTTAAAAGGGATTTTTGAATCAAAGTGTCCCATACCAATTTGAAACTTCTGAAAGGAATTAACATTTTAAAATAATCATCTCCATAATAAAAAAATCCTTAAAACTATTTTGAAAACATGGACATTAATGAGAAAGATTTAGAAGAATAAATATTTAAAAAATTTAAAATGATGTTTTATTAAAAGAGTACCTTATAATAATCATTTATAAATTGATTTTATGAAACATGGTCATGGATAATAAATATTTCATAGAAAATACTTACATATAAACAATATTAGATAATAATGATATTGATTAATTAACTCTTACGTTGCACTTTCCTTTGGTCGAGTGTACGTTTAAACTTCTATATAATGGGAATAGTATGTTATTAAATTATAAAAAACCATATTCATATTTATTATATCATAAAATATTCATTTATGATTTTATACTACACATTTAATAATTATTTCCATGTAAAATTAACATTTCGGGTAATAATCGCTTTCTTTATCGTACGCATTTTAACTTGTTATTATTGATTGTATCATTTAGATCATGATTTAAATACATCTAGAATATTAAAAATTATTTATATATCATATATATTTAAAATATTAATATGTATAATAGATAGATATATGAAATGGAAAACACCGTTTATGGAGACGGTAAGTCATACATACACATAAACATTGATTCTGTTTTCATATCATATTGAACAGATGTAAGTGAATGATATATATGAATATATATATATATATATCCTATTTCATTATTATGTCATATATTACATATTTATTATTAATATATATTTTTATAATCATCATTGAATAGTGAAAGTGGAAGTGAATTTCATCGCGTCTTGGAGACGGTAAGTCGTACGTACGCATGAGCGGTGATATAATTATATTAATGGTGGAATCGTATGTAATTTGATGATATATTATATATAAAGAATAATTAAAATGTTATATTAATTATTTTCATCAATTATTCTCATTATTATACCCATCCAAATAATGAAGCGTTGAATAACAAACTACACCATGACCTAGAGACAGTAAGTCGTACGTACGCACGTATGGTGACTTTGTCATTAATAGGATAGATTGAATAATGAATATTGTTGTACCATATTTATAATAACATATTAGTTTGTATATGTTATTGGAGTTATTATTTTTGAATAGAAACAACCCAGAAAGAGAAAGTGGAAGAAGAAAAGAACTTTGAAAGAGGTGACAAAAAATTAACTCTTCTTTGGGTGTTTCATTTTGATTTGAACAAAATAGATCATTATTTTGACTTTATGCTCAATAGAAGTACTCTAGGATGAAGTGAGTGAATTCGGTAGGATATATTGGACAGTTTTGACCAAACCCAACGGATTTGGAGGTGTGATTTTTAGAGAAGGGGAAGTAATCTTTTATTAGAGAGGTGAGGGTCACTTTAGGAAACGTTTGAAATATTATTTTATTATAAAATAATTTTCAGCTTCTAATGGCTCTAAAAAAATTAATTTCCAAGATAAGGTGGGGATGGGTCGAAATAATCTCAACCAATAGGTTTTAGACATGTTTAGGTCAATATATTAACCCTATCTGTTAGATTTAACTCTTAGTTAAATAATTTAACTTTTACCATGTCCTCTTGTATTATTATAATAAATGGTTAATAAAATTACTATAAAAAGACAAGAGTACCCATAGTTGTTTATTATTTACATATATAGTCTTATCTAAGTCCTTTTTCTGAACCTTATATTTTTATGAGTATTTTATCATTTAATAAAATGGTATTTGTTTTCTAAACTCATTTATTTCAATTTTGACACTATTTAGTATTAACTTTTTGTGAAAGTCATAAAAACATTATTTCATCCACATAAATTAATTCAATCAACCCTAGCATGTCATATTAACCTATAAAATTCTTTTAATGCATCAAAATTCTGAATTTACATTAATATTGATATTTATGACATCAATTAGTTTAATATTTCATTAATAAAGTCATTACTGCATCATTATTGTGTCATAAATAAATTTACATATATAATGATTAAAAATTTAAATAAAATACCATGATGTTGGAAATATTTTTATCTTTTTAATGATTATTTATAGTCAAATTTATATTATGTATAACCATATAATAAAAATGATTTAGTTATTAAACTTTGAATTTTACACTTTTAACTCTTCATTAAATAAAATAATAATATATGTCCTAATCTAATCCAAGTGGAAAAAAAGATTCATATTTTATTCTTAAGGTTTATTTTGGTAGAAAAACAGTTATCCAATAGATTTATGACATGTGTTAGGGAAATTATAACATCATTTTTACCTTTAATTACCCTATATACTTTTAAACGTGGTAAATAAAATTCAAATCTAGTATTCACAAAAAATTATTTTTATCTTATTGAACCATATTTTATTTACTGATTTCAACCATGTCTCTTGGATTTTTTAAATTCAATTCACAGAAGTTGTAAAATTTTGTTTTATGCAAATTTGCAAATGTGCCTAGAAGGTGGGTAAAAGATGGTAAAAAGTTCAAAAATATTTTATATATCTAAAATTATTATAAAATGATTCCAATGAATTAAATTTAACTTATATAGGTATTTTGTATCTATTTTGACTTAAAATATATTTAAATAAAATAAATAATTATTTAAATAAAAAGTCAGTTTTAAACAATAACGTAGTGTTTTCACTATTCATCAGAAATTGAAAGTTTAAAGAAAAATACCAAAAATTCACCCTAAGATAATTTTGATATTATGAATCAGAAAATGATATTTATTTTACCAAATTAAAAATATAGAAGTTTCATTAAATAATTTAAAATTAATTCCTGTTTTCAATGCAAGAAAGTGGGTTTTTGAAAAGTAAAAACTTTCAAAAGATTGATATGTGTTTATGTCCAATTTAAAAGTCAAATTACTTCGAATGACCAAAATTGGATTAAATAATAAAAATATAATCTAATTATACATCAAAATAATTCAAATTATTAATTTAACACTATAAATTATTTGAATTAAAAAAGTTTTTTTGAAGTAAAATTTAGTATCTTTCGCTATTGATCCAAATATGAAAGTTATCAGGAAAACACAACAAATTTATCCAAACTAAATTTTTGTGTCCCAAATATAAATAAAGATTTAATTTAATAAAAAATAATATATAAAAGTGTCAAATTTTGGATTTAAAAAGGGTTTTCCATTACAAGGTGAAAAAACGTATTTTTTAAAAATACTTCTTTTATATGAAAAATGGAATTGTCCTTATATTATGTCGAAGAAACACAAAAGATTAATTTTAAAATTATATGAGATATATTTAAAATTCAAAATGTGGTTATTACTATTCACAATAGCTTTTTAAATGGTTAGTTTGATAGGTAATGGTGTGGTTGAACTCAGTGTTGCGTACATCAAACTCTATTGTATTATTCATGAGAAACTTACCGTGGAAGCTTGGGGTGTTACAAGCATGATTCGGAATCACTATGTGATTCTTGGGAGATTTTGAAGGAAATTTTGAGAAAATTCCCTCACCACAGACTTCTTTTGTGGATGGGTGTCCAAACTTTTTATGTAGTCCTTACAAAGAACACCAAATAATTGTTGGATGCGGCTGATGGAAGAACTGTTATGAGGAAATCCCCTGAGGAGATTTTTGATCTTATAGAAGACATGTTGACCAACATCTTTTTATGTCATTATGAGTGTGGAAATTAGAAGAGGGGTATGCATAACATCGATGCTACTACAATGGTTCCTGCCCAAATTGATTCTGAATCCAATAAGATTGATTCTTAGAATTTGAAAACCACATCCCAAGATCAAGCAATTAATTATCCAGCATGCAGAGAATGTGGTGAAAATCAGTTCATGGGTGAATGTCTAGGGTCAATTTCCAATCCTTCAAAAGGTTTGTTAAATTATATGTCTTAGAACTGAGGGAAAAACATGTACACTAAATACTATAACCCATCTTATCATGATAATGAAAACACAGGATGGGGACAACAACCAAAAAATTGACAGCCCCATCCTCAGAGACCACATGGTTATGGTCAACAGTAGCAGTATAAAAATCCTTATCCTAGACAATATTATGGAAATTAGTATCAATAGGGATCCTACCAATAGAAATGGTATCAAAACCCTCACCTAGTGGAACCTACAAGATCGCCACAACCTCAGTAATATGTAAACCAATCCCCTCAGCAATATCCACCATCAAAGCTAGAATAGATTGTGTATAAATTAATTAAAACATGTGATACTAGATTTCAAAATCGAGAGGTATCCATTTTAATCCTCGAGAATCAGATTTGACATCTTTCTAATCAACTCTCTTCAAGGAAACAAGTTACATTACCAGGTAATGCGGATTAAAACAAAAGGGATGAGGCTAATGTTGTCATATTAAAGAATGGTATATAACATTCTCATCAAGTGAATACATAGATAAAACATGCTATGAATCATAATAAATCCACACCCTCTTTGGATCGAGAATCTGAAGTCCAGGGGAATTTTTTATTACAATATTTTTCAAAAAGGGAATGAGACTCCATATGATAAAATAAAAAAGGAGACTAAACATTATGAACCCACCTTACCCATTCAAGAACACCTAATGTAAAAGATATTAGACCAACAATTCATGAAATTTTTGGAGGTATTCAGAGAACTTCATATAAACATTCAATTCACGAGGTATTGACTGAAATGATAACATATACTATGTTTATGAAGGAAATCCTCTTAAACAAAAGGAATATAAATTATTTGGGAACCATTCCCATTACTAAGTAATGCTTAGTATTAGTTCAACACTCTCTTACTTCAATGCATCATGATCCTGTATGTTTTACTATCCCATGCATAATTGGATCTTGTGAGTTTGGGAAAGAACTTTGTGACTTAGGGGAAAGTGTCAATATGACTCCCTTTAGAGTTTTTAAGAAGCTTGTGTTGAATGATTTAATACTAACTTGAGTGTATTTTCAAGTAGATGATTTCCCATTAAATATTATATAGGGATACATGAGGATGTTCTATTCAATGTAGAAATGATAATTCTTCTAGGATATTTTATTAAACTTGCTATGGAGGAAGACCAAAAAGTCCCATTGATTTGGGGAATACTATTTTTGTCTATATGAAATGTATTGATATATTTTCACAAAGGTTAATTAATTTTCCATCCAGGGGATGAAAAATTATCTTACAATTTCCTCAACAATTTAAAGAAAGCATCATTTCTGGAAAATGAGGATCATTGTTACTTGACTATAGCTGATGATTATTTTGGCCACAAAAAAGGTGATATGGGATGTTGGTCCACTTTTGATGAACCGATTCCTGCAAAAATCGAACCCAAATGTGAACCATAAGAGTGGCAGTTTATTTCAAGCCAGATGATCACTATTGTAAGTGATAGGTAGTTTCGTATATTTTACGGTGGACTAAGGTAGAATAAAGTGTGCCTTAAATTCTTAAAGACTCACAACTTGAACTAAAACCTCTTCCATCCTATTTGAAAATATCGAAACTTGGGTGATAGAAACACGCTGCCGGTAATTCACAATGCATCTCTACTGAAAGATCTAGAGGATACAATTTTATAGTTTCTAAAAAGAAAGAAACAAGCTATTTGTTGGACAGTTTCTGACCTTAAGAGAATCAGTCCAACCATTTCCCATACAAGGTGCTACTTGAGGGTGGAGAAAATCCATCTTGGTAATTGAAATGATGATTGAATCCTCCAATGAAGGAAGCTATGAAAAAATTATTGATTAAGATTTTGGATTTAGGTATTATCTATCGAATTTTTGATAGTCCATGGGTGAGTCCCCAGTATGTAGTGCAGAAAAGGGGGGAATCATCATGGTTTCCAATGAAAATAATGAGCTTATCCCATTAAGAATAGTTATAGGATGGAGAGTTTGTGTTGATTTCCTAAAGCTCAGTGATGCCACATGGAAGGATCACCTTCCACTTTCATTAATAGATCAAATTCTGGATTGATTGGTGGGGCATGAACTATATTGATTTTCAGATGGTTACTCAGGTTATAACCATTTTACTATTTCCCATGAAGATCAGTAGAAAATCACCTTCACATTCCCATATAGATCCTTTGCATGTCATCGTATGTATTTCTCCATGTGTAATGCTCCATCCACCTTTCAATGGTGTATGTTGGCCATATTCTATGACATGGTGTAGTATATTCTAGAAGCTTTCATGAAAATTTTCATTATCTAGAAGAAATAATTCAATACATGTTTGAAAAATTTGGAATTATCCTAGGAATGGTGTGAGCACACAAATATTGTCTTAAATTGAGAGAAATGACACTTAATGGTACAAAATGTTATTTTCTTGGGCTACATAATCACTTTAAAATGAATCAAATCTTATCATGCAATGATTTACGTGTTATAACAACTACCCATTCTAGCCTATATTGGATCAATATAAAGAATCCTTGGATATATAGGATTTTATAGATGGTTTTTTTGAAATTTCCCAATGATAGCCCAACTGCTGACTAATATACTTTCAAGGGATTCAATTTTGAATTTGATGAAACATATATACCAACCTATCATCTCTTGATGAAGATATTGGTTGATGTTCCCATCATGATTACTCCAAACTAGGATGAGACATTTGAAATTATGTGAGATGCAAGTGACTATGTTATAAGAGAATTCCATGTACAGTGAATGGATCACATCTTACAACCTATCTACTATGAAATATGAGACTTAAATGACGAAAAAATTAACTACAACATTACTAAAAAGGATATGTTGGTGGTTGGTTTTTCTAATTGATAGGTTCAACTCAGATTTAGTGATATCAAAAGTTGTTTATACTAACCCTACAACACCCATTTATTTGTTGAACAAAAAGAATGAAAATCGATGACTCATTTGTTGGGTGATTCTTCTCCAAGAGTTTCGTATAGAGATTCATGATAAGAAAGGGAGTGAGAATGTAGTTTTTGATCATCTCTCCTGCCTAGAATTACTTCACTTGGAGGAAGAAGATTATAGAGAAATTACAGATAGATTTTTTGGATGAAAACATTTTCTCAGTTGATGTTACCACTTGTCTGCGGTTTATCGATATAGCCAATTATTCAGTTATGGGAGTGCTTTACCCTGATCTTACATTCCATAAATAGAAGTGATTTTAGTCTGATGTAAAGAAATATTTTTGGGAAGAAATAGGGCTCTTCCACTACTATGTAAATGGGATAATTTTATGTTATATCCATAAGGATGAAGTTAATGTAATTAGGTAATTTTTTCACTCTTCATTGGCTGGGGGAAATCACAAACTAGACCATATAATATAAAAAATACTAAAATATGGTTTTTTGGCCCTCCATGCATAAGTATACCCAACACTTCGTAGCATACTGTGATAAATGCCAATGTACTGGTAACATTGGGCATAGATTTGAAATGCCCCAACACCCCATACTATAGTTTGAAGTATTTGACGTATGGGTTATGGACTGCATGGGACCATTTGCCCATCCAATGGGGATACATACATTCTAGTATGTGTGGATTATGTATCTAAATGGGTAGAGGATACCACCATGGCACAATATATGGAAAATATAGTTGTTTATTTTCTAAATAGGAACATTTTTTTCATGTTTGATGTTCCCCAAGTTCTTATCAATGATATGGGACCGATTTTTTCAATACATTAACAAGGAATATGATAATGAAGTACGGGGTGAAGTATATCACTGGGACATCATACCATCCTTAATCAAGCAATCAAGTTGAGGTATCCAACAACAAACTTAAACAAATCCTGGAAAAGACTATAGAGGACTTAAGAAAAAGTTGGTCTAAAAAGCTTTATGATTCTTTATGGTCTTACAAAACCGCCTTCAAGACACTGCTAGGTATGTCCCCATTTCGTTTGATCTATGGAAAAAACTATCACTTACCTATAGAAAATGAGAATAAATCATATTTGGTTATGAGAACCTTGAATTATGATTTAAATGATATGTAAGAGAAATTAATATTCCAAGTCTCCGAGCTTGATGAAATCTAGCAAGAGGCATATGAAAATTCCATGCTTTACAAAGAATAGACAAAGGTGGTCCATGGACCTATGATTTCCCTGAAATCCTTCCAGTTCGATGATCAAGAATTGTTGTTTAATTAATGGTTGAGGTTTTTCCAAGTAAGTCGAAGTCCCTATGGTCAGGCCCTTTTAATGTTGTTAAGGCATTCCACCATGGTGCAGTGGAAATTGCTAGAGAAGACAAACAGTCATTTAAAGAGAACAAGAAACATCTAAATCCCTATCTTCAAATGGAAGACATGGTGAGAAAAGTTTATATCATGCAATTCAGGTTACAAGAGGCCCAATTATGTTGAGCTCGATACATTAAATGAATTAATGACAGGGAGGTAACCCAATATTTTGAAAATTCCAGAAAAAAATTTTCTGTTTCAGTGTGCTTAGGAGTGCATGTTAGTGTGTTTTTTACTTTTTGGGAGTTTATTTCATTGGTTCAATGAACAATGATAGATATATTATTGGATTGTTATTATTATTAACTTAAATATCCTATGGAAATCTCAAATAATCATTTAAAATAATATAGAACAAGAGTTTTCATTCAAAAGAGGTGCATTTCATTCAGATGAGATTGATTTTAAAAAAATTAAAATAGAACCACACGTAGGGTTTGCACATAGTTTACCAAACTATGTGTGATGTCGAACCATTATAGTGCCAACACACATGATATCCACACAGTTTAGAAAACAGTTCTCTAAAACCATGCATATCATTTTATAAACCTGAAAATTCTTGAATCTAAAAAAGTTTTCCCCCTCTCTCAAACACTGATCGCGATGCCCCTTTCCTCCAAACCGTGCACTGTTCCCTCACATTTCCTCTCATATCTTTCAATCCTCATTAATTTCATCGAATCCTCATTTCATGTATCATTATCATTCCATTTCTCTTTCTATTATCCTTCTTCATCCATTCTTCTTCCCTTTTTTCTCCACTTTCTCTCTAGGGTTTGTGTATCCTGATTTTTCCCCACCCCTTGTTTGATTTTATTTTTTACTTTATTTTTCTTTCGATTATTCATTATTCACCTTTTTTTTTCTACAACCCTTCAACACACAGATGAAAAAATTAGGTTTTCTAGAAAATTTCCCACTTCTATTCCTTAATGTTTCTGAATTTATAATTTTCCATAGGGAATTTTGGTTTTTCCAAATATTTATTTCTTTTACTATCTATTATTGTTGTAAAATGTACAGTTTAATTGATCATACTCCACTACCTATAGGTTTAAACACCCTTCCATCAGGTCATCCTCCAAAAATATTTGTGCCTCAAGCTCCACCATCCCCCTTGGTTCTCATATGAAATTTTGTAAGAAGGAATAAAATAACCAATACCAGGTTTTGGTAACCCGTTTGGTTAATAATCCTTACTGCTTTGCCATGGAAAATATTTCATCCTTGGGAATTTCTAATGAGTTTTAGTGATTGATTAACCAATTTCACCACACCCTGTCACTTTATGTGTCCCAAACAACTTATATATAACTTGTATTGGAGTTTTTGGACACCTTCTAGTTTCATGGTAGATACACCAAGGATGATCATGACTATTTGAGTGAGGAAAAATGTGATGTATCATTCTACCTCATGAACCAAAATTTCCAATTTCTACTCATTGAATTTTCAACTTTCGGTGGGATTTATGATCACTACCATTTATAGACCATTGCATACACTAAGGTACCCCTTGAGTAGGATCCTTCATCTCCATGAGTATTTTGGGTTATCGTTGCTCAGCCTGACGATACTTATTTTCCTCAAACTGATAAATCATCTAGGTTTCTCAACACAATTCATCATATTTTACATATATTCCTCAGTCTATGATTCACCACTCGATCAGATAGTGAAGGAAACATTAGAATATGAGATTTGACTCTCTTTCATTGCATGTTTATCAGTTCTAAGGTTAACTTATCCTACCTTTAACTCAATACCTACATCACATGTTCTTCAAACCAGGGGGGAATTTTTGGTGGAACCTTCATCACTCTCCGTATAGATTTAGAAGACATTGATTATGATGATTTTGATCTCACTATGATGTCACTATCACCAAAATTTGATTTTAATCTCATACATCACATGAGGAAGATCAAGTATGATTTTACCCATTACTGATTCCATGGCCTGCATGTAGAAGAATTGATTGACCCACAACATGATGTTGCTGAGGATGATCCCCCCCCCCACCCCCCACTGCACCTACTGCCTCCCACTAATCCTCTCCCAATACTAAGCACTACCAACCACCCACCCCTCTCTCCTATATGTCTCCACCACAATTCCCCCTAACCCTCATACCCCACCTTAAGGGAACCCCCTATGGGGATCCATATATTTTATGGAAATGGAAGGAAGACTCATATGTGATGTTTGATTGGAATATGGGGGATACTTGGTGCCAGGTGGCAGGCCTTAGCATGGATGAACTTGCTGAGCTTGATCTTTACCAAGATGTACCTAGATAGCCTCCCTCTTACTACATGTGTGGTGATGCTCCCTTTTATACAGATCCATCTTGGGGCCCCTCTCCATCTGCCAGTCCATCTAGAGTACCTCTTACTAAAGGGATGGCCCCCGATACACCTCCCGTAGATCCATAAATGGATGTCACTTCCCATGATCTATTCTATGATCCTCATATCCCTTTATGGGGTGGTGTTGATTCCTTTTCGGTTGCAACTATTTTTCTATTATGTCTTGTGTGGATTTCGTTTTGAACTTAGCATATATGCCTCAAGTGTTTTTCTTACTTTTAGTGGTGTGATTTTGTGCTTCAATTTTCATCCACCTGCTTCTACTCGAATTTTTATTTCTATACACTTTCTAGTTTTTTAATAAGTCATCAAGTGGAACACTCACTCTAGATCAATGCCAATTTTATGCATAGTGGGCTCACACACACCACTTGTTGGCCTCTCTATGTCATTATTTCCGGAGAGTTTTTTAATTCTAAATTCCCATTCATTTTTTCTTTTCTCATCACCTCCCCTTTCCTATTTTTTCATTTCCCACCCATCTCAACCTTACTACCTTTATATAGTACCATTCCTGGATTTTAGTGTGGGGAGGGCCCCCACATATGGCACCCTATTTAGTAGTTCCCTTAACATTACCTATGATGAAATATTTTTCTTAGGGATATCTAAAGGGATGTTATGGGTGTCACACATGTATATGAATTGGATAAAATGGATTTTGAGTACATATATCTTAAATTCCTCATATATATGGATTGATAAACTCATTTTTTGATTTGAATAATCATTTTAATACTTGAGAGGAAACATTTAGATATTCATTCATAAAACATTCTTATTAGAAATGAAAATTATGATGGAGTACTTTAAATTAAAGAACCCCTTAAAATGGAAATCAATTTATGCATAAAGAGATGTGATTTATGGAAATTTTTGTTTCCACAATTTTGGATATTACATGGTATTAATTTCATAATCTATTGAATTTTTTCCTTTTATTCATCCTGGTCAGGCATGAAAATTGGCCCAAATATTTATGGTAGTATCTCATCCCAATGGAAAATAATTTTAGATATGCAAAGGCAAGCCCAAATTTGTTTATAACCTTTCGAAAGTTTTTAAAAGTCACAATTCAATGAGGTTGTGTGACCTATAAAAGTGAAATCCCTCCATTTGGCGATGACAGAAACAATGCTTAACCAACCCGAGTATATGATGCGATTGAAATGGAGGTTGGAACTTTCTTTGAATAAAGAAGGAAAATTTTATATTTTAAAAAAAATTAATTATGAATGAATATTTGTATGTTTCGAATAAGGATTTCTTTGTTAGAAAATTTAAAAAAATCGGTGAGTCATGAATAATGAATTTAAAAATTTTAATAATAATTTATCCAAAATCCATATTAATTTAGTTGATATAACCTATGAATCTTATACCTATTTATTTAATATATCCTTAGAAAAAATTGTCTAGAAATATTCTTGAGGAAAAATAATCAATCATGTGTTGGGGAATTTGATGCACCCTTACACATAAGAAATTTATTCTCATTTAAGCATATTAAAAATGGGTATTTTTTTTGTTAAAGTGTTATGATTTTACAACCTTAACATAATTTTATAGTTATAATTTCATCATCAATGGAAGGGAGTTGAATATTTTTTATATCTAGGTGATTTATATTGGAATCGGAGGCTTGTGGGCCCTTTTTCCATAGTGCATGATACTGATAAGTCACCCAAGTTGATCACTCTAACCATAAAGGCGAAATGGAACTTTGAGTATCAAGGCAGTGACTCCCACACGGTCTCTACACGGTCTTCACATGGTTTAGAAGACAGTGCAGTATGTTTAGGATTAGACAGAGGCATATAACATGGTATCTAAATGTCCATGTGGACCAACCTAAGTATTTGTGTGCCACCTCCCTTGCTGATATAATTTAACTCCTGGTTTGAGAACAATTTACTTAATAGTGCTCTGAAACCGTGAGAGTGTTAGGAAGCCACCTCATACTTTATATCTACCCATATTACCATTTCTTTGACTAAGGATTTGGACCCCTAACCACCCTGGGATAATGGGGGGTTGACCAATTAAGGGAAAAAATACTCTTTTGAGGGGGAGGATCATCCAGATAAGTGTGACCTTGGTTTTAAGGAGATTGAAACTCATTCTAAAAATTTTTATAGAATTTTTTTGGTTATTTTTATCCTAATTATTTATAGTATCAGCATTAATGAATACTTCAGGTATCAAGAGATCGCCTTTCATTATTTATTTAATGTGAGGCTAATTCTCTGGTGTGATGGGCTATGGTGAATTAAGTTTTGTTGTGAATAAATTTTCATGTCATGTTTACATTATTTCTTATTCCCCTCATAAATTACTTCAAATCCACTCTGTAAATCTTGCGGGAAACCCCATGTCAGACCAAGAACATAGTTTCCGTGGATCTTTCGGGAAGTTGCGAAAAAAGTAAACGCCTGACCATTAGATTCACTTTTTGTCACAAAAGGGATTGTCTTCAATAAAGTTAAGAGAAATTAATTTCTGAACCAAGAAGTTAATTTCAATTAATTTAATTAGAACTCACTGGATCAAGGATATTCCATTACCTTCGAACCCAGATATGTGAGTTATTATGGACCACAAAACATAATAAGAAAATTTATTTTTTGATGACCTTAAAAAACCACAGCCCTGATACATTTTCCCATTTATCATTAAAACCATTTATCTACGTTTTTTTATATATAAGATAAAACATCAAGGATTTTTAAGGATTTATTAGTCAATAATTGGATCATCCCTTTCAAACCTTAAACATCAACTCTATAATTCAGAAATGTTCATTTAATTAATCACACATCCAAGAGACAAAACACATTAACTCTCTTCTTATGGAATGATCCCATGCATTCACTATAATAATAATAAGAGTGTGGAATTCAATTTGGGCCCCTAAAAATAACAATTCTTCCAGAATGAAACCAATAGAGTGGGTGAATATTATATTGAGGATGATTCAATATTTCTATGAGTGAAATTTCTATATTATTGAAGTGTTTGATGAATTTCAGTTGTCGATTCGCACTAAAGGAGTAGAAGTTGAGTGTTTTTGACAATGATTTAATATAAGAGGATGTAAAATACTGAATATAGATAGATATAAAGTCAATTAAGTGTTTTTATAATGTTGAAAAACTGGTTAATGTATGTCTATTATTGATAAATGAAGGAAGAAGATAAGGTTAGCAATAATAAGGAAACACAATAATTGGAATAAAAATTTGATAAAATTTAATATGGATCCTTAAAGAAAATGATCTAAAGATGTAGAATTTTTGGTTATGGTTATTTTAATTGTAAAATGATAATTATAGGATGAAAAGTTTAAATAAATTGAAATATAAAAATCAAGGATCATGTATTTTTTAGTCGGAAAATTTAATGGAACCCATGCATTCTTCTTAAATAATGAAGTCCTATAAATTGAAGGCAGGTTTTGTTACTAATTGAGTTAGTTAAAAAATATTATACAGATTCTTGTTGTTGTGGAACAATATTTACTTTAGAATCTTTGGTTGTAAAGAGCTACTCAAATCATTATAGTTTCACGTCTATTTAATCTATCAGCATTATTTTCCATATGGAATTTTCTGGAGGGATATTGTGTGGATTGTTAACTTGTGGTACTTTTAAAGGGATATATTTAAATTATTTTAGGTTTAATATTGTAATTCATTCTATATTCAATCACAATTCTATAAATAAAATAATTTATGATCCATGAGAAAATAAGATTAATTCTTCGTATTTTTTTATCAATGTTTACATATACAAATTGTGGATGTGAACAAGTACACTCATGTGGTATCATCTTCCAAGTCAGATATTATATTTTACTTATTTATTAAAGACTTTTCTTGGAATGTGTTTTCTTGAAAACTATTTTTTTCATTCGTTCATAATTTATCTATTATATTGATTATTTGTTAAATATTACATTCTTTCATAGTTTTGTGTATATAGGTATACTTATTGAATTGTTTAATGAATACGTGCGTTTTTATTATTTGGAATAATGTAAATATATTTTATCTCCCTATAATTTATTTATTGTGGATGAATAATTAGAAGTGTAATGAAAATTCATTTCATCATATTTTTTATTTTGGTTTCTTAGTGATTTGAACAAATTTCATTTGAATAAATTAATGTATACACATCGTGGATTCAATGTGATATTTCATGTATAATTTTTATGAAACCTATGGTTATATATTTTAAACTAAAATATTTTAGTCATGAGAATTAATTTTGAAAATGAAGAAGATGAAAAAAAGGTCTAAGTTAGTTCATAGTCACTATTTTATCACTTACTTTCATTCCAATTATTTCATTTTTATATAATTTTATTATATCACTATTTTTGTACAAAAATATATACTTAAACATCAAAATAATATTTAAAATAAAGTCATAATAAATATTAGATATAAACCACTTTGATGTACCACCTTGGGAGTTTTTATATTATATTTTCTTAGTGGATAAAAAGGATGATATAAGAATCCTAAAAATTTATTTTAATTCTCCTTTCTAAAAAACAACATTTCCTAAAAATTTAACTTATTATGTTTGAAAGTGGAAATTGGATAACATAGCTTATGAGTAGCGATCTCAAAATATTCCTAATAAATTTTTAAATTATTTTCATGATATTCATTTGATTTTGAATAAACTAAGATAACATCCAAAACACCATGAAAAAAGTGTCAGGGTATCAATAGAATATATTATTCATAAGAACAGTGAAAATTTGAAAAGAAATGTTTAAATATATTGACAATAGAAGATTCTAAATGTGATCTTACCCACATCAGAAGTCAATAATTTTCATATTAGTCTCATTCACTCTATGATAATGATACCCAGACCTATAATTATTTATAGATAACTGTCAAACCCCTTTAAATTGATCAAATAGTCTATCAGTGAATACATGAATTGTTTTTTCTTCATTATTATTATATATTGATTTAAATAATCGGAAGAGTGGTACAATCAATTGTCATATTTCTTTTAAAATAACACAATGTTTTTCCATGATAACACACTGTGTACTTTAATTCTACAAGGGCTATACGGTATGAAGGTAAATATATAAGACCCATCCTTTTAATAATACCGATAAAAATAAAACCCCTTATCAAGAGGTAACATAATAAAATTATCTAGAAAAACTTAGGAAAATCCTTCTCTATAGGTGTGAATTATTTTTCTAATCTGTATTTATCAACTCCCACCAATAGAGATTCTAACTAGGATAAAAATTCACAAACTTTAGAAAGAGAAGTACTACCCCAACCTCATCACATATTTTTGTCTAATTGGAGTAAATTGATGTTTTCTTTTAAACATATTATGGTCATACTTCAATGATAAAAATAAATATTAGTTTTAAATTCTACCATCCAGTCCTTTTTGATAATGATACCAAAGAGATCCGTATCTAGGGCAAGGTAATCCCATTCCAACTCAACTTCAGAAATAGATTTATGACATGAAGAATATTTGAAGCCCAACTCCTTATTATTTCCAATATAAGTTTATATCTTAATCACATAATACATTAGATTAGATAAAATAGTCACTAATTCCTTAACTCAAGAAAAGATAACATTTTGAGGGAAACCTATTTCAAAGAGCATAATAAATATAAAAAATAAAATAAGAATTCGTCATTTATTGGTATCAAGTTTGAATTTAGATTCAATGTGTGTACAATTAACTAGAAAAAGCTCCCAATTTTATGTTGAATTTATGTTTTCATCTAGAAATAATGCTCTTTTCTCAACTAACTCTTAGCATGGGAATAGTTTTCTCTGCCACTATTCTCTAAATAATTTGATCCCATTACCACTATAGTTTATAATTGAACATAGTCTCCTTTTTGGGATCAATAACCAAAAACACTTCTTTTCAGACCGTTCTTTCTATAGAACCTATAAAGATGACTCATATAAACATAGGAATGACATGCCTTAGTTAGTTCCTGGAACAAAATATTAGAATGCTATTGATTTGGAAACTAATGACATATTAGAGGTAAATTCTCCATAGGGGTTGAAGATGAAGACATCGATAGTTATTTTTTATGCCATGCTTGATTTATCTTATTCTGTTGTTATTTCTACTCTGTTATAGAGGATATTTTATCCCACTATATTCCTTGGACCATCACTACCATTCAAAATCCTATGGGATTTGGGGAGGCATACTTGATGTCACATAGAGATCCATTATAGTCACACGAGGGAGAACTGGGTGTGGGACATTATGTAACACCCCAAGCTTCCACGGTATATTTCTCTTTGAACAATTCAATAAATTTCCCGGCATGTAACATCGAGTTCTACCACACCACGACCAATGAAACTAGCCGTTAGGAATAGTAAAACACACTTTTTGAAATTTTATAATGTTTTTTTTAAATTTACTTCATTTTTGGATTCATATTATCAAAATTATATTAGGGTGTTTTTTTATTTTTCTGAAAACATTCAATTTTTGATGAATAGTGAAAAACAATTCATTATTGTTTAAAACTTACATTTTTTTAAATAATTATTTATTTTATTTAAATTTATTTAAATTAAAAATAGATACATAATACCTATATGAGTTCAATGTAATTTATTGGAGTCATTTGATAATAAGATTAGATGTATAAAATTTTATTGAACTTTTTAACGTCTTTTACCCACCTTCTAGGCATATTAGCAAATTTGAATAAACTGTAATTTTACTACTTCTGTGAATTGAATTTCAAAAATCTGATAGACACAATTGACATGATTAATTAAAATATGGTTTAATAGGATGAAAATAATTTTTGGTGAATTGTAACTTATGGATTTTATTTACCATAGTTAAAAGTAAATTAGGCAATTAAAGGTAAAAATGATATTATAATTACCATAAAACAAGTCCTAATTCAATTGTATAATTGTATTTCTACCAAAATCAACATTAGGTATAAAATATTATCCTCTTTTATTCACTTGTATTAGATTAGCACATTTATTATATTTTATTTAAAGAAGAGTTAAAAGTGTTAAAATTCAAATTTTAATAACTAAAATATCATTAATAATTGATTATACATATAATAAATTATACTATAAATATTAATTATAAGGATAAGAATATTTCATACTTAATGGTATTTTATTTAAAATTTTTAGACATTAAATAATTAAATTTATATATGACACAATGATGATGCAGTAATTACATTATTAATGAATGATTAAAATAATTGATAATATAAATATAACAATAAAAGTAAATTGATATATATGATGCATTCCATGAATTTTATAGTATATAATGACAATTTATTATTTATTTAATTTATTTTTTTCAAAGTAATCATGTTTTTTGACTTTCAAAAAAACGAAATACTAAATAGTGTCAAAATTGACATAAATGAGTTTTTAAAACAAATACTATATTATTAAATGATATAATATTCCTAAAAATATAAGGATTGAACTAAGGGATTTCATAATGATATATATGTCATTACATAACCAAATGGGGTTCTCTTGTCATTTTATAGTAAGTTTATTAACCATGTAATATAAAAATACAAGAAGACATTATAAAAGTTAAACTATTTAACTAAGAGTTAAATCGAAATGATAAGGTTAATATGGTGACCAAAACCTATCTAAAAACTATTGTTTGAGAGGTTTTAGAACCATACCCAACTTATACTTGTAATAAATTATTTTGAAGCCATTTTAAATCAAATATGATTGTATAATAAATTAATATTTCAATCTTCTCCAAAAGTGCCCCTCACCTGTCTTTTAAAAGGGTACATCCCCTTATCATAAAATCACACCTCCAAATAAATTTTCATCAGACAAAACCTACTCAAATATATTCCCAACTTTTCTCACTTCATCCTAGAGGCCTTAAATTGATCAAAATACCGACCTACAGAGCCCTTTTGATCAAATAAAAAGGAAGCACCCGAAGAAGATGTAATAATTTCATCACCTCTTTCAAAGGTATTTTCTTATTCCACATCTTATTTATTTGTTGTTTCCATACCAAAATAATACCTCAAGTACCTTATATATACTTTTATTTAATTATAAATATGGTACAACCATATTCATTATTCTATCCATCCTATAAATGAAAAAGTCACCATACATGCGTACGTACGACTTACCGTCTCCACGTTGTGGTGTAGTTTGTTATTCAACACTTCATTATTTGTATGGGTATAATAATGAGTATAATTGATGTAAATAATAAATATATCATGATAATTATTCTTTATATATGATATACTATCCAATTACATACTATTTCACCAATAATTGAATGGTATTGTCACTCGTGCGTACTTACGGATTACTGCCTCCATGAACGCGATGAGATTCATTCCCCATAATAACAATTCAAGAATAATTATCGTTTTATGATTATAAATAATGTTTAAGAACTTAATAACATTCTGGATATGAATCAAACACATCCATTCCATAATAAACATGACTTACGTAACAAAACCTATAAAAGAAAACAAATCAATTAACACCCGAAACAATGATACTACTGAAATATTATTAACAAAATAATATGAAAATATCATATATAATATCAAATTTATGTATATGGTTCTTTTATAATTTAATAACAATGATTTTACTATTATACAGGAGGTTAACATACCCTTGACCAAGGAAATGTACAAGGTAACGGTTAATTTTACAATATCTTTATTATCTGAGGTTTTTTATATGTGAGTGTCTACTGGTTCCTCTTTATCATCTACATATATGTTTCTTAAAAATTTAATTCAAAACATTTTTACTATATTCTTGAATATGGGTTAAAGTCATTTATACCCTTGTTTGACTTTCTATAAAATGTTCTAAAAGGAATCTTTCTGTCGTTTTCCAAACAAGGTACTTTATGACCTTTTTGAAAAATTAAGGTAAGAATGTTTTTTATGTATACAATGGGTGAAAAAAATTTCTACCTTTATAACATCTTCAAAGATTCCATTATAATCTTATAAGAATATTTTCAAAATAAATGTTTTTGTTTATAATTATTTTACTTTTAAATGATTTCAAAATAGAAAGAGGTATTTCTCTCAAATAGTATTGATTTAATTTATGTCAACATCCTTTGATGAATTTTACACTTGGTTGAAGTAGATTTATTATGATAAAATCTTCCATATTGTATTAAAGTTATTGTGATATGTTTTAATGTGGATTTTTTATATTTATACCATTCATGTTTTATAGTTAAATTATTAAAATTTTGTACTCTAGTTTAAATATGAATTTTTATGTTATGTTTCAACCTTTTCATATGAGGAATGCCTTGGACATAGTAAGTGATGAGTAGAGGCCGTTATAGATCCTCCATGCATCGGTAGGTATCATTAGACAAACTAGTGTCTTGGAACAATGCCTTGTCAAAATATTATTTGAAGTCTTGGAACGAGGCTTTGACTATGTGTTTATGATGTCTGACATTGTGCATTCCATCATTATGAAATTGGTTATTGATATTACATGTGATTATTCAACTAGTTGAATATCCATGTGAATATGTAAATGGAATTATTTTATTTACCTTTTCCATATTATGATGAAGTTTATATTTAAAAGACTTTTGTTTTGGTCTTATACATTTCTTTAAATGTTTATGCTTATTTATGAAAGTTTCTACTATATTGTTATCATTACAAAGCACCTGAGCTCACCCCATTTTATGTTTTATTTTTCCCATGATGCGAAAAAGTATATTATGACTATCCTATAGGGATAGTCTAAGGAAGATTAATGTTTTCAAAGGAGACACAATGTTGTTGTTATTCATTTCATAATGTAATGTAAAAATTATATTTGTATCTAGTACTTCCAACGATACTAAACTGATCAGTATTTTATAATTTCATCCCATGTGATCATGCCAATGTTATGTAATAATGTGATGACTCTAGGTAACTAGAGTTGGGGTGTTACAAATTACATATATGACTATAGTAATGACAAGCCTTTGGGAATTCCTAAAAAGACTTCTTGAGATTGTCTTTATTTTATTACGATGGAATATGATACCAATATTACTAAAATAGTTTAGAGAAGTATACTAAGATGGTTACTTTTAACTATTAGTAATTACCTATATGAACTAATCAGAATTCCTATTATTTTATAGAAATAAAAATTCAATAACACTAAAATCATATTTGTTTCTAATTAACCCAAATATTTTTTCTTGATCTACATATAACATTTATATGTTATCCCCACATCATTATAAGTTGGTAGTTTTAAAACAAATACCATCAACCATATATATGGATGAAAGAAATATCAAATAATTGATCTTTATTTTATGAAAATTAAAAAATATCCTTAAATCTATTCACATACTACATAACTATTCAATTTTTTTATTTAATACTTATTAACATTCATGAATTTTACTAAATTTTCATTATTGGGATAAAATAATTGAGTAAACATGTGTTCGAAATTGTTATGTGTTAACTTTTTATATAGTTTAGAATAAACTAAGCACTCCCACCACGTTCTTATAGGGACCTTGATTATAACCTTAGATGTATATATAGGTTCATGTAATTTATGTAGCTAATAATCTACTTCTTGAGGATCTTTATAATTTATAAAATCATTTGGATCATGTTGATTGAATTCTTAAAATCATTTTTTGATTGAATTGGGATAAGATCAACTTTTGTTTTCATGGATCAAAAATTTAAAATTACAATTTTGATTTGACCTTGATCAATAAGCTGATTTAAACAAAGATAATTATTCACTGATTTTTCATGAAGATTTACTAAGACTATTTTAAGAGGCATGACACAAAAAATCCATTAATGAAATAAATTTTAATTCTTTTTTGAATAAAATTAAATTGTGACTAAGCATCATCTGTATCATAAAAAATAATTTTTTGATACCTTTAAATTTCATAAAAAATAACTAGATGATATAATATAATAAAAAAATGTTTTTTAAAGCATGTTTCTTCAAAACAATTCTTTTCTATTCTCAAAATCCGTGTGCACTGAAATTTCATTCCACTTTTATTACCAATTCTAAAATTTTCATTAATTACAAGTCATAAAAACTCTAAACACTATAATATCTTATGAAGAAGTGATAATAAAAATTAAAATTAAATATATAGTATCATAATGTTATCTAGAAACTCAATAATCATCATTAAAAGTTTTTTCCAACAACTTAATTATAAACAAATCTCCTAATTCTATTAAATTATATGTTATGATTATATGATTTCCCAAATTACATAATAAAAACTAGGGGTTTAATACCATTTTGTAACAAACCAACCCTTGAAATGATTCCACGCTACACGTTCCAGACCACTACAAGTCGTAAAGTCTGTTATCGATCACAATTGGATGGAAAAAAATTCAAATTGAAGTAGTTATTTATTTTGGAAAAAAATCCCCCATTTGTAAGCATAAAAAATACCATTTCCACCAAAAAAAAATATGACATGGGAATTCTAAATTTTTGAAAATTCTCACAATTATAATATTTTTTTATAATATAATTCAGTAGAACCAAAGAAAATAGAAACATTTAAACACAAATAAAAATATAAATTTTACAAAGTATTAATAAAAACATAGAAAACATTTTCATGGTGAGGATGACATGCCCAAATTGAGAAATGGTCCAAATTTATAAAAAAAAGAAATCAAATTAAAAAATATATAATAATTTCATGCAGTAATTAAAATGAATCCAAATTTAGGATTAGAGGAGATAAAAAGATGATTAGATTTGATGAAAAATAAAAACCAATTTACATGTCCAAAATCAAAATAAAAACTACCAATCTTTACGTGACATGTGAAAATCCCCCACTATTCACCAATTTCATGTTTTGAAATAGCCATAAAAACATTCACTGTGTTTATAGGGATATTTTCCTTTACATGTATCATATAAATCCAAGTCAACATACACATGAAGTGAGTGAGAAGGGAGACTATTGGGATACCACCAAAGGTTCGAAAAAAATCCTTTAAAAGACAACCATGACATGTCAGTTTGAAATATATATAAAGAAATGCCCTTTTAATTCTTTAAGAAACCATATAGAAAGAGTTAAAACATTTATATCTAATTTAAAACATGTAAAAGTATAAAATTTTAAATGAAAGATATCCTTATCACAAATATAATAATATACGGATACATAAGAATCTATATATGGACCTAAGTAATTGAAATCTTGGATCCTCATACCTAAGAAATAATTGCATAAAGGCCACTAGTAAGAGTGTTATCATATATAACAGGGACACCACTACTAGGGTAGAATTCCAAACTAGTGGGAATTCTATGATGGACATTTTAGAGGGTCATACATTCATATTACTCTACACTAGTGATTTATACTATTGAAAATATTAGAGATGCATTAAAAGTATAAATATAGAGTGTTAGATTATATATCTAGAAACAATCCACCTTTATACTCATAATAAATCTTCAACATTTATAACACCTCAAATCCAAAATTTAGATGACTAAAAATGTCGAATACTTTACAATACAAACCTATCTAATTATTATCATCCCCAAAATAAAAACTAAAATCAATGTAAAACAAGGAAATACCCTTAAAATTCTAAACATGGTAACAACCCATAATAAAACATAATTATAATACATCATTTTTACAATATAAACTTCATATCTCAAAAAATAATCCCAAAATCATAATAATGGAAGATTTAGTGTCTTAAGGTACTAGATATATAAGAAACATATTCCAAAACATTTGTTATCATTCTACTATACTTGATCCCCACTATACTCCCTTCTAGACTGGTCATAAGCTATAATAATCTTCATAACCTGTGTAATAGAAACATAAGAATTTAGTGAACTTGACATTCCTAAAAAAGTCATTTAATTTATAGGGGATGAGGTCTAATTATATTTATTGTTCCCAAACTACACGTCCTACTAGGGAGTATTTTTGTGAAAATATGGGGGGATTCTCACAAGTATTGAATTGGATGGAGGGATCTGAGGCTTTGAAACCTATGTGTAGGAGTCGTCAAAAGTGATTGAGTTTGGGAGGAAACTAATTAGAAGGAATATATGGATTAATATCAGATAGAGAAAAGGTACCGAGATCAATTTTAGTGTTCATGTAAAAGGGTAATCTTAATCCTAACTTGGTATAGTCCTAAGATTTAGGTCACGAAGAAAGAAAGGTCACTAGTTGACTGTGGTCAAACCAACTAGATCTATCCAAGATGAAACTATTCCTTGGTATGGAGATAGTTAACATACTGTATGCTTCAATTCTAGCTTCAAAGGTAGAATGTATCATAGTTTATTGGTCATAACATTTTCTACTTTAATAAGGTCAAGGTTATTCAATCAAACTCTTCATGGATAGTGTTATTTAAAATAACTTTATAATAAAAGTTTTATAACATGATTACTATCCTTAGGGTTTCTAAGCTTTAGAATTAAGGATCCATTAATCATAGACACCCCTAATATTGAACCCTACATTAAAACTTTTAGCAACTCATGGTAGAATTGATCAAGAGTGGGTAATTGATTGAAAACACATTAATTTTACCAATAAAAATTTAGATTAATATGTTAAAGATCATGAATGAAAGAACAAGTAGTTTATAAATCCAATAAATCACAACTTGAAACAATCATTTACTTGAAAAATGATGTATTAAAAAATGCGTTAAGCATTTATCATCGAATGGTGATTGAAATGGAGGACATATAAAAATAGGTATAATCACTGTGAAATAATAGATAATGATTTTAATGTTTTATGAGTGGTACTTGAAAATATGTATAAAAATAAAAGGAACAAATGAAATTTGAGTTGAGGAAGAAGGGAGAAGAAATAATAGGAGAAGAATGAGAGGGAATCCAAAAGTTTCAAATGCTATATCTGCTACGTGCCATATGGAATTAAATAATCAAGATATTACAAGATGTCAAAACAATTTCACATTGTGTAATTTAAGTCCATGATTTTCTCTATGAATTTTAAATCTGGCATTAATCTCTTGAAATAGTATTCTTGTAACTTTGAGATTTGGATGTTTAACTCATTTGAAAAAGTGTAACTGGTCTTTACATTTTGTTTCTTCCTATGTTATAGATCTTCAAAGAGGAAATTTAAATTTAAATGTTACATGATGTGTATTGGTGAATCATGACGTGTATTAATTTCATGGATTGTAATTTCTTCAGGGCTTTCTTCATGACTTATGATACACTATAAATGATTTATACACATTTTTTTATGGACTTTCATGATATATAAGGAACATTTTTGGTCATTTTCTCTAGATTTTATTTTTAAACATTGTAAACCAATTTCTTAAAATAATTGACACATACCTGGTTCATTATTGAGTAAAACATAAATATTCTATAATAAAAAGATAAAAAAATGTGTAAAAATTTATAGCTTATCAAATTCTACCACACTTGAATGATTTCTTGTCCTTATGCAAAAATAATCTCAACAGGGAAAATAAAATTAAAGAAATTTTTGAAATAGGAAATATTCATTATAACTAGGAAAATAAAAATAAGTGTAATAAGAATAAGTAAGTATCTAGAATCAACTTTTAGTAGAAAATAATTTATGATCTATAGTTTATTTCATTAAAAAAATTCTTCACCTTCAAGTTACAATTTTTAGTGGTTCTTTAAATTCAATACCCATTTTCATTTTTCTTCACAATGAATTTTCTCCAAAAAATATAGGTTAAATAAAATAGGAGTTATTCCCATACCATGAATTCATGTTCCTAACCATTGGATTTCATTCATTCTATAATTTCAACTTCATAAATACAAATTCATAATCAATCATGAGGTATTTGACAAAAAGGATCAAATGACTATGAGGATGAGGGTAGGTGGGTAGATAGTTAAAAGAACAAGTTAAAAAAAGAGGGTATTCCCAAATGTATAATTCCATAATGTCATGAACATTGTAATGAAATAACTCCTCCCATAACAAATGATGTTCATGCTCCCATCAACTCAAGATAAATCCAAGAATATATCACGTGAGTCTAGAAGGAATCGTTGTTCTTACATTTTTATTTATTGTGTTATTTATTTTCTAAAAGTCATGTCTTGGTTAGATCTCACATCCATCCCCTAACCACGTATGATCTTTTAAAAGATTCATCTATCTCGAAATGGTGATTTTTGAACTTCTTAATACAAAACCCAAAATCATTTTCTCTTTTTTCTTTTTGTATATTTAAAAGGATGGGATATGTGTAAAATATTAAAAATTACACATGGATGATAATAAAATAGTCTTGAAAGCACCACCATACATCTCCTCAGTCAAATACTTATTTTTTTGTAGCTGAAAATCATTCCCCACACATGTTTAAATTGATGTTGTGAAATATAAAAATATCAGGGTAGGAAAGGATAATGATATTGGAATAGTTTCATCTAACTATGGTAATTCATTCAAACTATTGGATAAATGATGGAAAAATATAAGGTGGGTCTCACTAAAAAGTGGTTCAACAATGATTTCCTAAATCATGTTAAAATTATATTTATTTAGTAATATTCTGTCACGACCCGCCCTCGGGGTCCGTGCCGTGACTACCCCAAGCCCGCCTTCCATAGGCCAGGGGCTGGCGACTAGCACCAAGGCGTAAATCCCGATAAAAAGGGAAGGCATTGCCTTTGAAAAGTAAACACACACCACAGAGTAAACAAGCGGAAAGTAAACACTAAGCAAACAGAGTACAACTGAAAGTGCGGAAAAGTAAATGGGCCAGTATACAAACCCAAACTGAAAGTAAAGTACAACTCGAAAAGGGAAAAACAGCAACTGAAAAGTAAAAGCCGCTACTCCGAGCTGTCCACTGGAAATCCCACCTGAAGGGTGGGTACAGATAGCTCCTCTGCTCCACGGGTCCCGTCGTCCGCTCCGTGCACGTCCCGCCCAGTGGTCCACCTCCGGGTACCGTCCCGCTCTGCAAGCCTCAGCTAAGGTCAACGCTGTCCGTCGTCTGCAACCAACACAACGTAGTGCGGGCAAAGCCCGTTCAGGGGTGAGTATAAGCTACTCAGTAGGGACCCCGAGACCCCTGAAGGTCTCTCAAATCCACAGAGGATAAACCACGAAGAAAAGTACAATCACGAAGTAACAACCGACACTGCTTAGGTATATGCCCATACATATACCTAAGTCATCAATTAAAATACGCTCCAACCTCCGAGCCCAAGTACCACTCAGTCCACGCAGGAAAGTATACGTATTCCACATAGGAAAGCAAAACATAATCCACGCAGGATTGCACAACATAATCCACACAGGAAAACAACAGGATTCAGCTCACACAGGTATACTTCTTCAAGGACGATAAAGATGATCACTGATCCATCTAAGTCGTCGGACCCACGAAGGATCGATAGGTAACTAACCCCCGCAGAAGACCCACACAGGATCGGGCTCACACAGAACCTATAGGCGCTGGCTCACACAGAACCGCTGAGCGCAAGGACCCACACAGGATCGGGCTCACACAGAACCTGTAGCACTGATCCACGTAGGATCGCTGAGTGCTGTAGTCGTCGTCGTCGAATCCACAGAGGATCTCTGTACTGTCGTCGTCGAATCCACACAGGATCTCTGTACTGTCGTCGTCGCTGTCACAGTAGCAGTCGTAGCAGTAGTAGCAGTCGCAGCCAGCACTAGGGTTCCCGCACACAGCAAGCTCGTACGGAGGGTCCGCTCCACGAGCCGAGAGGCTGATACATCAACTGTCACAAAGACCAGAGTTGATGTATCCAAAAGTTCCGTATCGCCAACAGGAACTCAACGCAACAGACGGCGCGTCGATCGGACGCCCGGTTTGAGAGTTATTGGCATTTTTGTCTCCGGGGCCCGGTTGGTTTTTAAGGAAAAACCAACCCGACTGTACTCCACCTGCGTCCAAACCTCGGGCGGAGTATGCCAAAAGATCCGTCTCACTAAGAGGAACACAACGCGACTGACGGCGCGTCAATCGGACGTCCGTAGCTCAAGATATGAGCGTTTCCGCTCCGAAGGCCCGGTTGGTTTCGTGAACGAACCAACCCGGCCGAACTCAAAGTAATCCTAAACCTTGAGTGCGATATACCGAAACGACCGTCTCGATCCAAGGATCGCGTTGCCGCTGACGGTTCGTCGATCGGAGGTCCGAGGCTCAAGTTATGAGCCAAAGACTAAATCTGGTACGAAACGGGGGGGTCCGGGTCCGGGCCGACCCGACCCGACCCCCCCCCCCCCCCTGGGGCGGCGCGGCGGCTGGCGGCGGCGGCCGGCGGCGGCGGTGGGCCGCGGTGGCGGCGGGCCGCGGCGGCGGCGGCTGTCGCCAGCGGGGAGGCCGCACGCACGCGGGGCTAAGCCCCGCATTTCTTTTGAGGGGCGGCGCGGCACAAGGGCCGCGCCCCATTTTTTAAAAGAAGCCCCCCCACGTGGGGGGGGGGCCTGCTGGTGCGAACCGAGGGGGCCAGATGCCCCCTCCTTCAAAGAAACACCCCCCCCCCTCTTAAAGAGGGGGGTTTTATTGAGGTGGCCGGGGAATTAAATTCCCCGGTTTTAAAGGTATCCGGCCGGCCAGCTGGCCGGCCGGTTTTCTCTAACGGGACCGGAAATTCCGGTCCCCCTTCGGCTTCCGACGCCGGCGGCCCGGCCGCCGGTCTTCCCTTCTGCCACGGCCCGGAACCGGCCGCGGTCTCCTCGTCGCGCCACGGCCCGGAACCGGCCGCGGTCTTTTCGTCCCGCCGCGGCCCGGAACCGGCCGCGGCGTTCGTCATCCGGCGCGGTGCATCGGCACCGTGCCCCTTCGCCGTGCTTCGATTCTTTTCAACGCGGCGCGACGGCGTCGCGTTCTTGAAGATTTTTCCTCGGCGTGGCGCGACGGCGCCGCGTAAAATATAAGTACGATCATCCGCGTGGTGCGACGGCACCACGCCACTTGCTTCCGCCCGCATGAATAAACATGAACGATGGAGGGGGGATTCGGCCGTGTTCGTGCAGTCCGGCCCCCCCTCACGTTAAATTAATAACGCAACTTAAACATTCAAGCATCAAGTTAGACATGTGAGATCCACGTTCAAGAAAAAGAATAAAGAAATAATGAACCAACAACCCCTACCTCGGGTTTAAGATTCGAAGAATCGTCTACGTCCCGCGGAAGACAGCGTCGCGGAGGTCGGGCGTCGCGGTCGTCGTTCGTCAAATCCGTTGACGAAGAGGCGCGTCCGAAGAGGCACGTCGTTGGCGAATCCTTGAACGCCGACGAAGGTTATCCGAGGAAGGTGCGGTGTTCTCTCTCGTTGACACCGAAGACGAAGAAGAGCGGAGCGCCGTTCTTCGTCGGAACTTGAGCGTTCTACGTCAAGTCTTGAGGAAAGTCAAAAAAAAGGAAAACAACGAACTCAAGAACCACTACCTCGATAGTCGCACGTTGACGGAGTCGTGGAATATCGGTGTCGATTCCTTTGACGTCGGAGGAAGAGTCGTTGTCGATGGCGTTCGTCGCAGAAAACCGTCGCGGAAGAGATGACGCAGAAGAAGTACGTCGCGTCGCGGATACGGCGTCGCGGATGGATCGTGTTCTTCGGCGGAGAAGTTCTTCGTTGAAGAACGACGTTCTTCGCGTTCTTCGTTGAGTTTGAAGAAGAAGAGGGAGAGGCTCTCCAAAAGCTCTCAAGGAGTCAAAACAAACCCAAAATAAAATAAGACATCTTCTTATTTTATTATTACAATACACATTAGAATTTCAAAAGTTTGAAATTCAAAAAGGTTAAACTCCCATAATTAATTAAGTAACTCAAGTTGAAAACATTAAATGAAATGAGTTAAAGGGAAGGTTTTGAGAGAATTTGAGGAGTTGGGGTTCGTGTGGACCCCACCTCACTTAATCCTCCCAAGGGAGGTTAAGTGGATGTGGGTCCCACTCCCAACTCCCTTTGGTAGGACTTAACTAGTTAAAAGAAATAAAATTTGTTCCTCACAAATTTTATTTAACTTAAACTAAAAACCCAAAAACTAACTTTCGACCCGCATCAAACGCAACTCCCGAAAAGGACTCTTTAAGCGAATATCGGCGCTGCGAGTTCATCGGTGCCCTCGGATTTCAATTCCGAGCACCGGATCAAAAGTTAGGAATTCCCGCTCGTTCGTTCACTGAACGTACCCGAGCCAAACTTCGGAAATTAATTCCGGGCACTCCGGGCCTCGGAATCAGGTGCCGTCTAAAACCGCGCTCTTGTAAAATTCTAAAGAAAATTAAGAAAAAAAATTCCCTTGAATTTTACGGGTCTTTACATATTCTCAATAAGATCTCAATTCATGTTATGATAGGTTCACATGTCCATGATTTCACTCAATAAATATTATCGGAAAATAATATGTAATCGTAATCTTAGGATATTCTCAAGAATGGGAGGAAATAAAGTAAACTAGAAATCAATCAGGGTATAAAATATTGTTATAAGTCATTTAAAATCAATTTCAAAATTTTATATTTTTTTAAATACCTAATATTATAAGTCATTGGAAAAATCTAGATAGGTGAAAAACATGGATTTCCAACAATTTAGAACTTAAATTTATCTTTTATTTAAATGGTTATAATGAGTTTAAGGTTTAAATAATGCTTCCAAATGAAAAATGTATCCTAGATAAATGAGACCAAGAAATAATCCTATAATATCGGCATTGTAACTCAAGATATACCCCCACCCACATAGAATGAGAATTTATCCGCACTATCCATGAAATAACCATGAGAGGGGTTAGATAGATAATAGGTAGATTAATGAAATTGAAATTTTGAAAAAATAATACTAAGGAATCGAGCGCTCCCTATAATGAATGGAATGTTATGGGTAAAATTGACCAATATTCATTTTGGAATTGGGATACATACATGATTGGTTTCAAAGACGAATATTTCACTTGATAAATCATTATTCCACGTGGTTTAATCTTCTTATAAGAAGTATAATGGGTAGGTTCACATAGTGAATATTAATGAAAAACATTTTATATAATTACAGGTATGTGTAAATAATAAAGATCAAAGTGACCAATTAATAAAAAGATAAATCTAAAAAAGGAAATTAAAAATAAAATCTTAATGACAAATAATGAGTAAACCATGTGAAATATGGGGTTCCTCCCATAAATCGCTAACACTGATGTCATCGTCCAGACAAATGGGACAGTGTATCAGTTAATATCATCCATCGACTCAGATCTCTCCTATATTCTGCAGCTACTGGTGGTGTAATCCTCTAGCCCTCATGATAATTTAGTAGTATTGATCACCTTAGGAATATACCAAGCATGAATCTAGTTTGAGGGGAAAGGTATCTGTGCTTTTTGTGGTAGTGGGTGCTGAGGATGAATCTTAAGTGATAACTCTTAAAGATGGCACTCAACATCAACCAGATGATGTTTTATCCATAGGACAAGGGAATATGGTGATGAAACAAGTTAATTGATGACCATATGAAAATAATTGGAGATATACATGGATACTATAACAGTATCATGAAATTAAAAATAAGATGAGTAAATTAGGAAAAAGTAGTATACTATATATGAATTGAAATGATACATCAATGAAATAGAATACATAAAGTAAATATATGAGAAACTTGTAAGTAAAAAAATAGAGGAGAGTACTGGGGTAGACTAAAAGGTTTCAACATCATCAAGTAGCTCATTTACTATCCACTGTCAAAGAGAAGGTCTCTATAGCTGGTCGACCTGGTCAATATTATTAATGGAAAACTAGACTTGTTGATAAATTGTGGAAGGTGGTGTTGTGGTACTAGATGATATATCATAGGTGCATGGCGGTGAGGTGGTTGTTAGTAGTGTGTTCGTGGTTCTGTGAGATGGATAATTTAACAGATCCTTAGTGAATGGGGTGAATACTCTACCCTATCCCTTTTGGGCATTATCTACTAGATACTCATGCTGGGCAGAAGGGTCTTTCATCTCTGATGGTAATTCATCCATAGAAGTGGATGGGGAAGGAATGGTGTATGATTAGGGGCCTAAATAGTCCATTGGTGGTTAATAGGATGCCTATTATGAAGGTTTTGTAGGGGTTTTGAAATGAGAGAACTCTACAAAAGGGATGCGCAGGTGCAGGGAGATCTAATGCAGATTCTCAAGGATGAAGAGGTGCATAGTCCAGAGCTATGCTTGATATTATGAGGTTGGTGGAGTATTAGGGCATGTTTTGGTGGTAGATATGGGAATAGGAGTGGGGTTGGTTGTAGGAATGGAGGTTTGTAGAGTCTGGTCTCTAGGTGGTAGATGGAGCCGATGTCGAGTCTAATGCATTACCATCAGATGCCTCATCAGCAACCTCAAGGACTCCTAGCACCCATTGGTATGTTTGACCATCCATGGTCACCAGCATCATCTTTTTCAAAAAGAGAAGTAAATGGACTCCATAGGACCGAGGGAGGTGAGTGGAAGGGCAGTGTAAAAAATTCCTAGATGACGGGCTAAATGGTTGATGAAATATCCACCCATCAACATGCCTTGTGTACTCTGTGCATGTTCTATCTAGTAAAAAAGTGAATTGAGAGGCCTTGTTTATGTTTAGGGAACCCATGGCTGTTGTGATAATGATGAATTCCATCGGGATAACACTTCCTTGAGACTCAGAATGAACATACTAGGCATGTGTTAGTGCCCTATCAAAAAGACATATCACTGGCCATTGAAGCTGGGTAGAATTTGTAATCCCAAGACCGTGCTCAGTGTGAGAATCCCATGAAATCATTCACTATGTCCATTTGGAATCTACCTTGGTTAGTTAAAGATTCAATGTGTGGAATTCCTCCTATATCAGTAAGTCATCAATTGAACTTTTAATCCCTATACTGAACTCTCTAAAAGAACGATCATGAGGTTTTCTACCTAATATGAAGTAAAGGTTGTCAGCTGCAACCTCAAATCTACCCATAAACATGAGAAATAACTCCCATTATGTATCCTCATGAACATCGATGATGGATGATATATAAAGTCATTCAAGGAGCTAAATATTCTATTGGATGATACACAAACATGTGAGTATGGGCATATATAGAGTTTTGTTGGTCCTCGTTTCTTTTTCATGAAATCATTTGAGTGAAACATGGTGCTTGGGGTCTAAAAAGTGTAAAATGGGGTGTAGGTGTGGGTAATATTCTTCATATAACCCATTGGATATGGTTTGGGAGTTCATAGGGACATCTCGATCTTCAGGTATGGAAGAAAAAGTAGAGGAAGAAGATGAATGGGGAGATGGGGGTGTGGTACCTATCCTGCACTTCACCAGTGAAAAATCCCCTTTCTAAGGTACGAGGTTGGCAGGAGGAGTTCACACAGTTTTTCTGTGTACCATTTTAGAGGCAGGGTCATCCGTATAGTTGTGTGGATGAAGGAGGAAGGGGGAGGAAGGGGGAGGTCTGAGCAGTCTTTGTGAGGAAGGGGAGGTGTGGGAGAGGTTGGGTTTGAGCAGTGGGAGGGGGGATCTACAAGATTCATGAACCCTAGGTTCATGACAAAAATATATCATGAAATTACATGAAATGTAATTAGGTTTTAATATGGATAATTTTATATTTTTTTTAAATTCAGGTTGTGAAAATACACGTCGTGAATTTCGGTTACATGACGTTTAACAACTTATGCTTGTGAAAATTTGAATTAGAATCTGGTCCATTTCCATTAGAATGTCCCAAGCTATCATAAAGATTATTCTAAACTAATATAGCCAAAGGCAACTTAACCTAGGATTCCTCCTACTCATCATTTCATTCAATATTAAGATCAGGACTCTTTAGTGCTCGTACTAATTTCAAGATAATTCCACACCCCTAATGGAAGGGTTCTTGATATATTTTCAATATTTGGCCATTTACATTGAATAGTGGCCCAACATCTTTTTGAATCATGATGGTCCCATAAGGAAATACTTAAAAACGTCAAAGTGTATTGACCATCTAGATTTCATCTTCCTAGGGAATAGTTTTAATATAGAGACGAACAACAAGACCTTATTCACTTGGACAAAAATACATCTTGTAATGTGTTGATCATGTTATTTCTTATTTTACACTTTAAAGATCTTAGAATTTTTATAAGAATATTTTCAGATCTCTTTTGATTTTTCCATGTGTATAATTCTAGCTTTCATATCCTTTTGAAAATATAGATTGATATTATTAATTTCCCATTATTAGAGATGATCTAATTCTACTAAAAAAAGATATGTCTTTCCATAAATAAATAAGAAGTATATGGGGTTGATGGGTGTTTTTTATGTAGTGATATATACCAAATTGCATCATATAATTCAAGGATCCAATCAGTTCAACTCATGTTCACAACCTTCTCCATGATGTTTTTTTGATTTCAATATTTGACAATTCAACTTGCCCTATTGTTTGTAGATTTTAGTGTGTTCCTGTGTTATAACAAATTAAGTCTTATTTTATAATATATTAAACAAAATTATTGGTAAAATGAATTCCTCAATCACTAATGAGTATTATAGGAAATCCATATGTTGAAAACACATTTTTCATTAAGAAATTCATTTCCACCTTTTGTTGTGTCATTTTTAGCTTCATCTTCTATCCATTTGGAAATGTAGTCAATTCCCACAAGGATATAAGACTTTATCTGTGAGTTAGAATATAGTCCCATGAAATATATTCCCCATAAGTTGATGATTTATACTTCCATGATTAATTTTTGGGTAATTTCATTCATTTTTTCAAGGGTGGCAGTTCATTGGCACTAATCATAGCTTTGACAACAATCCCCTGCATCTTGGTGGAGTGTGGGCCAGAAAAGTCAAGTTTTTAGAATTTTTTCTAATATGTGTTCTCTTCCACGATGTCGTCTAGTTGTAAATGTATGACACTTGTCTAACACACTTTTAATTTCATCTTCTGGGATGTATTGATGCAATAATCCATCAGTATAATGCTTAATACAGATTGGTTCATCCCAGTAGTAGTGTGTAAATTCAACTAAAAATATTTTCCTTTTCAGGTAGAAGAGGTTTTTATATAGAAATATCATGGAGATAATGTTTTTAGTGTCTGAAAAACAATATTGTTCCTTTATACTAAAGATAATTTCTTTTAGGATATTCAATTCGATCTCTAGATCATCATCATATTTTATAAGGGGTAGTAGAGGTCGCGAAAAAATATCAACAAAAAAATTTTCTATTCCATTGGTATCCTTGATGAAACTATAAAATTCATGCATCAATAGTATCCAACATATCACTCTTAATTTTGTATCCTTTTTATTCCTAAAATATCATAGGGCACCAAGGTAAGTGAAAAAAATTACTTTTGACAAAACAAGATAAAAGTTAAATTTATCAAAATTAAAGGAAAAATCTATGAAATCATTCTATGTTGATGTATAGTTCACTTCAGTTTCATTATGTGTGTAACTAGCATTGTATATAAGGAAGAATATGTGACTGACTCGTTTTCCTATCAAAGTTCCAACAACGAAGTCGCTGGTGGTAAACATCAATTCAGAATCTTTTTTCCAATATGATGAATTGATTGCAGGATTTTCTAGTAGGTTTTTAATTAATGTGTCATATGCCAACATAAATTATTTATTTAATTCAAACTGAATTTCTTTTTATAAAAAGTGTGTCATGGGGAGGGAAACATTCACGAAAATCTTTCACAAATCGCCGATAAATCTATCATGGTCAACAGATCTTCTTATTGCTCTGAATATTGTGAGATCAGTTAAATATTTGATCAGTTTTATTTTAGTGAGATCCGCATCTATGCCATCCATAGAAATTTTTTTCTTGGTATTATGCCTCCTTGACCATGAATTGGCATTTTTTCCAATTTAAAACAAGGAACTTTTCTTCACCGTGTTTTAAGAATAACTCAAAATGGATTATGTAGACCTCAAAAGATCTTACATAAACTCCAAAGTCTTCCATGAGAATTTCTAGGAATTCATATTACATATTGTGGAATATGTGTGCCATCCACCATTTATTGTTCCCCAATGCATTACACATGGAGAATAACATGCATCTGTAGGTAAAGGTACCAAATGGGCAGGTGAATGTTTCTTTAGATTAGTCATATGGGTTTACTGTCAACTAATTGTATCCCAAATATCCATCAAGGAAACAATAGAATTAATTTCTGACTATTCTTTCAAAAAAATTGTCCATTAATGGAAAGGGGAAATGATATTTTTGGGTTTCTAAATTTACACTTCTATAATACACAAATACATGCCATCCAGTGATGGTGTGAGACGAAATTAAATAATCTTTATTATATTTAAACAATGAGACCGCCCTTCTTTGAATCCACCTATAGTGGGATCACCCACTCTCTATGAAAGATTGAAAAAAATATTCATGCATCTAGAAGTTTCCATTTTCATTCTTAAAACATCCTTCATTTGTGGGGTGAGTTCTTCTGGGTTTGGAATTTTGTTTTTCCACCTTCCTCTAGAAAAATTTTATGGATGCACAAAGAAAATTTTAACCCTTTGATATCAGCCCCCCCCCAGAAATTGATTTGTAATGTTTTTTTAGGACCTCACTCAATTTCCCCCCTTGTGGTTGTTTCAGTTCTAAGTTAATGATGACTAGTAGGGTATCAACAATATCTAGAAATGGATACTTTAGTTTAATAGTAATGGGTTTCGGTTATAGTTTTGGTGTCCAAGTTACTAATTTTTTTAAAGGTGGGATGATGTCCCATATAAGAGGTTATATATAGTTTACTTGATCAAGGTCACACTCCTTCTATTAATCAGTGGAATTTAGTCACTATCACCTTCGATATCTAAGTAGTCATCTATTCATTATGTGAGAAAGATAGCTTGGAAGTCAAAAAAAAATCACCTATTTTTTATGTTTTTTTAAAGGTTGAACATAACTTTTTCATCCCCTACTAGTAATATGAGTCTCCATTAATTAATATCCATTAGTTCTATCCTAGTGAATAGGAATGGTCTTCTTAGGATGATTTGAACGACTACTTCCTCTTCCATGTCCAAAATGAGGAAGTTAGATTAAAAATTAACTATTCGACTTTGACCAAGATATCCTTAATAATTCCTCAGGGATACATTACGGATTGTTTATCTAACTAGAGTTAAACTCTAGGTGGTTTTATTTCCTCAAGTACCAACCTGTGGAATAAACTAATCTACATGAGGTTGAATCTGGTTCCAAAATCACCTAGGGCTCTTCGGAAGTTACATTCTCTTATTTTGCATGGGATTGAGAAACTCCCAGGGTCTCTCATTTTCAGGGTAAATTTATCTTGTAAAATAGAATAAAACTCTTTATTTAGTTATATGACACATTTTCCTTCAATAATATTTTTTTTAGAAAGTAGTTCCTTAAGAAATTTTTCATAGGCAGGCATTTGAAATATTGCTTCAAATAATGAAATGTTGATGTGAAATTTCTTGAACAACTCAAAAAATTTCTTATATTTTACTCCAATAATTCCATCCCTAATTCTTTCTAAAAAATAGATATTTGGTTTATAAGGCTGTGTTGAAATGTATAAATCTTATTTTGATTATTTTTAAATATGATATTTTTTATAAGGTTGTTCTTCTTGAGGTATCTCTTGATAAGTGTATGTTATTTTTACATCATTTTTATCATCTATGACTATTTTATATTTTTGTTTACTCAGATATTTTTTCATCTCCACCATATGGTTTTGGAAATTCCAACACTTTGGCATCCCTTATAACAACCACATTCACCAATTACCTTATTTATGTGTTCATATTACTAGGTACAGTATATGGAAATATCTATGAGAAGGTCATTGATATCAGATCCATTTGATGATCGAGGTTACAAAGATCCACCTTTTGAATATGAATTTTTTTATCTTGGGTGGTCATCATCTCATCTGACTTTTGAACAAAATATGATAGTATATTTTCAAGATTTTTTGTAGAGTAAAGGATAGTTGTGGAGGTCATAGTGGAGCTAGTTGAAATTATTATTGCACTCTAGGATGGATTCTTTGTTGCATTACATGTTATGGTGGTCTAGTTACATGATTAATTGGTGGATACCCCAGTGGTATTAGGTTCCTAAAGGGTTCCTTAACACTTCTTTATTAGTTGTACCCTTGATTATTTTTATACATTTGTTTCATGGACCTCTACGGATAATACTACTATGGTTGGTAAAATTATTAATTTTTCAAATTTAAATTAATTTAATTAACATATTGATTTTTTCTCATCCACACCTACCATGTAGTCTTGAAATTGGTGTGGTCCACCACACATTTTGTAGTATTGGATCTCCATGATTGGAGTAGGAGAGGGAGGTGGTGTAGTAGGTAGCTTAAAAGATTATATATTATTGGTTAAGGAATCTACCTGTGCAACTAGTTGATTATGTTCTTCAAAATTTGTGGATTCTACACTAGGGTGGTCTACTATCTCTCTTCCACATACTATTATTACAAGATACTTCATATAAAATTTCTCAACCCACCATGAGTGTTTTATACATCATCCCAATTTTAGTGGAAACATCAATTACTATGTGAGATGCTGGTGGGAGGCCTTGATAAAAATTTTGGAGTTATATCCACATATCAATTAGGTGATGTTGTTATTTCTCAGTGAGTTCCTTCAAGAATCACATATTTCCCATACTGACTCCCCCTACATTTGAGTGAAATTCTGGATGTCATCCCATAATTTATAGGTTTGGATATGTGGAAATTCAGTTTCAATGAATTTCTCGGCTAAATTATCTCATACCATGATGGACTCAGGAGCATGAATCATGAGACAAAACTTGGCTCGATATCATTGGTATAAGGAAAATAATATTATTCTTATAATTTCAGAATACTCTCCCTAGTCGTGAGAGGTATCACAAACCTACCAGAATTTGGAGATATGTTCATTGGTATCATCATCGTGAGTTCAAATAAACAAAACTGTATTCTGGATCATAAGAATGATTCCAAGTTTAATGATGTGTTCTTGATTAAATGGATTGACTCCATGTAGTGTGGATTACATGTTATTAATGTGTTTTGTTTTTTAACCTACATGATAACTACAGTAATCCATTTTTAAATGAAAGTGTAACGAATGGTTCCTTTAGATTTATGGTTTGAATGTAACCTATTATTGGGTGTTAAATGTCTTTGAGTGAGCCCAAATGCCCTAATTTATTCACTAACCCACAAGAAGATTAATTAAGTGGTGTCCACAAAGGAAAGAGAAAAAATTGAAAAGAGAAAGGGGGTACAAGTGTTGTAATCCTATGTTGTTTCAATTTAGTTTCCATGAAGAAGCATATTTTTTAGGTCCCAACAATGAAAAAAAATTCAACATGCCTAGACAAATCATTTAATTCACATGGGATGTGGTGAGATTAGATTTATTATTATTATCCTACACTTGCTACTAGACATAGTATACCGATAGTATGGAGTCATTCCCATGAAGATTGATTTAGATGGCATGAACTAAGACTTTGAACGCTATGTGCTGGAGTCCTCACAAGTGATTATATTTGGGAGGAAACTAATTGAATGTAATTTGGGGATTAATATCAAAGAGAGAAAATTGTTGAGGATCAATTTCGGGGTTCAATTAAAAGGGTAATCTTAATCCCAAATTTGTATGGTCTTAAGGTTTAATATGTGAAGAAATAAAATTTCACTCATAGAATATGGTCAAACCAACTATATCTATCCAAGAGGAAACTATTACTTAGTTTGGAGATAGTTAACATCCTAGATGCATTAATCATATATTCTATGGTAGAAATTATCATGGGATATTAGTCCGACCCGATTCTACTCCCATCAGATTACGCTCATTCATTTAAACACCCCATGGTCAGGGTTGCATAAAAAATTTGATAATAAAATGTTTTATAACATTATCACTAACCTTAGGGTCACATTATTTTAGAATTAAATATTCATGAATTTTAGACACCCCTACTCTGTACAACTACCCTAAACAGTTTAGCCACTTATTGTACAATTGATCACGAGAGGGTAAAAAATTAAAAACAAGTTTGTTTTACCAATAAAAATGACATTAAGTAGTTAATGATCATGCATTCAATAAAACGAAGTTTATAAATCAAATCAATCACAAATGAAACCATACACTTACTTAAAACAAGAAGTATGAAAGAAAATAGAAAGGGTTTATCATCGAATGATGAATAAAATGGTGAATTCATGAAAATTGGTATTAGTAATGTAAAATAATGAAGAATTATTTGAAATTTTGATTAACAGTGCACAAATATATTTAGAAAAATAAAAAGTAATATATGAAATTGAGTTGAGGGAGAATAGAGAATAAATAATGGAGGAAAACGATAAAATAATGAGATAAAATATAGAATTGCGGAATGATCATTACACTGCAAGACTTCTAGAATTAAATAATAATGATATTATTTGAAGTGTAAAAAATTTCCCATCATGTAATTCAAATCCAAGATGTTATCCATGAATTTTTAATTTGGAATGAATCTAACACGAATGAGTTGAGAGATAATGGAGAAATGAAAAGATAAAAATGAACGAAAAATGAGAGATAATCGAAAAGTGATGAACGTAATATTTGTTGATCCACTTCTATAAGTAAATAATTGGGATATTATATGATGTGTAAAAAATTTCATATCATGTAATTCTGATCCATTATTTCTCCATGAATTTTGAATCTAGTGTGAATCTCTTGGTAATGTTGTCTTATATCATCATGATTTGGATGTTTCACAAATTTTGTGACTTGTAAATGGTCTTCAAAATCTGTTTCTTCTATTGTCCTAGAACCTCAAAGAGGGAATTTAAATTCAAACGCTACATGAAATTTGTTGGTGAATCACATTGTGTAATCATTTCATGGATTTTAATTCCTTACTAACTTGATTTATAACATGTGATACACTTTGAATGATTTGTACATGTTGTGTAATGAACTTTCATGATGTGTGATGATCATTTTTGGTTCCATTATCCAGATTTTACTTTGAAACCATGGAAAAATATTTCCTGCAATAATCAACACATACTTTGTGCAATATTGAGTAAAACATGAAAATGAATTTATAGATTTATTGTGAAATGTGTAAATAATTTCTGCTTATTAGAGATCAAGATCTCATTAATGGAAAACATACCATCAAATAATCAATGGGTATATCATAATAATAAGGTAAAACATGATAAGGTTAGAAATTTTGTATTATAATAACATTGAATAAATGAATTTTGTACATGATTCATGATAAAATAACATGTAAGAGAAAACATAGACCATGGAAGAAGAAAGTGAAACCATGAGATAAAAAATGATCTATAGAGAATAATCACAGGAATGATTATTTGAAAACAAGAATGACCGTGAGAAGTAAAAGAGGAATGACTATTTGGCACAATCATAATAATATTTTATCATTATATTTTTAAAATATACCATAAAGACCACTCTTTAGTTTTTTAGAATATACTAGAAGGACCAATATTTAGTTTGTGTTAATATCTAAGAAAGATTTCCCTTTATTTGGGGTTCATATCCAATAAGGATCACCATTTATCTTGTGAAAATATCCAAGAAGTGTCTCTCTATAGTTCTGTGAGCACATTCATTAAGGATCATACTACATTATCTCATGATATTTTAAACATTAACTGATGCATTGTGGAGGGGATATAGGACCCCACTCATTAATAATATATACATATGTGTGACATAATATTTTAGTCTTTTATACATATAATGAAAACCTATGAGAATAAAATGGCTTTCATTCATCACACCATAAATAACCCAAGGAATGAACATTGGATTTCAAATCATTTTATAATGATTTCACCAAAATTTACAATAATAATGAAAATTATTAATAACTAAATTTCAATCACCCCAAAATCTAATTTCATAAGAAAATTTACATGGTGATTCATGAAAACTAATTTCAAGTAAAAAATTCATTTTACGATATGTTGTAAAATTATTGAAAAAATATAAGAGTTTATAGAAACTTTTCTTAACATTTTCATAAAATAAGATGTTTTAGATCTCAGTTAAAATTAATTTTTTAAATGGGGAAGTGATTTTTTTAAATTAATTTATTTATAACTAATATTAACAAAACATTACCAGAAAATATATTAATTTTATGAAATGGAATTTGTAGTGGAAGAAAAAACATTTATGAAAGCATGAAAAACCATTTTAATATTTTATATAAATATTTTAAATCCAATATAATAGATATAGTAATAAAAAATATTTTTTATATCATAGGAAAATATGAGATTCAACTATGGTAAATAATAGTTTGGTTTCTATATAAAATGAAAACATTGGGGGGAAATTGAAATATCAGCAAAGAGGGGAAACTGTCGTTAAAGAGGATGAGAATTATTATAAACAATTATATAATTTTGAGAAATAAAATTTATCAAGGTAAATATTTGAAGTAAAAATTTTCACTTTACCTAGAGATTGGGGGAATTTTATTATAATCCTATATTATAATAAATCCATATTGTAAAACCATTGTAAAAAAGTAATCATTATGGTTCAGGAAAAGAAGTTGAGTCAAGAAATGACCATACATTTTATTACAAATTAGCTGATCACACTCTAAACTACTATATAATATACAAACCTATCATAATAACCAATATTATAACTTTATTAATATCTAAAACATTTTGAAAACTTCAATTATAGTTATTCTCTACATGCATGTTAATCATTAATTATCTATTTTCAATATCAGATGTGAGTAATCTTAATCGTTTGATCTAATTTCATATTAGTAGTGTTATTCTTCATTCTTCTCCTATATATCACCATTTGATAATAATTAAATATATAATAATAGTTTATTTTAAATTATTCCTTTAGTTTTATTTCATTAGGTGAAATATATTGATACGGTTCGTGAAAAAAGAAATTGTGGTGAACTAGTTGTGGTGTGTTTAATGATTTATAGGTGATATATTAATAAATATATTTAATATTAATAACAAAATTACTGAATAAATAAAATAAAATTAATTAATTATTAATATATTAATTTACCCTTATGTGACATTTCACAATTATTATTTTTTGAACCATTATACCATTATGTGACATTCCACATGAGGGGTCATCCACACATTTGTGGTACCCTTTGTCGTTGTAACCTCCTCATCATGTTCTAGAGACCCGGTCTCTTCTAATCACTAAATGTCCAAACCTTCCACTGTTTAGACCCCATGTTCCTTGGATTTAACACCATTTTTTGATGACCATATCTGCATTGGCCTAATATTATATGATTATTCTTTGCAACCCTTTGATTTTTTTACTTCTTGGGAAAAATATAACTCCCTAGATTCCCATTTTCCTTATTTCACTTCTTCCACCTTGGACTATGCAATCCTTTATTGAAAATTCCTATTACATTTTAATCCAATGGTTATCTTTCTCCATCGGACTTAGCTTCTGAGGGAGAAATGGTGTTGTCTTCAATCACTCCCTTGTTACTCAAGCTATCAAAGAAGTTGTTTAAATAGAGTTAAGAAAAAATCATCATCATATTGGTTCTTTATTTGATATTCAGCTTCTTTCTTACACCATATGTTGGATGCTCCCACACTTGACCATCCATATAATTACCATCTCCAGTTGGTTGGATCAGCCTTTCAGGGTTGTTTCTACTTTATTCATGCACAACCATAGCATAGGTTCCTGAATTCGGGATCACATCACCCATATAATTTGAAACATCATCTTCAACTGAATCCATAGGATCTTGTGAATTTTCATTGTGTATTTCTAGACTGACTTATACCATTGCACTAGCCTATGCACCCCCTACTATCGCAGTTTCTCCTGGAGGACTTTCCAAATTTCTCCTTATCATAATAAAAATTAAAGATACACTCAGTTTAAGAGGCAATACCATAACTTTCATTTGCTTCACTGCTTCACCAAAACATACAGTACCAATAGTCTTTCCAGGACCTCGAACATATCCTTCCAAACCATTAACAGACTGATCACTGACAATATATAGAAACTTTCCACAACTATGAAGAGAACCACCCAGGACTTTATTCTTCTAAACATCCAAAATAGCTCCCAGTTGGATTATCCTGCACCTAAAAATTACCAAGCCATGCCCCATCTTCTTTCATGATGAACAGAACTCACAACATGACTAAAAAATGACCGATTTATTATATTTGAAATCAACACCAAGGAAAATATGGAATTATTCAATAGGAATTTTGGACACATCTACTTCTACACATACCATCTTTGAAATTAGATGGCATACCACTCTAGTCCTACTATCTGAGTAGAGTAAATTCCCAACCAAATTTACAAGATTATGAATTATTGAGGGATTTTGAAATAGAAGAAGAAGTTACAAAAATATTACCCAGATCGGCAATGTTGGTGAATCTCATTTCATATGAAAATAACATGACTATTTGAAGAGAATAAATCGAGATCCATCACAAGATGAAGGTATTCTCTACAAGGCATGAATTATACCATCTTCCGAGGAAAATTGAATCATGATAAGTCTGGATTTGAGAAGACCTACCATCTCTCCCTTATACAAACCCCATATTTCCAAAATCAGGTGGTAGAAGGAGTCCATTAATGTATGACACCGATTGAATCATCAAATAATGGAAATATGAAACATAGAGGATGCATCAGTGAATTTAGAGGTTGATGATAGTAGTTATGGGGATCCATTAAAGTATTCTAGGAATTTTAGGGTGATAGACATATGGGGGAAGGAAGGTATGGAATCTGGATTTGAGAAAGGGATGAAGGGTAGTGGATGAACACCACTAAGAGGCAGCATAGGACCCTCCACCGTCAATGGGGAGGGGCTAGAGGGACAAGAATAACCACCTAGGGAATGGATGATGGAGCCATCGACCGAGCTTGAGCGCATCCTATCTCTCTCTCTCTTCAACAACTATTTATTTATCTAATTTAGATTCCAAATCTTCCACTTTTTTAATTTTTTTACTTCATATATATTAATTCAATCAAATCAAATAAATCATAATTATATTTTTTTCTTTCATTATAGTAATTCAGTGGCATATATTATTAGTCTTTTTTTATTATTTTTATTATAAACATGATTTTTTTGAATAATATGTTATAATATTCATCTACATTATTTATGATTTGTTTTCAATATTCTGTTATTAGATATAGTAGCCATAGTAAATTTATGCCTTTTATTTTTAGTATATCATTTTAAATAAAAATATGATTATTTATTATTAGAGTTTCGTGAGTATTAAATTTATCCTCTTATATTAATTTCATCCTCACATTTGATAATCATTCCATAGAAAAATTTTCTAAGCCTTTATTATTTCATTATCAGGCACCCTTGTTTCCCTCTCTATCTAGTGATTTGTCCAAAGAATATTCACCAGTTAGTTTTTTCAAATTCGTATCACTTTCTCTCTCATATCAATAATGTCAAACAACTTTTTATTAAGTTACAAGTCAATATGTAAATGAACATGATCCACCTTTAGAACATGGGAAGGGTAAAAAAATTCATTATAAGTTATTTATATAAGATTTCACAAACCTGAGAAAATGATTTTGGTCTGGTAATTTGATTGGACACAAATCTTATACTCTCAAATATTTTAAATGGAACAATGTAACTTGGACTTATATACAATTTTCTTCCAATACTTATGAATCCTTTCCTTGGAAATATATTTCAAAAGACTGCATCCCCTTCTTAGAATCCAATATCCATCCTTCAAGTGTCATTATAAGTATTATTTCTACTTTGAACTATCTTCATGTGCTTCTAGATATATCTCACCTCCTATTACAATTATTCTACAAGTTATATAAATACTAACTTCTATTTTATAAATTTTCCGGACATGTTGAATTCCAATATCTATTTCTATAAAAGGAATCATATGGTTCCATTTTTATGGTGGATTGAATAATATTATTATATTAAAACTCCACCAAAGTTTAATTCTAATCCCAACATCTTTGGTTATTAATAGATTGTAGAATTATAATATCATTCAATGTTAATATGTCCATTTTATACTATAATCCATTTGAAGGTGATAGGCTCTACTAAGATTATGTTAAATTTAAATTTTGATGTTAACATTAGCTCATGATGAAAAAATATGGTTATGGGTGTTCCCTAAAGTCTCGTAATTTTATTTTTATATACCCTATAATGGAGATCTTGTGGGAAATATTGTCAAATTGTAAGTAAATTGTATTAATTTTTAAGATGGTCTATAATGATACTTATATGAGTATTCCCCTTTGATATCATAGTTAACTTAAAGATAAAATTCCAAGTAAGTTTTTTCCACTTTCAATATAGTTTTGGTAACTGTTTTATAGCTCATTTAGGATGTAATCTTTCTACCTTTAGTTTTTGTTATACAAATCATCCTAAAACATAATTTGTGTTATTTTATTTTATATTTTCCCATTGAAAAGATTGATAAATTTTGGCTATGAGACTCATTCAATAGATCTATATTCACCTCTTGTATTGATATAACCAACAACCTCTTACCAAATCAGCGAATTCCATCACCACTAATGTTAAATCTAAATAATCTCCTATCCCTTACATATTTCATATTATTTTGAAGGGACTTATCATCATGTTGAGACATTCTAATCATCTTTAATAAATAATTTTGAGTAATTATATGAAATAAGAATGTTTTTTCCTCTTATATTATAATACCAAAGTATATAATTAATAAATACTTGACAATTAGATAATTCTCCATCCTCATCATGGATAATAATCCATAATCATTTCTAATCAATGCATATACTACCTTGTTTGTTTTAATAGAATTATAACGTATAAAACAATAATAATCCTCGAGTAGTATCTACCATACCATTTTCCTCATATTAATATTTTTATAAATAAATTTATATTTCAAACTCTTGTAACTAGTGTATAAATACTATATCTATCCATATAGATAACATATCTATATATTTAGTGAAAATATCACCACTACCAACTCTAAATAATGTTTTAGATCATTAATATTACAGTATTTAAACTATTGAGATGAATAATCCACCACCAGATCATTTCTAATTATAACACATCTTATATATTTCCCTAATGTATCATTATAAATAAAATACCATTACTTTCTATATGAAAGATTCCATAATGGTTAATTTTCAAATATCTTATTAAAGTCATTAATTTTATCTCACATTCCTTAATCCAAGTGAATTTGACCCCCTTATTTGTCAATATGGTTAATAGATTATCTAAATAAGTGGATATTTCAACAAACCATTAATAACATTAAACTAAAACAAAGAAAATATATATTTTAGTTATTCTTTTAGGTTTTGTACATTATTTTAAGACCATGGTTTTAGAAGGTCTAGAATATATACCATTCGTGGAAATAATATTTCCATTAAATAAACATATCGAAGTTGAAATTATTATTTACAAAATTTCCCATATAACATTATTTTCCTTAGGACATAAAACATGGTTTTCAAATGTCTCGCATGCTACTAAAAGATCGAAGATTATAAAAAATTTCATTAATAAATACCAACACAATCTTATTAGGACAATCGTTGAATTATCTATTTATAAATACATAATCACAGAGGGTTCATTAGTTAGTATAAAAGGAATTAATGTGAATAAAAAGGATCACACCTCTTAAGAAATGCCATCTTTTTTATTTCCACCATTTTAAACATTAATTGATAATAAATAGAATAAAGATCAATATTTAGTATGTATTGATCCCCATGAAGCTAATCAAATAGTTCATGATTATGTGGAAATTAATACATATTCTTTATAGTAATCCAATTTATTTCCATATAATCCATTTGTAAACACATTAAATCATCCTTATTATTTATAAAGAATATAGATGCTCCCTATAGAAACTTAAAACCAGAGAGCTCAGAGCTGGTTCTACTATCAATTATAGTGTCATGATTACAAGTAATCAAATCCTGAAGGACCGATCAGTATAGTATTTTGGTTAAATCATATACATACACATGTATTTTATAACAAATTAATGCAATAATTGCGACATAATTTTTTCATCATTCTAAAAAAACATCAATGATAATAACTTTATTCAATCTACTATATCATTGATTATCATTATTACTTAATGGATTTCTATGGAAAGAAATCATAATAAGGGTGAACAAAATACATAGTATGGTAAAATTATAGTGGAACAAATAATTAATCAATAGGAATAATTATTATGGAATAGTAAATAACTGAGCACACATACCATGTAATCAAAAAATTGAGAAGTGTGTAAATTATATGAAAAGGTGATAACTAGTAACCCAAGCCATTTAAATATCTAGATAAGGAAAAATAAATATGGAATGGTAATAAAACGAAACACATTCCATTTAATCAATTAACTAGAAATCAAATGTATCCAAATATATGTAAACACAAAATATCATGGATGAATTATAATTGAATCCAAATGAGTGAAATGCTTAATTATTGGAAAACATGTTTCCTAGGAACATAAAAACTTTACCATCAATTACATTCAAAATACTATTTAAAACACACATGTTAAAAACCAATTTGATTTGTCCAAACTTATCTCTACTATCAAGACATTTTACAAGACATTTTATAAAAAACTGGTAAAAATATGAAGGTTTCGTCCAAACTAATTACTTACCATGAGACAACCAATGCATCGAGGGTCTTTCACTAACTAGTCCCCAACCTATAGGTATTACCATAAATGGTCTTCAACTAATTTCCTACCTATCCAAAGCATTCATCATATCTGATAAACAATGTGCCTTATCAGAAATCCATATTGAATAAAGTCTATAGACTTCTCAATATTTCCCAAAATAATAAAATAACTTCCAAAGTAACCACCAAATTAAAAATGGTACACATTTTAGGAAATTAAAATATCAATGATAAATTTTATGGATAATAAGGGGAAATTAAATTATCATTGATCATAGGAAATTGAATATTTTAATTGGACTAAAAGGAATCAAGGAAGTGGATTTGAATAGTATCCTTTTCCAAATGAATCATAAACCATCTAAAGAAAGATTAAGGATAGTATTAGTACAATATATCTCATGTGGTGTAAAATAAAGGGTTCTTGTCATTGATGAATCGAAATATTATAAAAAAGATCTTTTAAAAACCATTATTGGGAAAAATATCATGCTTCTTTGAAAAGCCATTTGGGAAAAAATTTCATTGAAAATAACTTTTGAAAAAATTTTCTTTAAATATAAAACTTATTAACATGCAATAGATCCTTCAAATAAATTATGGTAGGTAAATCCATACATGTCGTATGAGGTAAAAAAACACTCTATTTTCACGATAAAAGGTTATAAAAAAGTGTTGTTTGGAAAGTGATAATAAGATTCATTTGAAAACATTACTGAAAAAAAGGGTAAAACTATCTTTACCAAAAAAATTAAAATCATTTTTTAAACATTTTAATAAAACATGGTTTTTATAAGAAAATAGTTTCTCTGACTAATGAGTGAAATGTTGTCGGGTTTTCTAAAACACATTTTCTAAAACAATTTCTACAAAAAAAGATTACCAAGGAGTGGAAAATATTAATAAAACATGAAAAATGTAGAAAATAACTAGATGGGTGGAAAATTAATGGTTTTATTGAACAAAATTGATAAAATTTCCTCAAATGTAAATACCATTGAAATTTCATTAAAATTATTCTTTAGGATTATAATATTTAAATATTCCAAGGTGTCCCATACAACATTAAACCTTTTTAAATCATAAGCATTGTGGAGAAATAATATCAAATTAATGTTTTAAGTATAATAAATGAAAATTAATTCATGATATTGTATATAAAAATAGGGAAGTATCTTCACCACACAAAATAATCAAGTGGTGAACATAACATTTATCACATAGAAGTAAAAATTGAGATAAAAATTCATTACATTGAGTCCAACTATATTGTGTGTCTTTATAACACTGAATAATAATATAATGTTAATTATTAATTTCTATATAATTTTTTTAATTTTTATCATGCCTTTTATTTCAATTTTACTATGTTGTCTACAAATAAATAATCAATTATGATTACATCAGGTTTTTTAACCAAATTCGGTTTGTGTGTCAAAAACACTTTGGTAGGACAACTGTGGTAAAAGGGTCATTATATAACATACAAAGAATAATAATAATAATAAAATTATCATATTTATAATTAAATTATAATTTTTCATCCAATCATTAAATATGGTTATGAAATATGAATCAACATTACAATCATCGAGATGGTAGGCCGTACATACGCATGAGTAACGTTCCTATTTTTTTGATAATCATTATGGAAAGAATGTAAGTATCACTGTATCATTCCATAATGATAATTATTTCATAAATAAAATTTTAATTAATCATATATACTTATATATATAATTATTTTGATTTAAACGGACTCACATCACTCTGAGGAGGCAGCAATCCACTCATCCATGAACGGTGTTATCACATTTTGTGTGTGTCAATGGGTTATAAAGAAAATGATATAAATTATGTTTATATAAAGGTAATTATTTAATTAATATAATATTTATATTTTTTATTTAATATATAAACTATAAAAACAATCTTTTATACATTTCGTGTATCGTGTGAACGAAGCACATCACTCTGAGGGGGTGGTAGTCCACACTTCCACAAACTATGTTATAGTTTTTACAAAAAATGGAAAGTATAAAGATATGTGTTTTAAAAGAATTATAGAAACATTTATATATAATAAATATCATATATAACATGTATAAAAATATTTTCCATCATTATTTGTACCATGAGAGGTGGTAATGGAAAAATTAATGATCATTGCTTTGTGAGGTGGTAATTCATCGTACACGAAAACAATATGTTTGTTACCCATTAATTCACTACGTGCATGAGTTTAGTTATATAAATTAGAATAAAAACAACATATTATTTTTAGGATACTATTTTTTATATAATCTTGGAATAGGAAGAGTTTATAGGAGGATAATGGAAATAAAATTAACGAGCTTAAGGAAAGATGTTACCTCTTAATCGGGTAACTCCTTTTGGTTTGAACCAAAGGGATTCATTGGATTGATTTGTTCCAAAGGAGAAGATTATAATATGTGGTTATGTAATTTGAGGAGTTATTTTTTTAGACATTGGTCTATCCAGAATGGCTTGGTAGGTGAGAGGAAGTGGGAGGAGAGGTGGCCTTTTTATAGAGGAGGAGTGACACACTTTTAATATTTTCACAGTGGAATTCCATACAAATTTTTCACATTGATAGTTGCTCCCATAATTGTAAAAAAAAAGGGAGTATAAGGTATAAATATGACAATAAAATGGATATTGGAAAATGTTCTAGGTCATTTGGGCCCTTCAGATTAATGTTTGGTCCATTAATAATCATAATTTTACCTTAATTATTGTAATTAATTTTTGTCAGTTACACTAATAATTTTGATAAATAAAATAATTTTACCTTTTTAGAAATTATAAATAAGGATTTTTAGAAATATGGAATCCATTTTTTCCAAATTCCAATACAAAAGTGGCATATATTAATTTAAATTTAATTCTACAAATGAGATAAAAATGCTGGTTTTAAAAGTAAACACGTCAAACGGTTTGCTATGTTTTTTATACTCAATTTCAAAGTGAAATTGATTAAAATGAACTAAATTGGATTAATTGATAAAAAAATGATCTAACTAAAATTTAAAATCAATTAAATTTATAATTTAGCCTAATAAATAAATTACATGAAAATGTTGTTTTGAATTAAATTTTAGTATTTTCATTATACAATAAAAATGAAACATCATAGAAAAATACCAAAAAATCTCACTAAACTAATTTTTATATTTATATTTATAAAATTAAGTTTACTGTGACATTTTATACTAATAAAAGGTTTAAAAATTGGATTTAATTTAGGTTCACAACTAAAAGGTGGTAAAAATGCCTTAAAAATATAGGTTTTTTGTGTAATATTGTGTTTAATCTTATCTTATGTCTATAAAATCTATTAGATGATTATGAGAAATATTTTATTGAATATTATATATATATAATACATTAATATCAGTCACTAATTTTAATTAATTTAATATATTATGATGACACATCTTTCTAAGTATAAAAATAGTTTTCTATAAAAATATTCTCTTTATATTCAGTTGGTTCTTTTATTAATTTATAATTAAGTTATAACCAATGAATTCATTTTAACATTGTGTAAACTATAGTTCTAATAAGTTTTTTATTACTATTCAAAACTACTAATTTAACTGGTAGTTTATATTTTATTATATTTAATAATAATATTTAATAATGTATTTTTTTAGTAAAACAGGGTCTTTTCTAAAACACAAGCTATCTAAGAAAGTCTCTCTTGTGTGTAATGCTTGATAACATGATGTTTCATGAATTTTAAGCTATAAAATATATATTTATTTTTTTATTTATAAATTTATTATAAATGGTCTCGATATTATATTCCCTAATGCGCTAGGTGTTTCATGTCATACACGCTATTAAATACAGTGTTTCTACTTTAGATTTTGAGGCGTTACATTCTCCCCACCATTAATAAATCTTGTCCTAGAAATTCAAACTCAAACTAGTTGATATATTTTATGATATTTCATATTTTTGAATCCCATATTATGAGAAGGATTTATATAACATTCTCTAGAAAAGATAGAATGGGACATAAAAGGGTCATAAGGAATTATGTATTACTAGGTCTCTAAGAAAGAGCACATTAGTGGAAAATAGAGACATTACTTAAGTAAATTCATAAATATTTATAGGGATTGACTGATGTTATAAATCAAAAACAAGTGAGTGATCAATGGAAAGTTGAGGGTCTCAAATCTATAAATCATTGATGATTCAGAAAACTATCTATTCGATAAAATTTAATGTATTAGGGAAATGATTCATTAATATAATTTCCTAATGTCGCGGGATTATTTTATTAACCATGAATATAAGAAAATACACTTGATATATTTCTATAAAGGCAATTTCAAACTATTTTTGTTCTTCAATCAGTTTTCTAATTTAACCAAATATTATTTTTGATGCATGAAACACTAAAATAACACTTTAATAGACCTTAATGACCATAAAAGGGGGAAAAGTCTAACTATTCAACTCTAAATATTTTCTCAATAGATATGGTTAACAAATTAATATCTAAAACCTAATAGTTACACTGCTGGTTCATAATTAATAATTATTCAACATGTTATTTAATTAAAAAAAATAAATTTTAACTAGGACATTATGTACGTTAGTGGATGGAATTAAACCATTATCATCCATCGGTCATGGGTTAATTTCCCACAACATTTTTGGAATTTATTTGTTTTCATGTGAAATACATGTTGTCATTTTCTAAAACCATAGTATTATAATTTCAAAAATAAATATGATGAAAATCATTGAAATAAGGTTAATAACTAAAAAGCATTTTGACTAAGGCTTTTAATACAAAACCACTGCATAAATACTTCATCCATTTACTTTCAAATATGTCCTTTTGTGGTATAGGTTTTATCCATAATCTCATTTATTGAATTTTTAAATCATGACACCTTTTTATCAATCTAAAACACCTTCAGATGAATGTTTTCCATTCATTGTCATTATCTTTCCAAAACCATTATAATGGATTGTAAAGAAACTATGTATATTCCTAAGAATATCCCCTAGAAATGTCAAACTAGGTGTGTAGTGTGGCCCATTTTCAGGTATGAGGTTACAATGAGTTAGGACCAACACACCTTTTCAGAGTTGTTACTTTAAGGTACATCTATGCCAGAACCACATCCACTTGTAGTATCCAGCAAAATATTTATTGCTAATAATACCCACATAATCTATACTATACCAATATTTTATGGTGTTCTTATTTAATTATCTTAAAATTCTACCTTAGAGCTATGTTTTATAATATATGTTTTCCTAAATACAGTTTCTAAGGTTGCTATTGAACTTCCATTGATTCAAACTATAATGACCAGATCGTAGAGAGCCCGAAGTTAGTGTCTTCCATAAATTAAATTTACATGAGTACAAGGAATCAAATCCTGAAGGACCGATTAGTTTAATATTCGTGTAAAACCTGAAACATACTTATGTATTGTATTAAAAATTAATGCACAAATTACAACATAATTTTTTTCTTCCTTCTAAATAAATTTGGTGATAATAAAATTATTCCACATAGTATGCACTTGAATATATTTATTACTTCTTGGATTATTATAGAATGGAAACACAATAAGGGTGAGATCAAATTATCAATAAGGTAAAATTATAGAGGAATCAATAATAAATAAATAATTATTATTATTATGGAATGGTAAAAAACAAATCAAACATACCATGTAACCAAAAAAATGGGAAGGAAGTTCATAAACAACGTGGAAAGGTAATAACTAGAAACATATTCCATTTAATAACTAGATAAGGAAAAGCCAATATTCCAAGGTAAGAAACTAAAACACATTCTATTTAATCAATTAACCTGAAATGAAATATATCTTCTCATATGTTGAAATTAAATCTAATTGCTGAATAATAACGGAATCTAAATGAAGGAAATACTTAATTATTTGATGTCATGTTTCCCAGGAACATGAAACCATTATAGTCATGACCATTCACAAGAGAATTTAAAACATACTAGGTAAAAACTTATTTCATTTTGAAAACCTTATCTCTAATATCAATTCCTAGCATAGAAAATTTTATAAGATAATGGTTACAAACATGAATGGTTTTTTCAACCTGATTTCATCTCATGGGACTACCGATTCATCGAGGGGATTTTATTAACTAGTCCATAACCCGTAGGTCTTACCTTAAACATTCCCCAACTCATGTCTAATATGTCTAAATAATTCCTCATATCAAATTAACAATAAGCCTTATCAAATATATTTATTTAATAATGCATATGGATTTATCAATATTTCCCTGAATAAAAAAATTATTTTTAAAGTAAACACGTATCAAAAATGGTATATAGTTTAGAAAATTAACATATCCATGATAAAAATTTCATGAATGAAAATAAGGATGGAAAATTATTTTTTTTGAACCATACTCAGATAATTTCCTTGAATGGAAATACCATTGAAAGATCCTTAATAGTATTCTTGAGAAAAATAATATTTAATCATTCCAAAGCATCCCATACCACTTTGAATCATTTTAGATAATAATATTCAAGATGGAATAATAATAAGTAAATGTTTTAAAAACAATAAAGATAAATTAATTCATATTATAGTTTATAAAAAAATTTAGTATCTACATCATACAAAATAATGAAGTGGTGCACATCACATTTATCTGACCTGAGTAAAATGTGAGGTGAAAATCCATTACCATAATTTCGACTTATCTCATGTGAATATATATTTCTAAAAAACTAAATTTTTTAATTATTTACTTTATTTAGAAACCATTTCATGTTTTCCAAAAAAATTATTCCGCTTCTTACTACGTTGTATAAAACTACTTAAATAATTATGTTTATGGCAGTTGTTTTTTCCAAATTCATTTCATGTGTCAAAACCAACTTTGGTAGGTAAAAGGTGGTTAAAGGGATCATTAAATAAAATATATATAATAAATATAATTAAATAATTATCATATTTATACATCAATTATACTTTTTAGACCATTCGTTAAATATTTTTATAAAAAATGAATCAATGTTATAATCACAGATATGTTAGGTCATATATACACATAAGTAACATTTCCATTTTTCAATGATGTTTATAGAAAGAAGGTAGGTAACACATCCTTATAGGATGAAAATTATATCATAAATAAAATATTATTTAATCATATATACTTATATATATAATTCTCATGATGTAAAAGGAATCACATCATGTCATGCAGGTGGTAGTCCACACATCCATGAACGACATTATCACTTTTTAAGTGTGTGATTGGGTAATAACAAAAATGATATATATTATATATATACAATAATAATTTTGTAATTAATATAATATAATTTTTTTTATCTCACATATTATTTAATAATACTTTCTTTTATACATTCCACCTATCATGTGAATGAATCACATTTCTTTGAGGGGGGAGTTAGTCCACACTTCCACAAACGATGTTATCCTTTTTAAAAAAAATGAAAAGTATAAAGATATTTGTTGTAAAAGAATTAAAAAATCATAAATACATAATAAAAATCATATATAACATATATAAACATAATTTAAATAATAATTTCCACCATTAGAGGTGTTAAAGGAAAAATGAACAATCATTGTTTCGTGAGGTATTAGTTTTCCATACTTGTAAACAGTATATATGATAACAATTAAATTAAATTGTACGTGATCATTGTATGAAACCATAAAATGAAAAATACCTAGTAAATTTTGGCTACTAGTTTTTCTTTATAATCATGTAATAATAACAGTTTTGGTGTTGTATAATGGATGTAAAACTAAAGAGCATAAGGAAATATGCGACCTCCTAACTGGGTATATCCTTTTTATTTGAACCAAAGGGATTTTTTGGATTGATTTATGAAAAATTAGATGATTGTAGTAGGATGATTATATATTTTTATGATATATTTTTGTATATATTGGTTGATTCAAATTGGCTTGAGAGGTGTGAAAATGTGGGAGGAGAGGTGGCCATTTTATAGTGGAGGAGGAGTGGCACTCTTATATTATTTTGACAAAAGAATTCCATAAATGTTATTCAAATTAAAAGTGGACCCCATAATGATTAAAATTCAATAAAATAGAATATATGGTATAAATATGTCTACAAAATGGCATTTTTTACAAGCCTCAAGGTTATTTGGCCCCCTGTGATTAATGTTTAGTCCCTTAAAAAGCTTAATTTATGATTAATTGTTCTAATTAGTTTTAATTAGTTTCATTAATATTTTTGGTCCAAGTATATGATGAAAATATTACAAAATATAAATTATACTGATTAAAAATATGGAATCCATTTTTAAAAATCCAATCATATAAGTGGTAGAAATTAGTTTAAATTTAATCTTGCAGACATGACGATAAAGCAGGTTTTTAAAGTAAAAACATCCCAAACATTGTTATGTTTTATAGTAAATTTCAAATTAAAATTGATTATGACGAGATGAATTGGATTAATATAAAAGTATATTATTTTTTAAAATTTAAAATTAATTATTTGTATAATTTCACCTTAAAAACAAATTTGATGAAAAAGTTATTTTGAAGTAAATTACATTATTTTTCACTATTAAATAAAATTTGAAACATCACAGAAAAATACCAAATATTCTCTCTATCCTGATATTTATGCTCCAAATTCATATAATAATTTTATTTTGAAATTTTAAATTTATAAAATTGTCAAAATTTTGATTTAAAATAGGTTCTCTACTAAAATGTGATAAACATGCCTTAATAAAAATATAGGATTTTATGGGTAATAATGATTTTATTCTTAAATTATGTCTATTGAATCTATTGGATGATTATCAGAAATATTTTACTGAATATATAGAATTAATATTACATTAATATCACTCACTAATGTAAATTAATTTAGTTTGTTAAGATAAAATAGCTTTATGAATAAAAAATTGTTTTCTATAAAATTATTCTATTTATATTCAATTGGTTATTATATTAATTTCTAATTATTTTGTAACAAATGAATTAATTTTACATATTTTTAAAGAATAATTTTGATAATTTAGTACTTACTATTCATATCTACTAATTTATGAGCTATTTTATATCTTCTTATATTAAATAATAATATCTTATAATATATTGTTTTTTGGTAAAACTTGTTATTACGTGTGACATAAGCTATCGAAGAAAGTTTATCTTGCATATAACACAATGTAACATTATGTTTTTTTATTTATAAGCTATAAAATTTATATTCAATTTACTTAAAATATTAAATATGTTATAAATAATTGCGATATTATTTTCCCTTATGATTTTGTTGTTGCATGTCATACACATAATTAAATAAAATGTTCTTACATTAGATTTTCATTGTGTTACACTCCCCATGGGGAAACACTTGTATTGATGAAAAATTTTTAGCATAAGTATTCTAAAATCATATAAAACTCGACTATGGCCGCTATATCCATTCAATTTGGTTTCATAGATATGGGGTTCTCCTCATGAATAAGATCAATAGAGAATTAAACTTCTTGATTTTGAGATAATATAGGAAATTAATTAGGAAATACATCAATATATTATCGTATAATGAGAATGTATCATGTTCCCATAACTTATATAACCTTCATGGAGTCATTTTTTTCAATTTATGTCCCAAATTTTCATTAAGAATAGTTGTTGTGGGGTTACTAACCTGATTCATGTAACAAAATCTCATATCAAAAACTTGTAATTGTATACTTTCCCCACTAATTATATCTTTTTTCCTCTCAACAATAAATTCATTATTTATAATTCCAGAGCTAATACATCCCTACTATGGAATAAAATTACACTATAGGTATGATGTTTAGATCTAAAACTATAAAACATCAATGAATTGTAACTTTAACAACATAGTATATATTTGTTGAAATCATTTTAACACTCGGTGTTATAACTAATAAAGCAAGACTTATTGCATCTGGTGCTGATTGCATATTATTTAAAAACATGACATATGTAAAACAGTATATATATATATAATCAAATAATATATTAGCTAAATTTTTGTGCATAATCAAATGACCTACTATCATAAAATTTGTAGATTCATCTTTATCCATCATTATTGAAAAATATTAACATTGATCCACAAGCCTCTTCTAGTGTCATTTTCCTTAGAACAACGGGAATTGATTAAATTAATTCCACATATCCTTATAGTTGAAGAATTAACTGATTCTATCTTTCATTTTTCTTCATTATATTGATTAACTCTCTCTATCTACATTTAAAGTGTACACACAATCCATGTATGTAGGCCCTGAGGTGTTTCTTTCCTATATTTATTATATATAAGTAACTCCACTATACTATTCCATTCTCTTTCATTATTTCATTCCACATGGATATCCAAAATATTATTCTAATTAGTCTTACATTTATATATGAATTAAATAGGGAAATAATTTTAGTATTTATATAATTGATCCATATCTCATTATACATTGAACTTTTCTGAGATAAAATTGATCTTTAACAACTTTAATTTATTCACTAGAATAAGTTATATATATTTCATTCCAGGTATTATATGTAATCTACAAAAACATTTAACTTCATGAAAATAGCTACATATTCATCCACCTTCTATTATTACTTTTGTAAGAAATTTTATAATTATCTTCCCATATAAGCATGTTTCTTCGGGTGAAAATATTTTTCCAAAAATAAATCACCTTTAATTCATTCCACTATATAATTTTTATATCCTCTACCTTATAATTATTTTGAATTAGTTTCCAACATTGGTAAAAATCTCCCCTTATATTATATACAACCATGATAACTTTTTCCTTCTTAGTAATCCCTAATTCCATAAATATATTATAAAATGATTTTATCCATCTCTCTGTCCCCATTAGATTAATAAACCCATTGAATTATTGATTTTGTCTCCTCATAAAATGATCCAAATAGTTTGTTCATAGTGAAGGGAAAAATCGTTTCTCCTTATTAGAAAGGTTATTTTTCATAACTTGAGTTAATTTCTCTATAAGTGTAATAAATTGTTCCTCAGAAGCATTAACTCCATTATCATCATTACCAAGACAATCCCCACACATTCCTTGATTGTTCGATTGGTTTCTATTTCTTTTAGAAGGCACAATTATCTAATAAATTACCAAAAATAATTAAAAATATTTTAATCCCATATTATATAAAACATGACTTATATATCATATTTTTTAATAATATGGTCCTTTATGTAAACATATTTATTAAATTATAGAATAAACTATTGAATTTTCTAGGAGTAAAATCTATATTTTCTACCTATGTTCTTTTAAATATAGTTCTAAATATTTCTACCAAGCATTTAGATACCAATGAATGTAATGACCCAAACATGGTTACCTAGAGATGGTGGATTATTTATTAATCAAATGATGTGACTTACATTCTGAAGATCAAGGATCTATAATACTTATATGAATAGATACATAAACATTACATTGCAACATTAGATATTACATCATTTCAGTAAACATAATTATCCCTTAATTATATCTATAAATGTTTATTACACATATTATTCCATTTCAATGCCTAAGGAAATTGTAAAGAAAAGTAAAGTGTTATCTTAGATACCCAAAAATGGATAATGTACAATTTAATCTAACAAAACATAATAATTAGACATGAAATATAGCATAAATGGATAAAAATGAATCTATATAAGTGAATACATAAGTATATACAATACCATTGAAGAAAAAATTTAAAAAACATTTATATATTGAAATTATCTCATATTGACGGAAGTGATGAAAATTCAGAATTCCATACGTCATAAACATATTATCGTGGACCTGTTCCATGATATCATACGTAAAGGGTAAGGATACTCTAATTACCCAATTTTAATTATCTCATGATGCATTCAAGTGAACTGTGGGGATATACAATTCTTAGACCCACCTCTCACATAAAATTTTATTTCATTCACGAATATACTAAAATTTCATAGGAAATACATTTATTAATGTTCAATAAATTTCCACAGTCAATGAGTTTTCAAGTATCTCTTGGAGAATTACCTTAAAATATGATAAATATAATAATATATTCACAATTTTTAAATAAATACCTTTATCAGGTGAAGAATATATAATTTTACTTCTCAGGTACATAAATAGATTATGATAACCAAAGTGTTTTTTCAATATATTAAATATATTTTAAAAAATATAAGGCCCCTAAAATTATGGATAAATCACCTATAAATAATAATAATGTGATTATATATATTTTATAACAATTTAGGATATATAATTTCTTTGTATAAAGGATTCCACATCGATATGCAATGATGGGAAAGGGTATTTTGTTTTTCAAAATCGAGTTTATTACACTTGGAGGTCAATAGAAGATCAACCAAATACATACCCATCATAATTAATAATAATAATCTCACCTATTAGAAATTATATGTCCAAAGTAAATAAAATATATAACATATATAGGATTTTTTATCATCCGACAATATAGAGTGTTATGTATCTTGGGAGAATTATGACATTACACCAAATTGTGAAATGGATATAATGTGTTTGGAATATGAGATCACAAGTATAATATATAATTATAATAGAAATTATAATGTTATGAAAAAAATATTGGAATATGAACATGGAAATTGAAAATTACTAAATAATGGAAATGTTAGTTAGATTGGAAAAGATAGAGAAAATTGATTGTTGCCTCTCTTGAGCTTCTTAGAATAATTTAGAACCATAGAACTATCTAAACTCTTAAATATTAAAGAGAGATATATGGTAGATACTCTTTGAGAGAGATATGGAGAGATAATTAAATTTTTCTTGAGATAAATCAGAAGAGGGGGTGGGTACATATTGGCTTAGTTAGTGAAATTCTGTGGATAAAATACTGAATATTTTATTTTCCCATTATCTTAAGTACTAAACTACCCCTATAGTGCCCCATTACGTCCATTAGTGATTCAATATAATTGTTAGTTCCAAATTTAAGTAAATATAACTACCATGGATGAGTTGATTTAGGTTTACATATATATGATGTTATATTTACTGAATTTCATTATATTTCTCCATTTTTACTGTATATTACTATTTGTATAAAAAATTTAAAATTTATCCCCTAACATAATTTTTTATATATTTGTTACAAATATAAAATAAATTACCTCACATTAATCCTCTAAAAATGTACATTTTTTACTTTTAAATAAGAGTATTATATATGATAAAAACATGGTATCAGGGTAAACAACAATTCATTTATAAAATAATTCACACTTTAATTATAATTAAAACCCAGATACGTAACCCCTTATAACACTAGAATAATCCCTAAGTGTATGTGGTTAAATGGTGGAACATTAAAGGGGTGGTATGTCAAAAATTGACCTATTAGTGATTTCCACTATACTGAACATCACCCATATATGATTCCACCCAAGCCAATGTGATTAAAGTTCTTCTTGGTCTTGATTTTACTAAATCCCTAGTTTTGTTACCTACCTCCTAATATCTGATCAATGAACTTAATAAAGGATGTTCCTACTAATTGATTCTATGTTTTCACCCTTATATAATAATTTTATGTCATTATCTCACTTAATATACAATAATTATAACAACCACTTTATAACGACTACATTACCAACATCATAATGTCCTAAAATTATAATGGACACTAGTCATAATATCCTCGGGTGATAATACCCTACAATCAAAATCCATGATAATAATGTAATTTCCATATTTATGTCCTATAAATTCTATCAAAACCACCCCCTAAAAAGTACTTATCTCCTTTGTTTCTTTTAATATATTAATTCATTGGCTTTTATTATTCCAGATTTATAATTTTCTTATTTTAGATATGATATTTATTAGAGAATTTGATCCAATATTCATATATATTATACCTTTATTAAATTGTTTTTATATTTTCCATTATTAGTTATACAAATTTTAGTTCTTTTCACCTATTATTTTTAGAACATCATTTTATAATAAAAATATTCTTATTTATTACTAAGATTTAGTGAGTATTACATTCAATCCTAATAAGTTATAATTAATTTATCAAAATTCCATAATATCGAGTTACTAGAAAATAATTAATTTTTACATCTAAATTACACTGTGATGACAACCAATCAAACTACTGAAATATCACCATTGTCATAACATAATAAAAATAACCACTGGACATTATGATAATTCCCTCAACAGTAACTCCCATGATTTCTGAACATTGACCACATCAACCACCACAACCACAACAACTCATCAATATACCAACCTATGGTATAGTATATGAGGTATAAAAAATACTTTCAACAAAATAATGGGTATCATATAATATAAAAGAATAAAATAGTAAAAAACTGTAAACTAAAATTGTAATAGATAAAACTATCAATCTAATATATTTAATCATACTAAGACCACATTTAACAAATTTAAGCATAAAAACCATAATTCAAATAATTAATTTTCAAACATGTTTAATTTATTATTCAAATATGAACATACATATGAATATAATATCAACCATGATCACAACACCTATATCAATAAATCTCATAATTTATAATGGATTAATAACATAAAAATAAAAAACACATGTGAGAAATATTCTAATTCAAAATTATAATATCTACTTTAATATATTCTTAGTCCAATTACATATCAGTTATTAATAACACAAGTTCATTATAATTACATATTGAAAAATAATTATATAGGATATGTTTCAAATCCCCTTCACTATACTATACTTTAATAATCATAGAATAGAATTAAATGGAAAATGTTGACCATACCCTTAGGAGTATCTAGAATAATAATATATACATCATCTCAAAGTCAAAACTAGATAAATAATAAAAAACCAAATTAAACACACTACTATGACCCTAAAAAGATGAATAATAATTAAAATGAGAAAATGGGAAAATAATTAAACTGTAGATCCAAGGATATCTACCATGCGATTTCAGGGACCAAAGGATACAATAAGATGACTAAAGAGATCCCATGATAAACTAAAAACACTTAATGTTTGGGGATGTTTTAATTAATTGAATAGAATTTGTGTATGCACTTTAATTTAGAATAATAATTATAAAAAAATATTAATGTTTAATAAGGATGGTCACACCATAATGGTTTATTGATTTTAAAATCATTATACAATCTCCCCAAATATCAGGTGGGAGGTGGGTCAAAACTATTTAAATCCATTATAAACCAAGAGTTTCAAGATTTATATGGGACCACTACATATAATAAATGAAGACCTAAAAATTTAAAAGAAAAATTAATGCCTCTTCAAACTTGATCAAACATATACATACACTATAACATTATAACCATCATCACACTAAAATGAATAAATTCAACCATTTATCGAAACCATAAAATCACAGGTCCAATCCATCATAATTGGATGATTTGGTTTACAATTCCATTTTATGACTTCATTTTATAACCAAATTCCCATCCCTAACTAAAGTAAATCCAAATAATCACAACACAATCCCCACACTACAACATATCACCTTATTCCTTGAATTTAATAATCATAGTGAACACAATATTCTAAATAAAATTCATGATAAAACATAACATTTATACTCTTAATGAATCTCCAAAATTGTGATAAAAAATGTCTATAAATATAAATTAAGTTTTCCTCAGTTCAATTATGTGAAGTATGTTATAACATGAAGGGATTATTTAAGGCATAATGTGTCGTGATGGATATATTGTGAAATTTTGGTGTGACTTTATATCATTTGAGTTTAGTCATTTCACCATGGTGATAATCACAAAATTTTGAAATTTTATTTACATTAATGAAATTTATAGAGGAATGATGTTTTAACTATGATTTCTAGACCATCAATAATTGCGGATTGGGGGTCCCTAATATGTTTTGAAACACTATTTTTCATCCAATTTAAATGGTTCTGATCCCATGACATTTGAGGAAGTCATATCTCGATTGTCGGATCATTCCACCATTGAAAAATGAAAATCCTCATCACATTATGATCATATGTATTCTAGTTATTTTTATATATTCATGTTTCTATTTGAATTATCTTATATTCATTCATCGACCACAAACCATTGGTTTTTTTACCACATTCAGTTCTCTTTATCTATTCTCTTATGTCCATTACTTATTAGATTTATTTTATTGAGATTCTTTTGTTTTAGGTTTGATTGTCTTCCATTATTCATCTAGTATTTATTATTATTATGTTTTTAGAGACTAAAGAATTCAGGTTTAATTGGTTATTCGGTTATTAGATAGGGTTTTATGAAGGTTTTTTTTCATAAATTGATTCTAGAAAATTCAATTCGTAGTGGTCATCATTATTAAATTGTTTATTCTACTATTATTATAAATTATGTTTTTAAGATAAAGGATTAAAAAAATATCTTATATTAATTTTTGTGAATTTTTAATTATCATTCTATAGTTTTCATTGGGTAAAGAGATGGAATTGACCTAAGAAAATGTTGAATTAAAAATAAAGAATGGGAATGAAAATATACCTTTTAAGTTTTTTATGTTCTTTATATTATCAATCCTTTAGTAATGACTACATTTATTGATAGAGTTCCACTATAATCTGGATTGATGTTGTATTATTAAAAGTGTTCACAATTCAATTATAACTTAATGATAGTAAACTAAAAAGAGGAGATTGTGAAATCTACAAATGATGGTTTTTGTTGTTTATACATGGAATTATTAAATATAATTCTAGTATAATAAATATTATAGATTGATATTTTCTGATACTATATTTTTAGTTAATATATTTTTATTACTTATATGGTTTTTATTATATATATTCTATTATTATGGTTAAAATAGATCTATTTTATTTGTTTCCTCGTGGTATAGTTTTGGAAGTCGATGGGTTATTGTGGTGGTAGTAGTTGATGTGGTTAATGTTTATTATTGATTGGGGATGATATTGAGGAAGTGGTCTTGATATTGAGTGGGTTTTACTTGTTGGATTTTATTATGATAATGTTTTGTTAATGGGATCAATTTTCATTGCGGTGTTGTTTATAAGTAAAATTAGTTATGTCTTAGAAACAAATAATTATGTAACATTAATGAATTAATAAAAAATGATGTGGATGGGTTTTAATAGTGTTACATGATATGATAATGGTATTAAGTGTTTTATTAGTCTTAAATGATAAGAAGTGGTAATTGATATATAATTATGTAACAAGGTAACGGTATTATACAAGTCACAATGGCTATGAATTAATGTGGTAATTGAATTATAGTATTGATATTTTATGGACATATTAATTTGTAAATGTGGGAATATAAGGGTATTTATAAATTTAATGAGTTTATTAATGATAATGAGATTAAAGGGTAAGAATAAATTATATGTAATAAAAAATTGTTTAATAATGAAACATATATAATATATGGTAATGGAATAATGTGAAGTAATTGTGAGACATCAAATGGGATGAAGGTGCTTTGTGGTGACGTGGTTTAGTTGTGGAGTCAGTTGGATTTAGTAGTGATATTGATATGTGTTAAATTATATTCTAGTCTTAGTAAAATAGTATCATATAAAGATATATAGGATGAGTTTGTTTACATTAGTATATATTCCATGTATTGTTTTTCTTATAAAATCGTACTAGAGTGGGATAATATAACTAATTACCCTCAGAAGATTTAGGTTCTTAGTGTTTCCCAAATATAATAGTTTTAAAAGACATAATTGGTTAACCACTCATCTATCCCTAGTCTCTATCCTAGTAAATGTAAGTAAATTAATATATTAAGGATATATTTATCATGTGGGAGCATTGTCATGGTTTTACATAGAAGGCGGACGAAACATGGTTGATATATTTCGTGATTACTTTACCCTATCGGTATGTGTTTATGAAATGTTTGTATGTGTTGATGAGGTGGTGGTATGTGGTTATGTAGTTACTTCAAAGAAAATTAGTCATGTTTTTATGAGTATATTTCTTTATATAGATATAAAGGTGATGGGATCCAAAAAATAAATGTTGTTGGGGAGTGAGGGTGACTTGTTTAGTGGGAAGGAAGTTGCTCGATTAATTTCCTTATATAATTTCATTGGATATTATAATACCTTACATACATTCGATATTAATTGAGTTACCTGGTTTGGGGGTTGAGAATTTATTTTTCCTTGATTAGGTATTGAGTTTGTTTCACTGTTTATTCACTAAGGTATTAATATGCTTCTTCCACATTTCCATGAGAGGTTTTGGGGTAGGATATTACTAGGTATACTAATATATTCACCTATATATATATATTGGTATGTGTGTTTTTTTGGGTATGTAGAAGGGAATTTTTGATGAATATGGACTTCGCATGCTCACGGTAGTTGTTGGGGTGAGTGGCTTTTATAGATTTGGAGTCATAGGATTTGTTCACTAAGTATTCAATTTTGGATTTTTCAATTATTAATGATAGTGAATTACTGATGTGGTTGTTTTTTAAGAATTTTTTTAGTCATTTTCATTTATTATTGTGATATATGAGGAAAATAATTCTCATTTTTTCATTTCTCTACCCTTAATGGAAGTCCTCAACTCTTGGTCTGTTGGAGGTGATATTTAGGGGTAACAATCCCCTTTTATACCAAATCAGGATATGTTCAAGTAGGGGTGATTCATGATATAACTAGTTAGGGTGGAATTATAATCTAGTCCACACAAGACTTTGATGAATCATAACTAGTTGACGAATATATAGATAGTGAGTCATCATGATATAGAAATGTAAATGTCAACAGAATGCCTCTTAGATTCCAAAATCATCTCATATTTTTTTCATACCAAACATCAATCCGCATCAAATTTATTAAACCCAAAACTCACCTAAAAAGACACTTTAATAAAGGAAACACATTCATTTTAATATCAACAGTTATTTTGGAAAAATTAATATTTATTCCATATGTGAAAAAATAAACATATACCCATGAAAAATAGTAAGTAATACGTCTTGGGAACATACTCCATGTCCTCCAAAAATCCAAAATCTAGTATCCATCTTTCATAATTATTTTTTCATATTTCACATAAATAATAACATTTTTTTATTAAAGGGTTTGGAACAAAAATAATCGATTTTAATAAATTTAAATAATTCAACACTCTTTAAAAAATTATAAAACCATGTTTAGTTCCTTTAATAATTCCTTACCAAGAATTCCATAAAATCTAAACCACTTATTTCATAGTAAAAATTATCTTATAATTTCATTAAACACATGGTAAGAAAATAATTTATACCATTATAATTTATATATTTCTCTAAAAAATCCATTTTCATGTAACTTTAAAATAAACAATAAATTATATAATATTTCACAAACAATTATAATATATATTAAACCCAAGCTATAACTCAATATAATACCATATAAAATATATAATAATCTATGGTTAAATTGAAAAAATTAGAACTACAAAACCACGTATTTAAAATATATGAAATAAAAATCAATTGGTGTCATTCAACAAATAATTATGAGATGAAAGCCATAAGAGATGATTGAAAACCCAAATAATGGGGAAAACCCAATTAATATTCATCCAAAGAGACCCTTGATTTTATTTAATAAACATGTTATGAGAATGGAATAACAAGTAATAAGGAGAGTAGGGGAAAGGATTTATCATCCCATACCATGATGAATCACTCCGATTTTATAATGAATGGACAAATAAAATAAAAAAGAATAGTATATATTGTAGGGATTTATGGATGGAAGACTCTCTAATTTGGGGACAAAAAATATTTCCTAAGTCCATTTAAAAACATCCAGTTGAATAAAAATATTTAATATTTTAAGAGGATGAAAAATTAGTAATAATAGTTAGAAGAACCACATGGCTAATAGTATGTTTTTTCTAGAATATTTTTTGAAAATAAACTATACTATTGTATAATTAAGTATATTATGATCCTTAATCACAAAAAATGAAAATTAATAAAAAATACTTACATTTAATTTTCCTCGAGAAATAAATATAATAATGAATATATAAAATACTTACCAAAGAGTTACACTGTATGTTTAAAAGTTCTCCCCATTATGATTCTTTATTCATTTAGATGTTACTTATGATAATATTTGACCAATGAAGAGATGATTCCATTGGACACTAATATTTTATTCATACTCCCACATATCATGATAATCGCATTCATGTAGAAATATAATAAAAATTAATTGAATAGTCTTCCCCAAAACACTATTTTAATGATTTAGACTTGAAATCAATTATTCTTCTAGTGAAGCATTATAATGAAATTCTAATTATTTAAAATTTATAATATGAGATGGCTAAGGACAATACTTCTCAAACTAGTATTTAGGAAAAACATTATTGTTATATGTATTCTGGGGAGGTAATTATAACTAGTATGTAAACATTTCAAGACATTTAACTATTTCCCATGGAATGAAATTCAGGGAAATAATATTTCATTTCTTCATCAGTATTCTATGATTAAGACAAGGAAACACATTAAAAAACACCTAATAACCCATAGAGAACTCAAATGGCTCATGATAATGATCAATATTGGATTTCTAGACACATTTATTTATCTACAAACATTTTATTAATTATCTATATTTTCACTATCTTCCCTTGTAAAATACACAGTATCACTATAGAAGATTCACTAATTTCAATCCAATATAATGGAAACCATCATGGTTGAATATATAAGAACATAAAAGGATTTTTGTTGATCAAATATTAATAACCATTATTATGTTAAATTTAAATCAATGATAAACTTTTCTCGGAAGTTCTTAAAAAATATAGAACACAAGATTGGGAAATACCTACATTATTTGAGTCACCCTTTTTATTTGACCATATAATTTTGGGTGATAAACTATGTTGAGTTTTAATTTTATTCTCAAGTATGCATAAAGATGTTTTCAAAATTTGGTAGTGAAGTGAGGATCTTAATCAGAAATGATCCTAAAAGGAAGACCACGAAATTTAATAATTTACTATAGGTATAACTTTCCAATATATTAAATATTTATTATTTAATTTATTATTAGGAAATTATAACATGTATTAATTAAATTTGTTACCTACATCAAAACCCAACATCATTTCCATGAGGGTCCTAGTTTTGACCCCCACTAGCCTTATTGATGCAATTTTCCCCACAATTCTCTCTATTGGTGGTGATTTTATTTGAATTCATGAACATACTGAAGTGGTTCTTAACATAATAATCTTTACTGATTCACAAAAATTGATAAATGTGCATCTATACATGTCTGTACAATATGGGGTTAGAGGGCCATAAGAAATTGATACAATGATGTGTGCATGGTTATCCTTGCATCAGGTGTGCAGAGTGTGGGATGCCCAAGTTTGTATAAATATGGAGAAAATAATAAATATTGGGTGGGGTATGTTATGACCATCATGAACCTTTAACCCCAAGGATTTTGGGCCACTCATTTAACTACTTTGGGTCATTACTCATTGGGTATTCGACCAATTTATATGTAATAAATTAAGACTACTGGATTCTTGAATATACTTAGGGGAGGGATGAGGCTTTTCCTATTGGGGTGTATGAGTGCATGTGTGTGTGCGTTTGAGTTTTTCGTTTACAATCACCTATTTTTAAATAAAAACTAAATATGGATAAACTTTCTAATTTAATTATCCTATCAATTGTAATCCAAATCTCATTCCTCCAATAATCTTTTTGAAGGAATCCAATGATGAAATCCACAAATACCACTTCCCACTTCCAAGATGGAATGTGTAAGAGATTATGAAATAATGTTGGATTTTGATGTTTAGTCCTTAATTTCTAATAAGTGAAGCAATGATGGATATAATTTGTAACATTATGTGTCATTATCAGACACTAATAATTATGATTTATGGAATATCCTATCATAATTCACCCAAATATTCCACATTTGGTTATCCACATGACCTCAAACGTTCCCCCTATATTCTTGAGGATACTAACTTGCAGTGAGTTTTCATTAGTAATATGGGGATACTATACCCTATGGGAAATTTGAAAATAATAAAAATTGAAGTATTATTAAATAATAATAAACCCCATATATGAAATTATATGGACATTACAACTATGGGATTTCAATAAAAATAACATGCCACTTATGATATCAAAATGAAAACATATTTTCATGTTAAATAGTAATATAAACATAAAAATTATTTCATCATTTTTTTATAATTTATAGAAAATTATAAAAAATCAATGAAAAGGGACACACACAAAAATTTATGTATGAGTCTACACCTAGTACTATCTCTCGCTCCATTGAACCCACTAGCTCATCGATAAATGGTAAGTATCTTTCCATTACATGTATCACTAATCATAATGTTTTTATACTTACAAATATGATCATGTAGGGTGTGATTGTAAAATTGTATGACACCATCAATAGTCTCCCTAAATCAATCAATAATATATAAGTTCATGAATTATTAGATGTTCTAATAAACAGAATAGAAATAATCAATAATTAAACCCATGAGATCAGCAGGTGCTAACAATCTACCTGATGTGAGACTGCACCATCTTTGTCCCGTACAGATATAATTCTTAATATACCATTTGTATCATACAATTTTCTGCATAACATATACCTAAATATATATTAAATAAAGAGGGAACAAAGGTAAAAAACTATTTATAATTTCATAAAACTTTTTATAAGCACGGAGGGACATACTATTGATTGGAATAGCATCGAACTCATATACAATGACATGTATTAATAGATTATAACATCTCATTCCTTATACTAGATAATTATTAAGTGGTAATCACATATATTTCCATAGAAGACAACAATTTGAATGGACATGGTTCCCCATTTTTAAGAAAACGATATAGTAAAAATGAATATATTATTTGATATAAGAAATATAAAATAAATGGACATATGATCCCCTTCCATGGTCAACATTAAATAAATAGGCATATCATCTATTCCCATATCGATATTAAAATAAATAGGAATATGTTTCTAAATCATGGGAACTATCAATCTAAGGTAAATATCATCTTTTAACACATGAATCACCCAATAAATTGGTATATTATCCCCTTGCATTGGTATAATAAAATAAATACGGATATTATTCGTCACCACAAATATCATCAAATAAATAGTGATATATCCCCCATTATATAAATCATCAAATAAATTTGAATATCACCCCCTTATACAATAATAATGAATTGAATGGGTATATCATCCTATTAATTATCAAAAACTAATATCACTATATCATCAATAAAAATCAAATCATCAAACTCATCTCAGAATATCATTGATGATTTGAATATATTATCAACCTCATTTCAAAAATATTTAATGAATAAAAAATATCATCTAAATAAAGTTTCAATATCATCAATGATAAGATTATTTTATAACTCATCTCATAATATAATCGATATAAATTGTATGATCGGAAATATCTAACCATATTTTTGATGGATGAAAATCATCAATCTTGTATTTCCATATTTTTATAGGAAGGAATATCATCAAAACTCGTCAAGGTATAGAGAATTACATATACCTGTATATCCATAGATTGATTTGTAATAATATAATTTTTTCATTCATTTTCAATGTTAATTTGGTGTGTCATATCAAGGATGGGTTATAAATATCATTTCAAAATTTATCACACAATATATGAAGACATGGAGTGACATGAATGCTATTCCTGCATCCATTAAAATACAAATTGGAAACATAAAAAATATATTTTGATAATTATTTATGATTTTAGTTCACATATAAAAAATTTACCATTTATAAATCCAAGGTACAATATACCTAGTAAAATTTTATTTATAGAAAGGACACTCTTACTGCATTATTCACACGATGAGAAAAGTCACCTGATTAATAATTAAATTGAAATTATGTTACCAAGATATACCATTCTAGTATTCCATATAAAAAATATCTTTATCACAAAAGGATACTTTAGGGAACCTATCATGATCCACTATGAAATTAATTTTTAAAGTAACACACCATTGGGTTACATGTTAGAAGTTATAAAACAAATTTTTATAGGATTTTGGTCATCAATGACCATGGCATCCCAATCACATTAACAAGTTCCTCCTCATAAAGATAATTTTAAGGGTACCCATTATGGTCTATTATTTCATTAAATATTTGTGGAACAAACTTTTTATTCTACCTCAATCCTGTAACATCTAGACCCAATTTAGACCAATTTTCCCATGGTAGTCAATCAATAGAACTCTATAGTAATGGTTTCCATTGTGTATTAGTTGATAGGATTGGAGTCTAGGTATATTATACCCTTTTAGAGCGAATTATTTCTTAATATGTGGATCTATTGAATATTTAACATGTTAGTACAAATTGAGGATTAAGTGAGAGATACATTGTGAGGGGGTGGGGTGGGGTAAGAATATGAAATATTTATCGAATATAGGACTTTTACTTAAACTCTTTCTGCCCTATCTTGATCATGACCTAAAAATTATTTTGGTTATAATTGTTTTATATTATTTAAATATTGATCTAATAAATTCTCTAGTTGATCTTAGACCACAATTTGCTTGATCAAAAATTTATATACCCATATTTACCAACTCTTATATTTTAAAATATAATGTAATGAATACACACAAGAAAAAGTATTTACATGTTTAAACTACACATGGATAATCCAAGGATCATGTAGTTGATATAGTTATGATATACTATAGTCCTCTAACTACATTGTTTTGTTGTGGGTTTATGCTATGCATGAGGTCACCCCCATACAAGTTTAGGGACAACTCATTGTTTCCATGAGATCACTACACTCACACTTCCTTACATTTCTCACTAATATAAAGGGGAAAACAAGTTTTCACATAGGAAAAAATAAAAAAATTCTCACCTGTATTATAAATTATACACTAAATATGAGTTGGTGAGTTTGATTAGCTTAGGATTATCCTTTACTGAAAAACTATTAACTCATCCTTGATAAAATTTATCTTCTTTCTATGAGATGTTAGGTAGGGTCACCTTTTTTGAAAAAAATAATTAACGAATGACAATATATCATCTTTTTATTCTTATAATTATGAAATTTTTATATCAATATTATACATATTAAATTTTATACACACACTATACAATAGTGGTCTTTAATATTAATAGAGAAATATACCTCCATACTCATATATTTATTGAATTTATTCTCTCTAATTAGATAGATATTCTACTATTTTCCCTTCATAAAGATAGTCATGTGTTTATGAGTATGATGGGAAATATCATCCTTCTATTCCCCTTTAAATTTGAGTCAAATATTTAGTATTTAAATCCCTTAGTACCATAATGAATAAATAAGAATATAAAACTATATCGTTTTTTATGCAACAACTTCTTATAGTGTAGGTTTCCACCACAATATGATCTATTCTGATCTATGAGAAATAAAATACTACTCTAAACCACTATTAATACCTTTACAAAATAGTTTATACCATTATGTCATTTTTACCTCATCTTAAATTCTTCTACAATGTGGTTTCATTTTTTGTTGTGTCTATTGGTACACATAAATATCCAAGAAATATACTAGAGATATTCTATTAAAATTCCCCAAAGATATCAGGGATACCTTAAAATCATCCTCAATCGTAGAGTAGCTATGTCATAGAACCTCTTCTAAGAAAAAAATTTCTTTAAATCAACCAGACCACTGAAATTTATCTGATTATCCTCTAAATCATGAAAACCATCCTACTAGATATAAATCATATTTTAAATTCCTCTTGTGGCATGGATGGATCCCATAGTGTGGACCTATTAAAAATAGTTGATCCATAAGAATAAACCCAATATCCTATAATGGTATAGAGAGTTCCCCCACCATGTGTATACCTTTTCAGTAAAAATTTAACGTTACACATAAAATATCTATATAATTTTCCAATATTTCAATGTGGATTCCATTATCTGAGTCCATCACCATATATAGTGATTCCAACATCAATTTTATTATTTGGGTGGCCACTTATATATCATTCATAGCTCCATATACATGGTTCATTTCCTATAGTGGAAACACCCCACACTATGTATAAATTACACATAATGGAATGTCATGCTACCTATGAAATGGAAAACATATCATTTTTCTATGATAATTATGCTTGTCTGCTACTTCCATATACTTACCCTCACTATCAAGCTTATATACACTTAGCATTGGCCTTTATCTAGTTATTTCTTTAGGGACATGAAATTTTTTACTTTTAGGTGGAACTCCTTCTATACCTCAATATGGAATACCACAACACAAACTTCTTATTCAGTGAAAATATACACTATATGGTCTTTCGGTAGATAACTGGTTTACTATAGAATGACTAAAAATGGTTATAGGCTAATTTTTTGTATATTCACCAATTTGGTGCTGTGATTTATATCTTATGATAGTACTCTTACTCTATATAATTCAATACCATCCTTAATTTGGATCCAAAAAATCATAAACCCATAAAAATTAATTTTCATGATAATAAAGTCATTAAAAATACTTCAAAATATATTTAAAACAATTCCTTCATCCTAAATATGTTAGAATCAAATCCAGCATCATCAAATTATCAATCCTTAATTGGATTCTAACAATCCACCCCTTTTGTTTTTATTCAAAAAACAACTTATCAAAAATTCATATCCCTTTCTAATATAGGGGAAAACTCCAATATTTAGTCCAGTGCTGCTCTATGAAACTAAAACTAATTTATTCCTCTTATAAGGTCTGGGAAAACAACTTTTCTCCATTCTTTGGTTTTGGTGAACTTATTTTCCCCCTTTGTATATTCTTTATAGATTCATGTTGTTTCCTCCCCAAATTTGACATCAAATCCAAATACTTATAATTATACCATTATACTTATTAAAAGTACTAACACTATTAATCTTATCAGGCATGAATAAAACATATTCTTATGATACTTCTGTTATCTCTTTGATGTCAAACCAAAAATGATCCAATTATTATTTTTCTTGAAAGATTATTTAGGGACACCAATTATAAGGATTCCACATGGGAGAAAGTTTAAATGGATTGATCGTAAATAAATCACCCCTATGTTAATTAAGTACTTAAATCAGAAAAATATTGGCTAAGATACCCCATTGTTAATAAAATATAGGTCTCTCTCAACCTATACTCTTATATTGCCAACTATAGTTACAAATTTTCCATTTCATCTATATAAAATCCTTCAAAATATGGAATCATCACTTTAATTTTATTATATGTACTATCCACTTACTAATGAATAGTAAAAATTATCTCTAAGTCTATTTAATAGGGAATAAATGTTGTAAATAATAAACAAATACAATAACACCAATACATTCAACCATACTTCATATACAATAATATAGTACATTCCTTCACCATTTCCAAATTAAACTAAAGAAATATTCCTATAAAATCAATCATAATCTCAAAAACCATTTTTCAATAAAAAATAACCAAAAAATTTCTATGTCTAACCATATTTTTCCTTTTTAGTTCAGCTCCATAAACTAAGCCTGATAATAAATATTAAAATAAAAAATTAATACACATTAATAAATAATATTTTTAAACTTTTTTCTCTTTCTTTTCTTCCTTGGTAAATGAGGATACCAATTTTTGATCATTATCTCTAAACTTATCCAAACATCATCAACTTCATCATTACATAAAATTATTATTCACCAAGAAATTCATCATGATTCTACTATTATTGGGATTTGAAAACCCATTAAATTAAATAAAATAACAAACCAGAGGAAATATTATCTCAATTTGATCATAAAAATCTATTTGATTATTATAAATTTATAAATAAATTAGATAACCTCTATGAGGTCTGATTTAAATTTATAATATGTTTTCCTGAGACCATTACATTAATTCAACATTGACCCCAAAAAGTTAATGCATCGATAATTATTTACATTTACATGTACAATTAGTTTCAGAATCGAAAACATTTCACAAAAAATACTTGTAATACTCAATTGGAACTTTACATAATTATTTCATTCTAATTGTATCTTTTGAGGAAATATAGCCATGAATCGTTTCTCTCCCAAATCCTAAGACACTTCAATATTGGTTAATAAAATTAAAAAACACAGGGTAAGGATATATTATTCTTTTTCATGTTTAATATTATATTTGGTCTTGGTGGAATGATAGAAACAATATTTTTAAATAATTTTACAATGAAGTTCAGTGTTTTAAATCCACCCAAAGTGATATTTTAAGGGAAATTTCAACATTTTATAATTTTAGTGGTATATTCAGTTTTATCATAATAGTGGCCAATTTTTAATTGATAAAGTTTTTAAATTATTTCGGTATATAGTCTATATCATTTACTATAATAATCCAAATCATAATATTAATTCATTTTAGGATTCCATGCATCTTAAGATTCATTTAATACTTCAAGACCAAAATCTAAATACAACGTATAAAAGCTCAGAACAAGATCACAATTTGGGCCTTGAAAATGATTTATAGATATGTAGAGTTTTGGTTTTTGGCCCATATCACATTATTTTTTGTCCAAAATACTCTTTAATTCGGTGGGTGGATACAAAATAAGTTGAGGAACTACATTCATGAATATATGCATGAATCAACAATTTTCAGGGTTCCTAATGCATAATAATCAAGAGGATTGAAATATGGGGAGGCTGAAATAGTATAATAAATTCTTGGAGTAAAACGGACAAAAAACACCCTACACATGATCAAATTCTCTAAAATTTGGAGAGAATATAGAAAATATATTTATGAACCACTTTCAGGAAAGATTCAATGCATTAATTGGTCATTTATTTGGGATAAAATGCAGTAACCATTGAAGGAAAATTATCCCTATTCAATGAGGGGAGCTCCTCCCTCCCAAAGCATTTCATTCCTTCCCACACCATCCAATCGAAAAACAAGGATGATATCTCCACTAAAGATCCATGATTTACCATCTCCTTACTAATCCATTTTCATCTTCTTAGTTTTCTAATGCATTATTCTTCCCAATTCATATTGATTACCCGTAACATGGTGGGGTAAAAATTAGTGTGATTGGGGAAGGGTTGGTTTTTTATTCTGTAATGCTTTAGTTCATAGATATTATTGAATAAATTCTTTTTCTCTCTTCTACGACATTGTTTTCAATTTCAAATATAAGTTTTTATAATCATGTGAGATTGTATTTGGTTTCTAATTACTCTCTTTGTTTTTTTATTTTAATGATAATTATATAATTCTAATAATTTTTGGTTTACATTTTATGGAGTAGACTAGTTCTTAGTGGTGATGTACTCGATGATTTTTAGTATGTGTGAGAGGGTTAATAGATGTTATTAATTGTTTTTAATAAACAAGACCAGGTTGGGTAATGATCAATTAAATTAATGATATTCAATACATCTTTCTCACACATAGAAGGAGAGTTGACCAAACTGAGATATGGTATGAATTTCTCTCACATTACAGGCAATGACACCAAATCTTACTTTAATCAATTAAGTTGAAGAGGATTGAATTAAATAGAACAAGTATATAGATGAAATTGGAATATAGACCGCAACCAAATCACCCTTCACATATCATATTTTTAAATCAGATTAGTTTCAAATTTCATTTAAATATTTTTATTAATTTATTTCTTTCATTTCAATCAAAACCAAAAAATTCCAAAAACACTTCTTTTTTAGTCTAATTAAAATGTGACAAGATATTACTCTTCTTCAAGAGACTACCTAGGGTTAACCTCTAGATTATACATAGAATATAAAATTTTTTTTTTCACACCCCACAATACGAATGCTTCAAACTTGGTTCTGTTGCTGGGGAGGAAGTGCAATATAAAAAAAATAGATTTTCAAAATTAAATGAACCATAACTAAAAAGAATCGTTAATTGAATTTGATCCATAAATTGAAAGAACATTTACCCAACTAAGAGAAAGAAACCTACTAGGAAACATTGAGTAAATAATCCTCTCATATTCAAGTGAAACTCATAGTGTTCACTCTGAACTAGAAATCATGGCTGGTAATCCCAACCCAACCCTACAAGATGTATGTTACCATAAATTATTTAGTCAAAATAACCAACTCATTGCATCCACTGCTCAAAATAATTTTTAATTACGTGTAAATATGATTCCTATGATTCTAGATATTTATGGTCTTGGAGGAGAAGATCTAAATCAGTATATTAAAGAATCCAACTTCATCTTCTAACGTTTTAGGCCAATAGGATCACCAGAAGACCAATTTTTTTGGAATACATTACCCTTCTCAATCAATGGAGAGGATAAATAATGTTTGTGCAATATACAACTAGGTTAGATCTGTGATTTTGAAGACCTAAAAAAGATTATTCATGTAGATATTATTTCCCACATCTAGGAACACTACCATTAAAAGGATATTTACATCATACGCCAATTAATTGGAGAAACCCTCTTTGTGTATTGGGAGTGTTTCATGAAGCTATGTTCCATATTACGATATCATGAAATGGAGGAACACCAATTCCTTGTGTTCTTCTACCAAGGACTTATAGATAATGATAGAAATATAATATATCCCTCATTTAGGGGATCCATGATTGAAAAGTTACCTCTTGATGTCTGTGTACTAATTGAGAAGATTACTAGAAACATGCAACAATTTTAAAGAAGAGGTTTGGGATCAAGGAAAATCCATGAGGTGAGAAAATATGACTCAAATATCTAATTATAAGAGAAATGGTCGAAGTCACTAGGTTTGTGAGAAAATTGGTTGTGAACTAAGGGATGGAACAACAAGGGATGAATTAGGTATATGGTTTATATTCTTATAGTTATTATTGCACTGAACAGTGTCAAGAATTTCATGGGACTAAATGTTGTGATACTACTTATTGGAAAAGGAAATTCCATCCAAATCATCCAAATCAACCCCAGACCCAACCAGGATATGGATATCAAAAGACCCAGGAAAGACCTCATTTTCAATAGTAAAACTTGAACCCCCTCCATTCCAACAATCCTATAGATCACACTTTCAAGAAAAACACACATTTCGGTCACCACCTTTCGAATGAAATACTTGTGAGAAAATTTCCATTAGTTCACCATCAACTAAAGATCAATGACATTGAACCATATTCACACAGATAGAAGATAAGATTGATAGGTTAACTGATCAATTCAAAAGTTTTATGCACATAAATAAAAAATAATCAAGGAATGATAAATTAACAAATAGTTCCAAACGCAAAATAGAATGTCGACATAATAATAACAAGAAGTGGGAAAGAACTCATGACACCATCCACCCTTAAACTTGAAATAAATCAACCTATTCTACGGGATAATTTAGTAGAAATGCATGAAAATTATGTGACAATTCTCTAACAAGAGGAAATGGAACATGGGTAGAAAAATTATAGGATAAGAAATAATAGACCAGAAACCCCAATTAAAAAATGGAACCATGGGAGAAGATAGACATACCCCCACTATTTCCATCATGGAATATTGAATCAACGATATTTCATGAAGAAACGCTTCAAAAATAAATTCAATATACTTTCCAGAAAGTCGAAATAAATATACCCCTACTTGATGCTGTCAAATAATTCAAAGGTATATAATTTATTTTGAAATATAATTGCAAAAGAAATAGAACACGTAATGGGAATGAGAGGATCATCTTGGGGAGAAGTGTCTTATCCCTTATCACACCACAATTTCCATCCAAATGTCAAGATCTAGGGACATTTTACATTCCATTATCCAATGGATATTTAAATTTATCTACATATTTGAGTTATTTATGTGATTTAATTAATGTATTACCTCTATTACTATACACTTATTTATATATGGGAGACTTGAAACCCACATGAGTGGTGATCCATCTAGTAGATAGATCCACATTTTTCCCTCCAGGAGTTCTAGAAGATTCCCTTGTAAAAGTCAAATATCTCTAATTCCTAGAAGATTTATACATGATAAATATGGAATAAGATATAGGCTCATCATAATAAACCATCAATTTAGTGAGACCATTCTTAAATAAGTCTAAAATTGTCATAAATTTCCATAAAGTGACACTCACCATGGATTTGGGTGATAACACAGACAAATTCAATATTTTTGAATCCATGAAGCATCATTCAGATGATCACTCAACCTTTTTACTCTCCCGTGATGTTCGTACTAAACCAATTGAAGAATCAAGCATGTTTCATGAATCATTATACTCAATAGGAAATTTTTCCATTAAAAATATCTCTAAATATGTGAATTTCCAAAACAATGGAGATTCTAATTTTATATGGGAAAACGGGTAAAAATAATATTTCTTTGATGATTTTTTAAATGATGGAGAAGGTTTTATGATTTCATGTGTGCATCTAGTTCAGCATTTAGTAATATAAAAAAATAATTTAATACCATCCCTTGAAAATCCCCCAGATCTAGAATTAAAACCACTCCCCACAGATTTGAAATATGTTTCCATCATGGAGGGGGGAAATTACCAATGATAATTTCTATTAATCTTTATAAAATAAAATAATAATCATTTATTGATACTTTTATAAGTAATTTACAACAATAGGGTGGATCATTGGTGATATACCTTGAATAAACCCAAAAATATGCTCACATAGAATTTATCTTGAGGGAGATTCCAATCCTATTAGACAAACCCAGAGGAGGATGAATCCCACATTGATGGAGGTCATGAAGAAGGATATTGGGAAGATCTTGGAGGCTGATATTATCTATCCCATTTCCAATTCATAGTGGTTTTACCCAATTCTTGTAGTTCCAAATAAAATTATCTGAACCATTGTGGGGAAAGAAAATAATGAATTAATTATAGCGATAATTCCGAATAGCTGGAGAGTGTGCATCAATTTTTGGAAATTGAATTAGGTCACTTGGAATGACCATTTCCCCATCTCATTCCCTGATCAGATGTTATAGAGATTATAATGGAGATACAACTATTTTTTTGATGGATTTTTAGGTTACTTAAAAGTACCCATTGATTGTAAGAAACAAGATAAGATGAACTTTACATGTGCCTTTAAAACTTTTTCATATAAAAGAATGCTATTTGGATTATGAAATATTCCATATATATTTCATAGGTTCATGGTATGTATATGTTATGTTCACGTTGATAATTTCTTGGATGTTTTCTTAGATGATTTCATATTTTTTTATATTCTTTTGATCGTTGTTGAAAAAATATTGAAAATGTTTTGAAAAAACAGCATTGAAAATAATCTTGCTTCGAATTTTGAAAATTTTAATTTCATCATTGAAAGAGGAATTTTCCTTGGGAATGTAATTTAACAAAAATTAATTGAAGTGGATAAAGTAAAAAATTTATGTGATAAATTCATTACCGTACACAACTTGTGTGAAACATGATAGATCATTTTTAGGACATGTAGGATTCTATATGAGGTTTATAAAAGATTTCGGTAATATTTATCTTGGAAATTTTCGATTACTTTTGAAAGATAATGATTATAAATTCAACGTTTCATGTAGGAAATACTTTGATGAGTTGAGGAGGAGATTTATTACACCACCAATGATACAACCACCAAAGTGGGAAGAACCATTCAAACTACCTTGTGATGCATCCAATCAAGTAGTTACAGTATTTTATTCTTATCATTTTTATGAAAGGACACAAGTAATTTATTATGCCTCAAGAACCTTGGATGCATCCCAATTCAAAGAAACTACTATAAAAAAAGGGTTTACCCATTTTCATTTCTTTATAAAGATTTATATCATATCTTCTTGGAACTAAAAACACTATTTTTTCTGACCATGGGACACTTAGGTATTTGATGAAGATGGGTGATTTTGAACTAAGGATTTTGAGATAGATGATACTTTTTAAAGAGTTCAACATGGAAGTCGAAGGAAATAAGGGAGTTGAGAACCAAGTAGTCAACCACATAAGTATACTACCCAACACCGCTGAAGATGGAACTCCAAAAAAAAGGCACATTTAATGATAAAATTATAGGAGTGCAGTTGTATTAGATTGAAGGAGAAGTTCCTTGGTATAATGACATGGTAAATTATCTAGTAACATATCAATTACCATATCATTTAAATTTCCACAAAATTTAAAATATAAAATCTGAATCCAGATATTACATTTGGGAAGACCAATTTAATTGGAATATTTTCAATGATCAAGTAATAAAAAGATGTTTTCTTGAAAGTAAAGATAAATATGTATTTGTGTTTTTTCGCACCATATAATGTAGAGCCCACTTTGGACCATAAAGGATAGAAAAGAAGGTTTTAGAATCTATATTTTATTATCCCACTATTTTTAAATATACTCATGAATTTTTCAAAAGGTGTGAAAATGTCAGTTTTCGAGAAATATTTCAAAGAGAAAAGAAATGCATCAAAATCCAATATATTTTTGTTATATTTTTTATGTATAGGGATAAAATTTATGGGAAATTTCATAATGTCATTTTGAAATTATTATATCATGATTATAGTTGATTATGTTTCAAATCAGTGGAGGAAAAAGTAATCAGGACTAATGATGCTACATTTTTTTGTGATTTTGTCAGGGAAAACATATTTTGTAGGATTGGAGTTTCCCAAGACATTATCAGTGATCCAGGTACTCACTTTTTCAACCAGATAATGGGGGATTTACTGAAAATGTATGAAGTTCATCATACAACATCAATACCCTATTATCCACATACTAATGGTCAAGATGAATTGTTCAATAGGTAAATCAATGGAAATTTAAAAAAGTCCGTTAAAGAAAAAAGGAAGGATTGGAGCCAAAAGATAGGGGATACATTATGAGATTATAGGAAATAATACAAAACCACAATAGGAATGATTCCATATAGGTTTATTTAGGAGAGAATCTATCTCTTTCCTATAGATTTTAAGCATAAGGAATATTGGGTTGTGAGAAGGATGAATTTAGATCTAGAAAGTTCTAGAAAAGAGAGAAGATTTATGTTTTAGTAGATGAAGGAAATTAGATGGTAAGATTTTGAAAAATCTAGGATTTATAAAGAGAGGACAAGAGTGGATCCCAACAAGTTGATCCAAAAAAAATACTTTCATCCAAGAGACACAATGCTATTATTCAACAAAAGAAGCAAGATAATACTAGGTAAACATTGTTCTAGATGGTAAAATTCATTTATAATTACTCATGTATATCATTTTCGAGTTTTCAACTATATGAAGAAAGGATATAAAGATCTCATCACTCTGAATTGATATAGGATGAATAAATAGCATGGGAATATTTCATCAGTGCTGGTTGAAGAGATCACACTAAAACACATTTTTCAATAAAATCCATCAGGCAGTACCTCTCCTCTATATTTCCTTGATTTTTGCGATTTGTTTAAAAATATGTATACATGTTAAATCCAATTTAATTCATTGAGGATACTACATCATTTATTTGTGGGGGACAAAACCATTGTATTTTAGGTTTTTTATTTTTTTTTATTTTTCAAAAAATAATGTGTGTAATTTAGATTTTTGTGTGTTTATTTTTAAAATTTAACATGTTTTCGAAATGTTGAAGATGAAATTATTATCATTTATATTTTTTGAAACCCATTTTTATTATTTAATTCATCAATTACATGAAGTTGAGGCTAAATGAATGATGATAATTAATTTGGTTTAAGTTCAAATATTTGGGAATTTACTAAAAAATACTCTTATATTTTAATCCAAACCCACATATCACTGTCTTTATTTTTTGAAATCACATTCTTGTGAGGCTTCTAAACCATTATTTTAATATTACTTACATTCAACTCGCTTATTTTGAGAACCATACCATGATTTCTTTAAATAGTATTTTTTTATTCTTATCAGAACATGAGGGTTTGAAGTAATTTTGTTTTAAATGATTGGATAATTTATTTGGTATTAAATACCCATTTTGAAGAAAATATTTTTTTATATTATGGAATTCCTTTTAAATTTAGTCCTTGTATCCCTTAGAATCCATAAACAACCTATTAGTTTATCCAAATTAAAAACTTATTTTCCCTATACAATCTGCTCTTGATGTGATATTGTAAGATCTATTTGAACATTAGTATGGAGGAAGTTTCCTTGTATTGTTCTACCTCATTTTCTGATAATTTGCGTGGAAAATAAAATGGTGATGATTTTATTTTACTAATAAAGAATATATTCGATTGAAATTTTGGAATATCTGGAGCTTTCATGATAATGAGTAACTATGCCTTTCTAAATATTCCAATAGATAAAAAATGATGTGCCTATTTCAGGATTTTAAGAATAAAATTATGAGATGATTGAATTTTTTTGGTGAAATAATGAATGAAATGAACTTTCCATAAGTTTTCAGATAGATTATTCTTATTTTATAATAAGGGGAATTATGTGGATTCCATACTTATGTGAAAATTATATTCTTTTATTTTTTTCTTCAAAAAGACACAAGCCCTTCTTATTCAGCCTCATATTTTTTAAATCTAAATCCTACCATCTTGAAGCCCTAGAACGACCCTGAAAATTACTCAGGATAAAAACATTTCCTAGACTGAAATATTTGGGAGAATTATGAATTAATCAAGCATATGATGACTATTCCATGGGTTTGGATGAGAAAGGCCTTGTTGAAAATTGACATTTATGAGATGAGAGAAACTTCATGTGAGGTAGTAATTTTTTGTGCATGGAATAAGAAATAAAGTGGAAATATATTATATGATCTAAATGAATATATTTAAAAAAAATTTATTATGAGTCATGATATCTTTTTGTTTCATAGTGTTCATTTGGTGGATCACATGGGTTTTCATTTGGAATTTCATTGATTTTATTTTTATTCTTACCTGTCCCGGAGTCCATGTGTTAAGTGAAGAGGAATTGATAGATAAAATATTTTCAACAATTCTACATTTAATTCCAATGTTGTAAATCCCAAATAGTGTTATTTTAATAAAATATTTCCACATTTTATTATTTTATTGGTATTTTGAGCTTAATAATAAAAATGGCCCATTTTGGATTGTTAAAATTTTTAATATATTTCTATATTGAGGTGATAACATTTATTATACAAATCTAAATTGTGATATTATCTCTTTTTATACTTCTTTAAATTCTGAAATTCATTTCATCATTCTGGAAAAAAAATCCAGATCCACCATATGGAATCTCAAAATTAGATTAAAATTTGATACAAGAAAATTGTTTATGGATCTAGAGAGTTCTATTTTTGGACCCATAGATAGTTCTTATAGGTCCCTAATACTCTTAAATGTGGAAGTTAGACATAAAATACAATGACGAAAAACATTATGAAATATTATACACATGAATCCCCAATTTTCATGGTCCTTAATGCAGTATAATCCAGACGATTGAAATATGGGGAGTTTGATTGGGTAGAATACATTATTGGAGTAAAAATGGAATAACTCTATGTAATCATAGACAAATACTCTAAAATTTGGAGAGGTTATGATCCAGAAATTTATGAAAAACGTTAATGAATAATTTAATGCGTTAGTCAATCATTCAATAGGGATAAAATGAATTAACCTTCAAAGGAAAATACTACCTACAAAAGGAGGAGATATCCTCCTTCCCAAAGAATTATATTCTATCCCACATCATCTAGTAAACAATCGAGGAAGAGATCTCCACTAAGGATCTATACTTCACAATATTCTTCCTGCTCCCTTTTCTTCTTCATAGTTTTGTGATTCCTTCTTTTTCCACATTCATCACTATTATCCTTACCATGGTGGGGTAAATATTTGAGTGATTGGGGAAGAGTTGGTTTTTTATTTTGTAATGCCTTTATTCTAGGATATAATTTAATAAATTTCATTCTCACTTTTGTGACATTATTTTCAATTTCAAATTGTTGTTTTTTTATCAAGTGAGATTGTATTTGGTTTTTAATTATGTTATTGATTTTTTATTAGTTTAGTGATCATTATATCTCTCTACTAATTTTTCATTTATAAATGATGGAACAGACCGGGGCTTTGTGGTGAAGTACTTGATGATTTTCAGTACATGTAAGAGGGGTAATGGATGTTCTTAACTGTTTGTGATAAAAAATACCTTATCAGGTATTTCCCAAGTTAATTGAGGATATTAAATGAAACATTATCAGACATAGAATGAGAGTAAACCAAACTGAGATCATGGTAAATTGTTTTCTCACCATCACCATTTGACCAAGGGAGTGGGTGGAAATGATCATGGAATCTCACTTTAATCAAGTAATCTGGATTGGACTGAATTATTTAGAACAAGGATAGTATAAAAATTAGAAAATATACCTCGACCCAATCACCCTTCTCATATTATATTTTTAAATCACATGAGTTTCAAAAAAATCAATAATTTTATTACTTTATTTATTTTATTTCAATCAAAACCAAACAATTCCAAAAACAATACATTTTTACTCTAATTAAAAATTGAAAACTATTTTTTGTGAACTCATATTCAGGTGACTACTTAGGGTTAACCACAAGGTTTTACATATGTTATATAAAATATTGTTTTTCCATGCCCCATGACAGGTGTGCATCATCAAACATCCCTTCACTAATAAAAATTCATTTTCCATGTTTATATTTGTCGAAAGTAATTCTATAAGCTCTTCAATATACACTTATTTTGGATCATTATCTATAGTTATTTTTTTCAACTTGTCACCATTTTCCCACATTTGAGTGATAACACTTATAAAAAAATCATTTTGGATGTTTTATTTGGTCTTATTCACCTTCCGTGTCTAGGGATCTTTCGACATAGTTGGACTAATCCCATTTACGCATGATTGTTATTTTGATACAACACTAGTGTATATTTTCTCAGTAATCCTTTTCCATTAGATTTATCTTCCCTCAATATATAATTTTAACTTCTGGTTTTTTTGGGAAATGACTAAGGAATTGTTCATGTTCTTCTTCTTTTATAACCACAAGTTCTACCTAAGACTTCTCCTTTCTTTAGTAGATCCTTATTTACATGCTCTTCCATATTTTTCATAGTTGGAGTAACATTTTTTCCCCAATATTTCTTTTATTAGGTCCAGGAGGGATACTACAAGTCAATATATTTTGGTGATTTATTCCACCTTTTTTGACTAAAATATCTTTACTCCCCTAGAGTGAACCAATTTTCTATCCTAACATTATTTATTCTAGATTAAAAATATTCTTAGTATGTAATATAAACATTTTTTTTCAATATGAAATTTCTCTCTCCAATATTACTCTAATTTATGGCCATTATCCCATAGTTAGAACATAGAAATAATAACCCAATAAACTATTACCTCATATAATTATTCCATTAATAAGATATTATTACATTAAAATTTATTCTAATAATGAGATTTTGGGTTTATAAACATAAAATCTTAGTGTGGTAAAATGTAATGTAAAAGTTTAATTTCATGACCACCATTCCTTGGAAGAATCTTCATTATTATTTTTTATTTGAAATTGGTTTTCTTATAGATTAATTATTTAGATTTATTCTTTTGGAGTTTATTTTGGATCCCAAGAGAGAAACTCCACCTTTTATTTTATCTTTATGAAACTGATATTTATTTTTAGCTCATTAATAATATCATATTTTATTACATAATTGGGGAACCCTTTCTTTTACAGTTTGAGAGGACTAGTTTGGGATATTCCTAACACTGTGAGGGGGGGTGAATCGGTGTTGGGGACATTTTCAAACTGATTTTAACTTTTTATCCTTGTACCTCTTGAAATGTAAGTATCTTGATTCTATTATTCTATATTCCCTATAACATGAAATAATATGAAATCAGTAAAAATATGAACATGATATTTTTACATGGTTCACCACTCAATAAGAGCAGTTATGTCCTTTACATGCATGAGAATGACTAGTGAATGTATTTTCCACTATAATGTGATATCCTATTATAGTTGGTTGACTAGGAAAACAATCTTTTAGTTAGTGTGGGTCTCTATACATTGGATGTGGGAGGTAAAATTACTCTTCTCTAAACTGGTGACAACCTAGTCCATCGTGAAGTTCCTTGCTGGTTCTTTATACTTCCTCTCATGATAGTCTTGTCCCTATTTAATATGGTTTAAAACACCATAGGGTCTTCCACCTGCTGAGACCTATTGGATGTCACACTACTACTTGATCTTCTACTCTTCACTTATTACTTTCTTAGCAGCATGCATGTAAACCTCTTCTTCTTTCCCAACAGTAAACCTGAAAGCTGCACAATCTTCTTCTATTACATATTGAGTATAAAACCAAGGCACTAAAACTTATTCTTATTCTAGAAAGAATCAAAAACATCGTTTTTTATTTTCAGAAAAAAGAGGATCGTCTTAGCTTAGAATCATCACTGTTAATATGGCCCGAATAATTGAGTATAAGTTGGCTATAATTATTCGTCTTATATTGTTCCTTATGGAGAACCACCTTGATCCTTCGTGAACTATGTACCAGGTATGGTTAGTGGATTTTATCTCCATGAATCATCCCTCCTCCACGTACCATCCCTGCTTCTCTTGCACGTACCACACCTTCTCTGCATACTGTGCCTGCTCCACATACCACAGTTGATCCACTTACAGCACCTGCTCGGCGTACCATGAATACTCTGTGTACAGCTCCTACTCCACATACATGAACCTGCTCTGCATAATGTGTTGGGACTTCATGCCACACCTTCTCTACTCCTGTTTACTATTCCTGCACTACATTTTCGTACCATCCCTACATCTACGAACCACCCTCTGTCCATGAACTATTATCTATTTACGGACTTCCTTCTCTTCCGCTTACCTAAGCTTGCTCAACATATTATGTCTTCTTCCTCTGTGTACCAGATTTCTTCCTCTGTATATCAGACTTCCTCCTCTACATACCATACTTCTAACACCGTGTACTGATATTACATTGTAGGTTATGAATCCCTACAAGAACCTTCATTGAAATTCCTTTCATGTGAACCACTTCTCTTACACAAAATCCACCTAGAGAACCACTTTTAAGTTTCTCCAAATTTCATCCTATAGTGAATGATGTTATCTAATGATAATAACTTCACATTAATTATGGAATTATCACTCTTTATATAGGTAATAAACTCTTGAAATTTTGATAATTCATTTTACCCAAATTTTCAATGCGGGACAATCTTCACCGCATACTGAATTTAATCAGAGTACTATGAGCCTCTACTACATACTGTGATCCTCCAATCGTGAACCTTCACCACATACCGTGTGATCGCCACATACCATTGACCTTCAACTTTCCATAAGCCTACCGGTCCACATACTGCATCTCTTCCGCCAAGGATGAGCCATCCGGGATACCATAACTCTTTCCGGTGGGTACCATTTTTTGGTTCTGCTAACTGCTTCATGTAACATTCCTTCTATCTCATACACCATCTGTGAACTATTTCTAGAACATGGTACATGGTCCATGTACCATGGTATGCGATTCCAATACTTTTCCAATTTCATTTTCCATTCCACATCTCATTCACTCCACTAATATCTTCTTTTTCAAGGACATCAATGCAACTTCACTATCATCTGAATTTCATCGTGACCTTAATTTACCATGATATATATGCATTGAACAATCAGCTTCAGCATCATCAGATTCACCAAGCAAATTACTAAAACGTTTCTTTCTTCCAGAAGCATCATTCTTTCCAATCAAGCCTAAATATTATTGGCATCACCATTCCTCTCCATTTCCTTCATAATTCTTGAATCCCAAGTTCTCCAAACAACTTATGATCTTTTTGAAGTATATATCAGCAAAGAATCAACTGATTTTGAAAGATAGGTGCATGCATGATTTCTATTTTCCTCTTCTTCTACTCTTTTTTGAACATGACTTCTAAAGCACTTCAATCATCCTCGTATAGATGATACTTCATCTATATTCATTATTGTAAACAATGTGTCTCCTTTGATAAAAGTTCTTTGAACTTAGGATCAATGCATTAATCACATGACATAACATCATGAAGAATTTCCCAAGCATGGAATCCAATGCTATTAATCCATAACAATTATCTAGTAATCCACACTTCAACCAACCTCCATTAACTTTTGAGCTCCATCTTCATTTTGACAAGCACTGAAAACCATTAACAAAAAATACACCTTCATATACATAGTGGTAACAACAATCTATCCCTTTTTATTTGTTGTCAATAATTCAAAGTTATCTCAAATTAATGTTTCAATATCAAAATGATAATATTCTATTTCCTATTACTTTCATTTCACTTCTCTCCCCCTTATTGAATGGAAATAAAAAGTTCATGGTTGAGAGGGTATCATTCCATACTTAAGTATTGTGCCATCAATCGTTTCACTCTATGTCCACTTGAGCAATAGTCAGCGTAGAAATCAAGAGGATTTGACTTAGACAACAAATTTTTCCATTACCCACTGAACAAGATACCTCATGAGATGATAACTCATATACTTGTCTTCAAGGGATTTCCACATTCATTCCAGGCTTAGGATAATAATTGTGATATGAAATAATCAACCGAAAACTGATGCACTCCATTTGACACATGGATAAAAAACATTCGACAGTAATTTATAGTATATGTGGCCTTGGGTCACTTTTAGTCTTCTTATGTCACATATTAACTTTGTTACTCCCCCTTTGTAAAATAATTTTTATTTTTAGTAACCAAGGATGATAGATTGAGAGATGACATACCTTTTCCAATGACATGATCCTTAGGAAATCTTCATCATAATTAAATTTAAAACCAACTGAATTTGATACTATTTGAGATAATGACTCTACAAGATTCTTCATGTTTATCCCACTTAAGGAAACACTTCTCACTATTGATTCTTGGGTTATCCCCCTGAGAGATTGCTTCACCTTTAATTCAATGTATTATAAGAAAAAATAAAATACACAAATATTTAAGGGAATAAGGTTGATCCTCCATGCTCCATCAATGTGAAAAACAAGGTTGAGATTATTTTCTCAACCCATATGCTCAGTTCTTCACACTTTCACAACTAATATTCAATGCTAACAGTGATTATATAGATCTAAATATTTCTTCCATATCATTATGTAGGAATATTCTTTCATCATGTACTTTTAAAGAACTAGAATCTCCTGGTGAAAATTTCATCTTCTTAATGAATTCTTGTTGGGATAGAGTAAATTCAAAGCATCTTCTAACAGTGTGACCAACCTTGTTGCACCTCACACATAGAAATTATTTGTCTTCATATAGAATATTCTTTTTTTACTAGCCTTAGCCTGCACATCTCTTGTTTTCCTCATTATTTTCAAATATTTTGGTCAAACCACTAATATATCATTAGAGACTGAGGGACCAAGATTGGATCCTCTGCAAGGATTATTTTGAGTGGAAACCTTCTTATTAGTTCTTTTGGATGCACCACCTTTCACATTATTGGATTTAAAATCCAAGGATTTCTCATCTTTTCTCCTTGGTGTTTTCTTGGGTGAATTATATTTTATAACATTATTTTGAATACTTCCCAAGGAAATTTTTTTATTTTTATCTAACTCCTGTGATCTTATATTCTTATCATCTTTTGTCAACTATTGAAATAAACCTGCACCATTCATGTGACCACTCATATTTCATACATCACAGATGTTATCTAACATTGCAAATATATTTGCAGTATACAGAGGCTTATAGATTTGTGGATGTTGCTTCTTTTTATCTAGCTTTCTGCTCCTTAATATGTTCTTTATTTGTGCTTTTACATTTAATGGATTGTACTAACAATACAGTGCATAATTCTCAAATCTGTTACAACACTAGCATTGACCAATAAAACTTGACTTCTTGATGTATTATTTATAAGGTTGCTGAGTATTCTTATCGATATGTTGTGAATTCTATGGGGAGCTATATTTCATCTTGTTCTTCCTATTCAGCATAGGGATAATGATAGTTACCTCCTCACTTTTCTTTATCCATACTTGTTTTGAAATTTTAGTCCAACCTGTACATTTTGTAGAAACAATTTTAGAAACATTAGTACAAGTTTGTATGGACGGTACCTTCTTCTCAGCTACTTGTGATAGATCAATGAGTGAATCCATTATCTTATTATCACATGTTGGAGGTATTTTGATAGTAGAATCCTCAAATGAACTTCGAGTTCTAGCATATACTATTTCATTCTTTTGTGGAGACTCAATATGTGTTTTCTCAAGATTGGTCAACTGAGCTTCCAATTCTTGAAATATCATACTGAGGATGACTTTCTGGTCTTCAATAATATTCATATTCTATTCAAAATAAATCTTAAATCTTTCAACATCATCTTTATGTAGCTTCAATTTTTTTTGTAAAAAAGAGTTGTGTTATTTGATCTGCTTGGAGTTTTATTCCAAATATAAAACCTCGACTTCAATGCTCTTCTTAAGCTCATCTTCAAGTGCAAGGATATTCTATTATAGAGTCTTGTTGACTCCCTCATTTTCATTAACTTCTTTGATCAATTTTGAGGAACTCTTTTCAAAATCCCTCTTTGTTGCTTCAAAGGATCCAACATGTCAAGATATCATCAAACATTCACAATTGTTTTCTTTTAATCCCTTATCCAAAACATCATTTTCTTCTTAGAGTTGGGTGATATCTTATTGCATGCATTGAAATACTCCACAAATAAGTGAAACATTTTATTTAGGGATTCTATACAAAATAATTCTCAATATATCAACTGATAACTCTTGAGAGTTTGTAGACTGGTCATCACCACTTGTTCAAGCATTTTCATCATGAGAATTATTTTCAAATGTATAAACACATACCTCTAAACCACTTGAGGTAAGAAGGTTATCCATATTCCTGGTAGAAAATTGAGACAACTTCTCATTACTTTCCTAGATTGATATGTCTTCTTTGTCAACAATATATGGAGATCCAGATGCTTCCTCTACTTTAGATAAGAGGAACTTCTTCTTTAAATATCCCTTCTCATTCTTTTTCATGTTCATCATGGTCTTTTTAGATATAGCCTTCTACTCCGAGATAACTGAATCTTCATTAAAATTTCACTTTATTAAAAACATAGGAAAGAAACTCAGGTCTTCAAAAGGGAATAACTTCACAATAGAGAATTCACCATAGGTGAACATATCACTCTGATACTAATGAGAGGACTAGTTTGGGATATACCTAACATTGAGAGGGGTGGTGAATCAGTGTTGGGGTCCTTTTTAAACTAATTTAAATTGTTTATCCTTGTACATCATGACCTATTAGGATCTTGATTCTATTATTCTCTTTTACCTAACACATTAAATAATATTAAAGAAGTAAAAATATATACATGATGTTTTTACAAGGTTCACCACTCAATAAGAGCAGTTATGTCCTTTCCATGCATGGGAATGACCAGTGAATGGATTTTCTACTATAATGTGATATGTTATTATAGAGGGATGAATAGGAATACAATCCTATAGTCATTTTGGGTCCTTACACATTAGAGGGGGGAGGGAAAAAATCATCTTCCCTAAAATGGTGACAACTATTCCAACTTGTAGGTCCATACTGGTTCTTTATAATACCTCTCAAGACAGTCTCCTCCCTATTGAATAGGGTTTGCAACACCAATAGAGTCTTCCACCTACTGAGTCCTGTTGGATGTCATAATACTTATTGATCTCCTAATATTCACTTGTTACTTTCTTATCAGCATTCAAGTAACCCTCTTATTCTTTCCCAGCAGAAAACCTGAAAGCTATAAAATCTTCTTCTCTTACTTCTTCCATGAAAAACCAATGACACTGAAATCTCTACTTAATCTTTCTAGAATCACAGACCTCTTTTTTTGATTGTCAATACAATGAGGACAATCTCAACTCACCATCATAAAATTTCATATGGCATGAATAATTAAGTATAATTTGTCCACAATTCTTCTTCTTCTCTTCTTCTGTATGGTGAACCACCTTGATCCTTCACGGACTGTGTACTAGGTATGGTTAGTGGATTACCTCTCCAAGAATCCTCTCTCATCCTCATATCATCCCTACTTCTCTTCTACGTACCACATATTCTCCACATACCATGCATAATATTCATACCATAGCTGCTCCCTTTACTACACCTGCTCGGCATACCATGATTGCTCCGCGTACAGTGCCTGCTCCGCATACCTACACATGCTCCACGTACAGCCCTGAAACTGCATACCACGCGTTCTCTGCTCCACCATATTGTGCCTACTATAAGTACACGTATCGTCCATGCTTATTTGAACAACCCTCTATCTGTGTACTATTCTCTGTTCATGGACTGCCTTCCCTTCCACGTACCTGATCTTGCATAGCATACTGCGACTTCATCCTCAGTGTACCAGACTTCCTCCTCGACATACCAAACTTCCTCCACCTTGCACTAGACTTCCTCCTCCATGTACTGAACTTCCTTATCAAGTTATTAATCCCCATAAGAACCTTTGGAGAAATTCCTTTCATGCAAAGCACTTCTCTTACGCAAAACCCACCTCACGATCCACTTTCTCGCTTAGCTGAATTTTTTCACGAAGTGAAGGATGTTATCTAATGATAATAACTCAACCTTAATTATGGGATTATAAATCCTTATATAGGCAATAAATTCATGAAATTTTTCTAATACATTTTACCCAAATTTTCAATATGGTACAATCTTCACCGCATACTGAACATCATCTGGGTACTGTGAGCCTCTACCACTTACTTAGATCCTCCTATCGCGAACCTTCACCATGTATCGTGTGCCTACCATGTACCATTGATGAAACATCCCAAGTTTTTCTAAAAATAAATTGAAAATGATTGAAATTTTGTTTAAGGTATATATTTATAAGTATCCTTTAAACATAATTTTATTTCTTCTATGTTTTGAATTTCAAGAAACTGTCATCTACAATTGTGTTCAGTATGTTATTTAGAGTCTGATGGAACAAACTTGTTTTTTTGGTGAATAGTAACATGCCCTTATGAATAGTAATATGAATAGTAATATGACCTCATGAATAGTAAATATTATTATTATTTTATTTTCCCATGGCAATAGGATAATGGGATCTTAATTAATTTTCCAATGTCACATAAAACTAGTTGCACTTAAATATTGTTATTTTTCGAATTAACTGTGACCTTATTTAAAAATTAAATTAATAATATTTAGAAAATTATTTTTGAAAAATGGAGTTCATTTTTGAATTCTACAGGTCGAAAAATGGTAGGGGTAAATTTTTGGTATTTTTCTGAAACTCTTGAATTTTCAGTGAATAGTGAAATACGATAAAATACCGTATAATCAATTTATCAGTAAAAATACACTATTTATGACATCATAAGTGATGAAAGGCCACTTTATTCGAACTCACTTGATATTTTCACTAATTAAGGCCACTTGATTTGAGATTATTCATAGTCTTGATAAAAATATTATAATAATAATTAAAATAATCTAAAATACCTCCCCTCCTCCACTATAAATATCACCCTCACTCCCCTCTTCCTCCCACACCTCTCAAGCCTTGAGAATTGTCTAATTTCTGCCAAATTCCCTCCCCAATCTTCTTCCCCACGTCCTAGAGATTCTGGTCTCACCAAAATACCAAGACCAAAGCCCTTAAGGAGGATCTCAAGGAAAAGAGATCAAGAGGTAAACATCCTCTTTCATTTTCATTATTTTCTTCCATTTTATGTTATTCTCTTCCTTTACCTTTGTATTTTGTTGGGATATTTCATTAAATGTTTCCCCTTACTGTCCAAAGTTTGTATGATGATGAGATATTCCATTCCTCACATCAATCTTGTTTTTATGAAATTTTAAGAGACGTCGTTAGGCTGCCGAATTTCTGTAAGAAATTTTTCATGTTTTCTTCATTTCATGATTCCTTTATCTTCTTTCTTCACCCCCTATTATCCAAGAGGCATTAAATCTCCAGAATAATGTATATTATGGATGTTTTCATGTTTATGGAAAATTACAAATCATTATTCCTCTCCTCTCTCACTTATTTAAAGAATAAAAAAAAACATTGTCCATTTGTGTCGAATTACCGATATCGTGGACGATGTATTTTCAATTTCCATTAATTCTTTCAAGTATGGTTGTGAAACCATTTATATGGTTGAACGAGGTTATAATATATGTTTTATGACTCATATAAGGTTCTGTAATTCTTTTGTACTCATGATTAAAATTTATAAGACTAAATGAAGTTGTAATTATCAAAGAACCACTTAAATGATCTAAACAAACATAATTAATGTTTTAACTTATTAATCATCATCATATAAAGAATCAAAGTGATAAATGGTATAAATTATGGTACTGGAAATATGTAGATACTACTACATTCCAATTCTGGATTTTCACTTCCAATCAACAAGAACGGTTCATCATGAACCGATCGTGAAAATCACAAAAGAACTCACCCAAAATAATGCAAGGAACAAAATACTAACAAATAAGGGGTGAAATGAGGTTATGAAATGACCATATAAGATGTTATAAACATGAAAATGTTTCTTTAAAATACTAATAACACTCTTTTAACCATTATACAGGAGGTTTAAACAATTTTGAAGTAAGACAAGCCCAAGGTAAGGGAATTCTTAAACCGATTTCCATTCTTTGGGTTAACATTCTACTTTATAATTTATGTGCTATTTAAATTGTTTGTGTGATGGGTTTTGTTTATATTATGTTTCAATATGTGTATTTACAGAGTATATACATATTACATCCACTCTATTAAGCCTCACTTCGAGTATATGATGTTTATAAGGGACTTTTCTTCTAAAATCCTCTTTTAAAATTCTGTTTTATAAGATTCAAAGGCAATGTTTTTATGCTATTATTTATGTTGTATGATTATGTTTTGGTTATTGGGAATTGTTTATGATGAAGGGTGGGACCTATATTTGCCTCCAATGCATTGGTTATGAGTAAGTTGGAGGTCGGACGTATGGTTACTCCAAGTGTAACTGTGATGGTTACACAAAGTAAGGTAGTCGTGAGGGTTACAAATTTTAAGGTAGCCAAGATGGTTACAAGATTATGAAAGTAATGCCCCAATATATCTCTATGATTATAATTATGTTTGTGTGGATCTTGTGTATATCTCATGTTACGCTATGTAAGATTTTATGGGTGGAAAGCATGTCTTTTGAAAAAAATTTCATACGTCATGCGAATTCATGGACTAATGTGATTTTTCCTTCTTTTTCATACCTTACTGAGCTTTTGTTCTCATACCAAGTTTTCAAATGATTTTTCACAGGTTAATGATGAGTAATAAAAGGAAGGAAGACATGTTAAATGTTGAAGAATTGTCAAGGAGTCTTGTTTTATGTTTTAATGTTTTATATTCTGAGGAAAATGGAAACTTATTTTATGGTATCCACTATGTAACAATGTGTAATGTTATGAATGTTTTGTCTTAATTCTCTAAAGCTCTGAACATGAAAAGATCCTCAATGTAAAATGAAGTGTTTTCTTGATTAAATTCAAGATTATGTATGAAATAAGTGTGGGTCCTTATAGTTGGTATCAAAGGATGGTTTAGATAACTTTAGGGGTTAAGGTGATGCTAATAGAATACCATAAATAATTTTCACTCTATGTTTAATTTGTTATAGCATTTAAAGATTACCATGTTGCTTCATCTAAGAAATGTTTGTTTAGAATGGTTGTCCGCAGAAGGAACATGGATGCTGAAGAGGATAGGCACCGACAGAATGACATCCTTCCTGATCAACAGCCCAGAATGGTAGGGATTGGAACCGATCAGTTTGTGAAAGTAATGGCTCAGCTAACACAGGCAATAAATGGTGGTGGCATCTATGCAAGAGGACAAATAGAGGTACCCCAACGGAACATGACAGTGGTGGAACATTTTATGAGACAACATCCTCCTGCATTCAATGGATCTTCTGACCCAGTGGCAGCAGAAGGATGGATTAATGCCCTTGAAAAGATATTTGATGTTATGGGATGTTCGGAAAATCAAAAGGTAAGTCTTGCCATTTATCGTTTTGAAGGGGAAGCTGATCAGTGGTGGTCAATGGTAAGGAATATCAGGGGTAGAGAGGATTTTGATTCCTTAGTGTGGGATGAATTTAAGTCTTTTTCTTGAAAAATATTTTCCTAAGGTGGTGCGACTTAGAATGGAGAAACAATTCCTTGAATTGAAACAAAAGGAGGAAGATTCAGTGGCTATGTATGAGGCGAACTTCACCCGACTGGCGAGGTATGCTCCAAATCTTATTCTGGATTTCGATAGCAAAATCAACCGCTTTTACTCAGGATTGAAGCCAAGGTATCGAAGGGCGTTGGCCTCCCGTGAATTCAAAAGTTACGAGAAACTTGTCCGATGTGCTGAGAGGGTAGAGATGGAGTTTGCTGAAGATCACATGAAATTTGGAAACAAAGAGAAGAAGAGGTCCAATTGGAAAGCAATGGGTAAGAATCAACCAATGAAATCTGATGGTAAGAAAATACAGTTTCCAGTTTGTGAAAAGTGTGGCAAGAAGCACCCTGGGGAATGTCTTATCAAAACTGGGAAGTGTTTTAAATGTGGTATGTTTGGACATATGGCCCGAGATTGCAATGAAAATGATCCAATGACTAATCCTGATAAGCAAACTGTAAAGTGTTTTAAATGTGGTGAGATGGGTCACTATGCAAATGCCTGTCTAAAGAGGGATCCAAATGATGCAAAGAAGCCAGACTACAAGCAGAAAGGTGTAGTGAGATCCTTTGCGACTACGTCAGCAGATGTTGGGCCATCCAATGAAGTTGTATCAGGTACTTTTTTCACTCAGATTTTGCTAAAGTTTTGTTTTATACGGGGTCTACACATTCCTTCATCTCTGAGGAAATTTCTAGTAAATTGGAAATATCACCTCAACAAATGATACCCGAACTGGTTGTTAAAACATCAGGGGGAAATGTTATAGCAAAGAGGAATTATAAGAATATTTCTATTGTGGTATGTGGAAAGACAATACCTACAAACCTTGTTGTTTTACCCTTAGTCGAGTTTGAAGTTATTCTGGGGATGGACTGGCTTTCTGATTATCATGCTAAGATTGACTGTAGAGCTAAAGAAGTTGTTTTTCAGAAATAGTTTCAGTTTGTATACAAGAATGAACCCATATAATTGATAACATATCAAGAAGTTGAGAAACTACTGAAAGATGGAAATGAAAGTTATCTGGCTCATATTGTTGAAACAAGGGAACTATTCAAATTAATGATGTGCTAGTGGTAGATGAATACCTTGATGTTTTTCCTGAGGAGTTACCCAGTGTCATACCTAAACGAGAACTCGAATTCACAATTGACTTAGTTCCTGATGCTAATCCAATTTCAAAACCCCCATATCGTATGGCTCCAATAGAACTTCTTGAATTGAAAAATCAGTTGCAGGATTTTCTTGTCAAAGGCTTCATTCGTCCCAGTACTTCACCATGGGGAGCCCCTGTTTTGTTTGTTAAAAAGAAAGATGGTTCCATGAGACTTTGCATTGATTATAGAGCTTTGAATAACATCACTGTTAAAAACAAGTATCATTTGCCTCATATTGATGACTTGTTTGATCAGCTCCAGGGAGCTCAGTACTTTTCCAAGATTGACTTGAGATCCGAATACCATCAGCTGAAGGTGAAGGAGGATGACATCCCGAAAACAGCCTTTCGTACTAGATATGGGCATTATGAATTTGTTGTTATGACATTTGGATTAACTAATGCACCTGCTGTATTCATGAATCTTATGAATAGAGTATTTCATGAGTTCTTGGATAAGTTTGTGGTTGTTTTTATTGATGACATTCTGGTTGTTTTCTAAAAATAAAGAGGAGCATGAAAAACATATAAGGGTTGTTTTACAAACTTTAAAAGAAAAGAAACTATATGGAAAATTCAGCAAGTGTGATTTTTGGTTGCAATAGATTTCTTTTCTTGGGCACATTGTAAATAAGGATGGAATAACAGTTGATCCTGCCAAAACAAAAGTAGTTGATGAATGTCCAAGACCCACAAATGTTACAGAGATTCGTAGTTTTCTGGGCTTAGCAAGTTATTACCGACGCTTTGTTAAGAACTTTGCACGGTTATCTAGCCCAATAACTAAGTTAACACGGAAAGGGGTTAAATTTGTTTGGACAGAGGAATGTGATGTTTGTTTTCAGGAACTAAAGAAGATATTGGTGAATGCTCTAGTTTTGGCCTTACCTTCCCGGAATGGTGAGTTTGTCATCTATAGTGATGCTTCTTTGAAGGAACTTGGTTGTGTTTTGATGCAGAATGATTAGGTAATTGCCTATGATTCGAGACAACTTAAACCTCATGAGATGAATTATCCCACACATGATTTGGAATTGGCAGCTGTGGCTTTTGCTTTGAAAATATGGAGGCATCATCTATACAGAACCAAATTCCAAATATATACTGACCATAAAAGTCTTAATTATATATTCAATCAGAAGGAATTAAACATGAGGCAGAGAAGATGGCTAGAACTGATAAAGGATTATGACTGCACGATTAATTACCATCCTGGAAAAGCAAACAAAGTAGTGGATGCCTTAAGTCGGAAAAATCATGCATCATTAACCATGATACGTTTGGAACGTGATCCCTTGATTAATGATTTGATAAATTGTGGCTTAGAAGTTGTTGGTGCAGGGAATATATCTGTTTTGTTTCAGGTTTCAGTGCAGTCTTCGTTGTCAGACAGAATTATGAAAGCGTGGAGGGAAGACCATGAGCTATAGAAAAAGGTATAATTGGTTAAAATGGGTAAGTTTCCAGAATTTAATCTTGATAAAGTTTGTGTTTTATGGTTTGGAAAAATGTTGTGTGTGCCTTGTGATTCCCAGCTGAAGAAAGAATTGTTGTGTGAAGCTCATAGTTCTCCATTTTCTGTTCATCCTGGAAGTACTAAGATGTATAGAGACCTTCGGGAGTATTACTGGTGGAATGGGATGAAAAGAGATATTGCTGATTTTACAATGAAATGTTTGACATGTCAGCAGGTTAAAGCAGAGCGGCAGTTACCGAAGGGGATGCTTCAGCCTTTTCCAGTGCCAGAATGGAAATGGGAGAATATATCCATGGATTTTGTGGTGGGACTACCAAAGACTTCTCGAGGTAACAATGCGATATGGGTTATTGTTGATCGGCTAACAAAGTCTGCTCATTTTATTTCTATTCGAGATATAATGACATTAGATTATCTTTCTCGATTGTACCTCAAAGAGATTTTCAGGTTACATGGAGTTCCTCTTTCCATTGTGTCTGACCGAGATCCCAGGTTCACTTCTAAATTTTGGAAGGGACTTCAGAAGTCTTTGGGCACAGAGTTGAATTTCAGTACAACTTTTCATCCTCAATCAGATGGGCAGTCAGAACGAACGATTCAAACTTTGGAGGATATGCTTCGAGCTTGTTCAATGGACTATCAGGGAAGTTGGGATCAGCATCTTTCACTAGTTGAGTTTTCTTATAATAACAGTTTCCATTCCAGTATTCAGATGACACCTTTTGAGTCCTTGTATGGAAAGTGGTGTCGGACTCTTGTGTTTTGGGATGAAGTCGGTGAAATAAAATTTATGGGGCCAAAATTAGTAGAAGAAGTGGCTGAGAAAGTGAGGATGATCCAGCAACACACGAGGACAGCTCAGAGCAGGCAGAAAAGTTATGCAGATAACAGAAGGAAAGACTTCTCTTTCAAGGTAGGTGACCATGTTTTCCTTAAAATATCTCCTTGGAAAAGTGTGATGCGTTTCGGTAAGAAAGGGAAACTAAGTCCACGGTTCATCGGTCCTTTTGAAATCTTGGATAAAGTTGGAACAGTTGCATACCGTGTAGCTTTCCCTCCGAGCTTATTTCAGGTACACAATGTTTTTCATGTTTCGATGTTGAGAAAGTATGTTCCAGATTCATCACATATCTTGAGGCCGGATGCAGTTCAGCTGGCAGAGAACCTTTCTTATGAAGAAAAACTGGTTCAGATTCTCGATCGAAGAGAACCGGTATTGCGGAATAAGGTAATCCACCAGGTAAAGGTTTTGTGGAGAAACCAAATGGTTGAAGAAGAAACATGGGAGTCTGAAAATTCTATGAGGGAAAAATACCCTCAGTTGTTTAATAAGTAAATAAAATTATGAGGACGCAATTTCAAGAAGGTGGGGATAATGTAACATCCCAAGGTTTTCTAAAAATAAATTGAAAATGCTTGAAATTTTGTTTAAGGTATATATTTATAAGTATCCTTTAAACATAATTTTATTTCTTCTATGTTTTGAATTTCAAGAAACTGTCATCTACAATTGTGTTCAGTATGTTATTTAGAGTATGATGGAACAAACTTGTTTTTTTGGTGAATAGTAACATGCCCTTATGAATAGTAATATGACCTCATGAATAGTAAATAATATTATTATTTTATTTTCCCATGGCAATAGGATAATGGGATCTTAATTAATTTTCCAATGTCACATAAAACTAGTTGCACTTAAATATTGTTATTTTTCGAATTAACTGTGACCTTATTTAAAAATTAAATTAATAATATTTAAAAAAATATTTTTGAAAAATGGAGTTCATTTTTGAATTCTACACGTCGAAAAATGGTAGGGGTAAATTTTTGGTATTTTTTTGAAACTCTTGAATTTTCAGTGAATAGTGAAATACGATAAAATACCGTATAATCAATTTATCAGTAAAAATGCACTATTTATGACATCATAAGTGATGCAAGGCCACTTTCTTCGAACTCACTTGATATTTTCACTAATTAAGGACAATTTATTTGAGATTATTCATAGTCTTGATAAAAATATTATAATAATAATTAAACTAATCTAAAATACCTCCCCTCCTCCACTATAAATATCACCCTCACTCCCCTCTTCCTCCCACACCTCTCAAGCCTTGAGAATTGTCTAATTTCTGCCAAATTCCCTCCCCAATCTTCTTTCCCACGTCCTAGAGATGCTGGTCTCACCAAAATACCATGACCAAAGCCCTTAAGGACGATCTCAAGGAAAAGAGATCAAGAGGTAAACATCCTCTTTCATTTTCATTCTTTTCTTCCATTTTATGTTATTCTCTTCCTTTCCCATTGTCTTTTGTTGTGATATTTAATTAAATGTTTCCCCTTACTGTCCAAAGTTTTTATGATGATGAGATATTCCATTCCTCTCATCAATCTTGTTTTTATGAAATTTTAAGAGACGCCGTTAGGTTGCCGAATTTTTGTATGAAAATTTTCATGTTTTCTTCATTTCATGATTCCTTTCTCTTCTTTCTTCACCACCTATTATCCAAGAGGCATGAAATCTCCAGAATAATGTATATTCTGGATGTTTTCATGTTTATGGAAAATTAGAAATCATTATTCCTCTCCTCTCTCACTTATTTAAAGAATCAAAAAAAACATTGTCCATTTGTGTCGAATTACCGATATCGTGGACGATGTATTTTCAATTTCCATTAATTCTTTCAAGTCTGGTTGTGAAACCATTTATATGGTTGAACCAGGTTATAAGATATGTTTTATGACTCATATAAGGTTCTGGAATTCTTTTGTACTCATGATTCAAATTTATAATACTAAATGAAGTTGTAATTATCAAAGAACCACTTAAATGATCTAAACAAACATAATTATTGTTTTAACTTATTAATAATCATCATATAAAGAATCAAAGTGATAAATGGTATAAATTATGGTACTGGAAATATGTAGATACTACTCCATTCCAATTCTGGAGTTTCACTTCCAATCAACAAGAACGATTCATCATGAACCGATCGTGAAAATCACAAAAGAACTCACCCAAAATAATGCAAGGAACAAAATACTAACAAATAAGGGGTGAAATGAGGTTATGAAATGACCATATAAGATGTTATAAACATGAAAATGTTTCTGTAAAATACTAATAACACTCTTTTAACCATTATACAGGAGGTTTAAACAATTTTGAAGTAAGACAAGCCCAAGGTAAGGGAATTCTTAACCCGATTTCCATTCTTTGGGTTAACATTCTACTTTATAATTTATGTGCTATTTTAATAGTTTGTGTGATGGGTTTGGTTTATATTATGTTTCACTATGTGTATTTACAGAGTATATACATATTACATCCACTCTGTTAAGCCTCACTTCAAGTATATGATGTTTATAAGGGACTTTTCTTCTAAAATCCTCTTTTAAAATTCTGTTTTATAAGATTCAAAGGCAATGTTTTTATGCTATTATTTATGTTTTATGATTATGTTTTGGTTATTGGGAATTGTTTATAATGAAGGGTGGGACCTATATTTCCCTCCAATGCATTGGGTATGAGTAAGTTGGAGGTCGGCCGTATGGTTACTCGAAGTGTAACTGTGATGGTTACACAAAGTAAGGTAGCCGTGAGGGTTACAAATTTTAAGGTAGCCAAGATGGTTACAAGATTATGAAAGTAATGCCCCAATATATCTCTATGATTATAATTATGTTTGTTTGGATCTTGTGTAAATCTCATGTTACGCTAAGTAAGATTTTATGGGTGGAAATCTTGTCTTTTGAAAATGTTTTCATACGTCATGCGAATTCATGGACTAATGTGATTTTCCTTCTTTTTCATACCTTACTGAGCTTTTGTGATCATCCCAAGTTTTTAAATGATTTTTCACTGGTTAATGATGAGTAATACAAGGAATTAAGACATGTTAAATGTTGAAGAATTGTCAAGGAGTCTTGTTTTATGTTTTAATGATTTATATTCTGAGGAAAATGGAAACTTATTTTATGGTATCCACTATGTAACAATGTGTAATGTTATGAATGTTTTGTCTTAATTCTCTAAAGCTCTAAACATGAAAAGATCCTCAATGTAAAATGAAGTGTTTTCTTGATTAAATTCAAGATTATGTATGAAATAAGTGCGGGTCCTTATAATTAACCTTACATGTACTGTAATCTTATCGGTCTACGTACTGCATATCTTCTGCCAATGATGGAACATCTCATGTACAACAACACTTTCCTACATGTACCATTTTTTATTCTGTGAACTACTTCGCATACCGTTCCTACTATCTTGTACTCCATCTGCATACTATTTCAAAAACATGCTATGTGGATCCCATCTTTTTCTGATTTCCTTCTCCATTCTGTATCTCGTTTACTCCTTCAATATCTTCTTCGAAAAGAACACCAATTCCACTTCATTATCTTATGTCTTTCATTACGAACTTATTCTGTTGTGATATATATGCTTTGACCGATCAACTTCATTATTGTCAGATTCACCAAGGAATCTACTAAAACTTCCATTTGTTTCAAAAACACAATTCTTTCCAATCATAACTAAATATTATTGTCATCATCGTTCATCCCCATTTCCTTCATAAGGCTTGCGTCACTTGTTCTCTAAAAAAATTATTATCTTTGTGAAATATAAATTAGCAAAGCATCATCTGATTTTGAAATCTAAGCACATTAATTATTTCTATTTTCCTCTTCTTATAATCTTTTTGGAACATGACTTCACAAGAAATTCAATCGTCCTTAAAAGGATGATACTTCATCTATATTCATTTTTGTAAACAATGTGTCACCTTTTAAACAAGTTTATTTAACTTAGGATCAGTGCATCAACCGTATGACTTAACATCATGGAGAATTTTACAAATGTATTATCCAATGCTATTAATCAATAAAAATTCTCCAGTCATCATCACTTCGACAATCCTCCATTAACTTTTGATCTCATTCTTCATTTTGACCAACATTGACAACTGTTGACAACAAATTAAACTTCATACAGAGAGTGGTCACAAGATGCACCTCTTTATAATGGGATTAAATGTTTTCATAATTACTAATTGAATTGTTTTAGAGTGAATCCTTGGGGTTGTTATTATCTCAATATTGGGATCTCCATTTTAAATAATCTCTGATTAAACATATGAATTTTAATATTTGAAAATATCTTCCAAAATATTGGTATAAACATATTTAATAATAGGATCATAATTTTTAACCTTATTTTAAATGTTTTCTCTACCATGACCTTTCCTTTAATTTTCATTATTTCTATTTCCAAACATAAAATTTTATCCATTAAAATTCATCATTATTTTTTTCTTTTTGTAAAGTTTATAAATAATTTATCAATAAATATTCTATCCCATATAATCATTCCATCTTCATATACAAGTCCTTTGATAACTTAAATTGTGTAATATTATTGTAAAAATCCTCCTTCAAAGTACCATTTAATTTATTCATATAAGAAGAATTAGTCTTCTTATTTTCATGATTATTTTAAACCACAATTTATGCCATTTAATAAAAGAAATCCCATTTAAAAACATTCACAAGGAACTCAAACATATACTTTGATGTATAAAATGGATTTCCCCTAGTTATAAAAATTATTTCCATCAAATAAATGAATTCCCTTAGCAGTTAGTACTACCATAATTTCAAAATAATGTTACCATTTAATATAAATTCATTTTCATAAAGAAAAAGGATTAACTAACAGATAAATAAATTGAATAATGGGTAACCTTGATATTATACAAATTGGTAGTCCCAAAACAAAGATCATATTAGATATACATTGGGGGTATTAATATAATTATGAAAACGTATTCCAATTTATAAAATTTCCTAAATATCTTAGGATTATGTAATTATATTAACCTTATGATTAATGGAATATCCTTTTTTACATGTCTAAATACTGATCCAATAAATACTTCACTTTTTCATAGAGATTATCTAGTTTTTTTAATAATTGATTTACCCAATTTTACAATTTTTTTAATAAATAGTATTAAGTAATGAATGAACACATTATACAATAATTTAATTGGTTCATATGCACTAGGATAATATAAAGAGAATGTATTCGACAATTTGATGATGCAAAAAAATCCAATGACCGAACTGATTGGTGGTGGGGTTAAGCTATGGCTATGGTCACTCCCCTTAGTAATTTTGGGACAACTCACTATTTCTCTTGGATAACTCCATGAAACATACATTATTTGACAACTAACCTAAAGGTATAAACAAGTTGACACACGGACCAAAATCAAAACATTCTCACCACAATTTTTGATGTTTAATTGAATACAATTTAATTCGTTTTATCTTCATGGTAGGATCATTCACAGAAAAATAGTGAACTCTTAAATAAATAGCTTCATTTCCTTTCCATGGGACATCTTTTAAAAACACCAAATTTTATTTAGAAAAATCACTAACGTTATAATTTCTAATATTATTATTATTCTCCCATAATTCCTCTATCTCAACATGATATGAATCCATTTTTCTACACACAAAAATCAAATGTGGTATTCAATATTTACTAGAAATGATATCTCCAAACTCTTATTTTATGTCCTTCCCATGACTTGTCATGTAGAAACACTTCACATAGTAACCAATTCACTCATAGTAGCAACCCATACTGACTAAGTACAAACCTGACTTGAACCGACCCATGCTGACTATGCCAATCATCTGCCACACAGTCTTGGCATGATTGTTAATCTTATTTACATGTGGAACTGGACTTATATTAGTAGTTTGGATATGGTTTACAACCATTTTTTTATTTTTTAGGTGGAACTCAATCTATGATGAATTATTGACCGGTTTTTCATTATCTTATTTCGTGGAAAAGTACTTTAGTTTTTTTTCTTTTCAATAAAACCTGATTTACAACAACATTAACAAAAAAACATAATTACACCTTCTCAATATATACTACTATGTTGTTATGTGATTTCTTTATTGAGATATAAAACTAACCTTATATTTTTTATCACTTCTTCTCTTCGGTGAAAGAAATCATAACCACTGAAAGCCACATAATGTTAATTATAGTTTCAACACAGTATCTTGAAAGTTTATTGAAAAAATAATTCTCTTTAATTATGTTTAAAAAACCTACAACATCATCCATTTACCCATACAAAATTATATTATACCTTAATACATATTTATTAGTCTTTTCCAAATCCATGTGTAGTACGGGGTTTTAACATGTAAGTTATCAATCAAAACCATACATTTACATAATCGTATTTGTGTATCCAAAGTTATCCATATTTATATTATTATTATTTTATTATAATATCTTTTAAAGCTACACAATCGGGCACTCTAGAATTTTTCATCATTTACGTAGAAGTTAAGTGTTGTGAAGTTAGGATAAATCCCATAAGAGTTGTTTATATATATCCCAATGAAGAGAGTAAGAACCCAGGTAGTTCAATGAATCTTAATTGGTGTTTTCTTATATTTTCTGGTACTATGAAAAAGACTAATGTGACAACATTTGAGGTCATAGAACGATGGAAAAATAAGGTTACTTTAATGATTTCTATCTAGATAAAATTTTATATTAGGATTAAAACTTAGATATTCATCCTATATATCATTTTTAGAAACATTAAAATCCCCTATATTATTGGTTTTAAAGTTCATGATCATGTGATAAGACCGTATCTTTTAGTTTGAAAATATGAAATATGTATGCATAATTTGTAGTTTAGTGTCCTAAAGCTATGAATATTAGGATAAATGTTAACAATAATGGTTTGTTTGGGGAATAGACATGAGTGTACCTTTTTAGTTTATCATTTTCGCTGGTAAGTAATCAGGAGAGTGTATATATAGACTCATAGGAAATAAATACTATTGCAGAGTACTGAATCCTCAAGAATACAGTACTTTGTGGAATATTTTATAGAGAATATATCCTAGTCATTATATGGTTTCATAGAGAATATTTATCCATGATGGATGATTAATAACTAGTAATATGTCCTATTGTTTCATGATAACTCATAGGGAATAAGTCCAATTAATTTAAGATGACCTGTAGAGTATATGAAATGTCGAGGTATGGTGGTGTGGAGGGAATATGGACCTTTATATAATGTGATGTTAAATTTTCATTGGGGTATTAGAGGTTCAAAAAGTGAATTTATTTTCATTTGAAATAGGATTCTAAAGGATTAGTGGATCCATGAGGAATATATCAATATGAGGAAAAAATTGGTGCTTAAACCAAGTTTGAATATCTAGACCTTTTAAGGATAAGGAAGGATTATTGTGAGGATTATGCATATACTATCTATAAGATCATATCCTATTAAATGAATCAGGTAATGATAGTAATGATTAAATAATGGTCTTAATAAGATGACCTCTCATATCCTTGGATTATTGACTAGACCAAATGGGTCTACAAAGAATCGAGGATGATTAGATGCTAGATATTGGTGAACCATGTTGGATAACATGAGCTAAGGGAGGTTTCATTAGTATCCCCTGGATATGAACCATCATTATCAAGGTAATATATGTCCATCATTACCCTAAGGTTATTATTGTATGGTCGAAAATCTAAGGGAAATCATTTTATCAAAGTAATACATGACTAAAAGGGTAAAAATTAATGTGTACAACCTATCCATCCTTCTTTGGAGGCTATGGAGGAGACCTAAATAGGTAGACACATGAGTAGTAGATTTGGAAAACGGTGACACCTAGGAAAGTGTATTGGGGATTGATAGACCCCAGGTAGGAGACCTAGGAAAAAAGTGTGCCCATGTATAAAGACATTGGTGGATTGGAACCCTAATGGGGTGCCCGAGTGAAGGATATACCTAATAGTAGAGAGGGAATACTATCTCCACAATAATAGTTTTGTTTGAAGTGTTTAAAGGATTAAAGGGTAGTGTGATGTGTCTCCATAGTTAAAGGGGTTGTGAAAAGCATCTCCCTAGTTTAGACCTCCCACGGTGACTTAGGCTTGTGGATACTCAGTACTATACTCCCGAGGTAATATGGGTATGAGTCTCCCTAGTGTATCAAACCGGATGGAGTCCTTTACTATATCTTGGGTAAATTAAGGTATAAATGGTATCTCATAATGATTTTTATGTGTTAATACATTGGGTAACTCAATTACCCTGATTTTGGGTTATTTCCATTGGTTTTTTTGACTCAATTCTCCATTTAAAGGGAATATGATGTCTTATGAATGACAAGGGTCTTCTTGGATAATTTGGGTCTCTCTCATCCATGAGTGTGTATAACACCATGATATTTTGTGAATTATTATTTTTCTGAATTAATTTATTATTTTAGATATTTTCACTTTAGACAACATTGAATATAGATTTCAGTTATTATCTAAAATCACTATGTTTGGATTATTATATATGCAACAACAAGTTATTCTTGTTCTATACAAAACACCATCTTGGGTTGCATTACATCCAACATCATGACACAATGTGTTTTCATAGATAGTTAAATATATATGGATATAGGTGGTGATTCCACATTGTTATAAAACATATGAGGTATGGAATAATGTGATAATATAGAATCAAATAATGTACTTGCATATCTAAAATAAGAAGTAACTAAACCACACATCAATTTTTTATCATTATCTGACTTGGTGGAAGTGATCATGGATTCCATTCCTTATTCCCTTAGTTTGAGAGTCTGATGGGGCTAATTTTCATCATTGGATTGAGGGGCAATGAATTGATTTGAATAATGTAAAAAATTGTTAATCATGAATAATTATAGTGCATGTAGATCATTAGTTCAGATATTTTTCTCCTATATTGTTTTAATCAACCTCCTCGCCTTACTTCTATATTTTTTAGGTTGATTTATTATTTTACCAAACTTAAAACACATCCCTAATATTTTAAGGCAATTTCCCAACTTCTTCCTCCTACAATTATGGTATGTTGGTGGATAAAATTTCTTCCTTCAATATGACATACCATCAGGGTTATCTTAGTATTACACCATACTTTTTCCCTCCTCGGAGTATTGAGGGACCCCAAATTCTATCTCCACCTTTAACTCAAATAAAACAAAACACTTTATACTATCCAATGTATATTATAGATAATGCCTTTTTAAGAATATGTTTTAATCCAATTAATAAATGATAGATTTTAATTATTGATTAAAGATAGAGCCATAGGAATATCGTTCAATCATCATGATGGTTAATTTTTATGTCCCAATGGATTTATCCTAAATTGGATTCAAATATTATAACTCCATCTCAATCTTTATGTGTGGATTTTAAGGAATGTACATGAAAAAAAACATTCCAAAACTCATCCCATTCCATCGAGTCTACATCTTCTTTATTTGTTGTATTATTAACAAGATTCCACCATTTTTTCACCTCTCTATCGAATTCATAAAAGTTCATAACAATCTTCTAATTTTCTGTGCACTAGAGAATTGAAAAAATATTTTATATCACATTCATCCATTTCTTGAAGATAAGTTAATTAGAACATCCCCTAAAAGAGTATAGATGTTGTTGCATGAAAAAATCAATAGTGAGTTGATCCCTTTTTGGAGAATTTAAGAGATCAATGTGTTTTGAATTATTATTTTGAGACATAGATAGTAGAGTGAATATTTCTACAATTTATTGTACTCTATCTCCGATTCTATTGAATTTTTCTTTAGGGAAATCATGTTATTTTTCATCAAACCCGTTTTGAATACAATTCTATATAGTTCTAACCACTAATAAAAAATTACTATAATTTATTAATTATTTACATCAAAAGAAAAAAACATGAAATGAATTTAACCTTAGAACATCATACTCTGTGACACTGTAATGTTACTCAATAATTGTTTTAGTTTCCCCTATATCATTTTTGGTTAAACTATTGGATGATTTTTCTCATTATTATTAACCTAATCCCTTAAAGTGATTTGAAAATAAATCCATAAAAACATTTTTTAAAGTTTATAAGATCCAAAAAAGAGTATCCCATGAGAGTGGTTATCTAGGTGTAATGTTAGACATTGTTTTCATGCACTAGGTCACACTTTAGTTAACACCAAACACATCCTCTTTCATGTTATTACACCTTGGTATAACTATTCTGAATTCTACATACACATTACAATATCCAAAAAATGATATATTTTTATGAAATCCACCTACTAAAGGATTTAACAATTTTTCAAGATATAATCTTATATGTATACTCATCACTAGAGTTTTTTCACTATGGTTGTCTAACCATAATTCTCAAAATAGCTTATGCAATTTCCCAAATAACTAAATTATTTCTTTCATTTCAATTATAGAAATCCTAGATAAACATGCCTTTATTTTATATCCTTCATGTGATTTAAAAAATCAAATTTCAAAGTTAATAAAATCCCAAAGATCAATCGGTTTATAATCCTTGAAGGATAAAAATCTTATAATCTTATGTTATAAATTTCACGATCAATTCTCTTTTAAGGAACCTTACTAGAACATCATTTAGACATATCATTGTTAAGGTTGATCCTTTAACCCAAAAAATGAAAACATATGAAAGGGGTGAGGCCAATTTATCATTAATGGGTGAATATCTATCAAATATGAGCTCAAAATTTTAAATAAAATAAGTGAATAATAGAAATATAATACCATAATGAGTGATAACCATAAAAAATAATTTTTCATCAAAATACATATCCTGTAAAATTAATGCCACAAAACCTCAGAATGGAAACAAAGAAACTACATCATGGATTAGAATAATTTGACATAAACCTTGAATAATGATAGAATAATAGCATAATAAATAACATCCCTTAACTATGTCACAAACATTGGAATAGGGAAGTGTTAATTTCATGAGCCACACTATCAGTTTCCATGCTTATGAGGAACTATAATATACTCATGAAAACATATCTCATGATATATAAACTCTTGACCAATTAATTGTAGTTAGATATCGGGCCTCACCGATCATTCATCCATATATATTAATCCAACATAAAAATAGATCACTTCACACATTACAAAGTACCCATAAAAATAAAATGGGGATTACAAACTATAAAAATGGGAATCATTAAATTTTCATGAATAACCCTTGGAAATAAAAAATTATTCCTGAAATATCCAAATGGAAATCATTCACTTTTCATAAATAACCCATTGGAATTGATAGATTTAATAAAACATGTAATCATTATAGAATAACATTATGAATAAAATATTTTTGTACTAAAATCATAATCCCAAATACTAATCACATAATTAAATAAAATATAGTTGAAATATGAAACATAACTATAGTAGAGGCAACACTTGGAAGTCAAGTTTCTCTATGATTACATTTCTGGAGATGATGACAGTTAACATCCTTGATGATGCTCTAAAGAGCAGGTGCAATGGTAATAAGAGGGGTTAGTGATCAGGCCTTCCTCAAAAGCGTAAGAATAATAGTGGCAAGGAGCTCCATGGGTGCATGGGGGCTGATGATTTCGGTCTCGCTTCACAAAAGGGTAGGGTTACATCATCAAATCCTGCTTTTGTACGTTGGAATGGTGAATTAGTAGAGGGTGCTAATTGGAAATCTTCAGTTAGGGTCATTTCACCAACGTGCATAAGATAGAATGTTGGTTTTTACCTTTAATTTATAGATGGTGTAAGCTCATTACACCTCACGTGTACAATGTTATTCCTTTTTCTTTAATAAATTTTTTGGGGATATGGGTTGGGTGACAAACACATGTCTCGAATCATTTCAAAAATAATAAAAATTAATCATGGAATTTTATTTTTGAAAAAAGGATCCTCTTTTTTTTTATGAAAAAATAATGAAATGAATACCATTCATGGAAATGGATTTGGTTAAAAAATTCTATATTAATAAAATTTAAAAAATCAGTTAAAATATAATGACTTTTAATAGTGATGTTTAATAGAAATTTCTATAAGTTAATGAAATTACTTTGGGTTATCAAGTTCCATACCTTTACTCTTGATTCCATAGAAGTAATTTAACCTCATATATAATAGATATAAAAAATAATAATTACCTATTTTATGACTTTATTCTTATAAATTTACACTTATACACTCCATTTATAAAAATTATTTTTATGTATAATATTTTTGTAATATCTTTTCAACATGATGTGTTAATAGTGTTGATTTTTTCGAACAAGGTTAATATATGAAATGTTGATATTCCTTTTTCTCCCAAATATAATCATTTAAAAACACTTAAATGTAATTAAATTTACTTTTTAAAATTAATTATGATGTTATAATTACATTACATGTAATTTTTAGTCATGTTTTATAAAGATTAAAATAGTGATGAACTAGTTTAAAGTTATTTACTCATATTGATGGATAACATTATAACAACCATTAAATTTTATGTTATCAAAAAAAGAAAAATATTATTGATATATAATTATTATATATATAATATATTATCATAAAATAAAAACTAAAAACATCTATTTTTTGTGAACGAAAACTAAACACATTTATTTGTGGTGGTGGAAGTCTGCACAACACATAATTCACATTTTCATTATTCATAATGGAAAAGGGAGGTTTTTTAATGATTTTACCATCAAATAAAAACATATAATTATAATAATGATACTAATTTTATAATTATAATATGGTGAAATGAAATTTTAGGAATAATAAATGAATATAAATTAATTTAAATGAGAATGAGATGTTAGGAACTTATTCCTCACTTCTTAGAGTATCTTCTTTGTAGTGGGGATTAAATCATTGAGGGTTGGTCTATTGAGAATATAGTAACCTAATTAAGGTATATAGTAGTTTATAAGACATTATTTAAATATTTTTTGTCCAAAACTGAGGTTTTTTGTTGTTATAGTAAGTGAGGAGATGTTTTTCTCTTTTATATGTGAGAAGAAATAAAATTCATAGTAAATACCCAAAACATTTCAACGATACAGTGTCACCTTCAAAGAAAATGGATCCAAAATTTATAAATTATATGTCTGTGAGGAGATAAGGTTGATCCACATCCTAAAAAATATATTAAAATAGTTATAAACAAGTTAGGACTGTTATCTTTAAGGGTACAAATTTTTATCATTCTTGATTTCACCATAGAAAATAGTTTTTACCAAGGTACATTGTCCTCTATTCCCAAAAATAAATAGTTTATTAATTTATAATTTAGACCTATTAATAAAAATTTTGAAATCATTTTTTACTCATTTTTTAAAATTTAAAATAAATTTATTTTTAAATACTAAATTTGTGTTATATTATAAAAAATATTTTGAAAAATATGACATAAATTATAAAATATAAAATATGGGTTTAAAAATTAAAACCCAAATTTTTTAAAATATGAATTTTATTATAAATAGAATATTATGTCTGTTAAAAAGGTTTTATAAATTTTTATAACATACTTAAAAACTAATAAGTTCATAAAATCAACAATATTAGAAAAAATGATATTCACCAAAAAACAAATGTTTCAAAAAATCATAGAATTCATATCAATTTTATATTATAATATTTAATCAAAAAAGGATGTTAAATTTTTCAAATTATTTTTTTAAACCACATAATTTTATTTCCATTATGTTATGACATTATTTCCATATTATCCAATATGTTGTTTAGTGTTTTGGTGAAGTCCCAAGAAAATTAAGTAGATTTGGGAAGCTTAATATGGGTTTAAGATGATTTTCCATCCAAAATAGGATATAACATTGATGTTGTATAGTCCTTGGTGGTCCTAGGTTGTTTTTGTGTAAAGTAGGTAATGTGGGAAAATGGTATGGAATGGTGTGTCCATGGCCATGGTTCTAGGTGAGGTAACCTATGAGTAGCGACCATCATTACCTCACCATGGTGTGATGAAGATCATAGTGAGGGGAAAATATAGAATCATAGGGGAAACACTATAGCACTATCCATGTTGGTCTCTACGGGTTCAAGAACACCATTCCCATAGTAAGGTTTTGGTGGAAGATATTCTAGTGGTTGCATGTGTTTGGAAATGGTTGAAACTATCATCGTTATTATTGTATATCATCTATTTCAAAAGGCAAACATGTAAAACTTATATGGGGTTCCTTAAATGCATTATTAATAAAATCCATACCCATAATAGTTGATTTTACATACTCTCCTTGGAGAGTATTAGATCTAAGAAAATACTAGACACTCATTAGAAAAACATGGGAACCCCCACCCCCCAGAATTGAGTTACAACATTGGAGAACCTTCATTTTTATTTCTCGATTCAATTAAATTTTTATACATAATCTTCCCCCATAAGATAAGGGATGATCTTGTTGAATCATAACCATATAATCCTCATATAGTTTCTTTTTTTGGTCATTCCCTGTGGGATAGTTTTCTACGTCATCAAGAAAATATGGATAATGATTTATCGGTTCTTGACATTGGGTATGTTCATTTCTTCCCCTTGTCTTGTTTGTTCATTGAGTCTTATTATTGAGTTGTATTTATTATTTGTTGGAATTAGTTCTAAGATTTATTGTCATGTAATATTATCCACATCAGTGTACGAACATGGTTCTTGTGATAACAAAATTTATTAACATTTATTATCATGTCAACAAGCTCTAGGTATGAAGTTACCACATAGAGGCCATATATATGATTGTTATCATGATATGTCATTGTGTGATAATATTCTTAATACCATGATTGATTTTGATCACATGTGTGTGTGTGGAATATAAGACCATGTTTGATGTTGGATAAAATGTGTGTATGTAGCATGTGGGGTCCATGATCAACTGTGATCACATGTGTGTGTGTGTGTGTTTGGATACTATTTTTCACTCATTAAATTCTATGTTGTTCCTATGGATATATATGATTTAAATGATGACTCTATTTCCACATGATTTCATTGTATATGATATGTTGTTTTTGTTCTATTCATTATACCAATGTGAAAGGTGGTCCAATCATGGCATGGTAGCCATAGTGGGTGTGCGTGATCTGATGCCAAATGTGACATGATTAGAGGAGTAAGATAGATGATGGGGTATATTGGCCTTGGGTGTCTTAACATGGGGGAATGTGTTCGTCTGTAATTTGGTACTAATGGAAATAGTGGGTCATGATCATCTTTTGTTGCCTAACTTCAGACATGATTTCGGGATGCGATGATCTTGTGTTCTGACTATGGAAGTTTCCAAATGGTTCAAATGACCATATGTCCTAACTCGTGAGATTGCTAAGAGAAAAATTTTGTGAATTTTTGGTCAACTCTAGTTCATGACTCCATTATGACTATGTCTTTATCATGGATCTTGATTAATAAAGATTGGGGATTTTAGGTGGCTATATTTGTGCATTGGTTCTTGGTACATTATTGGATGTTGTGGCTTGTATGTTGATTTAAAAACATTACATACACACATATGCATTTTCACCCATGTTAATGAAACATTGGTGGTGTCTGAATAGATTTATACTCACACTCTACTAGAGAATAATTTTTCTTATGAATACTTTTTTATGGGTTACATTAAAGGGATAGGCCCTACGGAAATAGAGCTCGGAGATAGAGTGTGGTTTTCTGAGGAGGTACTGGGAAAAACACTGACGTGATCTTGAAATGTTTTATATACTTACTAGTCATTCTGACACTCTCACTTAACCTTCTACTTGAGTTTCCTTGGATAATTCTTTTTTACTAGATGAGGTACTTTACATTCCCTTCATGTGTCATTATTTCCACTATTATGTCATGTTGTTACTTATAAAAATAATTTTTGATATTATTGGTATGGTCTCTCCATTGATGTAATTCAGTCCCTCAATTCTAGTTACTAGCCTCTTGTATATATAAAGGCACACATAAGTCCATGTGGGACTCCGAATCAGACTTGGTGATTTATGTCAGGGAATTAAAATGTGGTATTAGTGGGGATGTTCCAGAAATTATTTGTCTTTGATTATGTTTCGTTCAAGTTGAAAATGATTTTGGCTATTTGGGAATTATATAGAGGTGTTTCATGTGTTCCTAGATAGAACATTTTTAATAGAACTCTAAGTTAAAATTGTTGTGATGGTTGTAACAATTTTGGTTTTACGGTTTCATTATGAATTTGAGTAAACTATGCCTGTAAAATTTTGTGGGATTTGGTTTTGTTCTTCCAAAATTATTAGGCATGTAGGATCCCATGTAATTTATATATAACTTTTTTGTGATCCATAATAGTTATTTAATTAAATTACTTAATTCGTAATTTCTATTCGAGATAGAAATGTGTTATATTTTGAGTAGTAAATCTGTGTTCTATACAATCGTGATATATCTTGTTAGAATTTATTAGCTTAACATTATCACTCTGTGACGTTATATATATATATATATATATATATATATTTATATATATATATAAATGATTATGTATAAAATGAATGAACTAATACATAGTCTTGAGACTTGATTAGTACTAGGAGTGCAATGTTTTCTTGTTTCTGATAGCCTCAAAGGATAGGTTTTTTAAACCCTTATGTGTGCCTATGAAATTATTTCATTATTGACTAAGTAAGATGATTTTTTAAAATATATAATGGAACTTTAGATAATTTCACCATGAAATTTACTTATGGTTCCACCTAGATGAGTGGGCCTTAATGATCCTACAAGGGTGAACATTTCAATTCTACATCCATTTAGGAAGGAGAATTCCCCCACACCCACTCTATTAGTTCTATCTAAAGGGCCTCATTATACAGGTGTGTCCCAAATTATTCCTTTTAAAGGTGTAAGTGTTTCTATGACTACAATCAACCATGCCTATGACTTTTAGATCCAATATCCTTCACACTTATTAGGGATTTAATTCCATTGCGATGGATATGAATTGATATGAATAATCAAGAGGTCCATTGAATTAGAAAAGTCACTGAAAGAAAGAGAGGAAAATATTGTGACACTTAATGCTTCTATGTACTACTGGATAGTGTGGGATGTCATGATTCATTCTGGTATACATGAATGAATGATACATATAACTTTCAAGGAATCATTCTTTAAGGATTTTTTTTGAGTATGTTGAGTATGGATTGTACCCAAGATTTTATGGATCATCTTCAAGGCTTTATGTTTGTGTCTTATTACTCAACACATTTGATGGAGATTCTTTTCTTTTACCCCTATTTACTGAGAAGAAAACACATAATTAAATAATGTTTGAGATTAAAATTAATTTGGATACGAGATTAAGTGCCAGTAATTTTGACCTGATGAGGTATAAATAAGTTCTTAATAAGTCCCTAATGACCAAGAATGGTCAAGAGGATGACTGACTTATTGGGATTCATTTAACCATCAGTGGAATCCCTAAGCACCCTTTTGATAGTAGGGAAAATAAGTAAAAGAAATCATTCTAGAAAAGTGATAGATAATGGAGTGGGAAAGATTTTTTTTCATATTCCTCTATGGGATAAGGAGTAAATCTGTAAACCCCTAATATTTTATGATATTTCTCAATATAAATTAAATATTTTCTATGGTTTATATTTCACACAACACATAACTTAAACAAAAAAGGAAATATTATTATAATATAGCCATTAAATTAGAAGTAATGAATAGTATTAACCATATTATGAAATTTATATATTAAATGTTCAATCTAAATTTTAACATTCATAATTTTCATTTCCTATACATGATATAAAAATAAATAAACCTTTTCATATAAAATTTTTTATTGTTCTAAAGGCGGGTTTGTTTCCCTTTGATGGAACATTGGTGTTAAAAAACTTTTTTCATTTTTATAATTTATATTTGATAAAATAAACTTTATTTTTGATATATTAATATCAAAATTTTATTTTTTTTTGATTTTATAGTATTTTTCTAATAGGTTATATTTTTTATGAATCGTAAAAAATAATACATTTTTATTGAAAACTGGATTTTCATATAATTTATTTATGATTATAATTATATTTTAAAAATTATATAATATAAATTTTTTCAAATAATACATATATTAATTAATTTAAGGTCATTTCAATATTTTTTATATTTAATGTTGATATAAAAACTTTTTATCTTTTGAAAGATTTCACATTAAAAACCAGTTTTCTCACCCCTTATACGATATTAATTTCAATTTAATTTTATCCAATTTTTCCTTTTGAATTTTTCTAAATGGATTTCAATATTCGAATAAAAAATTAAAAGTTTAGTAAATAGGTACCTTTTTTCAATATGAAGAATAACTTTATTAATTTGAATTACCACATTTATGGGAATATATTTTAATTAAAGGAAAAATGATAATATAAATAATATAAAATTACACTAACACTTTCTTAATTTTATTCTATGAATTATTTTATTCCCAAATAATCCTTGTTCTGATATTATGATATCTCTTAAACACATGGATGACTTTAATCCATTTCTACTATTTTATTTTAAAGAAAATTAAAAGATGTCATGCTTTCATTTTTAAAAAATTAAATATTTTAATATGGGGTTACCTAGGGTTTATATAAGACTATAAATAGTAATTTAAAATATTAAATAGTATTATTCATCTTGATAATTTATTTTTTATTTTATGATGAAACAATTAACTTAATGGCTTGCACAATGATGATACAGTAATTGTTTAATTAATGGAAATATCAAATAAATGGTATTAGAAATATTAAAATAAATTAAAATTAAAATTATTAATTCAATCAATGAATCTTATAGTCTACCATGACATGTTAGGGATGTATTAAAGGTGTTTTTCAAAGATATATTATTGTTATGATATTTTTAGAAAGTAATGTACTGAATAGTGTCAAGATAAACATTAATGATAGTACAAAATAAATAATATTTTATTAAATAATATAAAAATTAAAAAAAAATTCAAAAAACTAATTGGAGTATGGTTTAAAATTTCATCCTTGATTCATTTATAGCTCTTTTTTAATTTTATGGTAACAATATTTTCCCTCAAAAAAGTAAAAATCCATATTTTCACAGTAAGAGTCAAGTGGGATAAATATGGGTTAAAACAAAAAATTTAGGGTATAAACATGGCCTAAAATTGTCAAAACATATTGGACTAAACTTATTATAACTTTATAACCTTAATAACGTATTCTAGTTGTTTAATGGATACTTTTCTTGGAAAATGAATTAAAAATTATTTAAATCAAGAATAGTTACCAAATGTCACTCCATTTGTATTTAATATCATTTATGTGTCCTCATAGAGTGAAAATAGAGATATTAATGGAAATAAATCATTATTTTTATATTAATTAAATTTGGTTGATTATATAAATTTATTAGGATTTTTTAGAAATTATATAATTACCTTAAATTCTTCTTCAATGCTAAATAAATATTTATTTTATTAACAAAAAAATAAAATAATTTATTTTATAAATGTTAATTTTGATATATTTTGGAAGAGTTTCTGTGTATAAAGAATTTTTTAGATCTATAAGATATATTAGAGATGTTTTAAAGAATTATATTCTAATTACAAAAGTTTATTGATGTACATAAAGTTAAATTAAATGAATAATATAAATTTTGAATCTAATTATATCTTAAAGAATTACTATTCTATTAAATTATTTAAAAATAATATAAATGAGAAATAATTAAAAAGGGTAAAATATATGGTCTACACTTTCATCCCATATTCATTTAATGACCATTTGGTAGTCATTGGAACTATAATATCATTATTGTATTTTAATATTTTAAGGAATTCATAAAGTTATCTTCACCTCAATTATAAAATTAAACCTCCTCCCTAACTTCCTCACACTAATATGAGCCATATAGCTCAACAAAAACCTACCCATTTATCTTCAGAACATCTTTAGTTATCTTTTATATGTTATGGTTCTTCAAAAATTCCTACCCTAGATCAATTATAAAGAGATTATAGGATGTTTTCCGAAGAAGTGGAGACTAAATAACGTTTAACAAAAGGAAAATGAAAGATAAGGGGTTTTATCCACTCACATTTCATTATGTGAGATATTCTATGTTACACACCAATTTATTTTTTGTGGTGTACTTCCCCATTGATATATCATATCATGATTCCCTTTATCTTCATTGTATTCAATGTTTCATTTGTAAATTATTTACTTTTATGGGGATTATGATTCAAATATTTGAAAGCGGTATGAGAAACTTTGATTTAGAAATATAATTTTAAATATATTATTAACTATTTGAGGAATTATTGGGACTATAATAAATGTATGGAGACTAGTAATTTGTATCCTCTTGATGCATTTACAGGTCTCTTGGGAAAAATCAGTCAATGAAAAACACTTTATTTTTGTTTCCAAGAAGAATCAAACGAATTTTTATCCACGGACTAAAACTATCATTAGAACATGTCGTGAAGGTATATTAGTTCATGTTATACATACATGACATCTAATAATTAATTATTTCCTTCATTCTCCATTCAGCTATTATTATCTATGATATTTTCACTATGAAATATCTTTATAGGTATTTCATTCTGGGTTTATTAATTAAATAAAATCACTAGGGGAATTATAGTTTATAACAATGGTTTTGAACCATTGGTGTAGGCTAGAAATTAGATGGTATAACTTATACCAAAGGTTATCCATACCATTGGCCATTTAGGCATTGGTTTAGGCCTATTCTAATGGGTCTTCTTCAACTATTTGTATAGATCCTTGTAAAAGTTAGTATCCCAATGGTTTCAGGAAAACCATTCATATATTGTATATTTTATCAGTTTACCAATAATTTTAGAACCATTGGCATATATTTTAACCAATGTTTTTACTAAATCATTTGAAAATCCATTCATTTCATCACTATACCAATAGTTTGAAATTGTTGGTATAGAGTTTTCCAAGAATTCTACATAGAAGCAAGACACAATCCCCTTCATTGCAGCTACCTACATAAAACACTTAAAAACATAAAAACCATCTGTAATAGCACTTAAAAATAGTATAATCTTACAATTATGGCATGTACTAGAACATATTATTCCCACATTAAATCTTCAAATGAAAACCACTCTTCCCACTAACCCATTTCAATTTCTTTAATTCAAAAATTAGAAAATATTGACATCACTCAAAATTCTCAAAAATGTTTTATCATCTAGTAGTCAATGGTGTTTTATCAACTACACCATTACGTAGTTAAAACTTATTTTATTTAAAAAATGTCTTGAAAAATGATTATTTATTAAATAGATAATATATTTTACATACCATATGAGCATTATGCATCCTTGTTGTGTTTCCATTATTGATTGATGAGTTTTGTATTTATAATAGAAATGATTTAATAGAATAGATTATTTATGTTAGGTACTGATTTTTATACATGTATTCAAATGAAGGGTTGTAATTAAATTGATTAATATGCTTACTCTAAGAGAGACTGAAGAAACCATCCATGAATTTATGGATAAAGGGATTCGTCATCACCACCTCAATGGTGAGAGAATAATCACCATTACAAAGTGAGACTGAGAATGTATTAAAATATTGTCCCATAATGTAAAGAATAAAAAGGAAATCAATTAAAATGAAATGAATAATAATTGGTATAATGGAACTGAATAAGCATATGTTCTTCCACCAAGAGTTTGAGTGTATTCTTTGGTTGATATTAGACCTCACAAAAGGTTGCCCGAGTAGTGTGAAGGGTTATTGGGAATCCACTGAGAGTCTAATAGACGTAAATGTGATGGAATTGTTTTCTATAATGTTTTAAAATGATGTTTATATAGCCATTTCCACAAGAAAATCCATGTGTAGTGTAATAGTTAACACCTCATATCAATGAAAATATGACATGGAACTATGAGAGTGTGATGGGGATAACAAGGAAGGGGATACTAGGACGGGCCACGAACATGGGTTGTTTTAACAGGGAGGGTGGTGCGTTGGGGAGGGTGTCATGGATAAGGATGGTTAGGGTCATGAAATGTCATTGATACCATGTTAAAAGAGAATTAATATAATCCAATTACAAATAAATAAATTAATATACAAGTAAGACCACTAACATAATTTTTTTGAATGTTGAATCATATATTAAATATCCAAATTCCCTAATTAATTTATCAAACTAGATGAAAATATATTTGTAAAAGGTTATCTAATTAAATATATATAATATTTAGGCTACCTGAGATAAGCATAATGTGACTGACCTAATGAAACATATATTCAGTAATATAAAATAAAAAAACATAAAATTTTATTAATATCAGTAAAAATGTAACATATTTTTCAGTCCCTCATAACCATCACCATAAGTTCATCACCATCATCATCAGCCTCATCCTCATAATCATCCTCCTCCCTAACCCTATTCTCATCCTCGTCCTTATCCCTTTCCTCATCTTCAGCCTCACCATCTCCAACATCCTCTACCTTAGCCTCAACCTCTACCTCAGCCATGTCCTCTACCTCTCCCATGGTCTCGGCATCTACCTCTCCCTCGACCTCAGCATTGGCCTCATCCTCAGCCTCTTCCTCTCTATTTTCATCTACAGAAACAATATTTTCTAAACTAACACTAGAAATTACTCCCAGTGCACTATATATTGAATTCATCAACAAAATATATTCATCACAGGATGTGATGACCTTTAGCGGAAGTGTTGGACAAAAAATGTTCATCAGTTTCATAAATTCGTTGTTTACCCTATCGGACTCTTCTTCCACCTATGTGGCCACTTTTTCAACTTTTTATGCTTGTGACTTATCCTTTTTTAACATAGTGGCAATAAAAATGCTACCTAAAGAGGTCTAATACCTCATCGAGATTGAACTCCTCCCATGTTCGTAGCATACTCTGCCAGGGTGCTCATCTCCCAACACCTGATGTAAGTGATCATTTAGCCCAAAATTGTCAGGTTCTGGGGAATCAAATGCCTCTAAATTATCATGTTACCAATATAATTAGTTTAGTATGTTAAAAAATAGATATTAAAATTTGAAATAAACAAAGTAAAACATAAAATATGTTGCTATGTGAGTTCATTAACCTCACATCCATATTTTTTCCTTATACTCAAGGAAAACTATTTTAATCTAATAATATGTCCTTCAGTATATAAAACCCTACCTCTATTATAAAATTGAATATTTGAGACCATAATTAAAAATATGTTAAAAATAATGAATTTCATAACTTAAATTATATGAAAACATTAAAAATTGAATAATTTATGTAGGAAACAATATAAAATATGATTCCTGATGAAATAGTATAAACAACTACTCTACCTGCTTCCTCTCGTGATCTGACTTCAGAGTACACCCCAATGTGTGGAAATATTTTTTTGCATCAGTTTTTATTTTATATTTTTGGGATGATTCCTAAATAAAATTCAATAATAAAAAAGATATTATTAATGAAAAACATGAAAATTTTAATTTAAATACCTCAAATGTGATTAATAACTTAAAAATGATAGTCGTCCAATGAGTAATCTTTTACTGATATTGTTCTATCAAAAAATAATCCATGAAAGGTACTACCTCTAACTCTGTGCCAACTCTAGAACACCATCTAACATATAACTCATGCTTATAGGTTCTCTAAATCTCACGTAATTATTTTAAACATGTTGGTCATGCACCCTCACCATCAAGAAAATTAAACCGAAGTTGACATAAAAATATTAATTCATATAAATACAAAAAATAATTTTATATTAAATACGATAGATTTTTTACCCATATTTATGCCCAAGAATTATCCCGGAAATTATTTTTTAGTTGTCTCCATGATATCGGGCTGACAAGAATGATGTCAGAGTATTTTGAAAGTGTCTCCAAAAAACTCTAACATTGTTTCACTATTTTTTAGATCATTTGATTGACATCGTTGTAGTCCACCAATAACTATGTGTGGCAGTTCTGCACAGAAATAATGCATGTATTCCCCCACCGCCACCGCCTAACAGTATATGTATCTATTATTATAGAAAACCAAATATTATGTCAATATATGTTATAATGAAAATATACAGGTCCTCCAAGAAGTATTTCGGTTGGCATATGGATAGTCAGATAAAACATGCATGTGAAAAATGATAGAGGAAATATTTTATCTAACTCACACAAAATTAATGGTGAATCCACCAACATTTTTTCATGAAATACTTGGAAAACTTATTAGAAAAAATATCTCTATTAAAATGGAACAACTGAATAATGGACTCCCTTACATTATTGGACAAAATATGAAGGATTGCTATTGGAATCAACTCATGTAGAAGGATGTGATAATCATAAGTCTTCAAAGATATCAACATCAAATCTCTTATATTGACCCATTTTAAAATATTTCTTGAATATACATTAAGAACGTTAATAGTCTCTATTACTTCGAGAAATTGATTTTTTTTAGGTGTCATCACATAAGAAGCACATGGAACTGGAGACTTATTTTCAATGATACACATAGGTTGAAATTTTGGTCGGTTCCCCTAATCAACCAAGTCATGCTGAGATCATAAATAATATTTTTTCTTTCCTATAATGTTTATAAGAATCAAAAGAATCATTTCACATATATTATTTTCAATATTAATTACGTCTAAGCAATGATGTAACAAATTTATTGACTAATAAGAAAACTCAAAAAAGATACTCTTTTTCTTCCAAGTGTAACAGTTAACATTGGAAAAATTCTTCATATTTATATATTTTATTTGGACCTTCCCAAAAAAACTAAAATATTTGAATTCATTATACACATTATTTCCAGACATACGTTGAGGTGGATCATTAGTCTCCATGGTATTGTCAAATATATGATGATTATTTCTATATGGATGGTCCACTGGAAAGAATCATTGATGTCCCATAAAACTATAAATAAAGAGATATTTTAGTCTTTGAGATATATTTTTCTTCATAAAAATAGTATAGGACAATTTTCTATTCGTTCTCCATATATACATCATCGAATAATGAGGAAAATCATTGATCATCCACATAAGCACAACACAATTCTGAAATACGGCTTTCAAACATGCATCGTGTGTGTGCACACCCACATCCAAAAGAAGTTTCAACTCTTTTATTAAAAGTTTCATGTATACGTATATATCATTATTAGGATCATAAGGTCCATATATAAGTATATTCATGAATTTGAAAGGTTTTTTTATACACAACCATGGGCGTAGGTTATAAATGTGTATGAAAACTGGACCTCTACTGTGCAAAGTAATAATCTGCTCAAACAGATTAAAAATGTCACATGAAGGACCCAGACTCACATTAATCACATCAAATACAAAATCAGGATATCATGAATCAAATCTCTACCATGAAAATACATATTCAGGGTGAACAAACTCTTCATTAGTCTTTATTGTCTTGGTATCAATCTATCACATTTTTATTGATATTTCCTAAAAAATGAAATGATTCTAGTGTTTGGGGATAAATGAAATGTACCACATTACATTATATGGAACACATGATGGTTTTCCTTTATCATTTGAATTCAATAGGGATGTTCCACATATAATACAATCATTTCATTTAGTTGTTTCCTCCAAGAATAAGTTGCAATCTTTCGGTAAAGCATGTTTTTTTTCTGAAAATCCATGTTCTTCAACTAACATCCATTCCATATAGTTGTTTGGGTTAATATCTACATAATTTGGAATTAATTCCTTCAATAATTTAAGAATTTAATGTATGTATGTACTAAAAATTCCATATATGGTCTTCCCATGAAACATTCAGAATAAAAATTCTAGCTTTTTCATTTTACTAAATTGCTGATATACTGAGGTCATCGCTACATCATTAAATTTTTTCACTCGGTTGATGTCATCATTTTCATTGGACAAATCATGTGTTCCCATATCACAGTCTTCATGGTTCTAAATCCTTTCCTTCTCATGACAAAGAATAAACAGAAACTGTTCTTATATCAAATTCTCTAATCTAGTCTCCTCATTTTGTTCATTATCATTTTTAGATTCCATTTTCTCCCCATTGTGATACCTCACATAATAGTTTTTTTTAAAACCATATGTGGTTTATGGAAGATAACTTTTTCATGGATAAACCATGGTATTCTAAGAAAATTATAACATGGGCAGTGTTTCTAGCCACAATCTGATGCATTCTTAAATAAAAAATACAAAATGATATCAAAATTATTTTCCAAATTGCTTGAGATCTGATCAGTTTCATACATTCATCTTCTATCCATTATTTATAAAAGATTTAATAAGTCATTTCATAATAAAATACTATACTGATGCATATTGTAATAAATTATTATTACACGATGAAGTTTCATACCCATTTGAAAAAGATCACTTAGGGGAGTTATTTATATAAGGGGCATGGTCATGGAGATTAGGAGGTCCAATTGTGTGTAGTGGATCTGGTTCTGATATTTTTTAGAGAGGGACATCATCTGTTAGAGGTATATTTGTGACTAAAACTACCCTTTATACTGCGTATTTTGAAAATGGTTCTAATTATTTGTAACTTTTTATGATTTTTTTGAGAATTAATTTATCATTCTAGTTAGTTTATAGTTTCTTTCTCTCAATACACTCATTGGGAATAGTTTAAACCAACTTTATTCTTTTCCTAAGTGAATTATTGGTGCTATCAGCGATGAAATTAATGTTTCCTCATGTTCTAAAAGATGAATATCTTTTATGTGATCATAATGGTGGGATATATGGAAATAATTCATACTAATGTTGATTTTTATCAAATGAGAGTATCATTCATTTCATGTAATGGATAGAATTTTATAAGGACATGTGACTGGGAGGTTGATGTGTGTAGAGTAGAACAAGATTTTAGATTGATTGATGATATGATGTCACTTCTGGTAGGATTTTTTCTAGTGTCACCACCATCATTAGCCTCTGATATTTCTCCAAATTGTTTACCAATATCAAAATATCTTTTCAGAAAACATATCAACACTCCCTCTATAAAGAGAATTTTACTTTTATATAAAACTAATTATTTTAGTGTAACCCATATCAATTTCAATATATCATTTGGAAGTAGTTGAGTTACGGTAAATAAAGTTTCTTCTTATGGGTATGGAGGTTGATTTATTTCTTCCATTGTACACACCACCCTATTAGTTAGTGGTTGTGTTTATGCTAAATAATGATAAACCATGTGACCATGAAGAATTGTTACTTAGTTTTTGGGATTTCTAACATGTTTGACCAATAGTGAGGATCATAGTGGTTCTATGTGAATGACTTATAGTGAGGGAATCATCATCTTAAATTTGGAGTGTGCTATTTCTAAGACAACATTTAAGGTTAGATTCATAATTAGTGTGTATCTTGTCGTTGCTCTTGGGATAAAAAATTATATGGGTGTATTTATATGTAACCAATGAAATCGTGTCAATAAACATTAAATTTAAAATAAACTAAGGATAAAATAACTCATGATCATATTTAATTATCTAATATTGATAAAAATTATTATATAAAGATAAATCACAACAAAACCACAACCTAAAATGATATATGTCTTGTGTTTATAAGGGGATCATAATATAGACTGGGTAAAACAAAAAATATTGTATCAAAATATAATGAAAAAAAGGTAAAATAAATGGAGGCAGAAGACATAACTCAGTTACAATGTACCAATTTGAATTGGAAGAAAAAAAACTATGTGAATCAAATATAGATCACCACTTGGGAAGTGGGGTTCACATCCTGGAGAGATCTCAGTTATGGAAAAATGTTGGAGTTGGAGGAAGCGTGTTCGGGAAGTAGGATTGGTGCTCAGGAACTAGGGTTAATTGGAGGGAGCTCTAGTTTAGTGAAAATATTGGTTCTAGATGGAGGAATTCGGCTTAAGTGATTTGGGGGGTTTTCTATCCTAATGGTTTTTAAACCCTGTTGGGATGCATGTACATTGATGAAGCCTTTCACAAAGGTTTTATAAAACCATTGGTAATTTCTATGCCTATACCAATAGTTTTCTTAGGCCATTGGGAAAATCTAAAATATATTAGCCCATACCAATGGTTTCAAGGAACCTTTGGTATCATTTCCTTATCCTAATGGTTTTTTCAAACCTATGAGATAAATTCATTGGTATAGGTGGGATTTCCCCTAGTGAATGTGTGTTTAGTTATCTACCACATCTTATTGATTATTCATATTGATTCATGATAGTTTCTACTATATATTACCCCTTACTAATCATTTTAGATAACCCTTATACTATTTCTATTTCCATTTTTATGAAAAATATATATTTGAATGAGTTTTCAAGGATTATAAACAATTAAATTTTTATCTAAAATATTTTATTTTCTATTCCCAATTTATAAAATTTGACCAGGTATGTTTCTATTTTACCAAGACTATAAAACTATTTGGTTTTTTCAGATGTGTTTCCTTATAATAATGAAAATTTTATAAAGTGAGGCACCAGCTTCAGTTGGTTGGGTTGGGGTGTTATGGTTGGTAACAAATGATGTCTATTAGAAACCTTGGGAATAAGATCTAGGAAATCATGAATTAGAAAACATATCCCTATGACTAAATTTCAGGATAAGTATAAATATATAATATAATCTTATAGTTTTGGTAATGACTAGTTATAAGCTATGTTAAACCAATAGAATTATAGGTTGGGAACAATATTTCCTTATTTATACATCCTATAAATGATACTTCATGACTATATCACTATGATTTGTATTAGTCACACTATGTTTTTTGGTTTTAGTCAATGGATGGAACTTGATTCAACTGGGTTAATGATGAATGTGATAGAAAATATATTAAAGAGAAATCAAATGATATGATGAATAGAGTGAAGAATATTCTGAGTATTCTTAACTAATTATCACAATATATGATGAGAAACATTCACTTTTTCCAACTCTCAGACTCCCCAAAGAAGATAAGGATAGAGTTAACTGAGGACTTGGGCGGTTTAGACCATAGAGTAATGATGATTCAGTATCCTATATATTCATTATTTAAGAATAAACATCCAAGTGACTATATTATATGAAAAGTCAGATGGTTTAGTTATGTTAAATAAGGACACAAAGTATTTAACTACCAAGGAAAAATGAAAAGTGTGTTTAACGAAGTGGATTAGAAAAATGGCCTCAGGTATTATCAATGATTGAATTTTATGAAGATTCATTTCAATGGTGGAAATCTTAAGAAGCGTACCAAAGTGGTTATATTATAGATGACAGAGAGTACACAAATGACATATAAAAGGAAGGAGTTATGAAAGAATAATATTATTATGTTTAGTTAATGGTTTTATAATAAAATAGAATGTTTAAACTGATTTCGTATTTGTATTGAAGAATTATTTATTAATCATTATCTAGATATATAAGTATTTTTCTAAAAACTTATTTCTTAATAATTTGGAAGAACATGATGAGTAGCACTGATAACTAATAAAAGTGATTCTGTGGAAAGTTGATCATTTGAAAAACACATAATTTAGGGAAGATAACCATTAATATATTATTTATGTTCAGATAATAATGTTAAATAGATTATTATGGGATAATATTGGTTAATATGAAAGTTGTTAGTGATAATATTGTTCATGTTACCTTTTTTTGTTTACTACCTGATTGGATTTAATAAATATATTCAACAACCTATGATCTTATTTTTAGAAGCATGCATGTTTTCATTATGGTTTTTAGGTGATTAAGGTATCCCTATGTTTGGTATTTAAAAATAATAGATACATCATGTATTTTGAGGAAAAATTTATATTAAGTTGATTTTTAAAATTTATTGACCTTTAATATAAATGTTTGGTCTTTGAATTTGGGCAGAAATATTTTGGATGATACTGAAAATTAACTACTTATAGATTCAATTATGGTTAAAATTGGATATTTCTATTGGAGGTTAATGTGTGGTATATTATATTAGATATCATGTGGTAAATATTTTGGTTTCATTAAAAAATTAATGTATTAAGGAATGACTTTTGAATATTGTGATACATTAATGTGATCGAGGCATAAAAAAGCATCTTGAAGATCTATTTCCTAGTGTAAAAGATGGACTAAAAATAGATCGAAGCACAAAAAAGGATGATACTATTTTCATAAAATGGAAATTAATCAATTAATATTATTTTATCAAGATATTTTCATTATATTAAATGAATACCTTAACTCTAGGAAAATTATTTAAAGGAAAAAATAGTATCGTATAATTTTTCATTTCATGAAATCAATGGTCTTTTAAATGATAAAAAAATTACTATTGTGTGATGGTAAACCTTAAAATGACCATGTTATCTATATATCACTCTCCATAGGGACTTAATAGTTATTTTTACCTTCCATTTATATCATTTCACTTTATTCTAATGTTCTTATATTTCAACGATGAATTTTGTAGTGAAATTTGAATTACACTTTCCCTCTTATGAAGAGGTTGTTTTATGAAACCTATTTCGGATGAGGGGTTACCATAGAGAAATTTTCAAGTATCATCCTTTGATTTTTGTTGTAAAATTTCAAATTATATGATGTAATTAATTGATGTATTGGAGAATATAAAACTCAAATATTTTCTAATATGTCTCTCTTTAAGGTTAATATTTTCGAAAGCTTATGTCGTACACAACACCCAACATAAACAAACTGTGAAATATTATTATAACCTAGCCTTAAATTTGTGTGAATGAATAGTAATAACAACATTATAAAATTTATTTATTATATGTTCAGTATAATTTTTAAAATCCATTTTGTATATTTTTAATAGATGATATAAAAATAAATACACTTTTATGCATCAAATCTATATTTTTCTAAACTCATTTTTTCCTTTTTTTGATGGAAAACTTATTTTAAAAATAAATTCGGACATTTTTATAAATTATATTTCAAAAAAAATACATTTTTAAAATAATAAATTTTAAAATGTCTTTTGTATGAATTTTTTGTATTTTTATGATATTTTTCATTTTTGTTGATGAAAAGATAAAAAATACTGCAATTTTATTTAAGACTGACTTTCCATCTAAATAATTTATGATGTTAAATTATATTTTAAATTAGTTTTAATGTAAAAAATGATCAATAATATATCTATTAATCAAATTTAGGTAATTATAATATTTTTTATATTGAATGTGTAGAAAACAAATTCAATCTTTTTCACGTCTATACTTTAAAAACAAGATTTCTCTCCCCGTCTATGGGATTAATTTAAAATTAATTTTAGCCAATTATTTTATTTAAATTTTTAAAAATGGATTCCTTATTTATAATCATACAGTACAAATTTGGTTATTAGGACCCATTTATTTTTTTCTAATATGAATAATTTCTTTAGTAATTTTGATTACCACGGTTAAGGGTAAATAAGGTAATTAATTGTAAAAATAATATTATAAATATAAGAAAATTATACAAAAACTTTTCATAATTTAGTTGAATGAGTGATTTTATACCAAAATAACTTTGATTCCAATTTTATGTGCTCTTTTATCCACTTGTATGACTTTAATCCATTTATTGTTTTCTATTTTAATTAAAACACAAATATATCATATTTTTGTTTCAAAAAAGTTAAATATTTACATATGGGGTTACATTTAAAATATATTTGAATATAAATATTATTTTTAATTATAAAATAGTTATCTTAATAATATATTTTTTTATGGAATAATTAATTACCTTAAAGTCTTTCACAATGTTGATGAAGTAATTATTTAATTAATGTAAATATCAAATAAATGGTATTAGAAATTTTAAAATTAATAGAATTTTAGAATCATAATGTCATAAAATAATTTTATAGATGAACTTAACAAATTATGGATTTATTAATATGGTTTTCTTGAATATATATTGATGTTATGATATTTTTAAAAAGGCATGTAATCAATAGTGTAAAAATTGACATTAATGATATTTTAAAATAAATAATATTTTATTAGATGATAAAAATTTAATAAAAATATAAAATATATAAAAATAATTTTTATATGGTTTAAAATTTAATCCATGGTCCATTTATGGATTGTTCATTATTTTGTGGTAACAATGTTAACCCTCAAAAAGTAAAAACCCTTGTTGTCACGGTAAGAGTCAAATGGTTTAAATAAGGGTTAAAACCAAAAGACAAGGTCATAACCATGAACTCAACTTGTCCAAATATTATTTTATAAATATTATTTTACCCTTATCACCTTAATATCTAATTTTAATTTTCTAGTGGATATTTTTCAATGAAAATGGCTTATATATTATTTAAATCAATGATAGTTACATTTTTCACTCCCTTCATATTTAATATCATTTGTGTGTCCACATGGGAAAAATTAAATATATGAATGAACCTAAATTTCTATTTAGATATTAATAAAATTAGTTTCATTATAGAAATTTATTTTGATTTTTTAAAAATTATATAATTTACTTAAATGTTTCTTCAATACTAAACTTTTATTTATTTAATTAAGAGAAAAATAAAATAATTGTTTTTAAAAATATTAGTTTTGACATGTATTAGATACTTTAATGTGTGCAAAAAAAATTATAGTTCTATAAGATATATTATAGATGCATGAATGAATTATTTTTGAATTTTCACATTGTGTTGATTTATTTAAAATTAAATTAAACGAATAGTATCAAATTTTGAAATAATGATATCTAATTGAATTAATAATTTAAAAAATTAATTAAAATTCATAAAAATGTTAACTAACTACAAAGGGGATAATTTATGTTTGAAAATATAATCCCATATATCATTTATATACCATTTGGAAGCCATTGGATCTATAATTTCCTTATTATATTTTAATATTTTCAGAAATTCTGAAAGTACCCCACACCTCAATTATAAAAGGGCACCTCTTCCCTCACTCTTCACCCTAATTTGAGCCATCTATGTACCAAAAAATAACTCTATGAACAAAATTATCCTTCTTATGTTTATATAGTATTGATCACATAAAATCCCTCATAGAACACAATTCAAACATCATAAATGAAGAATGACTGAAATGCAAGGTATTTCAAAAAATAAAGGAACCTATATTGATGAAATAATAACTTGACATTAGGAAGAGTAATATGTACCCTGTTAATCATAAATCAGACCAATTAATAGTGACATAACCCAAGAATGTATAAATAAAATTTTCGAACCTTATAAATTAAAGTATCATATAATTACATCATAATATAAGTAAATGAATATTTAAAAAATTGTTAAATTAAGTGTTGTTATTTTTGTAAGTAATAAATATTTTATTATAGTTTTATAAGTAATAATATTATTAAACAAAAAATATACTTATATCAAATTAATTCATAAATTATTAATATTTTATTGTTTTAGGATAATTTTATGAGACCTTTTTTTAAATTTTGAAGGTGTTATAAATTCAGTTATAGATTTAAAATATATATTTTTCGAGTAAATGGTGTTCTTAATTAAAAAATAAAATCATCATATTTAGGAAAATATTTTCATAAAATTTAGTTAATTTTGTAATTCTAAACATCAGAAAATAGATGAGGTTAATTTTTGGTATTTTTCTAAAAAAACATGAATTTTTTGTGAATAACAAAATATGATAATTTTTTATAAACGATAAATACCAGATTTATTAAGTCATATTTGATGTTGTGATGATGTATGAACCCTTGGTTTTAACTCACATGAACATATTTCTTCATATAGTTACAATAATAAACCATATATCTTATCTTAAGAAAAATAATAAAATAATGAGAAATCACCCCTCTCCTCCACTATAAATACCAACCCTCACCACTACCTCTATTCACACCAATAAGCTTTTATGTTTATCGAATTTCTACCCAATAATCTTCTAATGCCTCTTCCCCATGTCTAGGAGCGATGTTTATAAAAACATTATAAAACCAATCCCCATACGGAGGTTCTCAGGGAAGAGTATTCGAGAGGTAAAATCCTCTTCCTTTTCCATTTAAGTTCTTTTCATGTTCTTTTGTTTTATTATTCTCTCCTAAAATCCTATGTACAAACAATAATGATAGATCCATTATCATCTATATAATAAACTGATATCATGTTACGTTAATATCCTTCTGTAAACGTTTTTCTCTCTCTTGTTTATTTTAAAAATGAAATAATCTTTCCTGGGGATCCAATTTAGAACATTCACGGATGACAGATTCTAATTCTTGAATTCCCCCTTAAAGGCTGATAAAGAAACCATTTTTATTACTAAAATAAACTATATTATATGTATTTAAAATTATTTAATGTTCTATAACCATTATAAATTCATAATATTAATCCATACGATGAAACTAGATCGTAATGATCAAACAATATCCAAAATGATCTAAATGGTTATCAGAAATGTTTTATCTAATGACTCATCCCCATGCCATATTACCAAATGAATTATATTACCATTTAATATAATTTTTTTTTAATATTTTATAAATTCAATTCTATTGAATTATACCCATTCCATATGAACTTCCATTCTTATATTACAATATTCTGATCCTAAAAAACAAAAGAAAAAAACACATTCAAGAAATAAAATAATATCTTATAACACATAAAAAAGGATATAAATTAACATAATAAAATTAAAATAAATAAAATAAATATATATAAGGTTCCTAATTAATTAATTAATTAAATTTTTATTATACAATTTTTTCAATTCATGTAAATACCACATTCAAACATAAGGTAAGGGTCTTCTTCCCAAACCTACATTTTTATCTGGGTTATGCATTCCTCTATACACCAATGTAATTATTAGTTATTTATATATACTTATTCTACATTATTTTCAGATGTCCCAAAAATCATATATTTCTATCAGTTCATATTTTATTTATGGGATAATACATGTTTTAAAAGGTTCTATTCTCAACCCTTCTCGATACATGAACCCAATTAAAGGGATCATCTCGATTTTTCACTCAATATCAAGTACTATATATAATATATTTTAAGAAAATATTTTTTTTTTAAATCACTAATTATTTCATGAAAAACAATCTTAGTTCATTTCAATTTTTATATAAATAAATTTAAAAGATAACTCTTCTTTTCAATGAAAAAAATAATGTTTTTCTCAAGAATTTATCAATGATTTTATAAGAGTTATTTCATCTTTTTCAACAACCTTGTTGATTTCTATGTTTAATTGGGATTAATATTTCATGACATAATCAAGCATATTATATTAAATAGTTTATTATTAGTTGGACTGAGTATGTTATATCTTGATACCATTCACCATATTACTCTGATGGTTTTGTGATTGAGTTTACTGATGAGGAAAAGTTATTTATATTTCATACATTAGTTTCAAGATGAATATATATGTCAATTATATTTAAATAATTTATTATGATGAATTAATTGGACATATTAAGTGTTTTTTGCGGACTTCTATAGCACCATGGTGTATTGGGAGATCTCATGAGATATACTATTTTGGGTATTGGATAACGTCTTACCCAATTATGTATGGTGTCTTGGTTGAAGCATTAACAATATTTTTATGATGTCCCACATTATTAATTCCCTAATTATGATATTAGTATTTGATATTTCATTTTATTATTTTACTAGTATAATATCCAAGGGAATGTATCAAATTCATGTGATTATTTATATGGTATTATTTATTCAGTTTTTATTCCTACTATATTATGATCATGTTTTGGTTTTTCTAACAAGTGTTTTTAGTTATTAACCTTTACTAATAGTTATTTTTTATCTTTAACTGAATTATTACCCTTAATGGGTATCAAAGTCTACAAATATATTATGATTATTTTACATAGGATCCCAAGTGAAATTTTATGGAGGACAATAAATGATAATCTAGAAGAATAAGAGTGTTTCCAATGGATCCTATTAAATTTATTTCATTTAAAATTTTAATTTTGAACTTATGTATTAATATTATTTTCTAAAGCAAATAAACTATTCATTCCTTCTAGATGCATCTTCCATGTTTATATTACATTGTAATAAATTAAGTCACTAGATATGGACTACTGGGGACGGGGTCCTTATAGTTGGTATAGAAGGAATTTTAGTATAAACTATATACAATAGATTTAGAAAACATATATTAGGTAACATAGACTTAAGATAACTTTGAGGATAATAATGGATGAAAAACCTATAATTTTGGTAGGGTAGAGATTATGTGGATCTTCCATCTGATATATCCCTGTCTAGATAATAATGTGGATGTGATTCTGGCATAAATATAGCTTGGGGTAACAACTATGTCAAGGTGTCCCAAGACTAACACAGGGTTACATGGTATACAATAATGGGCCTTACTGTGCTCCTGGTTTTACACTCTTAGGGGATATGCTTAGGATAAGTCACACTTTTCTTATAAAGTATTATGAAGGATTTAAAAGTTAATATGTCAAAAACAGAACCATGTTTATGATTTTGAGAATAAATATTCATATAATTTCAATTTATGTGAAGTATCTTGATAGTATTGATATTATACATTGATTTATAACCTCATATATTGTATGAAATTATTTTGAAATTGAGCCTAGTGTAAGGAATGGAAGCTATATCGATGCACGTATCCAATGTAGGGATTTCCCTCCCATATAAGATAATGATATTAGTATTCGAGCTACGACTGGGGATAAGAAACTTATAACTATAATGGGATATATGACTCATGTTATGAATAATAACATCACATGTATGAAGAAACCTGATCCACTACATAGAGGAGCACTGTTATACAGCTTTATGCGACAACATACTTTATCATTTAATCGGAATAAAAACCCCATTATAATAGAGTAGTGGATATGTTCCTTAGTGAATATATTTATCTCATTTGGATTTAAAAAAATGGAGAAGTTTTTATCCCAATTTATCATCTTTTTGGAGACAAAAATAAATGGCAGTAATTGATTCAAAACACCAAGGAGGATAAAGAAATAGAAAACATAAAATATTGAAATTTTTAGAACTTTTATTAGAAAAATTATTTCCTCCTGAATAGAGAGAAGATATGAAAAAGAAAATTCTGAGTCTAAGGGAAGAAGGGGGTGAAAGTGTTTCAAAGTATGAATCTAACTTCAAAAGGTTAGGAAGGCATATTGTAGACTACATACGTAACCCAAGGAGATCGATTGATTGTTTTTTATGGTTTAAAACTATTCCTCTAATGGGAACTGTTCTACCAAGATTTCTCATCATACAAAGATATAGTATCAAGTGTTGTCAAGATAGGGATGGAATTATCGATGTCATATGAATTTAAAGGGAATCAAGTGATTAATAGGGATGTTGAACACTCTACAAAAGGAAACAAGGAAGTGGGGAAGAAGGGAAGAGTTTACTTTACACCTTATAGTAATTTTGGTAAGAAAACCCCTAGTATATGCCTGAATGTAATGGGAGTCCATCAAAAGTGTGGTGAAAAAGGCCATTAAGTCCTTGATTATAAAGGAAATAAATAATATAAAAAATTTAATGCTATAATTGCAAAGATATAGACATTATTCACATTATTGTCTTAAAAATCAATGAAAATTTTCCCAGAGAAGGCCAAGGGAGAAAGGTTATGCTTATGCATTACAAATAAAATTTTTAATGTTTCTAAAGATTCTGTGGTATGTACTCTAATCATTTCCTCAAACCTAGATACTACTTTATCTAATTCTTGGTCATCAATTTCTTTTATAACTTCTCAGTTTTCCTATAAAATTGTACATTTCACTTTTGATTTAACATAGTGTTTTTAGTGAAAACTCTGAAAGGAAGAATGATTGCTACAATGATGTTTCAATATATCCCCTTTATGACACATAAATTTGATTTAATTTCTAAACTTCCCATAATACCCATGAAAATTTTTTATATAATAATTTGTATCGATTGGATTTCAAAATATAATGAGAAAATTTGTTTTAAAAAGAAGGAAGTTTTAATTTTTGAGAATGATGCTGAGGCCCTTATCTTTAGAGTAGAAACCTCACCATCTAATTCTTATTTAGATCCACCACCAGTAGCTCTACTGTATGAAATTATTGGGGAGGAATAGAATTTAATATCAATGGGTGAGGGATGAAATATTAAAATTTTGTAAGTACCTTTTGTGCAAGAATACGTTGATGTATTTCGATATCATTTAAATAAACATCCTCTGATGTGGGAAATTGAGTTTTCTATTGATTTAATTCTTGGTTCAAGGATAATATCAAAGACTCCTCATAGAATGACCATAATGGAATTAGTGGAGCGGAAAAAATGACTAGATGAGATGATTAGTAAAGGGTTTATTGTCCCTATTTTTTCTCTGTGGGGATATCCTATTCTTTTTTTTAAATGACAGATCTATGAGGCTATGAATTGACTACATGTAAGTCAATTCTTTTATGTTAAATAAATAGTATCATCTTCCTCACATTGCTGATTTATTTGACATCCTTTAAGGATCCCAATATTTTTTAGAGATTCATAGTTGATCTTAATTTCATCAAGTGTATATGAGGAAAAACTGTATTCCAATGACAACATTTCGACACAGGTATTGACATTATGAGTGTACAATAATTCCATTTGGACTAACTAATACACATATGTTTTCATGGATATAATGAATAGAGTTTCCAAGGAATATCTTGATGACTTTGTTCTAGTTTTTATTGATGATATATTGGTATACTCTAAAAGTTATGAAGATCATGAGAACCACTTTCACGTTGTTCTAAAGACTAATAAATGAAATGAGTTTTATGGGAAGTTTTGAAAGTGTGATTTTTGGCATTAACAAGATTCTTTTCTTGGACATATTGTCTCTAAATATGAAATCTTAGATGATCCTATAAAGACAATGGTGATTCAAGAATTCCATGCACCAATGAACAAAACCAAGGTTCATAGTTTTATTGGCGTGACATGTTATTATAAATGTTTCATTTCAAACATCACCCGATTTGATAACCCATTAACCTAGATTTATCATAAAGGGGTTATGTTTATATGGTCAAAAGAATAGTAAGAATGTTTTTAATAATTAAATAGGATACCGTTGAATGCTCCCATCCTGACTCTACCAATAGAAAATGGTGGCATTTCCATTTATAGTGACGCGTCAAAGAAAGTACATGGTTGTTTCCTTATGGAAAATGATATATTTGTTACCTATGCCCCAAGTAAGTTAAAAAATCATGAAAAAAAACATTCCAAATCATGATCTTGAGTTAATGGTTGTAATCATTGCTTTGAAAATATGGAGACGCTGTCTCTATGGAGAAATATGTTCAATATATACAGATCAAAAGGGATTGAAATATATCTTCTCATAGAAATAACTCAACTTGAGGGAAATTTTATGGCTCAAGCTACTCAAGGATTATTATTGTTCAAGACACTACCATCTAGGGAAGGAAAATAAAGTAAAAGTGCTTTGTGTAGGAGAGAACACAGATTTCTGAAAAAAAAATGAAGACTAATAAAGATCATATGTTCATAGATATAGAAAATATGGATATGTGAATTATCAAGGTAGGTGAAACATCATTAATTTTTAATAAACCCATCCAAAAATCTTTATTATAAATAATTAAAAGTTCTCAGTGTGATGATGAGAATATTCAAAAGAAAATCAAAGTTGTGAATGTTGAAATGTTTCCATAATTCCAGTGTTGGGATGAAAATCTGAAATTTGGCAAGAGGCTATGTGTTCCCTATATACCCAAGATAAAAAGGGAGTTATTGAATGATTCCTGTAGTTTTAATTTCTCTAAACACCATGGTAGCACTATGTTGTATATAGATTTGAAGGAACATTTCTAACAGGATAAAATGATGAAGGAAATTGTTGATTATGTATCAAGATTTTTATTATGTCAACAAGTGAAGGGTGAAAGATAACATCCTAAAGAAGTAATGAAACCTCTTAATATTATTATATGGAAATGGAATGACGTGACTTTTTATTTTTTTCATAGGATTGTCAAAAACCCTAAGAATGAATGACTCAATATGGGTGATTATTGATTGACTTTCCAAATCATCACATATCCTCGCTATAAGGGATTATTTTCCACTAGATCACCTTGAATACCTCTATATTAATTAAGTTTTATGACTTCTTGGAGAACCTCTCTCAATTATTTATGATCATGATATGTGATTTACATAAAAATTCTGGAAAAATATTTAGAAGGATTTTGATACTGAGCATCATTTGGGTACTTCTTATCACTCTCAAACTGACGGGCAGTCAGAAAGGACTATCCAAACATTCAAATTCACGTTGAGATCAAAATCACATGAATTTCAAAGTTATGTGGGAAATGTATTTACCTTTTGTTGTGTGTTCCTATAATAATAGTTTCAAAGATAGTATTCAAATAGAACCATATAAAGAATTGTACGGAAAGAGATATCATACACTAACTTGTTGGGATGAAGTCGATGAAAGGAAGCTTATAGTCCCAGAGATTGTGGAAGAAACAACTGTGTGTGTAAATATTATTCAAACCCATATCAAATATTTCTGCCTATAATCAAAGGAATGATTTGGAATTTCAAGTTGTAGATCATGTTTTCTTGAAAGTAACTATATGGGAGGGTGTCATAAAATTTGGGAAGAAAGGGAAACTGAGACCCATGTAAATTGGTCATTTGGAAATTCAGTAGAGAATCAGAGATGTGGCTTGTCTTTTGGAAATAAAACCTAGCCTTTCTATGGTACACAATGTGTTCCATGTATCCTTGTTAAGGATGTACATGCCAAACCCAACACATTTACGCACATATGATGGAATAGAATTAGAACCTGAATTATCTTACTGTGAATAACCTATATGGATTTTGGACACTAAATAACAAGTGTTGAGGAATTGGATGACTTCATTTGTTAATATACATTGGAAAAATCATAAAACTGAATAGTGATGGGAGGGTGAAAAGTTTGTATTGAGGAACTACCTAAATATTTTTGTGGTGTAACAATATAGAAATTTTGAGGATGAATTTTTTTATAGGGGGAGACTATAATGACCCAGAACTCTATCAATGAAATTTCCCATCTTATTCTTATATAGTATAGATCACATAAAATAACTCATAAAACATAATATGAACATCATAAATGAAGAATGAATGAAATAAGAGGTATTGAATGATGTTAAACAACGTATACCGATAAAATAGTTTGACAACCTATGTAATGGTAATATGACCTTTATGAATATTTAATCATTCCAGTGAATATTTACATTTCCCATGAAAATATAAATTAAATTTATGTAGCTTATAAATTTAAGTATCATATAATTATATCAAAGTATTAGTTAATGAATATTTAAAAAATTGTTAAATTATGTGTTGGAATTTTTGTATGTCATAAATATATAATGAAAATTTTATAATTAATAAATTTATTTAAAAGAAAACTTATTTAAATAAAATTTATTCATAAGTTAACATTTTTTGTCCTATGATTTCAGGATATTTTTTTGGGACCTTAGTTAATTTTTGAAAGTCCTATAAAATAAGTTGTTGTTTTAAAATCAGAAATTTTCATGTAAATGATGGTTTTAATAAATAATTGTATTTATAATATTTATAAATTTATTTTCATTTAATGGAGTTAATTTTTAAATTCTAGACATCGAAAAATGGTCATTAATTATTTTTGGTATTTGTCTAAAATAATTGATTTTTTGTGAATAGTAAATTTTGATAATTTTGGATAAATGATAAATACATGATTTATTAAGTCATATGTGATGTTTGAATAATGTGAGAACCAATGGATTAAAAATATAATCACTTATTACTATATTAAGTCACAATAATCAATGGTATTTCTTTTCATGAGCAAAACAATAAATTAATGAATAAAATAGTGGGAAATCAACCCTCTCCTCCACTAAATTACACCCCCATAACCACTTCTCCGCACACATATAAGACTTTAAACATATCAAAATTATACCTAATCCTCTCTCCTAGCCTCTAACCCATGTCCAGGAGCTCTTGTTCTAAATAAATGTCCAAAACCAATACCCTTAAAAAGGTTATGGATGAGGAGTATTCAAGAGGTAAAATCCTCTTCCTTTTATTGAGTCAATAAGGTTTCTCTCATGACTTTTCCATTCGATCATACTTGGGGGAGATTTATGAGTCAATAAGGTTTTCTTATGACTTTACCATTCTTTATTATTTTGAAAATCACAAACACCTTATCTCAAGGCAAATTACATTTATCGTATGTTTTTACTTCAATAAAGAAAATTTTCCTTCCCCATGGAAATTTATCTTCACCATGTTTTTCATTGTTCATTATCTTGTCTAAGTGTAAAATTCAGTTTCATATATAAAACCTCATAATCATATAATACATAGATAAAGATCATTCTATTTTTTGGATCCGAAATCTGACTCCGAGTTCTTAGAATTCTGACTCCGAATTATAATAAATTCTGACTCTGAACTTTCTAAGTTCTGACTCCGAATTCTCATGAACTCTGACTCTGAACTTTGTAAGTTCAGGCTCTGAATTCTTGTGAATCTAGACTCCGAATTTCCTTGAAATTTAGACTCCTAAATTCTATAGAGTCCAGGTTCTGAATTTCGTAAAAAAGCATAATCTGAATATCCTTGTTTTATAGACACTGAATATGTTTTTGGTTAGACTCTGAACTTTTATTTTCTTACATTTAGAATATTTTATTTCGGTTATGTAACCATATTTTTTCTTACACCTATTTTTGTTATAAAACTATGTCATGCATTCAGTTACTAACTAACCGTTGTTTGAGTGTCATGTGTATAGGTCCCTCCGAAATTCAAGGAAAAATTTGACCGTTGGAGGAGGGAGTCGACATTTGGAGTTGTGCCTATAAATTGAATCTCATTTGAAAGAGCTCGATACAAGTTGATCAATCTAGAGATTACATGATACTAAAGTGATTTCTAGATAGAGAAACTTTATTACTTATCACATACTGAACATCTTGTTCAGATTTTCTTTGTGTGACTCCAAATGTTACTGAGTACATTCTAGGGATTCCAGGGATAGGAAGATAGAGGTGCTGACTACCTTAAAGTTTGAGGACTTCCTTGTAGAGGAACATAGAGGTGCCGACTACCTTGAAGTTGACGGATTTCACGGATAGCAATACAGACTCCGATCTTCGTATCGAGGGCTTATCCTAGTGTGGGTAAGACAAACTTTCTTGAAAGTATAAATCAAGGGACCTTTATCCATGGTTATTGGATACCCTTATCTTTGGGTTAAAAGACTTACTACTTGTTACTTGTTTGTATCAAGTTTTCCACTGTATTTTGATTATTAAGGAAATTATAACTATCGTATACTTTCTTATATTCATATACTCTAATTTAGTAATATTCTATATGCTTTAAGTTATAGTATTTATCTTTGTAAACTTTCATTATGTTTCATTTTCTGGATCCATCTTTTCCGAAATCACTTTCTTAGAATCATATTTCCAGATTCAAGAAAGTGTGTAGAACTAAAGGTTCTGTGAATTACTTTGTTTAACCTTGTTAAACAATATAATTTTTTCTTACCAACTTTAAAAGTTCCCAAGGAATTTTTAAAGTATACAATTCACCCCCCCCCCCCTCTTGTATTTTGAGCATTATTAGATACTTCATTCAGTATCTATATTATTTCAATCCAACATTTAGTATTATACAATATATCATACTCCACATACCATCTCAACAATTGGTATCAGAGGTTGGAAACCTCATACTCTGAATCAATTCTACAATTTGTTTCAGAAGATTGATTCAATCTGAATTAATCTCAAGATTAGATTCAAGAGAGGATTCATCTTCTTCTTATTTCTGAAATCATCTTTTTGGACACATAAATTTTGAATTCATATTTTTCTTAGAGATACTTTTGTTCTATTTTTCTTGCTGAGGAATATTTTCCTTGTTTAAAAACTTTTACTACTAACATGTTTTTTGTGGAACGTTTTTTCTAAGATGGCAGGAGTCAATGTTGGTTCTATTGACAACCTAAATCCAACAATACCACCTATTTTTTATGGGAATTATTACTAATATTGGAAAGATCACATGAATACTTTTATTATCAATACTGGAGTTGACAATTTTGTTATACTTACTAGAGGATATAAAATCCCTGACAATGAATTTAGTACTTTCACAAATCAAGAAAATCATGAAGATCAACTAAATTATAAGGTACACAACACATTACTTTGTTCCATGACTAGAAATATATATATCCAAATTTTATCTTCCGAAGCAACAAATTGTATTTGGAAGAAACTTGAAGTTACACACTTTGGAACTTCCAAAGTCATTAAAACAAGAAGATCTATGCTCAGAGCCGAATATCGTGGTTTTTTCTTTCCTTACGAAGAACCCATATGTAAGGTGCAACAAAGATTTATGACTATCATAAATATCTATTGGTGATAAAGGATTATATGATGAATCCCTTGTTGATAAGATTATTGACATCATGCCAAATGATTGAGAATCCAAGAGAACAGCTATTGGTGAGAATAGAAAGTTTACTCAGATTTCTCTTAATGAACTTTTTGGAACTCTTCTTCAACATGAGACTAGAATGAAGAGATATTCTGACAACATTTAGAAGAAAAATGGGAAAGGTAGTGTTGATTTTACTACTACTTCAAAACATATGAAAGCCAAGAATCCTGAGAGAGTTACCAGATATAAATCTAAGAAGATTTTTATAAAATCCGAATCTAGTGGAAGTGAATCTTCAGAAAAAGAACTAAATAATATTGCTCAATGGATGAACAAGATAGATAGATAGAAGAACTTTCAATCCAGATATAAGAAGAAAGAAAGGAAAGATGACAAAGATTCAGAAGTTACATGTTATGAATGTAAGGGAGATGAACATATAAGGCCTGATTTTCCTAGGCTTAAGAGAAAAGACAGAATGAAAAATAATTCTGAGAGAAACATAAATAAGTACTGAAAAGCTAAAGATGAGAAATTTTTGAAAGCTAATGACACCTAGAGTGCAAGTGGTGGAGACTCTTCCAATGAATCATCATATTATGATTCTTCTATATAGAAGAATCTTGGTCTAATATCCAGACTACCTATAGAAAATAATTACTTTATGGATAAGGTACAAAACGCTAAATCTATGACTAATGTTTCATTAAATGAAAATTATAGTAATGATAAATACTATGAATCTTCGGATGAAGAATCTTCTTCTGATGAGGATGACACTTTACCTACCTATTAAAAAGTTTCTAGTTTTGCTAAGCTTATTGAGAATGAAAATTCTAAAGTTAACAAAAAAACATGATAAGGAAAATTCTAGGATTTCTATAATTACTATAGAAATGTCATATCTTTCTAAAGATCTTGATAAGAAATCCCTTGATTTTGAAAATATTTGAAAAAATCTTGAGGAAGTAAATTCTCAGAAGAATAAACTCTATAAATATCTAGAAAAAGTAATTTCTAAGTAAAATGTTTTCAAGGCTAAATCTAGTTCTAAATCTAATTTTTTTTAAGACAAGAACTTAGTTATTAGACTAAAGTTTAAAAAAAATTCTTAAGGAAGTGTTTGTCAAACTTTACCTTAGGTAAGGAAAATTTTGATAAAATGTATTCTCAAATCTGACCTCTATGGAATAATTCTATTTTTGGTTGTACTAGTTCTAAACCGATTTTTAGTAACAATTATTTTGTTCCTCAAAGTGCTCCATTCTGCACTAAGTGTCAGTGTGGTGGACACTGGGCAAAAAAATTGTTTCCTAAAAAAAACCCAGTCTTTAGGTTTTCATAAAACCTATTTTTCTAAAAAAAAATGTGTGTGTCTAAGATTTTTCTTTCTAAGATTTCCGGATCCAAGAAATTTTGGGTTCTGAAAGTCTAACTCTATTGTTTTCAAGAAAGTAAATAAAGTACCAATATAAATACATGGTACATGGATAGTAGATGTTCCCAGCATATGACTGGTAACAAAAACTTCATTGAAAATATTATCAAGATGAATGGAGGGAATGTAACTTTTAGAGATAATGATAAGGGATAAATTATTGGTATAGGTAACATCGTCCTTCTTGGAGAAACTTTGATTTCAACTTTTTTGTTTGTTAAAGTTATTAAGAACAACCTCCTTAGAAAAGTCAATTATGTGATCAAGGTTACCAGTTGAATTTTAGGGATGAAAAGTGCTTAGTACACAATTCTAAGGAAGAGTTCATTCTTTCTACCAATAGGCAAGAGAATGTTTACACACTAAACTTAGAAGACCATAGGATCCAAGACGTACCTTGACTTATTGCAATGGAAGATCATTCTTGGTTATGGCATAGAAGGTTAGGAGATTGTAACCTTAGGAACCTATGAAAACTCTCTAAGAAAAGATTAGTTAAGGATCTACCGAAGCATAAATTTGATTCTTCATAAGTTTGTGATCCATGTAAATATGGAAAGAAACATAAATCAAGTTTTAAATCAGTCAGTGAAGTCTCAACTACTAATGAATTATAGTTAGTGAATATGGATCTTTTTGGACCAACAAAAACTGGGAGCATTGGAGGCAAATATTTTGTATTTATTTTAGTTGATGATTACACAAGATTTACGTGGGCCTATTTTCTAGCAAAGAAATCTGAAGGATTTTCTTATTTCAAATGTTATAGAGCCCAAGTTAAAAATGAGAAAAACCTTCCTTTGATAACTATTCATAGTGATCATGGAGGAGAATTTCAGAATTCTGATTTTGAAACATTTTGTTATAGAAAAGGCATTACTCATAATTTCTCAGCACCTAGAACATCCTCAACAGAATGGTGTTATTGAAAGAAGAAATATAATTATTCAAGAGATAACAAGAACCTTGTTGGGTGAATATATTGCAGCCAAATATTTTTGTGCTTAAGCTGTAAGTACTGCTTGTTATACTATATATCATGTTTTGATTAGACCTTTTCTTAATAAAACTCTTTATGAGTTATGGAATGGTAGAAAACCTAGACTTTCTTACTTCAAGGTTTTTGGTTTCAAGGTATTCATTTTGAATACTAAAGATATTTTACACAAATTCTAACCAAAATCTGATGAAGGAATTTTCTTAGGCTACTCCACAACTTTTAAGGCTTATAGAGTTTTCAATAAAAATGCTTGCACTATTGAAGAAATAATACTTGTTAAATTTGGGGAAACTGATCCCTTTGTTTTTAAACAACACCAAACTACATCTTCGTGTGTGTTTTCAAAAACTAATTATCAACTCATGATAGAAGATCCTTCTGATAAGGAAAATTTCCCAGAAGATAATTCTGAAACATTTACCCTAGAAGATTTTCTACCCTATGTTGATGAATAGGTTTTACAAAACCCAAATCAGTTTCCTCTAAAGAATAATCCCAGTGATAGTATCATTGGTGATCTGAATCAACCTGTAAGAACTAGAAGTTCCTTAAGGAATGAAGTAGAACAACTAGCATTTCTTTCCCAATTAGAACCAAAAAGCATTGATGAAGCTTTAGGTGATGATGATTGGATAAAATCTATGCAAGATGAAATAAATGAATTCAAAAGGAATAAAGTCTGGACCTTAGTTGAAAGACCTAAGGAAACTTCTGTTATTGGAATAAAATGGGTTTTCAGAAATAAGTGTGATGAAAATGGAATCATAGTAAAAAATAAAGCTAGATTAGTTTCTAAAGGCTATAATCAACAAGAAGGAATAGACTATAAAGAAACCTATGCCCCAATAGCTAGACATGAATCTATTCGTATTCTACTTTCCTTTGCAGCATTATTCAATTTCAAACTTTCTCAAATGGATGTGAAATGTTCTTTCTTTAATGGATATGTTCAAGAGGTAGTTTTCATTGAACAACCTCTTGGTTTTAAGGATACAAAACATCCTGAATATATTTATAAACTTACTAAATCTTTGTATATACTGAAGCAAGCCCCTCGATCTTGGTATGATAGGCTTACAGGATTTTTTCTTCAAATTAATTACGTTAAGGGAAATGCAGATCCAACCCTTTTTATTAAGTAATATAAGAAAAATGTTTTGATTGATCAAATTTATGTTGATTACATTATATTTGGTTTAACTCGGCAATCTTTAACTGATTTATTTGTGGATCTAATGAAATCTGAGTTTGAAATGAGTATGATGGGTGAGTTAATATTTTCCCTTGGTTTTTAAATTTCTCAAAAACTAGAAGGAACCTATATATCTCAACATAAGTATATTAAAGATCTTCTTAAAAATTCTAGATATGACAACACTGCGAGTATAAATACTCCCATTCGTACCTCAAACACTCTTGATCTTGATGAAGTTGGGAAACCAGTAGATCAAACAACTTTTAGAGGTATGATAGGAAGTCTACTTTACTTGACAGCTAGTCTTCCAGACATAATGTTTTTAGTATTCTTATGTGCAAGATATTAATCTTATCCCATGGAATCTCATTTAAAGGTAGTGAAAATAATTTTTCGCTACTTAAAGGGAACCATGGATTTAGGACTCTTTTAAACATCTGGAAATGATTTTTTTCTAAAAAAAATTCGGATGCTGACTTTGGTGGATGTAGAATGGATAGAAAAAGTACATCTGTAACTTATCATTTCTTAGGAGATTCATTAGTTTCTTGGTAATGTAAGAAGAAACACTCAGTAGCACTTTCCACTGCTGAAGATAAATATAGAGTAGCTAGAAGTTGTTATGCTCAAGTACTGTGGATGCAACACACACTCACAGACTATGGTATGAGTTTTACCAAAACACAAATTATGTGTGATAATAATAGTGCCATTGCTATTATTAAAAACCCCAAACATCACTCTTGTGGAAAACACATAGATATTAGGCATCACTTTCTTAGGGATCACACACAAAAAAGAGATATCATTCTTCAGTTTATCGGAACGCAAGATCAAATTGCTGATATTTTCACAAAATCCTTACCATCCAATAGATTTGAATACATTAAACAGAAGTTAGGAATGATAACCATAAGGTAATAAACTTTATTAACTTCCTGTTGAAATCAATCTCCATGCAGTAATAAACTCTTTTCCATAGGGGGAGTACATTTTTTTGTTAGTTCTTTCAAAAAAAAATCGTAATGAAAATTTTCGTCGTCAGTTTTTTCAAAATTTTCATAATGAATATTTTTGTACTCAAAATTTTCGTAATGAAGATTTTTGTACTCAAAATTTTCGTAATGAATATTTCCGTACTCAAAATTTTCATAATGAATATTTTTGTACTCAAATTTTTTGTAATGAATATTTTCGTACTCAAAATTCTCATAATGATGATTTTCGAACTCATTTTTTTTCTTAATGAAGTTTTTATTTTCATAATTAATTTTTTTTGGAATATAAAGTTCTTCAAGAAATTTCTTTTTCCTCAATAAGAATAATCTTACTCGCAATCCTAAATGTATGATTTTCTTCCTTATGTTTTTGTAATCATCATTTACTTGCGGGTATTTGGTTTTTTTATTTTAAAATCTTCAGATTTTCTTTTCCTTAAATCCGATTGTTTTCATTTAAAAACCTAAAAATATCGGATATTACCAAGTTTTCCTTGCGTCTATTATTTCAACTGTCAGTTCTAATCAGAAATTTTCTCAACCGTTGGATTGACTTTGGAAGATGGATTGTTTTTTCAACACCTATATAAACGACTCCTGAAGGGTTGTCCCACATTGATCTCAAGCTCTCGGGTGCTAAAGTTATAACCCTCTACTTAAGCCCGTTCTGAACTTCTCAGAGCTTCTCAATTTCGAGTGTTTGTAGAAGAATCTTCTCATAAATATATGTCTATTGTCAAGCCAGTTCCAGAGTGGAAGGTGTATAGAGAAAGGCTGGTGCATCTTAACTTCTTCAACAAGTATGATTATATAATTACGAATAACATCAAATTGAATGGATGGGAGACTGTTTGCATATCAAAGCCAGGGGATCAAGATTTGGTGTATCTGAATCTACTAATAGAATTTTATGAATTGGTTATTTTCTTTAAGGAAGAAGGCAGAGAGATTTTTTCCTTCAAAATCTATGGAAAGACCAATGCTCTTTCATACACTAAGGAAACAAGTTTGATTAGAGTGTCATATGAAGGAGATGCTAAATTCTATTCCCACAAGATGCCAGATGTCAAAGGAAGTTTTGTAAATGTGAAATCTATGGAGTTCCACGGTCTTACTGATGTCAAGACTCTGAATATTTCTCACCTCTCTACAAATAATCGGATCCTTGAACTCTGGGTGCAAGGATTTATCATTCTGAGAAAAGGTGACAGTGACACTTTAAAGAAGAGTGATATGTACATCCTAGATTTTCTGGTGAACCTGAGGAAGGTTAATTTGGTTAAGAATATTATGATTACAATTGAGAATATCAATAATGGAAATCTGAAGGCTCATATTATCATGTACTTGGACATTCTTTGAAATCTGATTGTTCGGTTTCCAGAATCTATTAATATCCCTTGCAGCTCGAAGCCTAGGAACTGTAAAGTTATGCTTGTTAGTGATGATACTTTGAAAAGAATAAACATTGGATTTTCTAATGACTCCAAATAATTTTATGACCTAACAGAGGAGGAAGATGATGCTAAGAAATAGGAAGTGGATGAACCTTGTAGAAAGGTTGCAAAGAAGAAGAATTTGAAGGAAGTAGAAGAGAAAGAGAAAACTCCAAAGGATAAGGAAGCTCAATCCAAACCACCAAAACCTAAGAAGAAGAAATCATATCTAGATGAGGTTGTAACAAAATGGAGGGAAGACAATGAAAAAAAGGAAACCAAGTGAGCCATAGTTTGGCTTGAATTCTACAGAAGAAAAAGGATTTGAAAGAAAAGACAAATGATGATCCTAATAAGCAAGATAAAGAAAATATGTTAAAGAAGAAGATGATTGAAGCTGAGTTAGTGAAATCACTTCTAAGGGATACTGAGAAAGCATCAGAAAGTATCCCAGTACCAAAATCTTTCATAGTAGAAGCTTTACCTGAGACTCCCGGTAAAAAAAATTCACTCTGGAAAAAGTGAATGGAAGAGAAGAAGAAAAAGTAGTGGTGGGAGTAGAAGAAGAAGAAAGCAGTGGCAATACAGAAGATCTCATAAAGCGAGTTGAAGACTTTAATGAGAAAGAAATTCCATATGAAAATTTTTCAATACGAACTTCAGAAGCAGAATCTTCAAAGTTAGTTATACTTGGGAAAGATCATAATGAAGAGTATGATAATGCTGAAGATGAAGTGAACAATTTGTCTGAGGATGAAAGTTTAAATCATCATTTTATTCATCCTGAATATGTTGAGGTAGAAGTTGAGAAGGATAAGATAGATGAAGATAGAGTTGTTCAGCTATCTGACAGTGAACAAAAATCTCCAGATGACGAATCCATTCTGAGAAGTGATAAAGGAAAATAGATGGTAGTTGAGACACCCACCAAAGTTGTTGTAAAGAAGAAGGAAATTGTCGGATCATCAAAGTGGAAGGCAGATGAACTATAAAAATAAGCATCACCTAGTAAAGTCTCAGATTCAGAATCATCAGCTCTAGGACATGATTTTGTTGTGCATTCATTAAAGCAGCTGGTTGGCACCATTCTGATTTTCCCAGTCATAGACTCGAGATGTCAGATGCTTCAACACACACTAAATTAGAAAGTGGATTCAATATCCATGATTATGGATAAATGTGTCAAGATTGAGGCTGATTTCAAGAATTTATTCATTAACTATGAAGCAGACAAGGGATCCTGCAAGAAGATGACTACTTGGTCTAAGAAAACTATAGAAGATATGCGGATTCTTGATGAATATCAAGAAAGTGTCACGGATTCTTTTGACACTGAAGATAATAAGATCAAGGACCTCACAAGCACTTTTGAGGAAAACTTATCTTTGGAAAAAATTCTCTGATTCAAGAAGTAAAGGATTTTAATGGAAAGTTGTATTCTGTTTCCAAAATATGGAAGAGAGAAATGGATATTTGGATTGAGATTGATGAAAATCTTGTCAAGCTGGAAGAACTATTGAATGCTCAGGCAGAGGCTCTTAAGTCTCAGGAATAAATAATCAATACTTTATAGAAGAAAGGTGAGGATCAGGATCAGCTTCTTAAGCGAGCAGAGGAAGATCATAAGGAGCTCAAGAAGCTGAAGACTATAGTCAAGAAGTTGATTCCGAAGGAAAAGGAAGGATAACTGTGTTCCAATTCGATCTTTTGTTGTACTTTTATTCCTTGTACAAATTCATTCTAATTATAATGAAATGTTTTCGTTTCTTGTCATTTGGATTTGTTGTACTAATCATTTAGGTACCATAATTTCTATTCCATTCCCTCAAATTCTTTTTGAAAATCACAAAGGGGGAGAAAGGAATAATAATACCAAGTAAAGAAAATATATCCCTAAGTAAGGGGGATTTTATCTAAGGGGAGTTTTCATTATAGAGATTTTTGTACTCAAGATAATGAAAAATATCAATCTAGAAATCTAGAATATGATCCTTATTGTTCCAAAGCCTAAGGGGGAGTTAGTTGTATTCATCTTTTCCCATATATTAAAAGAGATAAGTTTTATTTTCAAAGTCTAGAAAAATATTTTCTAGGTCCTTATATTATTTCTCGTAAGGATGTTTGTGCTTTCCAAAAAGAGGGTGATTGTTGAGTCAATAAGGTTTTCCTTATGAATTTTCCATTCCTTCATACTTGGGGGAGATTTCTGAGTCAATAAAGTTTTGTTATGACTTTACCATTCTTTCTTGTTTTGAAAATTACAAACACCTTATCTCAAGGAAAATTTCATTTATCCTATAATTTTTACTTCTATAAGGAAAATTTTCCTTCCCCATGGAAATTTATCCTCACCATGTTTTTCATTGTTCATTATCTTGTCTAAGTGTAAAATTCGGCTTCATATCTAAAACCCTCGAATCATATAATACTTAGATAAAGAGAATTTTGTTTTCAGGATCCGAATTTTGACTCCGAGTTCTCTGAATTCCGACTTTGAATTCTAATAAATTTTAACTCTAAACTTTCTGAGTTCTGACTGTGAATTCTCATGAACTCTGACTCCGGACATTGTAAGTTCAGGCTCCAACATCTTATGAATCCAGACTCCGAATTTCCTTGAAATTCGGACTCTAAAATTCTATAGATTTTATGTTCTGAATTCCTTAAAAAACAGAATTTGAATATCCATGTTTTATAGACACCGAATATGTTTTTGGTAAGACTCTGAACTTTTATTTTCTTACATTCAGAATATTTGATTTTGGTTATGTAACCATATTTTTGCTTAAAATTTTTTTTGTTATAAAATGATGTCATGCATTCAGTTACTAACTAACCATTGTTTGACTAACATGTGTACAGGTCCCTCCGAAATTAAATTAAAAATTTTACCGTTGGAGTTGTGCCTATAAATAGGAGCTCATTTTAAAGAGCTCGATACATGTTGATGAATATAGAGATTACATGCAGTTGAAGTGATTTCTAGACAGAGAAACTTTATTTCTTAGCATGTACAAAACATTTTTTTCAGATTTTCTTTGTGCGACTCCGAATGTTGCTGAGTACATTTGAGGGCTTCCGGGGATAGGAAGACAGCGGTGCCGACTACCTTAATGTTCGAGGACTTCCTTGCTGAGAAAGATAGAGATGCTGACTACCATAAAGTTGAGGGATTACAGGGATAGCAAGACATACTATGATCATCATATCGAGGGCTTACCCCGGTGTGGGTAAGACATACTTTCTTGAAAGTATAAATCAAGGGACCTTTATCCAAGGTTGTTGGATACCCTTCTCTTTGGGTTAAAAGACTTACTACTTCTTACTTGTTTGTTTCATGTTTTCCATTGTATTCTGATTGTTAAGGAAAGTATAACTATCTTATACTTTCTTATATTTGTATACTCTGATTTAGTAATATTTTATACACTTTAAGGTAGAATCTTTATCTTTGTAAACATTCATTAAGTTTCATTTTTCGGAACCATCTTTTCCAGAATCACTTTCTCAGAATCATATATGTGGATTCAAGGAAGTGTGTAGAACTAAAAGTTCAGTGAATTACTTTGTTTAACCTTGTTAAATAATAGAAAGGTTTCTTACCAACTTTAAAAGTTCCCAAGGAATTTTAAAGTATACAATTAACCCCCCCCCCCTCTGGTATTTTGAGCATTATTAGATACTTCATTCAATACCTATATTATTTTGATCCTACATTTGGTATTATAGAGTATATCATACTCCACATACCATCTCAACACCTTTTCCTTTAAATTTATTTTCCAGTTCTTTTCATTTATTATTCTCTCCTCACATCCTCTGTCCAAATGAGAATGACAACACCAGTATCAAATATATACTATTATGATATAATGTTAATGGAATATCCTTCAAAAAAATTCTCTCTCTCTCTCTCTAATTATAAAAAATTATCCATCGTCTGTGAGATGCTGATTTACAACATTCATGGATGACGGATTTCCATTCATCCATTTCTCATTCAATGCTGTTAATGAAACCACATAGATGGTTATACTAGAATATCGTGTGTATATATATATTACTACCTATTATGTTATATAACTAATATATATATATATATAGTATTAATTTATATGACAGAAGTAGTTCGTAATGATTGAAAAACCGCCAAAAATATCTAAATGATTATCACTATTTTTTAATAAGTACTCATCCTCATACACTACGGGAAAAACCATTTTTTGCGACGGGTTGATATTCGCGTCGCAAATAATTGGTTATTTGCAATGGGTAGGCACCGCCCGTCGCGAATACAAGGAGATGGTAAGAACTAGTTGCGACGGGGGATCCCCAGTCGCAAGTAGTTCGACCCCCTAAGGGTATTTGCGACAGGTCTCGTCGCAAATACCGTGTGGCGGTAAAAGGCTATTTGTGACGGGATATTTTCATGTCGCAAACAGTTTTTCGGCAGGTTACTTTTTGCAACAGGACCTGTCGCAAATAAAATTTTAACCGCATACTGTAATTAATGTGGCCGAAGGTATTTGTGACGGGTCCCGTCATGAAAAATACTAGTTGCGACAGGAATTATGTCACAACTAGTCTCATCGCAACTAATCTACCCTATATATACTCCCCATCCGTTTTTTTTTCTTCTCTCCTTCTGAATTCCTTCTTCATCTGCTTCTCTAAACTCTAATTTTAGAGTGTCAATTTTTGGGAGTTATTTTTTTATGAAGTTGTGAAGTTGCCTACAATTATAAGAGATAATCTTCAAGGTATTTATGTTTTATTTAGTTTAGTATTTATTTAATTTCACTAAATTAATTTGAAGTATTGTTGATTAGTTTTAATTAAGTTAGATTTAAATAGTTTTGTCATCAGTATTTATTTTTAATAATAAAATCAAATTATTAGTACTAATTCTTAGTAATTAGTAATAATTAATAATTATTAACTATAATTAGTAAGGTATATAAATAGATTGCGGTAATTAGTAATTAGTAGATGTATTTTGTAGAAATTAATAGTAATTAACACTAATTAGTAATAATTAGAAATAAATGGTAATAAATAGAAAAAAATAGTAATAAATATTAACAATTAGTAATAAATAGTATTAATTAGTAATAATTAGTAATTATTAGTAACAATTAGTGATAAATACTAAAAAATAATAATGAATACTAATAAATAGAAATAAATATAAATAAATAGTAATACATTGTAATACATTGTAATAAATTGTAATAAATTGTATTAATTAGTAATAATTATTAATAATTAGTAATAATTATTAATTATTAGTAATTATTAGTAATTATTAGTAATAATTAGTAATAATTATTAATAACTAGAAGTAATTAGTAATAATTAGTAATAATTAGTAATAATTAGTAATAATTAAGAATGAATAGGAAAAAATAGGAAAAAATAAGAAAGACTTGGAAAAATAAGAATAATTAGTAATAAATAGGAATAATTAGTAGTAATTAGTAATAAATAGTAATAATTAGTAATAAATAGTAATAATTAGTAATAATTAGTAATAATTAGTAATAATTATTTATAATTAGTAATAAATATTAAAAAATTAATAAATAGTTATAAATAGTAATAAATAGTAGTAAATAGTAATCAATTGTAATAAATAATAAGAAATAGTACTAAATAGTTATAAATACCAATAAATTGTAATAATTAGTAATAATTAGTAATAATGAGCTATAATTAGTAATAAATACTAATTAGTTGTAACTACTAATTAGTAATAACAAATAATTAGTAATAAAAAATAATTAGTAATAAATACTAATATATAGTAATATATAGTAATAATTAGTAATAATTAGTAATAGATACTTATAAATACTAATAAATACTAATAAATTGTAATAATTAGTAATAAATACTAATAAATAGTAATAATTATTAATAATTAGTAATAATTAATAATAATTAATAAATATTATTAATAATTAGTAATAACTAGTAATAATTAGTAATGATTAGTAATTATTAGTAAGAATTAGTAATAATTAGTAGTAAATATTATTAATTAGTAATAATTATTCATAATTGGTAATAATTAGTAATAATTAGTAATAATTAGTAATAATTAATAATAATTATGAATAATTATGTTTTTTTGGTATCAACACTGTGAATATAGTTCCAAAGAAGATATAAATAACTTGATTCTAGATCCATCACGGTTTCAAAATTTAGTACATGATGTTGCAGGCACATCTGTTCAACAAACTAAAACTCAAGATGATATTGGTTTAACTCCCAAGTAGGCACTATCCGATTTTTATGAGTTTTTGAGGTCTGCTGAGGATGCATTATATCCCAGTTTCAAGATAAGAAAATTAGAAGTGGATGAAAATTTTATGGATATTAAATCAGAAAATTCAATGTCAGACAACTATTTTGGTCAAATATTTTTATTGGTTAAAAAACTATAACTTGAAAGAAATGTGTTTCCTACATATTACTATGAGGGCAAGAGGTTGGTTTGTAATCTTGGCCTTAGTTATCAGAATATTTATGCATGTGTAAATGATTTCATCTTATATTATGGGGAAAATGAGTCATAGGATAGTTGTCCCACATGTGGAAAATCGAGGTATAAAGAAGCTCAACCAGGAAAGTCTGGATCGATTCCTGTAAAATAGTTGAGATATTTCCCCCTTACACCCAGGTTGCAATGTTTATTTATGTCTCAACACATAGTGTCAATGATTGGATGGTACAAAAAAAGATTTCAACTGATAAAAGATTGAATCATCCATCTTATAGTTATTAATTGAAAAATTTTGATCGATTGTATCCGTCTTTTTCTTTAGAAGTCTGAAATGTAAGATTGGGTATTTCTACTGACAGTTTTTGTATGTTTGGTTCTTATGGTAGTTAGTATTCATGTTGACCTTTGTTTATAACTCTGTACAATTTACCGTTATGGATGTTGTTGAAGGAACCCTATATATTTTTGACCTTATTAATCCCAAGACATCTGAAAAAGAATATTGATGTTTATTTGAAACCATTAGTTGATGAGTTAAATTCATTATGGAGTAATGGTGTTAGTTCATATGATGTTGCTGCGAAACAAAATTTCATATTAAAAGCTCCATTGATGTGGACTATTAGTGACTTCCTGGCATATGGTATGTTTTCTGGATGGAGTATACGTGGTCCAAAATCATGTCCTTACATTATGAAAGACAACAAAGCCTTTATGTTTGTCAATGGAAAAAAACCATTCTATTTTGACTATCATTGCTGATTTCTTCCAACCGATCATCCTTTCTAGAGGAAAAAATCTCATTTCAAAAGGGGCACAATTGAAAGGGATGAACAAACAAAAATGATCTTAGGTAAAAATTTAAAATCAGTTGTATTTCTATTACCTCCCATCACATTTGAGCCAATAGTAAGCCAACAAAAAATGCATGGATTTGGGAAAAGAACATAATTGGATAAAACAAAGAATTTTGTGGGATCTTCCATATTGTCTGATTTGTTGGTCCATCACATGATGGATGTCATGCATATTTAGAAGAACTATTTTGATAATTTATTTCATATAGTTTTGGATAGACTAGGTAAGTCCAAAGATAATTTAAAGGCATGATTAGATATTGCCCAATTTTGCAGCCGACCGGGAATTGAACATTTTCAAAATGTCATATCACAGAGGTTAATGAAACAAAAAGAAGCTTATACCTTGTCAAAAGAGAGTCACTTATTATTTTGTTAGTGGATTGCAGATTTGACACTTCTAGATGTCTATGATTCCAATTTGGGTAGATGTTTTAAGAATGGTCAAATTACCGGATTAAAAAGTCATAATTTTCATGTTATAATGGAAAGACGTGGGATAATTGGATTCAGAGGTTTGTAGAATTTTATGATTTGGCATTCGATAATAGACATATAATATTTTTTTGAAACATTTGTGTGGCGAAAAAATACTATGATGCACTATATAAACTGAATAAAGATTTTTTTTTCATTATATGTAAACTAGAAAAAATATTCTCACCGACTTTCTTTGACTCAATGGAACATCTGATATTACATTTTTCACATGAAGACAAATTTGGAGGTCCAGTACATTTTTTATAGATGTAACCATTTGAGAGATGCATTAAGAAATTGAAGAAAAAAAGTAAGTAACAAACCATTAGTTGAAGGATCAATTGGTGAATCTTATTTTCAAGAGAAAATTGCTTCTTTTCTGCTCTCATTATTTTGAATCTAAATATCCTTCAAAACACAACCGCATGGGACAGAACGAGGGGAATATTGATGATGAAATGTAAAATCATTTATCATTTTTTAATCAACTAGAGCTTGTCTTTGGTGGATTTCATGAATTATGGCTTTCAGATGATGAACATCACATAGCTCATACATATATTCTGCTCAACTGTGATGAAATGACATCATTTGTATTGAGTGATTCTATCACTTGTTCTATAATTTATATTACAGTAAGTAAACTTATTTTATTTGTAGGTTATATGATAATTATATCATGAAATAGCTTCCAAAAATTACAGTATCTTCTCTTGAAGAACACTGCCAAAAAAATTTCTCAATGGTTTCAAAAATTGGTAACATAAATTATTGATTGTTTAATATATCAATTCAGTTAATTATTTATTATATAGATAATTTTTTTTAAAAATTTCAGGTGCCTCAACATGTGGATAACATTTATAAGGGACTCTATATATTGAGTAACTCACCATAAAAAATAGCTAAATATTATAATGCATATGTAGTGAATGGTTTTAGATTTCATACTTGTTCATATGGGGAATCAAAAAATAGTCAACAGGGGTGTTTTCATGAGAGGATCACATCCTAGATAATATGAAGTTGAATTTTATGTCATGATGGATGAAATTATTGAACTGTGTTATCAAGGGAAAAATTACATAACAATATTTAAATGTCGGTGGATGGATATTGAGATAGGCTTGCATATTCATCTGATTTATAGAATCATTGATATTAAATATAAAAGTCTTCCTATAGTAAATGAACCATTTTTACTGACTCAATAAGAACATAAAATATATTACACAAAGTACTATGCTACTTAAAGAGACCTTAGTGATTGGTGGAGCATAATAAAAATGAAATCTCGAGAAAATTAGTTTACTTAAACTGAATATGGTTCCAATGAAGTGCAAAGAATTGAAAATTTTCAAGAGACTACTTAAAATCCTTTTTTTTCACAAAGAAACATGAATATCGATTTTGACACCCCATAATTAAGGGTATATGGTGACAATGATGTTAATGATGTTTCAAATGAATTTGAAATGGAAAGAGATGATGAAAATGAAACTCATATAGATATTGATGATGCTGATAATGAATATGAAGACATTGACATCATCAGATATGAAGATAATGATGAAGGTGAACATTTACATAGTTAAATGATTGTTATAATCAGAACTAATATATATATGTATTTAATAGTTATTTACACCTATATGCTAACAATAATAATTTTTTTTTTCAAATAGACCCTGATATATTTCATGAGCTGGAGGAGGCTAAGCTACCTTTGGATGAGGAGGATTTGAGATCATCTGACCCTCATCCTATAAGCGGTTTAGGGGTATGCGGAGGGGGAGTGGTCTTTCATGACTGATGATTCCTGACCCTATCCCCAAGTGATGTCAACGTCTTGGTTTTGATCTAAGCACACAAATGTATAGTAACCTATGTATTTAAGTTAGCTTTCAGTAATTTATTTATATACTAATTGTCGGATTATTTGTTCTTTTTTCACAGTTTTGTGTATGTAGTTGTTGGATCGTGGTGCACTATCATGGACAATTATTTTTTTCATCCATGAATCACAAGGGAATAGATTCCAGTTGATGTCTAGCTTGGAATGTTCAATCATTGGATGGTACGTAAATAAATAATATTTATTTAGAAATTTATTTTACTAATAACTTGATATTATAAATTAATTGTATGGTATATAGTATCCTGTCGATGATAGCATGTGTGGCGGTATCCACGAGGCATGGAATGTGTCTATGTGTGAGCGTTTCCATTAGTTTTTGCAAAATTTGAGAAAGATATCCATTAAGAATATAGAAGTGTCAGTATTTGATGAGTCATGTTGATCTCACTGACTATAGTACATTTCATCTCACATTTGGGATGGATTGTGGTCACACTGGTTGAGTGGTGTATTTCAGAGGAGATCTTAATTGGGATGATAGAACTGATGGAGATAGGAGGTGACACATTGAGCTGGTAGTCATACATTTATTACGCATATAGAGCATCTAGTAAGTATCTTTTTTAAATATTTTATACAACATTAAATATAATCATGTTATTTCATATTCATATAGGCAGTCGTGCATCCCGATATTATGGAGTATGACGTTTATCAGAGGATGTACAGTTATCCAGCCACTAGAGATATTATAGGTTATTTCTAACATCAGATTGTGGTTAGTGTTGTTTATTTTTCTGTTGGAAAATTAACTAAATATAATGTAATCACTATTTTAATTTCAAATTGAAACTAAAGGATTCATATGAGGTCAAAACCTCTCAGAAACGGGTTGAGAGTAAGGTCGAGATTTCTGATCAGATTAATGCCCACCATTTCTATGAGGTGACATAGATGGAGGAAACCCGGTATGCCTTCGAGAAGGGCTGAGTAGTTGGTATCAAATCTCATTTGACTCTTGAGACTTATTATGGCGTTGTTGCGATATCAACATCTAGCTCGAGAGGAGCTTGTGGAGAGGCATCAACTTTTGGATCACAATATTAAGAGAAATTGCAAGCTCAAAATGACCTTATAGAGAGTTTGCAGAAGCAGTAGGAAGATATGTGTCAACAGCACGAGGAGGACATGCATCGATTGTAGCAGCAACAACACAAGCAGATGGAGTACATGGGCCATCTAAATCGAAGTTTAGGGATGTAGATTTTCCTCCACCATCTCCTCCAGCTCCTCCTGCTCCTCCAGAAGACTATCCCCTAGTGATTTTTTTTGTTCTGTTAAAAACAATTGAATTGGACATTTTTTGTAATATGTACTATTTACAGTTTTTGTCTATTATATTGATGCGAATATTGCATTTTTTTATTTTTTTTATTTTTTTATTTTTTTATTTATTATTAGTATTATTTTTTGTATGGTTTGTTTATTTTAATAATAATAATAATAATAATATTTTATGAGTTCTTATTTTTTTGATAATATTGGGGATTTTAATATTTTTTATTTTTTATTATTTTAATAATATTAATATTTTTTTTCCATTAATCATAAGTTTATTATTTTGTTTTATTTTAATAAGTATTTTAAAATATTGAGAATTTTAATATTTTTTATTTTTTTATTATTTTAATAATATTAATATTATTTTTTCCTTAATCATAATTATATTATCTTTTTTTTATTTTATTAAGTGTTTTCAACAGGGCCTTTTGTGATGGGGTCCCATCGCAAATAGATTATATACATGTTTTTAAAAACTTATTTGGAATGGGTTACTTTACTGTCACAAAAAATAGTTTGTGAAGCGGCCATCACAACAGGTTTATAACATAAAGATTTTTACGATAGGCCCGGTGCAATAGGTTCGTGTATATATGATGTATTTATCTAGAGATCTATTTGTGACAAAACCGCTTCCCATTGCAAGTCGTATTTTTTGTGACGGGCCCGTCGGAAAAAATACTAGTTCTGATGTCGTTTTTTGCAATGGTCTATTTGCGATGGGACCCCATTATAAGAGGGTTTTTGTGACGGGATCCCATCGCCATTAGCTCGTCGCAAATAACCAAAATTCAGTATTGATACAATATAACCAAATGAATTATAAAACTATTTAATCTTCAATATTTTAATTAATATTATTCAAATTCAATTTTAGATAATTATTCCCATTCCATGTGAACTTCCATACTCATATACAAGTATATTGATCATCAAAACCATCGAAAGAAACCCTCCCATGAAATAAAATTATATATTAGAACTCACGAAGATGGACATAAATAAATATAATAAAATTATAGTAAATAATTTACTTATATAAAATTTTCTTAATTAATTAATTGATTGATTTAATTTTATTATCTAGGATGATAAGATCGAGTTCAGAACACATTCAGACATATGGTAAGGGTTTTCTTCCCGAATTTCTATCTGTATTTGGGTTATTCATTCTTATATATACCAATGTAATTATTAATTATTTTTATATAATTAATATAAATTCTATGTATGATTCCTAGAATATATATTTATATTAGTTACTCTTTTATTGATGGGATAATACATGTTTTATAATGTTCCCTTATCAACACTTCCCGATATGCAAACCCGATTAAAGGGAACATCTAAATTTCTTACCCATTTTCAACTAATATCTGTAATTTTTTTTAAGAAACCATTATTTTAATAAAATAAATAATTTTTTAATTAAAAATATCTTAGTTCATTTATTGTTTTATAAAATGAATTTTGCAAAAAAAACTTCTTTGCAAAGAAAAAAATAGTATTTATTTCATGAATTCCTTAATGATTTTATAGTAGTACATTCATCTATTTCAACACCCTTGTTTATTTTAATGTTTAATTGGGATTAATATTTTGTGATATAATCTACTATATTCTATTGAATGTGTTATGATTAGTTTGACTATGGATGTTATATCATGATACCATTCACCATATTACTATGAATGGCTAGTGATTATGTTTATTGATTAGGGAAAGTTACTTACATTTCATATGTTAGGTTCAATATGAATGTATATGATGATTTTGTTTCACCCATTTTATATGAGGAATGAATTGGAATTACTAAGTGTTTAGTGGGGCCCTCTATAGCTCCTCGGTGCATCAAAAGGTTTAATGCGATGAAATAGTTTTTGTATGGACAAACCTCTTACCCGAATATGTATTGTGTCCTGGCCTAAGCCATGATGGTATTTTTATGATGTAAAAAATTATGCATTCACTCATTATGAGATTATAATTTGATATTATATGAAATTATTTTACTAGTAAAATATTTACGGGTAAGTATCAATTTCACGTGATTATTTACATGGTATTATTTTTTCTATTTTTATTCCTATCATATTATGCTCATCTTTTTATTATAATATCATGTGTTATTAGTTATTCACCATTACTTATGGTTAGGTTTTTAGCTTACACTGAATTCTTACCCTTATTGAGCATTATATCTCCCCCTATCTTATGTTTATTTTCCTGAGGATGCAAAGAGGAATTTTATGAATGACATGCAATGAAAAAATAGAAGAATAAGAGTGTTTCCAAAGAAGTATCTGTGATTTATTTCATTTAAAATTATAATGTTGAACATATGTATTCATCTTATTTTCTAAATCTACTAAAATATTATGTCATTTGGGATGCATATTTATTATTCATATTCCAATTTAATACAGTAAGGCACCAGATCCGGGAAATTTGGTTTGGGGTCCTTTCATTCTAGATCAATCATCCCTTTCCCATTTCTATTATAAAAAACCATAGTTATGTTTCAGAGGATATAGTCCCTCCGAAATTCCTACCCTAAATAAGTTAATAATATATTAAAGGACGTCCGCCAGAGTAATGGTGGTTTAAGCATGTTCAACTAAAAAAAGTACAATATAAGTGTTTTTTCTCATCTCACATTAATTTATGTGAGATATGACTAATTCACCACTTATTTATTTTGTGTGGTGTACTTCCGCTTTGATATATCATATCAAGAACATCTTTAAATTCATAGTATTCAATGTTTCATTTCGTAATTATTTACTTTTTTTGGCTTGTGCTTCATATATTTAAAAGTGTAATTGGACACATTGATTTAAAAATATTTTGATAAATTGATTATTCTATATATAAGGAATCATTTAGATTGGAATACATGTGTGGGGTCTAGTTATAGATTCCCCCTTAATGCATTGATAAGTCTCATGATACAAATCAGTTGTCAGCAAAACCTTTGTGTTTGTATCCAAGAAGTATTAGACGAGTTCTACCAACATACATAGACAATATAGAGAATAGGTCATAATAGTGTAGCAGTTCATGTTCAAGATACATGATGTATAATAATTGATAATTTTATTCGTTAAGAGTTCAGTTACTATACTCTACGATATCTTCACTATAACAAAATCTATGGACGCATTTATTTCTTAGTTTATTGATTAAATGGAAGGTGTGTTCAGTTATCTACCATGTCATGTTGATTATGACCATTGATTCATGATTTTGTTTTTGCAGTTAATCCATTACTATGAATTTTAGCTCACTCTTATTTTTTCCATTTTCCTAGGTTATGAAGAAGATATATTATTATGTTTTTCAATGATTCATAGTATTTATATTTGTAATATATTATGTTTTATTTATTTTTCCCAATGTAATGAATGGAACCATGTGTATATCTAGTTTACTAAGAATACTGAACTATTTAGGCCTTATGTAGGTGATTCCTTATAATCATTACATTATAATAGAGTAAATAATGGACTCCAAGTTACTGTGTTTGTGGCATTATGTCCTCTGTAACACCCCGAGCACTCTAGGCTGGAGCCGGTGCATTACATGTGATATTGGCATGGTTGGAAGGAATGAAAATACCGAAGGAACGATCAGTTTAGTATTCTTGAAGAAACTAGATACATAGATGTAACACAAATTATATTGAAAAAGGTTACAAGATACAATACATAATGAAAACTAAAAACTGCATCCACAAAAGCTCAACAAATGTTCTCCTCTTTGTCACCTGTTGAAAGTAAACAATGAAAGGGGTGAGATCAAATGCTTAGTAAGGGTTACAAATAGTGGAATCATGAGTACAATAATAAGTGAATCATAATCAATCTAACATAATCAATATGTCATAGTGAATAAATGAACAACTAATGCCCTTAATAAACTGATAATGAAACTGCATCCATAGATTTTGTCGTAGTGAAAAACTCATGGATAATAATAATAACTGGTAATGAATAAAGATAATGCTTATTAATTGGATTTCATGTATCTGGAACATGAAAACATAATACCGTAAAAACGGTTTAACTCTATGGGTAGAAACACATCTGATTTTTGGAAACAAACTCGAAGGGTTTGTCGCCAAACTGTTTTGTCTCATTAGACCTACCGATGCATCGAGGGGATATAGGAGGCTCCACATGCCACTATATATCCAAATAATTCTTTATACATTTATTCAATACAATATCTTGATGCCTTTTAAATATCCGTGTAGAGTAGAGTATACAGATTCATCAATATTTCCATAATAACTATCCAAATAAACATTGTATGTAAAATGCTATAAGGTTTAGACAACAAACATATCCATGATATGAGTTTATGGATATTTAATATAAATATAAATTCAAATTAAAATTGATCTCAAATGGGATGTAGGTACACCACATAAGGATTATTAGGTGCACAATACAAATTTAGTCACAACGAAAAGGTAGTTGAGACAAAGTCCCTTACTAAAATGTAATGAGTTGAATCATATGACCAGAACTTAATGAAAAAAAATGAATCATTGAATAACATGAAAATAAAGAGAATAATGTTATTATACATAAAATGGAAGTACAGATATACCACATACAAGAAATAAGTGGTGAACAACGAAAATCTCACAGAAATGAAAGTGAGATGAGAAACCCCTTACCTTAACTGTGAATGTGTTCCTCTCTTGAACATAAGATCCTTGAATATGAAATTATACTTACTAATAAACTATTAAAAAACCTATTAGACATTTATTTGATTTATAATAACCTTATTATGTTCATTCATGGCCGTTTATATGGGTTCAATTGGTTCAATTTTCATGTATTGGAATCATTTTCTTCCTTGATTTTCATGGTTCGTTTACTTGTTTCCATGAATGGAAGTTCATTTCAAACATGGTTAAACATACATAATTTTTAATACATATTATTGAAGAAATTATGGAGATATAAATTATCTTATAATGATTTTGGGTTATATACCATGATGATGATTCATTAGTTAAAACATTAATGATGTTCGTTTAGATCGTTTTAGTGGTTCTTTGATAATAACAACCTCATTTTGTTTTATAAATTAGAATCATGAGTACCAAAGAATTAAAAAACCATGGGTGAGTCATAAAACATATATTATAACCTGTTTCAACCATATAAATGGTTTCATGACCAGACTTGAAATAATTAATGCAAATTGAAAACACATCGTCTACGATGTCGGTAAATCGACATATCACGAACAATGTTTTTTATTCCTTGAATAAGTGGGGGGAAAAGAAGAAGATTGATGCTGAATTTCTCATGAACATTAGAAAATCCAGAATATACAGTATTATAGAGATTTAATTCCTCTTGGGTAATAATATATGAAGAAAGAATAAATAAATAACTCAAAATAAAAGAATAATTTTGAAATCGCTTACAAAAATTTGGCAGCCTAACGGCTACGCAACATGTTTTTATAAAACATTAAAAAGAGGGGGGACAAGGGTAACCTATCTATAAATAAATCATAATATATAGTAGATCAATAATAAGAAGAAAAATAAGAACATGGTATGGAAACTTGAAAGATATACCACATAAAAGAGAACTTGAAAGGAAAAAAAGAATGAAATTGAGAATTTTCTTACATTGTAGAGTAACCCTTAGAACATGATGGTTGGGACCTTGGGGGCTTGATGAAACCTTCTGGAGGACTAATATTAAGTTAAGGGGGATAGATCTTCATTAAGGGATAATTGGTAATGAATTAAATGAATGGAAGAGTTGGTATATAGAGGAAAAGTGAGGGATTATTTTAATAATTTCCAAGGGACACCTCATGGGTGGTATTTGCAAAACCATGGGCTTGCCCATGGTATTTTCCCATGGGTAAAGCCACCTAGGACACCACACATTTTATTTAACTATACACAAGTCGAACAGATTTATGACATCATTATTACATCATTAATGATGTCATAAACATACAGAAACTAAAAACTGTATTTTTTACTATTCACTGAAAAATCAATTGTTTCATAAAAATTCCCAAATATCACCCTAACCATTTTTCGATGTGTAGAATTAAAAAGTGACATCCATTTTTTCAAAAATAATTTTCAAAATATTATTAATTGAATTTTTAAATAAAGTCATAGTTAATTTGAAAAATAATAATCTTAAAGTGCAATTATTTTTATTTCTCATTGAAAAACTAATTAAGATCTCATTATCTTATTGCCTTAAGAAAATAAAATAATATCATTATTTACTATTCATAAGGGTCATATTACTCTTCATATTACTATTCATATTACTATAAATATGGTTATGTTACTATTAAATAAAAATCAATTTTGTTCTATCAGACTCCAAATGACATACTGAACACAACTCTAGATGACCATTTTTTGAAATTCAAGACATAGAAGAGGAAAAGTTGTATTCAATGGATAGATTATAAAATTTCATTCTATATTTATTCTCGAAACCTTGGGGTGTTACATTCTCCCATCCTTAAAAAAATTTCATCCTTGAAATTCAAAAAATATTACCTAAAAATATTCGAGTATGACTTTAACATAAGCTTCTCAGGCTCCCATGTTCCTTCCTTCATCTTATGGTTCCTCCATAGAACCTTTACCAGACGAGTCATCCGATTTCCCAATACCTATTCTATAGTATCAAGAATCTTGATAGGCTCTTCACAGTAAGATAGATCTGGATCAAGTTCTACTTCTTCATATGTGAGTACATGTGTTGGGTCTGGCATGTAATTTCTTAACATTGACACGTGGAACACATTGTGAACCTTGGAGAGACTTGGAGGCATTTTCAAATGGTAAGCTTTGGCTCTAATTCGGTCTAAAATTGCAAAAGGTCTGATGTACCTAGGACTTAACTTTCCCTTCTTACAGAATAATATAATTCCCTTCCATGGAGATACCTTGAAGAAAACATGATCTCCTTCTTGAAACTCCAAATCCTTCCTTCAGTTATCTGCATAGATCTTTTGCCTACTTTGAGATATTTTGATATGGTTCTGGATAATCTTCACCTTCTCTGTTGTTTCTTAAACATGTTCTGGGACTATGACATTTCTTTCACCAACATCATCCCAACATGTTGGTGGACGACATCTCCTCCCATAGAATGCTTCATAGGTTTCCATCTGAATACTTAAATGGAATATATTGTTGTAGGAAAATTCTAAGAGAGGTAAATTATGATCCCACATGCCATGAAAATCACGTGAACAAGACCTCAACATGTCTTCCAATGATTTAATAGTTCGTTTTGATTGTCCATCAGTTTGTGGGTGGTAGGCAGTGCTCAAATGAAGATCAGTATCTAGGGCCTTCTGAAAACTTTTCCAGAATCTTGATGTAAAACATGGATCACGATCAGAAAAAATAGATAGGGGTACTCCATGAAGTCTCACAACTTCATTAATATATATCATTTCTAGACGTTCAAGTGGTAGATCTTCTCTTATAGCAAGAAAATGTGCTGACTTGGTAAGACGATCAACAATGACCCATATTGCATCATTCCTTCTAGGAGTCTTTGGTAGTCCCATGACAAAGTCCATCATGATATTATCCCATTTCCACTCAGGTATGGGATATGTTGCAATACTCCTCCAGGTTGTTGCCTTCCATATTTCACTTGTTGACAAACCATACATCTTGACACAAAATCAGAAACTCCCTCTTCATGTTTTCTCAAAAAAAATCTTCCTTCAAATCTATATACATTTTAGTACTACCAGGGTGTATATAGAAATTGGAACTATGAGCATCATCCAACAATTCCCTTTTTAGATCAGGTATATCGAGAACACAAAGTCTCTTCCCAAATTTCAAAATTCTATCTTCATATATGAAGTCACTCTATCTCCCATCATTCATAGCTTTAATCTTATTTTGAAACTCCTCATCATCAGCTTGAGAACTTTTTATCCTTTCTAGTAAAGATGGTTTGGAAATCATTTAAAAAAGCATTGATGTTTCACCGTATATGGTTATTCCCATATCCATCTTTACTAGATCCATGAAAATAGGATCTCTTTCAACTCTCATCTTGTTCAAAACACCATGATCCTTTCTTCTCAAAGCATCTTGCACCTTATTTTCCTTCCCTGGGTGGTAGTGTATCATCCAATCATAATACTTGAGTAGTTCGAGCCATCTCCTTTTCCTCGTGTTGAGTTCTTTCTGTGAGAAAATATACTTCAAACTCTTGTGATCAGTATAAATCTCACATTTTCCACCATAGAGATAATGTCTCCATATCTTCAAAGCAAAGATTACATCAGCTAACTCAAGATCAGGAGTAGGATAGTTTTTCTCATGAACTTTTAGCTGTCATTTTTCATAAGCAATAACCTTATCATTTTTCATAAGGACACAACCAAGTCCATTCTTTGAATCGTCACTATAAATAAAAAACCTGTCATTCCCCGATGGTATAGTCAATATAGGAGAATTGACTAATCTTCTCTTCAGTTATTCGAAACATTCTTCACAATATTTTGTCCAAACAAATTTAACCCCTTTACATGTGAGCTTCGTTAGCGTGTGATCTAGTTGGGAAAAGGCATCACTGTAAACTCATAATGCCCATACCTGGTTTGAAATGTTGTCTTCGGAATATCTTCCTTCCACACAAGCAGTTGATGATATCTGGATTGAAGGAAAATCTTCTAAAAGTTTTTAGCTCCATGAAGTTGGTCAAATAAATCATCAATCCGGGGCAGAGGATACTTATTCTTTATTGTAATAGCATTGATTTTCCTGTAATAAATGCAAAGCCTCATGGATCCATCTTTCTTCTTGACAAAGAGGACAGGGGCTCCCCATGGAGAAACACTGGGTCGAATAAATACTTTTTCACTCAAATCCTCCAGTGTTTTCTTTAGCTATACTAATTCCACAGTAGACATTATATAGGGAGTCTTTGATATAGGTCTTTCATTATGAATTAAATCAATATAGAACTTGACTTCCTTCTCTGGAGGATGTCCAGGTAAATCCTCTAGAAATACATCAATGTACTCTTTCACTATGTTCACATCTTCAACATGAAGATTTATTTCCTCTCCCATAGATATTGGTTTATCTTCCTCTCCAAGTATTTAATTCAATAGAGTTACTGGGGGTGGTTCTAGATAAGAATCAGGTGGCGATGTTTCCTCCCTAAAGACAAGGGATTCTACACAATTTTCAAAAATTATAACTTCCTTTTTCTTGAAATAAATCCTCTCATAATAATTTGAAATCCAATCCATACCAAGAATTATATCAAATTCAGTCATGGTTATGATGATAAGGTTAGAAACTAAAGAACATTTTGGTGTTTGGAGGGGGACTAGTCGACATGCCTTTGTTGCAATGATACATCCCATGGGTGTTTTGACTGACAACTCCTTTAATAAATCAAATTGGACATATCTAATTTTCTTTTCAAACTGATAGGATATAAATGAATGCAATGATACAGAATCAAATAAAGTGTTGGCTAATTTTGAGGAAACAATTAAAGTACCTGACACGACGTCACTAGGAACTTCAACCTCCACGGTTGTAATCGTATAGGCTCTCTCTTGCTCTTTTGGCTGTTTCTGAGGCATGTTTCCTTGGATCTTAGGACACTCATTTGTATAGTGTCTCATCTCTCTGCAATTGTTGCATTGAATATCATTGAATTGTTTCTTCCCCTTGCATTCATCAGATCGATGACCCTTTTCTCCGTAGTTATAGCAGAATCTCATTCCTTTCAAGCATTTCCCATGATGATTATTTCCATAGTTCTAGCATAATGGGAAACTATTTGTTACTTTTCTCTTATTTTGTGCTTCTCCTTTTCCTTTTTTATCAGAGTGATTCTTAATATCTTGGTTTCCTTTGAAAAAATTTGATCTAGAAAATTCCTTCTCTGTTTTGATGGAACTTGATACAATTTCATCATATAATGAAAATGATTTAGAATCCAGTGCCCTTCGAAGACTTGGTTTAAGACCTTCTAAAAAATGATCAATCTTGTCTGCTGATTCACGTACATAATCCATGACATACCTAGCTAGCCTTGTGAAGGTAGACTCATACTCTGCAACACTGTCTCCTTCCCTTTGTTTCAAGCCAAGTAATTTCCTCTTTATTTCAGTTCCTTTCTCACAAGGGAAATATTTTTCGAAGAATATTTCCTTAAAAGTCATCCATTCCATTTCCTATTTCCCTTCTTCCTCCTTGGTATTTTGAATCAAGGACCACCATTGATCAGCTTTTCCCTTGAGACAATATACTCCCAGTACTACCTTTTCATTTTCATTGCATCTTAAAGCAATGAATATCTTTTCAAGGGACATGATCCATTGCTCAGCAACCACTAGATTAGTAGTCCCGCTGAAAGATGGGGGCTTCTTCCACATGAAACTATCCAACACAGGTGTTGAATGCTTATTCGTTACAACTTGAGTAAGTTGTCCCAATATGGTCATGATCTGATCTGCTCCGACGTTGACTATGTTTACTTGCTCAGTAGGTAGATCCCTAATTTTCCCATGAGTATTGATTCCCCTTCTTCCATTAGAATCCATTTTTAAATAATGGGATACACTTTATTAGTTTATGAATCTCAAATAGAAAATCAATCAACATATATTGAAATTCTATGCATAGCTAATCTTATAAATAAGGTTCCTATGAGGAAAAATTTACATTAACTCCTTCATAACGGATTGTAAAGAAAATATGAATTATCCTAATCATATCCCTCAGGAGTGTCGTAACCAAGATTGCAGCAAGGCCCGTTGTCTTTCACCAGTTCCCATTCAAGTCAAGATCAAAGCGTTGTTTTTGGGTTTTACCCCTAGATACATCTGTGCCAGAGCTGCCTCTACCTGCTCGTATCCAGATAGGGACGTATTACTTAAAATATCCACATAATCTATTCCTTACCAAAATAATAGGACATTATTTTATGAAAATCCTTAGATACTACCTTAGGTCTTTGTTCCCTACTTTATATTTCCTACTCTAGTTTCCAAGTTTTCTACTAAACTTCCTTTGATACCAACTATAACACCCCGACCCCTCTAGGCTGGAGCCGGTGCATTACTTGTGATATTGGCATGGATAGAAGGAATGAAAATATAGAAGGAACGATCAGTTTAGTAGTCTTGAAGAAACTAGATACATAGATGTAACACAAATTATATTGAAAAATGTTACAAGATACAATACATAATGAAAACTAAAAACTACATCCACAAAAGCTCAAAAAATGATCTCCTCTTTGTCACCTGTTGATAGTAAAAAATGAAAGGGGTGAGATAAAATGCTCAGTAAGGGTTAAAAATAGCAGAAGAATGAGTACAATAATAAGTGAATCATAATCAATCTGACATTATCAATATGGCATAGTGAATAAATGAACAACTAATGCCCTTAATAAACTGAGAATGAAACTGTATCCATAGATTTTGTCATAGTGAAAACCTAATGGATAATAATAATAACTGGTAATGAATAAAGAGAATTCTTATTAATTGGACGTCATGTATCTGGCACATGAAACCATAATACCTTAAAAACGGTTTAACTCTATGGGTAGAAACCCGTCTGATTTTTGGAAACAAACTCGAAGGGTTTGTCGTCAAACTATTTTGTCTCATGAGACCTACCGATGCATTGAGTGGATATAGAGTGACCCACCCACCACTGTATGTCCAAATCATTCTTTATACATTGATTCAATACAAGAACAATATGCCTTTTAAATATCCGTATAGAGTAGAGTATAAAAATTCATCAATATTTCCATAATAACTTTCCAAATAAACATCGTATGTAAAATGGTATACGGTTTAGACAAAAAACATATCCATGTTATGGGTTTATGTATATTTAATATAAATATAATTTCAAATGAAAATTGATATCAAATGGGTATTAGGTACACCAAATAAGGATTATTAGGTGCACAATACAAATTTAGTCACAATGAAAAGGTAGTTGAGACAAAGTCCCTTACCACAATGTAATAAGTCGAATCATATGACCAGAACTTAATGAACATAAAATGAATAATTTAATAACATGAAATTAATTAGAATCATGTTATTATATATCAAATGTAATTACACATATACCACATACAATAAATAAGTGGTGAACAATGAAAATCTCACAGAAATGAAAGGGAGATGAGAAACCCCTTACCATAACTCCGAATGTGTTCCTCTCTTGAACTTATGCTCCGGGAATATGAAATTATACTTATTAATAAATTATTTAAGAACCTATTAGACATATATTTTATTTATTATATCCTTATTATGTTCATTCATGGCCCTTTATATGGGTTTAATTGGTTCAATTTTCATGTTTTGGAATCATTTTCTTCCTTGGTTTTCATGGTTCGTTTACTTGTTTCCATGAAGGGAAGTTCATTTGAAACATGGTTAAACATACAGAATTGTTAATACATATTATTAAAGATATTATAGAGATATAAATGATATTAAAATTATTTTGTTTTATATATCATGATGATGATTCATTAGTTAAAACACTAATGATGTTCGTTTAAATCATTTTAGTGGTTCTTTGATAATAACAACCTCATTTTGTTTTATAAATTAGAACCATGAGTACCAAAGAATTATAGAAACATGGGTGAGTCATAACAAATATATTATATCCTGGTTCAACCATATAAATGGTTTCATGACCAGACTTGAAATAATTAATGCAAATTGAAAACACATCGTCTACGATGTTAATAATTCGACATATCACGGACAATGTTTTTAATGCCTTGAACAAGTGGGGGAAAAGAAGAAGATTGATGATGAATTTCTCATGAACATGAGAATATCTAGAATATACAAGATTCTAGAGATTTAATTCCTCTTGGGTAAGAATATATAAACAAATAATAAATAAAGAACTCAAAATAAAAGAATAATTTTGAAATTGCTTACAAAAAGTTGGGAGCCTAACGGCTACGCAACATGTTTTTAGAAAACATTAAAAAGAGAGGGTACAAGGTTCACCTATCGAGAAATGAATCATAATATAGATTATATCAATAATAAGAAGAAAAATAATAACATGGTATGGAAACTTGAAAGATAGACCACATAAAAGAGAACTTGAAAGGAAAAAAAGAAAGAAATTGAGAATTTTCTTACCTTGTAGAGTAACCCTTAGAACATGATGGTTGGTACCTTGGGGGCTTTAGGAAACCTTATGAGGACTACTATGAAGGTAAGGAGGCCATATCTTCGTTGAGGGAGAATTGGGAATGAATTTAATGAATGGAAGAGTTGGTATTTATCAGAAAAGTGAGGGATTATTTTAATAATTTTCAAGGGACACCTCATGGCTGGTATTTTCAAAACCATGGGATTGCCCATGATATTTGTCCATGGATAAAGCCACTTGGGACACCTCAAATATTATTTAACTATACACAAGTCGAACAGATTTATGACATCATTATTATATCATTAATGATGTCATAAACACACGGAAACTAAAAACTGTATTTTTTACTATTCACTGAAAAATCAATTGTTTCAGAAAAATTCCCAAAATAACCTTAAAAATCTTTCGACGTGTAGAATTCAAAAGTGAAATCCATTTTTCAAAAATAATTTTCTATATATTATTAATTTAATTTTTAAATAAATTCATAGTTAATTTGAAAAATAACAATCTTAAAGTGCAATTAGTTTTATTTCTCATTGAAAAACTAATTAATATCTCATTATCTCATTGCCTTAAGAAAATAAAATAATATTATTATTTACTATTCATAAGGTTAATATTTCTATTCATATTACTATTTATATTACTATTTATTTTACTATTCATATGGGTGTGTTACTATTCACTAAAAATCAAGTTTGTTCTATCATATGCGAAATGACTTACTGAACAAAACTCTAGATGACCATTTTTTTGAAATTCAAAACATAGAAGAGGAAAAGTTGTGTTTAATGGATAGATTATAAAATTGCATTCTATATTTATTTTCAAAACCTTGGGGTGTTACATCCTCAATGTTTAAATTATGGATAAATGGGGGATTATTGAATTTTTCTTCCAAAATTCTTAGATCAAGTTTCAACACTATGGTAGGAAATATAATTTTTATCATTTTTACATGAAGTAAGCATAGATGAGGCCTCAAAGGGGTTTATTATAGAGACAACCATCATCCCATGAGATAGGTAGAGGTGTTCTAAAAAACTGTTCAAACCCCTGAGATGATGATGAATTTAGAAATTCAGGCATATCAGGGACAAGACCATGAAGCTAAGGTAGTTAATGTGCGTTTAACAGATAATGTTCAGACAAATTTTGGGGAGGAATGATCGAACATTAATGGTATGGTGTTGATCACCTCTACTATTTTTTCTTATCTATTTGATACTTAGGATTCCCATTCACTCTAATCTATAAAATGTTTTCTGGCCATGACTTTCTTGTCAATTTATCTTCTAAGCTTCTGTCTCTTGATACTCTCATGGGGAAGAAGGATTTCATATTCAATGATTTGTAAGATATCCTAAAATATTTTTAATCTATACACATATATGGGATTTCATGATCATTGAGATAATTATATTTTATTTCATCTTCAGCATGGATTGGTAGACAAGTTATCAAGAACACATCAACTACTACAGGAGACATGTATTGTTTACAATTCCCAAGGGAGAAAAATTCATTTTCATTGGTGAATTATATGTTAGATAAGGTTGAGAGGGAAAAAAAATAACTCAATTTGGATCCATTATGGTATAAGTAAATGGAATAACTATCACAGTGGAGCCAACAATAGCCTTTTCCTTTCCTCTAGTGGTGGACTTGTATCATGATGTCTTCCTATGTAACTTTTCAGGTTTTCCTTATTCTAGGGAATTTTAATTTGATATTCTAATCATTGTTAAGGTAAAACCTATTTTTATTTCCCCATATCATATGGCGTCATATTATTTAGAGGTATTCAATGTATTTATCAATGATTTAGAGGTGATGGTTTTTATCAAACAGAGCCCATTTACCTAGGTTGCTCTTATTTTGTTCACAGATAAGGAATACAAAAGTATTTTTGTGTGTAGTCAATTGGAAAATTTACCAATTGAACTTGAATAATAGATATCCATTTAAAATAAATGATTACATGTTTGACCCATTACAGGGATCTCTATTGTTATCCATTATTAACTTACAACTAGGATTTTTCCAACATTGGGTCAGAGAGGAGTATATTCCTACAACATTATTCCGGAGTAAATAATGAATATTTGATTGTTTTTTCATTCATTTCAAAATGCTAAATGTTAAAATGGTTTTCATGGATCTCATTAATATAATATTCCATTATTATCTTTAATCCATCATTGTGATTTGTGTTGATAATATCCTCATATTCTCAAAAACTTTGGACATCCATGAATGGAACCACAAAATTATATAGAGTACACTTCGATCAATTAATATTTATTCTATGATCTATAAGTTTCAATTTTGGATTTAGGAGGCTTCATTCCATGGACACGTGACCTCTAAGGAATATATTTTTGTAGACCCATGAAAGGTTGAGGTAGTAATGTCTTGGGAATATCCATAGAATATATTTGAGATCCAGAGTTTCAATGGGTTTTAAGGGCACTAAATATCATTCATTATGGACTTCTTCTAGTTGTAATAACATATTACTAGAATCAAAATTTAGGGAGTTATGTTTGAGTGGATAAATATCTATGAATATCCCTTCATAGATAAGATTGATGATAACATTAATTTTGGAATTTAAAGACTATTATATTGTGTAACGCCTTGGACCTAGTTACCTAGAGTCAGTGCATTACTACATAACAATGTCATGATGCAAGGAATCATTTCCCGAAAGACCGATTAGTTTAGTAGCCTTGTATTTACTAGATACATACATAAGTTTTACATTACATCATGAAATAAATAAAAACAACATTGTGTCTCCTTGAACACAGTCATATTCTTGGTCTATCCCTGTAGGTTAATCATAATTTACTTCTTCACATCCTAGGAAAAATAAAACATAAAAATGGGTGATCTCGGATGCTTAGTAAATCTAACAATATAATGGAAACTTTCATCAATAAGCATAAACATTTAAGGCAATGTATAAGACTAAAACAAAAGTCTTTTAAAATTAAACTTCAGCATAATATGGAAAAGATAAATCAAATAATTCCATTTACTTATTCACATAGATATTATACTAGTTGAATAATCCCATTTAATATCAATAGCTAATTTCATAATGATGGAATGCATAATGTTGGACATCATAACCACATAATCAAGGTCTCGTTCCAAGACTACAAGTAATATTTTGTCAAGGCCTTGTTCCAAGACACTAGTTTGTCTCATGAGACCTACTGATGCATTGAGGAGCTATAAAGGGCTCCACCCATCACTTACTAAGTCCAATGCATTCATCATATGAAAATGTTGAAACATAACATAAACATTCGTATTAAAAATAGCATACGAAATGTTAATTCTTTAACTATAAGCCATAAATAGTATTAAAATAACACATCCATAGTCAAACTTATCATAAAACCTTAAATACAATGTTTAATATTATATCATAACAAATCATCTTCAAAAAAGTGTAAAATCCATCAAAGGATGTTGACATAGATGAAATTAAAACTATTTGAGAGAAATATGTCTTTCTATTCTGAAGTCATTTAAAAGTTACATAATTATAAAAGAAAAAATTTATTTTGAAAATGTTCTTATAATATTGTAAGGGAAGCTTCAAAGCTGTCATAATGGCATTGAATAACTGCACCCTCCATATAAGTTAAAAAAAATCTTACCTTAATTTGTCGAAAAGGTCAAAAAGTACCTTGTTTGGAAAACGATGGAAAGATTCCTTTAAAACAATTTCTTTAAAAATTAAAACAAGGGTATAAATGAACTTAAAACATATTATAGTAAATAGTCAAAATGTTTTGAGATAAATTTTTAAGAAATACGGATGTGGATGATATAGAGGTCTCAGTAGATACTTACATAAAAACAACCTCATATAATAAATAGATTGTTAAATTTAACGCTTACCTTATAATTTTCCTTGGATAGGGTATGTTAACCTCTTGTATAATAGTTAAATCATTGTTATTATATTATAAAATAACTACATACCTAAATATGATATCAAATACGATCTTCTAATATTTCATTGTTAATAATATTTTAGTAGTATCATTATTTCGGGTGTTAACTGATTCGTTTTCCTTTATATGTTTTCTTATGTAAGTCATGTTTGTTATGGATAGGATGTATTTGATTCATATAAAGAATGATATTATGTTCTTAAATCATATTTTTAAAAATCAAATGAAAATTAGTCTTGAATGGTTATGATGGGGAATGAATCTCATTGTGTTCGTGGAGACGATAATCTATACATACGCATGAACGCTACATCCATTTAATTTTTTATTTTTAAAGTAATGAAAACCAAATGATACATAGTAATATTATTATTAATGTATAATATAATATAATATATTACATAATTTCATTAACACCAAACTTTATACGTGCCTTGTATGGTATGAACAAGTCATATCACTTTGAGGGGGTGCTAGTCCGCACATCCTCAATTGAAATTATCGTATATATACAACATGAAAAGAATAAAGGTATTCTATAAAAATATAATTATATAAGCTTATAGATAAAATTAATATCATAAATATCATATATAATTACAATTCTATCATAATGGCCACCATAAGAGGTGGTCGTAGAAGATTGAAAAATCATCGTTTTGTGAGGCAGTAGTTCACCGTCCACAGAAACATTATGTTCTTTACGCATTAGTAGGAGGTGTGCATAATATTAGTTAAAATAATTCTCATAAAACATCCTAGTATATTTAATATATTCATTTTGTTATAAAATAATGGAATAAATAGAGTTTAGGGGGTTGGAGAAGTGAAATAAAAGAAAACAATTTAAGAAGAGATGTTCCTTTTAAATCGGGTAACTTCATTTGGATTGATCCAAAAGGCTTCCTTGAAGAGCCTTATCCCTAAGGTAAGGCTTCTAGAAGGAATAGATGGATTTATGGAGCTTAATTGGTAATAGTATGGATGATCTAAGGAGATTGAGAGGTGTGAGAAATGGGTTAGAGTTGAGGGATTTTTATAAGGAGAGGAGGGTCTCTTTTGGAATGTTTGAATGTATTATTTTATTATATAACTATATTAGGTTTAAAAGGGTAAATAGCTCATTAAAGATGGATATAAGATGACTAATGTTCGAAATAAAATCATCCAATAATAAATGTATGGGTTTTGGATATTGTTTTAATTTTTATAATCTCATTTATTTAAATCATTCATTATTGAGATAAACACTGCATCATTATTGTGTCATAAATAATTATACTTATTTGATGTCAAAATATTATTAAAAAATACCACGATGTAGGAAATAGATTTATCTTTCAAATGAATATTTACAGTCTAATATACAACATATATAACCCCATGTAAAAAAATTTTTTACTAAAAGATATTTTTTTTTGTCATTTTTTTCTTTACTTTAAATTAATTAATATAAAGTGTCCTTATCACTCTAAAGTGGATCCATGGGGTCCCAAAATCGACCCAAGGATTCCCATGGTCGGAACTGTATTAGTGAATAGGGTTATGACATGTTTTAGGGTAATTTAATATTATTATAATATTATTTGTTACCCTTATTTTCCAGATTTACCCCTTTATCCATGGTAAATAAAATATTTACCAAAGTAATTATTCATAATGTCTAAAAATAAAAGTTTCCAATTTACACAATTTGGACCTCCTGATTGAAAATATGGAAACCGTTTTTTCAAATTCAAAACAAATAAGTGGTAGAAATTAATTTAAAATTAATTCTGGTTGTCAAAACTAAAAGCATGTTTTTAAGAAATAATAACTATCAAAAGATAGACACTTATTTATGTCCAGTTTAAATGTAAAATTACATCCAATGACCTAAATTATTTTAAATGATAAAAATATAATGTAATTATACTTAAAAACCATTCAAATTTATATTTTAACAATATAAATTATTTTTATTTAAAAAGTTGTTTTTAATTAAAATTTAATATTTTTCATTATTCATCAAAAGTTGAAAGTTTTTCGAAGAGTACCAACAATTCAACCTAAGATAATTTTGATATTATGAATCCTAAAATGAATACCATTTTAAAAAATATATATATAATTTCAAAAAGTGGTTATTATTATTTATAACAGCTAGTTTGATTGGTCATAGTGTGTTAGAATCTCGAAGTTGCGTACAACGCAGGCTAGTGCATTATTCAAAGGGAAATATACCGTGGAAGAATGGGGTGTCACATTACTCCTTCCTTAAAATAATTTCATCCTAAAGATTTCTAGAATACTACAACATAAAAAGATTCACATGGAACTTTATCATAAGTTCCTCGGGATCCCCCGTTGTCTCATCTATCTTATGATTTCTCCATAGAAACTTCACCAGACGAGCCATCCAGTTTCTCAACACATGTTCTCTGGCATAAAGAATTCTGATAGGCTCTTCACAATAATACAGATCAGGTTCCAGTTATATTTCTTCATAGATCAGTATATGCATTGGGGCAGGAATTTATTTTCTCAATAGTGATATGTGGAACACATCAAGAACTTTGGAGAGACTTAGCGGCATTGACAAATGATAACTTACAACTCCAATTCGTTCAAAAATTTCTAAAGGTCCGATCTACCTGGGTCTTAATTTTCCTTTCTTACTGAATCATATAAAACCCTTCCATGGAGATACATTCAAGAAAACATGATCTGCTCCTTGAAATTCCATATCTTTCCTTCGGTTATCTGCATAACTCTTTTGCCTACTTTGAGCTGATTTGATGTGGGTTTGGATAACCTTCACCCTTTCAATTGTTTCCTCAAAAATTTCTAGGCCTAGGAGTTTCTTTCACCAACATCATCCCAAAAAGTTGGTGTGCAAAATCTCTTTCCATATAATTCTTCATATGGTGTGATTTGAATACTTGAATGGAAACTATAGATATAGGAAAATTATACCCTAGGTAAATATTGATCCCACATACCTTGAAAGTCAAATGAGAAAGATCTAAACATGTCTTCTAATTTTTGAATAGTCCGTTATGATTTTCCATCAATTTGAGGGTGTTAGGCAGTGCTCAATCAATGTTTAGTATCCAAGGACTTCTGAAAACTTTTCTAGAATATTGATGTAAAACCGGGATCATGATCAGAAACAATCGATAGGGGTACTTCATGAAGTCTTAAAAATTCATTAATATATAATCTTTCTAAAGGATAAAGTTTTAAATATTCTCTTATGGAAAAAAAATTTCTGATATGGTAAGTTGATTAACAATTTTCAATATTTCATCATTATTTCTAGGAGTCTTTGGTAGCCCAATGATAAATTCCATCAAAATATCATCCCATTTCTACTCAGGTATGGAAAGAGGTTACATGAATCCTCTAAGATGTTGTCTTCCAGACTTAACATGTTGAAAAACTTTACATATTAATGCATAATCAGAAATCTCTCTCTTCATGTTGTCCCACCAAAAATGTTCCTTTAAATCTCTATACACCTTAGTGCTACCAGGGTGTATAGAGAAATTGGAGCTATGAGCATCATCCAACAATCCCCTTTTTGAATCATGTATATCAAGAACACAATGTCTCTTCCCAAATTTCAAAATTTCCATCTTCATATATGAATTCAATCAATCTCCCATCATTGAAAGGTTTAATTTTATTTTGAAACTCTTAATCATCAGTATGAGAACTTTTTATCCTTTCTAGTAAAGATGGTTTGTCAACCATTTGAAAAAGTATTGATGTTTCACCTTCCATCATTATTCCCATATCCATCTTTACTAGATACATGAACATGGGATCCCTTTATACTCTCATATTTTTAAGAACTCTATGATACTTTATGCTCAAAGCATCTTCCACCTTATTTCACTTTCTCGGGTGGTAGTGTATGGTGCAATCATAATCCTTGAGTAGTTCGAGCCATATGCTTTGCCTCATGTTGAGTTCTTTTTGTGAGAAAATATACTTCAAACTCTTGTTATCAGTATAAATATTACATTCTTTACCATAGATATAGTGTCTCCAAATATTCAGTGCAAATATTACAGCTGCTAACTCAAGATCATGGTGGGATAGTTTTTTTCATGAATTTTTAGCTACCGTGATCCATAGGATATAACCCTATAATTCTAAATAAGGACACAACTAATTCCTTTCATAGAATCATCACTATAAATAATAAACCCATCATTCCTCAATGGTAGAGTAAATATAGAATAATTGAATAATCTTCTCTTTAGTTATTTAAAACATTATTCACACTCTTTTGTCCAAACAAATTTAACCCCTTTACGTGTGAGCTTGGTTAATGGGTTATCCAATCAAGAAACATTTTGGAAGAAACGTCAATAATAACCTATTAAACCAATAAAACTGCATACCTTAGTTATACTTGTCGGTGATGTCCATTCTTGGATTTCCTTGGTATTTGATGGATCAATAGTGATTCCATCCTTAGAGACAATATGGCCAAGAAATGAAATCTCCAGAAGCCATAATTCACACTTGCTGAACTTCACATATAATTCATTTCTTCTGATAGACATTAGAATAGTGTGCAAGTTATTTTCATGATATTCATATATTTTGGAGTATACCATGATATCATCAATAAATACCCATATGAAGTCATCAAGATATTACTTGAAAACATTGTTCATTAGATCCATGAAGACACAAGGTGCATTAAACAGTTCAAAAGGCATTACTGTAAACTTGTAATGATCGTACCTGGTTTGAAATGATTTCTTTGGAATGTCTTCCTTACTCACACACAACTGATGATATCTAGATCGTAGTTAAATCATTAAAAAATATTGATCTCCATGATGTTGATCAAATAAATCTTAAATGAGAGGTAGGGGATACTTGTTCTTTATTGTTATAGCATTGATCTCCCTGTAGTCAATTCACAACCTCATAGATCCATATTTCTTCTTAACAAAACGAACTGGGGCTCCCCATGGAGAAAAACTAGGGAGAATAAATCCTTTATTACTCAACTCCTCTAGTTTTATATTTAGCTCCAATAATTCCACAATGGACATTCTATAAGGGGTCTTCGATATGGTCCTTGAACCAGAAATTAAATCAATGGAAAACTCAATTTTTCGTTCTAAAGGATTGCCAGGTAAATCCTTTGGAAATACATCAATATGTTATTGTAAAATAGGTACATCCTCTATTTGAACATTCCTTTCCTCACCCATAGTTATTTCACTCTCTTCCTTAGTAGATCTACAGGGGGTGGATCTAGATAAGAATCAGATGGTGATATTTCTTCTATAATGACAATGTATTCCTTATCATCATCAAAAATTGTAACCTCTTACTTCTTACAATAAATTTTTGTATCATGTCCCGAGATACAATCCATACTGAAGATTATATAAAATTCAATCATGGGTATGACGATGAGATTAGAAGATAAAGAACATTTATATGCCGTAATGAGGACTGATTCACAATTTGTTTTTTGCGATGATACTTCCCTTAAGAGTTTTGACTCATAACTCCTTATTAAATAAAATTGTAAATATCTAAATTTCTTAGTAAACTGAGAAGATATGAAACAATGTTATGATCCAGAATCAAATAAATAATTTTCTAAACATGAGGAAACAATTAAATTACCTTCCACCACGTCTTTCGGAGCTTCAACCTTAGCAGTAGTGATTGTATATGCTTGGCCTTACTCCCTTGGCCTTTTTGAGGTATATTTCCTTGGATATTAGGACATTTATTTGCATAATTCCCCATTTCTCTACAATTGTAGCATGCAAAACTGACAACCTCTTTCTTTCTTTTTCAATCATGAGATTGGTGGCCTTTTTCACCACACTTGTAATAGACTCACATTCCCTTCAAGAAACTACCGGGGTATTTATTCCCACATTTTCCACATGATAGATAGTCAACTTTCCCCTTCTTACCATTATTTCCATTTCCAGAGTGTTTAGTATATCTCTTCTTCTCTTTCTTTTATTTATAGTCATAAGACTTAAGTAATTCCTTTTATGTATTGATAGCACATGTTACAATATGTTTGTATGATCTGGAGGATTGTCAGACTAATGCTCGATAGAGAAATTGTTTTAACCCATAAAATAATAGATCAATCTTACTCCCTCAGTTACGTATATAATCTGAAGCATGCCTTTCTAACCTTGTAAATTTAGCCTCATACTTTGAGACATTCTCATCCTACTTTTGCCTCAGACTCAAAAATTTTCCTTCCATATCCACTCGATGGTCAGAAGGAAAGTATTTTTTTAAGAAAAACTCTTTAATCCCACTCTATTCTATATTCTATACTTTTTCATACTCCTTTGTGTTTTGAATTAATGACCACCACTGGTCTGCATCTCCCGTGAGGTGATAAACTGCCATGACAACCTTTTCCATTTCTCTACTCCCCAAAGCATAAAATATTTTCTCTACGGAACTTATCTATTTCTAATCTAGAAATTTATTTTTAGACCCATTGAATGTGTGTGTTTGTTTCCTCATGAATCATTCTGACATTGATTCTCCACATTGTGGATCAGGGTGCTTTATACAGGTAAGATTATTATTCATAACCTGAGTGAGTTGTCCTAGTATGTTGATAAGCTAATCTACACTAGTTGCATCACCAGCTCCACTATAATTATCCTAAGTGGGAGGGAAATCGCTAAATGTATTACGTGGGTTGATATAGTTCACATTCCTTCCCATAGGTTCAATTTCTAAATAATTTCATACACTAAATTAGTTTATAAATCACAATACATAAATCCAAACTTGTAAAACACTTAACATCAATTTAACAGTTTATGGATATAATCCATAATAATAATAAAAATTCATTGATGAGGTATATACGTATAAATCCTTTATAATGGTGTGTAATGAAAATTTGAATTTTCCTAATCATATCCCCCGAGAGTGTCGTAACCAAGAGTGCAGCAAGTCCCGTTATCGTGTACCAGGATACCCCAGGTCAAGCCTGAAACTCTTTGTTAGATTTTTCACTCATAGAAACATTGTGTCAAAGCCACCTCTACCTTCTCGTATCCAGACAGGGATGTATGGCTTGGATAATACAATAAATCTCTACATTACCAAAATTCTAGGAAGTTATTCTATACAAATACTCAAATTCTATCTTCGGGTAATGTGGTCTAATCAGAGTTTATCTAAATCTAGTTTCCATGTTTTTTACTAAACATCCTCCAATACCAACTGTAATGCCCCAAAAATAGTTACCTAGAGTCGGTGCATTATTACATAATACTAGCATGATAAATGGAATCATATCCCAAAGGACTGATTAGTTTAGTATCCCTGGAAGTACTAGATACCTATATAAATTTTACATTACATCATGAAATAATGAAAAACAACATTGTGTCCCACTTGAAAACACTCGTATCCTTGTCCTATCCCTGTAGTTTAATCATAATTTACTTCTTCACATCCTAGAAGAAGTAAAACATAGATAGGGGTGAGCTCAGATGCTCAGTAGGGATAACAATATAGTGGAAACATTCATAAATAAGAATAATCATTTAAGGAAATGTATATGACTAAAACAAAAGCCTTTTAAAATTAAACTTCATTATAATTTGAAAATGATAAATCAAATAATTCCATTTACATATTCACATGGATATTGTACTAGTCGAATAATCATATGTAATATCAATAGCTAATTTCATAACGATGTAATGCATAATGTAAGACATCATAACCACATAGTAAAGGCCACATACCAAGACTACAAAAAGAATTTTATCAAGGCATTGTGACAAGAAACTAGTTTGTCTCATGAGACCTACCGATACATCGATAAGCTATAGTGGGCTCGACTCATCACTTACTAAGTTCAATTCATTCATCATATGAAAAGGTTGAAACATAACAAAAACATTCACATTAAACTAGCATATGAAATGTTAATAATTTAACTATAAACCATGAATGGTATAAAAATAACACATCCATAGTCAAACATATCACAAAACCTTTAATACAATATAGAATATTTTATCATATTAAATCAACTTCAAATAAGTGTAAAATCCATCAAAGGATGTAGACATAGATGAAATCAAAACTATTTGAGAGAAATATATATTTCAATTTTGAAATAATTTAAAAGTCACATAATTATAAAATTAAACATTTATTTTGAAAATATTATTATAATATTATAAGGGAAGCTTAAAAGGTGTTATAATGGTGTAGAATAACTGCACCCTCTGTATAAGTAAAAAAACATTATTACCTTAATTTTTCAAAAATGTCATAAAGTACCTTGTTTGGAAAATGACAGAAAGATTCCATTCAAACCATTTTATAAAAATTCAAAAAAGGTTATAAATGAATTTAAACCATAGTCTAGTAAATAGTAACAATGTTTTGAAATACATTTTTAAGAAACATGGATGTGAATGATAAAGTGGTCCTGGTAGACACTTAAGTAAAAACAACCTCAGATAATAAAGAGATTGTGAAATTTAAACCTTACCTTGTACTTTTCCTTCGTCGAGGATACATTAACCTCTTGTATAATAGTTAAATCATTTTTATTAAATTATAAAATAACTACATACATAAATATGATATAATATATGATTTTCTAATATTTATTTGTTACTAATATTTTATTAGTATCATTGTTTCAGGTGTTAACAGATACGTTTTCCTTTATATGATTTGTTATGTAAGTCATGTTTGTTATGGATAAGATGTATTCGATTCATATCCAGAATGATATTATTTTCTTAAATATTATTTTTTATAATCAAATGAAAATTATTCTTGAATGGTTACAATGGGGAATAAATCTCATCGCGTTCTTGGAGACTGTAATCCGTACATATGCATGAACGCTACTTCCATTTCATTTTTTTATTTTAAAAGGAATGAAAAAAAATTATACAGAGGTATATTATTATTACAGTATAATATAATATTTTATATATGTTACATAAGTTCAATAACACCATCCATTATATGTTCCATGTATTTTATGAATGAGTCATATCACTTTGAGGGGGCGGTAGTCCTCACTTCCTCAAATGAAAGTATTGTATATATAAAACATAAAAAGAATAAAGGTATGCTATAAAATATAACTAAATAAGATTATATATAAAATAAATATCATAAATATTATATATAATTATAGTTCCAACATACTGACCATCGTTAGAGGTGGTAGTAGAAGATTGAACAATCGTCATTTTGTGAGGTCGTAGTTCACCATCCACAGAAATGTTATGCTCTATAACCATTAGATGGATGTGTGTGTATGTGTAGTTTAAATACATCCCATAACAAAAACCTAGTATATTTAGGATACTGTTGTTGTTATAAAATAAATTAATAAATATATTTTAGTGGGGTTGGGGAAGTAAAATAAAAGAAAAGAACTTAAGAGGATATGTTACTTTTAAATCGGGTAACTCCATTTAGTTTGAACCAAAAGGCTTCCTTGCAGTTACTTCTGCCTAAGGTAAGGCTTCTAGGAGGAAGATAGGGATGTAGGTAGATTAATTAGGAAGATTTTGGATGAGCCAAGTGGCTTGAGAGGTGTGAGAAATGGGTTAGAGATGAGGGCTTTTTATAAGGGGGGGAGGGGCGCTTTAGGAATGTTTAAAAATATTATTTTGTTATATAAAGATCTTCGGTTTTGAGAGGTCCAAAACTCAATAATGTCTAAGTTAAGATGAATAATGTTCGAAATAAAATCATTAAATAATAATTCTATAGGTTTTGTATATCTTTTTAGTTTTTATAATCTAATTTATTTAAATCATTCAATAATGAGGTAAACACTTCATCATTATTGTGTCATTAAATATTATTTATTTGATGTATAAAAATTATTAAAAAAACACCATGATTTATGAAATATTTTTAGTTTTCATATGAATATTTATAGTCAAAGAGATAACTCATATAAACCCATTTAAAAATTGTTTTACTAAAAGATATATGTTTATGTCATTTTTGTCTTTACTTTAAATTAATTAATATAAAGTGTCATTATCACTCTCATGTGGCTACATGGGGTCCAAAAATCGACCCAAGGATGCCCATGGTCGGACATATATTAGTAAATAGGGTTAGTACATGTGTTAGGGTAATTTAATATTATTATGATATTATATGTTACCCTTATTTACAATATTCTCCTCTTTAACCATGCTAAATACAATATTTACCAAAGAAATTATTCATAATGTATAAAAATAAAAGTTACCAATTTACACAATTTGGACCTCCTAATTCAAAATTTGGAATCAATTTTTCCAAATTCAAAACAAATAAGTGGAAAAAATTAATTTAAAATTAATTCTCGTTGTCAAAACAAAAACCGTGTTTTTAAGAAATAATAACTATCAAGAGATTGACACTTGTTTATGTCCAGTTTAAATGTAAAATTAAATCCAATTACCTAAATTATATTAAATGGTAAAAATATAATCCAATTATACTTAAAACAAATTCAAATTTATAATTTATAACTATAAATTATTTCGATTAAAAAAGTTGTTTTTTAATTAAAATTTAGTATTTTCACTATTCATCAAAAATTAAATATTTTCAAAAGAGTACCAAAAATTCACCCCATGCTAATTTTGATATTCCGAATCAAAAAATGAAGTCCATTTTGAAAAAAAAACATTTATAAAATTTCAAAAATTGGGTATTACTAATCATAACGGCTAGTTTGATTGGTCGTGGTGTGTTAGAATCTTGAAGTTGCATACAACAAAAGATATTGAATTATTCAAAGGGAAACGTATCATAGAAGTTTGGGGTGTTACATATTGGATATTAATTTTACTGTGATTCCAAATGCATTTGTTTCACATTTTTTCTAATGAAGAGGGATCAAGTAGTGGCATATAGGTCAAGGCTGATGCGACCCCATCAGTATAATTACCAAATTCATGAATTGGAGATGGAAGATGTGTCAAATTATCTAATGTTCTGGTGACATTATCTCTTCAGTGAGATGTTTATTGTTTACATGGACTAGAAAAAACAACAGTATATCTTCACTTGGTAGGATATGAACATAATGAAGAGGAATTGGGTAATTTATATGTAGACATTCAAATTTGAGATGTATTATGTGTCATGGAAGAGAAATTTAATTTCAAATTCTCTTAGTACAAAAACATATGAATCATATGGTCTTATATAGCGTCATTTAAGGGAGAAATATTGTCAAAATAGTTTAATGGATGAATTAATTTTGGACGAATAGAAGGAATTCATGTGAAAAAAAATGTATTTATTTGGTTGTCACATTTGCATTAGTTGTTTGGGTGAATTTTAATCAATAGGTTGATCCTAAGTACACAGTGATGTGGGAATTTTTGGAGGGGGATCATTTGGTTCCCTGATGGTTAGTAGACAATGAATATCCAATCTAAATTCAAGAGAGGTTAGTTGTTCCAACTTCCTTGAAATAATAACTAATTCAATACTCTAATTATTTTAATTGGTTATTGCATTCAGGGTTGACAATGATGTACCATGACAGCCGAAATCAGTTCTCTTGGACTGGTATAAAGAGGTACATTACCAATTTTTTTTTGTGATGCCTTACCTACTAGAGGATAAATTAAAATAATCAATATCATGGTAATTTACTCTATCGACTTCTGGTACCTATGCAGAGTTGAGATGAAATTATGATGGACATTAAAATGGTGTTACCCAATACCAAGTGGTGTTATGATTTCATTTGTGTGATAGTTGATCGGTTGATGAAAGTGGTTCATTTATTACTGATCCAAGAGGATCAATCTATAGATGAGTTGGGAAAGATGTATTTTTAAGAGATTTTATAACTACATGTAGTACCATCCAATATCATATCAGATAATGAAATTCATTTTATGTCATGGATTTTCCTTGTCTAACAAAAGGTTTAATGAAATTAGTTGAAGATGAGTACAACATATCATCCAAACACCGATGGATGGGTTGCGAGGATGATTTAGATATTTGAGGGTATTTTTGGGGGATGAATCAAAAAACATATGTAGATAATGGGATGAGAAACTTGACATGGAAGATTTATCTTACAATAATAATTTATATTCATTAATTTAGATAGAACCTTTTGAATACCTCTACAGTCATTCATGCCACTCACTATTTTGTTGGCATGATATGGGTGAGGGTAATTTTTTTGGGATGAGTATGGTGAAGGAAAAGTAAGGGTGATTGAAATTGATAACAAATGGTTAGTTAGTGATCAATGATGATAATTATCATATGATGACTAGAGGATATGACCTTGGAATTATCTATTAGTGACTGAAATTTATTTTGGATGGAGACTCGGTTGTGGATCAACATTTTTTAGAGTCATGGGATGCAACAAACATGGTTTGTGAGACTATTTGATATCAAAAAATGTATCCAAGAAGTTCCTTGCCTACTAGAAATTATCATATATTAATTAGGTAGACATGATTTCTTCCACCTTTCATGTATTTGGAGGTACATACTTGATCCCTCGCATATTATTGACTATAAAGACATTGATATGGAACCAAATGAATTTTTTAATGATCCTGGTGCCAATCCTAGTTCAGAGAAACATTTTTTCTTGGGGGAAGTAGATGCGTATTTTTCATGTCTTGTGGTAGAATTGATTGATCCTAGAGGAAACATAGGAGTGTGAGTTTGTTATTAGATCTCAATGTCCATATTTGTTCAATAAAAACCTATAGTGATTATTCTCATGTATGTGATGTTCTTGGAGGTGGATATTTCAAAGTATTAAAAAATTTCTCCTAATATGTAAAACCTTGTTTTACATTTTCGCATTAATTTTTTTTTGATATATGTTTGGGTGAATTCCTTTTATATTTTCGTATATTTTTGAAGCATGAAATGATATTTGGATATTTTTGGGTCCATAATAGGAAACATCATATCCATGGTGTAGGGAGTGGTTCTCCCTGTGCGGTTCTGTGTAAAATGGGGAAAGATGGAATATGGGTTCGTTGGGCATAACCATGGACATGTTTATTTAAGAGGAAACTTTTGGGATATAATCATAAGGACTACACCAAAATCTAATGGATTCTATGGTGAGGGAAAATTGGTATAATTAAATGGAAACACCATTTCACTATCAAAGTCAGGTTTGGTGTGTTCAAGAACACCACTTTCACGGTGAGGCCATTGTGGAATCTTCTATGCTAGTCATATGTGTTTTGAAACATCCTAAACCATCATAATTCTTCTTGGATCACTTTCATTATAAAATATTAATATATAGACCCATGATGTGGTATTCTTAAATGAATCATTAATCAAATTACCAACCATATAAATTGGTTCATCCCCCCTCTCACTGTTAAATTTTCAATCCAAATTAATTCTAAATGATCCTTGCATGGTCTTAGGGATGGATGTGAGGGATCCCTTAGATTGTATATAGTTCCTCATTGTGAGACCATAGAGGGAATTGGATGTTGATTTCTTCCCTAGAGTGTCTTTAGTTTACGAATAAAAGGCCACAGGGGGAATTTATGGTGAGTGCTTCCTTAGAGAGTCTTTGTTTAAGCTGAACCAGAGGTGTTAGACCATGATTACTTCCTAGAAGGGTTCTTATGATTGTATTATTGTCTATTTAATAAATATAAATGAATTTATTTTTAACCGTAGGACTGTTTAAGATTGAGTACTTCTTTGTTTATTACCTCATTTTTCATATTGCCTTACATATATATTCACTGACAATTAGGCATAGATCTTTGGGTGGTTGCCTACTGGGATTCATCTCACACCCTATTTGGGTCATGCTTTCAGACACAATCAGAGTATATTATTTCACGTATATACAATGGAAAGATTCCTTCTACTTCAGGTACTTGATTGTTGTAGAGCTGGAGAGCATGGTACCAAGCTGAGGCTTACGATGCTGTTGGAGTTGTTTACGTTTTTCCCATTATACTTGGATTTAGTATTTAATTTCAGCATTCTGACTAGTTATGATGTTTTCTTAGATACTTTTGACATGCATCATTATTTTTATATATATTCCATAGTTGTTTATTACTGCCAGACATCTTTTGTTTACTTATTGTATGGTATTATTGCTTCTTATTTTCCATATTATTTCTCTTCTGTTGCATTACTCTACCAATGAAGGAATACTTTCCCCACTATCATATCCAAGGATCTCGCTTATAGTTAGTAGACTCTATTGTTTTGGGGAAATGCGCCTGGGGTCATGTGACTAATCGGGTATAGGGAACCTTTGGGCGGAACCCATAACTAGGAAGTTATGAAGTGGTATCAGAGGGACTTGTTTTCTTCTTGATTTTTTTTGGACCCTATAGACATGGATAGAAAGGAATATGTAGTTGGTAATAATATGTTCCTGAGATTAGCTGACCCATGTATAGGGAAAATACAATTTACCTTGTTATTTTAATTTCACTGGTTTTTCAATTATTACAGTTGATTTGATTCCACAATTAGGTTATTCACATGTTTTGTGTTATTATTGTTGATATTATTGAGGTTTTATTTCTATTGAAACTTGATGAGATGAGGGTGTGCCATCTCATGTATCATATATTCACTTGCTACAGATCACATTTCATGCATTCTTGTCATTCCATTTAGGGTGCATTAGTGATTGTATTTTGTTGTAATAGATGATGTGCTAGATGTTCATGCTATTGTTCTAGATTCCTTGATAGAATACATGTTGTTTTATGGGTATTGAAACTACTTAAATATAATTTTAATGAACACCAAACTTTGGTCCCTAAGGTGTTATGGGCCATCGACGATCATAATTTGGTGGATTATGTGATTGATTTCACTATTATACCTTGTGATATACAAGAATATGATGCCAAGATTTGATTCATAGGAATTATGTCCCCCACGGATTGGAATTTGGAACTTTAATGTTTGTTTTAGTGTTTTTGTGGGGTTTCATAGTAGTTTATAAGGCATAATATCTAGAAAAACCTAGAATACACGGTGTGTATTAATGAATACATGCCATGTATCCTTCTGTTCGGGAATGAACAACTTTTCAAGAGTGCACTCTATGTACTCTATGTGAATGTCGTGCAATCCTTAACCATGTGACTGGATTTGTTGAAGGAGACGTGGGGTTAGGAAATATTTGGTGGCACAGACCGTGTACTTGATGTACAAGACGTGCTATAATAGTCGTGTATCTAGCCATGTGACCAACGACATAGATGGATGAAACTCTGGTATAACACATCATGTCCAACTCATAGATGCCATATAGAGTTGACCGTGTAACCTACCATGTGACTAATGATAGGGGTAAGTGAAATCCTACTAGTACATGCCATGTCTAGCATGAACATGCCATTTTGTGTCAACTATTTCCCAGACTATGTGACTAACAACACAGGAGGTTGAAATCCATATATTACACACCATGTAGTTTTGTTATAGGAGAACCGTTTGGCCTAGTTATGTAGAGGGACTTGGGTAGGGGGAATCGATTCAAGTACATGCCATGTCCTTAGGAGTAACACACCATATTTTGGGGTTATAAATGACTAGTGTTGGAAGAAGTACATACCCATGTAAAGGCTCATGGGCACATGCCTTGTATCCTTATTTTGTAAAACTTGATTTTTTTATTCTCCTGTTGTTTTCATGAACTTCTATGTTTTTGTTCCTGATAATATTGAAGGGAGGTGTGCACTTGACCATGAAGATTCATGCCATCGAGACATACTCTAATAGTTCTCCAGATACAAGGCAACGATCAGACACCGTACATGAATGACCAGGGACTACCAACAGATCCTCCTGTCGTGCCAATCTTGGCACCATCAGTCATTCTGGTTACAGGTGCTGATGGTTAGTTCTGAGAAGGCTTCATGAGGTTTATGAAGACCTTTAGGGGAGCACTTCATCCTACCCCATCTATGTAAAATTTGACGTGTGTCATTTAGCAGTAACATTCTACCACTTTTTTAAAGGATAGAGGACCTTAGGCTATAGAGTCATGGATGGAAGCCATGCTATCAAAATTCAAGAATCTGGAGATGCCTCTAGAGAGAATGGTGAAGCTCACTGCCTATATGATTTGTGATTTTTCCAAGAGATGGTGGGATGTGATCTCACAGGCAGGATTCTAGTATATTATGGCTTGGGATGAGATCTATAAATCCTTCAATAACTACTTCTACCTGGAAATTTTGAGGGCTGAATGAGCCCGACAGTTCATGAGTTTGTGGTAGGGTAGTCTCTCAGTCATTGAGTATTCTTCTCACTTCATAGAGCTGTAGCACTTCACACCCATTCTAGGGGGTGATGAGTTATTTCTGGCAAGGAAGTTCGAGGAAGGTCTCTCACATTACATTCGATCTTAGGTGAACATCTTCAGGTTTACTTCCATCACTTCTATAGTCAACTAGGCACTAATCATAGAGGGAAACCTGAGGGATTCTGGGGTAGTGATATAGGGAGGCTCGACTTCTGGATTTGGTATCCCTCCTATAGATATCAAAAAGCACCACTGGGAGTATACACATGAAGATCCTAATAGGTGGAATACTTCTTATAGTGGATAGGTGGTGTGATAACAGTGTGGAAATAGCGGGAATATGGGACCACATTGCCTGAGGGACCTAGTGGAGTGTTTATATTTTAGAAATATGGGTCAACTTCAATGTTTCTGACAGTTATTCTCACCAATAGTGGTTTACAAAGGTTCTTCTATGACTCTTCATTCAGGAGCAGCAAAACCAATTTCTCATCAGTCAGGGAATTTGAGTTCTTCCGACTATTTAGGCTAAGGTTGAGGTCATGGATGTGGTATCTTGTCACCATAAGTTCAGTGATAATAAGGTGGATCAAGTCAGTGTGGTCAGATAGGGTCACTGGGCCATGGTACAGGTCAAACTTTTGCAATGGAGCAGACCTATCAGGAGTACGCTCCCAGACACTCTACAGTTCGAGGTATGATTCTTGTTTCCTAAGTTTTAGCTTATGCACATTTTGATATAGGGGATTCCAGTATTTTCTTATTTTTTTTGTTGTTTTGGAGATCCTTGGGCACTGTATCTTTACTTATATTGATGTCTTGACACTGGACACACCGTTGGGGACTGGAATGACTAGTGTATGTCAATGCAAGGAGTGACCTATCGAGGTTGGTGGGTGTCACTTCTTATGGGACCTCTATTTCCTAGAGATGATAGGATATGATGTAATTCTCGGAATGGACTGATTAGTTCCCTTCCAAGATATTTTTGATTTCTATCACCATAGGGTGAGTTTCCGATCACCAGAGGGTAGTTTGTTTCTACATATGGGAGAATGGGATGTCTAGGAGAGCATAGAAAGACCCAAGCATCATGGATTAGGAGGAGTTATAGCCCAGATATATAGTCTATATCTGGATGACCAGGGGACTTCATAGATGGACATTCCTCTAGTGGTGGATCATTTCCATGATGTCAATCCAGCTAACATTTAAGGTTTTCTTCTTGAGTGGGTGGTAGACGTTTCTATTGAGCTTGTGCCAGGGGTAGCACCGATGACCATTCCTCCTTATAGGATGGATACACTAGAGTTACAGGAGATCAAGAAGCAGTTAGAGGAGTTATAGGAAAATGGATTCATCTTAACTAGTACTTATCCTTGGGGTTCTCCAATCCTATTTTTTAGGAAGGAAGATGGTACCCTCAGACATTGTGTGGATTATCTGAAGTTGAACCAATTGAGAGTTAAGAACTTATATCTCTTAATGATGATTTACGATCACTTTGATCAGCTTTGAGGAGACCGGGTGTTCTCGAAGATCGACTTGAGATCCAGTTATCATTAGTTGCATGTTATTCCATCATATATACCTCTTACAGCCTTTCAGAGCAGGTATGGTCTATATGAGTATTTGGTTATGTCATTCAGTCTCACGAAAGCGCCTGTAATTTTTATGGCACTGTTGAACTAAGTGTTCCATCCATACTAGGATTCATTTTTGGTTGTCTTCATGGAAGATATATTTGTGTACTCTCAAACTCAACATGACCTTGATACAAATCTTGATATCGTTTTGAGTACACTAAGAGAGCATCAATTATATGATAAGATCTCAAAATTCCACTTTTGGATGGACAAGATTCACTTCATGGGTCATGTTATCTCAGAGACAATAGTATTAGCAGACCCATAGAAAGTGGGAGAAGTAGTTTTCTAGGAGAATCCAAAGAACGTCATTGAGTTACGGAGTTTCCTAGGAATGGCTGGTTACTACAGACATTTCATGTCGGACGTTTCATGCTTAGAAGCACCACTGACAGGCTGGACTAAGAAGGGAGTGAAGTACGTATGTACATATTCCTATGATTCAACCATTCAAGATTTGAAAGGGAGGTGGACTTTAGCACTTATACTAGTTCTTCTAGTGTTGGTAAAGAGCTATACTGTTTATTGTGATGCATCATGTATCAGGTTGGGACCAATCCTTATGCATGGGGAAGGAGTTGTTGCATACGGATCCTGACAGTTAAGGCCACATGAGAGGAATTATCTGATGCATGATCATGAGTTGGTTGGAGTTGTTCATGCTTTACGTTGTTGGACAAATTATCTGTTCTGAGAGCATTTTTTGGTTTTCACTGACCTCAAAAGTGTCAAGTTCATCTTCACTAAACGCGATCTGAATTTGAGACCACAAAGGTGGTCTGAGTACCTTCAATACTTTGACATTGATCTTGCCTATACACCTTGGAAAGGAAACGTAGTGGCTAATGTGTTGAGTAAGAGGACTCATATACGAGCAGTTTAGGGGGATAACTATGAGTGGTAGCTTATGGATCTATTCTCTGAGATGCATTTGGAGGTTCATGACAGACAGGGGCAGATGTTTCTTTCTTCTGTATCTATTACCTCTACTCTACTTGATCTAGTTAGAATGAGGTAGCTATCCTATTCTAAAGTCATAGTTATAAAAAAAGTGTGTTAGGAGAGGAATCTATTCCTGGGTGGACCATAGGTAAGGATGAGATCTTGCGTTCTCATGGGTGTGTATGGGTGTCAGTATACATACATGTGGAGATGATAAAGGATTTTAATTCTTCAATTGGGTCAGTTCATCCTGGTTTTACCAAGTGTATCGAGATCTACACCATCAGTATTGATGTCCATCTATGAAGAGATATGTTGATGGTTTTTTCATGAGATGTTCCACTTGTCAACAGTTAAAGGTGAAGCATTAGCGACCCACAAGGCCTTTGCAGTAGTTACCCATTCCTGAGTGGACGTGGAATGATGTCTTTATGGACTTCGTGATAGGCTTACCGAGGTCACCTTGAGGGAATGAAGTAGTTTGGGTTGTCATTTACAGACTCGTGAAGGTTGTACACTTATTATCGATCAAGGATACCTTCCGTGTTTATTAAATGGCGAGGTTGTACATCCTCGAGATTTTATATTTGCATGGGGTTCTGAACTCCATCATTTTAGAAAGGGATGCCTATTTTACTTCTTGGGTTTGGAAGGGACTGCTAAAGGCTTTGGGTACATAGATACTTCTGAGTAAATCTTACCATCCCTAGACAGATGTCTAGTCTGAGTGTATGATTTAGGTGTTAGAGGAAATCCTTCAGTGGGTGTCCTAGATTTTGGAGGGTCTTGGGAGAAGCACATACCTCTTTTGGAGTTTTCCTACAATAATAGTTTTCAAGATACTATTTAGATGGAACCTTATGAGGCTTTGTATGGTTGGCTATGCTGATCACCCCTATGTTGTCTAGAGGCAGGAGAGGAATCAATGCTAGGACATCATATTGTCTAGGAGACCACATAGCAAGTAGGTTTGATTCAGAAGAGAATGGCTACTACAAAATCATGACATATGTCGTATGATGATAGATGGAGATGACCTCTGGAGGTTGAGGTCAGAGATCATGTTTCCCTATGTGTCACACCGAGGTTGGTACACATGACAATTAGGATACAGGGTATGATTTCACTGAGGTACGTCAGGCCGTTTGAGGTTTTGGAAAGAGTCGGGCTAATTTCATGTCAATTGTAGTTACCTCATAGGTACCAAGATATGCATGGAGTCTTCCACATTTCCTAGAAATGACATTACTTCTCGGACCCGTCTCATTATTTTCAACCTTAGGAGGTTGAGTTGGAGGTGGACGCCTCATTTGAGGAGCATCTTATCCGAATTGTTGATCAAATCATAATGGTTCTCTGTGGCCAGTCTGTTCCTAGGGTATGGGTTCTATGGTTGCACGAGAAAGTATAGGATGAGACTTGGGATAGAGAGACCGATGTGTGAATGTAGTGGCTAGATTTATTTGATGATCCTTCTTCTCCACCATCTTAGGGAAATTCCGGGAAGAATTTCATTAAGGGGGGAAGTTTGTAAGAACCCAAAACTTATTCTCAGGTATGGATCTTGTTACCTGTTGTTTTTTAGGAAAATTTGTGTTTTGGGAAATTTAATAAGTACATTCCATGTAATTAGAAGTACACTCTATGAACCCATTTGCTGTGGGTAGTCATGTAACGATCGAGTACATGTTCGTGCTGGGTGACCTGGAGGCTACCTAATGTGGAGTCCAGTTAAGGCATGTAAATGATGTGTACATTAAATGAACATGTTGTGCACTTTATTTTTGTTAAATCAGACCAAGGTTGTGTCTCGTTTATAGAACTCCCTTCTTCTAAGGTCATCTCATCTAGGAGAGACCAAAGATCACAATTATTATTTGAGCCCCTGATTGATCATCCAAGCTCTGAATCAAACACCGTTAAGTACATTGGAATCACCACTGTGAGTTCTTCCTTATTCTAGAGCCTTATCTCTTGATTTCTAATCTTTTACGAGATATCATTGGTTAGAAGGTTTGGACATTTTTTTAGATCCACCACATTCTCGGTCGATTCAAGGGATGAGCTTCAACTTTATCGATCGTGCAATGTCAAGGTATATGGTTTGTGCCTTTCTGTAGATTGTCTTTTAATTATATGTGCAAAAGTTCCCAATACCCTAGTTTAGGATACTACATCATTATGAAATTTAACCCTGTTAATTCCTTCTATTCCTTCTTTTCTTGAGTATGGGGTTTTTATTATAAATAGGGTTATTCACCTAGATGTGGATGTGTTTTCCCTTTTTGATCTGATATTGGATGTTGGGTGAATATTGTATTGTTAGGCTGATATGTTTTACATGGATAGTGTTTTTAGGATGGAGTGATATTATATGACATATTTTTGGTGTGCCTGGTATCTTTTTAGCCAAGAAGTATGTTGTGATTTATTTTGGCTGCTAGATATCATTTGTGCATGATTGACTTACACAGGGGTGTGGGAACCTGGTGTAGTTAGACCATAGGGGGAATGGACATTGAGGGATTCTCTAGAGTGTTAGTTACATTTCAGGTTGCACGACCATAGGGGGGATGGACGTGAGTTCTCCCTCATAGTGTCTATAGTTCCTTGTTGTGAGACCACATGGGGAATTGGACGTTGAGTGCTTCCCTAGAGTGTCTTTAGTTTATGAAAAAAATACCACATGGAAAATTGGTGGTGAGTGCTTCCTCATAGAGTATTTGTTTAAGCTAGACCAGAGGGGTTAGACCATGAGTACTTCCTAGAGAGTTTCTTGTGATTGTTTGGTTGTTTATTTAATAAATGTAAATGAATGTAGTTAAAACTGTAGGATGTTTTTTCATTTGAGTACTTCCTTGTTTATTACTTCATTTTTCATATTGTCTTCCATATATATTCTCTAACAGTTAGGCACAGATCATTGGGTGGTTTCCTACTATGATTCATCTCACACCCTATTTAGGTCATGATTTTGGGCCCAAAAATATTATATTGTTACAGGTATTGATAAGGGAAAGCACCCTTCTACTTCAGGTACTTGATTTTTGTGGACATTGAGAGCATGGGACCAAGCTGAGGCATGAAATGCTGCTGGAGGTTTCTAATTATTTTAAATTTTTACTTGGATTTATTATTGAATTAAATAATTGTGACTTGTTTGGAAGTTTTCTAAGAAACTTGTGACATGCATCATTATTTTTATATATAAGCTGCATGTTTTTTATTACTTCCAGACATCCACAGTTTACTTACTGTATAGTATTATTGCTTTTTCTATTGTATATTTTTTCTATTCCATTGCATTAATCTGACAATGAGGGAATAGTTTCCCCACTATCACAACCAAGGCGCTCTCTCTTAGTTAGTAGCCTCTGGCGTTTGGGGAAATGCGCTTGAGGTCATGTGACCAAACGGATAAAAGGTACCTTTGGGTGGCACACAGAACTGGGACATTACCATCTGTAACATAATAAAAATTAAATTTCATACTCATAATGATATTAAATTGGAAATTGGTAAAAATTACAACCCTTTAACCATTAAGTTGCACGTTTAAGCACTTCGACCTTGCCATATTTGAAATTCTGTCTATTTTACTAATCCTCTTTCAATATAACTCTTAAAAAATATCTATACATAAGATACAAATACAAAAAAATAACCTTAATTATCAAATATAATTTTTTCACGAACCACCTTCACCTGGATGATAGAAGGGAACAGAAACTGCCAGACCATTCATTCTTCAAGTTGAAAGAGGGATAATAACCCCTGAGTCCCGCCTTCAATAGGCCCTGAAGTGGAAATGAACACCAAGGGTATAGAGTCACATATAATATGTAAGGCATTAAAAAATTATTTAGTAGGATAGGGAAATAAGATGGTGAAAACCCAAAAAACTCCAAAAATATAGGTAAATGTAAAGCCAAAATCCATGCCCATATGCATGATCAAAGATAAACCCATACAGAGTGGATGAAAACTCCAAAGGATAATTAACAAAATAAAGGAAAACAACAAAAGAAACTTTCCCAAAATCCAAGCTAGTACAGCCCTGCATGGTCCTAGAAGTCCTCATCGAAACCTGGAATTAGTTTTATATATGTAGGGTGAGTATATAAGTATACTCATTATGGAAAAACCAAAATCACTAGTGCACAAGTGGGGAGGTATTCTAAAGCTCATTGAGAAAAATAGAGGTAACCAAAACACATAGCAAGGAAACTATCCACCCAACCTCACTAAGGTAATCCCCCAAAATAATGCAAGTCAGGTAAGAAATAGTAATGGCACACTGATATTTGGGTTCCCCACACCTCTTTCCCACTGGTTATTGAAGACATCCTACCTGTCAGACCTCTACATCCATTTTTACTATAGTCCCACTACCACCCATAATTCATATTACTGGATGGTATTACCTTTATGTGTTGGTGTTGTTACATTGGGGAGAAGAGTGGTAGTGTATCCATGGGTGTTCAGGAGATAGATGAGGGAGAAGTGTTCCTAGATATCGAGGTTGTTCAGGATTTCAAACAAATCTAGGGTGTTTTTTCTCTGAGAGGTATCTTATGAGGTGGTTGTTTGGAACCCACTCATTTATTCGGTTTTATCCTTGATTTCTCAAGGATGATAAAAGTTTGAGAGGTATTTGATGTAACATACTGGACCCTCTTAGAGTGCCATGGGTACTATCGATGACTCATTAATGAGTTTTCCAAATTTTAGGTTTGGAAGGATGGTGGTAACGATAAGCATCGACTGCGCCGATGGGCGTTGGTGGCATCGATGAGAGTCGGTGGCACCGATCAGCATTAATGGCACTGATGGGTGTTGGTAGCACCGAAGGTTAATGGTGGCACCAATGGTGCTAGGGCAATGGTGAGTCTCCTAACTGTGGGTCCTTCCCTGTTTTTCCAGGACCTTCTAGTTTTTCCTCAGTGACATATATTTTGACGTAAAATAAATTTAATACCTCTTTCGAAGACATTTGAAGCCAGTAAATGGTGTTTTAAACCCCCATTAAGTGGGAGACCCTTGATCCACTAAAACGTGTGTCCTTTTTCCTCGGTGTCAAACCCTTGTCCTACTTTACAGTTTTTCCACTATTACACATTTTTCTCCATTTAAAATAAATCTATTATCCCAAATCCATTATCTCTACTGTCTCTGAAGATAAATATTAAATCTAAATAAATCCCAACATGTTGAACCGCCCAATCGCATGGTCGATCCATCATCCAATATTCAAGTACTTCAAAATTATCTCCCTGATTTTAGGATCTGTACTTTTCATTAGCCAAGATCATCTATCTTTTTCCATTATCTCTCTCTTGGTGTGTTTGGAGTCTCTCCTCCACATACCAATCATTTCCTGTGCTAGAGAACTTCTTGGTAATCATTGAAGCCTTCAATTCTTCCCTTCCTGTAAGTCATACATCACATGTTCTTGGTGGAAGGAGAAAAACGCCGATCGTTGATCAGCCAAGTAGGGTCTTTTCCATCATCTCTATTAATATGAGTTATGCGAGGTGGGAATGATAATGTTTCCTTGGGGGGTATATGGATCAAAATATAAATGAAAATAATAAACAGACTTAATGAATTAAGTAGTGTTTTTGATGATGATGTTGATCTACTCTTTTATGTTAATTTATATGTTGATAATTGTATGGGAATACACCCATAGAAAAATTGTGGATGTTTGTGGTCATTTATTTCACACCAATAAACCTCTAATTCTTTATATAAACATGTGATTTAATGGATGTAACATGGAAACTAGTTAATCATTTAAATTTGGTGGATAAAATTAAATCCCAATGAATAAAATAACTTGTGTGATCACCCCAGTTAACTAAACGGTAGAAATTAACTTAATGAATGATGTGGAAAAATCTGGAAACTTCCTTGTTTTGTTATGGTATTGTGTGTGGTTGTTCCCATTGATGCTTGTGGGGTTATTTGGATGGGGATGGAATCCCCAGTTATTCAGTTGTTGGTTTGTGGATTTTTGTCTACAGGAGGACATATTTTGGGGATTGGTTTGGTTACTGTACATCGAAGGATCTCACAGATCCATTTTATTGATGTGACCTTACAAGAGAACCGAGTGTGAATGCTTAAATTGACACTTGTCTATCTGCCTTCAGTTGTTTCTTTGGATTATGGATGTTCCAGATAGTTTCCCGGTAGTGGATAATTATTTTCTAATGAAACCACTTGAACATGATATCAAGAAAGGGTGGTAATCGAGTTGTGGTTGTTATGATTTATGCATAAATGAATAGTAATAAGGGATTTTGTTTATGGTAAGGTTTCAAGACCCTTATGTTGGGATGATATCTTGTTTACATATATGTATAAATTTTTTTCTTATGTTTCTTATTTGTAGCCCTCCAAAGTTGAGCACTTTGGGTCGAACACCCCTATTTCGTGGGGGGTGTTTTTTCCAACATCCTATTGGGTGGATTGTTATTAGTTTCTTTCTTATCACTCTCCCATGTATCCCAAGAATCATCAGGAAGGATGTGATAGCCTGATTTCTATTATAGTCTAGGTCTCTTTGGGCATGGTACATTTTGGTAGTTGGCCCAGGTGTGTGTGGGAAGATGTGTTACCCAAGTGTCTTTGGGATAAGGCCCAAGTGTCTTCATGAGTGGAAATAGTTGTTCTAGACCAGATGTTTATGGTCAGGGTTACATATGGTTGTGGTGGCCCAGGTGGCTGCGGGTGGGATGTGTGGTTGTGGTGGACCAGTAGTCTATGAGTGGGATATGTGGTTATGGTGACCCATAAGGTTGTTGTTGGGGCGGCAGTGGGACTGCTGTAAAAATGGTGGGGGAGGTCTGATGGGTATGATGTCTTCAATAAAAAGTGGGAATGTCGTGTGGGGTACCCAAATATCAATGTAATATTAATATTACTTACCTGAATTTCATTATTTGGGGAGTGTGCCTTGGTGAGATTGGGTGGATAGTTTCCTTGCTAGGTGTTTTGGTTACCGCTTTTTTCCTCACAGAGAATTATAATTCCACCCCACTTGTGAATGATAAATTTTGGATTTTCCCTACTGATTATACATTTAAACTCACCCTACGTATATAAAACTACTTTCAGGTTTCCAAGAGGACTTTGGCGACCGTACGGGGTCGTACTAGCTCGGTCATTGAGATAGTTTTTGTTTCTATTTTCTTTTATTTTATCACATTTCCTTTGGAGTTTTTTGGTACTTTGTGTGGGTTTATCTTGGAACATGCCTATGGGAATAGGTCTTGGCTTTATGTTTACCTACATTTTTGGAGTTGTTTGGGTTTTCAATATCATATCTCCTAATCCTACTAAATAAAAAGGGTAATGCATTCAACATTAAAAGTGATTCTATATCCTTGGTTCTAGTTTCAACTTCGAGGCCTATTGAAGGAAGGACTCAGGGGGTCATTATCTCTCCTTAAAATTGAATAAGTAAGTGTCTGGTAGTTTTTTGTCCCTTCCCTCTTCCAAGTGAAGGCGGGTCATAACAAATTTGAACATTTTAGTTTACCCATAACTTTAAACATATGTAAAGTGAATTATATATTAAATAATATTTCATGTTGAACCTTATGGTTACATATACTTCAACCCAATAAAATGTCTCCCAAAATATTATTAATCACATTAAAATACCATCACTTAAAAAATAAAAATGGGCGTCTAAGATTTTAAAGTAATGTTAGACCTTAAACTCGTAATCATGTGATAGTACTCATAACTCTTAAGTATACCTCACAAGAAAACCTAATAATATACTATGTTAACTGTACTTTTAATTTGACACTAACTATAGGGAACCAACCTTAATTGTTATGTAATCTTGAGTTTTAAGTCAACATTTAATTTTCATAAATTTTATGATCATTACAGTTTAGAGTTTTAGAGAATTATTCCTTGAACCTTAAATAAATAAATATTTCTTAAAAACATGAAACTTCTACTAAGTATCCATTTTCCCACAAAAAAACATAAATGATATAACAAGTATTATTTTCATGAAATATTCTCATGATTATCATCTTGATATCATACTTCTCCCTACTCATCCACAAAACTTGGTGAAAAACATTTTATGACATGACATGAGACAAAAGGATCAGTATAGAACATATACAAGTAAATTAAGTAACATTTTAGTTCATAAATTTGTATACAATATTTTTATTTTTTAAAACTAAAATTTTGACTCATGATAATAGGTTTATTAACCAATAAATTGAATTTTTAGCCAAAATAAGTTTTTCAGTTTTTTTCCAAAATAAATCATATAGGAAAAACATTTTACTCATAAAAGTTCTATTTTATTCCTAAATAAATTGTGAAAATATTTTTTAAAATTTTTATACATTTGACCCTTACGAGGTATGATATATATTATTTTAAACATAATATCATGAGTAATCACATTGGTGTATAACAAAAAGAAAATGGAATAAAAATATCCTTGAAACATTGGAAATGTGGAATAAAATAACATGATATACAAATAAGTAGTGGAAAATTTATAGGGAAAAATAAAATGGTGGAAAAAGACCCATCATTGATTAGGATTACTTCCTAATCCCATATATCACATATCACGAGAAAAAATATTTACCCAATGAATTGGAGAACTATCAAAATGAACCAATAATGAATTATTAAAGATTATGTGTACCCCAGAAGGAAATCAATCATATGTAATAAACATAATAATCACTCATGTAAACAATTTTTTTTTTATAATCTTTCATCATTTCATAATCAAAAAAAAATTTATCAAAGAATGAATTTGAACTTAAGGAATGTATTATCCCATGAATGAAACTGAGAATAATCTAGGTATATATGTTATACATGTATATACATATTTTATAAGAATTAAATAATATTAATGTGAGAGGTAAAGTGTCTTATAGAGATATAGGTCATGACCCAAAGAAAAAGGGTGGTCCATAGAGATCCCTTACACCCATAAGGAAAACATTTTTTGACATCAAAATATCCATTCCATTTAATACCCTATTCAAAAATACATAAAATAAATGGAACGAGGGTTTTGTCATTAAATAAAGCATGGAAAATTTTAAAGGAATCCAAATATTAGATAATAGTTATGGTGGTGTAAAAAATTATTGACACCATATAAATTAAAATTGAACATTATTTTTATTTTTTGAAAAGAAAATCAAGATGATTCATATAAAATACATAAAAATATTCTTTTAAAAATCTTTGAACAAAATTAAAAATTAAAATAAAATATCCATTATAATTCATCTATTTTGATAAAAATGTATCCATATAATCATTTTAAGAATATGGAAATGGAATAAAATGATTTATAAAATAAATCTTCTAAATAATTATAATGCGGTTTTTAATGTAAAATGTAATTTATGTAAAACCATTAAAATATTATATTTTAAAATCATTTTAAATAATGTAAAATATTTTCAAAATTTTCCATTAGAATCCATTTAAAGATAAAAAATTATTCTTGGAAATTTATAATAACATGGACTTGGTAGAACAATAGTTGCAAGGGAACCATTAAAAGATTTTTTTAAAGAAAGTCACATACCTCAAGTATGATTAGTCACATCCATTCTTCATCATCAAAAACAATAAAATGTTGTTAGTTATTTATTTTATTAATAAATTTTTTAATTTTTATTATTCCTTTTACTTTATATGCTACTATGTTATATTCAATAACTTAGTAATTTATATTCATATCGGTTCTTTTGATGATATTTGACTTGTATGTCCAAAATGACTTCGTTTGGATGATTATGGTCAATGAGACCTTGAATAAATAATCTATAGAATAATAGTAATTAAATAATTATAATTATTATTCAGCATTTAATTTTTTTAAATTGATCATAAAATATTACTATGAAAAATAAACTACAGTACAATCATGGTGATGGTAGATTGTACGTACACATGAGTAATGTTTTGAGTTTCAAACGATCTTGATGGAATGAAGCTAAATGTTTTTTTATATTTCAAGAATTTTTATTAAATAATAAATATAATAGTAAATTTAGAAATAAAATTATATATACCATCAATGTGATTTAGAAATTAAAAAAAATTGTATCGCTTTTTGGAGGTGGCAGTGCACACATATGCATAAACGGCATTATAAATTTTCAATGGATAAAAATGCAATAATTTATATGATATCATACAATTATAGAATTATCAATAAGTCATCCAAATAATAAACACACACATATATATATATATATTTATATATTAAATCATTATAATAAGTTGTGAGAGGCGACATCGAAAAATGAATTACATCGGTTTGTGAGGTGATAGTCCGTTGTATAGAGGAATGACAATTTTTTCTCATTTTGATGGAATAATAGATTGATATGGGTTATTACATTATCATAATAATATATTTTTTATGGTTTATACATATTTAATTATGATAGTATGGATCAATAATATATTAAGGAGATGGAAGAAGAAATAAAACAAAAACCCTCTGTTAGAAGTTGTACCACTTCTCAAGAAAACCTCTTTAGGATTACGCCTAAATCCTTAAAAAATTGTATTTATAATTAAAAATAGGACTATAATATGTGGGGATGGATTTATGGATTTTATTTTTAGTAATTGTTTAATCCAAAAGGTTTTTGAAGTTTTAATAATAGAGTATGGAAGGTTACCTTTTGTAAGATAGTGTATGGCCACTTTTGGGATTTTTTAGAATATTAATTTAATAAAAATTATTTTTAAATGAAAAAATGAACTAAACTGATATAATTCAAATATAGTATAATTATGGGTCTAAATAAAATCATCAAATAAAATTTGGACATGTTTGTATTTGGATTTAATACTTATATCTTTTAACACTTGTTAACCGCTTTTGACAATTACGATGATAAAAAATGTTTTTACTTTTTAAGGGTCATTATAGATACCATAAAAGGTTAATTGGGAAATAAATGGAATAATTTTAACATTTTTAACCAAAATACAATAAATTTATTTAATAAAATATTTTTATGTATTTTAAATCTTTTAATATAATTTTAATTATTAAATATCATTAATGTTGTTTTAGGAATTATTCATTGAATTTGACTTTGAAAACCAAATTTCTACAATGGTTTTAATATATAATCCTTTGAAACATCAATAAAATGTAATATTTACCTAAAAATATAATGGATCACAATAATTATTTTAAATCATATTTCAATTAATATTTTCGAAATATTATTTTTTTTATTTTCTAAGTAAATGTTGTGTTGGAATTATGATAGAATTTAATGTAATCATTTCATCACTAAAAATTATCAATAAATTATCATGATAAAAAATTAAAATAAATATATATATATAATGACTATTTATAACCAAACATAATTTTTTTATCTCCATCCCAAAATATTATAGATATTAAAATTAAGAAACTAACATTTTTGTCTTTATCATTTACATAATTATTATAAAAGAAAAAATAAAATAAATATGAAGCCAAGTGGCCATATATTAGATAATATGATTTAAATTGACCATATACAGTCATCCAATTTAATTCATGCAAGTTTTAGGGTCAATTGTTAGTCCTTATCATTTTATTTTAAACCATAATTACCTGATTTACCCTTAGTGTGGTCATAATTATTTACTATATGTACCATTAATAATGTATAAAAATAAAAGATACCCATTTAAAAAATTTATATCTAATTATAAAAAATATTTAATAATTTTTTCAAGAATAAATTCATATAAGTGGCATAATTTAATAGAAAATAAACACAAAAACATGATGAAAAGTTGTTTTAGAAAATATGCATTTGAAGTATAAAAATGATTTTATTAAAATTTCATTTATAATATTTTTTCAAATAAACAATTATTGTGTAACATTTAATAAAAATTAACTATTTAAAATTTAAAAATACTCCAAAATAGAATATTACTTTTAAACACTTTAGAATAAACTCCATTTTTCAGTAAAAATTATTATTATTTCACTATTAATTTAAAAATAAATATTTTCAGAAAAATCTCAAACATTCACCCTAATACTATAATGATATGGTGGTTTTAAAAATGATATATTTATTATGAAATAAAATTTCTAAATTCTCATGAAATTATTTATAATATTCTCTCAAAAAAATAAAAGATATTTTTTATGAAAATTTATTTTTGAACAATAAAAGGAATTTTCCAAAATTTTAGTGATTCTTTACTAAGAATTTATTAATATTTAATATTATCTTTATATATTTTTAATAAATAAGTTAATACTATTCATACCCTCTAATTTAATATATATTTTATAACTATCATATTTAAATAATAATATTTCCTAGTTTGTTTTGGCTCTGTGTTGTGTGTCGTATATGCTACAGAAAATATATTATTTGTTGATAAAAATACCAAGTTTTATAGTAATATACTATAGACACTTTCACTACATATTAAAATGATGTCATATTGTAGTCTTCTACACTTGAGATATCATCACCTCCTTCCAGTCCCTACAATTTTTATGGGGAGTGTTTGGATAATGTTCATGCTCCATAAAGAATGAGTCCCCACTTCCCATGATGGCCCAGTACTTGTAAACCATGGAACTGAGGAAGTTCAATGATCGATACTAATATATGTGATCATGTTCCTTTGTGAGAAAGATAATACCGTCACATTCAAAGTAAAGAGATTCCAAGGATCAATCCTCAGGTTTTCCACTAATACCTTGTCCGTCACATTTACCACTATAGATTAAAATAGGTAGCCAAGAAAATGAATCCCTCTCATAATTCCATTTTTTGAGACTATTTTTTATAATCTAATCAAGGATAACATCTTTAAATAAAGTTTAGTACCCCTAAAGGGTACAGAAAATTGCTCTAGTCAAGAAGATAAATGGATATATTAGAGTCGTCATTAAATTATAGAATCCAAACCACTATTTCTTAAATAATATCTCAGTTACTAAGTTAATAATTAAAGGAACCAAATACTTTTAGGCCCTTTTCTAATTGGATGGATATTCCCTGTATAAAAAATCCAGATGGATCCCAAATATAAAGAAGTCGTTTTATTTATGTCTTATTAGGGAACCATTACCTATGAAATGATTTATTTTTTTGAATAATTATTGGGGTGAAATATCAGTGTGTCGTGCACCACCAATTTAATCCCATCGCCGAATCCTCGGTAGAGTTCTATATAGATATCATGTTGGGAGAATACATCGAGTTCTTAGACCACCTCAATGGTATTGATAAATTGTTTAGCATGCTCTACATCCACCACTTGAAGATGAAACCCTTAAAGTGTGCAATCAAGGTAACATTATAGAAGATTAATCAATTCTTCACTTAATATAGTGGAATAAAGAGATACATAGATTGGATAAAGATATCACTGAAATGGATCCTCAATTAATTCTATAAGAGTTTCAAGGATTCGATGTCCATCTAGATTACATATGATGTTTTATAACAAATTTGGAAGGAAAATATAATCCATTTTTCTAAACATATAGTGAAAGGAATTGCCTCTTTATGGGATGATATATTTTAGGTCACTTTAATTTATATCAGGTAGTATATTCTTCATCCTCATTTATTGATTACTCATACTCTAGAATAATCATTGGTCTATTATATCACTACCCAAGAGTGATCCTTCAGTTCCCTTATAGATCATATGAACATTAAATTCATGGATAACTGTCTGCACTATCCTATTCACATGATACTTTACATTGGGACCAAATATTATCCTATTGTGAATAACATCCCAACCTTGGTATTTATCATTTAGAAATTATGAAACTTCCTATATTATCCATATTTCTATTTAATCTCCCATATTTACCCACATAAATACATCCTTCATCATCCTATGCTTATAAAGATAATTTCATAATGGGAAGTGACCTTATAAAAGTTTTACATTAGGTACGTCCCCCACAAGGATATCATGGTTCAATCAATAGAATATTTCTAATCAAAAAACATATCCATTGGGGATGTTACCCCATATTTCAAAATCCCATATGAGTTGATTCTCTCAATTGATCTAATAGATCCATTATGATAGATTCACTTTGACTGTGCATCCCAAATCCCAACCAAGATATGTCTTGACAACCATAAAATGAATAGGGTTAGCCTTAGAGTGTTCTTCATAACTCTCTCTATGATTCGATTTTCTTATTCCTTCCACCTCATATTGGGGTGTACCAATAATGTATACAAGCATCAATCCTCAAAGTTAATTTTGAGATGAACCTTGAGATTGAGGTTTTGTGATTTCACATGAAAGATCAATCCATGATAGTCATCAAGTAAATTAAAAGTGAATATACTATCATAAATCTATATATCATTACATTTCTCAAGATCGAAAAGGAGATTATTGCATATTTTCCGTCAAATTTGAAGAAAATCATGTTCTATGATCTCATAATTATTGAGAAGAATCCTAAGGATGATTGGACACAACTATCATAGATTCATATTAGGATGACCTTGTTATACATGCAGACCATCAAAAAGTGATAACCCCTACAAATATTTATAGAGAGTTCTATTAGGTGAACCATTTTATTTTTAATTCCTCCATGGGGGGCCTAAAATTATCCTACATAATAAGAAGTAACAGAGTGTATGACTCCATTAATTGAGTTCCTTCAAAATGGAACTTTTCCATTTGATCGAGATAAGCTTGAGAATATCCACTAGTTTTTAGAAAATTTCATTCTCTGTGATGATAGGCATTCAGATCATGTCCAATATCAACAAAACATTGATGGAAACCTCATCCATTGAATCTATGAAAAATAAATCCCCCACGTTATGTAATAGGTCCACAAAGGGTGATGTGGGCCCAAAAATCATTATTGAATCTATCCCATTAGATCTGGAGGTTCAGATAATTCAATCCCAGTATGGTTTGTGACATCATGGAATTTACTAAGAGGGTTCATAGATTCCAAATTAATGGTACATTATATATCATTTTCGGGAGATTCTACAAATCACCTAGTACTCTTAGAAATTCGATTTCTGGGATATGATATTGTCTAACCATGCCCGTGAGTAATATACTAATAGTTTGGGGTTATACTAAATACCCCCAAACATCTTTTTATAGTATGTTAAGATAATTTAGCTAAAGGATGTTAAGACCACATCTATAAATGAGTTCACTGTAAAGACCCGCAAATTTCAAGGAAATTTTTTTTCTTAATTTTCTTTGGAATTTTACAAGAGCGCAGCTTCAGACGGCACCTGATTCCGAGGCCCGGTGTGCCCGGAATCAATTTCCGAAGTTTGGCTCGGGTACGTTCAGTGAACGGACGAGCGGGTTTTTCTATCTTTTGAACCGGTGCCCAGAATCGAATTCTGAGGGCACCGATGAAATCGCAGCGCCGGTATTTGCTTAGAAACGCCTCTTTCGGATTTGCATTTGCTCAACCGTGGTTTTTAAAATTTTGGGCTTTAAGTCGGAAATAAAATAAAGGTTGTGCGACAACTTTATTTTATTTCACTTAAGCCGCTTGGAAGTCACTTGAAAGCCACTTGAGCTGAGTTAAAGCAGATAGGGTGCTATCCAGAAATATCCTACCCTCTTGGTAGGATATTTGTGAGGTGGGGCCCGCACGAGCTCCGCCGTTTCTTTCGCTAAGTAACGCACCCGCGAAAACCCGTCAAAGTAACTGAAAAGTCAACCAGCGCGTTTTCTTTAATTTCTTAACAGACCATTTAATTGGGCGGTTTATTTCGTGAATTAAATGGGCTGTTTCATTCGTTGAATTAATTCAACGAATTTAATGGGTCGTTACTTATGCGTTTGCGTTCGTTGGCGAATTAATAAAATAGACCAACGTGTCTATTTTGGAGGATTACTCTTTATTCTCTGGGCCTCCACCCTCCCCGCGAAGAATGCGAAGAACGCGAAGAACGCGAAGAACGCCGGAACCAAAATTCGACGACGCACACCGTGATCCGCGACGTCGACAAACTTTTTCCGCGACCTTCTTCTTCTTCGGCGCTTCTTCTTCTGCGGCAAACCTACGATCGGCGGTTAAAGGTGAGAATCGAATCTTCTAAATTCTCCCTTTTTATAATTCGATATCAACGGATTTAAATTAATTAAATCCGTTTGATCTTGATCCGGAGATCGTCGGCGCGACTCCTTCCCGCGGTGCGACGAGCGTCTCTTCCGCGACGATCACCAAATCCGCGACGACCTCTCGTCCGACGACGACGACAAGGTAGGGATTTAATTCTTGATGATTCATTCCCGTGTTTTTATATCTTTTTGAATAAAGAACCGGCATGAATATTTTCAATTAATTAAAATTGAATTTCTGTTTAAAAAAAAAGGAGTGAACAATTTTTATCTTAGATTAAAAATTGTTGTAGCCCCTTTCTCCCGTTGTTTATGACTAACGCGGAGGGTGCGGGTCTAACGAACAAGACCCGGCAACCCTCCGCCGATCTTTTTGTTGTGCGGATTTGGCGGACGACGACGAACCGTGCGGCAAGGGCGATCCGTTGATCCCGCAGTGAAGATCGGCCCCCGGGAGGAGCAATGGCGCAGACGGGAGGCAAAACGGGCCACCGGAGCAACTCCGGCGGCCCGCGGAAGGCGGTGGCGGCGGCGCCCGGCGCGCCGCCGGAGGATCCGCCGGACCGCGTCCGCGGTCCGGCCACCCAACACGCGGCCCGCGCGGGCCGCGTTCCTCCAAGCCGCAGTTCAAACCCGCGGCGGTTTCCTTCGGCCGCTCGGCCGAAGCCGAGCCGGCCGGACCGGACCCGGCCTAGCCGGGTCGGGCCGGGTCGCCCCGGGCCCAGAACCCCCGTTTTCGGGCCCTCTTCGGTCTTTTGCCCGTATCTTGGGCCTGGGACCTCCGATTGACGAACCGTCAGCGGCTACACGATCCTTGGATCGAGACGGTCTTTTCGATATATTACACTCAAGGTTTCGGAAGACTTTGGGTTCGGCCGGGTTGGTTCGTACACGAAACCAACCGGGCCCTCGGAGCGGAAACGCCCATAACTTGAGCTACGGACGTCCGATCGACGTACCGTCAGCTGTGGTAGTTTCCTCTAAGTGAGACGGAACTTTTGGCATACACCGCCCGTGGATCGGACACAGGCGGAGTACGGTCGGGTTGGTTTTTCCCTAAAAACCAACCGGGCCCCTGGGACGAAAATGCCAATAACTCTCAGACCGGGCGTCCGATTGACGCGCCGTCTGTTGCGTTGAGATCCTGTTGTCGATACGGAACTTTTGGATACATCAACTTCGGACTACGTGTCAGTTGATGTATCAGCCTCTCGGCTCGTGGAGTGGACCCTCCTAAACGAGCTCGCTGTGTGCGGGAACCCTAGTGCTGGCTGTGACTTCGACGACAGAGCAGAGATCCTCCGTGGACTGCGACGACGACAGAGCAGAGATCCTTCGTGGACTGCGGCGACGACTGTGCAGAGATCCTCAGTGGACTGCGTCGACTACTGCACTCAGCGATCCTACGTGGATCAGTGCTACAGGTCCTGTGTGGGCCCGATCCTGTGTGGGTCCTTACTACCGGTTCTGTGTGAGCCACTGCCTACAGGTTCTGTGTGAGCCCGATCCTGTGTGGGTCTTTTGCGGGGGTTAGTACCTATCGATCCTTCGTGGGTCCGACGACTTAGATGGATCAGTGATCATCTTTGACGTCATCTGAAAAAGTATACCTGGTTGAGCTGAATCTTATGTTACTCTCCTTTGTGGATTGTGTTGAACTATCCTATGTGGATTTACTGTTTACTCTCCTTTGTGGATTTGAGTCTTGCTTTCCTGTGTGGATTGAGTTGTTCTTGAGCTCGTGAGCAGAGCTAGAATTGGGGACTTAGGTATATGTATGGGCATATACCTAAGTCGAGTCAGATGTTACTTCGTGATTGCACCTTCCTTTTTGTGCTATATCCTTTGTGGATTTCGGGAGACCTTCGGGGGTCTCGGGGTCCTTACTGAGTAGTTTATACTCACCCCTGCACGGGCTATGCCCGCATCTTGTTGTGTTGGATGCAGACGACGGACAGCGCTGATCTCGGTTGGGGCGTGGAGCAGGACGGTACCTGGAGGCGGACCACTGGGTGGGACGTGCTCGGAGCGGACGTGGGACCCGAGGAGCCTGGAGGCTATCTGTACCCACCCTTCAGGTGGGATTGCCAGTGGACGACACGAGGCCGCCGTCTTTTCTTCAGTTGCTGTTCTTTTCCTTTTCAGTTGTACTTTCAGTTGGGCTTGTATTCCGGCCCCCTTTACTTTTCTGCACTTTGTAGTTACTTTCCGCTTGCTGACTCTGTGGTGGTTGTTACTTATAAAGGCAATGCCTTCCCTTTTTACCGGGATTTTACGCCTTGGTGCTAGTCGCCAGCCCCTGGCCTATGGAAGGCGGGTTTGGGGTAGTCACGGCACGGGCCCCGAGGTCGGGTCGTGACAAATTGGTATCAAAGGCGGTCGGTTCTACCGCAGACTCTGATCGTCTTTTCTTCCTATATGAAGCAATAGTGTTTAGTGTATTGAGTGTGGTTATCAGTTCAGGGAGCCCAGTGTTGGTGCGGCGGCCGACGTATCCGTACACCAGGACCCTGACTCCTGATTTCCGACTTAATGCATGAAAACATTGATTGCGTGTGTGTTTCAAGTTTTCTTTGTGATTACTTGTGTCAGCTCACCTGGTATACTGATCTGCTTCATGAAAGTCTCAAGTTTTCCTTGTGATTACTTGTGCCAGATCACCAGGTATACTGTTCTGACTGTGGTGCTCTTGTTCTCCTTTTTAGGATGGCCCCGTGACGACAGCCAGCTAGGGTTCCGAGTGTAGGGCGCGACGACAGCCCACCGAGCGACGAGGCCTCGGTGCAGGGCCCTTTGCCAGCAGTGGCACCGGCGGTAGCTTTACCCGCCGAGTCACCGATGCTACCAGTACCAGACGCTGACGATGCACGTCGCCTCAGGGCACTACATGAGTTTCAGAGCCAGCGACCGCCCAGGTTTCGCGGTGAGGCGGACCCCCAGGCCGCCGAGGACTGGCTAGAGGCGGTGGTACGGATCTTTAGGCTAGTGAGGACACCAGCGGATCTCATGGTGATTCTCGCGGCGAGCCTCCTGCAGGCGGCGGCAGGACGATGGTGGAGCTTGATGCTCCAGGTTCACGATGAGGCAACCTTGCTCTGGACAGACTTCGAGAGCCTCTTCCGCTCTGAGTTCGTCCCGGCCACCCTCCGAGCGGTGCGCATCCAGGAGCTTCTCCAGCTACGCCAGGGCAGCATGACAGTCGCTCAGTACGCGGCGAGGTTCACTGACCTATCTCGCTACTCGACCGACATGGTACGGGACCCCTTCTTCCGGGCCCGGACCTTCGAGCAGGGCTTGCGGCAGGAGATTCGGGTGTCACCAGGCGGGAGCACTGGAGCGAGCCCTCCTAATCGAGAGCTTCCTGGCAGAGCCTTCTTCGGTGGCGAGACCTAGCGCAGGGCGGCAGGTAGCTGAGTCTTCGGCAGCAGGTAGCCGACGGATGACTCTCGGGTCCAGGCAGAACAGACCCCCACGCAGACGGCCTCAGGACACCGGCTCAGCAGTGCAGGGCACACAGCGGAGTGCCAGCCTTCCGAGAGGCAGGCAGTGCTACTCCTGCGGCGGGCAGGGTCACATGGCTCGTGACTGCCCGACTCGCCGATCAGAGGAGCAGCAGACGGTGGAGGGGCCACCCAGGCAGAGGCAGAGGGTCGACCGTGGCGGTCCGCATGGAGGAGGCGGACGAGGCAGAGGAGCTGGCCGAGCAGCGGGTGGTGGGCGACGCTTCCAGGCTCTACCCCCACCACCACCAGGAGGGCCACCTCGACCACCGGGAGCTGGTGGGCAGGGACAGGCCCAGCTCCAGGCAGTGGAGGCCTACAACCCCGACATGCCAGAGATGATTCGAGGTACGATCTGTGTCTATTCCACCCTTGCTGCAGTACTTATAGACACAGGATCGAGTCACTCTTTCATAGCCTCTGCCCTTGTTCGGAGCTCAGAGATTCCGACTGATCCGTTGGCTCGATCCTTACGGCTAGAGACTCCTACGGGAGCAGACTCGACGATTACGCACTGGTGCCGGCAGTGTGAGCTTACTCTAGGAGGCGAGAGCTTCGGCTGGGATCTCCTTGTAGCGGCGTCGAGGCCTTACGACGTCATCTTGGGCATGGATTGGCTATCCACGGTTCATGCCCAGATCGACTGTTTTAGGCGCAAGGTGAGATGTGTTCGCACCAACGGGAGCAGGTTTACCTTCACCGGCGAGAAGGGAACCTTTGCAGCACAGGATGGACTTCCGCGGAGGAGAGTGCAGCCCATCTCTCATCAGTTGGCTAGCCTCATCCTAGGAGAAGTGGACGTGCGGAGTCCAGTTTTTCCTGCAGTGGTGGACCAGTACGTGGACGTCTTTCCCGACGACGTTCCAGGGCTACCTCCTCGTAGAGAGGTAGACTTTTACATCGACTTGTACCCCGGGACAGCCCCGATATCTACTCCAGCATACCGGATGGCCCCCGCCGAGCTTCGAGAGCTGCGGGTACAGTTGGAGGACTTGCAGAGCAAGGGGTTTATCCGACCCAGTGTTTCACCCTGGGCTTCCCCGATATTGTTCGCCAAGAAGGCGGACGGGAGCTTGCGACTGTGTGTCGACTATCGTCGCCTGAACCAGGTGACAGTGAGGAACAAGTATCCGCTGCCACGGATTGATGACCTCTTCGATCAGCTCAAGGGAGCGCGGTGGTTCTCGAAGATAGACCTCCGGTCAGGCTATCATCAGCTCAGAGTTCGAGACGAGGACGTGCAGAAGACGGCCTTCAGGTGTCGGTATGGCCATTATGAGTTCTTGGTTATGTCGTTTGGCATAACCAATGCTCCAGCAGTGTTCATGAGCCTCATGAACAGGATCTTCCAGCCATACCTCAACCGATTTGTCGTGGTCTTCATTGACGACATTTTGGTATACTCGACGACTGAGGAGGAACATGCCTACCACCTGCGAGTTGTGCTAGACACACTCCGAGAGCACCAGCTTTATGGAAAGCTCTCAAAGTGCCAGTTCTGGTTACGTGAGGTCCATTTCTTGGGGCACGTCATCTCTGAGGCGGGATTTGCAGTGGATCCCGCGAAGATCGAGGCAGTGCTAGCTTGGGAGCCACCCAAGAGCGTGACGGAGGTGCGGAGCTTCTTGGGCCTAGCCGGATACTATCGGAGATTTGTTCCAGACTTCTCCAGAGTTGCGGCACCACTCTCAGCCTTGACAAAGAAGGGGAAACCCTTTGTGTGGTCAGATAGATGTCAGCAAAGCTTCCAGGAGCTGAGACTGAGATTGACCAGCGCACCTATCTTGAGGTTGCCTGAGGAGGGAGTTGGATACACAGTTTACTGCGATGCATCAGGGACTGGACTCGGGTGCGTCCTGATGCAGGAGCGGGCCGTGATCACCTACGGATCACGTCAGTTGAGGCCGCATGAGCAGAACTACGCCACTCATGACCTGGAGTTAGCAGTAGTGGTCTTCGCTCTGAAGACTTGGCGGCACTATCTGATGGGTGAGCGCTTCACAGTCTTTTCTGACCACCAGAGTCTCAGGTATATCTTCTCTCAGAAGGACCTGAACCTGAGACAGCGGAGATGGCTTGAGTTCCTCCAGGACTATGAATTTGAGATAGTCTATACTCCTGTGAAGGGGAACGCGGTAGCCGATGCCCTCAGCAGGAGGACGGGCATTCAGCTACTTGAGGAGGCGACGGAGCAGCTAGCCTCCTTACAGATATCCTTCGTGGATAGAGACGGAGCAGCCTTTCTTCAGTCTCTCACAGTCTCTCCTCCACTTCTACAGCGGGTCAGAGAGCCTCAGCGTGGGGACGCTGACTGTGAGACCCGGCGTGCACTGATATCCTCAGGTCAGGCGCCTGATGGCTTCTCCCTTGGAGCAGAGCACGACATCCTTTTCAGAGGACGTACCTTCGTACCAGTCGCTTTACGAGAGGAGGTGCTGAGAGAGTTTCACACTTCTCCCTTGGCGGTGCATCCCGGAGTGGCGAAGATGTACCAGGATCTCAGACGACAGCACTGGTGGCCGGGCATGAAGAAAACTGTGGCAGAGTTCGTTTCATGATGCCTCACCTGCCAGCAGGTGAAGGCAGAGCATCAGGTACCAGCAGGCTTGGTACAGCCCTTGGAGGTCCCGGACTGGAAGTGGGACGGCATATCTATGGACTTCGTGACTGGACTTCCACGCACTTCCAGAGGTCACGACTCCATTTGGGTGATTGTCGACCGACTCACCAAGTCGGCACACTTCTTACCCATCAAAGAGCAGGGCTCAGTGGAGATCTTAGGACGTCTTTACGTCCAGGAGATCGTACGGCTTCACGGTGTGCCATCGTCTATCGTCTCCGATCGAGATGCTCGTTTCACTTCCCGGCTTTGGAAGGGGTTGCCGGAGGCGTTCGGGACGCGGCTCCATCTGAGCACAGCCTTCCACCCTCAGACGGATGGTCAGACTGAGAGGACCATACAGACACTCGAGGACATGCTCCGTGCATGTGTTCTCGACTTTGGTCGTAGCTGGGAGGACCACCTACCCTTGGTGGAGTTCGCGTACAACAACAGCTACCACTCCACCATCGGGATGGCACCATACGAGGCGTTGTACGGCAGACCCTGCAGATCACCGTTGTGCTGGACAGACCCTGGGGAGTCAGCACTCGTGGGACCAGAGATGGTCCGAGCCACGACAGAGAAGGTCCAGATCATCCAGGAGAGGATGAGGACAGCTCAGAGCCGACAGAAGTCATATGCTGACAGGAGGCGGAGGCCACTAGAGTTCGAGGATGGCGACCACGTCGTTTTGCGTGTCTCACCTAGACGTGGTTTACGGAGATTTGGCCGAGGCGGCAAGTTGTCTCCACGCTTCATCGGGCCTTTCCAGGTCCTTAGCAGGATAGGAGAGGTGGCTTATCGCCTGGCTCTACCACCTCAGTTGCACCGGGTGCACGACGTCTTCCACGTGTCTCAGCTGAGGAGATACGTGCACGACCCGACGCACATCATCGACTTTGGGGAGCTGGACGTGGACGATGGGGTGACTTTTGCGGAGGTCCCAGTGGAGATCGAGGATCGACAGGAGCGGGTCCTACGTGGGCGGTCGATTCCTCTTGTGCGCATCAGATGGCAGCACGGGAACCTCCAGGAGAGCACTTGGGAGCGGGAGGCTCAGATGCGTGCTCAGTACCCCCATTTGTTCCCCTAGTTTTTGATGTATCTTTACGGGGACGTAAAGCCCTGAGGTGGGAGTAATGTAAAGACCCGCAAATTTCAAGGAAATTTTTTTTCTTAATTTTCTTTGGAATTTTACAAGAGCGCAGCTTCAGACAGCACCTGATTCCGAGGCCCGGTGTGCCCGGAATCAATTTCCGAAGTTGGGCTCGGGTACGTTCAGTGAACGGACGAGCGGGTTTTTCTATCTTTTGAACCGGTGCCCAGAATCGAATTCTGAGGGCACCGATGAAATCGCAGCGCCGGTATTTGCTTAGAAACGCCTCTTCCGGAGTTGCGTTTGCTCAACCGTGGTTTTTAAAATTTTGGGCTTTAAGTCGGAAATAAAATAAAGGTTGTGCGACAACTTTATTTTATTTCACTTAAGCCGCTTGAAGTCACTTGAAAGCCACTTGAGCTGAGTTAAAGCGGATAGGGTTCTATCCGGAAATATCCTACCCTCTTGGTAGGATATTTGTGAGGTGGGGCCCGCACGAGCTCCGCCGTTTCTTTCGCTAAGTAACGCACCCGCGAAAACCCGTCAAAGTAACTGAAAAGTCAACCGGCGCGTTTTCTTTAATTTCTTAACAGACCATTTAATTGGGCGGTTTATTTCGTGAATTAAATGGGCTGTTTCATTCGTTGAATTAATTCAACGAATTTAATGGGTCGTTACTTACGCGTTTGCGTTCGTTGGCGAATTAATAAAATAGACCAACGTGTCTATTTTGGAGGATTACTCTTTATTCTCTGGGCCTCCACCCTCCCCGCGAAGAACGCGAAGAACGCGAAGAACGCGAAGAACGCGAAGAACGCCGGAACCAAAATTCGACGACGCACACCGTGATCCGCGACGTCGACAAACTTTTTCCGCGACCTTCTTCTTCTTCGGCGCTTCTTCTTCCACGGCAAACCTACGATCGGCGGTTAAAGGTGAGAATCGAATCTTCTAAATTCTCCCTTTTTATAATTCGATATCAACGGATTTAAATTAATTATGTCTGTTTGATCTTGATCCGGAGATCGTCGGCGCGACTCCTTCCCGCGGTGCGACGAGCGTCTCTTCCGCGACGATCACCAAATCCGCGACGACCTCTCGTCCGACGACGACGACAAGGTAGGGATTTAATTCTTGATGATTCATTCCCATGTTTTTATTTCTTTTTGAATAAAGAACCGGCATGAATATTTTCAATTAATTAAAATTGAATTTCTGTTTAAAAGAAAAAGGAGTGAACAATTTTATCTTAGATTAAAAATTGTTGTAGCCCCTTTCTCCCGTTGTTTATGACTAATGCGGAGGGTGCGGGTCTAACGAACAAGACCCGGCAACCCTCCGCCGATCTTTTTGTTGTGCGGATTTGGCGGACGATGACGAACCGTGCGGCAAGGGCGATCCGTTGATCCCGCAGTGAAGATCGGCCCCCGGGAGGAGCAATGGCGCAGACGGGAGGCAAAACGGGCCACCGGAGCAACTCCGGCGGCCCGCGGAAGGCGGCGGCGGCGGCGCCCGGCGCGCCGCCGGAGGATCCGCCGCAGCTCGGCCGCGGCGGCGGCAAACCGCCGGACCGCATCCGCGGTCCGGCCACCCAACACGCGGCCCGCGTTCCTCCAAGCCGTGAGTCAAACCCGCGGCGGTTTCCTTCGGCCGCTCGGCCGAAGCCGAGCCGGCCGGTCCGGTCGGCCGGGCCGCGCCCAGGCCGGACCGGACCCGGCCTAGCCGGGTCGGGTCGACCTGGTTCGGGTCGACCCGGTGCGGCCGACCCAGGGGGGTTCGGGCCGGGTCGCCCCGGGCCCAGAACCCCCGTTTTCGGGCCCTCTTCGGTCTTTTGCCCGTATCTTGGGCCTGGGACCTCCGATTGACGAACCGTCAGCGGCTACACGATCCTTGGATCGAGACGGTCTTTTCGGTATATTACACTCAAGGTTTCGGAAGACTTTGGGTTCGGCCGGGTTGGTTCGTACACGAAACCAATCGGGCCCTCGGAGCGGAAACGCCCATAACTTGAGCTACGAACGTCCGATCGACGTACCGTCAGCTGTGGTAGTTTCCTCTAAGTGAGATGGAACTTTTGGCATACACCGCCCGAGGATCGGACACAAGCGGAGTACGGTCGGGTTGGTTTTTCCCTAAAAACCAACCGGGCCCCTGGGACGAAAATGCCAATAACTCTTAGACCGGGCGTCCGATTGACGCGCCGTCTGTTGCGTTGAGATCCTGTTGTCGATACGGAACTTTTGGATACATCAACTTCGGACTACGTGTCAGTTGATGTATCAGCCTCTCGGCTCGTGGAGCGGACCCTCCTAAACGAGCTCGTTGTGTGCGGGAACCCTAGTGCTGGCTGTGACTTCGACGACAGAGCAGAGATCCTCCGTGGACTGCGACGACGACAGAGCAGAGATCCTTCGTGGACTGCGGCGACGACTGTGCAGAGATCCTCAGTGGACTGCGTCGACTACTGCACTCAGCGATCCTATGTGGATCAGTGCTACAGGTCCTGTGTGGGCCCGATCCTGTGTGGGTCCTTACTACCGGTTCTGTGTGAGCCACTGCCTACAGGTTCTGTGTGAGCCCGATCCTGTGTGGGTCTTTTGCGGGGGTTAGTACCTATCGATCCTTCGTGGGTCCGACGACTTAGATGGATCAGTGATCATCTTTGACGTCATCTGAAAAAGTATACCTGGTTGAGCTGAATCTTATGTTACTCTCCTTTGTGGATTGTGTTGAACTATCCTATGTGGATTTACTGTTTACTCTCCTTTGTGGATTTGAGTCTTGCTTTCCTGTGTGGATTGAGTTGTTCTTGAGCTCGTGAGCAGAGCTAGAATTGGGGACTTAGGTATATGTATGGGCATATACCTAAGTCGAGTCAGATGTTACTTCATGATTGCACCTTCCTTTTTGTGCTATATCCTTTGTGGATTTCGGGAGACCTTCGGGGGTCTCGGGGTCCTTACTGAGTAGTTTATACTCACCCCTGCACGGGCTATGCCCGCACCTTGTTGTGTTGGATGTAGACGACGGACAGCGCTGATCTCGGTTGGGGCGTGGAGCAGGACGGTACCTGGAGGCGGACCACTGGGCGGGACGTGCTCGGAGCGGACGTGGGACCCGAGGAGCCTGGAGGCTATCTGTACCCACCCTTCAGGTGGGATTGCCAGTGGACGACACGAGGCCGCCGTCTTTTCTTCAGTTGCTGTTCTTTTCCTTTTCAGTTGTACTTTCAGTTGGGCTTGTATTCCGGCCCCCTTTACTTTTCTGCACTTTGTAGTTACTTTCCGCTTGCTGACTCTGTGGTGGTTGTTACTTATAAAGGCAATGCCTTCCCTGTTTACCGGGATTTTACGCCTTGGTGCTAGTCGCCAGCCCCTGGCCTATGGAAGGCGGTCTTGGGGTAGTCACGGCACGGGCCCCGAGGTCGGGTCGTGACATTCACGAAATACCAGATCATCCACCAGTTCAAGATCCTCCACACTACTATCACGAAAAATAGAACAACATTTTGAGCTGGTAAACAAATGATGTTGTTGGTAAAAATCAAGATTATATATAACCATACTTTATAATATCATGCATCATAAAATAGAAATATTGAGGTATTGAATAATCCCCAATATTTAATTATTCAAAAGACGGTGGATTAGAAAATTAAAAAGTACACAAAAATGAACATCAAGGCTATTTGCGAACACCAGATGATGACTCAATCATCAACCAAGGTAACCACCTAATCGTTGGTGTATATAATAGAGGCAATACATCCCATTGAGTTTTGGCTTCCATCACTCTGGATGGGTGTCTATGACAAATAGAACCTTAAAAATAGATCCTATATGCATTAAACCAGGTTATAACCCATTCTGAGAACAATATCTAAGCACTGTATGGCCTCATGGTATATCCAAACAGTGTGGCCTGAGCATTCACTTAAAATTCCCACCATCACTTCATTATCCAAGGTGACTTGGTGTTTTATTTTATAACATAAATTATACATAGTCATAAATTGTCAAAGTTATATATCAAGTGGGTAGGAACCTTCATCTTTGATAAGGTCTACTTCAACAGCACATACTCATTGAACACCATGGATGAGGGGCACATCAGTTATACCAACAATGCATGGTTTCTAAGGAAGTAATTTTTTAACATTAACAGAAGTTCATAATTACTAGATTTATGAATTTTAAAAAATATACCATATCGTCCTTTCTATATGATTGAAAACAACATGGTCAGGGTCCTGGGTGCGTGACCATATGAGGAACTCGAATAACTATGAGTTTAAATACCTTCTACTACATATCAAGCGTTAATTTTTAATGAAATGAAACATCTCAGAATGGATACTAATATCATGAAATAAAAATATTTGGTTCTTAATCCTCATTTTATTTTTTTAATTTGTGTGGTCAATATCTTGGAAATATGACGTTAAACTATACTAATCTTTCTCTTCACAACATGTCTATAAACCTCACAACTAACATATATATATATATATATATATATATTATTCTTAAAATATATAATTATATTATTATATTAACTAAATAGGTCATCCATAATATGGGGTTAGTCTTCCAATACAAAAAATTCATTATCGAACTATATATGGATTGATTCCCATCTCTTTGGGTATAAAGGGATTCCTAGTGGTCTCATCATGGGTCCAACCAAAAGCACCAAGTCATTAAATTTTCTTGTTTTAATAATCAATAACATCCCATATTGTTCCATATCTTCATATGAAAAAAGTTAGGCCCCTCATAGTAGATGTGTTTGAATCATTCTTACTGATATATCGCTTCAAGGTATTCAAGTTCATGATGGTGTGGCATATAGAGTGTTAAAATTTACATGAATATCCATGAAATATACCTTCACACTTTTTATTCTACTCAATCTAAATCCCCATTAACATTTTATATCTAAATTTAATAAAAATCATTGAAGGCATAATTCTTAAAAGGAATGAAATTTAGAACCCCCAAACATGCACTCCTAGATCTAGTGTGAATAGAACATACTTTACATATGAGCTTCACTACCAACTATAAATTAATATAAAAAATTTTCTATAAATTAAATGACCTAAATGAAATTTTTCATTACATACATTCCCAATACATTTTATTTTTAGATATTGAGATAATTGGTAAAAAAACATAAACTAATAATTACCTTGTCTTTCAAAATTAAAAGACATTTTCCCTAATATATAAGAAACTACTTAATCCATAAATTTTCTTCCATATATCTAAAAAATTGTCCAAAAATTAAATCTTATTAAACATATCATGTTATAAAATTTTTAATTTAAATATAAAAAGGGTTGACCTCAAACACTCAGTAAGTAAAAACATTCAACTTAGGCAACCATGGAATAAACATGTATAATATAATACTAATGTATTAGTTAATAAAAAAAATTCCATAATAGAATGGAATGGAAATAATTATAAGCTCTAAGATAATAATGTATATGAATAGATCACATGGATAATAATATCTTGCTAATGATCAATGAAATGCATAATAATAGAAACCTAATTCCATACCACAATCCATGAAAACATGATCTTAGAAATCATGGTCTTACCATCAATGAAAAATTTTATTATTTGTAGGAATATAATAAAAAACCTATACATTTTTGTCTCAGGATACATAAATATGTGTTGAGGGGATATATAAAATCAGGCCCCACCCATCACTTGTTTAATTCTAATGCATTCATTATATGATATATTGGGTAAAAAATAATGAAAATAATATTTTTCAATAATGATACATGTTTAAACAAAAAATATAAAGCACACAAATAGATTTTCCCATGTTAATGAAAGGGATAGAATAATCAATACTCATACCAATGAAAATTTTGGATGGTCAAACAATATATACTCTACATTCCAATAGTCATCCTTTTTGGAATAATAATATAAAAACACTAATAATTTCACACATATAAATATACAGAATAACATTATCATATAATATATAGAGAATGATATTGGATGGTAAAAAAATAAATAATAAACCTTCCAAGAATAATTTTTATTTGAATAAAAACAAACCATATAAGAATAATTTCCCCTATGATAATAGAATGACTTCATTTCTTGGTGAACATCATCCAATCTGAATTTTGTAAAATATGTTGTTCACAGAATATAGATAAATGAGTTCATATAAAATTCAATAATCAAATAACATGATCATAAGACATATAGATAATGAATATGGTTGGTTTAAAAAGAACATATCTATTTTGTAAGAAATGAAACTCAAATTTATATTGAATTAGATTAAAAACATCCTTGTGAAATAATGCGTCAAATGGCCTCAGATAAGAAGGGGTTAAGAATTTATTTTTTTAATACAAATAGTTAAATCCCAAAAATTATATATATGTATATATATATATTAGAGGATAAATCAGGAAAAATAAATAAAATTATGGTAAATCCTTTTGAAAACTATAAGGTAAAATGGGAAGAAAAATTAAAAGTGTTTTTTGAAAACATATATAAAAATGATGTAAAGTAAAAAATTAAATGTCAAATTCAATGGTATATTTTAAAATAGTGATGTGAAGTCTTTTTAAATCCTTTAAATTTAAATATAATCTACAATAATGTAGCATTGAAAAAACATAATGTTTATTTTGTTGAAATTAATTGTAGAAGTTAAAACTGAAGAATGAAAAAATAAAAAAATCATTTTTTATTATTTTCATAATACCTTTGTTTAAAACAGACATTGTATTAAGAGAAATAAAAAATTCCTGAGTATCAATATATATTTTTCCAAAGAATTAAAATAATTAAAATTCCATAAAATATTATGGTGGGAAATCCCAAGCATGGAATATAGAAGCTCATAAAACAAAACAACTCAAAGAACCGATGTTTGAGTTATCCAAATCCCTTATTAAAAACATACTCTTTAAAGTATGAAATTTTAAAAAAATTGTATTATGTGGTAGATATATAAATTTATACACATAATTTAATACCAAAAAATATAATAAATTGGTAGAATGTACCCAAATTTTAAGTTCAAAATGATGATCATAACTCAATGAATGATATTTTAGTTACCAAAAATCGTTACAACTCAGATAACAATTGAGTAAAATTTATTTGATGATAAAGAACATATTTGGTTTAGTATTTACCATGGATGAAAAATATATGATAAAGATACATTCATGGGTATTTTAAATTTCATTCATAGTAAAACCTTGTGATTTACATAAATATGTCTCAGGAAATTTATGGTTATGACAAAAAAACCCCTACAGATTGAGTAACATCCTAATAAAACCCCATTTAACGAGTGGGATTATAATTGCAGTTAAAAGACCAGGTAAATATGATAGTTTATGATATTATATCTCAAATAGGTTTTATATTCACCACATAAATTAAATTAGGTTTATAATACAAGCCTTGTCTCAAATAAAAGAATTTGTGATAAAACCCTTACATTGTTTTAGATTTATTTTGGGAATATTCCTAACTTCTTGAATAATAAAATTATATTTTTCAAATATATTTTTATGATATGTATTATTATATATTTAATTTAATATGAAAATTTTTTTATCATATTAAATTTATTAATCATATAGGTTTTTCTTATGTTTGTGTGAGATTTGAATTAATGTCAACTTATTCTGGTAATTTTAGGTATTTAAGGTGATGTTTTATTAATCACATAAATGATTAATATAAAAATTATAGAAAAAAAATAAATTTTTATTAACATATAATAATATTATTTAATTGAAAGTAGTCATACATGATATATTTTTATGGAAATATTAAAGTTGGTAGTTAAACTGAACTAATCCAGAACAAAGTGTATATCATTAGGTGAGTATGGTTAATGAAGTGATAAATATCATTATAAAATAATAATAATTCTATTTTTCTTAATTTAGTTAATCGTAATTGAAGTGTTTTTGATAAATATGGAAAATAAAGATGAAAAATGTGAAATGTTACTTCATGGAGGCAATAGTTCGCATAATTAATTGTAAACTATCTTTTGTTTTTATAATTGGATGAAATTGAATAAAGACAGGTTGTTGAATTAATATAATATGAATTAATTATAAAAATTATACTCTTGTCATTATATTAATATAGTAATTATAGGTGTTGAATATAAATCTTAAGAAGAAAATTTTATGGTCCAAGTAAAACTCACACTGGTTCACTGGACATTCTCTTGAAATTATCCATAGTAATTAAGGGATTAAAACAACTAATTGATACAACAGTATTATATAATTGAGATATGATTCAAGGAGGATAATAATTTTAGTGTTTTTAGAATTAATTCAAAGGATTTGGTGTGGCATGAAGGGGTGTATATGTCTACTTTTATAAGTAAAGAAAATTAAATATATGAGAACACCCTTTTAATTTTCATGGATATTATTACACTAATCATGATTCAAAGACTCCAAAACAAAGAAATAATGGACTTTATGGATAAATTTGGTCAATAAATTTTTAACCGATTATTTAAACATAATATTTAAACATGGTGTATGTCATTTGTTCTTAGGTTTCTACTTTTTCATTTTTTTAGGTTGGTAACTAGTTATTAATTAAGAAATTTATGTTTAAAAAATATTATAAAATAAAATTTGTCAGAATATTTGGTATGATGACTCTAAATATAATCTATTTTTAATCTAATTAATTTTCTGAATAAAATAAAATTAATATATGAATTGAAAATTTTTATAAATAGAAAATGGTGTGTTTTCTATAATATGTCCTAAATATTATTTAGTATTGGTTTTCAATGAAAACTGTGTTAATATAATTATATATTTGATTAAAATCTATATTAGACTCAGAAATTATTATTTATTAATTTAATTTTTAGACAAAAAATAAAAAATATTCATAATGGAATTCTTTAAAAACTATTATTTTACCATTATCATAGTTACTAAGTTTAATTCTACTAATTATAATTTTCTATAAAAATATGAAATTGATATTATTAAATAATATTTTCATTTTGATCTAAAATATTATATAAATTTTTATATATAATTCATAATAAAAGTTAATAAAAATAGTTTTTAGAATAAAATATTACTAATGTTTCCAAAACAATATACATGGGATTTATAAAAAACAAAACAATTTTAAATGTATTATTTCACTTATAAATATATATTTTTTATAAAATGGTTACAAAAACATATAATACATTATTGTATTAAAATAATGTCACACAAATGATATTTGTTTTGCAAAATTATTATTTCTCACCATTCAGTAAAAAAAAAATTATTTTCAAAAAATACTCAAAAAAATTCAAATGTTAATATTGTTATTATATATGTAGAATAAAATTTTATTTATTTAAATTAAATTTCTAAAAATTTTAAATTATATTTCAGAGTAAAATCATAAATTAAAATAGAAAGATATTTTTATTGGAAAATAAAAATTTTGAAAATTAACTATTATTATTCTTATTTCATATAATTTAATGACTAAATTGGTGTTAAATAATTATTAATATAAAAAATTATTTGTCATTATTATTCATATGTTTCTTTAAAAAAATTCATATCACATATAAATGGAATTTTTTGAAAAAAAAAATAGAACAAAAAAATGATCTTATTAGTTATTTTAGGTTAACTAGTTAAATTTAAGGGATATTAAAATTAACCATCATTTTCATTATAAATATATTTTATAAAGATGCTAATATAATTCATTAGAACTAATTATATAGGTGTTTTTACTAGTAATTCATAAATATTTATTTTTTATTTCAATTTACAATAGTTTCATATAAGTTCAATGGTGCGTGTAGAGAATGCTATAGAAAAAATTTAGATCATTTAAAGAAAATTGTGTATTAAAATATTAGGGTGTTATATTATCCCCTTAAATAAATTCCATCCTCTAAATTTGTATAATAATATCAAAATAACTTATATAGATAACCCATAATTAACCATGAGATAATATATTATCTTGGGTTTATATAGGATATAGAATTAGATTTATCTATATGAACAAATATTTTATGTTCATTATAAATAAATCTAAACCATTATAAATTTCAAATAGAATTAGAAAACATGATGAATATCTAGATCCATAAATAATGAATTTCCAGAAACCATAAAAATAATTTTATATTATAATCATACCTTAAGGTATTTTCATTTCAATTAGTTGGTAAAAACTTACCTGAAATAAGAAACTATAAATTATAGAGCGGACTGTTACTATCCCCTACATTAGATGTAGTTTCATAGTATTTTTCATGTTCACATGGATATTATTTACTATTTTCTTTAATGGTCATTGGATTGGTACATTTATTCACTTAATTCTTAAATATATTGTATTTGAAAAAAAATATTTTTAAAACATCACTCTTACCCTTACACTTGTGAGTTTTATGACATTCATCTCATAACTTAGAGCATTTATTGATCCCTTTAAAGGAATTTTCCACATTCTTCCCAAAATTTTGACAAGTAGCAAATTAAATTATCTCTCTTTAATCATCTTTTTCACAGAATTTTTATCATATCCTATCCATATATACTTTTCCATGTTTTTTATTTTAACTATATTTGTGTTTTTAATCAGAATTAATATTATCTAGTTTTTCACAATCACAATATTTCCCATTTAAGACATTATCCCATCATTTTTTTCATTAGAATATTTTTTAATTATCTATAAAATCCATTTTTAACATTGTTCCTTTAGGATCCATACATTTCTAAAACCAAAAGGGTTAACATGAATGAAAATCATTATAATATACTTATCATAAATAACAAAAGGAAAATTCAACCTCAATATTTCTCACCCTATAACACTATAATGTTACAATATAGTTCTTACAAATAATATTGTGTCAAACTTGGTTAAGACCATATCATCCTTGATTTATCCTATATAATTCTTGGTCCATCTTATGGTATAATGAGTTTGTCTCTACCACATTTCTTAACATAATCCACAAAGTAGAAATCCCAAATTAAAATGATGTTTTTTAAAATATTCCAAACCCAAAAATAATTAAAATATATGATCTCAAAATTAAACTTATCTCATATCAAGGAAAGCACATATAAATTAATATATTACTAAACTTATGAATATATAAATTTCAATCTCTCTTATACATGATCACTTTCTTAAGATGTTATCTAACATAAAGATATTCAAATCCCACATAATTGTTTATAGTGATAATGTTAATTAACGAAAGAATATAACATATGGGTATTAAAATATGTTTAGAGTTTGGTCTCTTTATCATGAACTATGTTTTTATCGAGTAAATACTGAATTCACAACATTTTTGGTTATTACCTCTAAGTACATATAAGCTAGATTCTGCACCAGTTTTAGTATCCAGATAGGGATATAATTTCTAGGAGAACCAAAAATATCTCACCTTTTCTCAAACATCAAGATGTTATCCTATACTTAGAATTATCTCTTTAACATATAATGAGGGGGTTCCAATTATGTTTTTTTATCATAATCCAAAAATAAAAAGTAAATTATTACATTATTTTCAAATCATATATACTATCAAAAATGAATATCTAAAAATTATTATTTTGGATCAACCACAACTTATCAACTAATAAATTATACAAACAAATATTAGTCTCTAACATTATATAATCCATGTTCTAATAAAATCTATGAAACCCCCAGACCTTCCCTCCCAGATCTACCAAAAATAAAAAATACATAACACATTATCATTAATACTGAAAATACATTCCCAGATATAACTATCCCATAAATTAAAGGAAATAAATTAAATATTACATCATATACATTCCAAATACCATTTAGGTTTATATTTTTATAGAATTAGGACAAAATATAAACTAATAATTCCCATATATTTCTTGATTAAGGAAAATTTATTCCCATGATATAAAAAACTACTTAACCCATAATAAGTTTTCAAAAAACCCACGAATCCTATACACAAGTTTTCATGTTATAAATATCGAGTGTAGAATTTTTTTTCATAACTTAGGAAAATGGAAACTTATGAAGGGGTGAGATCAAAAGCTTAGTAACAGAAATCATAAAAATAAGGAAATAATGGAATAAAAATGTAATATATATTATGAAATGAATAAATAACAAAAATATATCCAAAAAAATAACTAAAATCATTATTAATACATGGATAATAATTGACATAAAAGGATCACATGGATAACAATAATTGGTTCCATGTATATGAAATGAATAAATTCGAATAGATTCTATTCCATATTTCAATACATCATGACCTTACCATCATAGAAATATCATATTTTGGGTAGGAATATTCACAATATCCACCCATGTTTTTCTCACGAGACCCACCAGTGCATCTAGGGGGAATATAATGTTAGAATCAATATGTCACAAGTTTATGTCTAATGTATTCATCATATGAGATATTAATTGAAAAAAACATAATAAAATTTTACAATTATTATCAATATTATAATAAAAACATATAAAACACCCATAATTTTCCCCATTTAAAAAATTTTATTTTTTATTATAACCCATCCATAGAAAAAATATGTATTTTCGATCAATATATATTCGACATACCAATAGTCATCAGTATATTTATAACTACATAAAGAACACAAATTCTTTTTTCCAGGTTAATAAAAGTGTTAAAATGATCATAACCAATATAGAGAAAGAAGGTGGTTGTTCAATCAAAATTTAATCAAACTACCAATAATCATTCACATTAGAACAACAATATACCAAACACCATTAATTTTTCCAATGTAATTTGAATAACATTCTTTCAAGGTGAACATCAAAAAATATGAATTTTTTAAAATGTGATGTTCACACTATATAGAGAAATAAGTATAAAAATAAGTAAATAATAGAATTATATTATCATAAAAATATATATATAAAATGGAATATGGTTTCAAAATAAAAAATACTCAGTCTAAAAAAGGAAAAAATGAAAATTATGTTGACATAAATGAAAAACATCATTTTAAAAATATAATTTGAATGTTATCAGAAATTAATTGGTCAAAAATAAAATTGATTGATTCCATTAGATCAAAATGAAAAATTATATATATATATATATATTATGTTGTATCCCTTTTAAAATTATAAAGTAAATGGTAAAGAAAATGTAAGATTTTTTATAATTGTTTTTATCATTATCATAAAGTAAAAATTTACCTATATTTTTTATGGGTAAATTATTAAAAGGTTATGGGAATGAATTATAAAACCATTAATTTTAAAAATAATATATAACAATGTATCCTTCAGAAACATAAAATTTACCATTTTCAAATGATAAGAGGAGGAAAAATCCTGTGAATTTGAAAATAAAACCTCATTTTTATTATTTTAAAAATACAAATTTTAAAACCTACATTTTAATAAGAGTAAAATATCATTACTTTGTGTCAATATTTTTTTCTTACAAATATAGGTAGTTAAATTTCCATATAGTAAAACATTATTGTGGTATAACCCATGCATATATTATACAAGTTCATGATTAAACGATATTATTCAAAAAAATAGTTTCGAGTTATCAATATTACATATGGGAAACATACTCCTTGAAGTGATAAATATATCAAAAATTTGCATTATATGGTAGAAATATGAATTCTTATAAAAAAATTAAAAGAAAATATAATATAATAAATTGGTATAGTCTACATAACTTTAAATGATATTAGGATGATCATAACTTGTTTAATGAGACTGGTTTTTCCAAAAAGAATCACATGAGGGGGTGGGGGAAAATTGAGTAAAAACAATTTAATGAAAATGAATTGATTTGGAATAGTGTTTTAAATGAATAAAAAATATACGATAAACATAAAAACATATAAATTTACAAAACCATTTAAAAGAAATCATGGTGCATAATATAAACTTGTCTCAAATAATTAATAATTGAGATAAATAACTCTTATGACATGAGTAAAATTTTAATCAAAACAGATTGAAAGAGTGGGATTATAATTAGAAAATAAAATAAAATGATTAAAACATGATTTAGGATAAGATATATCAATTAGGTAGTATATAAAATATATAAATAAAATTAGGTATATAATACTAAGAAAGTCTCATTGAGAGGAATTTGAGAGAGAAACTGTTACCTTTTTCCCAATTCAATTTTCTAATATACCTAACTTCATGAATAATGAAATTAATTTTATTAGAAATATTATTAGGTACCTTATTATAATATATTTAATTTAATATATATAATTTATTATCATATGGTACTTATTTATTATATTTTTTTCTTATGTTTTTGTGGGAGTTGAATCTATAGAGGCTTATATTGATAATTTCCTTAAATAAAAGATAACATTTTAAAAATAAGTTAAATAAATAATAAAATAATTCCAAAAAAAACCAATATATATGTGATTATTATCTTAAAATAGTATTATTATTAGTGTTACCATAATCATCCATGATATAGTCTTATAACATTATTCATGATATTGGTTAAAACGATCTAAATATGAACACATCCTATCTTGTTGTGTGAGTAAGGTTAAAGAAGTGCATAAAATCATTATAATATAATAATTGCAATATTATTTTGTTTTCTCAAATATTTAAATGAAATTTTATGTGCTTTATATAAATAATTAAAATTTACTTGAAAAATAATACTTCATGGAGGCGGTAGTCTCAACAACACATGATTAACATTATTTTTTTAAGTGGAAGGAAATTATCATATAAAGGTTGTTAAGTTAATATAAAAACAAATAATTATTACAATGAAATTGATGTTATCATATTATTATGGTTTGGATTGGTTTTTAATAGAAATATTAAGAATAAAATGTTAAGAATAAAGTTAAACTAACTTTAGTACCTTGAACTTTCTCTTGATTGTAAACTTTAAAATTAAGGTATTGGTATCCCCAATAGAGACAAAAGTCTTATAAACATGAAATATGAATATAGTAGGACAATAATATTATATTTTTAATTCATAATTTTATGTAATGGTTGTTGAATCAAGTGGTGTAATTATCCCCTTCTATAAGTGAAAAAATGATACTTTTTTAACACCCTTTAATTTTTGATGATATCATTACACTATTATATGGTAAAAGACTAAAAAAATTATAAATAATGTAGTGTGGGTGATATTCGGTTTATAAATCATTAAAAAAATTATTTACACCTATTTTTAAAATAATGTTGGATGTTATCTATTCTTAGGTATTCACTTTGTTGTTTTTTTATATTATTAAGTTGTTTCCAACTACGTGATTTATATTTTTATAAAAATATAAAATTATCCCTACTAAATAATTTTGGTGTGATGAAAAAATTTTAATTTCCATTTTAATTAATTAAATTTATAAATAATAGTGAAAAATATACTAAATTAAACCATTTTATATATATGAAAAATAGTTTTTAAAAATAGAGTGTTTTAACCATTATTTATCATTAATCTTACGATAAATTGGTTTATAATTAAATTATTGATAATTTTACTATATATATATGTTTAAACAAAACATTAGACTCAATATTTAAATATATTAATTTATTAAATTAGATAAATATTAAAAAAATTAATAAAATAAGCCTTTGAAAATATCAGTTTTACCGTTATCATGGACATTAACTCTAATCATAGAAATTATTATTTTACAAAGAAAATAGAAATTGTGATTATTATATAATATTATCATATGAATACAAAAATATTTAATCCACTTTTATATATTTAATTTCTATAAGTGATGAAAATTAATTTTTAATATGATGGAAACAAATTTTAAAATTAATATTACATAAGCATCAAAAATAATATACACGAGTTTTATAAAAAATTAGTAATTTTAAATGATTTATTTTATATATATATATATATATATATTTAATTAAAATAATTATATTTTAAAAAAATTTAAGTTGTTCTTTTATTATAATTGTGTTATAAATGTGACAGTTTTCAAAAAAATTAGTATTTTTTCAATATTCAACTAAAAAACAACTATTTTATAATAGCACTAAATTTAATTTTAATCTAATATTGTTATTATAAATAAGAAAAATTATTTTATTATTTTATAAATAAAAATCTAAATTTGAAAAATATTTTTTTTGATTAAAACCATAAAATAAATTGAAATCACTATTTATTGGAAAATGACATTTTCAATTCTTAAATGTTATTATCCTTATTTCACATCTTTTAGAAGGATAATTTATTTTAACCAATTAATAATGTAAAAAATTAGGTAATTATATAATAAAACACATTTATTTTTATTAACACAGTTATATTCAATAAAAAATATTATGTAATTTTTTAATGAAAAAAGGAATTAGTTTTAAATAATTAGTATTTATAAGGTTTTATTTAAATGTTTTATTTATAAAATTTATAGTTTATATATTAATAAAATAAAAAAAATTTATAAATTGTAATTTTAAATTTTAATTAGTGTTAAATATTGTGGCTTTTTGGAAAATACTTGTTTTTTAGTGAATAGTGTAAAATGCGAATTTTTTTAAATAGGCCATTTATTTTATATAAATTATGTAATATAAAAGTAACATATGTTTTTTGATATGATAAATAACATAAGTATTATTTATTTATATTTATCAAACTTAATTTTTTTTTAATCAATTTTTTTTAGATTATAGAATATATATTTTTCTTGGGGGATTTTTTAGAATATCATTTCAAAGGGAATAATGTCAATCCTTTTCAATTAATTAAAGTTATATCTAATTAGAATTTTTGAAATTAAATTTATAGATTATATATCAATAAATATTAATTAATATTCAAAAAAATATTATTATTATTTTTATAATTGATATATAATCAACATTTACTTGAAAATACAATTCTTTAAAACCCGCATTTTCTTCGCGTCAAATGGTTTTGTTTTAAATTATAATTTTCCACTTATGTGAAATTAATTTGGAAAAATGGGTTCCATATTAAGAATATTAATAATTTATATTATCTAATATTTTCAACTTAATTTTTTACTATAATGAATAGTGAATATGGAAAACTTAATTATTGCAGTAATGTATTACATTATTTAGAAGGGTTTAAACTTAAAATATATGGTTTATAATGACTAAAAAACTTCTATGAACTCTATTTTATGGAAATATTTAGACCATATCATTTATAAGGATATATAATGGTCTATTGGGAGCCTTTTTTTCATGTGAAAATCATTGATACACTATTTTTTTCAAACTATACAAGTATACCTCTCACATCACTTATAAATGGTCACCAACTCTCATATCCCCTTCACATATTCAATTAAATTTTTAAAGAAAACTATTTTATCAAAAACCATCCTCACATACCTCCCCAAAACCTAGAGTTATTTGTGTGATAAAAAATTCGTCCAATGAATGATTTTTGGAGCTTAATTAAAAAGGTTTCATAAATAAGTTGTTTCACGATTAACCGAATGTCTTTATTCTATTTCTTGTTCAACCTCTTAAATATTTTCTTTAATTAATGTTTTATATTAAAAAATTATCACCAATATAATGATAATTTAATAACCGAAATCAATATCCTCTTCATTGAAATGGTGTATAGAATAAACATTCTTGTGTACGACAGACTACTGCCTCACAAACAGATGTTATTCATTTCCCATCATCACCTCTCAAAGATTTTTATAATGATGGATAAATAATATATATATATATATATATATATATGATATTGGTAACATATTTATTCTACTCTAACTATGTAATCCCAAATATCTTCTTACTTTCCATTCTATAGGAGATATAATAGTGTCGCTCATGTCTATGAAATACTACCACATCACGGAGCGATTGAATTCATTTTTCACTAATGTTTTAAATAGAAGGTAATAAAAATTGTTTAAAATAATATTTGTGATATAAATAAAATATTAATGATATTCATGTAATATTTATTATTATTAAAGGATAATATTTATATTTCTTTCTTACACTGAAAAATGATAACGTTGTTTGTGGACGTGTGGAAAGCCACCTCCACAAATAGATGTGATTCAATTTTCATCACCACATCAAAAAAATGAAATATATATAATTATATTTAAAATATTCATATGTTATATATTATATTATGATAATTATAGAAATATTATACAGTACTGACCTCATTTCAATAATGAACTTTGAAAAATGGAAACGTTACTCATGTATACATACGGACTATCATCTCCATGATCATAATATAGTTCATTTTTCATAAAAATATTTCATTATTGGTTGCCAAATTATATTTTTTGTTTAAATATAATAAAATATTCATGATTATTGGTCTACATATGTAAAAAAAATTACCTCATAGAAAAAAATAAAACCGAGTAATGTTATTTTGACACATAAGACAAATATCATCAAAACATTTGATGTAAACATAATTTATTATGTAATTATATTTGAAATAGTGATAATTTAAAATAAGGAATACTAAACATGATAATGTTTTATTAGATATTAAATAATTGACATATATTTATTATTCAGTAAGATACATAATGAGTGTAAATAATAGAACTTGAAGCAAGGGACTTCATCAAAATTTCCTTTTGTTGAGGCATATTCTGAGTGTATGCACATATATTATATTATAAGGTGTATATGTGACCCCATTGAATAGTTATATAATGTATTTATCTATTATGATGATATTTAATTTTTTGTTTAATTCTATTATTTCATGTGACTTTATGATTAAAATGTTTCCCAAGTGATAAGGGGATTTTATTTAAATAAATTATAATTTATTTTCTCCTTCAAACTCTCTTTTACTCCATGTCAATGTCTTTAAATTTTTATTATTATAGAAATGATAGTTTTATTAAATAATATTTTTTTATGTTATTGTTTTAAAAAAATAAAGCAATATTTCTACGTAATTTTTCACTTAATTTTAAAATGAAAATATGAATGTTCTATTTTAACATATATGGTAATAATGACTTTTCTCATCATCATAAATATTATTTTATGTTTCTATTTATTTAAAAGATTTCATTTTATCTTAAAATAAATACCGTACTTCCATTTTCGTGATATTTTGGAAATAAAAATTTTATTTTAATACAAAGGGGTATTTTGGTATTGAAATTAAATTTTTAAATGGAATGGGTATTTAGATATCTGAAAGTGTTTTTCGTATAGGTTCAAAAAAAAATTCCAAAGGATTTTCTGATGAGAAGGTTCAATCATAAATTTTTATATTCATGATATGGTAATTTTTCATTATATAAAAAATGGGTGATCCTAGTATAACTTATAAGATGGGTTGAACCACATTATAGCTCATGAGTGAGCCCGATATATCTTACAGAAAGGGTTGATCCCCATTATAGCTCATAAAAAATATATGAGTATAATATATCTTATATGGAATTTTAAACCCTTTTATGAATCACTAATATTTTGGGCAATGATTGTAAAGGAATTATAATATATGGTTATTCAAATTCAATGGTTATTTAATGGGTTTTCTGAATATGAAAAAACTATGTGATGAAAAAGTTTTTTAAATTTCAAGATTTGTGTTTTAAATGAATTCCATGAAAAAAAGTGATTGTGTTTTTCATGTAAAATTGCATTACTTCATATGCTCAAATAAAATTGAAGATAAAGGTAAACGTTTCATGTTTTTTTATTTTTTCATAGAAATAATGATTTAATTTCTTTTTATATCCCATTCTATGTTTTTTATGCTCATACCACATTTTTTTAAAATGATTTTCATGATGGGTTAGGGAATGGAAGAATTAAAGTTTCAATTCATGATTATCGTTCATTAAAAGTAATAATGTTTTTTCTTAAATGTTTTATACTATCAAAAAAATAGATACTAATTAGATATTTCCACTTTGTGTTGTACACTTTTTTATATATGAGTTATAACCTAATTATTTAAAAATAAAAACCTGAAAAGGCAATAAAATTGAATGAAAATAAATTCATAACTAAAACTAATGATTTTGTTTTGTATAAGGATGAGTCTTTATAGTTGGTATTAAAGGATGGTTTAGATAACATTAGTGGTCATGATAATGTTAATATAATTCCCTTGAAGGATGTTATTTTATAGTTAAGTTGAAATTAAATTGTACTTGAATATTACGTGTTTCTTCATCTAAACTATTTTTGTTAATAATGGTGTTACATAGAAGAAACAAGGAATCTATAGTTGGAAGAAACTTAGAGAAAAATTTCCTTCCAAATAAGTATCTCAAGATGGTTGTAATCAAAATAGATAAATGTTTTTTAGGATGGATCAACTGACAGAATCTGTAAATGGTGATGGTATACATGCTAGAGAGAATCCAGATCTACCATATAAAAACAATAAAATATGATAGAATTTAATGAGACAATTTTCCCCATAATTTATTAGATAATATTTCCCTATGTTATTTATAGGATGGATCAATATTGATTGTTTTTTCATGAAAATATTTGAAATATATTAAAAATATTTTTACATCCAGGCACTGAGACAGTTTTTGATTCTGTGGCCTAGTGCACCTCAAGTTAATTTTATAATAATATTAAATATATATTATATTAAATGAATAATTTTTTAATAAATAACGAAATATATCATAAATGGAGTCACATATCATAAATTTGATACTGTGGTTGAATCTGGAGCAAGGTTTTACACTAGGTGTGACCTAAAGTTGGTCCGAACTAAAATTTCATATGAGGAATCTGTTGGTGGGTGCGTTCAAATTAAAATAAATTGTTTATATTTTTTATTTAAATTTAAATTACCTAAATCTAATCTATTATGAACATTCTGTTATGAAAATTAACTAGGGTTATTCATATACCCCTAAGAGTTTTTGGAGAGGTGCTCTGATGACTATCCTTGGCAGCTTGATATTGAACAATGCTCAGAGCATAGATCTAGATGAATCAATAGGTAGTGAATGAAACTAACCTTTCCCATTATTTTTTAATACATTATTCACTAATTATCAATCCAATAATGAGTTAGAAATTTCCAATTTTGGTTTTTCCCTCTAGATTAAATTGCTAAATCATCAAATTGATTTTCTTATCTCTTATTGTATATTTCACGCCCTTCGTAAGAGCCCCTTTGTTGAATTAAATTTTTTATTAAATTTATCCTTCTTATTCCATGATCTTATCCAAGTTTCCATGATTTTAACTATTTGGCCATTAATTCTTGCCCAATGATGTTTATCACAATTATTGTGGTTCATTTCCCCCATTATTCTTCATGTTTTTTTATGTTTGACTATTAGTCCATCGTTTGACATTACAAAGTGTGACGGAGCGTGATATGAACACTAGATTCATAGAATTTCAGTGAAAAAAATTAGAAGGGGTATTTTTCGAAGGATCGTAGTTTGTTTTTTGGGATAAGGGTGATGATATTTTATTGATTTAAGATTCAAGACTAATCGACAATAATGAGTGGTGTGAGGGATGCACGATGAACCAACACAAAAGGTAAGATTTAAATTTTTGGCCAATAGTTGGTCAAAGTTAATAGTATAGATTCAATTATAACCATTTTGGGTGTTCAAATAGTTGATTAGGTGATGAGGGGGTTGATATGATGAATTTATATATAAATTGTAGCTTATATGAAAAAATATAACTACATGGTGTGTGGTTGGATAAGCACATTCAATATAGCCCCATACTACTATGACAGTTAGGGTTTTGGGGAAGATAAAAACCAAACACCATGTTGATGGACCACACACTTTGTTTCCCTCCATATGAATCTAGAATATGTTCCAGCTATAGATGTATAAGACCCCGTGTTGGAGGATATTCCATTTACTCTAGGAGTACATGAGCATGAATTGATTGACACTGGAATGGAAAAGAGAACATGTCTTGGACCTAGAGGGGTAGGAAAAGATTTATAGTATTCCTACACATCATTTAGTGCTACATGGATAGGATTAAATATACTAGATTTGAAATAGAGAGGATTCTAGGTGAGGTCACACACCCTATGAACCCTCATACCTACTGGGTAATTCATTATAAAACTTCTACCTCTCGTATCTACTTCATTTGGACTTGTATTTTGGATTTCCATTCCCTTATCCTAATTTTTTATCATAGAACATGATAGTGGCCCAAAAAGGGGATTTTGAGAAATGATGTTTTTTCTTCTGAGCATGACTCTTCCATAGGTGAAGCATGAAGATGACAGTGATCGGACAAGATCATCGAAGGGTTCAGATACAGTGAAAGAACACCCATATCACACTAAATAATGGGTCCCTTATCCCTAATGTTGGTACTCCCATATATATCTGGGGTTCAGGTCATCCAAAACATTTTGGTAGATTCATAGGTTGTACTCCCGAGTCACAATAGGTAATGAATCCATTATCTATAGGGATCGTACTCCCATATCACACTAGGGCATGGGTCCTCCATTCTCATTGTGAAGATATATATATGTATTACTCCCTTTCTGCACCAGGGTATAGGTCCTCTATCCACATAGATGGTACTATCCCATCACAAACGGGTGTTAGTCCTCCATACTTGTTGTGAAGATATCAAAGTGGAACTCCCCTACCTCACCAGGAAGTGGTTTAACTATCCATAAAGATGGTACTCCACTATAAATCTAGGATGTGGGTCATCGACACTCATATAGAAAATATAGAGGCAGTATTGTCGTTTCACATTATGGCCTGGTTCTTATATCCACATAGTCAGAACTCCCATGTTACACTAGTTCATAGAGACTCCATATGAATTCTTCAGACATACACGAGAGATGATAGTCATCGATGATAGACCATTGGAGTTATTAGAAATCTCATCATCTTGAACTGGACTATGAGATGAATATTCCCTTTCATTATCATCTAGGTTTCTTTTATGGGAATATTAATACATATATGTCATTTAGTTTCATTCCCCCTTTTCTTTGGGTTGATTTGACTGCATTAATCGAGTATTAAATTTCCCCCAATCAATTTTATGGTGTCATACTAGGAATGTATATACCCACCCCTTCCTAGGATTTTCTAACTTGTTCCATTTCTTATACAGAAGGAAAATATATCTGTTGTGATTTATATAATATTAGGGATTCTCGGGTGCATGAACTACATATAGTGGTTGGTCATAGAGATCTTTAGTTGTAAACTCTAATATGTCTTTGTTTTTTAGTTATTTTTAAATTGGGAAATTATTTTTACTTGGTCATGAATTATTTCATTTATTTTTTCTTATTTCACTATTCCACTCTATTGTATTCCCTAGATATTAGTAAACATGTGGGTTTTCTATATATGTTTCTTCCATTTATTATTACTTCCCTACACTTCTGCATGGATACGATTTATTGTGTGGATAAAAGTAATTTAGAAAAAGGTGTCCCATTATAGTTTGGTTTTCATTTCTTGTTTCTAGAACTTAGAAAATGGAGGCAAGTTTGGGGTTGTGGTGGAACAATCTTTTGTCGGCTAGGTTTACCCTAGTGGGTCGGGTCGTGATATATGGTTATAATATGTGCTTTTCCATGGGGTGAAGATTGGATTTTTTCCCTTATGAGTTCTGGTTGGGGACATATGGAAATAGTGTCAAAATATCTCTAGGGTGGCTTTCATGATAGGGAACATAGTGTTGGTGTGACCAAAGATGTTTCCATTCACCAAAAAAACTACCTTCTTGTCAACTCAACATGAGGACCCATTGGTTACAGGGAACATTGTTACATGACTTATATAGGATTGATTCCTTTTATTTTTATTTTTTGTTCAACTACCCATATATATATATACCCATATTCCATTGTAAATCATGAGAAATATTCAAGAAAACTCCATGAAGAAAACCAACTAGGTTATCAATTTAGGATCATGTTGCTGATCTAATGAGAGATGACGCTTCAGTTTTGGGGGCTATCTAATGTGATCTTTCCACCAGGACAGAAGGTGAAAACACACCCACATATTGATCTTTATATTATTCCATCATATTTGGTTGAGGATGTGTGTAGGATTAGTGCACTCTCTCTGTTTTGGCACCTAAGGATACTGAGGTTCCATATTGAGCCAGATCCATAGGCAGTGGAGGATTAACATGAATCAGTGATCCTATTTTTCTTACTAGTTTGGACTACAACTTATCACATAGTTTCACTCACAACCAGTACTTTCCATGATGAAGCTTGGCGCTGGTGGAGTCTAGTCACGCATACACATGATAAGTCGACACTATCATTGTCTGAATTTCATTATCTATTTTGTGAAGAGTAATACCTATTGTTCTTGAATTTAGTTTAGATTCAATATCTTTTATAATAGCAGCAGCGTGGGATAATAGTTTATGATTATTCCATGAGGGTTACTAACCATACATGGTAATCCATTAACATGACTTAGGATGGTTACTTATGGGTGAGGAAGTTTTAGAATGGTATACAGAGAGACATCCAAGTTGGTGTGGTACCCCTATGAATTCCTATATATACTAGAATGATGGAGCAGGCAATTTTGATAGATTGTATCCCATCTGAGGGATTCCACTTACTTAGTGTAGTTAGTATGAATCTTAGCGATTGTTCATCTATAAAATATAGCAGAAAATAAGAGTCATGGAACTGAAGGTGTACCCATGCTCTGACTTTGGAACATGATCATACAGATTAGGGTCAATATAGAGCACCAAGGTAGCATGGAGAGGGAATATGCTATGCATGTGATGGGTGAGGTCACATGGCATGTGATTATCTGACCCAATATGATGAATAGGTAAGTAATATATTTGATGGTTCATCACATCATAAGAATATTCCTGATTTGGATTCTCTCAAACATAGCTACGGTGGCCCCTAGGGAGGAAGTTCTCTCAAAGAAGTTGGTGTAGCTCCAAAGAGAGGAGCTGCTACTGGTGGATGATGTTATAAACTACTTCCACCACCACCATCAAGCATCTCATTTCAGGATGAAGGGTCTTCTGGTCGGGGTCTTGGGAAGAATCAATCGATGAGGTCTTATGACCCAGTAGTTCTTGAAATGATTTTAAGTACCATATGGGTTTATTATACTCTTTATTCAATAATATTAGGAATAAGTGTGATTCATTCCTTCAACTCCTTACACCTAGTGTGAGATATGGAGCTCTCTGTTGATACTCTAAACTAAAATTTTTGGATTGAAGTTCCAATAGGTAACCCTTACTCTTTATCTCTTATATTATATTAGGGTGACATATCTCTTTATGGAGATAGTTTCCCATGGTACCTCTTGGTAATCATGATGAAAATATATGATGTCGTATTGACCACGGTACAAGCCCTGATCGACTGTATCTAGAGATGAGTTAGATTCCTTTAGACTAATGGGATAATATTATCTTTTTTGGGTAAGTGAGATCTCATGGTTGAGTTAGTGGTCCTTGTGAGAAGGAAGATATAACCCATCACCCATCAGTTGGTGAGTTTAGCTAATAGTTGAATAGAAACATTCTGCATATTGGTTCCATTAGTCTTGGAAGATTATATGTACATATTCATAGAGTACATTACATGACTACCACTGAGGTGTGAGATGGATTTTTTCATATAATTTGAACCATTTATTTCATTGATATATTTTTTGGCATATCATATGGTCCCTACCAAGCTCTGAGAGATGAGGGTGAAGTTGGAGGACCTTTGAGAGAAGGGTTTTATCGAACCAAGTGTGTCCCCCTAGGAAAGTCAAATTTTTAATAGAAAAATATGGATCTGAGTTTTCATCCTAGTGTTTAATATCATTACCTGATACCAAATATTATAAAAAAATAAAACTTTTCAATGATTTATGTCCAATTTAATCAGTTGTGAGGAATGAGATTATTCATGACAATCGATCTTAGTTTAGGAAACCACTAGTTGATGGTTCACTCGGTTAATATTATTAATATATCATTCCAATGTATCTTTGAACACTATGATTTCATGTTGATTAATTTTTTGTGATGAATTCACCCACTTTATTTATGGATTTGATGAACCCAGTCTTTTAGCCATATATAAACCAGTTTGTGATTTTACTCATTGATTGTAGAATCATTCACTCTATGAAAGAGGAGGAGCGTATGTAGATCTTGAGGATGGTATTAGTATTTATTTGGGACCACCAACATTATGATAAGATCTATAAGTTCCAATTATAGATCCATGAGTTTCACTTTTTGGGGAATTTCATTTTTGATCATGGATTAGTTATGGACATGGAAATGATAGATCCAAAACTTTCTTGGGAGCCACCCAAGAGAATGTCATAGGTTCCTAGTTTTATTGGATTGGTGGGGGTACTATTGTAGTTTTTTGGGTGAATTATATAAGATTAAATCCCCTTTGACCACTCTGTCATGAAATGGATAGACATTTACCTAGAATTAACAGTGCTAAAGAGATTTTGAGGAGTTGAGGCTAAGGCTGACTAGTTCCCATTTTATATGACTACAAGAGGAGGGTGTAGAAAACATATTATTTTTCAGTACCTCTAGATCTAGTCTCAATTATTTGTTAATAAAGTGTATGGAAATTATTATATATCTTTTGATGAAGTTGAGACCCCATGAACATAACTACATGACTCAACACACAAAGTTGGAAGATGTATTCTTCTCACTGAGTATATAGAAGCACTAGTTTTGGGGGGATATTTTTCTCATACCACCAGTGTCTTAGTTATTTCTAAATGTAGATACATCTAAACCTAATAAATACAAACAGGTTTTAGGTCCTCAAATACTATTAAGTTGAGATATTCAATAATCCTAAAAAGGGAAACATGGGGACAGATCCCCTAAGCATGAAATCCCATTATATCTTGGTTGAGGAGGTTTATGGGAAGTTAGATTCATTATAGCTGACCCTTGAAGAGGAGTAGGGTGAATATTATCTTTAGTTGTTGGTGTTGACTCCTCAATAATTCTATCATGTGATGGAGACTCAGTTGGAATACATTAATTTTGAGGTGCTATGTGACCAGATATCCTCATGAGATTCACCATATGGATCATATGTATGAGAGAATTATGTAATCATTTTACAGAGATAGGTGGCGGTTCCACATGGGATACAAGAGGATTTTATGAGGTATTTAAACATTTATCCATTGGTTCTATATACCGATGCTGGGAAAATGTAAAAAGACCTTCAACCGTAGTTTTGGTGGGTAGGAATGTGATGGGGATTTTCTGATTTGATCTATCATTATCTCAAATGTTTGTAGATGAAGTCAAATAACCCGGTTCTAGATGGTTGTTTTCAACCTCTTGAGATCCTAAAGAGAAAATGTGATTAAATATACACAGAATTTTTGTTTGGGATTCCATACACAATGATCAACCCCAATGACATATGTGTGATAGTTTACTGACTTTCCTAGTTGAAATATATCATTTCTACAAGGGTGTATATTTCCGTATAAAATTTGGGGTTGTTTTAAATGTGGTAGATAATAATCCACCATGGGGTGACCTATCGATTATATTTGACAGTGATGTGTGGTTCATGTCACAACATTTGAGAGTTCTACAGGAGGAATTAAGGTCCCAATTAGGGATGATTATAATTTTACACTCCCTGAAAGATGGACTGACCAAGCGCAATATCCATGTGTTGGAAGATATTTTGAGGGATTTCATGTTTGTATTCGATTGGAGCTAGGATGATCACATTACTTTGGAATAATTTTCTTATAATAATAGTAACTATTAGTTTATTATCGACATGGTACCTTTCGAGGCCCTATCTGATAGACCTTGAAGGTCACACTTATCCTGGACTAAGATTAGAGATGCATCTATTGTTGGGCCAATGATGGTACAAGACAAGAAATACATGGTTCAGGTGATCAATGGGTGTATGAGGATATCTTAGAGAAAGAATAAATCTCATGTAGATCGATGCCATTGGCCCATGGAGTTCGAGTTGGGAGAGAATGTTTTCTTAAGAGTCTCCACATAATGGGGATTCTGGAAATTTGTATAGAGAAGGATGATATCCCTAAGGTTCATTGGGAAACTCTAGATCCTATAGAGGGTTCACAAGCACTACCACAAAACAGTGCAAGGGAAGCGCTACCCCTTTATCAGAGCTTTTTTTAGTAGCGCTGATAAATGGGGGTTTTATTAGCGTGCATTTTCCTGACACTGATAAATGTGTATATTTCAAAAAAAATCAAAAAAATAATATATTGATATATATGTATATTTATATTGATATAAATATAATAAATATTTTTTAAAATATGGTTTATATCGATTTGATATGTTGTAAACCCAAAATGGACACCCCAGAGCAAAAATTATGGTCATTTGTAGGGATTAAGGACATTTTAGTACTTTGAATAATATGAGAAGTTGTTAAAATGGTCACCGTAGTGTAGGTCTTATTGTAATATTTGATTTAATATGTGGTTGAGGCAAAACGGACACCTAGAGCAGAAGTTATGGAAAATCAGAGCCCCAAAGCAAAACTTATGACCATTCAGAGGGTTTTTGGTACTTTTTGAACCTCAAAGAATGTGAGAAGGGGTCTTGGTTATTACTAGAGTGTGTAAATGTTCACAATCTTAAATTTGATAAGTGGTAGAGCCAAAACGGACACTCGGAGCATAAGTTATTGTCGTTTGAAATTTTGCAACTCTCGTATCTCCTTAAAACCTAAGAAACCAACAACTCACTAAAACAGACATAACTTCTGCTCTGATTGTCTATTTGAGCGCCGCGACTAGTCAAATAGAATCTTTTGAAATGAGTGACGACCATGTCCAATCTAAAACATTTAGAATATGAGAGGAATGAAAGATATATTAGTTATATCACTCCCAAAAAAAGTCCAACTTCAAATGGTGATAACATACGCTCCAAGTGTCTGTTTGGGCTCTACCACATATCCAATCAAAGGAAGCAAAGAGATATACAAATAAAGTTGACTGATAAATAGTCCCAAACATGTTTAAAACCAGAAAACCCCAAAAAACACCAGAAGGCATCCAAAACTAAGTTTCCGTGTCTGAACCCCTATCAAAAGTTTTATTAAAATAGTCATAACTTCTGATCTATGTGTCTGTTTGGCCTCCGGCACCTGTGTTATCGTATTTAATTCCATGAGATTTAGTTAGACTATTCACAGAGCTGAAACGGACACCCAGAGAAGAAGTTATGTCTTTTTCAGTGACTTTTTGATTTGTTAGGTTTTTTGAGACCTCATTTCTAGCACTTTTGTATATAAATATTAATGTATAATATTTGTGAATATATATAAATATGTATAATTATACCTACAGATATACATATAATATATATCTGTGTGTGTTTGTGTTGTATATGTGTATTTATGTATGTATTTATTTATTTATAAAAACACACAAAATAAAACATATTTTATAAATGTATTTAAAAATAATCTTATAAATATATATTAATATACAAATAAATATACAAATAAAAAATTATAACTAAATATATATATATATATATTAATATAATTAACTATATGTAAATATTAATATGACTAAATATATATGTATATATTAGTTTAATTATATATATATATACTAATATATGAATTTGTATATATATTTATATAATTAAATATATGTATATATTAATATGACTAAATATATATATAAATAAATAGATATATTAATAAATGAAAATAAAAGCAATATAGTGGAGTGGTAAAGGCATAGGCACAAAGAAAAGAGGTCTCGAGTTCAAATCCTGGGGGAGGAAGGTCGCGCATGTAGGTGTGGGGAATTACCTAGCGCTATTAAAGGTGGGTGGGGCTGGTTGGAGATTTCTTGGGGCATGTGTGGGCAACCATGGCAGTGGGCACTGTTAAAGGGGGGCTTCAAGCACTGTTGAAGCCCCCCAAAATTGGAAAAAAAAATTGTATTCTATAATACTTTTTCAACTTTTATAAGTGCTATTTAAAAGAATTGATAAAAGGGGCCTTTATCAGCGCTTTTTGGAGCACTGATAAAATGGACCCCCCCCCCCATCCTCACCTCGATTAACAGTGCTTTTTTTAGCACTCGTAATTGACTTTTCTAGGGCTGATAAAGGCCATATTTTTAGTAGTGAAGGTTTCTTACCACGCCACTTTATCCCCATAGTTAGAGTGGGTGCATGACGTCTTCTAAGTGTTTCAACTGAGAAGATACATGTATGATCCTCACAAGTTAATAACTAGGCATATGTAGGAATCAATGGTGGTTCCACCTATAAAAATTACCGGGTGGTGATTTTGCATCAGTAAAAAGGAATATTATAGCGATAGAATATCCCCTTAGTAAACATTCAATGGTAGCATGAGAACATGAATGAGAGATTCTAGGTGTGGGGGAGCCATATGTCAGATTAATACCCCAACCCATTTACATGGATGTGATTTTTGGGGAAGAAAATATTTACAGAAGGTAATTATTTAGAGTCTCTATTTTTTCTTTACAAGACATTCAAACATATTAAAGAAAATTATTTCACTTTTTCTTTCTCTGGTAGATTACAACGGATCTCATTTTTGGATGTACTGAAGAATACTAATCCAAGCAAAGAAATTTCAATGAGGCCTCCCCTTGTCAAGAGGCTTGATGACGGTGGCTTCTTTGGGGAAGCAGATCCAGATTCTCTACCACAACGCACACAATTGTGCAAATATTTTTTCATTGGCCGCATCTCCTATCTCAAAGTTGACCATCCTTATTCTTTATTGGAATTACATATGTATATTTCTCACTGTTGGAATTCATCAAACTAAAAAAAATTTCCAATAGGCAAAGGTTATTTTCACATTCTTCAAAAATCAAAATACGGCTTAGAGAAATCTTGGAAAACTGGAAATTTTAATCTAAAGTTGGGATTACTTAGAATTTCTGGTTGGGACTCATATTTTAATCTACACACATATATGAATACAATGGAACATGTTTGGGTAAAACTGCATTGTCCTAATTGGTTTTTTTGTCACCCAAAAATTATGAATGATATTGTTTCCTACATAGTATCTCCACTAAAAATTGACCACAAAACCTTAAATGCAGACCTAGGACTATTTTCTTGAGTTATGGTGGAAATTAACATAGATTCAAAGCTACCTAATAAACTCAATATGACTGCAAATGAATACAATACTAAAATTAGAATTGAATATGAGTGGAAGCCTCCCTTATACGATCTTTGTAAGATCATTGGTCATAAAATATCTAATTGTATGGTGTTCATAAGATGAGTAATCCAACCAATTGAAAATGATTGTAAGGAAATAAGGACAAATAGGAAAGATAAAATATCCATGACGGATATATTTGAACCTCCCAAAAAGAAAGTATAAATCTGGGTCAAAAAACACAATTTGACATACAAAGGGGATACCTCAGGTATAAATTAGGCCGATGTTTCTAAAGAAGAAGAAAACTCCATTAAATCCCAATGTCTATTAGAAGAAATAGAAAATCTATTTTTAGACACAATAATGCTTTCTAATGAGAAGGAAGAACACAACACCTGTTATTCTGGTCAGATCTCAAGATCTATCCATATCCAAGATGTAGATCATATCCTAGGTAAGAGGGACAAACCACCTAAACAAATGAAATGAAATGAATCCAACACATGGAATGAAAATCTTCATGATAGTGATTTCCCTGAAACATTTTCAGTGAAAATTGTGGAGGAATACACCATATATTCATGTACTAGACAGATCTAGAACCCCTGTGTTTTACATTCCACCGATACTTCAAAGATAAATAATGAATCCAAAAAACAAAATAGATGTCTTTTACTCTACATCCCATGCTCAAGGAACATCTGTTATTTTCTCTATAACTCATGATTCCACTGGACATACTAGAAAATCTGAAAAACTCATGACTAACCAGAAGGAAATCCAGGATAAAACACAGACCACTACTATTAAACTGATTGAAACTTCTAACAAGTAATTGGAATATGTTAATCCATTTTAGGCAACTACACCCTTAGTGAAAGTTCCCACACAAACACAGAAAGGAAATTGCCTCACTAAGCATATTTTCATACAGCAATCTATTGTGGAGAAATAAAATGACCCAGGTACAACCATCTCCACTGCAGAAAATTCCTATTTTAACAGGGTCTCAACCTATTGATAGTAGTGATGTTATTATTTCTATGATGTTGTGTAATATGAAATCTATAGACCCAATCCTTAAGGACTCAAAATCACAACCTGATAACAAAGACACATATTTAGGGAGAATGAATGAAATCAAAATGAAAGATAATGGACTAATTTATGCCCTATCTCTAATAAATCATAATATATTAGCAGTCCTTCTATTTCTGGGAAACTGAATCTTAATCCTAAGGTAGCCCATGATGAATCTAATTCTTGTAATACTGCTATCATGGCATCAGAATCTGTTGAACATGCACTATCAAAACAGGACTCTAAGATCATGCAGGTAATAAATGAACATATGAATCAGATGTAGTGTAGCCCAGCTGATATAGACACTGTCAAAAAGAAGAACACAAACAATCCAAAGGCTGCAGGTACAACTTCTCTACCTATAAATAGTGATGAATCCACTATAAAGTCTCAAAATTCTGTTTTGAACCATAATTCCAATGCTTTGTTGTTGTGTTCTAAGAGAACTACAAACTCTTCTATGAGTGATTTAAAAATAGTATCTACAAATAAGAACACCACTATATATTGCATTAAATAGGATCATACCTCTAATAATATACAAGAGGTTTGATGTTCTTCCTGAAACAATGGCTCTGGAAAAACGAAAAAGGGGAGTTCTAATTCCAAACACAAGCCTTAATCAATATCCTTTTTTAGAATTTCCAGGGTATTGCTAACTTTGACAACATCATTGTGTTAAATAGAATGATTGACATGGATCGTCCTTTATTATTTTCTATTGCGGAGCCAAAAATTACTTATTCCTCTATGTACTCTTATTTATGTCAAAATAATTATGGTTTTTTCTGGTGAAATCATTAACAACCCCAATGATGAATCTCAATGTTTTTTTGCACTCTTCTCTACATAATATTATTGTTTTCAATATCTCTGACCATATTTTTACCTGCAATTTAAATATATATTACACTCATATTTTATGCTCATTTGTTTAGGCTAAGAATGTACACCAAGAATGGAGAACACTTCGGAATGATCTCTCTTATCTTGGAAATAACATTAATTCACCCCAGTTTATTATTGGTTACATTAATTCCAATTCTCAAATCAAGTGTGAAAATTGGACCTTCTCATGCTTCTATATCCACTAGGGAATTTAAAGCCTCAATTAATGACAACAATCTCATTGAAATTAATCTCACTGTTGAAAAATACACTTGGTATAGAAGACACTACAACAAATTTTATTTCTCTATGTTGGATACAGATTTCATGAATATCCCTAGTTTAGATAAATGGGATACTATATCCATCACTACTCTTCATAGGATGAACTCTGATCATCACCCCTCCTTGTCAGTGTCTCCACCAAAAACCTGAAACCCCATTTTCATTTTAGATATAACATTGTGTGGTTAACTGATGATGAGTGCTCTCATATCATCTAAAAATGTTGGTCATAAATGTTTGATAATAATGATTTCTTTTACTATAATATCAAATTAAAACATCTCAAACAAACTATAAAAACATGGTGAATCTCTAAAGACAAACATATTAATAATTACATCTTGATTCTTGAGAAAGATCACAATGATCTTCAAAACACAAACACCAGCTCTAACTTCAACATTGACCCTTCTCAAAAGCTAAGCATTGTGGTCTAACTCAACTCCTAGCTCTTGTTTAATGAAAATATTATAAAACAAGAGTTTAATGTCAAATAGTTAACAGACGTTGAAAGGAATACTAAATTCTATAACTCTCTTCAAAGAGTCAGGAAGGCCTACATGCCTTTAACCATTTTAGTGGATGGAGAATGGCTCTGTGAAAATGAAGATTAAATCACTCATAATATCATATTCTGCTGCAAATCCATATTCAATGGTCCTGATATTAACAAAGACCTCCTACCTGAGGTTATTACTCTAATGGTAACTGATGAGGATAACTCTTTCCTTCTCAACACCCTACTCGATCATGAAATTAAAGACATTGTCTTATTCTGAATCTTGATAGTTCTCCGAGTCTAGATGGATTCATCCATAGTTTCTCCCATCATTATTGTGATATGATTTAGAATGTTGTTTGTGAACATGTAAAATCATTCCTCTCTGATGGGGTTCTTCCTCATGCTCTGAATGACCAGTTTCTCAATTTGATCCCGAGAGTAGATAATTATTCTATGATTAATCTATTTAGACCCATTTCTCTAATCAACACTCTGTTTAAACTTATTTCCAAAATAATTTCAAACAAACATTACACTCTCATGGAAAAAATTGTCTCTTGGAACTAATTTGGTTTTATAAAGGGTAGATGCATTCAAGACTTTATTTTCCTTGCCTCTGAGTGTGTTAATAATCTAATTAAAAATAATAGCGGAGGCACCAAAAATATTATGTTTGGCATCTGAAAATCCATTGAAACCATAGACTAGAGTTTTATTTTCAAATTCATTCAATGCTTTGGGTTTAACGCCTCTTTTATCACTAAAATAAGAACTCTCTTCAACTCGGTGTCTATCTCCATTTTGATCAATGTCTCTCCCAATGGATATTTTAAATGCACCAAATGTGTCAGGCAAGGTGACCCCTTATCTTCCATACTCTTCTTGATACCAGAAGACTACCTTACTCATCTAATCATTCGTTTGGTAGAACAGAACAAACTAAATCTCATACATGTCTCTAGGAGTGTGAACGTCCCTACTCATCTTTTTTATACTGATGACATCATCCTTTTCCTTCAAGGTGTTAAAAGAAACATTCATAATCTAAAATATGTGCTTTGACACTATGAAGAGGTATATGGTTAAACCATTAGCTAGAAGAAATCTTGTATCTCTTTTAAGAAGAACATTCCTCCCAATATAAAATGCCACATTATCAGTGACCTAGGTCTAAAAGAAGGTATGATCCCTTGCAGTTATCTTGGTGTTCCCATTTATTGGTGTGGGCCCAAATCTTGTCACTTTGCGGCTATTTTTGACCAGGTTATAAACCAACAGTCTTCTTAGAAAGGATAATTTCTCTCTATGGAAGGTATGACATACCTTTTTAAATCATTTATTGTCTCTAAGATGATTTACTCCATGATGGTCTACAAATGGCCTACTGGTCTCATCAAAAAAATGAACACCACCATAAATAATTTCATCAGGAGTGGTAGTATTCTGGAAAGAAAACTTGTGAGTGTTCCTTATTCAACTTGTTACAATCCCATTGAAAATGGTGGTATTGGTATAAAAATATCGAATACTTTGATGAAGCCCTTATGGAAAACTCACTTGGAACCGTTTTCACAATACTTCTAAAGATACTACCTTTCTCAAAAATAGGTTCCTTGACAAACATAAAATGGGCAATTTGAATTTTATTAATTCTTCAATATGTCCTTCCATAAAATACTCCTTTTCCAATATTATAAATAATTCCCTCTAGATGGTCTCTAGAGACTCCTCTATGATATTTTGGTTGGATAACTAGTTTAGAACTCCTTTAATTGACATGATATCTCCATATAAATCCCATGATAATATCAACAGCTCTATTAGAGACATTTTAAACTTTCTTCATGATCACCTCCCTGATACTATTCTGAATTTCATTTGAAACTACTATTTATCTCAAACTAATGATTTCTTAACCTGGGAACCATCTCAAAATGGAATGATTAACACATAAAATTTCTACAATCATTCTTTTTGTAACTATGATAGTGATTATATCTTTTTAAAACACTTCAAAAAACATGTATTAATCCTTTGATATTAAATATCATCAAGAATATTACTCACAATATAGTTCCCACTGAAATTTGCCTCAAATATTTTTGACTCCATCTCTGTTCTAAGTGAAAAATCTGTAATCAACATAGAGAATATGCTAACCACCTCTTTCTCTCTTGTGCTACTGCTACTGCACTTTGGAACTATATTCTTGAAATTTTTGAATTCATATGGTTGATTCTTGATTCCTTCAAATCTAAATAAAAAAATATGTAGAAATGGAAGGCTCTCAGCATATTAGGATCCCATTCCTTTCTGCGGTTGCGGAGCTTCACCATGTGATTTGTTATGATCATAATGCTATTATTTATAACAATCACCCACTCAATCAAACTGCAGGTTGGATGAAGATCCTCATTGCCATACATGAAGCTTCCTTGATACAAAATGGAAATTTCCACAACACTGGGCATGACTTTGGATTCTGAAACATCTAAGGATTGTCAGAAATTTTTCTCAGTCACATCACACTCAGGAGGTGTTCTGGAGAACCCGCCCCTACCTGGATGGCTCAAAATAAATATTTATAGAACTTCCAAGAGAAATACGAGACCTGCAGGATGTGGTACTATTTCTAGGAACCACCTCTATCAAATTCTTGGATTCTACATGGGTAAATGTGGCATTGAAACCTCCCTTAAAGACGAGATAATGAGTTTGAAACATGTTGTTTCCTTTGGAAATCTTTTTGGTTGGAACAACCAGTGGATTGAAAGTGACTCGATGACTATCATTAAAGTAATTTGAAATTTCATAACTCATATTTCTTGGATGATTACTACCCATTATATGGAATTCAACCATTCAATCATTGATATTAACTATATCATCACACATTTTATGGAGAAGGAAACATGGTTGCAGATAGTCTGGCCAACATGGGAGTAAATCAAGACATTACCTGGTTTGAATACCATCCCGATAATATTATTTCCTATCATGAAAAATATTTTAATATGATCCGGTATTTTAGAATCCTATAATAATTATTTTAATAATATTTGTGGTTTGGTCATTTTGGGCCACGACATCACCTTTTTAAAAAAATCATTTGTGGATCAAGACCAAATGACGATCAGTGGTCAGATCAAGGGGAATCAACCGAAATCAAGTGTAGAAAATCTTCAGCATCACTAGAAAATGTGTCCACCCATTATCAATATAATAATAAGGTTGGAATCATCAATTATGGTTTCTTATCTATTTATTAAATTCTTAAATCATGAATCTATCCTGATTACCTCCTATTATAGATTGCACGCCCTTCATATGAGCTCCATTTTCAAATTAAATTGATTATTTAATTTATTTGTTTTATTCAATGATCTCAACCTAGTTTCCATACATTGAATTTTTTCATAGATAATTCTTGTTTAATGATTCTTATCACCTTTGTTATATTGATTCCCCCCATTGTTCTTAGTGTTCATATTTTTTGGACTACGGGGCCATGATTTGAAATTTTTAGGCAGAAACAAGCACAATCAGACCCCTACATTCCTAGTTTCTAGGTGAACAATGATATGAATGGTAATTTATAGATAGATTGTGGTTATTTCTGGGAGGGAGGTGATGATTTTCTATGGATATGGGATTTAGAACTGATCGATAGTGAAGGGAGGTGCACGAAACATGTGTAGGACCACCCTGAAATATCTAATTTTTATTTTCAACCTTAGAATGGATGAAATAACTGTTTAGAGGAGATTAACCCCATTTTATGATGGTAAAATTGATGATTTAGTAATTTGATATTGAATCAGGAGAATGTGCGAGAAACTGGAGTTCTGTGAAAAAACATTAACTATACAGTGTCTAGTCTGATGAATACACGCCTTGTATCCTAACCTAGTAATTAAAACTAGGGTTTTGGGGAAGATAGGAATCACATATTGTGTGGTTGGGCCACATGACATGTTACCCTCCCCCAGAATCCTGGTCATGTGCTAGATGCACATGTCTTGGACCCCATGTGAGAAGATATGTCATGTACCCTTGGAGTATATGGGTACATCTTTCTGAACATGAGAATGGAAAGGATCACATGACTCGGCCCCTAATATCCCATACACACAATGTTGTACCCCTACAAACCACATAGTCCAAAATGAATAGAAATATATGTGATATAGAAGACATGACCAAGAGACTAGGTTATGTCACACATTGTGTGACGCCCCTTATATATTATGTACTTATTTACAACACTTCTACATATCATATGTCTTTTTTTTACTCATATTTTGGTATGTGGGTAGCCTATCCTAATTTTTTCACATGTTGAATATATTGGGGGAATTTATATTGACTTTTTTGTTAATATGAGAGATAATCCAAGCATGACGATTCCATAGGCGATGATTACCGATGACAGTGATCATGGAGGATCACCAGAGAGTTTAGATACAAGCGTGACACTCATTTATTTCACATGGTCATGGGTCCTCAATTGAAAGAGACAATATCCCCTTTCACATTAGGTAATGATTTCTTTATACTCATTATGAAGATAAAGAGGCAACAATCCCCTACTGCACTAGGATGTGGGTCCTCCATACTCATTGTACAGATACAGACGTGACCATTCCCTATTGAACTTGGGAATGGGTCCTCTATAAATGGTGATGTTACTCCATTTTAACACCAAGGTGGAAGTACACCAAAGTCATTATGTAAATAAATAGGTGAAAAAAACCTATCACATCAGGACTCGACTCCTCTATCCCCGGATATAGTAATTCATTATTTCTCAAGGGCCCGGGTCCACCATACTTGTTGTATAGATACACTAGTGGCACTACTCTATCTCACCCAAGCACATGTCCTCTATCCACGAATATGGTACTTCTCAATTGTACCAGGTTTTGGGTACTCCATACGACTTATTCAGAAGGACACGTGAGATAATGGGCATCGAGGATGGACCTTTAGAGATGTTTGAGACTCACTGTACTAGGCTGATAGGTATGATAAAGATCATATTTATCTCTCATCTAGGATTATTTTATGATCATATAAATATATCTATGCCATTGAATTTCATTTCCCTCGTTATTTGGGTTGAGATGAATACTTATGTCATGTATTCTATTTGTCAATCTTTTGTTTTAAAGCATCCTTATGTGTACGTATATTATGACCCCTACATGGAAATTTTTCAGACATGTCATGTCTTATGAAAATAACGGAATGATCAGTGGGGATTTCATATGATCTTAGGAATTATTAGGTAAATACACCACATATGATGTTTGGGATTGGAGATTAAGAGATGTGATTTTTCATCCTTCTTTTATTTCAAGTTATTGTTAGGTTTGGACATATTTTTTGATTCATTTTGTATTTTTTTTCCATTATATTACCAATTACACAATCACACTCTATTGTATAAACTAGATATTATTAAATGCATGAGTTTTACTCTATACGCTACCTTATGTTATTATTATTCATATGTACTTATGGATAGAGGTGGTTGGGATCATCACATAGGTATTTTAGGAAATGTCCTCCCATTTTAGTTATGTTGTTTGGTGCTAGTTTCCAACAGCTTTTCAATGTAGAAGGGAACTGGGTTGTGGAAGCCCAGTCTTCTACTATCCAGGAAAGCCCAGGTGGGTTGGGTTGTGATAATTGATGACCTAGATAAGATATTTTATATCATGGGATGTTTGGAATGTAAAATGGTTACCCATTCCATTTATTATTTCAAATGTAATGTCATTCAATTGAGGTCTTTGGTTTATAATTCTTGATATAAATATGGTTTTGAAGTCATGGAATGGGAAATATTTAAGGAAATTATTCTTGAAAAATATCTCTCTATGTATGTTCAAATTATATTGGAAAAAATCATATAATTGAACAAAATGTTAAATATTATGTAGCTTCATATGAATCAAAATTCACAAGATTAGCATATTATGTGCCTAATTTTATTCAGGTTGTCAATAGAAAAATTAATAGGTTTTTCGTAGGATTGAAACTATGTTTATAAAGAGATTTAGAGTCATTATAAATTAAAAATTATGTGAAGGTTTTTTGTTGTGATGAGAAAGATGAGATGGAGATAGAATATTGTTATGCTACTTGATATTAATAAGGTAAGAAATTATAAAAGTGGAAATAATCAAAGAAGAAACCAACTAAAAAGTTGAGACATAATTTCCTAGCGTGCCCCATGTACTGTAAAATTCATTTCATAGAATGTTTCTTAGGACATGGAATGTTATAATGATGTGTAATGTTTGGTAACAGGGATCATCACTGAATAGAAAAGAGTCATGAATAATATAATAATGTGATAGAAGATATCCAGTTAATGGTGAGATGTTATAACATAAATTTGATGGAAAATTATGTAAATTTGTTCCATAAGTTACTTACTCAGGGTTAGAATCATCATGATCGAAAACAAGAAGGTGTGAAAAAATCATTTTCTACTACCAGTGTTGATGTTCTTCCATCTACTGAAGTGGTGAAAGGTGTATTTCTTGTTAGTTAAAATTTTCTATAATACCCTATCTAATTGTCAATATTTTCATTCATTAAATTTTAAGAAATTTTCTAGAATACTATAAACATTGAATCATGAATGTATTATAAAATGTTTTGTTAAAAACTATGGGTGGAAATATTGATGAATCTTAGATTAATAAGAATATTCTTATTGTTGTTGGTGGAATAACCATTTGTGTAAATATTGATGAATTTTTTATAGTGTAGTTTGATTTTATTCTTGGTATGGATTGTATTTCATTTTATCATGTTAAGAAATATTTTAGATATAAGAATGTAATTTTAAATGATTTTAATCTATTAACTACTTACCGAGAATATGAGAAATTGATTAAAGGTGGTAGTGATATTTAACATGCTTATATTTTTTAAAATAAATAAAATAATCAAAATAAATGATTTTTTAGTAGTGAATGAATTTATGAATATATTTCTTAATTATTTTCTTGTTTTTATTCCTTATTGGTTGGTTGAGTTTACTATTCTCTTATTTCCTGATGCTAAGACTATTTTAAACCCCCTAATCTGGTGAATCATGTAGACCTTAAGAATTTAAAATTTAATTAATTGATTTGTTAGATAAAGGTTTCATTTGACCTATAAATTCACCATGGGGTATCCTATTTTTTAAAAAAAATAAATAAGTTTTAATGATACTTTTCATTTATTATATATCCTTAAATAACATCATTATTAGGAACAAGTATCATTTTCCACATATCAATGATTTATTTTGCCACCTCTAGGGAGATCAATATTTGTTGAAGGATGATATGAGTTCCACATAACATCACATAAATATAAATATGTATGATATTATAATGAAAAAAATTAGACTAGAAATGGGCATTATGAGTTTATATTTATTCCCATTGGGTTGTCCAATGAATATTCTCTACATATGGACCTCATGAATAGAGTTTTCCACAAGTTCATAAATAAGTTTGTGGTGGTGTTTATTGATGATATTTTGGTATATTTTTGAATTAAAGAGGAACATTAAAGTAACCAAAGAATATTTTTTCCTATAATGAAAATAAACTATATGAAAGGTTAAGTAAGTGTGAATTTTGGTTGCAAAAGGTTTATTTTATTGAAAACATTTCTTCAAAAGATGGTATAACTGTTGACCATACTAAAGCAATTTTATTTAATAAATTAATAACCTAAAAATATAATATAGAATCATTATTTTCATGGATTTTCTAGTTACAACATGGAGGTTTTTTGAAAAAATTTCTAAATTTTCCTTAAAAAAGACTAAGTTAACTTAAAAAGAGTTAAATTCATCTGGAAAAATAATGTGATGAATTTTTTTGGAACTAAACTAATGATTGAAAAATGATATTGTTTTCCCCTTCCTTACCAAAATGTTGAATTTGTCTTCTAAAATATTGATTCATTCAAATGAAATTGTGTTTTCTTAATGCAGAATGATCAGATAATTGTTTATGCTTTATGTTGGTTGAAACCTTAAGAGTGAAATTATCCTACACATGACAATGAATTATATAATGTGGGTATTTATTTAAAAATTTAAATACATAATTTTTATGGATTATTTTGTGAAACAAATACTAATAATAAATATTTTAAGAATATTTTCAACTAAAAAGAATTGAACATGAGACAATGAATATGGATATAACTAATCAAGGATTATGAATTCATGAATCATTAATTTCTTAGAAAAGAACACAAAGTGGATGTTTATTTGAGTTAAAAAATAATTCCACATTGACCCTATTTTGTTTAGAACATGGAAATTTTCATAACAATATTGATATATTTTTTGTGGAAGTTTTGGATGCAGGGAAACCTTATATTTTTTAGGTTTTAGTGCAGCTAAATTTTTCAGAAATAATTAACCACACTCAGAAAGAGTATGATGATTTACAATAAAAAAATAGAATCCACTAACAAGGGTAATTTAGTAGATTTTAATATTTATAAAGATGTTTTTTATTATTAGGAAAAGATTATGTGTGTATTTTGATTCCTAGTTCTAAAAAGTGTTGTTGTGTGGAGCTCATAGTTCTCTGTTTTCCATTCATTTTTGAAGAAACAAGATGTAAATAGTCATTCAGAAGTATTAATGGTGGGATGGAATGAGGAGATATATTTATGAATTTACCATTAAGGGTTTGACTTGTTATCAGCTTAAAGAAAAATGGAAATAACGAAATGGAATGCTTTAATATTTTCCATTTCCTGAGTGGAAATGGAAAAATATATCAATTAATTTCATGGTGGTATTACCAAATAATTACCAAATTAACAATGAAAATTGGTTTATTATTGAAAAATTTAATAAATATATGAATTTTCTCCCCATTAATTATGTTGTGTATTTGGATTATATTTATTGACTATATCTATATGACATAGTCAGGTTACACAGAGTTCCCCTCTCTATTGTATCAAACCGTGATTCTTGGGCTACATCAAATTTTTTGAAGGGAATGAAGAATTCATTGCTTATTGAATTAAATTTCAGTATAGATTTTAGTTATCAATCTGATGGGAACCCTGAGTTAAAAATTTAGACATTAGAAGATATTATTCATTCGTAATCAATGGATTACTATGGATGTTGGGATTTCCAGATTTCTTTGGTAAGTCGTTTTATTATAATAATTTCCATTTGAGTATACTGACATCACCATTAGAGGAATTATATGGAATGAGGTGTCTAGTGATAGGTTTTTGGGATAATGTAGAAGGTATGACATTAATGGGACCCAAGTTATTAGATGAAATGATTGAGAAGGTGAAATTTATTAAACAACATATAAGGACTACTTAGAGAATACACAAAATATATACTGATAACCGGAGGAAAGATATTTTTTTCGAGGTGGGTGATTTGTTGTTATTAATGTATCTCTATGGAAAAGTGTTAATAATTTTAAACTAAAGGGAATGATAATCCCATGATGCATTAGACCATATGAAATCCTAGATAATAGTGGATTAGTTTCATAATGATTTTAATTCATCCATGATTTTATCCTTAGTACATACCATTTTTCATGTCTTGATGTTTAGAAAATATGTTCCAGATACATCACATGTTCAAAAACTAGAAGTAGTTCGATTGGAAGAAAATATTTGTTATGAGGAATATCTTATTTATATTCTTGTCCATATAGAGAATGTGTTTCATAATAAAATTATTCTTTATGTTATGGTTTTATAGAAAAATAAATTGGTTGAATAGGCAACAAGGGAATATGAAAATGTTATGAGGGAGTGATATCCCCATTTTTTTAATATGTGAATAAAATCAGGGGGATGAAATTTACATAATGAGGTAATAATAAAAAACCTAGGTAACTATCGAATAATTCAATGTCACTTTTATTAATACAGTTATATTCATTTTAAAAATATTATGTATTTTTTAAAATAAAAAATGAATTTATTTAACTTAACACTTTTATTATAAGGTTTTACAAAAAAAATTAATTTATAAATTTTAGAAATTTAATTAATGAAATTGAATTTTTTTTCAAATATGTAAATTAAAATTTACAAAGGGTAAAATTTTGGGACTCTGAAAAAAATGGGTTCTTTCTTTGAATAGTGAAAAGACCAATTTGTAAAAAAAAATACATTTATCCTCAATAATTAATTAAATTTTGAAATCCTATCATGTTGTGAATAGGGTTTTAACAAAAATAATATTTATTTATTTATATTTAATCTACCTAATTAATTTTTAATCAGCTATATATTGAATTTTCGAATAAAAATGTTTTTGGGTTAAAACTGGATTTTTCTTAAAACTGTACTGAAGCGAATAATGTTTCCAAATTTTATATAATTAAAATAATCCTTAATTAGGAATATTTTAAATTAAATTTATATATTATATAATAAAAATAGTTTGGATTCATATAGTGATTATTATTAGTCATAGAGTAAATATAAACACGTTTTTTCTTGAAAACCACACTTCCTTAAAACCTGTTTTCTCATCATATGTGCTGGTTTTGTGTGAAATTAATCTTTTCACCACAATTAACTCAATTTGGTAAAAGGTATTATATATTTAGAATCAGGATAATTATTATTTTCTAATAAATTCAATTTATATTTTTACCATAATGAAAAATGAAAATAATAATAATTAATTACTATGGTTAAGGTAAAAAATACATTTATAGGGGTTATACTCAAATGATAAAGGTTACAATGACCGAAAAATGTGTCTAAAATATATTGGATGGATATATTTAGAACATATCTTATATAAGTCTCTATAATTGTATTTTATAGAGCCCTTCGACCTGTAGAAAATGTGGTGAGACCTTTTACATTTCAAATATTACAAGTCTTCCACTCACCTCACTAGTAAAGGGCCACCACCTATACTCTCATATTTAATCCTTAAAACCCCATTTTCTTGACTAGTTCTTGAATAAGTACCATCCTTAACTCCATACCCATGATATATACCCATTTTTTGATCATAAATCCATCCTTAGAAGGTTTTTCTTCTTACAAAAGGAGGTTACTTGGAGAAGAGGAATCGTGCTTAACAGAGCGTATTTATTTTATTTTTTCTCAAAAATTTATAAAATATTATTAATGATTATATAATAAATACAATATATCAAATATAATTATATGTTATTTCTTATTTTCATAATCTAAATCCATTTAATCTTCATTCAAATGGGATAACAATCATCATCTGTGTGTGTGACAGACTACTGCCTTGTGAACTGATGTTATTAATTTTAATAAATCTCCTCTAATGTGTTATTTTTATGATTTAATTAAATTTAATATATTATATTTTTAACATATTTTATCATCATGAGTTTTTAGATCTTATATAACTTCTTACATTACTTTTTATGGTGGTTAAGATAACATCGATTGAGTGTACGGTGGACCACCGCCTCACGAAGTGATGCAACACATTTTCACTAATGCTATAAATGGATATTAATTAAAATAAATTTAATTAATATAGTGAAATAAATTATATAATAATGTTATCAATGATTCTAATCATTCTTGAAATATAATATATCATTTTCTTTCTTACACAGAAAATTGATAATGTTGTTCATGGATGTGTGCAATACCGCCTCCACGAATCGTAGTGATTCTATTTTCAACATCACGTCCCAGTAATGATATATATAAGTTTATTAATTAAATAATATGATATATATTAATTTATGATCATTTTGAAATTTAAAACATTGCATACCTCATTTCAAAAAATATCATTGAAACATGGAATGGTTACTCAAGTATATATTCGACATATCATCACAATGATCGTAGTAAAGTTCATTTTTCATAACCCTATATCATTATTGGATTTCAAATTAAATTTAATATATAGATATGATAAATATTTCATGATTATTTGTATTTATATGTTGAAATAATTACCTCTTATACCAATACTCATCCTACCAAAGTCAGGTTGATACAAAATCCAAATATCACTGAAACATATGACGTAAACTTAATTTATTAAGTAATTTTATATAAAATTTTATAGTTTCAAGTATAGGTTATAATAAAATTGAAAATTTTTTTTAAAAAATTAAATAATTAACATATATTTATTATGTAGTAAGATAAAGAAGGAGTGTGATGAATCAAACTTGAGGTAAGGTACTTCATCTCTATTTATTTCTGGTTAGGAATATTTTGATGTTATGCACCAATACTCTTTTATAAGGTTTATATACAAAAAATATGAAATTTAATATTAGTTATTTCTATATTCCCATGATATTTAATTTTTTTTTTAAATATATTCTTTCATGGGCCTTACAATTCCAATGTTTCCCATATGGTAAGGGGCTTTTAATTAAAAAATATCTTATAATTGTTTCTATATTACTCTATTTTTTTACATGTACATGTTACTAAAATGATTTTATTATATGAATGATAGTTTTATAAATAAATTATTTGACCATATTTAATTTTTTTAAAGAACTATTGATTTTTTATAATGTTTGACTTTATTTACAAATGACCAAAGGAATGTTTTATCAGCTACAATGAATTTTTCTTCTACCATAACTATTATTTTATGTTTTTATTACGTTAAATGTTTTCATTTTTTAATCAAATAAAAATAAAATTCCCTTTTTTAGGTATTTTGGTATTTATATTATATTTTTAAAAGAGAGGGGTATTTTGGTTTTGGAAATGGATTTTTAAAAGTAATGGAAAATTTGATATCTGAAAGGGTTTTTCACCTGGGACAAAAATATATTATTTAATGTATTTTAGGATGAAAATGTGAAAGAATAAATTCATTTATTAATCATATGTAACATGATAATTTTATGAAAATTAGTTATCCTAATATATATTATATGATGAGTTGATCACTATTATAGATCATGGGTGAGATCTATTTATAAGAAGGGTTGAGCGTGATTATAGATTAGAAAAACCGATGAGCCTGATATACCTTATATTAGTAGTGATACCCATAATATATCTATAATTCATTGGTTAATTTTTATATAGGAATTAATCCATATTATTATTCCAATTAAAAGGGTTTTAAAAAGGTATTATGAATATGATGCCTTATGTTTCCAAAAAAGGTTTTAGTTTCATTTTTTTATCTTAAAGTCTTAATTTGTGAAAAATTTGTGTTTTTTTCATATGAAAATTTTTGAATTCATACACTCAATGAACAATGGAGATAAATATAAATACTACATATGTTTTCATGTTTTCACTAGAATAACATTTTTATTTATTTTTATGTCCCTGAATTAGCTTTTTTTCATCCGATTTTTTTTTAAATGATTATCACAAGGTTAAAGGATGGGTAAGGGAAAAGAAGAGGTCAAATTGTATGTTTTGAATATTTCTTATGAAAATAAATCAGAAATTATCTTAAAATATTTATATTATAGAAAAAAATGATACTAATCAGATGTTTCCAGTTTTTATTATGTGGTTTTGTTATGTTTGAGTTATGGAATAATTATGAAAATATATAAACCTGTTAAGATCATCCAAGTGAATGAATGTGATTTATTAACTAGTACTTTATAATTTTTAGGAATAATTTTGGGTCTTTATAATTAATATAAAAGACAATTTACCATAATTAAACATATATTTATTGAAATAGAAATTCATATGGCATAAAAATGTTGTTTTGAAAACATATTTTCTAAAACATAAATTATCTGATCCGTAATTTTAGATAAAATAATTGAATTTCATTCATTTTAAAAGTATCATTTATTTCCATTATAAATATTTTTCATAAATCAAATAATCCTATTCATTCCTATTAATTCAACAGATAGTTTTTAGAAAACATACTTCAATATTTATATTTTATCTAATTATATCATTTATGTTTGGTTTTTTTGTGTGGAATAAGATTTCAAACAAATTTTTATCACTTAAAGTAATTAATATTTTTTAAATATCTAAGTGTTATAAGCCTCCATTTTAGGGTACATTCCGTGAATAATTTCTTGGAAACCATACGATATAACTTATGTTTCAAAGATGCGGGTAGGGATTGACCAACACGTTTAATTCCCCCATAATTGATGATGTGTTGGTGGAATTTTATTTTCAATGACATGTTTAGAATTCATCGTTCACTCGTTTTCATCCCTTTTTAGGTCAAATCCTAGAAATGTTTATTTACATCCATCCAACATTTATGTTTAGTGAAAATTCAATTCCCTCTACATTACCCCCTTGAATATTTTCTCACATTGAGGGAGTTATACGTACACATGGGGTTACTTAGATTAACTTAATTTGGAAACATATCCTATAGTGAAAGATGTGACATACCCATCTTGTATCATTTTCTTCTATGGCATAGTCTCATGTGACATGGGTGACCCTATTATTTGAATTGTTTCCTACAATTTGTATAGATCGCATGGGATTAGTTTATTAAATGGATTATATACAAAAATTGATGAGGAAAATTGGGAAGTGGAATTCATAGTCCTAGTAGCATGACTTTAAACTACAAAACCCTCATTTTCCATTATTGGGGTTCTCAATGTGAACCCATACTTCCCATTTATAGTGCATTTAACTTTATCTGTCCCACTTCCTAGAAAATATCTATTCCAATATTCAAATATTTATAACTATAATCCCCAAAAATCCCTTTATTATCCTCACCAAAAGACCATAAATTGCATTTTCTTCATCCATGACATATGAAATAAAACTATGGGTTCAACAACCTCACCATATGATATTTAACTACATGGTTTAGTATCTACTTAATGAATAAATATTTTATAATTATTTGGCATCTCATCTAAGATGATGTCCCCATCTTAGTGATTTCCATCCTCTATACTGCGAGAAACACCCCAATTTTTTTAAAGAACACTATGTTCGATAGTATATACAACACAAAATATCTAGCCTAAATAAAACATGATTATTTAAACATGACCATTATATATTAGTTATTAAATTACAATGTTAGAACATGATAAAAAAAACTTTTTTAAATATATATATATATATATATCCAAAGTAAAATAAATTTAATGATAATTTATTTGGAAATAATAACTCAATATTTTAAAAAATACATTTTATTCTTTAAAATAAATTCTTTATAAATTAATTTTTTTTTGTGAGAATATATGATAATTAATTTATTGAAATTTTAGACATGATATTATATAAACTTCACATCATTTTGTTTTAAAATAATTGTATAAAAATTACCATATTGGAAAATTTTGGGATTTTTTGGAGAAGATTGATTTTTTTCCATGAATAGAGAAAAATAATTTTTTTTAAATCTCTAATTAAATTTTAGTAAATTAAGTAATTTAAAATATATATTATTATTTTAATTTGTTTTAAATGTAAAATAATTATTAATTATTTATATTTCATAAAATTAATTACATCTTAATCTGTTATTTTCACAATGTTTTTTATGTTTATTTTTATGCATAAAATGTGGTTTTCTGTAAATTATTTTTTAATTGCGTAAAGTTCCCATTTTAATTAATTAAGATAACCCATATTTAGGAGATATTGAAATTAAATTAATATATTATTAAATATATTAAATGGATTTAAATTTATATAATGACAATTTTTAGTCATATGGTTAATATATAATCAAATATCAACTAATAAATTTATTTCCTAAAAAACATTTTTAACAATTTTTTTGGGCTTAATTTTAATAAATTTTTTGAAAATTATATCAATTTAATTTGATAAAATGGACAACATTCTTGGAATTATAACAATTAATATTAATTAATATGTTTAACATAATTTTATTCATAAAATGTTAAAAGTGAGTAACCTTAGAGGTAATTGGAATGACATGTTTAAAACATGTTTATTTTTGAATGTTCAAGGTTTTTATCAACCATTTCATCCCTCCACTACTTTAAATATAACTGTTTTTTTCACTTTTCTTGAGATTTAATTCTCATGAATGAATAGTCTTGGGTATTTACAAAAATTCCACTCCCTCTAAATTATAAAAGGTAACCACAACTATTATACTTTCCTTAATTAAAAAGTCTATTTTTTCTTCATAGACCTACCAAAACACATTTCTTACTTTATTTTCCATGTCTAGTAGTCTTTTGTTTGACGATAAATCTAATATACGGTGGATTTAGGTATAATCGTAAATAGGTGGTCCGAAGAAGAGGTATCATTTATAACAAATAATTTTTGTTTCGTTTCTTCTTACACCTCCTTCAAATATTGTTAAAACATGATGAAATAATAAATTATATAACACAAATATACTTATATTTTATTATGTTAATATAATAACCTCCATAATTACCTGCTTATATCAATTTAGAAACAAAACTAATGTTTCTATGTATGGAAGACTAGCGCCTCATGGACCAATGCAATTTGTTTTCCATCAGAACCTCTCACAAATATTCAAGACTATGTATTTAATTATTAGATATGATTTCAATGAATATTTTTTAAGATTCTTCTAGGTAAATCCATCACATATACAACATTGGTTTTTTGTACACTGGCTACTTTGTTACCACATATTTTATCTCTCCAAAGGAGAATGACTTTCATCACTTTCAACAGCAATGTTTGATCCTTGATTGAAAGGAGGTGATGGGATGTTAATTCCTCATTAATTCTATTCCTCCATGGAAATAAAAACCTATTCTAGGTCTCCCTCTTAGAGTTAATTCATGTTCATAGAACTCATTCTCAGCACCATCACTTTGTCGAATCCAGTTCCTTACACAACTTCTGTCTGGACATTCTAATTCCATATTGATAGGGTAGCTACCATCGGTAAGCTGAGTATTCATGTTGGGAATTGTTGTAATTTATAGATATAGGGAACATTGTTCTCCATTATTATTCCTCTCAGGAGGGCATATCATGTGATCCATCACTTGGATATAACTAAAATAACCTAGTTTCGATCATGAGGTATCATTTCTAGGGGCATACATCCTTCAAGTATTTTTGACCTAGGCATCCCATATTTTTCATGAGGTAGATAACACTGTGGGAGATTATCATACATGTATTTCAACTCATGTATCCCATGTTTAGTACAAGATATCTATTGGGGGTCTAGGTTATGATTTTAATGTCTTATGGAGATGGATCATGGAACAAGTATATATTCTTATAGAGATAGAGTTGATTTTCCAAAATGTACCATGGAAGAAGATCAAGGAGGCTTCTCCTTATGAGAGAATATGTCACATTTGGATTTTTAACAATGGGTAGATGAGAACTCCATATGGAGGTGGATTTGGGTGTTATTTCCCCTAAAGGGAATTTTTCACACCATGAAGGTTGGATCTAACACCCCATTGTGGAATAACCGGAATGGTATGTCCTTTGGGGGGAGAACTTATGTTTACCGTTGGTGGTGATTGAAACTCATGGAGGAATTCTATGTACCCTGTTTTGAATATATGGATCAAACCCCAAGTATTATGGAATGGGTTTGGTATTATTCTTAGAAAGTGGTCCATGTAGGATTTTATGGTTGTGTATTAAACATAGAAGTGGAAACTAAGGTTTGGGGAATAAAATTTCATTATCACTACTAACCTCTAATCCTAAGTGAGCCATTTTTTGTGTGAGAACCAAAAGGAAGCAGTAGATCTTAATATCACATGATCAACATCACCCCTAGTGGACAGATTCTAGGACAAAATAGAGAGAGAACATAAATTAGAGAGCATATCCCATTGCTTATTATAGTATCCCAGGGAGGAAAAGATGGGAAAGAGTTCACCCCCCCCCCCATAAGAAATACTGGACCGTACTCTAGGATGGATACCCAGGGAGCTTCTCATTCCATGTGAGTCATATATGGAGCATCTTGTGGTTGTCGTATGAGGTATGTGGTGTTAATTCATAGAGTATGTCTGATGTAAGAGGATCACATGAAGGGGGGAGAAGGTGGCTTCCCATTATGATCATACATGGGGTGTCCTCTATTTGTTGAATAGGGTAGTTATACAGTTTCATGTCATATTATGGGTATATCATGGTGCAATTTAACATCATATGACTAGGACATGTAATTGGGAAGTTTTACATCATAAAGATCAAACATATAAGGATTCACACTATCCCCCCCCCTAAGGATTACATAACCATATCTCATGAGCCTCTTGGTGGGAAATGGATTTTCCACTACATGGTTACATTGATGATTGGAGTGGTAACTCACGATGTCCATGTTATGATTCCTATGATGATAAGAAATATTGATTATGGTACATATGATGAGATAAAAGAGGTATATAAACACATGCACTTGAGGAATAGGGGGCATCATGAAAAATACCAGGACATTTTTCATGTAATTTTTGAGGGATGCATGCAATAGGTGTGACAATGTTCTAGGAATTACAAACAGTGGTTTCTTGTGAATGGTTCTCTAAAATAAGGGAAATTCATTGAATCTCAAAGAGCGGTTGTGTTCAAGAATTGGATTTCTATGCATGGTTAGGTTTTCACGTAGGAGGATCATTACACGAACCTGACATGGGTGAAATTGGTTTGGGGGCCCAATCAAACTTTGACCCATAAGTGACCTATCACACAATAGTTTCTACCTTGAGGGTTCGATGCTTTCATGGTGTTGTGGAATATTGTTCTTACAAACAGTAGAGTGATGATTTGTCTTCCAGAGAGTCTCCCAAAGGAAAGGGGTGGGATTCTGTTTATAGATGAAATCTTTGGTTATGGTAGGAAAATATTCCAATCATGGAATTTGATTTGAGTGTGGATTTAGAAATTGGAACAAGATTCATTCAATGAAAAGTGATGATTTGACATCATATTTGGTGTGTAAAAGTATTGTGTGTAGATTAGCCTCTTATTCACACCATTGATTTCTTGCACGCAAATATAATATATTATACGTACGATCTTTCACTGTCCTTGTAGACTTTAGAAAATGGATGAGAAATCTTGACATATTTGATTAAAAATATATTTGTGAGTGGATTTTTATGTTGAGAGCACACCATAAAACTTGTGTACATCACCATTATTGTACTAATATTGGTCTGGAAAGTAGGATGGTGACTCCAATTTACCCAAATCTATCCATTTTCGACTTCAGGTGGAATTTTGGGGGACCCCCCTGAATCTAAGATAAAAAGGGTTTGGTAGGTCGGGTCTCAGGGAAATGTCTAAGAGAGAGATGTGCTTACATGGGCTCACACATAATCTATGTCTTTCTACATGAGAATCTTAGGTGAATACATCATTCCATGGTTCATGCCTGTAAATAAGATTATAGTGGTTCTGTTATGGAACCTTGACATTCTACATGATAGGATTCTTATTGTCATGTCTTTATGTCAACCTTTTGCATGAAAACCAAAGCCTCAGACACATCATTAATACAGAATTTATCTTTAGTTTAACTGATTCCCCAACAAGACCTTCACCTTGTGTTACTACTGTAGGACTTGTGTTCACCATCTCCTCTTGTGTGCTGAACTTTCCTTCTCACATGCACCTTCTGTGAATGTTTCGTACTCACCAGAAATTGTCGACCAATAAAAACTAGTTGATATTGATGTCCCTGATACTTCTTGATGAACCAATATGGTCAGAAACACTCAGGTCCCTTGAGCTAGGTGGGTTTTGTCAGAAAACCAGGTGCTCGTATTCATTCTAAAAGAGACACAAAAGATCTATACATAGAGAAATTGTCCCTATCTATAGATTTTTTTGTTATTGGATGAGTTCACCATCAAATCTCTTGAGGTTAACACACCATGATCCTGGTTCACAAATGAAGATAATCTTAATCGCTAGAATGTAATTTTTCATTACCATCCTATCAGGGAGCATGGATCTATCACTATATATGTGCTAACGAGTGGACCAGAATGTTCATAGGGTAGGAAGCATAATAATAATAATTCCCCCACTATGCCACCATTGTTTAGTGCTATAAGAGTTATAATAGTTGATGATGTCATAATAGTTATACCCTTTTATTGGGTGGAATCATTATAAGTGAATGGGATTTTATGTACTGCATAGGCTACAATTTTATAGAGTAAGATACAGAGCTATACCATGTTGGACAATATGAGGTGGTGTGGATGTCAATGTTTCACGTCTACCGTAAACAGGATCTTCGTTCAGACCTCCTCATATGATAGTCCTTTAAAATAAATATGTTCCATCATCATCATGGGGATTTCGACATCAATTAGTGGGACATCCAATGCATTGGTGGAGTACCACTTTATGTATCATAGTATTAATAGTAACTTCTATCAGCAAATATAAGGAATTATAGGCAACATATTTCTTTCCAATCATAACATCTTCTGAAGATGATGAAGTAGAATATTGTTGATTCCCCCATTTTTCATAGGGATATCTTATTCAGGTCATGGTTTGATATTTTTATAAATAAGGAACAAATGTGAGGATGTTGTGTTGGGAAAAATATTTCCCAACAATGTCACTTATATAGAGTTCAGAATCATACTAGTTGATCCTAGAAGAAGGAAATTTTGTGAAATGGGGGTACAGAATGTTGGCAGGTTGTGATGCACTAGTTCACTATACCACATTTCATGCCACATTCTTGAGTGATTGGATGCTCCCAGTTAGGGACACACAGATGGTATTGTGCCTACGAATGTTGGTGACGATGGAAATTCTTGTGTCTATGAACATAATCAACTTGGGGGGTAACCAATATGGCCTGGGACGATAGCCTAATGGATACATTATGAGGGGAAGAATGACAAAGAGGATTTGTGGACAGATCTAGTTATTAAATTTCCCTATTATAGCGCACCTTAGGGGTTATGAATTCCTAAATGACATTACCCTCAAAATAGTGGTCTTTTTTCAACTCTGTTGAATATTGTTGGGTTGTAGCCGGTGACACTTGACGAGTTTGAGATCATCATTCTGATCAATAACCATGCGAACATCAACTTCTTCCCATTCTCAACCCTGTTTGGTCCAATGGTGGAAAAACCACAAGGCACATGGGAACATAAGGAGTGCCACAAAGTTTTAGAGGATGATTTCTATGGGAAATAATCAATGGCCATGTGTGTAGTGATTCGTACATTTCATCATGATTTTATAGGTATTTTTGGTGCGTCCAATGAGAGATAAAGAGAGTATACATGGGTGTACATGAGGATTGGAACCCCTATAAACTTCATAAACTATGTTTTATTCTGGTGAATTTGGGATTAGTTGAAACATTTATGTTTCCCCCAACCAATGTTGATGCTTTCTTATTGAAGGATAATTTTAGAAAGTGGGTGTCTGTGTATCTTGATAAAATCATACAGATGTGAATTTAGGTGCCTAAGAAAGAGATTGAGGAGCTAGTACAACATGGAAGTAGACAAGATAATCCTCTAAGGGAATTCCAAGCATCTAGGGTATCTCATGCCGGAGTTTTTTTTAGATACGATAAAAGTAATAGTCTTATCCATCCCTCTCTAAGGGGTAAGGTCTCAAGAACGACCTTGGGGGAAAGGAGGAGGATTCAATGCTGAAACAAGAAGATACGTGAAGGCTCATTGTAAGAATATGAGGTAGATTCAACAGATATGTGTGTACAATGTATTCCCCTCCCCTTGATCGGCTTGGAGGATTCCTCAAATTTCATTCTCAATGCATGACCTGTGGTGAAAAATGAAATGAGATGGAATAAATCTTCCAGAAGATAGGACAATCCGGATCACAACCACGATGAGATTCCACTAGAAGTACATATATTTAAAACCTATGGAAACTTTAACATTATAGAAGGGGTAGCATGAACTTTCTTCCACCCTGGTGTGAGTGATGCTTAGTGACAAGAAAAAAAGGTAGGAGATACCAACTGTTGAAGTTTCATCATCAGACGATGAATAGACCAATGTGGAAACACAAGACATGACCAATGAATAATCCTATGGTTTATCTTCTAATCAAGGAATTCCTTGAGAATGTGGATAATATGTTTGCCTCTAGAGAAGACATAGTTGAATTACTTGAGGGAAGTCTTAACTTACTTACCTCCCTTTATCCTTCCCCTTTCATTATTTAAAAGCTATAAATTAGGCTTGTTTTACATAAGAGCATTGTGGATATGGATAAGGGGGAATTGAAGAAGGGGGTTATGGTTCCCCAATGGGTGATTAAGGGCATGCTCTGGGGCCCATTCCTGAGGTTGATGAATCCAGTGGTCCAGTCGAGGATATTAGGGTGGATACCATATAGCCTCAGGTCCTCCAAGTTATCTATAGGGATCCACATATGGAAATTCAAATAGAGGATTCAACTTCTGAGGAAGATATGCGCTCAGGGTGTCTCACCATAGAAATCCCTCTTACTCAAGCTGAGAACATATTTTGGGTCTCTTGGACCTTTTAGATTTTTTATGAACATTTTCATAAATTTGGTTTTCTATTTCTGACATCCCCATCTTGATCAATGTAAGAGAATCTGGTTCCAGTCATTGATGTACCGATTGGTGTCGAGGGGTCTCTCTTAGTGGAACTTCCTACCATTACTCAAGGACTCAATTATACAATTATCAGTTCCCATAAGTATCTCATTATAAGGTAGATTAAAATTTTCATTCATTGATTTAATATAATAATGTGTTCCTACTTCTGGTAGGTCTTAGTATATTGAATTCTCAATAATAAGATGGGTCCAGAACATATAATATCCCTTCCCTAATAGTTGTGCCGATTTGCGAAGAGTCATTAATTCAAAATGACCCAAACATTATTCCAGGAAAACAATATACAGTGGCTGTGAGTGATTCCACTAGAGGGGTAGAACACAAGGCTAGAGGGGATATGCTTCTATGGAAGAGTATAATGAGGATGACCAACCTCATGATTTGGATCCTATAACATTCGAAAGGATGCACGAAGGGGGACCTATTTCCAACTTTTTTACGGATTTCTCCAAATATGAGCATGAAAATCCATAAGTGAAAGATAATTATAATTCTAAGGCCAGTAAATAAAATCTCATATTTCCTCATAGTGCGTGGACACACATATAATATTTCACCACCCAGACTCAGGAATGAAACATGTTGAGTCAGATGGGGTCCCACTTCCATGGGATGTGTAGCCTGAGCATGGGAGGGGTGGACACTCATGGTCTCCCCATGCTAGTCCTTGGCTTCCTTGCTGCACGGGTGCATTAATGAAGGCATCATTTAGAGGTTTCTTAGCACCGGAAGAGGTTTGAAGACATTTAAAAGCTCTAGAAAGTGGATCGAGAAATCATGCATCTCGAGGAGGAGAAAAATAAGCCTAATTCTTTCCACAATCCTCAATTAAAAGTCTTCATCCAAACAAGGTCCCAACTGGAGGAGTTTGAGTGTTATATGAGGCATGCGATAATTAAAATATATTATTTCCAAGATGAACAGAACCAAGACCATAAAAGAGATGACAAGCTTCTCCATACGACATATGAGGAGGAAGAATATATCAGGAGGCGATAATAGGAATTGATTCCACAAACCAAACGTTGTAAGAGATACAATTCTCAATTGATGGGGGAATATCTATATGGGTTATTTTTTAGGACTCAAAAGATGATCCAGGATGTTGATCACCCTCACCACTACCATGGTTTTAATATTTGTTTGCTATTTGAAACATTTATTCCTCCATTGATGTATTTCTTTTACTTCTCTTGATTGTTGAATCTAAACCATATTTTTGGAATGACCAATGAAAAATCCCTAACCTCATTTCAGTCATGAGAAGTGTGAAAAAAGGGGATGACCATATTATTTCCCATTTGTATGAGAGTGTTAGATAGCCATTGAACATTATGGGTCTGTAATTGTTTAATGACCACCGAAAGTGTGAAGACTGAGAAAAAATGTGGATGGAGAGTGGGGATCTCAGAAATGCTGACTTTTTTTCCAAGATGCTCTAGTAAAAAAATGGGTTAATAGAAGGGGAGTTTAATTTTACTCAACTAAGGGGGATGAGGAGGGTGAATGACAATGCCCAAAATCTGGGATACAAGGAGAAATACATAACAATATAGGATAAAATTTGACCATATTTGAAATGCCACATTCATATCATGTAGCCGAAGGATGGGGAAAACAAAATAAAGTTGGTCTTTGACCATATTCAAAATGTGGGACCTGTCTCAAAATGTCAACCAATTTAGTTTTGAAAATTGACCATAGATGATAGGTGATACTTGGTACAAAACCATTCTGTTATGGTAACCCTTCAGACATAGAGGAGGATGAGGATACAAATAAGGGGATTTTGAATCACGAAGATTTAAGTGTTGGAATATTTGAATGGATTTTAATAATCTTCGAATCATACCACCATGTTTTAGAGAACATTGGGGTGGGAATATTAGTCTAAATAAAATAAAAACTCATTTACCCAGGGAGCATCACCTTAGAAGGCGTTGCACATACAAAGAGAAAGAATGATTTGGTAGATGACCAACACTAGAAGAAATTATTCTATGGAAATTTCTTATGATGTCAGGTAGTTTTGCATTATGTAATATTGAAGATAGAAATAAAGTTTAATGGAATACGATAAGTATGTTGACCATGATGTTTAACGTTATATGGTGAGGTTGTTTCATATCATTGTTTAAATTCATGTGATTATTATGAATCACATAGTTTATTATCATGATACTGGGAGGTTGAAAAAAGTTTGTGGTTGTGTGGCATGGAGCACAGAAAACATGTTTATGTAGTGTTTCATGGACTGTGGGAAGCTATTCTAAAGTCATGAAATGTGGATAGTGAGGAATTGTTTTGATTCGTTATTCTTGTACATAAGAAAAATGATTTTTGGTTATGTTACATAGACTATAAGGTGGCTTGTTAGTTTATGTTACTAAATCATAGACCTTGAGAACTTATCTTAAGGTAATATAGTTTAGTGCCTAGGTAAATACCTTCCAGTAATAATTCTTGGATGCTAGGATTTATCCCAAAAGGGGAGATGTGTATCATGGAAGAGTGATAAAACCAACATGAATCAAGGCATAGGAGTCCCAGTTCCATTCAATGACTTCCAAAAAATAATCACATATAGTTTAAGAATATGATTATTGGACCAAAAAAGGCTATTAGTTTTAGGTCTTAAATCACATAATAATGATGGGGGCAATGGGCTGAAGAATTTAATTAATTTTCAAATGGGCATGGAGAAGAGATTTTTGGGTATTGCTACATACCCCAAGGGAATGGGATTCAAGGAACACAAAGTTCTTGAAGGTGAAACATGTGGTTTAAGGTCGTACGATCTTGAACATGGTCAACAGATTAGATTCATGTTCCTAAAAAATAGGGGAAACGTTCTCTCCAAGGGTATAATATGGTACAAATGAAGTATAACCTGTCGTGAATTAGTTTAAGGAGGCTCATGTAAAATATACATACTTTATGACAAACCACATGTAGGGTTCTAGATCATAACACTTGTGCTGTAACGGAGTCCTAGAGTCTAAAGGATTGATGAATTTGCAACTAGACCCAGAGATGAGCAGTTTAGGCATCACTACATAACCCATGATGATTGAAATCAAGACAAACATTGTTTTATAACATAGTGCAGTAAAAGAACAATGCCAGTAGGGGTGATTCTCTCTAATGATGGAATTTTAAGCATACCAAGGTTATTGTGGGTAATACCATGTTCATGTCATTGGGTAACCTCATTTTACAATCCCATACATATCATATGAGGCAAAACGATTTAAAATGGGGTAAACATAATCTATTATTAAGAGGAATCTCGATTTTGAATGCATAAAATCATAGTTTAAAGTCATATGTTAAGGACGTAGGCTAGTATTTTTTGGTAATAGAGTTTAAATCTATTACCAATTTTTTAAGTTAAAACTTCCTAGACCAATGATAGTGGTCCTCTCATATTGTTAATTGAATTATGATGAAGTGAAAATCCAAACATGAATGAGGGCATATATGTCCAAGAAACACACAACATAATCCATAGAGGGGTCACATAGAGTTTAAAGTTTTGATGCTTGGACACGTTTTTAATATTTTATGGTCATGTTTCCTAGACCATAGTATCATTGATTAAAGTTATATTGTTTGTACCAATAAGGGGAGAATATTAACCAAATGGGATATGTGAAGAAATAAAGGATGTAACCTGATGTGAATGAGGACCATGGAGGCCCATACCGCATGACATATTCTTGGGGAAACTAACACATAGTTTAATGTCATGATACTGGTACATGTGGAGAAAAGTTTAAGGTTATGTTTCTTAGACCATAGGCTCTTAGTTTAAGTTCATAGTGTTTGGAACATAGTCTCTTAGTTTAAGGTCATCGAGTTTGGGACATATGATCTTTGATTTTGGTCACTGATTTTGGACCAATGAGGGGAGACACTCAAAAAAAAGAGACATTTGACACACAAAAGTAGTAAACCAACATGAATAAAGACGATGGAGGTATGAACCACCTGAAAAATACTTGGGGATACATGTTCATAGTTTAAAGTGATGATGTTGGAACTTAATGTGAACAGTTTAATGTCGTGTTTCCTAGAACATAGGCTCTTATTTCAAGTTCATAGATTTTGGAAAATTGGTTCTTAGTTTAATTTCATAGTGTTTGAACCATATGCTATTTATTTAAGGTCATATAGTATGGTCTAATAGATATTCTTTATGTGACTTACTGCTTGAGAAACATGGCTTTGGTGATAGGAATTATGTGTTCTCTGCCCATGGTGATCGATGTTTATGCACCATTGGAGTATACCTTATGGATGATATTTTGTCATTCTAACTAGATATCCATCTTCGGTGGATTATTTCAAGGTATCATTGGTGTTCTATGGGCCAATACCACGTCTCCCTAGAGGAAGGATCAGAAGAGACCCTACTTGTTGAACTCCCTTTATATATTGTTATGGTGCATCTCTAGATTATTCAAGGCCTAGATCTTAATCTATTTGAGGAATTCCGACTTACCTATATAGACTTCTTCCATTTCTTCTATCATATGTTGGTCATAGATATATATTCGTAGATATGGTAGATGAATATCAATGGGATGGAATACCTCTATTCCATACACTATAGAATATGGATCCACCTTGTTGAAATTACATGTTATCATCCAATAGGACAAGGGGTAATTAGTGAATTTTAATAGGAAATATTATCTTTTCTTGACCACTATCTTATACAAAACATTAGAGAGTGTCTTATTCAACATCTTGATCTATCCATTTTCCTATACATGACAGTGAGATGTATAGTTTGACCATATACTATACTGGAATACAATTTATATATCCCAGTAGCATGGAAGTTGGTACTATTTTTGATGAGAATGGTGTGAGGAACTCCAAATTGATGGATGTTGTGGGATCTCATAGATTTAATTATATATAATTCCTTGAATTCCATAATAAGAATAACTTATACCCACTTAGAGAAGAAATCCATTATGGTCAAAATGAACCTACACTGGTGAGATGCCACTGGCTGATATTGGACTATAACATTGATTCCTAGTACTTAATAGGTCTATGAATACATGGTGGAGTGGAGTGGTACCGATAGTTGATGCACAATGTTGGATTGAATTTGACACATGTGGAACATCATGGAGAAAACAATGCTATCATAGACCATGGTGGTCTAAAAATATCCCAATCTTCAAATCTAGTGTGAGAGCTTCAACCCTTCATGTTGAGGACCATAGGACTCAGCAAGAATTTCCAACATAACCTAGTTAATTTTGTATCCTTGGATTAAATAGAGGATAACTACATCAAAACCACACCTATAGAGAGTTTATTTGATGTTAAGACCACTATGGGGGGAGAAATGCACCACGTTCAGACATATTCTATCATGTTCAGCTCAGTTACGTGGGAGGATACAATGTTGGAGGAACATGCTGAAAAGAGTTGTCCAATTAGAGTATTATTCTATAATTGAGGGACTATGATTCCCTAATGTGGAAGCACATGTAGCCAGCTGGTACACCTATTAGAAATCATCATCATCTGGAATCACATGGGCGATGACTCTTTAATCATCCATGAGAATGAACATGTCATCTGGTTCAGGCTCTATAAGAGATGTGTCTAAGATAGATAGAAAATTAGACCAACCATTTTATGTCTGATGAACATGATTAATCTATGATTGAGAGGGGAAATAGGTTGTTAATGGGATAGTGTTCTGCAGTAGGGGCATGAGCTCTGGATTTCTGATGACATAATCACCATTGATTTTCTTGATGACTAATTTGGAGTCTCCCTTAAAATAAAAGTAAATGAAAGAAACCTTGAGAGAAAGATCAAGACATGTAATGAGAGCTAGATACTCAACCTAATTGTTGGTACATCCTTAAGACGATAAGAACGAATATGGTAAGATAACCTATGAAGAACTGATGGAGATGATTCCCCAACATACTCTGTTGAGATTTGAATCAATGATCCTTCTACTAGTTGGGATCTAGGAGGCACAACTAAAATTCCTCATTCATCAAGGAATTTCATAGTCTATTGAAAATATATCCTCTTCTAAGAAATCAAAATATAGAAACAATTATTTTAGATCCTTATGGGATTCCATAAAGTAGGTCAATGCCTCACCCTTGAGGAATTTCTTGTGGGATGAACCTAATGTAAAAATTCTGAAGGATCACTTCCAAACACCACAACTGACCTTGTAAACATGTGGCAAGTTAGGATATAAATTTGGCAGTATACTAGGGAAATTATATTTTCTCATTATGTTTCATATAATTTCACAATTTCTACACTAAAAAAACATGCATGAGGTAGCTCTTATCGATGGGGAAATATCGTCCCTCCATGTCAAGGTGCATGTTACTGAGATAGTATAAAATATTCTACCTTCATTAATTGTTCTTTTGGATGATAATGTCATTGAGGGATCATTCTACGGCAGTCACATAGAGGACCAATGTCTTTCATGAATGGGTGGTATTAGAACTGATGGTTGTAGTATATACTTATTTATTCACTCAAAGGAGTTATGGAACTCTTAAATCCACTTGTAGGTGGTACACTACATCATTATCCTAGAAAATGGATTACACATTATTTATTGATTCCTGATGATTTTAAATATCTATTCCAAGTGACCATAGATCCCAAAGAGCTCTTGGAGGTTACTTAGATGAGGAATCCTACTGATTTACTTAATCTTATTTGGGTCGATCTCAGTGCCTATATATTTGAAGATGATTTATAGAAACTTCTTAATGATAACTATGGCTGCACACATTAATGGGTTCATCTTAAAATCACTAGAGAAGAGGAAGCCAAACACATTCTCAATATCTTTGAGATGGTACTAATGCTAGTAGTATTTTACCACAGGGACATACACATTTAACTCCACTAATTTCTGAGTGATTAGATTAAAGATGTGGTGTATGGATCACTCATAAGTGGTTCATGCATTCTTCCAACCAAAATGAATCATATAATAGATGAGGGTCCCCTAAGACACTCTGAAGGTGGTATAATTCTCATATTTAGGGGCCATCTATATCTAGTTTTATATAGAGTATCCATCGACGAAGAGAGAATGTAGAACCTAGTCATGGCATCAATCAATAAATTTTTCAATGGAAGTATAAACTCATAATTTATAAAATGGTGGTTGAGGTCCCAGAAGTTGATACAGACTCTAATCTCCATGTTCTTCTTCCTATCTATAATGGCGCTGGCATGAAAATTTGGGTACTAAACATCCCCAAATAAGTTTTCCTTGGTAATATTGTCAACATCGGCCACAATAATGGCACTTTTTGAGGGATGGATTTCTCTAGGAGGTTTCTTGAATCCATAATTAAATTATGGGGGACCAAGATGTTGGATAGAGACCCGAGGGTCTAATTATGGAATATCTTTACAACTCTATGAAAAAATATAATGGTGTTGCTTCAAAAAATCCACATAATACTATTGTTTCTCGAGAGAAATGGATACAATGATCAAAATTGGTATGAGATCTGCTTCAGTATCTAGGTTCACCTGAATTACCTCATTGATGGTTGTGGATACACCTTCTTCAAAAGAGATAATAGTTTTATCCAAATCCTTTTTATTTTCTAAGGAAGGAGAATTAGTGGTAGGAGTCAAATTAGTAGTGTTAACTGATTATGGGGGAGAATTGGTCCTACATGAGAAAATATGGAATCCTAATTTGGGAACTTCAGTTTTATTGTAACTATGGTGACATAGGCTATGAAAAAAAATCCATTATTCCTTTAATAATAGTTTCTATGAGTGATTTAAAATTAATTCTTTTGTGTATAATTCTATCGATTCGACCCACCTCTATGGAATAGGTTGTAATGCCACAAAACAATGGTCATAGGGTGACCATATAGATACTTCAAAGGGGTAGGGGTTTCTGGTATCACGAATTTTTTTTTTGTTTATTAGTATGAGGTAATCGTTAGATGTTACTTATATATAGGTATGCAGTTCTACCTCCTCTTAGAAATGAAAAAAAAAACATTCCAATACCGGTGTCATGGAACCTAACCAGTGAATCATTAGGATGAAATTGGCATCCCTATTTTCCAATGGATTGGTCATGACGATTGTGTTCTAAATCTCAGTGGTCTGAACCTATATTCCCCTGGTCTTCTAATAGCCATAATCCAAATAGTGGGATTCATGTGGGTCAAAAGGGGATGCATCTCCTTGAAGCACACCAACTCAAATATTATGGGAGTAATAAAGGCATTTTTGATATGAGGAAGGGACTACTACATGTAGATGAAGTCAGGGAATACCCATCAATGTGTTTTAGGTTCTATCATGTGAGAAAACCATGAATTCAGTACTTGCAATAAAGACACAAAACTGGGTCCTCAACTGAATCCTTCCAAATGTTCTTTTCTTGATCTTATCATAAACCTAAATCATCAGGTTATGGACACTCAAATCTACTTAGATTAGTCCCAAATATTGGAGTTTCTGGTGTGGGATGAGGTTGAAAATAGAACCTTTCCTGAATATAAAACTATGGATCTCCATGTAATTTAACTAGAATGTGATCTATAGTGGTTGGATGAACCCCTAATTGTTTGTTCCCTCTTTCTCTTCAGATATTGAGATGGCATCATGGAATACCCCTTTCTCATCTAATTTTGTATAGAGGGCCTTTGAATCTGCTGCTTCTACATCAAACTAGAATGTGATTTTCAACGCTTCTATAAGGGACTCATACATTTATTCCCATAATTATAGAATCTCGATAATTGAAATCATTGAAGGTATTCTAGATCGGTTCTTCAACACATCATACTTTTGTGTACGATTCATGTTTCTTCTAGTAGGGGAATAATATTTGGTGGGTGTCATGAAGGGAACTCCTAGATATACCAATGGGTTCTATATGGTTATTGAAACACCTGGTTTCTCATCAAATAACTCACTTAAAATCAATATGGGATGACTATCGGCTAGTTGAGACCCAAATTCAGTTTGACGCAGCAGATCATGATGAATGTGATACTATTCTTCTGAGTCAGTTACCATGGTCAGCTATGACAGTGAGTCTAAAAATGTAGGATGATAAGACTATTCCATCTAATCTATAAAAAACACTTTTTTCCTGGTCATGGTATCGTGAGAAACTGGGTTTGAGGCGTTAGGATTAATATTCAGGTGAATTACATATCCTTGACCTCCTCTTCAATAGCATCAACCAAAGGAACATGGGGGGATTTCCAAATATCCATCATCATCAAATGGTGTAAAGTGGACTATTAACCCGATGGTGTTTAGATAGGTACACTCCTCAGTATCAAAGGGGTTTTCAAGTTTCATATAGACCTTGTGCACTATTCATAACTCTAGAAGTCTAAAATCATTGAGTGCGTGAGACGGTTTTGGCACCATTAAGGGAATCTACATTCCCTTTCACCATTATAACCTACTCATTTTAGATATTTAAGACTATGAAGTGTAAGAAGAAGCATGGATAGGGAAGGCATGATAACTTTATGAGGTTTGGGATGGCCTAAGCGGGCACAAATGAGGCCATTGATATAAGTGACCCTTCTGTGGGCCAATTAATCACTATACTTATGATCCCATGGTCAGAATACTAAATCCATTCACTTAGGCCATAACTATCACTTTCAAGATTGAAAAAGATATGTTCCACTTGTATTGGGCCATTTTCCAACTTGACCAAGACATTATTGACCAGGTAATGGAGCCAATACTTGATAAAAAAAATAGCTTTTGATGTTATGTCCACAGATCTTATGGTAAGGATAGTTATTGATTTAGTTAGTGTGTTCATCTTCAGGGGGATTCTTTCACTTTGGCAGAACCAAAATTTCCTACTCTAAGGCACAGAGGAAATAACATGGGAACTTTTCATCCTGAAAATAATTGTTACAATTCCTTTTTATTGGGAAGGGTGTTCTGGGATCCTATACCTAGTGAGGGGATGGATTCTAATAGAATACCTGATCCATATTCTATCATCTAGGCAGAAATACATTGTGAGGCGGTGCCTACTGATTCTACATTGTGAAAGGTTCGGCTTGATGATGTTTTTTTTCACTCAGAGAGGATCCACTATAAAAGGATCCAATAACTCTATCAGCTCGAGGGCCTCTACCATTACAGAGGTGGCAGTCTCTTCATTAGTTGATCCTATTATATTAACTAGAGGAATAAATAAATTTTCTTGTTTATCCTTCTACAAGGCTTCCTTAAAATGTTGTGGCTTATCATAATAATCCAAAAAACCCATCTAGGAATTATCGAGTGATGAGGGTAGGGACCAGGTTAGTCTTGACATTTCCCAAGATTATTATCAATAGATTCTCTTATGTTAGAAACAAGTAAAGTGAATATGCGAGGACTTTCCACCTGGTGAAAAAAAATTTGACTGGCTAATTAGGCATTTTCATATACTTGAAGAGGTATGTTATTAATTTATTTAACATGGTGGAGATTAACTATTAGAGTAACTTCCTATGGATGTCTTCCCAAATAGTAAAGGACCTGATGGGTAATTGAATGTATTAGGAAAATGTAGGTCCTTATAATCTTTGGATAGAATATCATAGAGTGGCCACCTTCTAATCTAGGGTTTCTATCATGGTCCCACACCTTGAGATAAATTCGGACAAATGATGCAGTGGGTCACCCATCCCTTGAAAGGTGAAAATCGAAGGTTACCAAAATATGAGGGTGCTCTTATGTCATCCACACATTCTGGAAACAATTTTCCATTAGGTGGTATTTTCACCAGTCGCATTTATAGGGCTTCGAGGTGATAAGTGATAGTGAATATCAAATAATCTTGGTTAGTATATATATATTGATGAGGATTCCTAACCACTGATTCATTGAACGACTCTTTGAATATGTAATCTAGCTTGATGCCTCCTGGAGATGGTCGATCACGATTCCAAGAAAAATGATCACAATACATGGGAGGGTTCAATGACTCATACAAAAATTGCATACCATGACCACCAACTTTTACTATGTTTGGATATGCATAATTACAAATCATGACTAGGGATAACTAGATAATGAAGAATTGGAAATTCCATAATGGAAGAGAAATGGTATCCCCTTGAGGTGCACAATAATGAAGGCACATCTCACTATGGATCACATTGGTGATCAATTTATGATATGTGTCCTACAAGATCAAGCATCCAACCATGGGATCCACCACTATCTTTAGTGCAATGTCAGATGGATATGGAGGATTAGAATTCCCAATGTACTCTTTACCCTCATTGAGGTATCAAAAGGTATATAATGTCTCATTAGGGTACCAATGTCTGAGTTACTGTCTTTGATGGATGGTAAGGACACATGTGTGAGGGTTTACCTGGTTGTTTGCTACCCCTAGGGGAGGTTTTGCACCATCAGTACCTGTATCAAAGTCTCTGACCATCGATAACTCAATAAAAACGTTCTTTAACTTAACAATACCCAGAGTAAAATCCTCGATATGAACATGTAGGTCAGGCTATCACTTGATAGGGATGAAGTGGAGACCCATTTACTATCCCCAATCCTAGATGTACACATGTGAAGACACATCTTCTATAATCATGTAGCGAACTATGAGGCTTTTCACACATCTCTATTGGTGGATCTAGCGGTAGTCGAGTGGTGTGGGGAGTTAATCCACTGGAAGTTCTTCCAACTCATCCATTCGTTACTATTGATCAGCGTTGTTTAATTGACATTATTTCTTGGGTAGTCCAAATTACATTCAAGAAGGTGGTAAAGGACCACTAAAATAGTCTGGTAGAAGCCCATAGACTAACCCTTAGTGAAAGACTTTGAGATATTGAAGTTTGAAGTTTAATTTTTTCAGAACTCCACAGACAATTGATCAGTAGACTGAATCTCTCATTGGATTTCTTACACAATGTTAGGGCTCTGTTCTTGGTTGGTCTAAGCTTCGATCGGTGGTGGTTTAGAGATGTGTAGTGAAACTCATTTGGACCAGTGTGGAAGCTGGTTGGATTAAATAGGATCCACTATGTGAGTTACATATACATTACATTTCACTTCACCTCTTGGAGGTGGTACTGTGCATCATCATGTTATTATAGGACTGAGAACTCATCACAACCTCATGTGTAATTGGGGAAGTTCTCATTAGTGGGTCCTCAAAAAGAACATCGTCTGGTGTAGTTATCCCCAACCAACATATCTCTCCATGGTCTATGTAACACCCCGAGATTTTATGAAAAATATTCTTTTTAATTTCATTAATGTATTGTGTTGTACTCTACACCAAAAGAAGCTTTCACAACACGCATCCTTGACTTTCCTTCCATTACACGCAATCGCGACCTTCCTCGATAGCGTGTGTAGTACGCAATAACGAGTTTCACTAAACAGCAATATGCTATTAAAATATTATTAAAACTAGCCGTTATGAATAGTAATAACCACTTTTTGAAATTTTGTAAATTTTATCAAAATGGACCTTATTTTTGGATTCGTAATATCGAAATTAGCTTAGGGTGAAATTTTGGTACTTTTCGGATAACTTTTATTTTCTGATGAATAGTGAAAATTACTAAATTTTAATTAAAAACAACTTTTTTAATCGAAATAATTAATAGTGATAAATTATTAATTTGAGTGGTTTTAAAGTATATTTAGAATAGATTTTTACAATTCAATACAATGTTGGTCATTGAATGTAATTTAACATTTACACCAGACATAAACAAATGTTAATCTTTTGATAGTTATTATCTCTTAAAAACACGCTATTTGTTGTGACAGCGGAAATTAATTATAAAATTAATTAATGCAACTTATATGTTGGGAATTTTGTAAAATAGAAATCATTTTTGAATTCGGAATATCAATTATAGCTTAGGGTGAAATTTTGGCATTTTTTTGAAAAACTTCAATTTTTGATGAATAGTGAAACTACTAAGTGGTAGTTAAAAAAATTAATATTTTCATAAATCTTAATTTTACCACTTCTGTGAATGGAATTTCAAAAATCCGAGAGACACGGTTGATGTCAGTAAGTAAAATGTGGTTCAATGAGATGAAAATAATTTTTGGTGAATAGTAACTTTTTACTTTTATTTACCACGATTAAAAGTAAATAGGGTAATTAAGGGTAAAAATGATATTAATATTACCCTAACACATGTCCTAATCCTATTGGACAAGTTTATCTCGACCAAAAACAACCTTATGAATATAATATGACCATTTAGGTCCACTTGGATTAGATTATGACATTTAATATTATTTTATTTAATGAATAGTTAAAATAGTTAAAATCAAAGTTTAATAACTAAAACATTTTTAATATGGGGTTATACATAAGATAAATTATACTATAAATATTTATTAGAAATCTAAAAATATTTCCTACATAATGATATTTTATTTATAATTTTTAGACATTGAATAAATTAATTTATTTATGACACAACGATGATGCAGTAATTACCCTTTTAAGGAAATGTTAACATAATTGATGTTATAAATGCTCAAATAAATGTAATTTGAGACTTTTTATGAATTCCACAAATTTTCTAGGTTACTATGATATATTAGTGTTGATTTAATCAACTTATTTCGAACATATAATTCTGTTATGACTTTCACAAAAATCATATATCAAATAGTGTCAAAATTGACACAAAATAGTTTTTAAATCAAATATTATATTATTAATTGTTCTTTTATTCCTAAAAATCTAAGGTTCGGCCAAATGACTTAGATAATGATATATATATTAATAATAAACAACTTTGGGTTCTTTTGGCATGTTATAGTAAGTTTATTAACCATATAGTGTAAGAAAACAAAAAGTCACGGTAAAAGTTAAATTATTTAACTTAGAGTTAAATCTAATTGATAAGGTTAAAATAATAACCTAAACTTGTCTAAATCATATTGGTTGATAGGATTTCTACCCATCCCCACTTTACCTTCGAAATAAGACCCTTTGGAACCATTATAAACTGATTTTGACTTTAATATAAAATAATATTTTGAGATATTCCTAAGGTGCCCCTCTCCTCCCTTATAAAAGGGCACCTCCTCCCCCTCCTCCTCACACCAATTTGAGCACTCAAGCTCGGCCAACCCCTGCCAAAATCCGTTCTCCACTTCCCTAGAATAATCCTAGAGGTCGTGGTCTTCTTCAAAGTCCAATCTTAGTTCCCTAAGTGGAGGATTCAAAGAGGCGTTTCAAAGAAGGGGTAATATCCATTACCGATCTTTTCAATTTCTTTCTTCTTCAACTTCTTCTTCTTTAGTTGTTTCATGATAAAGTAATAACATCAGTATTACTTACATACTGATATGTTATTATAAATATGAAACAACTCTAATTAACCTTCTATCCATCCTACGGAAAAAGGAAATCACCGCGCGTGCGTACGTACGGAATACCGTCTCCACGCCGTGGTGTAATCTATTTTCCGCCACCTCCTTAATTGGATGGGTATAATGGTGTAAAGAGTAACTATATATGATTATTATATATTGATATTGATACTGAAATAGTATACATACACTTCAACACAATTCCACGACCATGGGAATGATATCATCGCTCGTGCGTACGTACGGACTACCGTCTCCACGACGCGATGAGATTCATTCTCCATGTTAACCATTTAAGAATAATTATAAAGTATATATAAGAAATAATAATGAAATATATGGCATTATAAGGCTACTGGATTTATGTATATATGTATGTCATCTACTTACTTCCATTCAAGACAATGAGGAAAGGAAAACAGCATTCATGCATACGTACGGACTACCGTCTCCATGAACGGTGTGTTTCATTTCATTTATATATTTATTAAATATATATATACCGAATATATATGATATATAAATCATGTTTTATATTCTGGAAGTAAGTAAATCATGATATAAGTAATAATAATGTCAAGAACAACAAGTCCAAACACCTACGATAAATGGAACGATTTTACCCAAAACGCTTCTTTAACATGGAATTTACAAAATAACGGGTAATATAAAGTCATAAGTGAACCATATATGATATAATAACAATGAATATGATTCTGTAATAAGTTAATGACATTATTTAAATCATTATACAGGAGGTTCGGACACTTACGAATCAAATCGGACTTAAGGTAAGGGAAATGTCACAATCTCATTTTTATCCGAGATTGTTTATACTTTGGTATTTACTGGGGTGTATTTTATCATCCACATCCATGTTTCCTCAATATGTAATATTATTTCCATTCACCTAAAATTGTTTAAATCCATTTTTACCCTTTGGTGAGTTTTTAGTAAAAGATATGAAAGGAATCTTTTGTCGTTTTTCGTACGAGGTACTTTTTGACTTTTCCGACAAAAGTACGAGAATAATGTTTTTTTAACTTATACGGAATGAATGGATTTTTAAAACATTATTTCCAAGAAGATTCCTTTACAAGTTTTCATGTTTATTTTTAATCAACTTATTTTAGTTTATAATTGTATGACATGTTAAGAAAAGAAAAGTGTTTTTGAAGAAGAAAGGATATTTTCCTCAAGAATTCATTTCAAATGTTTTATAAAAATTATTTTCCATCTAAGATAATATAGGGTTCTGTTTTTATCCCTATTATTACATTGATTTGATTATGTTTTGAGGGAATTATTTTTATGAAGTCATTTACCTTATATTATTTGTTTTATGATGTCATGATGTTTCAAGAATCCCATTTTTGTTACATGTGTTATGCGATGATGTATGATTTATGATTATGTGGCACACATAAGAAAGGATTAATTATAAGATGGGTGGGACCTATATATCCCTCCAATGCATTGGGTAAAGATTTTATATCTCATGAGATAGACATGGCTGGAATAGTAGGTTATACCGGTTCAGTGAAACAGGACTGAAACGAGGGTGACTCGGGTCAGAAAGGGACTTTGTCCACTAAGATAGTCTTGGAAATGAGTCTTGAATAACAAGAAATGATTCTCTATGATTATGTGTGTATGCCACAAAGTTTAATGTTTTAAGTTATGATTATTGTGATTACATTTCACTGCCATGATTTATCCCATGTTATGAAATTATGATCTCTTTTGCAGGTTAAGATTTCCAAAAGTTATGTGCTTGTGTATACGATGTGATTGATATTTCTTTTGTTTACCCTTACTGAGCATTTGAGCTCACCCTTTTATGTTTACTTTTCCCCAGGATATAAATAAAGGTTTTAGGTATAAAAAAAAGAGGAAGATCTTAATGGGAGATGTTGAAGATCTTTCACCAGGATTAGAATATTATATTCCGAGTTTCCAAAGACACTAAACTATTACGATCCTTGTGTGTGTGTTTTTATTATGTACTAAGTATTCCGCAAATGTAATGTAATGTCAATGTACGTCAAGCTCCGGGTCTCTACAGTTGGTATCAGAGGAAAGGTTTAGTCAACCTTTGGAAACTAGGATGTGAAAACGTTAGTGAGATACCTAGAGATATTTCTAAGGTATGTCTAGGGATGCCCCTAAGGTTAAGTATACGTATAGGTTATAGTACTAGAATTACGCTAACGATCATAGAATTAAACCTAAGATGTTAGATATTGAAGTTACTCCCCCTTTATTATGTTGTTTTCCCTAGAATGATTTTTTCCTCTCACACTATTCTTTTTGGGTTTTAGACGATGGCTGGAACCCGAAGGAATCGTGTTGATCAATGCAATGCACAATGCAATGATTTCCCTCCTGAACAAACAAATGTTATGGGAGATGGAGTGAAAAATCTTATTTCTATACTTACACAAGCTATGAATCATTCTGGACTTCCAAATGAGCAGAGAAGGGAACAATATTCTATTGAGTCCTTCATGAGGCAACATCTACCTTCTTTCAGTGGGTCTTTCGATCCACTTGTTGCTGAACAATGGATCAGTACCACTGAAAAGATATTTTTAGTTCTTCAATGTTATGAGCATGATAAATTCATCTTAGTAGTATATCGTTTGGAAGGTGAAGCTGATCAATGGTGGAATCTTATCAAGAATACGAGGCCAAGAGATGAAATTCAGTCCATGGAATGGGACGAGTTCAAGAACTTGTTTTTCAGTAAGTACTTCCCTCGTATTCTTCGAACAAAGATGGAAAAGGAGTTTCTTGAGCTGAAGCAGAAGGATGATGAATCTGTTGGTATATACGAAGCGAATTTTACAAGACTTGCAAGGTATGCATCTGGCATTATCATCCAACCTGAAAGTAAAGTTGGTCAATTTTTCAGTGGCTTAAAACCAAGTCTTCGAAGGGCATTAGCTATAAGATACTTCAGTAGCTATGAAGAAATTGTGTGTTGTGCTATCAAGGTAGAAATGGAATTTTGTGTTACATATCCATCTCATGGTTTTGACAAGAAATGAAAGATGGAGTTCAAGGAGAAATATCAGAATAATGGTGAAAAGAAGATGAATGTTTCCTTATGCACAAAGTGTGGAAAGAAGCATGGTGGAGATTGTCTTAAAGGGACTAGAAAATGTTTTAAGTGTGGAAAAGAAGGTCATCGAGTAGCTGAGCGTCGAAGTAATGGAAAAAGGGTTTCTAATGATGTGAACAAATCAAACACTGCAGAGAACGCACCACCAACACTTCAATGCTTCAAGTGCAAGGAAATGGGGCATTATGCTAATAAATGCCCTAATCCAAGGGTTAGTGATGATCGACATGAGAAACCGCTTAAGGAAAAGGACAAAGGGAAGTCACATGCGATCACTATTGGCGATGTTGAATATGACAACGATGTGGTGGAATGATTAAGTGTTTATGTAATGGGATTCCAAAATAATGTTGTATCATTGAGTATTGGAATATTTATGTATTGGTATAATGTGGTATTCAAAGTGATTGAGATATTTTTGGAAATAAGATGATATGCGCATAATGAAGGGAAAACGAGAAAATAAAATGTTTAACAGTATTCATGAGCTCATGATTGATATAAGGACTAAGTGATATCATGGTTTGATTATAATGAATTTTGAGGATTTTGGTTTGTGGAAAGTGTTAACTTTTAACTGCATTCATGTTTTCACTAAGGTTCAATGGAATACATGATTAAGGCCTTCAAATGATTGTAATGTGACCAACAAGATAGGAATGCAGTATTACGATATATGGGGATCAACGATGGTATTAAATCTCTGGTAATCGTTTTCACTATGTTATGAAAGTGGACCAGAGTATTTTAGATAAGCCTAAAGATTGGAATGGATTATGTTGGACATAAGTTAGTATTGTTTAAGGATAAAACTTTTTTTGATATTGTTGATGGGATGTTATAATAATGTAGTTTTAGAAAAAGGCCAACCTCCAGGATGTGCGACAACTCATCGCGTCGGCCAAGGTTGTGGGAATCGAACCCACAACCGAAGTGCGACTGGCCTTTATCGCCTACCACTGGCCTACAGGAAGTCCCTGTTTAGTAGAAACTAGTTTTATTATATTAGGCAGTATGATATATGAAGTATAAGTCCATTTTAGGAACCATATATGATTAATCTCACTATAGATCGACTTATGTATATAATTTTTGCTAACCTTTTGTTTGAGACAGATGGAATGACCCGTCATTCTATCACATGATCTGCTAACACTTCACGAATAACAAATTCAACTTCATTTATTTAATAGATGAAGTGGAAATTGTTCATGGCATGAACAATAGTGAGATTGTACCAAAATAAAGTAAGTATTTATTCTAATTCAAATTTTCAACTTTAGGGAAATGATCTTGAAAACCAAAAATGTTGTCCTAGTGCCCTTATATCCGATGAATCAGATGGTACCCTAGATTGTCACAAATTTATGGCTTTGTGATTGCTGGCTTTTCCATAGCCATGTTCTCTACCTCTCTCCATCAGAACATGATGGTTAGATTTCTCTTCCATATCCATATTTTCACCTATGTGGAAACCCAGTGATTAGTTTAATTGGGTAACCGTTACGTTTCATACTTTTGTTTTTAAAGATTGGTTTTGGTATTCCTTTTTACGATGTGGGTTTCTATTAAAGAAACTTTCGAATAGTAAACCATTTATAACCCGGACGAATTTCGAGGGCGAAATTCATTTTAAGGGGGGTAGAATGTAACACCCCGAGATTTTATGAAAAATATTTTTTTTAATTTCATTAATGTCTTGTGTTGTACTCTACACCAAAAGAAGCGTTCACAACACGCATCCTTGACTTGCCTTCCATTACACGCAATCGCGACCTTCCTCGATAGCGTGTGTAGTACGCAATAACGAGTTTCACTAAACAGCAATATGCTATTAAAATATTATTAAAACTAGCCGTTATGAATAGTAATAACCACTTTTTTAAATTTTGTAAATTTTATCAAAATGGACCTTATTTTTGGATTCGTAATATCGAAATTAGCTTAGGGTGAAATTTTGGTACTTTTCGGATAACTTTTATTTTCTGATGAATAGTGAAAATTACTAAATTTTAATTAAAAACAACTTTTTTAATCGAAATAATTAATAGTGATAAATTATTAATTTGAGTGGTTTTAAAGTATATTTAGAATATATTTTTACAATTCAATACAATGTTGGTCATTGGATGTAATTTCACATTTACACTAGACATAAACAAGTGTTAATCTTTTGATAGTTATTATCTCTTAAAAACACGTTATTTGTTGTGACAGCGGAAATTAATTATAAAATTAATTAATGCAACTTATATGTTGGGAATTTTGTAAAATAGAAATCATTTTTGAATTCGGAATATCAATTATATCTTAGGGTGAAATTTTGGCATTTTTCTGAAAAACTTCAATTTTTGATGAATAGTGAAACTACTAAGTGGTAGTTAAAAAAATTAATTTTTTCATAAATCTTAATTTTACCGCTTCTGTGAATGGAATTTCAAAAATCCTAGAGACACGGTTAATTTCAGTAAGTAAAATGTGGTTCAATGAGATGAAATTAATTTTTGGTGAATAGTAACTTTTTACTTTTATTTACCACGGTTAAAAGTAAATAGGGTAATTAAGGGTAAAAATGATATTAATATTACCCTATCACATGTCCTAATACTATTGTACAAGTGTATCTCGACCAAAAACAACCTTATGAATATAATATGACCATTTAGGTCCACTTGGATTAGATTATGACATTTAATATTATTTTATTTAATGAATAGTTAAAATAGTTAAAATCAAAGTTTAATAAGTGAAACATTTTTAATATGGGGTTATACATAAGATAAATTCGACTATAAATATTAATTAGAAATCTAAACAGATTTCCTACATAATTATATTTTAGTTATAATTTTTAGACATTAAATAAATTAATTTATTTATGACACAACGATGATGCAGTAATTACCCTTTTAAGGAAATGTTAACATAATTGATGTTATAAATGCTCAAATAAATGTAATTTGAGACTTTTTATGAATTCCACTAATTTTATAGGTTACTATTATATATTAGTGTTTATTTAATAAACTTTGTTATAACATATAATTCTGTTATGACTTTCACAAAAATCGTATATCAAATAGTGTCAAAATTGACACAAAATAGTTTTTAAATCAAATATTATATTATTAATTAATATTTTATTCCTAAAAATCTAAGGTTCGGCCAAATGACTTAGATAAGGATATATATATTAATAATAAACAACTTGGGGTTCGTTTGGCATGTTATAGTAAGTGTATTAACCATATAGTGTAAGAAAACAAAAAGTCACTGTAAAAGTTAAATTATTTAACTTAGAGTTAAATCTAATTGATAAGGTTAAAATAATAACCTAAACTTGTCTAAATCCTATTGGTTGATAGGATTTCTACCCATCCCCACTTTAACTTCGAAATAAGACCCTTTGGAACCATTATAAACCGATTTTTACTTTAATATATAATACTATTTTGAGATATTCCTAAGGTGCCCCTCTCCTCCCTTATAAAAGGGCACCTCCTCCCCCTCCACCTCACACCAATTTGAGCACTCAAGCTCGGCCAACACCTGACAAAATCCCTTCTCCACTTCCCTAGAATAATCCTAGAGGTCCTGGTCTTCTTCAAAGACCAATCTTAGTTCCCTAAGTGGAGGATTCAAAGAGGCGTTTCAAAGAAGAGGTAATATCCATTACCGATCTTTTCAATTTCTTTCTTATTCAACTTCTTCTTATTTAGTTGTTTCATGATAAAGTAATAACATCAGTATTACTTACATACTGATATGTTATTATAAATATGAAACAACTCTAATTAACCTTCTATCCATCCGACGGAAAAAGGAAATCACCGCGCGTGCGTACGTACGGAATACCGTCTCCACGCCGTGGTGTAATCTATTTTTCACCACCTCCTTAATTGGATGGGTATAATGGTGTAAGGAGTAACTATATATGATTATTATAGAGTGATATTGACACTGAAATAGTATACATACACTTCAACACAATTCCACGACCATGGGAATGATATCATCGCTCGTGCGTACGTACGGACTACCGTCTCCACGACGTGATGAGATTCATTCTCCATGTTAACCATTTAAGAATAATTATAAAGTATATATAAGAAATAATAATAAAATATATGACATTATAAGGCTACTGGATTTATGTATATATGTATGTCATCTACTTACTTCCATTCAATACAATGAGGAAAGGAAAACAGCGTTCATGCGTACGTATGGACTACCGTCTCCATGAACGGTGTGTTTCATTTCATTTATATATTTATTAAATATATATATATACTGAATATATATGATATATAAATCATGTTTTATATTCTGGAAGTAATTAAATCATGATATAAGTAATAATAATGTCAAGAACAACAAGTCCAAACACCTACGATAAATGAAACGATTTTACCCAAAACGCTTCTTTAACATGGAATTTACAAAAGAACGGGTAATATAAAGTCATAAGTGAACCATATATGATATAATAAAAATTAATATGATTCTGTAATAAGTTAATTACATTATTTAAATCATTATACAGTAGGTTTGGACACTTACGAAGCAAATCAGACTTAAGGTAAGGGAAATGTCACAATCTCATTTTTATCCGAGATTGTTTATACTTTGGTATTTATTGGGGTGTATTTTATCATCCACATCCATGTTTCCTCAATATGTAATATTATTTCCATTCACCTAGAATTTTTTAAATCCATTTTTACCCTTTGGTGAGTTTTTAGTAAAAGATATGAAAGGAATCTTTTGTCGTTTTTCATACGAGGTAATTTTTGACTTTTCCGACAAAAGTACGAGAAGAATGTTTTTTTTAACTTATACGGCATGAATGGATTTTTAAAACATTATTTCCAAGAAGCTTCCTTTACAAGTTTTCATGTTTATTTTTAATCAACTTCTTTTAGTTTATAATTGTATGACATGTTAAGAAAAGAAAAGTGTTTTTGAAGAAGAAAGGATATTTTCCTCAATAAATCATTTCAAATGTTTTATCAAAATTATTTTCCATCTAAGATAATATAGGGTTCTGTTTTTATCCCTATTATTACATTGATTTGATTATGTTTTGGGGGAATTATTTTTATGAAGTCATTTACCTTATATGATTTGTTTTATGATGTCATGATGTTTCAAGAATCCCATTTTTGTTACATGTGTTATGCGATGATGTATGATTTATGATTATGTGGCACACATAAGAAAGGATTCATTATAAGATGGGTGGGACCTATATCTCCCTCCAATGCATTGGGTAAAGATTTTATATCTCATGAGATAGACATGGCTGGAACGGTAGGTTATACCGGTTCAGTGAAACAGGACTGAAACGAGGGTGACTCGGGTTAGAAAGGGACTTTGTCCACTAAGATAGTCTTGGAAATGAGTCTTGACTAACAAGAAATGATTCTCTATGATTATGTGTGTATGCCACAAAGTTTCATGTTTTAAGTTATGATTATTGTGATTACATTTCACTGCCATGATTTATCCCATGTTATGAAATTATGATCTCTTTTGCAGGTTAAGATTTCCAAAAGTTATGTGCTTGTGTATACAATGTGATTGATATTTCTTTTGTTTACCCTTACTGAGCATTTGAGCTCACCCTTTTATGTTTACTTTTCCCTAGGATATAAAGAAAGGTTTTAGGTATAAAAAAAAGAGGAATATCTTTATGGGAGATGTTGAAGATCTTTCACCAGGATTATAAGATTATATTCCGAGTTTCCAAAGACACTAAACTATTACGATCCTTGTGTGTGTGTTTTTGTTATGTACTAAGTATTCCGCAAATGTAATGTAATGTCAATGTACGTCAAGATTCGGGTCTCTACAGTCTAGGGTAGTAGTGGAGAGGGAGACTAGAGATAATGAAGATTGTTTCACTTTGAGCCCCTAAAAGGGAGCCTAAACATTATTATCCTGCATATACCTAGGGATGGATTTAAGGATCTTGTGGATATCACCTTCTAAGATGAAGAAATTTACCCACTGGACTCCTACCCCGAACTCTAATTTATATGATTGGGGTGGAGTTTTTATTACTGATTCATATTCCCCCAACAGAATGTAATCGGTGGATGATATCAATGATGACATGGAGTTTTTTGGGCTTTTTCTATTTGTGGTAGTTATTCATACTCTTTCCCTATGATGGTTCTTTAGGGTAGGGTAATTCTTTATCATATAGACGAACTATGTGCTAATGGGTGGTAGCATGAGGAGGACGTCCTCTTCGGTTGGTTGGGGTATGGGGAGGGCCTTTGTATTGGCTTTTTTCAGAGTGTGCAGGTCCTCTACATTGAGTTTTAAAGCAGTGGAAGGAACTTTACTCTAGAAGATGACGAAGTGGGGTGGACCTCCTCTTTGGTTGTTGGGGACATGTGAAGGAACTCCATGTTGACTAGTAGTAATAGAAAAAGGAGTAAATTCATGCTGGTGGGTTAATGTTCAAGGAGGTCCTTCACACTGATCGAAATGGGAATGCATAGGACCTACATGTTGAGGATATTGAATAAGGATTATGCCTTTGTACTATTTTTTTATTGTATTTGGATGACCTCCACATTGAATCGCAGAAACATGGAGAGAGCCTCCAAGTGGGCTAGTTGTGATAGCATGGGGAGGACATCCATATTTCCTTTCAATGAAGAGGGGAGGACCTCCACATTCATTAATGATAGAGTGGGGAGGACCTCTATTTATTTTTGGAAAGGCACGAGGATGAACTTCAGGCTAATTGGTTGTGACATGGGGAGGACCTCCATGTTGGGAAGCATATGTATGAGGAACACCTCCCTACTGATTATTGATGAAGCAGGTATGACCTTTGAGTTGAATGGTGGGTACATAGGGAGGAACTCTATTTTGATTGTGAGAGTGGGGAGAATGTCCCCGTTGGTTGGTGATAGTATATGGAGGACATTTGCATTGAATATCATCATAATTGGATGGACTATAATGGATATTGGTGGTTCAAATGATTAATAGATTCCACCTAGCCTTCTTGTAGGTCAACTAAGGTATATATCCCAATCAGGTGTAGATGGATCCATACTCATCTATCGCAGGGATCTATTGGAATGTTCCAGTAGTTGGGTGGGACACTAGAGTCATCAAGAATGATGAACCTTTTTAGTAATTCTCCTATCCCTTTTACCATCATTGACATTGGGCGGTATGGACTAGGGATAGAGGTGAGGTTTATAATCAAACTTTTCTTAAGCTAGAGGGGCTGGTCATTACTGGCATTAAGGTTTCCTAGTGGGATCCCTCCTTGGAGGATCCAGGGTAGTAGTCATGGTCGGGGTGTCTCATAAATTCTTGACCTCCTTGACACATGGGAGAATGTCATAAGAATTATTTGGGGAGATAATCCTAAAATGAATTTCTATTGGAACAAATAAGGGTTTCTCCCTCGGTGGCCCTTGGGGGTGATGTTTTTGATGAGGTGCTATAGCCACTAGGTCCCGTCAGTCCATGTACTTTTTGGAAATGACCCCTTATCACTTTTACAGACTTAAGAGGGTATCAATCACCCACCGTTGTATGATCTAAAAGGGAGAGATGAACCATGGGATCCCACTATTCATAGTCCCAAAAGAATTCATGGAGAATATGGAGTTGTGTGGGATTTCCACATCATTTCTTCTGCTTCCCTGACACCTTAAGGCATTGGGTGGTTGATTTTCCATTTTTTGGAGTCCATAAAAGATGGTTGATTCATCTATCAGTGTATGTGTAAGGAAATTTATCTCCAACGACCCAATTTTTCCCAATTATCTATGTATAGGGAGATAAATTCGTTCTTAAAATTCCATATACTGAGGATTTCAAGCATCTAATTGCCCCAATTTAGGGTGAGTTCCATGATATGCCCTACATTTTCAAAGTGGGACCCTACGTAGATACCTAGATCTGGTGACATTAAAATCCACTAATTTTCTAAACACTACTAGTCGCCATATTAAGGAGAAGATGATCATGTTAGGTTCACCATCATTGTTTCTGATGCATCCACTGGGGAACGACTGTGTATTCGAAACATTGGTTTTATGCATGCTGTCTACTTTGTTACCTTGAATTCTCGCTTTAAAATGGAAGGAAGATTTCATAACAACCAATGGTGATGGATACTCCTAGATCAAAATGGGATTTTGGTTCCTCCTTCCATGGATTCCACCTTGGAATTTTTCGCTCAGTCTGGGTCTCCCTCATATAGTAAAGTCATGTATATGGAACTCATTCCTGGAACCATATCTTTGTAGATACTAACTAAATACACTACTTATATTTGGATAATTTGATTCTACCATGATACATATTCAACCTTTGATTAGGTAAGTAATCACCTTGGGCATAGATGGCATGTCTAGATGCTGGGAACATCAGTTATAACACCCATATGTTTTTATGAAATATTTTTTCTAAATAATTATTTTTTCTAAATAATTCTAAATAATTTTATTGGTCAAGTATATAGAGACCATAACTATACAAAAGTCGAGTTACTGAACATTTCAATCCTGGTAGAATGGATTTTGATGCATATATTATTTTAATTAATGGGATTTTAATGTTGTCAAATTCATGTTTTCAAAATATAACATTTTTGTGTAGAATTTTTGAGAAAATAAATTCAACTAAAAGTATTCTTATGATATCTAGTAGATATATCTTAATCAAATTATTTAATTTTTAATTTTTAATAAAAAAATTAATAATATTATATAATTACAGAAAATTGATGTAGAAATTAGTTTATTAATGGAGATAATAGATAGATGATATTAAAAATAATAAAATAATTATACTTTGGGATAGTTAATATGTCTAATGAATTTTATAGGTGACCTTTACTACTTATGAAAATAATAAATAGTTTTTATGAGGTTATATTGTTATCTTAATATTTTTAAAAATCAATAAATTTAATAGTGTCAAAATTCACACTATTGTTTGTTTAGGAAAATATAGTTTCATTAAATTATTTAAAAATAATAAACCATTTTTAAAAATATACAATAATAATGATATGGTAAAAATTGTTCTATGTTATTTATTTGTGGTTTCATTGACATCAAATAAGTAAATATTACAAATTTTATATTTAAATAATTGTTACCCTAGTTAAAAATATAATAGAATAAAAAATGTTAATTAATATCTAAGGTTTAAATTGATATAAAACTTGTAAAAAATTATATTTTTATGATATTACAACCCTATATAATATCATATTATAAATTGGTACATTTAGAATTATTTTGGGTGGGGTTTTATTTTATTATAAATTGTTATTTATGGAGTTTAAAAAGTTCTCCTCACCTCAATTATAAAAGGGTAATCCTCCCTCACCTATTCAATTTAATTTGAGCCCTAATTCTGGGAAATCCTTTCTCATTTCTCTTTTTAAATTCCATAGTTACATTCTATAGGTTATGTTCTTCTTCCAATAACAACTCTAGTTCTCTAAGGGGATATTTAGAGGAAGCACGTTGAAGAAGAGGTAATTTCTTCTACCAATTATTTCAAACATTTTTTCTTATACTTTCTATTCATAATTTGTTTCATTATAAATAAATAAATCAAGTATAACATATATAATTTGATATTATTATAACTATTAAACAACCATATTCCACCTTTATCTATCCTATAAAAAATGAAATCACCACGCATGCGTACGTACGGCTTATTGTCTCCACGTTGGGGTGTAATCTATTTTTCACCACCACATTACTTGGATGAGTATAATGATAGAAATAATAAATATATATGATAATTATAACCTGATATTAATTATGAAATATTATGAACCATACAAATCAATACAATTTAACAATTATGAGAATGATATCATTGCTCTTGCGTACATACAACCTATTGTCTCAACGATACGATACGCTTCATTCAAAATGATCTTCTTTGAAGAATGATTATATAAATATAAATAATGAAAAAAATTTGTATATACTATGTTAATATCATTTTTAATGATAGAAATATGTCTTAATAAGGAGAACCAGTACTTATTTCACAAAACATTCATAAGAACATAAAGTAGTTAATATCCGAATAACGATTAACAATGAAATTTTACTAACAGAAGGATGATAATATGATCATATATGGTACCATAAAAATGATTATGATTCTGGAATAAGTTAATTAAATTATTTTAATTAATATACAGGAGGTTTGGATATGTACAATGTATATCAGATCAAAGGTATGGGATTATTTTTTATCTCTTGTATTTTTTTGGGACATATGCATTATACATGATCTATTTATTTTGTGTGGTGTTTATGTTTTCTGTGAAAGTTTTTATGATTACTATTATTAAGGTTATGATAGTTATTTATTCATTAAATTTACTTTGTTTTATGTGACATATGATTTGACTAATTATAAATTTGTAAGGGATAATTTCACAATCTCATTATTGTCCAATAATGTTTATATATAAGTATTTATTAGGGTATATTTATGATCACCATCCATGTTTCCTAAATATTTAATTTTATTTTTTATTTTTATAAAACTTTTTAAATTTAATCATACCCAAATGATGATTTTTTTTATTAAATGGTATGAAAGGAGCCTTTTTTCGTTACTCAATATGAGATACATTTTGAATTTTCTAGAAAAAGTTTGAGGAAATATTTTTTTTAAACTTATATGAAATGAATTGGTTTTTATTTCTTAATAGAACCTTATTTTCATGAATATACCTCAAAAAAAATAACATTTTTATTTTCAAATAAATACTTTTGTTTTAAAATTACTCAAATTTTTTAGACAAGAAAACATTTTTGAAGAATAAAGGATATTTTCCTCAAGAATTAATTTCATATTTTCAATCAAAATCATTTTCCTTCTTAGATGGAATTATTTAATAGGGTTATTTTTCAAGTATAATATATTTATTGTTACTAATATTATATTGTGTTTATGATGGAATTATATTTATAAAATCAATTTGTTTTACATAGATTTTGTTAAGGTGGAGTGATGTTTAAGGAAACCCACTTTATTACTTGGGTTATGATGAATGATTTATGTTATTATGGAACACGTAAGAATGATTTAATTATCATATGGGTTGGCCCTATATCCCCCTCCAATTAATTGGGTAAAGATTTATATCTCATGAGATAAACATGGTTAGAACAACAAATGATCTCAGTTCAGTAATACAAAGTTGGAACGAGGAGTGAAATCGGTTCAGTAATGGACTTTGTCCTCTACGATGGTCTTGGAAATGAGCCTGGACAAATATGAAATGATTTTATAAACTTATGTGTGTGCCACAAAACCTATTATCTTATATTATGACTTTTGGGATTATGTTCATTTATTTTTATGAACTTTCATGATTTATCCCATGGCATGATATCATGATATTTCATATAAAGTATAATATTTTCAAATGGAATGTTCCTATGTTTTATGATTATGATGTTATTGATATCTCCCTTGTTTATCATTACTGAAAATTTGAGCTCACCCTTTCATATGATTCTTTTCTCCAGGTCATGAAGAATTATATTATGTAATATATGTAAAAAATGGGCTTAATTATGAAGAAATAAGTGGGAGACAATGAATGTGTTTTATGAATCAGTTGTTTTTGTTTTCTAGTTTCTAAAGACATAATACTTATATGGTTCTATAGTTGATTTTTTATATTTTTTAGATAATATTATTAAATTTTTTAGTAATATAAATATATGTAAAGTATAGGGACATTATAGTTGGTTTCAGAGAAAATGTATGGTTAAATTTTGGAAACTAGGATGAGAAAACCTTAGTAAGAACCCAAAGTATATGTTGAAGTATTGGTTACAATCCTATTATACTAGAAGTGAACATGAATAACCAAGTATAAAACCTAACGTGTCCAAAAATGATATTTTATTCTTGATTATTTGGTTTTCCCATTATGATTAGTGTTTCTCACACTAGGGTTCTTGGTTTTAGATAATGGATGGAATGGAAAGTAGATGCATTAATACTAAATGAAATGGGAAATGAAATGATTTTACTCTTGAGAAACAAAATGTTATGGGAGATGGAATGGAAAATCATATACCTATTCTCACATAACATTCTCAAGATATAAATTTTGTAGGACTTTCAAATGAGAAAAGGAAGGAATTAAATCTTGTTGAGTACTTCATGAGAAAGCTTCAACCTTATTTCAGTAGGTGTTCTAACCCATTAGTGGCTGAAATTGAGTATATCATTTTGAAGGTGAGGATGATCAATTTTAAAATTGATTATATCATTTCAAAGGTGAATGTGATTGGAAATTAATTGATTTCCCTCTTGAGAAAACAAATGTTATGGGATTTGGAATGAAAAATCATGTTGCTATTATCACATAACATTCTCAAGATATGAATCTTGTGGGACTTCGAAATGAGAAAATGAGGGAATGAAATTCTGTTAAATCCTTCATGAGGTTGCATCCACCTTATTTTAGAGAGTTTTCTGACCCATTAGTGGATGAAATTAAGTATCTCTTAGTAGTATATCATTTCAAAGGTGTGGCTGATCAATTGTGGAACTTTATTAATAATATGAGGAAAATAGATGAAATTGATTCCATGGAATAGGTTGAGTTCAAGAACTTATTTTTCAATGAGTAAATTCCTTGTATTATTCAAAGTATTATAGAGAAGGATTTACTAGAGCTTATTTAAAAAGATGACGAATTAGTTTCTACCTACGAAGTAAATTTTACAAGACTGCAAGGTATGCTTCAAGAATTATTATCCAAACAGAGATTAAAATTGATTGTTTCTTTAGTGGCTTAAAACTAAACTTATTAGAGTCATTAGCCATAAGGTAGTTAAATATCTATGAAGAAATCGTTTTATGTGATCTCAAGGTTGATATTGATATTGGAGTAACCAATCAGTCTTATGGGTTTGATAAGAAGAGAAAAACATAATTCAAAGTAAAATCTTGAGATTATATTGAAAATAATATGAGTTTTTTCTTATGCTCAATGTGTGTAAAGAAACATTGATGAAATTAAGTTAAAGGGACTTGTAAATGTTTTTAGTGTTGAAAATAAGGTCATCAGACAGTTTAATGCCAAAGTGATAGAAAGAATATGTCTACTAATACTAATAGAGAAAAGGCTACACATAATGCAGTTGGTATACTTCAATGTAACATTTGCAATGAAATCAATGATTATTCCAATCAATGCCCTTATCCAAGGGTTATTTATAATGATCGACATCATCAAACTCTAAAGGCTAAAGACAAAGTAAATTCACATGAGATCACTACCAGCCATGTGGAGTATGATAATAAAGTGGTGAAAGGTACACTTACCATCCACTCTAAAGTAGAAAATGTTTTATTTTATTTTAGATCCACCCACTATTTTATTTATGAATAATTTTATAATGTTATCGTAGTATTACCTCAATAATTATATATTGAGTTAGCTATGACAATTCCTAAGCATGTAACAACTGCATCAAGAGTTTATAACTCTTCTCCAGTTGAAGTTTGTGATAAAGAGATTCATGAAAATCTTGTGATCCTTACTATAGTAGAATTTTATGTGATTATTTTCATGGATTTGATTCATCTATATGTATATCATATCAGTTTCCATGCAAGGGTAGTCACATTTCATATTCCAGATCAATCTATGATCATATAGCGATGCAAGGATAAGTATGACCTTCCAGTGAAAATTTCATCCTTCTTATGGGTCTTGATTTTTATAAATGAATTTTATCTATATCAAATAGTTGGGGGGGAAACTCCCAATTAAGATTAAACCCGTTGTACAATAGTTTGATGATATATTTACGGAATAATTTCCAGATCTTCCACCGAATTGTGAGGTTGCGTTTTCAATCGAACTCATACAAGGTGTTATTACTAATTCAAATACACCTTATATAATAGACCCAATTTACATATATGAATTGAATAAGAAACTCCATGATAATACTGAAAAGGGATTCATATGCCCTGGTGCATCATCTTTGGGTGAACCTGTTTGGTTTTCTAAGAAGAATGATGGATCACTGAGACTCTGCATTGATTATCGTGAACATAACAGGATCAATCAAGAAAACATATCCTCTTCCCTTCATTGATGACTTATTCGACCAAATACATAGAGATCAACACTTTTCCATGATTTATATTCTTTCAAAATATCATCAATTAATGTTAAAGAAGGAGGACATACAAAATAAGACATTCCGTACATGCTATTGACACTATGAATTTATAGTGATTCCTTTTGTATAACTAAATCCCCCACTATCTTCAGAGATCTAATGAATGGAATCATTAGAGACTATCTTGATAAATTTGTGGTATTATTTACATAAAATATTCCTGTTTATTATAAATGAAAGGAAGAGCATGAAGATCACTTGATAATTATACTGAAGACCATGAGAAAGTAGAATCATTATGAAAAATTTACCAAGTGTGAATTTTGGCTTCATAATGTTTCGTTTTTGTGTTATATAGTCTCAAGAGAGAGGATATCTATAGATCTATCAAAAATAGAAGTTTTTGAATTTTTTCCGAGACCAACAACAATAATTGTGATATGAAGTTTTCTTGGTTTGGCTGGATATTATTTATGTTTTGTGAAATATTTTTCATGATTTTATAATCCTATACGCATGTTGATTTATAAATGAGTTGAGTTATCATGGAAAAATTAATTTTAATAGAATTTTAAAAATCTAAAAATATGTTTATCTAGTGCACCAGTGCTCACACAACCTTATAGTGGTGAAAGGATTGTGATCTATAATGATGCATCCATGAAGTGGATCAGTTTTGTTCTCATGAAAAATGATATGGTGATAGCTTATTCTTAATGAAAATTAAAAATTACAACGAAAACTTACCAAACTCTTGATTTGGAGTTAGCTTCACTAATATTTTATCTAATGACATGGAGGAATTATCTTTATGGTGAAAGTTGGATTTTTAAACTAATCATATAGGTTAAAAAATATTTTGATACAAACGGAGATGAATATGAATCAAGGAAGATGGTTGTAGTTGATTAAAGATAATTACTACACAATAAATTACCACCCTGGTAAACTGAAACAGGTGGAAGCTGTTTTGAGTCGAAAGGACCATGCTAGCCTATCCATGATTAGGATCCCAAAAGATCTAATATTTAAAGATTTTCAGAGGATGGATCTTGAAATTTTAAAGGGAGGGGATAAATAGTATCTTTCTCAAATGAATGTTCAACAATATATACAAGTGAAGAGTAATAAGTAAAAAATGATGATGTTGAGCTATAAAAGAATCTGAGATATTAACATGAATTCAACCTTGATTGTGATGGAATAATAAGGTTCAGGAATCAGTTTTTCATTCCTCTCATACAAGAATTAAATAAGGAAGGCTCATAGTTTTTAATTCTCTATTAACCCTAGAATCAAAACGATGTACATAAACATGAAAGAGTATTTCTTGTGGGATTCCATGAAATGGGATGCAGAAAAATATGTCTCTCAGTGATTGGTTTGTCATCAATTTAAGGCTGAGAGACAGAAGTTTAGCGTAATGTTTCAACCATTACCCATTCCATAGTTGAAATGGGAAAACATCACTATAGACATTTTCATCAGACTTCCCAAAACATATAAAGGACATAATGATATATTTTGTTATAATTTATCACCTTACAAATTCAAAACACATTATTTTTGTTAGATGAGATTTCTCTCTTTTTCATCTTGCTGAGATAAATGTAAAGAAAGTGGAAGATTACAAGGAGTACTTATGTCCATTGTATTTGATCAGGATCTGATTTTTAACTCCATGTTTCGGTGAAGTATTCACCAGGCTCTAGATACAGATTTATGTTTTAGTACTGCTTATCATCCTCATATAGAAATCTAGTATGAGAGGAAAATTAAAAATCTTGAAGGCATGTTGAGATCATTTTCTATGGATTTCATAGGTGGTTGAGATCAATACCTACTTGTGGAGGAATTTTCATACAATAATATCTTTCAATCCATTATTTAGATGGATCCTTATGAATCCCTCTATGTAAATATGTGCAGAACTCCAACATGCTGGGATGAAGTTGGGGAAAGAAAGCTATTAGGATTTGATCTTGTTGGTGAAATGTAAGAAAAGTTCAGATCTATTCAACAACACATAAAATAACCTTTGATCCATAATAAAAGTTGTGATAACAACTGAAGAAAGTACCTAGAGTTTGAAGTGGGTGATAATGTATTTCAATGAATATCTCCCTAGAAGAGAGAAATGAAATTTGGAAAAAGGGCAACTTGGGCCTTAGGTATATCGGTCCTTTTGAAATTCTAGATCTTGGTGGGAATTTAGATTATCAATCAGAGCTTCAACCATATCTATCTCATGTTCATGATGTGTTTCATGTATCTCTCATAATAAATTACATACCTGATAATTCACATTTACTAAACATATAAGATATACCATTGGAGAAAGGTCTTTCTTACGAAGAACAACCGATAGATATTCCGAATCAGAGCAAAAAAAGTTCTGCGAAACAAGACCACTCACTCGGTTAAAGTTTTTTTGTGGAACTAGTAGTTTGAGGAAGATATGTAAAAAAAAATTTATATTATGAGGGTGCAATATCCTCTTCTATTTGTATCCAAGTGATTAATTTTGAGGGCTGAGTTCTACTTGGGGGGGAGGGTTGAATGTAACACCTCGATGCTTTTAAGAAATATTTACTCTAAATAATTTTAATTTTTCAATAGATTTTTCTATGCACAATCATGAGTTTAAATGAACCAAGAGATGCAGTTCGTATAAAATTTCCAATTTAACCTGGCTATTAAGTTATCGGGAATAAATATAACTAACTTATGAAAATCTATGGTGAAGTGTTTCACTGCCAATTATTTATGAAAAATATAAAAGAACTATTTTTAATTTTCTGTTAATAAATTGTGTGAATTACTACTAGTAAATTAAATTAATGATATATATATATTATATACATAATAAAATATTTTTTATTCATCATATATATATTCTTAATAGGGTGTGAATAAACCCTACTTGATGAATAAAAACCTATATTTTTCAAAAGAGTGATTTTCTGCCTTTCAATGGTGAACCCCTTTGAAATTAATATTTTGACACATTAATATTTTTCATATGACAAAATAAACATCTTATTTAACATCAGGATATAAAAATTTACTTTTGTTTGATTTTTAATATTTTTCTATTATCTTTCTAATTTTAATAAATAGTAAAAATCCACTGACTTTTAATTTAAAAAACTTTTCTCATTAAAATAATTTACATGGTTAAATAATAATATTGAGTGGTTTTAATGTTTAAATAGAATGTATTTTTATCATTATTCATAATTTATTTCATTATAATTAATTTTTCATTTAATTTAGGTCTAAAAAGATTTCAATCTTTTACAATGTTTTACCTTTTAAAACTCGTTCTGTTTTTTCAACAATGAGATTATTTTTAAATTAATTTTTACAACTTCTGTGCTCTGAATTTTAAAAAACGGATTCCATATTTGGAATAATTAGGTATAAATTATCTAAATAACTTTATTTTATATTTGCGTAATATGAATAGTAACTTCGTTAATTTTTATAAATACGGTAAAATGGTAAATCAGGAAACTAAGGGTAAGAATACTATTATAAAATTACCCTAAAATATTTCTTAATAAACTTGGATGAGATTTCTTAGTCTTAAGTCATCCTTATGTCAAAATGGGATCCTTTGGAAGCTACTTGGATGAGATCCGAAAATTCATTTGATTTTATGTAAAGAAAAGTTAAATATGTCTCACTGCAATTTTAATAATAAGAAATTTTGATATGTAAGGACGTTTAGAATGTAAATTAAATGAAAAATAATAATTTTAAGTGAAAAATCATTTTATTTATCATGGAAATTTATTTTTAATTTTTAGGAAAAAATTAATTACCGTAAATACTTATACATTGATGGCGTAAAAATTAATTAAATGATGAGAAATCAATAATTTTTTTATTAAATTACTAATAACCATGAAAATACCCAAACACTTGAAGGAATATTATTTTTCAAGAATATATCTACCATAACCATCCATGGGTTGATTTAGTTACCATTTTAAGCCTTATAATAGAGACTATGACACTTGTATTATTTTATTTAAAGTGGTGTTAATGTTGTCACATTCATGTTTTAAAAATTAAAACCTTTTAATGTATGATTTTTATGAATATAAATTATACTAAAAGTATTTTTTATGAAATTCAGTATATTTATCTTCGTCAGTGTATTTTATTTGTAATTTTTATTCTTCAAATAAGGTTACTAAATAATTACTAAAAATTGATATAGTTATTATTTTATTATTGGATATAACAGAAAAATGTTATCAACATTTTTAAAATAAATATAATTTTGGAAAATTAGTATGTAAAATTAATTTTATAGATTTCCTTGACTTCTTATAAATGTCATAATTTTTGTTTGATGTTAACTTGTTATCTGAATATTTTAAAAAAGTAATAAATTTAATTGTGTCAAAAATGGCACTATTGTTTTTTTAGGAAAATAATGTTTCATTAAAATAATTAAAAATAATAAAACCTTTTAAAAAATATATAATAATTATTATATGGTCAAAAATGTTCTCATGTATTTTTTATTGTCTCATTGATATAGAATAAGAAAATATTGTAGAATTTATATATATATATATATAATTGTTACCCTAGTTAAAAATTAAATAGAATAATTGCATATTAATTTAAATATTAATGTTCAAATTAACATAAAACAAGTAAAAAAATTATTTGTTGAAGATATTGAAACCCTATTTTATCTCATGTAATATATTTTGATATTTTTTAGGTTTTGGGTAGTTTTTGATATAATATAAATTATTATTTGTGGATTCTCTGAAAGTGCCCCTCACATCAATTATAAAAGGGAACCTCCTTAGTCACCTATTTACTTAACTTAGAGCCTTCAATATCATCCATACCCAGATAATTTCCTTTATAAACTTCCCTAGTTACATTCTAGAGCTTATGGTCTTCACCTAAGACTAAATCTTGTTCTCATATGGGAGATTTAGAGGAATCACATCAAAGAAGAGGTAATCTCCTCTACCGATTCTTTCAAAATTATTTCTTCTTTTAATTCCTCTTCATGATTTGTTTCATTATAAATTTATAAATAAATTATAACTTATATACTAGTAAGTTATTATAATTATGAAAAAATAATATTCCACCTTCTATGAATCCTACGAAAAACAAAATCACCACATGTGCATACGTATGACTTACCGTCTCCACGTAGGGGTATAATTTGGTTTTCACCAGAACCTTAATTGAATGGGTATAATTATGGAAATAATAACTATATTTTATTATTATAACAAGATATTATTTAGTAAATATTATACACCATCTAATTCAATACGGTTAAACAATTATATGAATGATATCGTCGCTTGTGTGTTCGTACAGCCTACCATCTCCACAATACAATGTGATTCATTCTACATGATATTCCTTAATGTATGATTATATACATTAATATAATGAATAAATATTGTATATATTATGTTAATATCATTTTTAATGATATAACTATGACCTAATAATAACAACTAGAACTTATTTGAAAAAACTGCATAATAACATAAAGTTGTTAATATCTGAATAACAAGTAACAATGAAATGTTACTAATAGAAGGATGATAATATGATCATATATGATATCATAAAAATGAATATGATTTTGGAATAATTAAATTACAATATTTAAATCACTATAGAGAAGTTTTATATATATATTAATGATATCAGATCTATGGTATAGGATTATTTTCTCTCACTTTTATTTTTATGGGACATATGCCTTATACACAATAAATTGTTTGTAGTGTTTATGTTTCCCATGAATGTTTTTATAATTATTATTATTTTGTTTATGGTATTTAAATATTAATAAAATTTATTTTATTTTATGATAAATATGATTCAACTGATTATAAATTGGTAAGGGATAATTTCACAATCAAATTATTATTTGCGATTGTTTATACGTAGGTATTTACTGGGGTATATTTATAATAGATGTCCCTATTTCATAAATATTTAATAAAATGTTTATTCTTATAAAATTTCTAAAATTTAATTTTACCTATTGGTGAATTTTTATTAAACAGTTTGAAATAAATCTTTCTTTGTTATTCAATATAAGATACTTTTTGACTTTTTCATCAAAAGAATGAGAAGACTATTTTCTAACTTATACAACATGAAAATATTTTTATGCCTTTATAATACCTTATTTCCATGAAAAATACTCTATATAATTTCAATTTTATTTTCAAAAAAAAACTTTTCTTTTAAAATTACGTATAATTTTGAGAAAGGAAAACATGTTTGAAGAAGAAATGTTATTTTTCATCCTGAATTAATTTCACGTGTTTAATCAAAATTATTTTCCATATAAGATGGAATTATTTAATTTGATTATGTTTCATTTATAATATTATTATTGTTCTTATGATCATATTTTTTTATTGTGGAACTATATTTATGAAATCCATTATTTATATGGATTATGTTAATGTGGAATGATGTTTTAATAAAACCACTTTATTCTATGGGTTATGATGAATGGTTTATGTTAATGTGGAACACATGAAAATGATTTCATTATGAGATGGGTGAGACCTATATATATATCTAATTCATTGGTTAATGATTTATATCTCATGATATATACATGGATGGAACAGTAAATGATCTCGGTTTAGTAATACAGGGATGGAACGAGGAGTGATCTCAGTGCAGTAATGGACTTTTTCTACTATGATGGTCTTGTAAATGAGCCTTCCCTAATGTGAAATGATTTTTTATGATTATGTGTATTCTAAAAAAATATGTGTCTTTTTTTATTAATTTTAGGATTATATTCATTGATTTTTATAAAAATTCATGATTTATTCCAAGGCTTGATATCATGATCTTTCACCTAAATGATAAGATTTTAAAATGTTATGTTCTTATGTCTTATGATTACGATATGATTTATATCTCTATTATTTACCCTTACTAAGCATCTGAGCTCACCCTTTCATATGTTTCCTTTCTCCAGTTCATGAATAATGGTATTATGTAAGATTTATCAAAATGGGTCTAAATATGATGAAATAAGTGGGAGACAATGAATATGTTTTATGTACCAGTTGTTTATGTTTTATAGTTTCTGAAGACACTATACCTTTTTGGTTATGTAGTGGGTTTTTAATATTGTTATGAATATACATTAAATTCTATGTAATATCATTGTTTTTAAAGTATGGGGTCGTTATATCTGTCACATGTATTCTTCCTTGTAGGAGGGAATCTCATGTGATGCATCTTTGGCATAGAACCTAAGGCATCTCATGTTGATTATGAGGTACCAATTCTAGGGGCATAAGTCCTTCAATTATTTTTCCCCCAGGAATCCCATGTTATTCATGATGTATCTAACACCATGTTCAAATATCTTTATAGGCTTTCACATCAGGAATACCATGTTTTGTATGAGGAATCTATTAGGGTCCAGATCTTGAACAAAATGACTTTTAGAGATAGATCAAAACCTATGGTTGAGATGGATTAATGAATAAGTTTAGCATCATTTGGATACAGAGTTGAATGATCAAATCCTTCTATGGATATGGATCATTGAGTTGTGTCTCTAGGAGGGATGATGTAACACCAGGAAGTTTACCAATGGGTATATCAAATCATCCTATTAGGGAATATCTATAATGCATGTTCAATAAAGAGAAGATGTCACATTGTGAATGTGGGATCTAATTCTCTATGAAGGCAGAACCAGGTTTCTATGTCCTTTGTTGGTAGCAACAATGCTTGTTATTGGTTAGGATTGAACCTCATGGGAGCATCGAATATACAATGTTTTGAATACAGGGATCAAAATCCATATAGTTTGTAATGGATTTGGGATTAAACATAGAAAGAGGCCCATATAGGTTAATATGTGTGGGGACTATGTGTAAGAGTGGACCATAAAGTATTGGGATTGTGGAGATGTCGTGATCACAACTGACCTCTAAGCCCATGTGAGTCATCATTAGTATGAGAAACAATAAGAAGTAGTAGATTTGAAAATCACATGATCCCCTTCATCCACAACTCGATAGATTTAGGGCTATAAGGGAGAGAGAAAAGACAATTGAGTGCCCATCCCCTAGATGTTTTTGGTATCTTGGGGATGCTAATAGGAAAAAAAGTGTTTTCTCCTTTAAGAATGACAGAGTATAAGTCCAGAAAAGATTCCCAATGTTGATCTCATTCCATGTATGTAAAACATAGGGCATCTTATGTTTGTTGCATTGGGTAAGTGGGACTTACACATAGAGATTGCCTAATATAAGAGGTTCACTATGTGGTGGGGGAGAAAGTGGTATCCCATGATGATCATATATGGGGAATCCTATGTTCATCTAATAGAGTAAGTATATATTTTAATAGCATGTAGTAAGGATGTTGTTTTGTAGTTCAATGTTTTATGAATAGGATATGGAACAAGGAAATTTTATTTTATGTAGCTCATACATATGGGGAAGCACTCTATACCCCCAAGGATGACATGACCATAGCTCATGTACCTCTAGGAGGGTCATGGATTTTTCACTTCCAGGATACAAAATTGGGAGAAGTGGTCACTCACAAGGTCCACCCTATGGTTTCTATTCTAATAAGAAATAGAGATTATTATACTGATTTTGAGAATCCATAGGTATCAAAAAACATTCACTAAAGTCATAGGGAACATCACATTAGGGAACATGAATTTATTTCTTGCATGTTTTGAGGGACAAACAAAAGAGTTGAACACATAGTCTGGGATTTTCTCGTAGTGGTAGCTCAAAAATACTAATCTAAAAAGGTGTAATCCATGGATCCTCAAAGTTGAGGTGCGTGAAACATTGGTATTTTCACAAAAGGTCAAGGTTATGTGCAATAGTATCCTTTACGCACACCTAAAATGGGTTGAAAGAGGCTTGTTGAGGATTACTCAAATGTGGGAATAATATTTCATTGACCCAAAGGGAATTGGTTTCACAAGTGTTTCAACCATCATGGTTTCTGTTGAGAACGTGTTGATTTCAACAACAAAAATTTAATGGATAGATTGTTGAGCATGTGTTGTTTTCAATAATACGTTTTATTATTAATAAGGGGGGGTATTGTTGAGAACAATACTCTATCTCTTTATGATGATTTTGATGTTCACAAATACCCTTTAACTGTTTTCTAATGATTTTACTTTAAGTATTTTTCAGAAATTATATATTTTATATATTCTCAATTTTGGAAGAATATTCAAGTGTTTACACAGCATGGAACAAATTTCTAAACCATTCAGGAATCAATTTAAAGTGTTCTAGAAACACTATTCATACCTTACGTTTGGAAAGCGTATCGTAAAGAAATAAAGGAAAGCGTAGCGTAAAGAAAGAAAGGAAAGTGTAGCGTAAAGAAATAAAGGAAAGTGTAGCATAAAGAAACAAAGGAAAGTGTAGCATAAAGAAAGAAAGGAAATCGTAGCGTAAAGAAATAAAGGAACCCACTTTTTACTCTTTATAGATTATCCAAAAATTATGGTTAAACAACCATATGTTATCAGTAAATTATGAAAGAAAGGAACCCTACGTGAAGAAGAACCCTACATTAGGAAGGAACCCTACGTTTGGGATATTGAGAAAGTATGGAAGAAGAAACATTACATAAGTCTTTAATGTTTTGTTTTTTTCTCAAAAGTATGGTTAATCAACCTTACTTTTGCAAACAACCTTACATTACTTGAAAAATTATGGATCGTAAACCTTACGTTTGGAAGCTTAGAAAAGTATGATATACGTTTGGATATGGAATAGAAAGTTATGGATGGCTGACCCTATGTTTGTGGTCAACCATATGTCATCAACCTTACATTCTTCGTCAACCTTACGTTTGAATAATTCTACATCAACCCTAAATTTGATCTATGTTATGTTTCAGAGGATGCATGCAGTGCAACTCAACCTTACATTTGGCGTCGGGAATTTGAAGTTGATATTTTTGTTCAACGGTCTGTAAGCGATTGATTGGGCTAATTTTAAGCCAGACTAAACGTTGATTTTTAAGTGTGTCCTTGACAATTTAAGATTCGTTTGAAAGAATGATTTAACTGGATATTTTCGTGGTGAATTTTATGGAGTTTTACGACTGCTCAGATTAATTCACAAGTTTGAATATTGTGAGTCAAAGGGCGATATTTATGGATCTAATTTTTAAGAGGAAGCGCTCGATATATCTATTCTCATTTTTATTTTCAAAGAACACAACACACATCATAACATAAAAAAGTGTGATATACGAAAAAGTGTACAGAGATCGATATAGTGAAGATTTGAAAGAAGAACACATAGCGATCAAGAACGCAAGTGCAGATACAATCATTGTATTCGAAAGAAAGATCTGTTACACAGACAACGCTATTTCTGAAGAGAAAAAATAGAGACAAATCAAGATACAAAGATCTACTGATTACGAAGAGCGACTACGCTCTGTTTTATTGAAGAAGAAGGAACACAACAGAAGATTCATCTATTTGTCAACGACAATATTTTTTTAATCTTTTGCTGCTTAAGTTGCAATTATATTTTCTATATCTACTACAACCGGATCGACTCAAAGATCAATATTTCTGAAGATGATGATCCATCTGCTGTCAATTGCATTCTGTTTCAATTTTAAATATCAACTGGAAAAGTACTTTCTAAATGAAAACACTTTTTATCTTGAGTGACCAGCTTCTCGTACTAAGCTGAGTAGGTTCGTGTTTGAACCAGAAGGCTTTGTTTTCCTAAAAATTGTAAAGGTGTCAACTGCCTGTTTTTAGTTGTTGGATGGTCTGGAGGACCAGATAGTGAAAATCACCAAGCTCGTGGAGTAGAGCGTTGTTGGAGTGGACTAGGGGCCTTCTGTTCCCCGAACCACTATATATCTATGTGTCCCTTCTTTTACGAATGTCACTGCATGGTCAAATCTAATAAATCATATAGGATAGAACTTTATAAATCGAAGAGTTAATGAGAAATCTAAAAGACACAATTCACCCACCCCCCCTGTGTATAATCTGTATATTCAAGATCCAACAGTTTCATTCTTTTGTGAAGTCATTAATGATTGGTCTTACACACAGCAGAGCAGTGCTTCATCTTCTAGAGAGTAACCATAAAGCATAGTGGTGATATTCTGTTTATATTTGAAATTTTTGGAAACAATAATTTGATATTCTAGTCAAAAATGTTGATTCATGTGTGGCTTCGGACTTTGTTTTGGGATTCTGGCCATAGATGGTGACCATTGGACATCGTATTTGGCAAAAAAATGTTTTTTTGAAGATTGGCCTCTTTCCTGTAATGTTGGATTATTGTGTACAAATCTACTGCCTTGCAAAAGGTTTCCTTGGTTATACTATTGGACATTTGGATAAGTATAATAAATCTCATTGTATTTATCATGTAAGAATTTTTGTGTGCATATTTCAATCATGCACACATGCCCTGAAAACTACGCGCATCACCCTTATCATTCTTTGCATGGTTTATCAAGTCAGATGGTGACATCTGGTTACCCAAAGATGGATGTTTTCATAATCTAGTGAAATTCTGTATTCAAAAATGAAAAATTAATAATTATAGAAAATTAATAATTCATAAACTTTCTTAACATATTGTCCATTGATAAATGACAATGTAGTTCGTGTGTATAGAGAACTATGACCGTTCAAAGTGATGTGATTTAATTTTTATTATCGCAACACATGGATTGTATAAGTAAATGTATTTAAGAAAATAATGTGATATTTATGATATAATTATCATTCTATAAAGGTAAAATAACACTCTCTTTATTTCCATCTTGATCATTTGAAAATGAAAACTTTACTCATGAAACGAACGCACATCTGTATCCATGATTGTGAAATAGTTCAATTTTCATTACCCTATATAATATATGGTTTTTAAATAATAATTTATATTTATAAATAATAATTAATTAATTAGTATTAATTTAGTTATTATGGAATAATGAACCTTTTGACCATAGTCAACACACCAATTTCGTTTGGATTTTATTAATTGAACATCCTCAAGACACCTGATATTGAAATAACTTATTATGTAATTATATATTTCATTAAAATAAATAAATTGAGTTTTTTTAGTATGAGGGATTACACCTAGAAAATTTTCTTTATAAAAAAATGACTAATATATGTTTATTACGCAATATATTAAAGGATTACATGACAAGTTTGTACTCAAGGTAAGAGGTTTCTTAACCTAATTTCAATTCACTGTGTTACCATCCTACTCAATTTATTTTTCTATTCCATGATTATGTGTTTAATGAACTATGATAATTTTATTTTTATTTACACTTTATTTATTTTTATTTTCATTTGTTACACATAATCACATCATTTAGTAAACCTCACTTCTGTGATTTGATTCTTTTAATGGATTTCATCTCAATTTCCCCTCATTGAGGTATATTTTAATGTTTCATACATAATTTCTTTTATATGTTCTATATAATTACCCTATATATATTATATCATGAATCCTTTTTACATCATGGTATTTTAATTTATAATTCATTTACTTCATTCATGGGGATTATGATTCAAAATTTACAAATGCGTTAAAGGTTTATGCTTCAAACTCATTTTATTAGGATTGTTTATGATTGAATTTACATTGAAGTAAAATATTTGATAATATCTTAATAAACTAATTTTAATTTACTATCCTTTATTTTTTCATTATATATTCCCATAATTGTACCATTTCCCACCCTTTTTTAATTAAAATGATTGAGTAAATGTCTTTAAGATATCATAAGTTTATTTATCTTTTTGATCGAGAATGATTTTTCTTCCATATCTATATTTTATTTAAAATGAAATAAATAATATTTTTAATATTAACTCATGATTTATTAAATATATTCTTATCTATTGTTTAATTTTTTTTAGTATGGTTTAAAATTATTCTTCTTTTGATTTTACAAATGTCGTACTTTTTGACTTTCAAAAAAAAGTGTGAAAGGAATGATTTTTAACATATTTAAAATGAATATAATTTTCCACTATCAGGGAAACTCAATGCTTTTAATATACCTTTAAAATTTTCCTAGGTTATTTTAAATTATATTTATTATTTAATATATTTTTGTCTTTTTATATTAAATATGAGATCTCTTTAAACCACCCTTTCCTTTCGTTTATGGCTATTTTATCTCTAGCTCATTTTTCTCTATATATAATTTTATATAATGATTATAAATTATGTATATATTTATATAACTCCATTTATCTCTCTCTATCATTCTCCCTATTAATTATTTCTCTTTTATGTTTCTATGATTTAATAATATATTCAAATTCAGTGAAAATTACTCCTATATGAAATTTCCTTTGATTATGATATGAGGCATGATTTTGCAACCCTTTTTTCATTACTTGGTTAATTCTTATGTTTATGACTTATGATTGATTTAATTTTTTTAGTGCACATAAATCATTAACATTTTATTCTAGGTACATTTATATAAAGTTAAAATTTATTGGGTAAATCTCTTTTATAATGAGACATCATATATGGGAATTGGGAGTAACCCTGATCTATTTTGGGATTTTTTCCACCATGTGATATTTTCTATGAAATTGTCCTCAAAACTTGTTTACGACATGTTATATGTTTCTTCATCATTTAATATGATTCCTTTATCTTATTTTACCAAGTTATTTATGATATTCTCCCTTGTTATTTTTCATGAGCCGTTTATTTAATGACATTATGTTATACATTAAATCACATATTTTGTTTCCATATCATATTTATTCCCTGAAAATATTTTAACCTAACCCCTTTATTTTATTTATTTCACTGATTATACAATAAAATTTCAGGAGATCAAGAATTTTATAATATTATTATAAATATTAAAGTAAATAATTTTTATTTAATTTTATTTTGGTAAGTATTTTTTAAAATATAGTTGACCCTTTTGATTCTTAGTTTTCATTTAATGTATTTTTTGTGTTAAATTTCAAGTAATAATATGAAAAAAAGGATTAAGATGCTATAGTTGGTATTATATTATGGTTTGAAAAGTTCCTTGGATTAAGACAAGAATAATCTATTGATAACCCTAGGGATAACTATAAGGTTATGAACAGGTATAGTAAAATATACTGGAATTTTGGAGAAGTATAGAGTAAGTTGGTTACAAGAAATGATATCTCTATCTAGATAATTCAATTGTTTGTGGCTATAAAATAGTTTTACCAAGAGGTTAATGACTCTAAAAATGATAAATTGGGATTTAATCAATAATAACCTGGTGTAAAAAATGGACCTCTAGGCAGATATAGCTTGATACTCCCACAGGATATGTTTTTAAAATTCATAAACTATTTATAAACCATTATAAAAGGACTTGAAAAAAAAATTGTTAATAAAAATAATAAGAAATGTTACCATGGATAACCTATATTGAAACCAAGACACTCTTATGTTAGGGTATAAATTTTGTTTATAAGTTATTCTATCTAGGTTTATAATTTTTCCTTTTGTATGTCAATGTATTTTCATCTTGTTTCTATTTTTATTAATGAAGGTAAGTAGGAGAAACCCTTATAACAACCAATGTGATGGGAAATGAAATGATTTCCCTTATTATATTTCTAACATAATAGGAATTAAAGTTAGACATCTTATGAACATGAAAAATGAGAAATCTCATACTATGATTAATAACTAGAACATAGTGGAATTTCCAAACCCATCAAAGAAGATAAAGATTATGTCTCATTTAAGATCATTTTTTGAATATAATAAAGAAAATAAGATATAATTTCTTATATTTAAAAAATTTGAAAACATGAACCATGGAGAAAGACTTAATGAAATTGGAAGATTCTTTATGCGGGGAAAAAGAGGCTATAAAGTATCCAATTAAAGAAAAAAAATAAATAGTGTGGATAAGAAGTTATGGGGAGATAAATTTCAACCTAAAGAACCAATAATAGTTAAATATCATTAATCGGTGGTTCTTGGTCATTTCTTAATAAAATTATTTGATCCAAGGATTAACTCATAGGGGACTATGTTTTTATAATCATTTAACTAGGATGATTGATGTGTTTACGTCATGTAAGTGTAGAATCATGTTGTTATAGTATTTTTATCAATGGTATTCTGGTTTTAAGAATCATGAATCCTCTAAGGATTGTTCTGTAAAAGATTTTATTTAATTATTTTCATGAATATGTTTAATAGTACTAATGGGATAAATACATGATTTAATGGTGTGTTGATATTTTTTGTAAAACCATTGATTGTGGAAAAGATACTATTTGTGATTTGATTCATGTTGAGGTAATTATATTTAATCAAAAATATTTCAATTTGGGGAAAAATATAATGTATAGAAGACTTTACTAGTGAAAAACGTATTTGACGATTAATGTAATTTTGAGGATTTTCATTATATTTTTGGGAATATTAATGGACATATATTAATATAGTTATTGATAAAGGAAAACCCACATTCCCGGTGATAACTCATCATACCATACAAGGCAGCGGGGCTTGAACACACAACCAAAGGGAGGCAAGTGTGAGGTGCTTACCACTAGCCTACATGATGTCCTTGTTAGCATGGAATTGATTTTTACTAAAATATTCTGTGGATAAATATTAAGTTTATTTTTAGAATCATATTATTGGATCAAATATTTTTTATTTAATTTTGGGATTTTTAGGAGACTAATGATATTTTGGAAAATGTTTCATTGGATTGATTATATATAACCCTTATGTACACCAAGTTATTTAACATGAAATATTAGTTGAACACTATTAAAATCTTTAATTTTCAAGTTATTTTGGATTTAGGTTTATTCTTTTATAGAATAATTTTTTTAAACTTTTTATTTAGATATCAATTTGAATGTTTATATATTTAAGACATTATATTACCTTATGGAAAGAATTTCAGTTTCAGTTAATATTTAAAGGTACTAGGGATTGGTTTTCATCCTTCTATCTATTATTTGATTTATTGCTGGGGAGGGTTGGTTTTCTGTAGTCATAGTCTGTATGATTTCTTTAAGACCTATAGGTCCAGTAATATATCCAAGCCTATGGGAAATGTAATATCTAAGCATACGTGCCTTATAAGGTTTCCCCCTCCACCCATGTAAGGGGAGTTATCAAAAATAAATAAAAAGAAGAAGGCCTTCAGGCCATTCAGGAATCTATTATCTGATCTATTATATGATTATTTTAGTTTGTAGTGCACAAAAAACCATTTGGAATACTCATAATTTGGATCAATAATTGAGATTATAGTATATTTTGATTATAGTATGAAATTATACTTGTCAATTAATTATATTTTCCTAATATTCATAGTGTAGATGTCATAAATTAATTAGTTATCAGAAATGAATTTGGAAAAATAAAATTTCATCTCATTACCTACATTTCTAATAAATCGATGATCATTTTTACACCACATTGGTTTATTATTTTGTTGCGGTTAAATTTCTAATGATCATTAACTTTCCTATGATCAATGATGTTTTTCACTCTCAACCATTATTTGGATATTTATATTTTCTTCAATTTCCATATTTTCAATACCCACTGATATTTTCATACATGGAAACTAGGTTATGTGTTATTCTATATGACCTTGATAATTCCATTTCTATCTAATTAATAAGAATTTTTTAATCCTTTTTATGATGTGGTTTTTTGAAAAATGTATTATAAAATTTAAAACCTAGGATTAATGATATAATGTTAAAAATTTCATGGTTGAAATCTATTTAACTGTGAAGGAATGTGACATCCAAATATTTTTTAAATATGAAAAATATTTCTAATAGACTATATGATACATAACTCCAAGCCTAAAGTAACCATTATTTTTTAAATATGATGGTTATATCAAATCCATTAAATTAGTGGGTGTGAAGAGTATTTACCACTCCAAAAACATTAATCCCTAGTACATATAAATTTTCTAACAAAAGATCAGTAAATAAGAGATCCATATTTTAATAATGACATTTTTTTTGAAAAAATGTTTTATTTAGAAATTCTTTTAATAATTTTGTGAGAAATTTTTTTATTTAATTTCATAATCTTTTATAAATTTTATGTTATAAAATTAAAAATATTTAAACCCTTAAATCCAATATTTATTATGGTAAATTTTTTAAAATTTTTCAGTGTAATGATCTTGTAGTGGATAGTGGAAAATACCATTTCATAAAAAACTATAATTAATTTTCCATAAAATATGTAATATAAAATTACAAATATAATTTTCATTTTATTTAAATGAAAAATAATATTTATTTATTTATATTTAATATAATTCATTTCATTTTAATAATATATTTTTTTTATTTTGGTATATTTTTATTTCATACTTAAAATCATAATTTTCTGTAAACTTTTTTTAAGGGAATAATATTTATTAATTTTAATTAATTAATATAACCACTTTAATGGAAATATTTAAATGAAAATAATATATTTTAAATCAATTTATATTAATTTAAATTCATATAATTATGATTTATATTCATATGGTTAATATAATATCATCTATCACTTGTAAAATGCATTTCTTGAAAACAGTTTTTTGACATGTTTTTGGTTCGATATTAAATTAAATTATTCTAATTAGTTGAATATAATTTGATAAAATATGTCCAATATTTTTAATAATAATGATTGATATTATTTATTAATCTAAACTTATTTATTTTTCAAAATTAATAGTTAAAACAATTAGAAAACAACTTATTGTGCTGAAACCCTAAAGTGGTAAAACTGAGTAACCATTGAGGTAAATGGAATAAAAGATTTAAAATTTTTAATTATTGAATTTTATAGGTATTTTTTGACATTATATACCCTTCACACCATTATTTATCAGTTTTGGAGGAACTTTTCATTATATTGACTTCTACTTATTAAATAGTTTTGGGTATTTACAAATATTCAACTACATCTCTCTTATAAAAGGGTACATCTTATCCTTCCTTTACAAACTAATAAAGAATTTTGGTTTGGATAATACCATAAATTATCCCTTTATTAATTCCCTTACCATGTATTATATTCCTTGTTTTGATCATAAATACAATCTATAGAGGCTTTATGTTTAATCAAAAAGAGGTGGCCTGAAGAAGAGGCATCATTTTTAACTGACCATTTTTTTTTATTTACAATTACACCTCTTTGAAATATTATTAAAAACTTAAATAAATAATAAAATAAATGTATAAAATAAATATATATTATAAATTAATATACTAAATCCATATACTCTTCCATCATGTTGGTAAGGACAACATCATTCGTGTGTATTGTCGACTACCACCTTACGAACTAATGTAATTTGTTTTAAATAATTGTTTCTCAAGAATTTTCATGGTGATGGATTTAATTTTTATATATGATATTAATTTAATTTTAATCACTATATAAATTCAATGTTTCATATAATTTTATATGTCACCTTTAATTAAAAAATGATTATGTCATTCATGTGTTTGGAGGACCACTGCCTTGGAAAATGATAGGATTTATTTTTATATTACAGCATCACATAGATGGTATATTTATGTGTATTTAATGAAATAATATGATATTAAGGATATAATGACCATTATGTAAATTTAAAATATATCATACCATATTTCCATCATAATCATTGAAAATTTAAATATTGCTCATGGATGTGTATTACCTACTATCTCCATGATTGTTTCATGGTTCATTTTTCATAATAATATATGACTATTAATTTAAAAATTAAATTTATTAATAAAAATCATAATTATTTTAGGATTTTTATTCTATATATGATGTAAAAAATACCCTCTTGGACCACGATCAACACACTAATGCCCTTTTTAATTTATGAATGGAACGCCCTGAAATCATCTGATGTGGCCATAAATGATTATGTAAGTAGATTTTTCATTAAAATAAATAAAGTAAATAATTTATGTGTAATGTGTTAAAAATTTAAAATTTTATTAATAAAAAAATTAATATATGATCATTATTATATAGATAAAATATATACACAACTAGTTTGGACTCGATATATCTAGTTTATTTACTTAATTAAAATTAACTGGGGTATACTTCTACTCCATTTATTGTGTAATTCCATGATTATATATGTAATAAAATGTGTTTATTTTATATCTCATTTAAAATTTATTTATTTAAAATTAAACTTCATACACATAATCACTTCATTGATTAACCTTCACCTCAATTGTGCTTGTGTTTTATGGGATTCCATCTCAATTTCCCTTCATTGAGAAATATTTTAATGTTACGCACATATTTTATTTAATATGGTGTATATACTAACCCTTTATATATTATATCATGAATTATTTATAATTTATTTTACTTTATGTTACAATTCATTTACATCATTCTCCAGGTTTATGATTCAATATTTAACAAAGTGGTAAGGGTTTGTGCTTCAATCTCATTTTAACCGGGGTTGTTTATACATTAATTTTCATTAAAGGAAATTATTTGATCACATTATAATAAACCAATTTAATTTCTCTATCCCTTGTTTATTCGTGATATTTTAATGTAATCGAACTATTTTCTTCTCATTGGTATATAAAATTATTGAGGAAATATTTTTAAGGATATCTAGCTTTATTTATCTTTTATTTAAAAAACTCATTTTCTTATATATCAATATTTTCTATTAAATGTCTAAGGAATATTTTTAATTATTAAAAATGATTTATTAAATGAAGTTTTAACCAAGATTTAGTTTCTACAAAATTGTTTAAAATAATCTTATCTTCATTTTTCAAATGTGACATGTTTTTACTTTTTAAAAATGTGTAAAAGGAATGTTTTTTAATATGAACAATATGAACGGAATTTACCACCTTTAGGACCCCTTAATTCATTGAAGATTCCATTAATTGTATATAAGTTCATTTTTGATGAATTTTTTTTGTAATAATTTATATATTGTTAGATTTTAAATAAGTGATTTCTCTAAATACCATTTCCTTAGAGTTATGACCTATCTATCCCTCTCTTAAATATTATGAAATGTTTCCAAAAAATATATATACTTTTCTCTCACAAATATAGACAGTTTATTCTACCTTCTTTTAAGAGGGTGATAAATGTCTTACGTTCATTTCTAAAAGTCTTCAGTTAATTTATTTCTATTGATTATGTTATGAGATATGATTATGAAACCCATTTTCTTTCCATGGGTAATTCTTTGGTTAATACCTTATGATTGACTTTAGGTTTATAGAATATATAAATCATGAACATGTTATGAAAGGTGTCCCAAATATTACTCTAAACCATTAATTGATTTTTTTCCCTCATGATAGATCATTTATATGATTAGGGACTAAACCAAATACATAATGCGACTATATTTACCACATGATATTGTATAGGTAGTTATATATGACTCATGATTAAGTCATGTTATATGTTTCATCAACATTTAATATGATACCATGATGTTATGATACCATGTTCTTTATATTATGGTACTATGGGATTACTCACGAGACTTGTCTTTTCAGATATCATGTTATACCTCTAACTCACATGTTATGTTTCAATATCATTTTTATTGCATTATTAGTCTTTTTAGCTCACCCCTTTATTTGGTGTATTACCAAGGTTATACAATGATGTTTCAAGATCTAAAGGAATTAAAAATATTTTTATAGATATTAAAATAATTAGGTTTTCTTTTATTTGTTTTAGGTACCTAGTCTTCTTGATACACATGTCCTTCTAGATCCTTAGTTTGTTCTTAATCGATATGTATGATAAAAATATTTTAATTGTAACACCCAATGTATTTTTGAACATTTTTTGAATAAATTAAATTATTGTGATGGATTTAAATGAAATATACACCATGTTAAACTTTTTCAATATGATACAGTGAGATAATATTGCACTACATGAAACACTCGCTAATATTTTGTTACACGCAACACTTAGTTTCTACAGAGCACAATTTTATTATTATTTAAAATGATATAGGTATAAACTACCCATTATAAATAGAAATATTAATAGTAATAAATAATTTTTATGTATGACTTATAATTATTTTATATAAATAAAATACATTTATATTGTAAAATATAATATTTAGTAATGTCTACATGTTTTGAAAAAAATATTGTTTTCACAAAAAGATTGATTTTTATGTACATCAGTGAAAAAGAACTAAATTTTAGACACTTTTAGAAATTAAAATTTGTAAAATAGACATAATTTTTTAATTTAAATTTCAAAATTATAGTAGGGTGAATATTTGGTATTTTTCTAAAGTATATCATTTCTAGATGAATAGTGAAAAATAATGAATTTTAATTGGAAACAACTTTTTCATCTAATTTATATATATAATTAAATTATATTTTAATTATATTTTAATGTTTAATTAGATCCAATATAAATTAATTAATGCAATTTCAGTCATTGGGACCAATTTCTCCATGAAATTAGATATAAAAACATTTCAATATTTTGAACTTTTTCACTTTAATAACTCGTCGTCTCAACATGTTTGTGAGATTTATTTTAAATAATTTTCTTGCACTTATTTGAAATGAATTTAGAAATATATATTCCATATTTTTAATAATAGTGATTATAATATCAAATATGTTAAATTAGTTTCATTCCAAAAAAAATAGTGAATGTAATTATAATTAAATACAATGATTAAGGTTAAAAAAAGTATACTTAATAACTAAATAGAGATTATAAGGTATATAAATTACCAAAAACATGTCAAATTCCCATTGGATGGATGCATTTTTACCTCAAAACATCATGGATTTAATTTTCACTTTTATGGAAGCCACTTGGTTGGTAAAACATGGATATCACACATATTCATTTCAAATGCAAAGTGTGCCCTTTCCCCCACATATAAAAGGTCACTCTCCCCTAACTTCTTCACTCCTATCATTTACTTTGGATCATCCAAATCCTATACTACTATACTACCCAAATTCATACATTCATCATAATTTATTATACTTTTGCATAAATACAACCAAAAAATCACTTTGCTGATAATGAAAAGGAGTTACCAAAAGAGGAGGTGACATCCTTCAACAATCACTTCTATTTTATTTATTTTTCCAACCCCTAGATAGTTCTTATTCTGTGATTATATGATAAATATAGTATCCTTAATATACTAAGATGTTTTCATGTTAAGGGTAAAACCTACACTCACACACACTTCCATAAAATTGGATACACAATCATTGTTCGTGTGTACTATGGACTACCACCTCACAAACAATTGTTGTTCATTCTTCCATTACCACCTTTCATTGTTGAAAATTACAAGTTACATACTACTTTTATTTGATTAAAATTACATTTATGACATATTTTTTATTTTTTATTTATTATATAACAATTAACTTTATTCTTTCCATTTTTTAGAATATCATAACATCATTTTTTATGTGTACACTACTACCTCCTCAAAGCAATGTGATTTCTTCATTCTTTACATGGAATGTATTGAGGATGAGTTTGATAAAAATATGTATTATATATTAAATAATAATTCTACTTTAATTATAACATATATATATATATATATAATTTACTTTCTTTATTTTAATACGATAAGAAAATGAAAATAACAATCATACATATATAGGGCCTACCATCTCCATGAACGATGTATTTTATTTCCTATTTATATATTTTATATACTCGTATAATATCATATATAATGAATACATTTTATATTTATATCATGTTTATCGTTATTTATATAATAAAATAATAATATATGTAATGGGACTAAAAATTAAAAAAATCAAAACACATGGGAAAAAGAAAGTTGTTATTACCTGAAACATAACTTTAATGTGAAATTATCAATAAACTAGTTTTAAAAGGTCATATTAAAATAATTTATGGTATAATATAATTTAGAATCATTCTATAATATATTTATAATAAAATTATAATAATTACTAAATATTTTTGTAAGAGTATGACAAGAGTTAGTACATAAGGTAAGTGGTTTTTGAGTCTTACTTATATTTCTATGAGATTTATGCCTTCTTTACCACTCGTTTATTTTTTGTGGTGAATATAATTCATAATAATATATTCTAGGATTATTATAATTAAATTTATGGGTATTTAAATATCCATTTTATAATATATATTACTATGGGATTTATGGTTCAATGGTTATCAAATTGGTAATGTAATTTTGTAACAATTTACCGTATTTGAGACACATGTTTTTTATGCACCTATATTATTTTACGAGGTTTATATAATTACATATGAAATGTAATATAATGAATCTACTTATTTTAATTATATATTATTTTTCATGAAAGTTTATACTCACATGGGGAGTTTTATTTATATTTTCCAAAGTGGTAAGATTTTATTACAACAATCTCATCGTTATAGGGGTTGTTTATGATTATAATTTCATTAAAGAAATATTATGAAACACCTCTCAAGAAAACTCATGAATTTTCTTATCCTTTGTTTATTTATGTTATCTTAAGGTATTATTACCATTTATATACTCTTTTTTGTGAATATATTTAAGGACATTTTTGTTAAAAAACTTGTCCTTATTTGTCTATTTAGTCAGAAATCTATTTCATTCAAAAACCAAGTTTACAGAAGAAAAGTAATTTTTTTAAATGATCATATACTATAATTTTCAAGAAAAAATATTTTAAAAATATTTTAATGTTTTAAAATATTTCATTATATTTTTTCAAAGTTTCTTTCAAAGATAAGGGTTTTATAAATGTTTTATGTTTTAAAAAAACATTTCCAAAGCAGAAAGAATATTTGCCCCAAAGAATATTTTCCAAATATATTTCAAAATTATTTTCAATCTAATATGATGTCCTTTGGTGTTACTCCTTACTTTTTGGGTATATAATCCAGGGTTACCCTTCATATTCTTTCTCCGAATTGTCTATGTTTTGATATCATGATGTATATGAAAATCGTTTCTCTTCCACGAGTTATATGATTAGAAAAATTTATTCTTTTCACTAGTTTTGAATTGATGAAAGTATTAAGGAACCTATTTATTTTCTATATTTAATGATATGATGAAATTTTTATGATACCTATTTCATTTTATTGTTTTTTATATGATAATTTTTTATGATATTGTGGCACACATATATTTGATTACATTATGATATGGGTGAGACCAATATCTTCTTTTAATGAATTGGGTAATGATTTGTATATCATGATATAGACATGGATGAAATTGGGAGTGAAATGAATTATGTAAAGGACTTTGTATGCTAATATGGTTTTGGGAGTAAACCTCAACTGCTAGGGTAGTTTTTGGAGTGAACCCATTCCACTAATATAGTCTTTATAATAAAACTTGACTACTATGGAAATAAATTTTATATTCTTATATCTGTTACATAATAACATGTCTTATTACTATGTTATGATTTCATGGATTATTTTATTTATTCCGTTATGAACCAGTTTTTATGAATTAACAATATTTATGCCATGAATATTTATTATAATCATTAAGATGTAGGTAATTATCTTCTAATGTTAGGAGCATGTTCTCATACCCATATTCTAATGATTATTCTTACATATCTCCATTGTTTTACATTGCTAATAATCTGGGATCACCACTTTTTTATGTTTTATTTCCCTCATGTTATAAAAAAATTTATTATGTATTATGTTTCTAAAAATGGTTCTAGTCATCAAAAACCAAGTCAGAGATAATGTAGCTCAATTATGTACCAGTATTTATGTTTCCATGTTTTGAAAGGCACCAAATTGATATGGTCTTTGGGTGTTTGTCTGTGTAATGTATCATGTGTTCTATAAAAAATGTGGTAATGTCTTTGTATCTTTTAAATAGGATTCTATAGTAATAATATGTTTAAATTAATTAGTTTATTATACTTCCCCCTTCACAGAATTATGTTGGGCTTGATTCTCATTTTGTGGGACATATAGTGATTCTTGAATCATTTGGTATAATCCCATCCATGATTCCACTCAAAAAATATCATCATTCTTATTATATCTTAATAATTATTACCCTTCCATCGAGTTATATTTTATCAATTGGAACTAAAACCATGTTTCCCTTTTGGGACACTGCTCTGACTCCAACTAATACACAAAAACAATATTCAAATGTATGATGGAACACAAACTATATTGTTGAAATCTAACTAAATATCCTTCCAATCCACCTTTATATTTTGGGTCATCCATGATTTAGATCCCCATTATCTTCTTTGTTCAAATGGGATTGCCTATGTTGATGACAAAATTCTTCAACAGACCGACTTATTTCTTGGGTACATCTCTAGAGGAATCATTAAATCAAAATGATAGGATTTTTTTATGAATAAATGTTTAGTGATCGACCATCGTGCTTCCTTCCAGCATCCTTGATGGTGTGATAGCGGAACCTATGTTTTGAAGATTTAGTCAGTTGTATTCTTCATCCCACAAGACATTTTTTTATTCATATATTATATGAAATAGTTTACTTCCGCCACATTCCATTTGTTCTGATAGAATTCAACAAAGTCAAAATTTCCACATTTGTGCTTTTGGGTACATTATTAAAGAAAGATGATATGGTAGTGTGTTTCCCTATCTGGCTACACCTTTCAACAAAAACATCTTATGGTGAATGTGTCATTCCAAAAATAACCCTTCTAAATATGATTCATTATCTCAAAGGATAAGAATAATCTTTTTATACTCCTTGTTTTTCTCTTGATTCATAATCCAAGTGGGATCATGAGTTTTAGTAGGGTATCTATTATGATGATCGGGGCATGCTGTGTTTATAGGAAGGGATCCATTCATAGTCCTAGAAGCATTAATTTAATGACACAACTTTCTTTTATTCTTATAAGTCCACCTATACTGGCATTTGGGATCTCTAATTCATACTCTTTTTCCCTCACATAGTGTTGTATATCACCCCTCACACTTGATTCAAGTTTTGCAACCAAAAAATATAAATTTTCCTCTTAATACTATCCATGTTGGGGATGAATCTCCATTCATGTTGGTTGTTTCTTTTCTTTTTTGCATCACGTGGACAACATCTATATTATTCCTAGATTCATGAACAAAGACATCAAAAACTATATTTTGATATTTTTTAATTTTTATTGTTATAATTTTTCCATTTCTAATTCATGGTTTATTTTTCCTTGGCCTAGTAAAATATAGAATATATCTCTTACTATCAAAATTACCTAACATTAATCTATGAACCACCCTCCACAAGGTTTCTTATATTATAATTGGTGGTAGGATCTCTTTTTTATAGGTTTTCCTATCTTTCACTTTTATCTATACAAGAATTATTTCCGACTATGGTCTGTACATCATGACATTAACCTATATGACTACTCTTTTGGATAACACCCATATATCACTAGGCCCCTTTTTCCTCTATTTGTGTTAGTTTTCTCATTACCTTTTTTGCTTCACAAAATACATAACCTCCCCTTATGGTTTGAGCATCAGGATCTTAAAAGTCATGCATTATTTTATATGTAGTCTCTATAGCACTAAACACTTAGTTCACATTAGGTAATCCATTTCCTTTCCTGTTACATTGACCAACCCACCTCATAGTAAAATATATATTACATTAAACTCTACAATTTTTTTCTTATTATATAATATTAAAATACATGTTCAATATCCTTATGACATGACATTAAATTGCATAGAATATTCTCGTTCACAAGAATTTGACTTTAAAAAAACATTAGATTCTCACCTGAGAGGATTTCCCCCTTTTGGTGTTGATCGCCTTTAAAACCACCCTCTAGAAATACATATAGATTGATTTAAATTTCATTGGATACATAGTGAGGATATTAAGCCTAATTCTAAGGCTATCTATTGGATTTATGACCATGGATCTCACTACTAAAAAGTAGGCATTTAACAGCATTGAAATTTATCAATACTAGTAAAAAGCACCGATAAATGGAATCTTTATCTATTCTAAATAAATCACTGATAAATGAAACATTTCATTATCACATTTTTTTAATGCAGATAATATATAACCTTTATCATCATTATATTTTTTAGCATTGATAAATGGTACCCTTTATCAGTGCTTTATTTTTAGCGTTAATAAATTGCACCCTTTATCAGCATTAAATTTTTAGCGCTCATAAATGAATCCTTTATCCCTGCTTTTTTAGTAGTGATAAAGGTATTAATAAATAAAATGAAATAAATAAGTAAAAAAATTAAAAATTAAAAATTGGTTTTATTAAAAAAATTACGAATTTTATTATTTAAATAATTATTAATAAAAATGTATAAATTGATTATACTATATTTTAATTATAAATACTAAAAAATAAAATGTATGAAATAAATAGATATATTCAAGTAGAAAATTAAAAAAATTATATAATTAAATTGAGAAAAATATTAATCATTTTTTTAATTAGAAAATTATTAATCATGTTAATAAATATTATTTATTAAATATATAGATATATAAAAATATATATAAATATGATTTATATATTACAAAATATTTATGAACTTTACATTAAAAAGTCACATATTTTTGTGAATAATTGTTTATAATAAAGTAATTATGAATTAAAAATATTTTCTAATTTCATAGTATAATGGACATATAATTGAATGTTGCTTCATTTTTTAATTTAATAGATATAAAATGTGTATTATCTTAAATTCACATATATGTAATTAACAAATATTTATATAGAATTCACACAAACTAAACTTGGCCATTTTTCAATATTTTTGACATGTACTTATTTTTAATTTATTCAATTTCACACATTTTTAACATGCATGCACATAAAATTATATATTCATTAGTAATACCAAAATTATATTTGTTAAAAAATATTTATAAATGAATATATTTATAAATGTACATTTACTATATTTGTAAAATTATATATTTATAATTATAAATAAATAAATATTATTTTTAAAATTATTCATATAGTTATAAATAAATAAATATAAATATTTAAATAATTATTAAATTGATAATAAATGTAATTAAATAATGAATATAGTTACTATAATAATATTTATATATATTTATTATGTATATATATAATTATATAAATACATATAATTATATAAATATTTTTTATAAATATTTATATAGTTAAAAATAAATAATTATATATTTAAATAATAAATATATAATATATAATATATTTAATTAAATAATATAATTAATATATTTATATTTATATATATTTATTATATATATTGATTTTCAATTTTTTTATTTATAATTATAATTATAAATTTTTTATCAGTGCCTATTACATAAGCAATATTAAATGGCTTATTAATAAGAGCTTGTTTGGAAGCGCTAATAAAGGTGCCCTGGTCTATTTTAAAAAACCCTAACCAATTGAAAACCCATCACGATATAAGAAACTTTTCGTGGAATCTACCCACTATCGGTGATCCTCCTCAGTGAATTGAAGCTTGAATCAATGATTGAATCAAGGATAACACAAATATAAAGCTCAAATTCAAGTCTTGAATGAATCAAAGGTCGATGGAATCCATGTCTCAAATGTAAGTATTTATTTACTTTCTCTCTAATGTATGTCATTATCAACATTCTCTTAGGGAACATAGTGTGTGAATCATTAATATTTCTCACCATGGTGGAGGATATTTTGGAACTGTGAGTATCGTGAGTTAGCCATTTTGGATATTTGGCCATGGATATAGTCCATTTTCATGCTTTGAATTTTTAGAGTGTGAAAAACCTATAGTTTGAGACTTCTTAATCATTCCCAGACCATTCAAGCATCTCCTTCCATTTCAATTACAGCTTGGAATTAATGTAGTGGATTTTTGAGCAACCCTTTTATATATTTGAAAGTGTGGATGATTCGTACTTTATTATTGATGAAAAAATAGTAGAATTAACCATATAGAAGAAGTACCATCTATTTGTTGATCATCTATATAATTTTGTATGTTTCTATTTCAATTATGATGGTTGGGTAGACAATGATACTTCTTCCTGGCATGTTAAACGTACTAGTTATTTTCATATTTTTTAGTAGAGAGTTTATATGGAGAGTGATGTTTTATAGATCTATTAATTTTCTAGTTCCATATATATTTTTGATTAATGTAAGGGTCTTCCACTTTGAAAATGTGACCTCATGGGATTTGTTTCATCGTGGTAGAGTCTAGTGTGTATGGGATAGATGCTGCAAGGGTTGGTGTTATTTTATCCATTGTTTGTGATATATCTTGTTGTTGTGCAGTATTTCTTTATGCCAACTCCTTTATAGACCTCCCTAGAATCTCATGAATGGGTCAATGTGTATTATATGGCCTCTCTTGAATACTTCAGATGGGTAGATTTGATGTAATTACCTCCCTATAATCCATGGGAGGGGTCAGTGTGGTAATGATACATCCCTAGAGTCTTGAGGTGTTTTAAGATATTTTAAATACCATTAATTTTAAATGAAATAATTCCTCAGGTTACTACATTAATTGTTCCAAATAATATAATAGAAGTTTTCAATTTTTATATATTAGAAATTATTTTTAGGTATTCATCACTTTTGGTCTACATATATTGGTTCCACTCCTAGGAATCGTTGATTAATATCCATGTATGTGAAATAACTCTTTATTTATTAAAATGTTTCATCAATACATTTTTATATCTTCTTGTTGATTTAATGAGTGTTTATTATTCTTTTTTATCATATTTCAGTTTCTTATTACTCCTCAATTTCATATATTATATTTTTATTTGTGTATGTGATTTAATAAAAAATTTATGTGTGTCTAACAACTGTTTTTATTGAATTTTGATGCTTGAGACTCACCCCCATCTCTTTTATAGAAAACAAGAATCCTCGTCAAATTAATCTCCCTAATAGTTATTATTACAATTTTTTCTTGAAAATCACCCACCATATTTTTTATGTTTCTTTTACTAATTTGACCAATAGTAATCCTATGGATGACTATTACTTAGAGTATTTCATTCAATATATGTGCATGTCCATAAGAGATGGAGGATGTGTGCAAAACCAAAAAATTGCAATGATAAATGTCCAGGAGATGAGTTGATGAGGGAAAATGTTTTCTATAACATTCCCCTTTGAATGAATTCATAGGATAACACATTCCATGGTGGAGTAATTATTTTCTTAAATTCAGTTACCCATTTTCATCAATATACTAATACTATTTGAAATAATCAAATGTTTAGTTTCCGTTACTTGAATTTTATATAAAATTCACCTTTTATAATGAATATCTTATGTGTATTTATTTATTTCATATACAAAATTAATCTTTTATAAACCCAATACAATGTATTTGAATCAAAAATAGATGTACAAGCATCTTTTAACAAAACATCATGAGGATTGCGTTAAAGAGATCATCATGTTTTCAAGAGAGCATACATAAAACGCTTGTCAAATCATCTATATATTCTTACATTGTTTTTATTCAATAAAAATAGTCTAAAAGAGTTGGAAGAACATTTTATTTGTCATGTAATAGTCTAATGTTATTAATTTTGGACTAAACATGGGAAATAACAGAACGTGGAGACCGATTTGGATGATATTGCAGTTTATGTATCATTTAATATGAATAGAAGTGTAAATGATGATGGATATCACATGGAAGAAATGACAATGTTAATTGATAATGACCTTTATGATTTTAAGGTGTTTTTTTAGGAGTTAAATAGTTCTTACAAGAAACTATTGTATACTATCTGTACTAAATTCAACAAAACATTTTCTGAATTGATGTTATATAATTTAAAAACTGGAAGAAGATAGAGTGACACCAGCTTTAAAAACCTACTTGGTCTCTTGAATGATATGATTCCATAATAAAATGAACATCCATGACATCATATGAATCTCAAATAATATAAAATTCAATGGGAATAGTATTTAAACAATAAATTATTGTCCAAATTATTGCATATATTTTCACAAGGACCATGAATCACTCATAAAATGCCCCAAAGTGTGGCACAAATCGATACAAGTAAAATGAATCAAGTACATAATAATATGTCTAGTATGTTTCTATCATTCCATGGTTTAGAACACTATATGGATGTTAAGAAATCGTGAGATAATTGATATTCTATGAAGATACAATAATTAAAGGTGGGAATCTATGTCATCCCCTAGATTCCTCCATGAGAAATAAAATTGATTATGAGTATCCTGAATTTGTAAATGATATGGAAAACAACCATCTTATGTTATATACAGATGAAATAATTTTTTTTATAGATTAATACTCAAATTACATGTCTCATCATGTTGGTAAATTATAACTTTCCTCCATAGTTATGCATGAAGCGAAAATATATTATATTGTCTCTGGTTATATCTGGAACAAATATACCCGGTAATGATATTGATGTCTACTTGGATCCATTGATCGAAGATCTTAAATTGCTATGGGATATAGATGTTTTAATGTATTATATTCTTATAAGTGAAGAAATCATATTGAGGGATATTTTTTATGGGTTGAAAAATTACATCCCTTCTTATTGAAACTTTTCAGGATATATCATTAAAGGAATGTTGGGGGTGTCCCATTAGTGAAAAAATCACATACTCAGTTCTGTTGAAACATCTATCAAATAATGTTTTTTTTAAATCATGAATTTCTACATCGATGAATTAAATACTGATCCTAAATGATAATAATTTATGGTAATATCTAATAATTTACAATATTTTATATAGTAACATGCAATAAACTATACAATAATTTAAATGATATTGACACTGTTTTTGGTAAAGAAATTTTTATAAATCTTAAAAAATCATGATGGAAGAAGAGATAAACATTCATTTAATGTTAATGAGTTTCTTTATTTCAATCATGTAGAAAAATAATGTATTTGATAATGTTATTGAAACGTTACAAAATGTTGCCAAAAAATAAAAGATGTCATCAAGGCTAGGATTTAGTTGATTGAAATTGGGATATGGGAAGAGTTCTTAGTGGTGAAGGGTAAAAGATGGAATTTTTCCTCTAATATATTACAATATATCTACATAGAAAAAATTTCTATTTTTATTTTTCATTAATAGTGTAAAATATCTATAGGGTATTCATAAAATATCAAGGAAGTCATGTCAATGACTAATTTGATGTTACAAGGATTAATATCACACAACTATAATTTTTTGATGTAATAATTAATACATGTTTCTTTATATTGCATTTCTCCTCAAAAATTATTACATACATAACCAGAGTCTAATTTTTTTTCAAATCCATACGGAGTAAAGTTATAGACCTGACAATTTTTCTCATCATGAATAAGGAGGTTGCAGTCATGTTTTGTGAATTTGAGATGTTCTTCCCTCCACTATTATTTGATATAATGGTCCACCTAATAGTTCACTTAGTTAGAGAAGTTAAACTAGTTTTTAATTTCCATTTTAAGATGGATGTACCACATTGAATGGTATATCAAGATTTTGAAAGGGTATTTGAAGAATCAAAGTAATCTAGAATGATATAAAGGACATTGATATATTGTTTAAGAAACTCTTGAATTCGGTACCGATTACCAACCAGATGTTGATAGCATTGATGTCCCAATGTCTCAATACAGTGAACACCTTATGAGTGAAAGTATTTATAGAAGATATGTTGCTATTATTACCATGAAATAGAAGGAGCAATTTCACCTTTACATTTTACATAATAGTGAACATGTTGATCCATACATTGAAGACCACAATAAAATTCATAGAGATTTGAATCCATCAAGGGTTTAATGATGGATATGAAATACACATAATCAACTATTTATAAGATGGTTCCTAGATCACATTTATATGGACTTATTTTTAAATATAAATTCAATTATCAAACTACTTAAATGGCTATCCCGGGGACCGAATTTAAATGATACATCTGACCTAAACCATCGTTGAAGTCGATAAAAGTTTAAAATTTATATTCCTATTAACTACTGTATATGTGTAAAGAAGGGTCGAACCACAAAGAAGGCATATGAGTGATTTATAAGGTTTTTTAATTTTAAACCACCACTGTTGTCAGCAGTGGGGAAAAAATCTCCTTACTTTTTTTTATTGATGAAATGGAAATAGGATGAGGAAACGTTAATTTTTTTAACAAAGAAACTAAAGTTTATACTAAGTACTGTAAAGAAACTAGAGAAAATACAGCATTCTAATACTAAGCTGCAAGACAAGGAAGCGAGATCAACAATGTACTCAGGAATTCTAAACTACAGGTTCGAATGGATGTTCTCTCCACAGCTTACAATCAAATCGCACTTCAAGAAAGACTAAAGAATTTCCCTTTCCAGGAAACTCAAAAGGCAGATGATTAAGTCTTAGAGTTCGCCACACCAAAACCTAATTCAACTTCAAGAAGTTTTAATATAACATTTGGAAAAGAACTCTCCATAAATTTCCAAAGTATATGCTGTAAAAGATTTGAAAAATGCATTCAAGATCAACCTCGCCAGTCGATATTGAAGTTTGAAATTGTAAACATTGAAGTGTGAATGATCAAATTATTAGAAACAGAATCAGTCTCACCAACTGATTCTAATTTCGTAAAAATATAAGCAAATGTAGATTTAAAAATTATAACCAGAAGGTTATAAAATTCCTGAGCTAAGAAATTTCAACCTATGATCATATTGTCAAAAGCAGTGAATACAACCAAGAAACAGAGAGCAAGAGTTATGGACAGAGGGAAGAAGAACTCCCCTAGCTCAGCTCTGCCTCCTGGCTCCTTCATCTCCTACTCCGCTATATCCTGGGAGTCTTCGCTCTCGTCTGATGTGTACATGGAAAATGAATGTGATTCCCCCTAGCTCTCCTCTTTGGCGAATGTGATCGTCGAATGAAAAAAAAATGAGAGACTCGTCAAATTCTGTTGCATCTTTGTTTTAATACCCTCTGTCATCTACTACTTTTCACCCACCATCTTCAACCGACATAGTCTATGTCTTAAATGCGCACCGTACACGTGCGTTTTTTTCGTGACAGGCATATCACACAAATATTTCTCACGTAACTAACTCTCGCTGAGTTAGTTAAATGAATCTGGACGGGAACTCACTTCCCGTATGAACCCGCACAAGGAAACAAACAGAATAATTAAAAACGAGAAGGAAATAAATAAATATTTAAAATTATTAGTTTATTAATAGTCATAAAAGAGGTAAGTATAAAGTTACTGATTTTTTTAATTAGAGTTATTAATGTTAATTTAAAAGTTTTATTATTATAAATAAATTAAATTATTTACTAATTTATGTTAATTAGATTAGCTTATTTAAGTTCGAAATAAATTATTATTATGTATTTAATTTTATTAAAAAATAACTATTTATTATGCCACATTAAATTAATTTAAATTTAATTTAGATATTCTTATTAATTAGTTTTATTTAATTAACGTTTTATTTATGTTAAATAATTCATTAATTCTGTTTTATAGGTTAATTATTTTATATTGATTATTTATTTATAATTAATATTGTTTTACATTAAGTTATTTTTAATTTAGTTTTTTAATTTTATTTTTTTTATTAGTTTTAGTTTGTTTTTTTTTTAAAAAAAATCATTAACTCCTCCCCTCAAATTGGCGCTACAGGGGGGAGAGTCTCTTCTTCCTCTGTTCCTTCTCCAGGTCCGCGACTCAGCCTCCTCTTCTCCAATGCTACGCAAGGCAATGCGGCTTTGGTCTGGCTTTCATCTCCTTCGAAACAGTAGCCTCAGGTACCCTCCTCTACCAGATCCGCTCCAACCACAGCAGTCAGCTCGCGGAACTCCCTTCTCTATTCTTCATATTCTCAACCAATTCAAATGGGTCGAATAATTCTTCATGGTGAAACCCTCATCAGAACCTTCAGATGAATATTTGGTTGTTGGTCTTCGACAATAGCGATCCAGCTCATCATCGACGACCATATTCTTCCCAACAACGATTGGATTCAACATTGGGCGGAAATATCTTCACATGCAGCATCGTGGTTCAAAACAGCTCAATCATTCCTTCTAAAAAGCAGCGGAAAGGGTGTCATGAATGGATCTTGTACAGTGAGGGTGCGGTGGACATTGGATTAACTTCAGTTCAACCTCTCTAGCGGCGGAAGTACTCCTCCACTTCAATCAAAGGTATTCGGATTTGATTCTAAATCTGATGAAGAGTTGCGTTTAGGGTAGAATTAATTATTTGAAATTGAAAATAAGTTTTGCGGTGTGTGGAATAAATCTGTTGTTTTTAATTCTTTTTTTGTGTGGGGAAGGTGTTGTTGTATATCAAGGATAGAAAAATGGGAACAATGGTTTGGGTGCTCGAAGTTGTGAAAAAAAAAGTAGCGGCATGGAAGAAACCGAGAAGTGAGGATGGAGGCGAGGCAAAGGCAGGGACAGTACCAAGGCAAAGAAACTGTTTCAAAACAGCATGAAGTTTTAGTGTAATAATGATTTCTGAAATGGTGATAGGAAATGAACACTTGTGGCTGGTGATAGAGACTACGAGAAGGTAGAAAGTCTTGGGGTGAAATTGTGATGAGTTACAGTAGGTCACGGTGGCTGTGAAGGATGAACCAGTGTGAGGAAACGGTGAGTCTGTGAAACGATGGGTTACGGTGGGAGGATGAAACGGTGAGATAGTATAAAGCGGTTACGGTGCAAGCGAAAAGCAGTGAGACCATGAAGTTAGAGTGACAGAGACACGGTGAGACCGTGAGGAGAGTCACTGTGCGACAATGATAAAACTGGTGCGTGGTGGAAAAGGTCACAGTGCCACCGCTTGAAAGGGATACGGTGCATCTGTGTTAAGAGATTATGGTGCAAAGTGGCACCGTAAAATGAATTCATGGAGGCAACGTGAATGAAAGAACTTGTAACTAAAGTTACAGTGACACAAAAATCCTGCATAATAAACAGAGAAAAATAAATTAAAACTGAAAAATAGAACAAAATAATTAATAAAAACTTAAAACTGAATTAAAACAATTGAAAAAATAATTGCAACATAAACTTTAATAAATTTATAAAACCAATTAAACTTAAGTTAAATTATTAAAAAATTCAATTTTCATAACTTAAATAATTACTATAGTAAAAATTTAATTCAGAAACAATTAAATTATAAAAAGTTAATATTAAATCAAAACAATTATAAAACACAATGTTTAATTATTTATAAAAGACTACTATTTCAAATTAAATTAATTAAAGAAATCAGATAACTATTATTTCATTAATCAATTAATATTAGTTAATGAAATTAAACTAAAGTAGAACATTTATAAAAATAAATTAATAAATAATGAATTGTTAAAAGACAGTAAATATTTAGATTCTATTAAATTAAATTAATTAAAATTTAATACATGAACTACTAAAATTAGGCTTCATTGTCTAAGTACAGAATCAAAACTAATCAATTATTTAATTAATGTTAATTTATCAAATTTGCAGAAAAAAACATCAAAGTAAATAATAAGTTATTAGCCTACAAAATTAAAGTAAGAAATAAATAAATTAATTTAAATTTTAAAATACACTATTAATTATAAAATTTGATTAATTATTAAAGTTAATAACAAAAATACAAAAGAACCATTTTTTATTAAAAAGTATTAAAATAAATAATTAAATTTATAAAATTTAATTAAAAAGATGTGGAAAAACATGTGTTTTTAATGCCACATCAAATTCCCCGACACTTAAACATTGTTTGTCCTCAAACAAAATCATGTTTTATTATCTTTGAAAACAAAAGTATGATACTCATGATTTCGCTCAAAATGTAACATGTCCAGAACTTTAAGCAGAGGAGTTAAAGACTTTCATTAGGCTTTTATAAAATAAATTTCTCGTATGAATCTTGCTTAGAAAAAATACTCAAAGGTTGTAAAAAAGCGCAATGAATCAAAAAGAAATGAAAGTGTCATGCCTCATATGTGGTACTGCTTAGTGACTAAATTTAATCCGGGATCAAGTCCAAAGTCCAAGAGTGAGAAAAGGAAAAATTTATGTGGAATTAAAAACTTAATAGTAAGAACTTTATACTTTGACTTTTTCACCTAGGTTCCAAAAATAAATAAATTTTGTGTGAATCACCTCAATGATACAACCTAAATGATTCCCATATAAACCAACTGACCCCTTCTTTATTTGGAATTCATCATTCCTCTCTCCTTAATGAACTACTTTTTGACCCTAAACACTTTATTTTATTTTTCCCAAGCCATGTATCATGTGCTAAGCATTGTGCAATGTACTTATTAAAAGTGTAAAGAGGGCTTAAAGTTAACAAAAACGCACCCAGCATCTAGGGTCTCAGAGACTCACCGTGGGATCCCAGATGCCCAAATTACACCAGTTTCAAAAGATTTTTATGAAAATCATTTACATTGGCTCATTAGGATGATTACTTTAATAAATTAAAGAAAAATGAGTCACCTATGATCAAAATCAAATTTCAAATTCCAAAAGTTATGATCATAATTCCATTAACAGATCACCCATGTCACTCCCAGAAATAATTCCTAATCCAAAATTTCCATTAGATCAATAAGATAGATCACTCAAAAATCATCCATTATCACTAATCTTAGATTCCAAGAAACTCTCAACTATCAGGAAAGCACTGTCCATAGGAAAGACTCATTTGAGTACAGTGTAATGCCTAAAATTATGCAAGAATTTTGAAAACAATTAACAATTTTTAAGAAAAAGTTTGAAATTGCAGTGGGAATTGATGGGATTTCAATTAAGCACAGTTCATCATAGTCAAGAATTGACCCCCTCCCCCACACTTAAAACCCAACTTTTCCCAAAATTTGACTTCTAAAGTGGAGAAGAACAATTTAGCAATTACAGTTCAAGACAGATTTACAATTAAGTAGATATATGACATGTTTTAAGGGGTCTCAATGAAGTTAAAAAAGGTTTTTTGCTGCAATAAGAAACTTATTAGCAGGTTTATATCCAAGTATATGCATTGACACTAAATCCAATGACAAATATTTTCCATTAAAGTTCAAACAAGTCATGAAACTTATGGGTGCATAGTGGAAAGGGTGTAAGAATTTTAAAAGATTGAGTTCAATAATATATTCCATAGAGAAGATAAATGAATGCTAAAAATACCCCAACCTTAATCAGATTTAAAAGACCAGTAGCATGTACCCCCCCCCCCCACACACACACTTAATTTCATGCATTGAATAGATTTTAATAACAATGAAAATCAATTTTCACTAGTGAAGTACATGCAGAATTTTTTATTCACACAGTGACATGTAGCAAAAGTTTTTTTTATATGCAAGATATGCAGCAGATTTTCAGAAAATGTGTAGAAGAATTCTTGAAAGAAGCATAATTTTAGTTCAGTAGCAATACAAGAAGCAGAATTTTATTAGCAAAAACAGGAGAAGAAATAAATGCAGAAAGTTGAAGTAATTCCTTGACTAAGCTCCTGTCCAAAGATGATCATGAGAATTCCACTCCTTAGATGACACAGCAGCATCATCCTAAAAACAAAAAACATGAAAACCAAGACAAAAAATCCAACAGAGACATAGCATCTAGGAGAAAAAAAAGTATCACTTTATTCAGTACAAAATAGTACAAAAATTTAAACAAAGGAGCATGGGTTGAATCCCATGAAGCACTGATTTTAAAGTCTTTAGTTAGACTTTATCTAATTACAATTTTTTATATTGAAAACAAAATAAAGATCATGGGTTGACTCCCATGCAGCACTTGGTTTAGAGTCCCCATCTAGACTCACCTAGAACTAACCATAGTCACTAGGTGGATGTGGTTTCCCTAATAGGAACCACCACATGTGTTTGGACCAAATATTTTTAACATAAAAATGAAAATTGTGGGCTCCCAAGCTAAACACAACAGAACTCTCATAGCTTATAAAAATCTTCAAACAGTACCCATTAATAGTAATAGACATGGTACTATCAACTTCCATAATTATTTCATATTTGACAATATTTACATTTTTAGGAAGTGGAAGAAATGTATTAGGTGCTTCAAAGGGTATGACAATGTCCTTAGAGCTATCTTCTTCAATTTCCGCACTAACAGATTCACATTCAAGGGTGAAAATGGTTATATTCTGATTAGTAGGTTCAAGAGGGAATTCAATTATGTGTTGAACTGAATCATGGAAAATGGAACACAAGTGGGATTCCCCCTATGGTCTAATATCAGTATCCTGAAAAGGCTCATCACCCTTCACAATTGATGATGTAAGTGACATACAGGGAAGAGAATTTATTTTATCACAAAAAGATTCAGGTCTAACAATGTTGTAAATCTCTTCCAAAAGATCATCATTTGTTAACTCACATTAAACATTTACTGCTTCTATCAAATTGGTTCTGCCTAATTCAAGTGTGTTCTCAACCTCTTTTTCATTTTCAAATTAAAAAGACTCAATTCCCAAAACAAGGTCTGTAGTGTGTTCCAAAAAATTCAAATCAGGGGGAGTAATGTTTAATTCAGCTTCAATAAATTCAATTTCCAGATTTTTTAAATTTAAAAATTTACCCCCATGTATAACTTCACTATTTTCAATTTCAGTATACCCAGTTTCAAACAAAAAATCTATCTAAGAACAGGGAGATGAAATATCTTCATTTAATCTTTCTTCAAAAATCATTCCCTCATCCTCTAAATCATCCAACATCATTTCAGAAATAGATGGGTTTAGAGTTTCAAAACATGAAAGAGAAGTGTTCAGTTCAAGTTTAAAGATTTCATATTCCATGTTAACTAATTTAATGTTCTCATCTAAATTATAACCAATATCAAGTTCATACTCATTTTTCACAAAGTTAGAAAAATTGGGTGAAGAGTTTTTTACTTTCAAGTTTTCAGTTTCAAGTTTGACTTCAACCCGAGTGACTTCATTCTCAAAATTTCTAAAACAGTGATTTTTCTCCAAATAATGAATGATGTAAAGAATTGGGAAATCCTTGTCAATATGTTTTAATTCATCTTCAGAATTATCCAACTCAACACCATTAAAGCTCTTTTCGGGATTTTCAATGTTATTGTCTTGACTCAGTGAGTTGGTTATTTCCAGATTTAGTTCAACAGAATCATATTTTTCAAAGTTAATGGTTTTTTTTTCAGTTTCACTATCACTTTATTCTTCTAGTTGATTTTCAAATCTTTTAAAAAAAATTCTTTTTCTTTTTTCTTCAAATTTTTCTTGTTCTTTAACCTTTTTTTGTAATTCCAAAATCATGTTTTCTAATTTTTTTAGTCTTTGATCTCACTCTTGAGAATATCTAAGTTGAATTTCATGGGTTTCAGTTAACCAATTGTTAATTATTTCCACCCTAGAATCAAGTTTAGAATCAGTTAGATCAATTTTAGCTAGGGTGTCAAGACTGGCCTCAAGATATTCATCCTCTTCAATGAAAGAAGTTTGTCGTGGCTGGTTATAGACACACTGCCAGGAAGTATGTCCATAATCTCAAAAAAAACACAGTAATGTCCTGGTTGATTCCATTTCTGATGTTGTTCCATTTTTAAATCAAAACCAGATGAGATTAAACACACAACAGTTTACAATGATGTAGATTTTAATAGACAACTAAAGCAGTAAGTTCTAGTTCACAGTTTTTTTAAACAGATTTTTTATATGATATTTTTTTATTTTTTTTCTCTGTTTTAATTGATTTTTTTTACTTTTTATTATATCTCTAGACTCTCAAGCGTTCCTTCCCTAGAAATGACACCATAATTTCTAAAAAAAATATGATATTTTTTCTCTGTTTTTATTGATTTTTTTTACTTTTTTTAAAACGTATTTGAAGCTAGTCAAAGTTTAAAATTTATATTCCTACTAACTACAGTATACGTGGAAAGAAGGTTCAAACCACAAAGAAGGCATATGAGTGATTTCTAAGGTTTTTGAATTTTAAACCCCCACTATTTTTAGCAGTGGGGAAAACATCACATTACTTTTTATATTTTTTTATTTTATTGACGAAATGGAAACAGGATGAGGAAACGTTAATTTTTTTAACAAAGAAACTAAATTTTATACTAAGTACTACAAGGAAACTAGAGAAAATACAGTATACTATTACTAAGCAGCAAGACAAGGAAGCGAGATCGACAAAGTACTGAGAAATTATAAACTACTGGTTCGAATGGATGTTCTCTCCACAGTTTACAATCAAATCACACTTTAAGAAATACTGAAGAATTTCCCTCACCAGGAAACTCAACAGGTAGATGATTAAGTCTTGGAGTTCGCCTCACCAAAACCTAATTGAACTGCATGAAGTTTTAAGATAACATTTGGAAAAGAACTCGCCATAAGTTTCCAAATTTTATGTTGTAAATGATTTGAAAAAATGAATTCAAGATCAACCTCGCCAGTCGATATTGAAGTTTGAAATTGTAATCATTGAAGTGTGAACGATAACAGTATTATAAAAAGGAATTAGTCTCACCAACTGATTCTAATTTTGTAAAAATATAATCAAATGTAGATTTAAAAATCATAACCAGAAGGTTTTAAAATTCCCAAGCTAAGAAATTTCAACCTGTGATCATAGTGTCTAAATCAGTGAATACAACCAAGAAACAAAGTGCAAGATTTATGGAAAGAGGGAAGAAGAACTCCCCTAGCTCAGATCTTCCTCCTGACTCATTCATCTCCTACTCTGATATCTCATGGGATTCTCCACTCTCTTCAGATGTGTTTGTGGAAAATGAATGAGATTCCCCTCTAACTCTCCTCTCTGGTGAATGAGATCATTGAATGAAAAAAATGAGAGAGACTCATCAAATTCTGTTGCATCTCTATTTTAATACCCTCTATCATCTACTGCTTGTCACCCACCATCTTCAATCGACATAGTCTGTGTCTTAAATGCGCACCGCACACGTGCATTTTTTCGCAACAGGCACGTCACAATAATTCTTCTCACGTAACTAACTCCCGCTGAGTTAGTTAAATGAATCTGGACGGGAACTCACTTCCCATATGAACCTGCACAAGGAAAAAAATAGATTAATTAAAAATGAGAAGGAAATAAATAAATATTTAAAAATATTAGTTTATTAAAAGTCTTCAAAGAGGTAAATATAAAGTTATTGATATTTTTAATTAGAGTTATTAATGTTAATTTATAAGTTTTATTATTATAAATAAATTAAATTATTTACTAATTTATGTTAATTAGATTATCTTATTTAAGTTCGAAATAAATTATTATTATGTCTTTAATTTTATTAAAAAATAACTATTTAGTATGCCACATTAAATTAATTTAAATTTAATTTTAATATTCTTATTAATTAGTTTAATTTAATTAAAGTTTTATTTATGTTAAATAATTTATTAATTCTATTTTTTAAGTTAATTATTTTATATTGATTATTTATTTATAATTTATATTGTTTTATATTAAGTTATTTTTAATTTAGGTTTTTAATTTTAGTTTTTTTATTAGTTTTAGTTAGTTTGTTTTTAAAAAAAATCATTAACTCCTCCCCCCAAATCGATGATACAGGGGGAGAGTCTCTTCTTCCTCTGTTCCTTCTCCAGGTCTGCGACTCGGCCTCCTCTTCTCCAATGCTATGCAAGGAAATGCGGCTTTGGTCTGGGTTTCATCTCCATTAAAATAGTATCCTCGGGCACCCTCCTCTACCAGATCCGCTCCAGCCACGACAGTCGGATCGCGGAACACCCTTCTTGATTCTTCCTCTTCTCAACAAGTTCAAACAGGTCCAATAAGTCTTTACGGTGAAACCCTCATCAGCAACTTAGGATGAATATTTGGTTGTTGGTCTTCGACAGCAGTGATCCAGCTCATCATCGATGACCATATTCTTCCTGATAACGATTGGCTTCAACCTTGGGCAGAAATATCTTCACCGGCAACATTGTGGTTCAAAACAGCTCAAGCCTTCCTTCTAAAAAGTAGCGGCAAGGGTGTTGTGAATGGATCTTGTACAGCGAGGGTGCGACAGAAAGTGGATTGACTTTGGTTCAACCTCTCTAGCAGTGGCAGTACTCCTCTACTTCAATCAAAGGTATTCGGATTTGATTCCAAATCTTGTTAATAGTTTCGTTTAGGGTAGAACTAATTCTTTGAAATTGAAAATAATTTTTGCGGTGTGTGGAATAAATCTGTTGTTTTTTATTCTGTTTTTGTGTGGGGAAGGTGTTGTTGTAGATCAAGGATAGAAATAGGGGAACAATGGTGTGGGTGCTCAAAGTTGTGAAAAAAATAGCGGCATGGAAGAAACCGAGAAGTGAGGATAGAGGCGAGGAAAAGGAAGGGAGAGTTCCAAGACAAAGAAACAGTTTCAAGATAGCGTGAAGTTGCGGTGCAACAAGGATTGCTGAAACGGTGACAGTAAATAAACACTTGTGGATGGTGTGAGATACCATGAGAAGGTAGAAAGGCATGGGTGAAACCGTGAGGAGTTACAGTAGGTCACGGTGGTTGTGAAGGATGAACCAGTGTGAGGAAACGGTGAGTCCATGAAACGTTGGGTTATGGTGGGAGGATGAAACGGTGAGACAGTATTAAGTGGTTACGGTGCAAGGGCAAAGCAGTGAGACCGTGAAGTTTGAGTGGCATAGACACGGTGAGACCGTGAGGAGAGTCACTGTGCGACAGTGATGAAACCGGTGCGTGGTGGTAAAGGTCACGGTGCCACTGATTGAAAGGGATACGGTGCATCTGTGTCAGGAGATTACGATGTAAAGTGGCACCGTAAAATGAATTCATGGAGGCAACATGAATGAAAGAACCAGTAACTAAAGTTACAGTGACACAAAAATCCTGCATAATAAACATAGAAAAAAAATTAAAACTTAAAAAAAATAGAACAAAATAATTAATAAAAACTTAAAACTGAATTAAAACAATTGAAAACTTAATTGCAACATAAACATTAATAAATTTATAAAACCAATTAAACTTAAGTTAAATTATTAATAACTTCAATTTTAATAACTTAAATAATTACTATACTAAAAATTGAATTCAGAAACAATTAAATTATTAAAATTTAATTTTAAATCAAAACAATAATAAAACACAATGTTTATTTATTTATAAAAGACTACTGTTTCAAATTAAATTAATTAAAGAAATCAGATAACTATTATTTCATTAATCAATTTATATTAGTTAAAGAAATTAAACAAGAGTAGAACATTTATAAAAATAAATTAATAAATAATGAATTTTTAAAAGATAGAAAATATTTAGATTCTATTAAATTAAATTAATTAAAATTTAATACATGAAATACTAAAATTATGCTTCATTATCTAAGTGCAGAATCAAAACTAATCAATTATTTAATTAATGTTAATTTATCAAATTTTCAGAAAAAAAATCCAAGTAAATAATTATTAGCCTAAAAAATTAAAGTAATAAATTAATTAATTAATTTAAAGCATAAAATACACTATTAATTATAAAATTTGATTAATTATTAAAGTTAATAAAAAAATACAAAAGAACCATTATTTATTAAAAAGTGTTAAAATAAATAATTAAATTGATAAAAATTAATTAAAAATATGTGGGAAAACATGTGTTTTTAAGGCCACATCAAAATCTTATGTTAGTTTTGTAATGAATAGTTATAAATTCTATAAAAAATAACATGATGACTAAAATAAAATGAAATATAGTGGTGATATGCTTTTGGATGATGTGATGCAAAAATAGAGTTCCAATGATAGAAATATGATTTATGAAAATATATCATATTTTTTCATTATTAAACAGATATACATCTTTTATTATACAATATTTAAAGTGCCTATTTTCTGTTGAAAACTAGTCGATAATATCAGTGTAGTGAAAGATAATGAAATGGTCTTATAGAAGGTGAATTTCGATGTGGATATGGAAAAATACAAGTCATTCATAATATCATCACAAGTAGTGAATTTATATTCTATCTCTGATCCAACAAACAGGAATTGGTTGATTTTCTTACTGGTGACTAAAACAAGTGTCGTGTCTGATAAAATTTCAATCGAGGATGACCCCTTTTTTGGGAGATCACAATCAATTCACTTTGGTCCTAATGAATAAAATGTATTCTAAATTAGAGGGGACCACAAATAATGGATTTAGATTTTTGATAGAGGAACCAAATCCCTTAAACCTTGAAAGAAAATCATGATATTTCAATGATAAGGTAAAAGTTTTTTTTAATATAATATGTTTTTCCTCATAATATTATATATTATATACTTAATTTAAATAATATAAATTAAATTTTTGAATACTCATAATGTTTTTTAATACATTAAGACAATGATCTATAATTCATTTGAGATGTGTAGGAATCATCCACACCTCAATTCGATACATGGTGTGACCAGTATGACTCTAAGTGGGTCTTTTTATAAAAAAAATGACAACAATTTTAGTAAAGTGGACAACTGACCTACTCAAAACAGAGAAAATGCATTCACACTATTTAAATTCTTTAGTAAAATGATCCATAAGTCATTTTTATGTGTAGAAATATTTTTTACCTCAATATGATACATTATGTTCCTTGTATGACTCAATTTGTCCGTTATCAATTTAAAATCGACATTCTAGTACAAAAAATGACAGTCACTAAAAACCAAGAAAATGAAATTTTACTCTCCTGATAACTTATTAAATTGATTCGTTATTCATTTGGGACATGTAAGAGTCGCTCTCACATCAAACTGATACACAATGTGATCATTATGAGTCAAAGTGAATGTTTTCATTATAAAATGACATTTTAGTAAAAAATACAAGAAACATACTCAAAACTGGTAAAAAAATCATTTTGTTTTTAGAAATTAGTAAATTGATCCATATTTCATTTGGGACTTGTAGGAATCAACATCATCTCAATCTGACACATAGTGTGGTAGGTATGACTCTTAGTGTGTATTTTTATTTAAAACTGACATCCATTTTAGTAAAATGGAAACTGAATTATTAAAAACTTATAAAAACATTCCCATTGTTTTGATACATTAATTAAATGGTCCATAATTTAATTTTTATGTGTTGGGATCAGCCTCACCTCAACCAGATACACGTTGTGCCCGGTATGACTCAAAGTGTCCCTTATAAGTTCGAGATCGACATTTTTGTTAAAAAAGTGTCCATCACTGAAAACCAATCAAGTTTGCTCAATTTTTCATGATAATTTAGTAATAATATTATTAAGTAATTTTCAATTTGTATGAATTGGTCTCATGTCAAACTAAAACATGAGGTGATCGAAATGAGTCAAAGTTCATGGTTCTAGTTTAAAATGAAATTTTAGTAAAAAAGAAAATTGACACACTCAAAACTAAGATAAGGAATTTATATTGTATCTAAACATTAAAAAAAATTCGTAAGTTATTTTATATGTGTAGAAATTTTCCACACATTAATCCAACCTATTTTTTAACAAGTATAACTCGAAGTGTGTATTTTTATTCAAAATTGACATCAATATTTGTAAAATGGATAAATGACATACTCAGAACTGATCAAATGCATTCAGATAAACAAGTACATTAGAAAATTTATCCATAAGAAATTTTCAACATTTAAGAATTAGAATCACCTCAATTAGATACATGGTTTTTATTGTATGACTCATTGTGTTAATTATTAGTTTAAAATCGACATTTTACTTCAAAAAGTATCACTCACTGAAAACTGATCAAACACACTTATATAATCTTGATAATTTATGAAAACAATTCATAAGTCATTTTTGATGTTTATGAATTGGTTTCACATTAAAATTCTACATAATGTGATCAAAATGATTCAAAGTGCATGTTTCTAGTTTAAAATTACATTTTAGTAAAAAATACAACTCACATACTCAAAATGTGAGAAAACCAATTTAGATTATTTTGATACATTATTAAAATGATTCAAAATAAATTTGAGATGTGATAAAATCTATATCACCTCGATATGATGCTTGGTGTTACCATTATAACTCCATGTGATTCATTTTCTTTAACAATGACATCAATTTTAGTAAAAACAAAACTTTATGTTAATTTATTTATTTATATTTTTTCTTCAATAATAATTGTTTCCATATACATTTTTCATTTTTTTAACTAGGGGTGGTTTGTTCTACAATATAATGAGTTTGAGTTAGGATTAAAAGACAAAGTATCATTGATATTATCAAATGTAATTAATAATTTATATTTATGCAATTTTATAAACCAATGTATCAAATGTCTATAATATAGTGTTTTTTATTTTATTTGTTGTGTAAATTTCATTTCATTTAAATTATGTATTGGTACTTATTTTTTTAATATATGGTGTGTTTATGGTTCTTTGTTGTGTTGTTACAGTACATTGCACTGATGTTGCAGTGTGCTGTTGCAACACACTTTAGTATGGCCCTTTATCAGCGCTTTTAAAAGAACTCATAAAGGTACTCATTATCAGTTATTCAATAAGAACCTATAAATGGTTCCTTTTTTGGCACCAAATAAAATCAATAATAAGTTTTTTCATTTATAATCTCTTCTAAATGCGTTGATAAAGGACTCTTTTATTAACACTTTATTAGCATCGATAAATGACCCTGTTATCTTTGGTTTTTAGTGCTGATAAAATGCTATGGATTTTATTCTCACTCTAGTAGTCATCACTTCTCTAGCACTAATAATGTTCATTTCTACTATTTTTAGAGTAATATCATGTAGATCTATCAATTATTCCTACTGATATGACTTTTGGTGAGGATCATTGGGATTTGGTCCCTCTAATTCACTAGGTTACCATTTACATCCATTCCTCTATTCTATATTCATATCGAAATTTTACATATGTCATTAAAAATCCCTGAAAATGTGTGGTTGGATACCTAATTTAGGGATAAGTAGTGATCTTCTATATAGAGTCCATTTGTAGGCCTTCTATCTCCTTCATATTTTTTGACACCTAACACTTAATCTTCAAGAATCATTCCCATTTTGTTATATCAAGGTGGTTCAATGACTAGAGAGAAGTGGTATAAGATTTATAAACCAAAAATCTAGATCTATGAGGGTCTATGAATCATAACATTAAACAATTCACATACATCCTATTGGCCGGTTTATATTAGTGTGTTTGTCTTTAAATTCACATCTTTGTTGCTTCTTCATAATTTCTATATGAACCGCACCACCTCTAGTCTAGGAACCATGACTCTAAACTAGAATCACCCTATTGGCCAAAGCTACATAAAAATAAACCCCATCAACCTTCATGTTGATGTCCTATGACCTTAAAATGTAACCCTCAATAATCTAACGTACACAACTCTAAACTTTACTGGGATAGAGGCACAATGGTTTGTTAGGATTTAAACCCTAAAAAGGATACCTGAGAAAAATTTAGTCTTTTGTATGCCTAGTAGTTCACTTTTTAGGATTTGGAAAATGTGAGAGCATAAATGAAAAAGTTACAAAGCTTGTGAAACATACCATCTAGGTCAAAAACATCACATAAATGTTCATGGATCCTAGTAGCCCAAACCAATTTTAAAGAAAATATATACCCATTTTCACTATCTCGTGTTGTATGAATTTAAATTGTATAAAACCCACATCCCATTCATATAACATTTAACTACATAGTCTAAATCCTAGTTGCATGACATTAAATCTGTAACATCCCGAGATTTTATGAGAATTATTCTTTTTAATTTCATTGATGTCTTGTGTTGTATGCTACACCAAAATCAGTTTGCACTATACGCAACACCTTATTAGCTTGTAGTATACGCAACACTATTCTTGGCTCTTGTTACACACAATTTCATGTTTGTTTTGTAGAAATTATTTTACGCAACATTAAGTATATATTTTGTTTAATGTATAAATGAAATATGTTTTGATTATGTTATACACAACACCAAACGGATATTTCACTACACGCGTCCATGACTTGGCTTGCATTACACGCAATCAAGACCTTCCTCGATAGCGTGTGTAGTACGCAATACCGAGTTTCACTAAACGATATATTATTATAATATTATTATGAATTAGCTGTTATGAATAGTAATACCCACTTTTTAAAATTTTATAAATTTCATTTTTCAAAATGGACTTCATTTTTGGATTTGGAGTATCGAAATTAGCCTAGGGTGAATTTTTTGTATTTTTCTGAAAACTATCAATTTTTGATGAATAGTGAAAACACTCAGTTACTATTTCAAAACCGTATTTTTATATAAATAATTATTTATTTTATTTAAATTTATTTTAGGTCAAAATTGATACATAATACCTATATAAGTTCAATGTAATTAATTGGAGTCATTTTATAATAATTTTAGACATATAAAAATTTTATTGAACTTTTCACCGTCTTTTATCCACCTCCTAGGAGAGTTTGAAAAATTACATAAAACTTAATTTTACCGCTTCTGTGAGTGGAATTTCGAAAATCCGAGAGACACGGTTAATATCAAGGAGTAAAATGTGGTTCAATAAGATAAAAATAATTTTTGGTGAATAGTAATTTTTTACTTTTATTTACCACGGTTAAAAGTAAATAGGGTAATTATGGGTAAAAATGATATTATTATTACCCTAACACATGTACTAATTCTATTGGATAAGTTTAGTTCGACCAAAAACAACCTTAGGGATAAAATATTACCCTTTAAGTTCACTTGTATTAGATTAGGACATTTATTATTATTTTATTTAAAGAAGAATTAAAATAGTTAAAATCAAAGTTTAATAACTAAAAAAATTTAATATAGGGTTATGAATAATATAAATTAGACTATAAATATTCATTATAAATCTAAAAATATCTTCTACATAATTTTATTTTATTTATAATTTTTAGACATTAAATAATTTAATTTATTTATGACATAATGATGATGCAGTAATTACCTTATTAATGAAATATTAACATAATCAATGTTATAAATACCCAAATAAATGTAATTTTACCCTTTTTATGAATTAAAATAATTTTATAGGTTAATATGACATGTTATTATTGATTTAATTAACTTCTTTCGAACTAATCATGTTGTTATAATTTTCAAATAAATCAAGTACCAAATACTGTCAAAATTGACATAAAATAGTTTTTAAAACAAATATTATATTATTAATTGTTATGTTATTCCTAAAAATCTAAGGTTTGGCCAAATTAATTATATAAGGATATATATATTAAAAATGAACCACTTGGGGTTATTTTGTCTTGTTATAGTGAGTTTATTAACCATATAGTGTAAGAAAACAAAAAGACACGGTAAAATTTAAATTATTTAACTTAGAGTTAAATCTAAATGATAAGGATAAAATAGTAACCTAAACTTGTCTAAAATCTATTGGTTGAGAGTATTTAGACCCATCCCCACCTTAACTTTGAAATAAATCAATTTAGAGCTATTAAAAACTGAATATGACTTTATTATAAAATAATATTTTAATTTTTCATAAGGTGCCCCTCTCCTCCCTTATAAAAAGGGCACCCCTTCCCTCTTCTCTTCACACCCTTTTGAGCTTTTAAGCTCAGAAAACCCCTGAAAATTATTCTTCTAAACCTCTCTAGTTATATCATATAGGTTCTTGTCTTCTCAAAAGTCCAACTCTAGTGCCCTAAGAAGAATTTTAAAGGAGGTGCGTTGAAGAAGAGGTAATCTCTTCTAACGATTCTTTCAAGTTTCTTTCTTCTTCAACTTCTTCTTATTTAGTTGTTTCATTATAAAGTAATAACATAAATATTAATTATATACTTATATGTTATTATAAATATAAAACAATCCCATTTCACCTTCTATCCATCCTATGGAAAATGAAATCACCGCGCATGCGTACGTATGGAATACTGTCTCCACGCCGTGGTGTAAACTGTTTTTCCGCCACCACATTACTTGGATGGGTATAATGGTGTAAAGAATAACTATATATGATTATTATAACATCATACTGATTCTATGATATTATATCATCCACTCCAATTCCATTCAATAAATATGGGAACGATATCATCGCTCGTGCGTACGTACGGATTACCGTCTCCACGACGCAATGAGATTTATTTTCCATGTTAACAATTCAAGAATGATTATAAAGTATATATAATAAGTAATCATGAAATATATGACATAATAATGCTACTGGATTTATTTATATATATGTATTTCATCTACTTAATTCCATTCAAGTCAATAAGGAAAGGAAAACAGTGTTCATGCGTATGTACGGCCTACCGTCTCCATGAACGGTGCATTTCATTTCATTCATCTATCTATTATATATATATATATATACTGAATATATATGATATATAAATCATGATTTACATTCTGAATGTAATTAAATCATGATATAAGTAATAATAATATCAATAACAACAAATCAAAACACGTACGATAAATGAAACGATTTTATCCAAAACGCTTCTTTAACATGGAATTTATAAAAGAACAGGTATTATAAAGTCATAATTGACCCATATATGATATCATAACAATGAATATGATTCTGTAAAATGTCAATAACATTATTTAAATCATTATACAGGAGGTCTGGATACATACAAATCATATCGTACATAAGGTAAGGGATAACTTTTCCAATCTTGTTTTTATCCAAGATTGTTTATCCGTAAGTATTTATTGGGGTTATGTTTATCATCCATGTCCATATGTTCTCAAAAAAATATCATAAAATGTTTAATATTCTTCCATGTATTTTTAAAGTCATTTTTACCTCTCTTTGAATTTTACTTTGTGTTATGAAATAAATCTTTCTTTTGTTTACCAAACGTGGTACTTTTTGACTTTTCCGACAAAAGTACGAGGAGAATGTTTTTTTTAACTTATACGGCCTAAACGGATTTTTACAGTTTCATAACGCCTTATTTTAATGAATCTTACTCTACAATATTTAATGACTATTTTCAACAAAATCCTTTTCTTTTAAAATTTCAAGGCATTTTGTGAAAAGAAAATGATTTTGAAAAAGAAAGGATATTTTCCTCAAGAATTGATTTCAATTGTTTTATCAAAACCATTTTCCATATAAGATGAAATTATTTAATATGTATAGGTTTCATGTATAATGTCTCTATGATTTACATGGTTTCACTTTTATTATGATGAAATTATATCCATTTCTTTTATATGGATTATGTGATGATGGGATGATGTTTATGAAAACCATTTTATTCTTTGGGTTATGATAAATGTTTTATGTTTATTTTGTGACACAAGTAAGAATGATTTCATTATGAGATGGGTGGGACCTATATCTCCCTCCAATGTATTGGGTAAATATTTATATCTCATGAGATAGACATGGCTGAAATAGTAAGTTAATCTGGTTCAGTGATACAGGGCTGGAATGAGGAGTGAACTCGATTCAGAAAGGGACTTTGTCCACTAAGATGGTCTTGGCAACAATGCCTTGGCTACTATGGAAATCATATCATGTGATTAATGGTTTTCCAAAAATTACATGATTTATTCCCATGCTATTTTATGATGATTTATGTTCCATTATGATCTATTCCTTACGTACTGCCAAGATTTATTTCACAACTCAAGATTTTGATGTTTAAACATTATGTTCATGTTTTTAAGTTCAAATGTATATGGTTTTATTTATTTTTTTCATGCATACCCTTACTGAGAATTTGAGCTCACCCTTTATATGTTTTCTTTTCCCCAGGATATAAATAAAGGTTTTAGGTAAGAAAACAAAAGGGGAAGATATTTATGGGAGATGTTGAATATCTTTCACCATGATTAGAAGATTATGTTCCAAGTTTCCAAAGACACTAAACTATTACGATCCTTGAGTGTTGGTTTTTGTTATGTATTAAGTATTCCGGAAAAGCAATGTAATGTCCATGTACGGCAGGCTTTGGGTCTCTATAGTTGATATCAGAGGAAAGGTTTAGTCAACCTTTGGAAACTAGGATCCGAGAACTTTACTGAGATACCTAGAGATATTTCTAAGGTATGTCTAGGGATTTCCCTAAGGTTAAGTATAAGTATAGGTTATAGTCCTATAATTACGGTAACGATATTATAATTAAACCTAAGATGTTAGATATTGAAGTTACTCCCCATTGATTATGATTTTTGCCTCTCACACTATTCTTTTTGGGTTTTAGAAAATCGCTAGAAACAGGAAGATTCATGATAATTGAGGATATGATGGACAATGGAATGATATTCTTCATGAGCAACAAAATGAAATTAGATCTGGAATTCCACATATTGTTATTATGCCTAATCAGAAATCTCATAATATGATCAATAATCTCAACTTTGGTAAGTTTCCCGACTCAGCTAATAAGAGAAATATGGATTTTCATGATGATCATAGAGGAAAGAAAGTTCAATTTCCCTCATGTAAATCATGTGGGAAGAGGCATCAGGGAGAATGTTTCAAAGGAACTGGAAGATGCTTTGGGTGTGGAAAATAAGAACACAAAGCTAGTAATTGTAAATGAAAAGGTCCAGTTAACACCATAGACAAGGATAATGGTATTGCTAAGACATCAACAACGGTTAAGTGTTTTAAATGTGGAATGTACGGACATTATGAAAACCAATGCCCTAAGGGAAAATCTCATAAAGAGAATCATCATGGTCATATGGGTAGTATTTATATTGATGATGATGGAGAGACTACAAATGATATATGATATGGAAGAAATGATGAAGCTCATTCTGTGGTTTAAGAAGGTAGTGTAATGATTGTATGTTTATCAAGAATAATGTATGGAACTATGGAATAAAGAAAAATCTAAGGATTGTTACACTGTTGCCTTTGCTTGAGTTTTGAAAGTATATGTTGAATGGTACCGGTAACCATGAAAGGTTATTCAAATATTTTTGGAAATAACCTAATATGCTCATAAAGAAGGGATAAGGAGATAATGAAATGTTTGATAGTATTAATGAGCTCATGACTAATATAAGGAAAAAGTGATATCATGGTTTGAGTATATATAATTTTCGAGATTTTGGTATATGGAAAGAGTTACCTTGTGACAGCATTCATGTTTTTACTATGGATCAAGAGAATACATGATTAAGGTATTCACATGTTTGGAATGTGACCAAAAAGATATATCGTATGATATATGGGGGATAAATGATTGAATTCAAATGCTCGGTAGATGACATTTCTAGTAATTGTTTTCTTTATACTATGAGCTTGGACAGAAGTATTTTGGATAAGCATAAAGATTGGAATGAATTATGTTAGACATAAGATAGTATTGTTTAAGGCTAGAAATGTTTTCTATTTTATTGCAGGAATGTTATTATAATGTATTTTTAGAAAAAGGGACAACCTGCAGGACGGGCGACAACCCATCACGTCGGACAAGTCTGTGGGAATCGAACCCACAACTGAAGTGCGATAGGACTTTATTTACTACCACTGGCCTATAGGAAGTCCCTGGTTAGTAGAAACTAGTTTTATTAAGCAGTACGTTAGATGAAGTATAAGTCCATTTTTGGAATCATATACGATTAACCTCACCATAGATGGACTTATGTATATTTGATAACTTTTTCTAACCTTTTGTTTGAGACATATGGAATGAACCATCATTCTATCACATGATCTGATAACACTTCATGAATGACAAATTCAACTTCATTTCATTAATAGATGAAGTGGAAATTATTCAAGGCACGAACAACGGTGAGATTATACCGAAATAAAGTAAGTATTTATTCTATTTCAAAATTTTCAACTTTAGGAAAATGATCTTGAAAACAAAAAATGTTGTTCTAGTGCCCTTATATCTGATTAATCATATGGTACCTTAGATCATCACAAATTTATGGCTTTGTGATTGTTGGCTTTTTCATAGCCATGTTCTCTACCACTCTCCATTAGAACATGATGGTTAGATTTTTCTTCCATATCCATATTTTCACCTATGTTCTCCTATGTGGAAACCCAGTGATTAGTTAATTTGGGTAACCGTTACGTTTCATACTTTAGTTTTTAAAGATAAGTTTTGGTATTCCTTTTTACGATGTGGGTTTCTAATAAAGAAACATTCTAGTAGTAAACCATTTATAGCCCCAACGAATTTCGAGGGCGAAATTCATTTTAAGGGGGGTAGAATGTAACAAACTGAGATTTTATGAGAATTATTCTTTTTAATTTCATTGATGTCTTATGTTGTATGCTACACCAAAATTAGTTTTCACTATATGCAACACCTTATTAGCTTGCAGTATACGCAACACTATTCTTGGCTCTTGTTACACACAATTTCAAGTTCATTTTGTGGAAATTATTTTACGCAACATTAAGTATAGATTTTGTTTAATGTATAAATGAAATATGTTTTGATTATGTTATACGCAACACCAAATGGAGATTTCACTACCTGCATCCCTGACTTGGCTTGCATTACACGCAATCAAGACCTTCCTCGATAGCGTTTGTAGTACGCGATACTGAGTTTCACTAAACGATATATTATTATAATATTATTATGAATTAGCTGTTATGAATAGTAATATCCACTTTTTGAAATTTTATAAATTTTATTTTTCAAAATGGACTTCATTTTTGGATTCGGAGTATCGAAATTAGCCTAGGGTGAAGTCTTGGTATTTTTCTGAAAACTTTCAATTTTTGATGAATAGTGAAAACACTAGGTTACTATTTAAAAACTGACTTTTTATATAAATAATTATTTATTTTATTTAAATTTATTTTTGGTCAAAATTGATACATAATACCTATATAAGTTCAATGTAATTAATTGGAGTCATTTTATAATAATTTTAGACATATAAAAATTTTATTGAACTTTTCACCGTCTTTTACCCACCTCCTAGGAGAGTTTGAAAATTTACATAAAACTTAATTTTACCGCTTCTGTGAGTGGAATTTCAAAAATCTGAGAGACACGGTTAATATCAAGGAGTAAAATGTGGTTCAATAAGATAAAAATATTTTTTGGTGAATAGTAACTTTTTACTTTTATTCGCCACGGTTAAAAGTAAATAGGGTAATTAAGGGTAAAAACGATATTATTATTACCCTAACACATGTCCTAATTCTATTGTATAAGTTTAGTTCGACCAAAAAAACCTTAGGGATAAAATATTACCCTTTAAGTCCACTTGGATTAGATTAGGACATTTATTATTATTTTATTTAAAGAAGAACTAAAATAGTTAAAATCAAAGTTTAATAACTAAAACATTTTTAATATAGGGTTATACATAAGATAAATTAGACTATAAATATAAATTAAAAAGATAAAAATATTTCCTACATAATGGTATTTTATTTATAATTTTTAGGCATTAAATAATTTAATTTATTTATGACACAATGATGATGCAGTAATTACCTTATTAATGAAATATTAACATAATTGATGTTATAAATGCCCAAATAAATGTAATTTCAGAATTTTTATGAATTAAACTAATTTCCTATGTTAATATGACATGTTATTATTGATTTAATTAACTTTTTTCGAACTAATCATGCTGTCATAATTTTCAAATAAATCAAGTACCAAATAGTGTCAAAATTGACATAAAATAGTTCTTAAAACAAATATTATATTATTAATTGTTATTTTATTCCTAAAAATCTAAGGTTTGGCCAAATGACTTATATAAGGATATATATATATTAATAATGAACCACTTGGGGTTCTTTTGTCTTGTTATAGTAAGTTAATTAACTATATAGTGTAAGAAAACAAAAAGACACGGTAAAAGTTAAATTATTTAACTTAGAGTTAAATCTAAATGATAAGGATAAAATAGTAAGCTAAACTTGTCTAAAATCTATTTTTTTAGAGGTTTTAGACCCATCCCCACCTTATCTTAGAAATAAATCAATTTGGAGCAATTAAAAACCGAATATGACTTTATTATAAAATAATATTTTAAGTTTCCCTAGGGTGCCCCTCTCCTCCCTTATAAAAAGGGCACCCCTTCCCTCTTCTCTTCACACCCTTTTGAGCCTTGAATCTCGGCCAACCCCTGAAAATTCCTCTTCTCAACCTCTATAGTTATATCATAGAGATTCTTTTATTCTCAAAAGACCAACTCTAGTGCCCTAAGAAGAAGTTTAATGGAGGTGTGTCGAAGAAGAGGTAATCTCTTCTAACGATTCATTCAAGTTTCACTACTGGAAAACTAACATATACCAACGGTTTGGAACTGTTGGTATATGCCTCCAAACCGTTGGTATATCCTATACCAACGGTTTGGAGAACCATGGCCAAGTAAGTCGTTGGGATAGGTCTATACCAATGGTTTTCCCAAAACCGTTGGTATAATTAATATGAAAATCTTTACCAACGGTTGTGGAACCATTGGTATATGTATTTCAAAAAAAAACATTCGCTGGGATTTGATCCCAGCACCCCTAGTTTATTATTGAATGACTTAACCACTAACCTAACATGACTTTTGTGTATATAATTACATAAATATATATATGTATTCTCATAATTATATTAAATTTTGATTTATATAATGTTCTGGGTAAGATGAAATTGTAAAAAATCAAAGGATCTATACCAACGGTTGTCAAAACCGTTGGTATAGACCTATACCAACGGTTTTGAAAACCATTGGAATAGATTTTGAGCCTGGATTTCCCAATGGTTTTGGAAAACCGTTGGGAAAGGTATACCCTTTCCCAATGGTTTTGGCCAAACGGTTGGGAAAGATGTCCACAAAGTGGACCTTTCCCAACGGTTTGGCCAAAACCGTTGGGAAAGGGTATACCTTTACCAACGGTTTGCCAAAACCGTTGGGAAAGGTCCCCACAATGTGGGTTTTCCCAACGGTTTGGCCAAAACCATTGGGAAAGGTCCCCACAATGTGGGCTTTCCCAACGGTTTGCCCAAACCGTTGGGAAAGGTGGCCTCAAAGTGGTATTTCCCAATGGTTTTTCCAAACTGTTGGGAAAGGGAACCTATACCAACGGTTTTTATGAACCGTTGGGAAAGGGAAGCGTTGGGAAAGGTTAGATTTCCAGTAGTGTTTCTTTCTCCTTCAACTTCTTCTTCTTTAGTTGTTTCATTATAAAGTAATAACATCAGTATTAATTATATACTTATATGTTATTATAAATATGAAACAACCCCATTTCACCTTCTATCCATCCTATAAAAAATGAAATCACTGTGCGTGCGTACGTACGGAATACTGTCTCCATGCTGTGGTGTAATATGTTTTTCCACCACCACATTACTTGGATGGGTATAATGGTGTAAATAATAACTATATATAATTATTATAACATCACACTGATTATATGATATTATATCATCCACTCCAATTCCATTCAATAAATATGGGAACGATATCGTCGCTCGTGCGTACGTACGGATTACCGTCTCCACGACGCGATGAGATTCATTTTCCATGTTAACAATTCAAGAATGATTATAAAGTATATATAATAAGTAATAATGAAATATATGACATAATAATCATACTGTATTTATGTATATATATATATGTATGTCATCTACTTAATTCCATTCAAGTCAATAAGGAAAGGAAAACAGCGTTCATGCGTACATACGGCCTACCGTCTCCATGAACGGTGCATTTCATTTCATTCATCTATCTATTATATATATATATATACTGAATATATATGATATATAAATCATGATTTAAATTCTGGAATTAAGTAAATCATGATATAAGTAATAATAATATCAAGAACAACAAATCAAAACACATACGATAAATGAAATGATTTTACCCAAAACGATGCTTTAACATGGAATTTATAAAATAACGGGTATTATAAAGTCATAATTGAACCATATATGATATCATAACAATGAATAGGGTTCTTTAATAATTCAATAACATTAATTAAATCCTTATACAGGAGGTCTGGATACATACAAAGCATATCGGACATAAGGTAAGGGATAACTTTTCCAATCTCATTTTTATCCGAGATTGTTTATTCGTAAGTATTTATTGGGTTTATGTTTATCATCCATGTCCATATGTTGTCAAAATGTTTTCATAAAATTTTTAATAGTATTCAATGTATGTTTAAAGTCATTTTTACCTATCTTTGAATTTTACTTTGTGTTATGGAAGGAATCTTTCTTTTGTTTACCATACATGGTACTTTTTGACTTTTTCGACAAAAGTACGAGGAGAATGTTTTTTTAACTTATATGGACTGAATGGATTTTTACGGTTTCATAACGCCTTATTTTCATGAACCTTACTCTACAATATTTAATGACTATTTTCAACAAAATCCTTTTCTTTTAAAATTTCAAGGCATTTTGTGAAAAGAAAATGATTTTGAAAAAGAAAGGATATTTTCCTCAAGAATTCATTTCAAGTGTTTTATCAAAACCATTTTCCATATAAGATGACATTATTTAATATGTATATGTTTCATATTTAATGTATCTATGATTTACATGGTTTTACTTTTCTTATGATGAAATGATATCCATTTCTTTTATATGGATTATGTGATTATGGGATGATGTTTATGAAACCCATTTTATTCTTTGGGTTATGATGAATGTTTTATGTTTATTATGTGGCACAAGTAAGAATGATTTAATTATGAGATGGGTGAGACCTATATCTCCCTCCAATGCATTGGGTAAAGATTTATATCTCATGAGATATACATGGATGAAACGGTAAGTTAATCTGGTTCAGTGATACAGGACCGGAATGAGGAGTGAACTCGATTCAGAAAGGGACTTTTTCCACTAAGATGGTCTTGGAAGCAATGCCTTGGCTACTATGGAAATCATATCATGTTCTTAATGGTTTTCCATAATTACATTATTTATTCCCATGCTATTTTATGATGATTGATGTTCAATTATGATCTATGCCTTACGTACTTCCAAGATTTATTTCACAACTCATGATTTTGATGTTTAAACATTATGTTCATGTTTTTAAGTTCAAATGTATATGGTTTTCTTTATTTTCTTCATGCTTACCCTTACTAAGCATTTGATCTCACCCTTTATATGTTTTATTTTCCCCGGGATACAAATAAAGGTTTTAGGTAAGAAAACAAAAGGGGAAGATCTTTATGGGAGATGTTGAAGATCTTTCACCATGATTAGAAGATTATATTCTGAGTTTCCAAAGACACTAAACTATTACGGTCCTTGAGTGTTGGTTTTTGTTATGTATTAAGTATTCCGAAAAAGTAATGTAATGTCCATGTACGTAGAGCTTTGGGTCTCTAAAAAATCCATTCCCTTTAGTCAATGTATCATGACCTTAAACTATTTGCAGATAATCTGTGGTTTATCTATTATAGAATCAAGTATTTTAATCATGTTGGAAAATTTCCCTTACCTTCAATATAGATATCCATACATTGGGTCATGGCATTACGACTTTATATCATATTCCTTTTCCCAACGATATCATTTTTTTCAACTTTCAGTTCCCCAATTCATATTAGGTATTATTTTTCCCCAGTCCATATTGTCTATCTCCCCTTCATTTGGTTCAATCTCCAGGAAATTAAACTGGTTGGTCCATATAGTCTGGGAAAAATGAACAAAATTTAGACAACATATGGTACTAACCCAGTCCTCCCCCAATAAATGGTCAAACCTTTTTCTATAAATTTTGATGGTTTCAAACTACACCAATCCTAAAATATGACATAGATATACCTAATTCATAACATTATGTCCCCAAGATTATCAAACATTTACTTCATTAGTCTCCATCATGTCCACACTTCATATCCCTAAAGTATAAATTGCCACATCGACCTTTCGTGTTAGAATAAAATCTCTTACCATGACTACGAAATGATCCATATCACCAATTAATTTCTTGGGAACATATCCTAGATGATTCTATATAGCAACATGATATTCCATGTGTTTTGATTACATGGTTAGTGGTCAATCCTCATCTGATTTCCTCTAATATTGATGATATCAGAGTGGAATTCATTTTTCAAATGTGTCCAATGGTCATCATTAGCTAATTCTTCCCCTACCTTAAAATTCTGATTCAAGAAGGAGTAATTTATGTTCATAGACTATCATTTTCTTAAGATTAAGCTTAACAACCACATGTAAAACTTTTTATCCTTTTGGTAAGTTTTCAAGGTTGACCGTCTTTAGTTCATACTACCCGACTAGTCTCCCCCATCATCACGGGTTCTATAAATTGGTCAAAGCATAATTCCAACCATGGACCTTTAATTTCATTATAAATATATTAGGATGTTATTTTACATATATATCCCATTTTTTCTCACATCAAACATGAATCACATGGGAATAGGGGGTTTTAGTGGTTTTCTTTGATATTGTTATCATGTTTCATTCATACTCATACTTACTATACAACATCAAACTTTATGTTCAATGTCCTTGTCATATGAGTTTAAAAATAATGGTGTAGTCCCCATCATATGAGTTGAGACTACATGATACATCAATCATCTCTTGATAGGTCACCCATTTTATAGATTTGGTCACTTACCATACCTCATTATAAAACTACATCTTGATTGACTAGTCCCTCTTAGGATACATATTTATGGTAAAAAAATTCCACAAACCTAAAAATAACGTAAACATTCAATCCATTATAGCACATAATATTTGGGTTAGGCTAGATTCAAGTCCATGTTGAGTCGAGTACATGGATAATATAACTTCCCCCATGCATGAATCAAATCTATATGTGATCATCACCCAATTATGATATTGTGATGAGGTCTTGACTCCATTCATACCATGTCTTTCGTTCCACAATAGAATTTAATCATATGATGTGCGTGATCCAGACCTATAAATGAACATTAACAATCTATACATAATAAACTAAGACTATATTCACTCATATTTGGGCTGTCTACCTTGGAATTTTAGTTTCCAATTCACATTGGGTTTTCCTATGTTCAGTCACTAGATGGATCAGATCAACCAATGGTCCTAGATGCATGAACATAAAAGGAACTATGACTTGCTCCTAGTTATATAAACATAAAAGTAACACCCCTATAGATAAATATATATGACCATAAACTATGTAGAATTGAAATCACCTTCAATCTATTTTCAAAAACACACCCAAACATGTACTCTTATCTCTTATATAGTTGACCTATACATTTTCCTAGTGGTCTGCATCCCTTCCATATGTCTAGTTTGCCTCATCGATATACATGACAAATTATTGTGTAAAATTAAGAGTATCTAAACTATTATTGAGGATCCCACTCTCCCATAGAACCACCATGTGTCTATTAATTTGGATCTACATCCATATTATTTTTCAAATGAGCTCCCTAATGTTGATGAAACAATGTTGTGAAGTACCTCCTCCCTTTCAGGGTACACACCCTTAAGTATTTATCGTTTTTATATTTTAATGGAATCACCTACAATGATGATAGAACTCACTAAAGTCTCACCTCCCAACCATGGAACAAATCCAATATGACACATATTTAGTATTATGGCAGTGTAACCCACATTTGAAATACATTAAATAGCCACCCTAAACCAATCTACATTATTAATTTTTTGATACAAACTCTAAGAGCCAAAAGTTACTTTTATCCACATTCCCTTTTATTCAGTTAAATTCTAGTAACATTGGTGTTATTCCCAATACATCTTGAACATTTCTAGGGAAATCAAACTCATATAATCTCACAGATCCAGTAACCTCATTTTTATGGGGTTCCTATGAAAATTGATGTAATATTAAGATCTCAATATATCTCTCTATATATGACACTCTCATCTACTTTAATGATCTTATATTTATCTCCTCTTACTCATGGTGAGCATGACTGACATGTTCTAGTAGATGTTTTAGCATGTTATTTAATTTATACGATTAATATTCTAATTCAATACCGGGAATTTGAAAAAATAATTTTTTTATTAGAAGAAAAAATTAATTGTAGGTGCATCTACATGTTGGATCCAAACTATCATTATAGGAAAATATGTCCTATTATTATACTTATGTAAAAAACAAGACAAGCTCATCCATCCCCTGTTTAGTATATTCAATGACATATCATTTCATTGAAAGAACCATCATTTCATTATTTAAACATCGATTCACCTTATCTATATACATTTGAATCATTCCTTACTCTATCTCAAAATTACTATTTGGAATTATAAATTATCATATTTATCCTAGGTTGTTTACATTTGAGAGTCCTATTGGTTAATGGTCACTTCCCTGGTAGAGAGGATGATTAGTTATTAGTATAAGTACTCCTCCAATTGAGAAAAATATTATTTAGTTGTTTAAATGTATATGATACCATTATAGATAGATTCAAGCAAATATTTAGTGAATGTTTTCTACTCGAGACACACTCCCCCAACCAATAAGTCTTGATCTAATGTGTGGAGTGTGTGCTAGTCAACCCTGTTGATCACCGGGTCCACTAGCCTATAAAAAGGGGATCTTATATGAAATGAAAAATAAATCATTGATGTGATAATATTGATGTTTTATATGGCCTTATATGAACTTCACTTGGTTACCATTTTCTCATCATCATTGTTCAATTCTGAGTTATTAATTTTCTCTATGGTAATCTTATACTTGAGGAATATTGTGAGGATTGTGATAGATTAATCCACTTCAGTAAGCCTATATTAGGGGTTGGGTTCTATGTTGAGGGGAAGTTTAGAGTCATTTGACACCTCCTATCTATACCGAATATATTATACTACCTCTTATATTGTCATTGGATCAATCACCTCCCCCAATTATTCCTTCAACATGATAGGAAACTCTTACGGGGTTGAGGCCACACTTATTTGTGTACCTATTACTATAATCCTAGCTATATCACTGATTTTTGGATGGGAACTCCATCACTATAACCATTTATTTAATAAATAACTACATCCCACTAACTACTAGAGTTATAGTAGATACACTATCACCCTTTATTATATTGGATATTACTCCCTCGAAAGGATCGCTTCTGCATACACTATCACAAAAATTCAATGGTTAGCTCGCCTTGGGGAATTATAAAATACTTATTGAGGTGATAGAAAAAAACATACTTTCTGTGAAGATCTTATCCATTTTTCTTTTTTTTGGTGGTGTAAACCTTAAAATCATAACTTTCTGGACATCCACTAGATCACATATGAATTAATTATTAATTTTTACACCTATACTGATGTGTTATTAATTTTCTTACTATAAACAATAAAAATAATAACAAATTTATTTTTATTTAATTAGATAATTATAATATATTTTTTAAAATAAAATTTAGCCTTTTGATATTTACATAGAATGTGGAGGTGATTTTAGTTGTCCAAGAATAAGTGGCAGAAAATGGGCCAAAGGGGATGGAAGCCCATGAATAGAAGATCACTAACACTACTACAAAATAGGTCTTTAATAGCATTGGTATCTATCTGTGCTAGAAGAAAGAACTGTTATATGGAATCTCTATCAGTGTTAATGAATGTTCTGACAAATTTTCCTTTTTATTAGTTCCTTTTTTTGCACTGGTAAAATGTACCCTTTATCAGTACTTTTTTTAGCACTAATAATGAGAACCTTTATCAACACTTCATTTTTAGTGTTGATAAAGTGTAACCATTATCACTGCTTTATTTTTCGCACTCATAAAGGGTACCCTTTATCAACACTATATTTTTAGCGCTCATAAATGAATCCTTTATCAACACTTTTTTAGTGATGATAAAGGTCCAAATAAATAAACTGAAATAATTAAATAAATAAAAATTTAAAAATATTTAGTTAAAAAAATATAATACTAATTTTATTAATTAAATAATTATTGATAAAATAAATAAATTGATTACAATACATATAAATTATAAATACTAATAAATATTATCTATTAAATATATCAGTTTTTGAAAAATTTAAATTAAACAAATAAAAATTAAAAATAATTAAATTGAGAAAAATATTAAACATTTTATTAGTTAGATAATTATTGATAATGTTAATAAATAGTATGTATTAAGTATATGTATATATATATGAATGTATAAAAATATGATTTATATATTACAAAATATTTATCTTAACTACATTAAATAATCATATATTTAGTAAATAATGGTTTGTAATTAAAAATTAACATGAGTTAAAAATATTGTCTAATTGCATATAATAAGGGACATATAATTGATTGTCAGTTGATTTTTTAATTTAACATAGATCAAATGTGTGTTATATTGATTTCACACATATGTAATTAGTGCATTTTTATATAAAATACACACACACAAAAGATATCCATTTTTCAATATCGTTAAAGTGTACTTATTTTTATTTTATTCAATTACACTCAATTTTAACATGCATGCACTTAAAACTAGAAATTTATTTAATAATGTTAAAAATATACTTGTCAAAAAATATTTAAAAATAATGAAATTTAAAAATTCAAATTTACTATATTTAAACAATTATATATTTTTAATTATAAATAAATAATTTTTTAAAGTTTTTATATAATTATAAATAAATAATTATATATATTCAAATAATTAATAAATTTATAAAAATTTACGTAGATAATGATTATATTTACAATATATATACATATTAAATATATATATATATATAATAATATAAATATTATTTTATAAAATAATTGTATAATTATAAATAAAGAATTATATATTTAAATAATTATAATATTATGTTAAATATATTTAAATTAAAAAACTAGTATATTTATATTTATATATATTGATAAATTTTTTAATTTATAATTTTAATTTCAATTCCTCTATGAGCGCTTATGACATAAGTGATGATAAAAGTCATCTTTATCATCAATTTTTTATAAGCGCTGATAAAAGTTCCTCATTATACTTAAAAACCCTAACCAGTTGAAAATATATCATGATATTAGAAGCTTTCCACAAAATCCACCCACTGTCGACACTCCTCCTCAGTGAATTGAAACTTGAATCAAGCTCATGTCCAAAGTCAAACAAATCCAAGGATCAAATTCAAGGCTCGAACGTTTTAGGGGTCGAAGGAATACATGTCACGAATATTTGTATTTCTCTACATTCTCTTGAATGTAAGACTTTCCCTACTTTATATTGGTGAACTCAAGGTTTAAAACCACAATGGTTTTGGCTATAGTGGTGGCTTTTATGTAACTGTGAGTGTGGTGAGTCAACCATTTTGGAGATTCTCCTTGGAGGTCATCCACTTTAATTCTTGTAATTTTTAAAGTGTGAATCGCTTATACTGTGTACATCCCAACTTCCATCCCAAACCACACACGGATCACCTTCCTTCTCAATTATAGTTTTAAATTAATATAGGGGATTTGTGAGATAATTACTTATGTATGTGAAAGTTTGGATGAATAAAACATTTATTTTTGTTGGATAAATAATGTAATTAACCATATGGTAGAAGTCCCATCCCATTTTTTATAGTCTATGTAATTTTTTATGCATTAATTTTTATGATGGTGGATAGTTAGCCTATAAGACTACTTCTTAGTGTATTAAACTGACTAGTTATTTTCTTATTTGTGTTGTAGATACTTTATATAGGTAGTGATATTTTATAGATCTGTGAATTTTATAATTCCACTTAGATTTATAAGTAAAGTAAGGGTTTTACACTTTTAAAATGTGACCTCTCATGAGTAATTCCATCTCAATAGAGGCTAGTGTATATGAGATAGATGCTGCAAGGGTTGGTGTGTTTTTCTCCATTTATGGTGATATATCTTATCGATTTGTATTATTTCTTTATGATGGATTCTTTATGGACATCCCATGAATCCCAAGGATGGGTGAATGTGTATTAGATTGGCACCCTATAATCCTTCATATGGGTAGATATGATGGGACGAACACCCTAGAATCGTTAGTATGGGTCAGTGTGGTGATATGGAATCCCATGATTCATGATATGTTTTCCAATATTTGAATACCATTAAATTTAATTATAATAATTTTTTTAGGTTTCTACATCATTTGTTTTGAAAAATTGAGTGGAAGTTATCAAATTCTATATATTAGAAATTATTTTTAGGTATTCACTATTTTAGGTCTATATGTATCGGTTCAACCCCTAGGAATATCTGATTACAATACATACATATATATATTAAATAACTATTCATTTATTAAATTTTTTTATGAATAAATTTTTATATCTTCTAGTTAATTGAATGAGAGTTTATTATTCTTGTTTATCAAATTTGGGTTTCCTATTACTCCATAATTTACTATATTATTTTCTCTTTTTTAGGAGATTTAAGAAATACATGAAGTGTGTCAAACAAAATTTATTATTACAATTTGTTTCTTGAGGCTCATCCCTATATATTTTATAGACAATTTTCACCCTCATCAACGTCATATTTTTAACAGGTGTTATTGCAACATGTTTCTTGAAAGTCAACCCATATCTATTTTATGTTTCTTTTACTACATTGAGCATTAGTTATCCCATGGATGAATTATTCTCTGATTATTTCAAGAAACATGGGTTCATGTCCACAAGATATGGAGGATGTGTGTCAAACAACAAAATCAAATGATAAATGTTTGGGAGATGAGTTGATGAGGATGATAGTTGTATATAACTTTCACCTTTTAATAAATTCATAGTATAAAACCTTCCATAGTTGATTAATTCATTTCTTAAATTCAATTATCCATTATCTTCAACATACTGAAATTCATTGAATCAGTCAAATATTGAGTTTCCCGTATTAGAATTTTCTATAACATTCACCTTTGATAATGAATAACTTATGTGTATTTATTTATTTGTTATACAAAATTTATCATTTATAAACCCAATAGGATGGATATGAATAAAATATGGATGCATGATAATTGATTGGAAAAATAATATGATGATGGTGTTAAATAGATCATCATGTTTTCAAGATAGAATGCATATGACACATGTCAAATCCTCTATATGTGGTTACATTTTTGTTATTCAATAAAAATTAGTCTAGAAGAGTTATAAGAACATTCTATTTGTCATAGAATAGATCAGATTTATAAATTTTAGACTAAACATGGGAATAACTGAATGTGGACATCGATTTGGTTGATATTATGGTTTAGGTATCATTTGGTGTGAATAACCTTGTAAATGATGATGGAGATCGCATGAAAAAATTTACAAGGGTAATTTAATGTGACATTTTCGATTTTCCAAAGTTTCTTGAAGAGTAAAATAGTTATTCCAAGAAACTATAGAATACTAGTTATACTAAATACAATAAATTTTTTGCTTAATTGAAGTTATATGATTTGGAAACTGGAAGAAAATGGTGTGAAACCATCTTTATAGAATAACATCATCTCCAAAAATATATACTACCAGAAGAAAATGATCTACTATGCATAACGTATGATGTTAAAATAATTTTATGCTCAATGGTAATGAACTCTAAAGAATACATGCTTGTCCAAATGATTTCATATTGTTTCTCAAGTACCACAAACCACTAATAAAATACCATAACTATGGTCATTATAGATACAAGAAATATCAATCAAGTCCTTCAAAATATGTATGGAACTTTCCTATAATTCCATGATTTAAAAAACTATATGAATGTTAGGATACCATAAGAAAATTAACATGACATGAAGATACTATAATTAGTGGTGGGAACCTATGACATCCAGTAGATTCTCCTCATTGGAAGAAATTTTATTACGTGCATCCATAATTTTGAAATGATCCAAGAAACATTTTTCTTGAGTTATCTACAGATGGAATAAATCTATTTGGTGTATAGAGTCATACTTATAGTACATGTCCCTTCATGTTGGTAAATTATAACTTTCCTCCATGGTTATGCATGACGCACAAGTATATTTTGTTCTCTTTGCTTATACATGGACCAAAGTAACCCTGTAATGATATTGTTTTATATATATATCCATTGATCTAAGATCTAAAATTGATGCGGGATACATGTGTTAAAGTTTATTATTCTCCTATTGGAGAAGAATTAACATTGAGGGACATGTTTTACAGGATGAAAAACAACTTCCATTCTTATTGAAATGTATCCTTCAATAGAATTAAAGTAATATTTTGGGGTCCCATTTATGAAAAACCCAAATTTCTTGTTTGGATGAAAAATTACTCAAGGTTTCTATTTTTAGGATATCATAAATTTTTACCTCGATGACATAAATACTGATTCTGGATAACAACATTTGATGGGAATATCGAACAAGTTACAACAACCTCTCCAGTAACAGGTGATCAAATGTAAAAAAAATAAAACAAATTGAAACTATTTTCAGTAATACATTTTATGAAAAAAATAAAAAATTAGGTTGGAAGAAGTTATCAGTTTTCATTGCATTATGATAATGGAATTGTTTTTATGTCAGTCATTTTCTTGATTTCATACATGTAGAAAAAAATGTATTTGATAATGTTATTGGGATGTTACTATTTTTTCCTCAAAAAATAAAAGATGGAATCAATTCAAGGTTAGACATGATTGAAATAGAGAGAAGGGAATATCTAGAACTGATAAATGGTAAAAGGTGTAAATTTCTTGCTCTAACAGCAAACACTCCATCCAGATAAGAAAAATTGTTATTTTTTTATTTTCCATAATAGTTTAAAAGTTCCACAGGGGTATTCATCAAATATCAAGAATGTCATGTTACTTACTAGTTCTAAGTTACATTGACTAAAATCACACGACTTTTATGTTTTGATGCAATATTTAATTCCATTTTCTTTCTCTTGCATTATGCCTCCAAATGTATGACATAACTTAACTAGATTGTTTTTCTCAAATCTATATGAAGTAAAGTTATAGACCTGATGAAGTTTTTCATCATGAATAAGTTGGTTTCAGTCACATTATATGAATTATATATGTTATTGTCACCATCATTCTTTGATACAACACCGCAAGCTTCCAAATTAAGTTTCACTTTGAATAATGATATAGCTTGCGTTGTACGCAACTTGAAGTTTTAACACACCACGACCAATCAAACTAGTCATTATGAATAGTAAAATTCACTTCATTTTTGTATTAAGAGTATCAAAATTAGCTTAGGGTGAATTTTTTGTATTTTTCTGAAAACAATCAATTTGTGATGAATAGTGAAAAACACTACGTTATTGTTTAAAATCAACTTTTTATTTAAATAATTAGTTATTTTATTTAAATTTATATTATGTAAAAATAGATATATAATACCTATATATGTTTAATGTAATTCATTGAATTCATTTTATAATAATATTAGATATATACAATTTTATTGAACTTTTTACCGTCTTTTACCCACCTTCTAGGTGCATTTGCATATTTGCAGAAAATGTAATTTTACCGCTTTTGTGAATTGAATTTAAAAAATTTGAGAGACATGGTAGACATCAGTAAGTAAAATGTGGTTCAATAAGAAGAAAATAATTTTTTTAAATAGTAACTTTTGACTTTTATTTACCATGGTTAAAAGTAAATAGGGTAATTAAAGGTAAAAATGATATTATAATTACCCAAACACATATCCTAAATATATTGGATACGTGTTTTTAAACCAAAATCAACCTTAGGAATAGAATACGATCCTTTTAGTTCACGTGGATTATATTAGGACATTTATTATTATTTTATTTCAAGAAGATTTAAAAGTGTTAAATTCAATGTTTAATAACTATTTTTTTAATATAGGTTTATACATAATATAAATTCAATTATAAATATTCATTATAAATCTAAGAATATTTCATATATAATGGTATTTTCATTATAATTTTTAGACATTAAATAAGTAAATTTATTTATGATACAATGGTGATGTATTAATTACCTTATTAATGAATGAATAAAATAACTGATATTATAAATATCCAAATAAATGTAAATTGAGACTTATGATGAATTAAAATAATTTTCTAGGTTAATATGACATGTTATTTTTGGTTAAATAATTTTTTTTTCAATGTGATAAAGTTGTTATGACTTTCACGAAAACAAAATACCAAATAGAGTCAAAATTGAAATAAATGAGTTTTAAAAACAAATACAATATTATTCATAGATATAATATTTTTAAAAACATAAATTTCTAAAAAAGGAAATATATAATGTTAGATATATTAATAATTCACCACTTGGGGTTCTCTAGGATTTTTATTGTATGTTTATTAACCATTTATTATAATAATACAAGAATACATGGTAAAAGTTAAACTATTTAACTAATAGTTAAATCTAAAAGATAAGGTTAATATGGTGACCTAAACCTTCCTAAAACCTATTCTTTTAGAGGTGTTAGACCCATATCAATCGTATCCTTGAAATAAATAATTTAGGATCCACTATAAACCAAACATGATTGTATAATAAAATAATATTTCAAGATTTTCCTAAAGTGACCCGCACCTCTCTTATAAAAGGGTACTTCCCCTTCTCTCAAAATCACACCTCAAAATCTATTTGGCACAGACAACCCATTCTCAAATATCTCCCAACCACCCTATATTCGACCTAGAGGCCTTATGTTTATTATAAATCCAACCTATGGTACCCTTTTGATCAACTCCAAAGCAAACACCCAAAGAAGAGGTAATAATTTCACCACCTTTTTCAAAGTTCTTTTCTTCTTCCACTTCCTCTTTATTTGTTGATTCAATACCAAAATAATTACTCCATTACCTTATAAAAACTGTGATGTTATTATAAATATGGTACAACCATATTCATTATTATATCCATCCTATGAATGACATATCACCATATGTGTGTACGTACAACATACCGTCTCCACGTCATGGTGTAGTTTGTTATTCAAACACTTCATTATTTGGATGAGAATAATAACGAGTATAACTGATGTAAATAATAAATATAAAATGTTAATTATTATATATATATATTATATACCATCCAATTACATAAAATTTCACTATCAATATAATTATATTGTCACTCTTGCGTACGTACATATTACCTTCTCCATGAACGTGATGAGATTCATTCTCTATCGTAATCATTCAAGAATAATTTTCATTTTATGATTAAATAAATGTTTAAGAACATAATATCATTATTAATATGAATCAAATACATCCTATCCATAACAAACATGAATTACATCACAAAACATATAAAGTAAAATGAATCAGTTAACACCCAAAACAATGATACTACTGAAATATTATTAAAAAATAAATATTAGAAGATCATACATGATATCATATTTATGTATGTGGTTCTTTTATAATTTAATAACAATTATTTAACTATTATACAGAAGGTTAATGTACCCTCTATCATGAAAAAGTGCAAGGTAAGGGTTAATTCTACAATCTCTTCATTATCCTAGGTTGTTTATACGTGAGTATCTACTGTGACCTCTTTATCATCCACATTCGTGTTTCTTAAAAATTTATTTCAAACCATTTTTACTATTCAATATACTATAGGTCAAATTTATTTAATCCCTTGTTTGAATTTTTATAAAATTTTTATAAAGGAATTTTTCCGTCGTTTTCCAAACAAGGTCCTTTACGACCTTTACGACAAAAGTATAGAAAGAATGTTTTTTTTATTATACAGTGGGTGTGGCTATTTTTCACCGTTATAACACCTTCGATGCTTCCCTTACAATCTTATAAGAATATTTTCAAAATATATGTATTATTTTAAAATTACTTGACTTTTAAATTATTTCAAAATAAAAAGATATATTTATCTCAAATAGATTTGATTTCATCAATGTCAACATCCTTTGTTGGATTTTACTCTTGTTTGAAGTTGATTTATTATGATTCAATCTTTTGTATTGTATTGAAGGTTTTGTGATATGTTTTAATGTGGATGATATATATTTTTACAATTTACTTTTTATATTTAATGTATTGACATTTTTTATGCTAGTTTTAATAATAATGTTTATGTTATGTTTCAACCTTTTCATATGAGGAATGAATTGGACTTAGTAAGTGACGGGTGGAGCCTTCTATAGCTCCTCGCTACATCGGTAGGTCTCATGAGACAAACTAGTGTCTTGGCATAAGGCCTTGAAAAAATCTTATTTGTAGACTTGGCATGAGGCCTTGACGATGTGGTTATGATTTCTGGAATTATTCATTCCAACATTATGAAATTGGTTGTTGATATTACATATGATTTTTCAAAAATTACAATAATAATTTGATTAAGTAAATGAAATTATTTGATTTATCTTTTCTATATTATGATGAGGATTACGATTAAAAGTCTTGTGTTTTAGTCTTATACATTTCCCTAAATGTTTATTCTTATTTATGAAAGTTTCCGCCATATTGTTATCCTTACTGAGCATCCGAGCTCACCCCTTTCTATGTTTTATTTTTTCCCAGGATGTGAAGAAGTATTTTATGGTTGACCTGTATGGATAGGAAAATGGATTTAAGTTTGTTCAAAGGGGATAAAATTTCATTGTTGTTTTTATTTCATGATATAATGTAAAATTTATATATGTATCTAGTATTTCCATGGCTACTAAACTAATCTGTATTTTGAGAAATAATTTCTTACGATCATGTCAATGTTATGTAATAATTCACCAACTCTGGGTAACTGGGGTTGGGATGTTAAAGTTGGTATCAGAGAAAGTTTAGTACAAACCATGGAAGCTAGATTTTGAAAAACTCTGATTAGAGAACATTCTCTTAAGATAGAATTTGAGGATTAGTATAGAATAACTTCTTAGAATTTTGGTAATATAGAGATTTTGGGTATTTTCCAAGAAATACATCCCTGTCTAGATAGGAGTAGGTAGAGGCATCTCTGGCACAGATGTACCTAGGAGTGAAAACTCTGACAAGGAGTTTCGAGCTTGACCTGGGGTATCCTGATACACAACAACGGGTCTTACTACACTCTTGGTTACAACACTCTTGGGGGATATTTTTAGGATAATTCACATATTATTTACAAACCATTATGAATGATTTATGATTATATACCTCCTTAAAGAAAACATTTTTATAATTATGGATTATATCCATAAACTATTCAATTTATGTTAAGTGTTTTACAAGTTTTAAATTCTGTATTGTGATTCATAAACTAATCTAGTGTATGCCATTATTAAGAAATGGTGCCTAGTGGAAAGAATGGAAACCATATAAACGCACATAATCTATTTAGGTATTTCCCTCGTACTCAACATAATTATAGTGGAGCTGGTGATGAAACTGGTGCTGATCAGCTTATCATCATACTGGAAAAACTCACTCAGGTTAAGAATAATAACCTTACCCATATGGAGCACCCTGATCCACAACACGGAGGATCAATGTCTGATCGCTTCATGAGGAAATTACGACTAACATTATATGGGGCTATAAATCTATTTGTATATGAGCAATGGATAAGTTCATAAGTTAAAATATTTCATGCTTTGGGGTGTAGCGAAAGGGAAAATTTTGTTATGGCAGTTTATCACCCCATTGGAGATGCATATCAATGGTGGTAATTAATTCAAAACACAAAGTAAGATGAAGAAGTATCAAATATGGAATATAGGGAGTTTAAAGAACATTTCATAGAAAAATACTTTCATCATGACCATCGAGCGGATATGGAAAGACAATTTCTAAGTATGAGGAAAAGGGAGGATGAGAACGTCGCAAAGTATAAAGCTAATGTTACAAGGTAAGTAAGGCATACAACAGATTATATACATAACACAATGAGAAAAATTTATTTATTCTTTGATGGGTTAAAACCATTCCTCTATCGAGCATTAGTCTCACAACACTTCTCATCGTACGAAGATATTGTATCGTGTGCTATCAAAACAGAAAATAAATTATCTAAGTCTTATGAATTTAAAGAAAAACAAGAAAAGAAGAGATCTTTTGAACACTCTAGAAATGGAAATAAGGTGAATAAGGGAAAATTTGAATTTCCATCATTCTATAAATGTGGGAATAAACACCCCTGTACTTGCTTGATGTGAATGGGAGTTTGTTACAGGTGTGGTGAAAAAGGCCACCAAACTTGTGATTGCAAGGGGAAGAAACATTATATCAATGTTTAATGATAAAATTGTAGGGAAATGGGGCATTATGTAAATGAATGTCATAAGTTCAAAGGAAACTTACCTCATAAAAGACCAAGAAAGAAAGGACAAGCTTATGCGTTCACTACTACTAAGTTTGAATCTCTGAAAGATGTGGTAGCAGGTAATTTAATAGTTTTCTCATGTTTAGACAATGATTTATTTGATTTTGGATCATCGCATTATTTCATATCTTCTCAGTTTTCTATGAAAATTAGATATTTCCAATTTGATTTAACATAGGATTTTTCAGTAAAAACTCCTAAGGGAAGTATCAATGCCATAATGTTTTTTGAATTAGTTCCCATTAGGGCATATAAATTTTCTTTATCTTATAATGTCATCTTCATACCCATGATTGAATTTGATATAATCCTCTGAATGGATTGTCTTTCAAACCATGATGATAAAATTTATGGTAAGAAGAAGTAGGTTACAGTTTTCAATGATGATAAGGATTACCTTATCTTTAGAGCAGAAACATCACCACCTAATTCTTATCTTGATCCACCCCTAGTAGCTCTACTAAATTCAATTATTGAGGAGGAAGAGAATGAAATAAATATGGGTGAGGAAAATAATGCTCGAATAGAGGATGTACCTATAGTATAAGAATATGTTGATGTGTTTCCAAAGGATTTACCTAGACATCCTTCATAATGAGAAATCGAGTTTTCCATTGATTTAATTCCTTGTTCAAGGCCCGTATCAAAGACCCATTATAGAATGGCCACTGTAGAATTAGTGGAATAAAGGAAACAACTAGAGGAATTTATTAATAAGGGATTTATTTGTCCTGGTGTTTCTTCTTGGGGATCCCCAGTTCTTTTTGTTAATAAGAAAGATAGATCTATGAGGTTTTTCATTGAATATAGTTAGATTAATTCAATATAAATAAAGAACAAGTATCCCCTACCTCAAATTGAGGATTTATTAAAACAACTTAATGCAGCTCAATATTTCTCAAAGATTAAAATTTGATTAGGATATCATCAGTTGTGGGTGAAGAAGGAAGAAATTTCTAAAATAGAATTTTGAACCAGGTACAGGCATTACGAGTTTACAGTAATGCCTTTTGGATTGACTAATGCACCCACTATTTTCATGGATATAATGAATATATTTTTCAAGGAATATCTTGATGACTTTTTAGTAGTATTTATTGATGATATCTTGGTATAAAAAAAAGCTACTAAGATCATAAAAATCACATGCTCACTATTCTAAAAACCCTACGAAGAAATGAATTATATGGGAAGTTTAGAAAGTGTGAATTATGTGTTCAGAAAATTTCTTTTCTTGGCCAGATTTTTTCAAAGTATAGAATCTCTATTGATCCTTCAAATTCCAAGGTAATCCAAGAATGTCCATCATCGATGAGTATAACAGAGGTACACAGTTTTTTTGGTCTAATAGGTTATTATCGGTGTTTCATCCAAAATTTTTCCTGATTGGAAAACCCATTAACCAGGTTCACACGTAAAGGGGATAAATTTTTTTAGACAAAATTGTGTGAAGAATGTTTTGAAGAACTAAAGAGAATATTATTCAATTCTCTTATCTTGACTCTACAATAAGGTAATGATGGGTTTCTTATTTATAATGATACATCAAAGAAAGTATGTGGTTGTGTCCTTATATAGAATGATAGAGTTATTGCCTACACATCATGACAGCTAAAAATTCATGAACAAAATTATCCCACCCATGATCTTGAGTTAGCATCTATAATCTTTTCTTTGAAGATTTGAAGACAATATATCTATGGTTAAAATGTGAGATATATATTGATCACAAGAGTTTGAATTATAGTTTCTCATAGAAAGAACTCAACATGAGGAAACGACGATGGCTTGGACTACTCAAGGATTATGATTTCACTATACACTACCACCTGGGGAAGGAAAATAAGGTAGAAGATGCTTTGAGCAGAAATGATCATGTAGTTTTGAACAAGATGAGAGTATAAAGGGATACTATGTTCATAGATCTAGTAAAGATGGATATGGGAATAATCATGGAAGGTGAAATGTTAATACTTTTTCAAATTGTTTCAAAACCATCTTTACTAGAAAGGATAAAATGTTCTTAGACTGATTATGAGGAGTTTCAGAAAAAATTAAAGCTATGAACGATGAGAGATTGATTGAATTTTTATATGAAGATATAATTTTGAAATTTGGGAAGAGTCATTGTGTTACGGACATACCAGATCTAAAAATGTAATCTTTGGATGATGCTCATTGCTCCAATTTCTCTATACACCTTAGTATCACTATGATCTATAGAGATTTGAAAGAACATTTTTTGTGGGACAACATGAAGAGAGAGATATTGCTGATTATGTGTCAAGATTTATGGTTTGTCAAAAAGTGAAAGCTGGAAGACAACATCCTAGAGGAGTCATGAAACCTCTTAAAATACATGAGTAAAAATGGGACTATATTACGATGGACATTTTCATGGGACTAGCAATGACTCCTAAAAGGAACGATGAAATATGGTTCATTGTTGATCGTCTTACCAAGTAAGCACATTTTATTGCTATTAGAAAAGATTTAGCACTTGAACATCAAGAAATACTATATATTAATGAAGTTTTAAGACTTCATGGAGTACCCAAATCGATTGTTTCTGATCATAATCCCCTTTTTACATCAAGATTCTAGAAAAGGTATTCAGAAGGCCTCGGATACAGAACTCCGTTTGAGCACTACCTACCACCCTCAAACTGATGGACAATCAGAACGGACTATTCAAACCTTAGAAGACATGTTGAGATCTTTCTCACTTGACTTTCAAGGTATGTGGGATCAATATTTACCACTGGTGTTATTTTCATATAATAATATCTTCCATTAAAGTATTTAGATGGCACCATATGAAGCATTATACAGAAAGAGATGTCATACACCAACTTGTTGGGATGATGTTGGTGAAAGAAAACATGTAGGCCTAGATCTTGTTGAGGAAACAATGGAAAAGGTAATGATTATCCAATCCCACATCAAAGCAACTCAAAGTAGGCAAAAGAGCTATACCGATAATGGAAAGAAGAATTTGGAATTTCAAGTAGGTGAATATGTTTTCTTGAAGGTATATCTATGGAAGGGTGTTAAACATTTTAGTAAGAAGGGTAAATTACATCCTAGATACACCAGACCATTCCAAATTCTTGAACAAATTGGAGTTGTAGCTTATCATTTGGAAATGACTCCAAGTCTCTCCAAAGTTCATGATGTGTTCCACATATCACTGTTGAGAAAATACATGTCTGACCCAACGCATGTACTCACCTATGATGAAATAGAACTGGAACCTGATATGTATTATTGTGAAGATCCCGTCAAGATTCTTGATACTAGAGAATAAGTGCTAAGAAACCGTATGACTCATCTGGTAAAAGTCCTATGGAGAAATCATAAGATGGAAGAGCTAACGTGCGAACTCGAGGAATTAATTATAAAGATCCACCAGAATCTTTTTATGCAGTAATATTCTAGAAAATTAAAATACAAAATTTTTTAAGGAGGGTATAATGTAACATCACAAGCTTCCATAGTACGTTTCCCATTGAATAATGAAATCGCTTGTGTTGTACGCAACATGGAGTTATAACACACCATGACCAATCAAACTAGTTGTCATGAATAGCAATGCCCACTTTTTGAAATTATATAAATTTTACTTTTCAAAATATACTGCATTTTTGGATTTGGAATATTCAAATTAGCTTAGGGTGAATTTTTGGTATTTTTCTGAAAACATTCAATTTTTGATGAATAGTGAAAAACACTACGTTATTGTTTTAAACCAACATTTTATTTAAATATTTAGTTATTTTATTTAAATTTATATTAGGTAAAAATATATTCATAATACCTATATATTTTCAATGTAATTTATTGGAGTCATTTTATAATAATATTAGATATATAAAATTCTATTGAACTTTTTAGCGTCTTTTACCCACCTTGTAGGGGAATTTGAAAATTTGCATAAAACATAATTTTATATTTTTTGTTAATTGGATTTCAAAAATCATAGTGAAACGGTTGAAATTAGTAAGTAAAATTTGGTTCAATAAGATGAAAATAATTTTTGGTGAATAGTAACTTTTGACTTTTATTTACCATAGTTAAAAGTAAATAGTATAATTAAAGGTAAAAATGGTATTTTAATTACCATAACACATATCCAAGTTATATTGGTTAAGTGTACCAAAATAAACCTTAGGAATAAAATATGATCCTTTTAGTCCACATGGATTATATAAGGACATTTATTATTATTTTATTTGAAGAAGAGTTAAAAGTGTTAAATTCAACGTTTAATAACTAGACCATTTTTAATATAGGTTTATGAATAATATAAATTATAATATTAATATTAATTATAAATATAAAAATATTTCCTAAATAATGGTATTTTATTTATAATTTTTAGACATTAAATAATTGAATTTATTAATGATACAATGATGATGTAGTAATTACCATATTAATGAATGATTAAAATAATTGATATTATAAATATAAAAATAAATGTAAATTGAGAATTTTGATGAATTAAACTAATTTTATAGGTTAATATAACATTTTAGGGTTGATTAAATAAAAAAATTTGAAGTGATAAAGTTTTTATGACTTTCACAAAAAGAAAATACCAAATAGTGTCAAAATTGACATAAATGAGTTTTTAAAACAAATACTATATTATTAACTGATATAATATTCCTAAAAATATATGGTTCAGCAAAAGGACTTAGATAAGGTTATATATATTAATAATGAACCACTTGGGTTTGTCTTGGATTTTTATTGTATGTTTATAAACCATTTATTATAATAATACAAGAATATATGGTAAAAGATAAACTATTTAAGTAAGAGTTAAATCTAAAAGATAAGGTTAATATGGTGACATAAACAAATCTAAAACCTATTGTTTGAGAGGTATTCTACCCATCCCCACCTTATCCTTGAAATAAATAATTTTGGATCCATTATAAACCGAATATGACTACATAATAAAATAATATTTTATGCTTTTCCTAAAGTGAACCTCACCTCTCATATAAAAGGGTACTTACCCTTCTCTCAAAATAACACCTCCAAATCCATTTTTATTTTCCAAATACTACTAAAATATCCTCCCAACTACTCTCACTTAGACCTAGAGTCATTACTTTTATCATAATCCATTCTAAGGAGCTCTTTTGATTAACTCAAATGAAAACTCCCGAAAAATAGGTAATAATTTCACCACCTTTTTCAATGTTCTTTTCTTCTTCCAATTCCTATATATTTGTTGTTTCAGTACCAAAATAATAACTAAAGTACCTTATAAATACTACGATGTTATTATAAATATGGTACAACCATATTCATTATTCAATCTATCCTATGAATGAATTGTCACCATACGTGCGTACGTACGACATACCATCTCCACGTCGTGGCGTAGTTTGTTATTCAAACACTTCATTGTTTGGATGGGTATAATAATGCATATAACTAATTTAAATAATAAATATAAAATGTTAAGTATTCTTTATATATGATATACCATCCAATTACATATGATATCACCATCAATATAATGATATTTTCGCTCATGCATACGTACGAATTACCGTCTCCATAAACACGATGAGATTCATTCTGCATTGTAATCATTAAAGAATAATATTCATTTTATGATTACAAATAATTTATAAGAACTTAATATAATTATGGATATGAATAAAATAAATCCAATCTATAAAAAACATGACATACATAATAAAACATATAAATAAAAATGAATCTGTTAACACCCAAAACAAAGATACTACTGAAATATTATTAACAAAGCAATATTAGAAGATCATATATGATATAATATTTATGTATTTGGTTATTTTAAAATTTAATAACCATTATTTAACAATTATATAGGAGGTTATTGTACCCTAAATCAAAGAAAAGTTCAAGTTAAGGGTTAATTTTACAATCTCTTCATTATCTGAGGTTGTTTATACGTGAGTATCTACTGGGACCTCTTTATCATCCACATCCGTGTTTCTTAAAAATATATTTCAAAACATTTTTACTATTTTATAGAATATGGGTTGAAGTAATTTATACCCTTGTTTTACTTTTTATAAAAATTTATAAATGAATCTTACCTTCATTTTCCAAACAAGGTCTTTTACGACCTTTTCGACAAAATTAAGGAAAGAATGTTTTTTTGAGTTATACGGCAAGTGTAGCTATGTTTCACCCTTATAACACCTTTAAAGCTTCCCTTAAAATCTTATAAAAATATTTTCAAAATATAATTTTTCTTTTAATATTAAATGAATTTTAAATTATTTCAAAATAAAAATAGATATTTCTCTCAAGTAGTTTTGATTTCATCTTTGTCAACATCCTTTGTTGGATTTTACACTTGTTTGTTGTTGATTTATTATGATACAATCTTCCATATTGTATTGAAGATTTTGTGATATGTTTGAATATGGATGAGATATTTTTATACCATTCATTATTTATGGTTAAATTATTTAAATTTCATATTCTAGTTTTAATATGAATGTTTATGTTATGTTTCAACCTTTTCATATGAGGAATGCATTGGACTTAGTAAGTGATGGGTGGAGCCCGTTATAGCTCTTCAATGCATCGATAGGTCTCATGAGACAAACTAGTGTCTTGGAACAAGGCCTTGACAAAATATTATTTTTAGTCTTGGCAAGATACCTTGATTATATGGTTATGAAGTTTGGCATTATGCATTCCATCATTATGAAATTGGCTATTGATATTACATGTGATTATTTGACTAGTATAATATCCTTGTGATTAAGTAAATGGAATTATTTGATTTATTTTTTCCATATTGTGATGAATTTTAATATTAAAAGGATTGTGTTTTAGTTTATTACATTGCCTTAAATGTTTATGCTTATATATGAAAGTTTCTGCTATATTGTAATCCTTACTGAGCATCTGAGCTCATCCATTTATATGTTTTATTTTTCTTAGGATGTGAAGAAGTATTATATGGTTGACCTGTAGGGATATTCTAAGGTATATAAGTGTGTTCGAAGGGGATAAAATGTTGTTGTTGTTTTTATTTCATGATTTAATGTAAAATATATGAATGTATTTAGTACTTACATGGATACTAAACTAATTGGTATTTTGAGACATGATTTCTTATGATGATGCCAATGTTATGTAATAATGCACCAACTCTAGCTAACTGGGGTTGGGGAGCTACATATAATGGTCCACCTAATGGTTCACTTAGTTAGAGAGGTTAAAATATTTGGTCATGTCCATTACAAATGGATGTACCCCATTGAATGGTATATGAATATTTTTAAATGGTATGCCATGAATTGAAGTCAGACAGAAGTTTGTATTGCAGAATGATATATTGTTAAAGAATTTATTTAATTATTTACTAATTAACTCTCAAATTTTGATAGCATCTGTATCCCATGTTCTCATCATAGTGAACACCTTATGAGTGAAGGGATTTCCAAAAGAGTTGTTGTTACAATTAACTTATCATAGTCAGAGTAAGAATACCATTAAATTTAAAAAAAGTGAAAATGTTGATCCATACATTCAATCACACAAATAAATTATTTGAGAATTTAATTCTTCAAGGGATGAAGGGTGGATTTCAAATACTCATAATCAATAGATTATAGGATGGTTTTGAGATCAAATTTATAAGAATTTATTTGAAAATATGAATTCCATGGTTGAAAGACATCAATGGATATTTAGTAGAAATTGAAATGTTATATCTTATACTATTTTCATAATCAATAGTTATATATTTTTTACAAAAGAACACGATTAATTCAGTATGATGAAAAATAGTGGTCTTACTCTTGGGTCTGAAATGATGCACATATTTGGTTCCAAGTATATAAATCAAATTTATTCAAATAGATACATTAGTTGGATTATACAACATTTCATATACTAATGTTCTGTTGAAAATGTGTTGAGAATATTAGTGTAGTGAAAGTTGATGAAATGGGATCCATGAAGGTGAAATTCATAATAGAAGGGGTAATGGTGAGTGATTCATAATAGCATCACATGCAGTTCAAGTATATTATGTATCAGATCTAACAAACAAGAATTGGTTGATTTTCCTGCTGGCAACTAAAAAAATTTCGGGTCAGATAAAAATTCATTCGGGAATGACCCATTCATTAGGAGATCATTACTAGTTCATGTTGGTCCCAATGTAGACAATGTATTGTACATTATATTGGATCATAAATAGAGGATTTGGATTCTCTATAGAGGTACCAAATCCCGAAATCCATTAAAAAATAAATAATTTTCAATGAGTAGGTAAAAGTATATTTTTAATATATTATGATTTTATTTATAATATTATAAGTTCTATAATGGATTAACATAATCTAAATTAAATTTATTACTACTCATTTAGATTATTTTGATACTTTAGGACAATAATCCATAAGTCATTTGAGATGTGTAGGAATCTGCCACACCTTAATCTAATGCATTGTGTGACCTGTATGACTCCAATTGTGTATTTTTATTTAAAATTGCCATCAATTTTTGTAAAAAGGACAAAAGACATACTCAAAACTGAGAAAAAACATTCATATTGTTTAAATATGTTAGGAACATTATCCATAAGTCATTTGTGATGTTTAGGAATCAGCCACACCTTAATCCAATGCATGATGTGCCCAGTATGAATCAATCTGTCTGTTATCAATTTTTAATTGACATTTTAGATCAAATAGGGCCACTCAATGAAAATTGAGAAAAAACAATAGGATTTTATTGATAATTTATGAAATCAATTAATATTTCATTTTTGACATGTATGTATCAGTCTCATGTCAAACTAATATAGGATGTGATCAATATGAGTAAAATTTCATTTTTCAATTTGAAAATGAAATTTTAGTAAAAAAGACATGTGACAAAATCAAAACCATGAAAAAATATTTATATTTTTTCATAATTTATTAAAAAGATCCATTAGTCATTTCATACATTTAGGAATTAGTCTCACCTCAATATGATTCATGGTGTGACCTATATGACTCCAAGTGTGTATTTTTATTTATAATTGACATCAATTTTAGTAAAATGGAAAAATGACCTATTCCAAATCAAAAAAACACCTTTTTATTGTTTTTAAACTTTATGAAAACAATCCAGAAGTCAATTTTTATGTTTTTAGATTATAATCACCTTAATATGATACATGATGTGGCCTGTATGACTCAAAGTCTCTGTTATCATTTTAAAATAAACATTTTAGTTCAGAAAGTTTCACTCAATAAAAACTGATAAACCTCACATATATTTTCTTGATAATATAGTAAAAAAATACATAATTAATTTTTTGATATGTAGGAATATTTCTCACATAAAACTGATACACGATGTGATCAGAATGAGTCAAAGTGAGTGTTTGTAGTTTAAAATGACAAGATATTGAAAAGGATAACTGATGTACATAAAACCTAGAAAGAGAAATCATATTGTCTTCATATTTTAGTAAAATTTTCCATAATTCATTTTATATTCATAATAATTACCCATATCTCAATCCCACCCATGGTGTGACCAGTATGACTCAAAGTGAGAATTTTTAGTTAAAATTTAAATTAATTTTTGAAAAATGGAAAACTGACCTACTCAAAACCATGAAAACACATTAAAATTGTTTTGATACATTAAAAAATTGTCAATAAGTCATTTGTGAAATTTAGTAATCATCCTCACAAAAATATGATACATGATGTTCTTGGTACGACTCAAAGTTTTCGTTATCAGTTTAAAATTGATATTTTAGTAAAAAAGTTTCACTCTATGAAATGTGATTGAACAAACTCATAGTTTATTAATAATTTAGTAAAATGATTCATAAGTCATTTTTCATGTGTAATAATTGGTTTCAAATTAATCTGATATGTGATATAACTGGAATGAGTCAATGTGTGTGTTTTTAGATTAAAATGACATTTTAGTAAAGGAGAAAACTCACATACTCAAAAAAAATAGAGCACATTTAGATTTTTTTGATAGTTTAAGTAAATGGTCCAAAATTCATTTGAGATGTTTTGGAATCATTTTCACAACAATTTGATGTACAATGTGACCATTATGACTCCATGCACATTTTTTTATTTTAAATTGACATCGATTTTAGTAAAATTAAAACTTTCTGTTAACTTATTTAATTATATTCTTACAAAACGAAGAATTGTTTTCTTATATTGGGTTGTTATTTTTTCTCTATAATGTGTAGTTTGTTCGAAAATAGAAAGAGTTAGGGTTCAGATTAAAATTAAAAGTAACATTGATGTTTTTAAATGTATGTGATAATTTTTTTTTTATGTAATTGTATAAACCAATGTTTGAAATTTCTATAGTATAATTTTCATCTTCTATTTTTTTAATTTAATTTCATTTAGATTATGTATTGGTAAATATTTTTTTGATATTTGATGTGTTTCAAGTATTTTAGTGTCATGCTACAAAAAATTGCACAGGTGTTGTAGTGTGCTGTTGCAACACTCTTCAGTATGGACATCTATCCACACTTTTAAAAGTACTGATAAATGACCCATTAATCAATGCTTTTAAAAATACTGATAAAGGTACCAATTATCAGTACTTCTATAAGTGCTGTTAAGTGGGCCCATTACCGGTGTGAAATAAAAGTGATGATAAATGTGGTCCTTTATTAGTGCTTCTAAATGAACTAATAAAGGGACCATTTATAAGTTCATTTTTTTACTGATAAAGGAACCCTTTATCAGTTCATTTTTAGTACTGATAAAATACTAGGGATTTTAATCTTGTTCAGGTATTTAGTGCTTCTCTAGCGCTGATAAAGGCCATTTCTAGAACTATTAATGGTATTATTTTGTTGTACTGTGATTTTAACATGTAAAAAAATGTTTTCATTCAATTGGGATGACATGTTTTGGTGGAATCCATGAAAATGTGGGATAAAAATCCAAATCATAAGTCAAATACTAACTTGGCCACCTTCTATTTGGAATGATGTGAATATTTTACCAAAATGATTCTTCACAAGGTTAAGGTAACTATTTAGTATTCTGAAAATATTTCTCATTAAAAACATTAAATTTCCACAAAAGTTTATTGAGATATATTATAGTGGCTGAAAAAATAACTATTCTCTTTTTTAGTGGTGATAAAATTCCACTTACTAGTCAAAATCTGAGAAACATGTTGAATTAATAAATTTTTATTTCACAAACCACCATTCAAATTTTCTACCAATGGACACCATAACCCCCTCATTTCCAACCATGGTTTGGGATGAGTATATATATATTGTTATTTCTAAAGGATTCCAATCTTCATCCTAAAGGTTCTGAAGGAATCTTTCTTCTTAGTGTGGTCAAATATATCGGTGGAGTTACGTATGAGATTTCTAATCCTCTCTGCCATGAGATAAATGGTGGTCTATAGAATTGATGGAGATAAAAAAATTAATTGAAATTTAAACACATATATAAGTTACTAGTTTGGCATAGTTTGGGTTTAAAAAATTTTAGTTCTATGTATATGACATTATCTCATATTTGAATGCTTATTTTGATGCATGTGATTAGTATGATCATTACTTATACCTGATTGTTGAGAGGTTTTGAGAGTGTGACTTGGGTTATTTTGATCAGACAACACAACTATCCTTTTCATTCCCAAATTTTTCATATTTAAATATTCTATTAAATCTATTTTATGATGCATAATTTCTTGACCTTAGATATATGAATTTTATGCAATGTTTTGGTTATATTTCCTTTCATATTGTGTCTTGGAGAGTAATATGGATTCCAATTAATCACAACCAAATGTTTTTTCCAAACCTAATAAATTTTTTCAATAATAAAATTACAATTCTTGGTTATAAAATTGAAATTATCAGCTTCTTCCATTTGTCTTAAAATCCTATTTCATTTGTCGATAATTAATCCTTTTAATTTAGGTTGATTTAAAACACATTCAAACACTTTTTTTAATTATCCTTTTATTTAACTTCATTTAAATACACTATTTAAACCTACAAAAAAAGACTTTATATATGACTAATTGTTTTCCATATACTATAAAATACACATTAAAACCAAAATAATTAATGTTACAAGAAAAAACATAAAATTTTGGAAAAGTTGATTGGGAGTTCTTTAGTTATAAGTTTCTTTTTTAATAAGTACATAGTGTATTTTGTAAAAAAACTCATTTATTTTCATTCCATGTATTTTTTGTATAAATATATCTTCTAAAATCAATTAATTTTGTTTAAAGTTTTATGATACATTCTTTTTCTATTTAACTAATTAATTTCAAACATTATTTAGAGAGGATCTTATGTTACAAACACTGAGAATCATAGTACAATATTTTGAAGCATGAAATAAAACATATCATCACTCTTTTAAATCCTTTTTTTTTATAAATTTAATGTCTATACTAAAATAAAATATAATAATATTGATGAAAATAACTATAAATTAAATGAAATTATATGACCTAGATTTGATATTTAATCATCATTGATTCACATATATAGTAATTCACCTATGTTTGAACAAAAATATATTCTAATGCACTTGTTAAAAAAATTAAATGAAATTTCTTGAGAATACCCACATATGAATTTAATGGAATTTCATAACATTTATTAATCATTAAACCCTACTATGGTGGATGAGTAACTTGTATAACCTAGGGATTTTATATTATTATTATAAGACACTAGAAAAGATTAGTTTTTCTATGTTTACTCCCAAAATAAAGCCTCAGCAGACCTGAATCTCATTTTTCATTAAAAATATTTCTAGCCTCTAAAATTTTAACAGTAGGAAAATAAATATGGGGGATAACACAATTTAAATGGTAAATAATTCATTAATATTGTTTATGTTTTAAAATACTTATTTTAGTGTTTCTAAAACACCAAAAATGTGATCAACTTTTTCAACAATATTTTTATGATGTTTTAATGCCAATTGAACATAATATTATTGGTTTTTCAAAAATTGGATTCTTAGAGGGTAATAAATAAATATTCACTGAGAACCTCATTTAGAACAAGGTACAAAAGAAGAAATAATTTGGGTTGAGGTATTGTGTATCCATCAGGTGAGTCCATGAGTTACCACATTCATATTTTGAGAAGAAAGTAGACAGAATGTCTGATAAGTTAAGTAACCAAATTTGAAAAAAATATCCTTAATAATTTAAATACCAACCTCCTCCTCCAATTCATTATGGTATATTTACCACTGAAACCCATTATTCTAACAAATACCCTAAATTAATTACCAATCCATATAACAAGTCCATGAGGAAAGCATTCATGAATATCTATTTTACTAATCCATGAGTCCAAAACCATTCAATATCTATATTTATGGTTGTAAATATAAACAATCCAATAGAAATGGGGGTATCCCTACCAATATCAATAATAATTGACGGACTCGAGATTGGGTAGTAAACCTTCACCACCATCAAGAAATACACAACCACCACAATGGCCTTTACCGCTACCCGCTCCAAAACCCAAGCCAAGCCTAAAATACCTAATTATGTAGATGACTTAAAATAAAATCAAATCCCAACAAACAACCCTTATTCCAATACATATACCAAAAAAACTCAATTAGGGTATCTCACCAACATAGTAGTTAAAATCATAAGTCAAAGGTTGGATGACTATCATCTCAACCAATACTCAACAAAAGGGATAGGGGAAATACATGTACTGTAACCATTTTATGTGGTATAAAACATACAAGAAAAAAACCTTGCATTAGAGACATCCCTTAATAAGTAAACCAGTATTACAAAATCCTAAAAAGATCCAGCTAAGTAAAATACTAATCTATAGATAATTCTCACCAATTAAAAGAGATTTTTTATTGATGAAACCCATCACCCAAAAAATACTCTATCATTTCCCCAATGGTATTCCCATCGAAATAAACCAAATAAAATTATAGATAATAATTAAATATTTGAAATATTAAAAAATGTTTAGTTTTAAAAGTACCTTTATTGAATTTTTGGAAAAAACTCAATGATATTCCACATTCTTAAAGGATTTGAGAACACACCCAAGGTGACTCTAAGAAATTAATAAGTGATATTTTGGAGGAATTTATCTACATTGATCGAATCATCACTTATACCTAAATGATTGAATCCAAGAACATTATGGATTCTGTTAACCATAGGGTGTTATTTTTTTTTTAATTCCATGATTTATTTGGGGGAGTCAATAAATCTTATTCCACACTTTATTTTTTTCTTCAATGTATGTTGGGTATCAAAAGCCTATTATAATTCTTGTTCAACTAAAAAATTAAAGTACTTCACATTATCTTGTTGTGATAAGTAATATTCTTTTGAGGGTTAAAAATTTATTATTTCCTATTAATTTTATGTTCCTAAAATAGAATATGATATTATGAATTGAAATTCAAAATTTATATTTGGGTATACATATCTAAAAAACTTTGAAAACCGTAATTATTTTACAAAACAGATCATTATCGATAGATTCTAGTGGTAAATTTATCCACATAAACAACCTATATTGCACAACGAACCCCTCAAAAGTTAATTAATATCCTTCAGTTAATTTCTATAATGTACTCTATTTCCCTACAAAAATATATCATCAATCAATAAGTCCCATTACTTTTCTTCCATTAGTGATAGACATTCAAGGTAATAATTTATGTGTTTATAATTATAATGGTATAGAATAATTAAAAAACTATAAGTATATTGATGATTTCTCATATCATGGGAGTTTTGAAACCATAATTGATTTTTCAAATGACTATTTATATTGAAACTCCCACTGAGGAGAGAAACAACAATCATATATATTGTCTTAGTTAAATTCTTCCAAAAAAATCCTTTCTATTATAAAAATGAATTCTCTTGATTTGAAACTAAATATATGTAACTTGAAAAATATTAATTCCTTAATGATATCAGATAATTAACTATTATTATTATGAATAATCTCTCTATATAGTTTAAATACAATTCTGTTGGACCTTTGAGAGAGTGTAAAAAAGGTAATTTGATAGACATTGGCTAATATCCCTAGTATTATCCCATTAATATAAATTATAAGAATTATCCTTTAGGTTATGTCTAAATAATTAATGAAACCAAAATATTTACTAAACCCCACACTTCTAGACATAATCAAATTAGAGGCAATTAAACACTTAGAAACTGAGATCACATATCATATCTGTGATATTAAATGGTGTTTTCTAATAAAAATTGTGCCTAAAAATATTGGTTTTACAGTTGTTCATAAATATAAAAATTAATTGGTTTCTAAAAAATTGAAAAATATTTATAGATTATTCATATATTACCATTAGCTAATCCATTTAACTATAAATGGCCATTATCTATTAAAATTTTGACCAAATATTAGATTTATTGGTGGTTGTGCCTCACTAAATTTTCATTTATAGATTATTGAGATATATCTAGAAATATATGTCACATGAGGATCAAGAAGATATGATATTTACATGCCCATCTTGTACATTGTCATATAGGAGGATGAAATTTGGCGTACGTAATGTTCCAAGTACTTTACAGCATTTCATGGTTATTATGTTCTCAGATTTACTAGAGAATTATATGTAGGTTTTTTTGGACACTTCACTATTTATGGATCCTCCTATAGTAAATTTTTATAAAATATCCATTTTGATCTTCATCAATGTATCAAAAGAATACTTGTTTTATACTATGTTAAATTTATTTCAATAGAATAATAATCCATATTTTGTGTCATTAAGTATCAAGGTAGGGTATCAATACTGACAAGTCTACAAATATGTCATTTTTTCCTTAACTGACCCAAATTGTGTTTGGAATTTCCATTAATTTTTTTGTGACATGTTGATTTTTATTGATGCTTTATTAATGATTTTAGTGAAGATGCACTATTTTTGTATATCATTTTCCAAAATGATGTAAACTACCTTTTTAATGAATATTATAAAAATAAATTTCATGAATTGAAAAAAGTTCCCCACTTCACTCTGAATCATTCAAACAATAATGTGGGATCTACCCTTTGAAATTATGTGTGATGCCTCCAGAAAAGTTTTTAGAGATATCATTTCACAATGGGTAGACTACTGTGATCATGTTATTTCTTATTCATGTCACACTATATAACTAGAAAAATGAACTACAAAATAACTAAAAAACAATTTTATTCCATGGTGTTCACTTTGGATAAATGTCATTTAAGTATCCTTGGATCTAATGTACTTATTTTTTGAAAATTATTACATTAAATTTTTATTTAGGTAGGATTTTTTTAAATAAAACCTCATTCAATGGATGGCTCCCATTCAATATTTTGATCTCAAAATTAGGGGGAAATGGTGTTTGAAAAAAAATCAACTAAATTTTCCACATATTCATTAAAAATGAAGTCTTCTCATCAAATTAGTGATCAATTTTGCAATCCTTCCCCAATGATATTATGTACATTATTCATGAAACCATCCCATGGTTTTCCATGTTTGTGAACTTTTTTATTTCATAAATGTAAACTATTTGATATAAAAATCCCCAAATGGATATATAAATATATATATGGGTGACTGTATATATTACTTTATTGAAGATCCATCTTTGCTAAAATTATATATGAACAGGTCATAAGATGATATTTAACTAACCAAGAGGTCACTTATGTCCTCACATTCTGCCAAACGTTTTTATATGGGGTCACATTGGTACCCAATGAATAATATAGCATGTCCAAGAATCAAGTATTTTTGGGACAATATTATTTTTATATTCTCATAAACTTTTAAAGTCATGTGTATGATTCCAATTTAATATAAATGTTTCCAAGATGAATGAGATTCCCTAAAAAACCATTCTTTTCTATGAAATATATGATGTTTTACGTGTTGGACTCATGGTACCCCTTCATAGTTATTTTATATTTAAGAATATAACTATTACAGTTGATTATGTTTTGAAATGAGTGGAGGAATAGTCAGCATGGACTGGTAACTCTCGATTTGTGTTTGAATTCATGTGATCTAAAATTTTTAGTAGGTTTGTTTTACCAAGGTTTATTATTTGTGATCCAAGTTCTAATTTTTGTAATAAAAATATAAAAACATTTCTCTGTAAGTATAGGGTTGTTTAGAGTGTTTCCACTTCATATCACACACAAAATATCCAACAAGATTATTTTTCAAATTAATAATTTATGATTTTTTAAAATAAAATGGTACAATCTAATAATAATGATTAAAGTATGCACTTATATTATGAACTATGGGAATTATATAAATAATTTAAAACTTCCATCAAAGTGTCACCTAACAAGACCATATTCTTAAAAAATTACCTCCCAATAGAGTTAGATCACAATTCCTAGTGGGTTTTCAAACAATTCAATTTAAATATCATAGATACGGGTGAATATAATAAATTTCATATTCATGAGTCAGATTAAATGTATAGATATTCATATAATAATACTTTAATTTATAATGAGAGATCACATTCTACCCACAAACACCTCATTCGTTATCTCTAGTTCCACATTGTACATAATTTACTACTTTAAAATTCAACACTAAAGATACACAAAGTCATATTTATTTCTTTAGGTTTCCCCCTACACTATGACTAATGTCTTTAATTTTGTGGTTATATTGTTTAAGAATTAAAAATATTATTAAACATTCATTTTTTATGGGTAGTGACTAAAACAATTCCACAAAAACCTTTTGGAGTCCCCAATAGAGGAACTCCACCATAAATAAGAGACCTATCAAAAACAATCAAAATGTTTTATCCATACTTCCCACCATATCTATAATCATATTTAGGACACCACACACTCAAGATGTGTGTTTGGTGGGCGGGGGTATCGATACATTCATAATTAAGTATGATTTTTTATTATCATTCTAATTTTTAACTTTTTTCTTTCTTCTTTATATTAAAAATTTTACCACCTGCCTTAAATTATTAATAAATTTTATTGACATTCTTCTTTTCACTTTTTTCTTATTTCTCAGTATTTTAGTTTTCACCATATCATCTTCATTTTTTTACTCATGTTCAGAAATAATCATATTAAATGAAAATATAAATAAGGAATTTATTGAAAATTTGAATAAAATTTACCTTTTTCACAGTGGTTTAATCTTTTTGGAAAATGTATTTCATTAGTGTAATGTGAGTTTGAGCATGTAATTATCATTTATGGGTGAATTTAAGAAAAATTGGTTGTTTATCAGTAATATAAAATTTGTTTTCATTACAAAATCATTGAGATATTTTTACACATAGTGTCTTTATTTTATGGGTAAATCATTTAATTTAATATATCCACACCTGATTATAAAAAACATGATATTTGTGACGTTTATGATAAATTAAAGGTATATGTAACTTATAATTAATGTTGTTAAGATTTCCAAAATAATTTTCTTATACTTATTTCCCTTATCAAATTAGTTTTATTATTAAACATGTTTGAAGTATGGTGGATTCCAATTATTTTTGTTAAAAAATAAAAAAATATAGGAAAAGAAAAAGAAATAAAAAAACATAATATATATTATGAAACAAAAAATATTTTACATTCCATATTGATTATGTGAGTGAGTTTTGAAAATTTTATTGCAAAGGGTGTAGGTAAGGTTCAGTAGAAAGAATCGAGAAATCTTGAAAATTTTAAAATAACCTATATTTTCTAGTTTAAGATATGAATGAATAGAAATAAATTGTTTACAAACACACACATGGGGATTTATTTTCACGTCTTACTCATATATTTCCTTTCTAGGAATAATATCATGTATACTTATATATTTTATTTTGATATAATTTATGAGACTCTCATTTGCATGCATACAGAGATTAAATCAATGGTTTAGTTCTTCCTTTTTTCAAAATACTACTATGAATTGAATTTATTCTGAATATTAAATCATTATAAACTAGGTAATATCAGTAAGCATCATGTTTTTACATGTGAATTTTATCTAGAGTGAAAATGTTCAGGTGTGGCGGTGTGATCAAGTACTGATTCACTATTCATTTCCACCCTTATATAACTATGTTAATATATTTTTTTTAATTGTAACATATTAATATAATAATCAATAGAATTTCTGATGTGGTTTAACAAGAAAAATAAAAAAAATAAAAAATGTAAATTTCACTTGTTTTTTTACATTTTCAATGGATTTTATTTAGAGAACCCAAGAAAAACTGATAGAAACATGAGATAAACATGATGCAAGCCCAAGAAGAAATGTGAAAAAATTTGATTGTTAATAAAAATATTTACTTTCAATTGGGATGAAATTTTATAGGTGGATCCCTAAAAATGTGGTATATATCTATTAATAATACACCAAATCCCAATTTGACCAAATCCCAATTTGACCAAATCCCAGTCCCAATGATGTGATATTTCCATGAATCTGAATCTTCCCAAAGTGAAGAGTACTGTTTAGTATTTTTGAATACCTCCCATTCTACAAATTTAATGGATTCCAAATTTTACAAGAATATAGTGAAGATAAAATAAAATAAATCTTTACATTATGTAAAGTTAGGATAATATTTTTTACCAATACTAATCCAGGACACTGGTTGAATTGAGAAATATATTTGAAAAAAATACCTTCCAATTCACCTACAAGAATAAATATTGGGTTACTCATTTGAAAGATCGACCAGGGGAAAGGTTTTATAAATTTAGAGTTATAAATAAGTCTTCTATTTATCATAGATTTTATGGATGCCCCTATTCTCCTGGATTTCTCATATGTTATGGAATATTTTTCATAGGATCTTCTTACTCAACTCTTTAGTGAGATAAATGTTGGGCGATCATTTGATGGATAAATAAACATGTCGAGGGAGTTTCAAAATGTATATTATACTCTATTTTGGTGAAATTTGGGATAATAAACCTTTCATTCCATTTATCTTAATGTATTTCACATTTCAATGCTTATTTTTATGCAATTGATTGGTATGATACAAATTTATAACCGACCAGTGTGATGTTTTGAGTGTATAACATTTCATATTCCAATTGGACCACACAAGAATACTTTTCATTCCTCAATTTCTGGGAAATCAATATAATTTTTAATACCATATACCATTCCTAAGATATGAACCTTGGATTTATTATTTTTATGTAAAGGAATGGTTTTACTTGCATTGATATAAATTCATGGAGAGTAATTTGGATTTTTATTAACCACAACCAATGTGTAAATTTAAACCTAATGAAATTTTTAGAAGTATAAAAATTAAATGTTTATGTAAACATAAAATTATCAATTTATTTTATTTTACATTAAAATATATTAATTTTGACTACTATAAAACATTTTATGTTTAGTTATTTTAAACATCATTAAAACCCAGATGTTTTAATTTTTCATTTCTTTAACTTATTGGAAATATAAATTTTAAAGCTAAAATTATCCTTTAGTGATGATGTATATTCTCACCTATAGTATAAAATAATTTAAAATATATAGTTAATTTGATGTTTCATGAGTGTGTGGTCACCTCTATACTTACAATTAGGTCAGGCCCCGAAATGGTATAGGACAGTCCCATCATTAGAGACCATTCTATATAGTTAGGTACCCCAGCAGCTATCAAAAATCTTAGAATTTAGTTTAGTACTATGTGAATCATAGTAGTGATTCTAAACTGAAATTATTTATAATTACATTTCTTTTAAGGATATCACATAAAAAATCTTTGTTTGTGGCATCCCCACTCTAACAAGAAGAACTATCTTACTTGATAGTGCTTACCCATAAGTATTCATAACCACACCCCCGAAAATCTATGTCATGAGATGGTACATCATGAGACAACACATTTAGAGCCCACACATTTGGAGGTAGTGTTTCCCTAGCATGAGCCTCAATATGTATTCTACTAACAATGGAGTGAACCCAATTAATAAAGGGGTTTTCCATGCTATGATAGTGTATAGTAAGGCCTTTAGCTCAAAGATGTAGTCAAACATCTACATCAATTTGACCCAAGAATTGAGCCAAGCAAGCCAATTTATTTGAATTCCTAATTCATCTATTTTGATCTTTAGAAACAACTATTACATGATGGGTTTTATCCATATCTAATCCCACTCCTCCAATAGATTAAGGAATATCATGCCATTAGGAATATCTGTCAAATATCACATACACTTATGCAGTTTTATGCTTTAACTATTTTTGGTATCCCAAGATATATAACCTTAATAGAATACCCTTTTCATTGGGATCCCCTCACCTCTAGGTAAATGAGAATAAGTATCCCACCTGAATGATGATTATGAGATATTAGGGTTACCTTAATAACCACTTTTACCCTTCTAACTTCTCTCCTCCCTATATGGAATAGACCCCTAACTGCATCCTACCTTCTTATATCCTTCAATAAGGCCTCATTCACTGGGTCTTCACAGATCATCTATGTCTATAAAAATAATATATAGTCTAAAACCACCTTGATCTATTCATATTTATAGAGTATACTAATTATTTAACCAAATTGTGGTAGAATTATCATCTCTATTGATCCCTCCTGAGTATGAATTACGTAGAGATAACACATTATAGCAGGGTACATCTCTAATAAGAACATACTATATACTTATAAAGTCATGTTCTTGATATAGAAAAACATTTAAGTGAATAATTATAGGGTTTATGACCCAAAATATGTGTTTCTATTGATCTATGTGACAAACATCACACATAATAAGGACATCAGGAATAACCACTAATAGATAGATCCCCAACATTTTTGATAAACTCCTTGATCAGAATGGAAAAATTGTAGACATCGTATCCACCTTGGATGCAGATAAGAGCCACCACCACTTATTCATTTACTGATGAAATCCACTCCTCAATGATGATTATGTGTGAAGGATTAATAAAAGTCTATAGTGGAGCAATAATGTTTCGGAAATCATAACCTTAGAAATGTACCATATCTAATATGTGTAAGAATTGGAAGGGGTTATATAGGAGTCTTGTAATTTCCCCCCTGTTGATGTTCCATAGATGATTATATATCCTTTTTAGATTTAAGACTATAAAGTTAATATATATTATGGAAAATAATATCATTTTCATAAATATAGCATTTTTTCCAATACCCACGTTTGTGTCTTTAACAAGATATATCCACCATCTGATGATCTCCACTAGAAATGTTCTGATTTTAACTTCTAGGTGATAATCCTTAGTATTGTAGTATAATTTCTTGTATTGTTAATACATGAGATGGAACAAGTATTATTTTGAATTTATATGTTGTTAAACCCCTTATCATTACTTCTGTTTCCCCAAAATTTGAACCCCATTAAATTTTAGAAAGACGCCAAGACGTATCTTGAATGATATATCCTGATGTAGAGTTGGGTGATGTTTCCATATCCATGTAAAAGCATAAATAAGAACCCTTAAAATAATCAGTGTCTACTCCACACCCCTTATACAATATTCTATGAAAGGATCTCATTATATTATAATATAATGGTAGGGATCCCACAAATTTTGGGGAGTTCCCTAAGACTAATCCCCACATCGCTATAATAAAGGTGAATGGTGTTAGTGTCTATTGATAAAATTCTCATCACATCTATATGTAAGTCAATCCAATCATATATATAGAAATAGAAAGTATACACTAATTATTAAAACCCTATTTGTTGAAGATCATCACTGAATTATATGAAAATATTTCAAATTCATTATTTCCAAACCCACTCATATGTAAATATCCCTTCTACACATAGACCCCAGTCATCAACACTACCATGATAGTTTTCTATTATGCAGGTTTGGATGATGTTTTAATAATTAGGTGATAATATCAGGCATTTTTTTAAAAAAATTAATAACATTAAGGGTTATATTTATATTTTCTTAATTAGTCTTAATATTATTATCCCACATGGCATGAAAAAAAATAAACTACATTTCCTAGGTGCAGCTCTCTGTGTCTCATGAAACAACATCATGGAGTCTTGAAGTACATTTATAGGAGTGATATTTCAACAATAATAATGAATCCATAGAGTAGTATCTAATTACATAATAGTTAATACTTATATCCACCAATCAATAAATTCAGTAGTTCTTGGTTCCAAGATGAGAACTTCTTGGCCAATGAGATCACAAGGATCCCATTAAAATATTTTATCTTGGTATTGGAAACCTTAGTTTCCTAGAATTACATTATATGGGAATATATGAACTATTAATTATGATTAAAACAACTCTTTTTTCCCAATGAAACTTTTAATTATTTCCTGAAATGCCCTACTGAAAGAAAAATGATGTTTGTTTTCATTAAATTGTGCTGGTTGAACTTGTTTTTGTGTACATTATGAATTTTGTAAAAGGTAATTATTTGGATATATATGAGTTCACATAAGTTTTATTATAATGAAAATGGTGATTTATGGGTCCCCTCCCACTATTTTGAGGTGAGGGATGGCCCGATTTTCTTGAATCATGCCACATATTTGTATGAATCGGACCCAAATTATGTAAAACAAGAGGAAGAAGACTAGAATATTCCATTTTTCTTATAATTTGACCTTTTACTTCCATTATAGAACACATTTTGAGGGTTAGGGTAATTTATTACATCTTAAAATATGAATATGTGGCATCAAGAAGTGTTACCATGAAATACTATGGATGTAAATGACTATCAGAATGGATTCTAAGTAAAAGGGTAGAACTCAACCTAAATTATCTAATAGATAGAAATATTATTATTTTTATTAAAAATGGGGGAAACTGAAACCCCAATTCAAAAATAAAACTCAAAAAAATGGATTAAGGGGGTCTAAATAATGAATCATGAGGGAATCACCTCAAACAATGTCTACAACTTCCATATTAAAAGATCATATACTTTAAAAACATGTAAACGAAGCATCCAGGGATTCCCTAAAAGTATTAAATTCATCTGATTTATTTTTCTCATGCTCTGTGTGAGTAATATTAATGTTTTAGGTGATAAATATCCTACACATATGAACCTGGCAAGTGATTATCAATGGAATGGATTCATGACCATACAAATATTTATAAATAACATAGTAGTCGATTTCTAATAAAACTTGCCTGATGTTGTGAACTCTGTATAGCTCCAAGCCAGTTAACGTAGAATTAGCCTCTTGTAGAAGAGAATCACCAATACCATAGGTAGCCATGAAATAAATAATCACTGATATAATTTTTTCATGAAAAATACCCAAACCCCACATTGCTCCCATGCAACATAAACCATCTGTATCGAGACTTAAAATGGATGTGGGATGAGTCCCATAGATCCAACGGCCATGGGAAGGGGTGAGGGAAGAAGTTGGAGGGATTTGAGTGACCTTGAGAACATTGAGGAAGGGTGCCTATTCCTAATTCTTGAATGGTCATTCTATATCAAATAAAAATCTTCTGAATTGTGAGATTTATAACTAGAGTATCTATGAAAGACCAAATTTCCATGGACCCACATCCTTCCTCTAAATATATATTTTTGATACCTCATGCAATATAGATTTTTTTGAGTCATTTTTTAGAGAACCGTGCTAGTACAAAGTTTCATGATTATATGAAATTTGTGTGAGAAAGACTCTCTCATGAACCAAAATTACTGTTAATAGAACATCACCTAGAATTTTTGAGATAGACATATAAATTTATATGGTTTATAGTCTCAACTTGTGAAACTCCCTCTTACATGAATTATAGTATCTAGAGATCCCCATGCATTCCCATTAGAGGGAAACATACATAAAAACCTCATATATATCCTTAAATATATTTTATTTTACATGAGATAATTTTACAATAGTTTCATTAATGAAAAAAATTAATTATACAAGAGAAAAACTCTATGAAAAACTAAATTTTCACCTTGACACTCAACTTTCCAACAGCACTTGACATGGCCATCCCTGAAACTTGTTTGTTCTAGAGACGATGGATCACACATCCCAACATATAATGACCTAAACTATTATAAATAAAAATACCAATTTGGTTTAATTAAGTTCCTTACTATGTATTAATGTTATAGAAAAAACATTCCCATATTTGGTTTTATTATATCCTATCATAATTAAAATATCATTAAGAAACATAAATATTGATTATATAGTCATTGAATAGAGATCATATGATTTTTATAAATATAGGGTTTTGAGAAATCCAATTAACATATTAAAAGGAAATGATGACCTCAAATAGTTGGATCATACTTATGATACCCATTTATTATAGATTCTGATAGAGATAACATCACTAGGATTTTCTTTGGACCAAGATCAAGCCATTATTTAATAACTAAAGCATAATAAGAACTGTTTTTAGGAGAAGTTCAATGTCATCGAGATAATGTTCCCAACCCTATACACCAAATCACCCCATGAACATCTCAAAATCATGAACCTTATCCTTTGTGTATTTATTGGTGTAATAATTGGATATATGAATATGTTTATTTTATATAATAATGAATATATTTTCTTCTTATTGTTTTTCATTTATAAAATATTTTTATTTTGATTCAAAAAAACAAAAATTGTTTTTCTAGTAATATATAACTTCAAATAAGACATTACTTTTGATAAATTAATGAATTTATTGAAAAAAAGTTATTTTAATAAAATAATATTTATTAGGTACTTTTTATAATTTAATTTTATGAAGTCAAAAAATAATTTTTAAAATGGTTCAAAAACTATTGCTGTCAAAAAACAAATCATTATTCAATAAAGATCAATTTTTGATTTAAAATTTAAAAAAATCATATATTTAAAAATTTATTAAGATAAAATAAATACTATTTTTGGAGTCATAATCTCTAAATTATCCAATGGATAGTTTTTCATAATTTTATGGGTATAATTTTCTAGAAAAATTTAAATACAGATAAATATAATGTGTGTTTTATGACCTTATAATGACCCAAAAGTAATGTAATAAATTAAATTAAGTGTATCAAAATCCAAATATGTGTTTAATATTTAAAAGTACTTTATTTTGAGGTAATTTTATTAATTTTATAAATCTTTTATTTTTTCACCAAAACCTATATTATATTTTATGTTTTTAAAATCATTTCTTTAAGAACATGACTCACTTCCACATCACCAAAGTTAATATGATAATGAGATCATCCCTTTCCATCATTAAATAATTATAACCAGCCTTATTTCCAATAAGACATGGTAAAACCCACGATAAGGTTTGTTGTTTTGATTACTCAATTATTTAGAGACCAAAACCCACGTTTGGGAAATAATTAATAATTCCTCATCTTTTCTTATAAAAATCCCACCCAATAACCCATTTATATTCACTAAAAACCTTTTAAGAAAGTCCTTAATCTATAATAATATCTCTATAGTCCTGCCAATGTTTCACTAATCTCCCAAGAAGCTCCTCTAAGGATTTTTTAATCACACTCCCATGATATGTGATCATATCCTTCTCCTCTTTATTCAAGCATCTTCACTATCTTATGAATTTTATCTCCAATTACTAATGTGGGGACATGTTCTAACCTATATCCCTTCATAACTTATGTTGTCTAAATTATGTAATACAACTTTTAATCTCATTAATCCCTCATATTAAAAATTGTGTTCATCTACTATGTTGCCAAAATTTCATTGTTATTTTCCATTCCACGCAATTATATAGTGAAGATCCTTACCTATTTCTTATCATTGTTTTTCATATTTATAAACTTATAATTTTTTGATTGGGGACATAAATTTATTTAATAAACATTCCTTTATCATGTAATTAAATTTTATGAAATTTGATTTTATGTGGAATGATCTATGTGGCACACTTATGCATGTATGTGACATGAATGATATTGGTACGCCCAAAATTAAATTCCACTCAAATTCATTGGGTAATGTTTTAGTCTCATGAGACATCATGAAATGGGTAATGGAGTGAAATTAATCCATTATGATACTTTTTCAAACATTTTATGATGTCTTGGTTGTTATCCTTGACCAATGTTTATGATGTCATGTTTAAATTTGTTTAATCATTCTCATGTTTCCTTGTTTTTATCATTCTATGTCATGCCACTTTTTTCATGATTATAATTCTCACCCCTCTTACGTCTCATTGACATGCCAATTTTTAAACATATGATTAATTATTCATGTTATTCCTTATTTATTCCATTTCTGATATTTATATCTCACCATTTTCTTATGTATTCTCCCTAGTTATGCCATGAATTTTTAAGAATGATGGAATATTATAAGAATGGTAAGGAAGTTTTCAATAATATTAATGCACCACATATTTTTAAGTTGTAATTATATTTAACTAATTCCAAATGACACTAAAAAATAAGAATACATTACTAATTTTTTGTATTGTATATAGTAAGTGGTTTATATGAAAATACATCCCTAATTGTATACTACAATTGGATATGGATCCAGAACAGTTGTACCTAAGGGTAAATCCCCAAAACATCGCACTGAGTTGGAATCAATCTGGAATTGGTGCATGAAATGGTGTTTGTTTTACACTTGGGTTTACACTAATAATGTATAAACATTTATAAATTAAAAACCTCATTAGTAACCATTAGTAAGAGAAAAAATGAACATAATAGTATATGTCAGAAAATATATCATTGATAACATATATTGAAGCTGATAAATTCATAAGTTATAGAATAAATGTCATTTATAAGTTATACATTTAATGTTATTGGATTCCCATTAAGTGTTTAATAGGTTTAAAATTATCATCCCTAATTATAATATGGATTAATTAAATTGTTAAAACCATAATCAAAAAGTGAAATGTTTGGTTATCATTGAGAGTTCTATGAACTCGTTCATATGAATCATCTTTAATATAACTATTCAAACACTACCAAATAAAATGGAAGTATATCTATCTATAAACTAAATGTGGAAATTATTTCATCCCTAGAGTATAACTCTTCCCCTTTAAAAATTTTTGGTCTGAAATTCCTTGAGAACATTATGATACTCCGTTTAGTATAATTTGATTCAATTATGTCTATATATTGTCTTCCCTTATATATTTCCAACATAAATTGTTGTGAGAAGGAAATAAATCTCTATATCACAAATATTCCATTGATTATCTACTAGTTTAAGGAGGAGGATGAATATTATTTACAACCAATATCTCAATAATGGATATTATTTCCCAGTGATAAAAATTATCTAGCTCAAATGATTGAGTCTAAGGAAAATATCAACCTTGAATACATTCATATTGTGTGGGAATACGCTAATGTGTTTTTTGAATAATGGTATGGTCTTCCTTACATCCAAGAGTTTGAATATTCCATCGAGCTTATACTTGGGGATTTTCCAATATCCATGAATCCATATAGAAAAAAATATTTTGGAATAAGATGAGTTTAAGAAGAAATTATAAGAGAATCATGATAAAGGGTTCATACTCCCAAGTGATTCACCGAGGGGTGTACTAGTCATCTTCATCAAGTTAAATGATGGGTCAATGTTCCTTTTCAATGAATATGATGAGATCAAAAAGATCCCAATAAAGATAAAATATCATCTTCCATTAATTGAAGACATGTTTGATCAGCTCTGTAGATGAAAATACTTTTACAATGTGGACCTTTATTCAGGGTATTATCTTGTAAGGGTGACTAAGGATGATATATCAATGACTACATTTCATATAATATATAATCACTATGAGTTCATAGTATTCCATTTGGACTCCAAAATACTTGATTAATCTTCATGGACTATATGAATATAGTCTTTATAGATTAACTCAAAAAAAAATTACTATATATAGATGATATTATAATATACTCCATAAACAAGGAGGAGAATGAGGATAATTTGAGAACAATACTAAAGATATTAAAATTTTAGAATATTTATGAACATTACAGAAAATGAATGTTATTATTGAAGGAAGTATCCATCATGGTGAATATTATCACAAGAAATGGGATATTGATTAACCCTTTAAAGATAGAAGTAATTGAGGGAAGGAAAAGACAATCATTACTGACATAAATTCATAGTCTTCTTAGGTTATCTGATTATTATCATTGATTTTTGAGAATTTAATCACAATTTTCAATCCCTATAAAAAAGATAACTTCGAATGGAGTAAGTTTTTTTTTGAATAATTAATGTGAAGATGGCTTCAAGGAGTTGAAAAAGTGTCTTATCACTGCGCCTGTACTTATGGTACACATAAGTGGAAAAAATTTCGTAGTATACATTGATGCTTTAAAGAAGGTATTAGGTTTTGAAATAATGCAGAATGACAATGTGACAGTTTATGCCACATAGAAATTGAATGTTATTTAATATAACTATAGAATTAATGATCTCAAGTTTTCTATAGTGGTGTTCACATTGAAAATAATGTGTCATGATCTATTTGAGTAGAAGTGTGAAATATATACTAACCATAGGAGATTTAAGTATATATTCACATAGATAAAGTGAAATATGAACCACTTGAATATGGTTAGAGATAATTATATACTTTGAATTATCAATACACTACCATAATGGGAAGTAAAATAATGTGTAAGACATTATATGAAGAAAATATCCTTCAATTTTATCATTTATGAGAATTTAGAAAGATTTAATAATCCTAAACCTGAAAAGGATGAACATGGGAATCATAAAGGATAGAGCATCAAAAATCCTTTCATAAATGATTTCTCAAACACCCCATATAGAGAATATAAAGGATTCTCAAAGAGACTACATGCGAATTTAAAAGAATATGGAAGCTATAAGAAAATGGAAATCCATAGAATTCAAAACTAATGAAGTAGTGGTCATAGGATTTGAGTCGAGATGATATGTACCATCAAATTCTCATTTAAAAACATATGTTCTTGATAATATGCATTGATTGACCTTGTCTATGAAACCATGGAGAAAAATTATGTATAAGTAACACCAATAACAGTACTAGAGGGACAATATGAATAAGGATATTGAGGAATATAAATCAATGTGTCTTGCATGTCATAAAGTGAAGGTCGAATGAGAAAAAAAACTAGGGGATAATAAAACCATTACACATACCTATATTATAATTAGAAAACATAACAATGGAATTTTTTATTGGTATTACCAAGATATCAAGATTAAATAATGTTACATGGGTTCTGGTGGATCTTCTTATAATATTTCATAACTTAATTTAAATATTTGAGGACATCTCACTCAATCAAATTCCTAGGATATACATTAGAGATGTGGTGAGGTAGCATCAAACACCAATAATGATTGTATATGATTTGAATACATAATTTACCTCCATGTTATGGAGAAGTCTCCAACATGATCTAAATACTGAGTAAAACTTCATCATGACTTGTCACAATCAAACTAATTTCCTTTTTTAGTGAACGATCTAGATTCTTGGGGACAATTTGAGAGAATGATCAATAGACTGAAAAGGAAGAAAGGATCAATTACTCTAGTCACGTTCTTATAAAATTATTGTTTCCAATAAATAATCCAAATATATCCTTATGAATACCTTTATGGGAAGAGGTGTATAATAGTTTAATACTTGGATAAATTTGGTGAATGCAAGTCGATGGGTCGTGGAATTGATGAGGAAATGGTGGAAAAGTTCCCGACCATTCAGTACCACATGATAGATTCTCATAGTCGATAGAAGTTGTATGATGAAAATCATCATCGAGACCTATAGTTTTAGGTTTGAGATATGTTATTCATCTGCATATCTCTATGGAAAAAAATCATGATATTTGGGAAGAATAGAAAGCCTGGTCTATGATATATTGGCCCCTTTGATATCCTTGATCGCATTGGTGCAGTGGTCTATAGAATAAAACCCCACCTATTCTATATAAATTATTTTATGTTTTCCATGTATCTCTCTTGAGGAATTGAATACCATATTCCTTACATGCGATTAATCCAGAGGATGTACCACTAGAGAATGATCTTTCATATGAGGAGAAGTCAGGGAAGATCTTAGATCATAGAGAAAAATTTATAAAAAAAATAAGACAATGTACCTGGTCAAAGTGATACGGAGAAATCACACATTTGATGAGGTATTGTGGGAATGAGAGGAGGTGATCAAATATAATTACCCTTATCAGTTTTATTTTTTGAAATGAAAATTTCAAGGGATAAATTTCTAAAGGGGGTGATTGTAAGGACCAAAACATCTATAAATAAAATTCCCTTTGTGGTTGAATTGAATTACCTATTATGAATTATGGTTATAGAAAATAAATGAAATTATTTGGTTTTATCAAACCATATAATATTTAAAATACTGTTAAGAATCAGAATTGTTGATAATATAGTCTTTGAATAGTGGCCATATTACTAATATAAATATAGGGTTTTGAAAAATCTAATTGACACAGAAAAAGAATGTGATGGACACTACACATAGGATAATACCATATGAAACCCATTTATTAGAATATATAAGGGAGATATAATCATTGATATTCTTCATTTACCACTTTATTTTAGTATAAGTCTATTCTCATTCTTAAAAACAGATTTTTCTCTAAATTGTTTTCAAGTGCATAATATTTATCCATTTTAATTAGTTAAAATAAAACCTAATGAGGAATGATTTAAATGAAATTAATATTATATATATATATATGGATTTAAATTCTTTTAATTATTATTAATTTTCATGTAGTTGTTATAATATCATATTATTCTTGAGAAAAATGCAATTCTTGAAAAAATATTTTTTCAACACAACTGTGGGATTAATTTTTAAATAAATTCTGCCACTTCTGTGAGTTGATTTTTTAAAAATGAATTAAAATTTTTTAATCAGAATAATTTATATTATATAATAATTTCAACTTAATTCTTGACCAAAATAAATAGTGAAAACATTAAAAAATATTTACCACGGTTAAGGTAAAAAATAGGTTTACTGGAGGTTAATCTAAAAAGATAAGGGTTAAAAATGATCCAAAAACATGTATAATTCCTACTGTATGGTCATATTTTGACCTTATATATTATAATTTTTTTAAATAGTCTATTTTGGAGCTTTTTTTACTATGGAAAATGTGGTTGTAATTCTTTCTTTTCAAAAATTCCAAATGCATCCTCACCCCCATTTATAAAAGGCTCCCACTCTCCTCTCCTATTCACACATCCAAACCCCATTTTTTTCAAATACGTACCCAAATAACTCCCTTATTTACCTTAACTCATATTATAATCCTTGGTTTGATCATAAATCCAACCAAAGAATTCTTTTGGTGTAAACCTAAACAAGTTGTCTAGAGAAGAGGTAATATCCTTAACCAAGAATTTTATTTTATTTATTCTTACACCTCCTTAAAATTATATAAAAAGAATTATGATATAAAAACATTATTATCTAACATATACTGATATATTTTTATTTCTATGGAATGAACAACATCCAAATCCTCCTCCCTCAAATGGGTAATAAAATCGTTCATTGTGTGTACGTCAGACTACCGCTTCGCGAACCAATATAATTTTTTTTACATTACCACTTATCATGGATGATTATAATGATTTATTCAATATTTATATATTATATTTATTATATAATTATACTTTTTAATTATAATATCACATACACCTTCATACTTTCTATTATGCAGGGAATATGACAATGATGCTTGTGTTTACGGCAGATTACCGCGTCACGAAGTAATGTGATTCGTTTTTCAATTATACTTTATATGGAAGGTAATAAGGATTAATTTTATGTTTATATATTGTATTAATTACATATTAATCATAATATAAAATAAATATATCATATAATTTCTTACCTTACAATCCATTGGATAAATGATAACATCATTCGTGTGTACGGTGGACAACTGCCTCACGAAGCGATGTGATTTATTTTTATTAATTAATAATGTGAATGGTATATGTAAGGTTATTTAGATAAATAATATTATATTTATGATATAATTATCCTCTTGTAAATATTAAATAACACTTACCTATTTTCTATTATGATCTTTGAAAAAATGTAAATGTTACTCATGAGTAAAAATGGCATACCATCTCCGTGATTGTAACATGGTTCATTTTTCATAATTGTATTTCATGGTTGGTTTTAGAAGTATAATTTATATATAATATTTATAATTCTATCATTATCACCATTTTTTATATAATTATATAATATTCTATTTGACCTTGTTCGACTTACCAAAGTGATTTTGGATATATGAGTCATTTATTGTTAAAACATCCGATGTGAAATTAATTGGATATGTAATTGAATATAAAATAGTAAAAAATAAAATTAAAGGAGTAATAATCTTGAAATAATTTCTTGAAAAATTAAATAATTAACATAATTTTATTATTCAGGAAGATAAAGAATGCATGTGACAATGCGGGCTTGAGGTAGGTGTTTCATCTCAAAACTTTCTTCTTTTAGACGCGTGTTCCTTTATGCACTAAATTATTTTTATATGGTGTATATACTATCCATTTACATTTTATATCATTAATACATCATAATTAATGGTGTTTTAATTTATAATTCATTTACTTCATTCATGGTATGTTATTATTCAAAAGTTACAAATCAGTAAGGGTTTATATTTCAATCTAATTTTAATTGGGATCATTTTTTCATGAATTTCCATTATAGGAATTTTTTTATCATTGTCTAATAGAACCCACTTAATTTTATTATGATATTTTTATACATTAAATTTTCATTTCATGGTATCATTTTTCTCTCTTTGATATTAAAAGTTATTGAGAAATATTTTTTGAGAAAATCTAACTTCATTTCTCTCTTCTGTTGAAAATCCTTTTCTTCTAAATTATAGTTTTCTAAAAAAATTAAAAATGTTTTAATATTTTATTATTATTATTTAAATTAATTTTTATCCATGATTTAAGTTTTAAAAAATGTTTTAAAATGAATCTTTTGTTTTTTTTCTAAACCAAGTACTTTTGACTTTTCTTACAAAAATTTGAATTGATTCTTTGGTTTAACATACTAAACATGTATGGAATTAACCACCATTAAGACCACTAAAATATTTTAAGATTACATTATAATTTTCCATGTTTCTTTTTAAATAAAAATTTTTCTATAAAATTTTGTAAATTTTTATTATTTCAATATTTATTTTCAAAGTGGAAAGGTTATTTTCCTTAAGAATATTTTTAATATTTTTTCTATTCATCAAAAAACATTTGATGTTATAGATTTCCTATAAATTATATATGTGTGTGTGTGTGTCACATATATACCTATCTTATTATCTCTTCATTTTTTGGGTTAATGTATGCCTTAATTTCATCTCTCAGATGCCTTTATTATGAAATTTATTTTGATGATGATATGAGATAAGATAATGCAACCCATTTTCCTTCCATGGGTAATTATTATATTTATATCTTATTATTGATTTACTTTAAGTGGAACATATAAATCATGAAAATTTAGTGATGGGTGTGCCCATATAGCACTCCAGTGAATTGTTTAATGTTTTTAGTCACATGAGGTGTCATGTATGGGATTTTCGAGTAAGTCTAATCCATTATGGGACTTTTCCACTATGTGATATTGTCTAGGTAGTTGGTCTTAACTGATTTTTATGCCATGTTATATTTTTGTTCCACTTTCCTATGATGTTATAATCTTATTAATCTCTATTATTTATGTTATTCTTCCTTGTGATACTCATTTGCTGCCTATTATATTAAATCATGTTATACTTGTGACTCACATTTATGTTTCCTTATCATGTTTATTTCCTTAATAGTATTTTAATATCACCCATTTATTTCATGTATTCCCCATATTATCTTATAAAGTTTTAGGATCTTGAATCTATTTAGGAGCTCATTATGGATATTAAAATAAATAAGTTTTACTTTAGGAATTTTCGGTACCTAGTCTTCCAAATTCACTAGGCCTTTTTTATCCTTAGTTTGTAATTAATGGATGTTTATGTAAAAAAATTGTGTAATAATATGTGTAAAAGTTTTGGTTCACTAAATTTTTGTGTTTATTCCCTTTATAAACATATTTCCTTTTATACTTAATCTTTGAGTGGTCAACCTAGATGTGTCATTTTCTTTTACATTCATAGTAGTTAATTTCTCTAGACGAGCCATCATTTTTTTAGTTTACCTTCTTGTCATATTTTCCTTTGTAGTCTGATCTTCTAAAAAACTTCTTCTTTTTATATAATTTCTTAAATCTCATAGCTAGTTGGGTCATATCCCCATCACTCTTACAGTCATATTCACTTCCAATTGAATCATCCTTAATTATTTCCTTTTATTTAGACATAAATGTCTTGAATGCTACAAATTTCATCTTTGGTTCATCATCCTTATTATCTACTTTAATTTATTTTTCATGTATCAATAGTGAAAAAACTATTTTTCACATTAGTTTTTTTTATTTTTCACATCGGTTATTATGATACATTATTAAAGGTGACGTTTTAAATACATATTTAAAGTTTATTATAAAAATTTAATATTGTAGAAGAAATATTTAATTGATTTTTCACATCAATTATTTGATAACTAATGGGATAAACCATTATAAATGGATTTTTCGCGTCGGTTATTTTATAACTAATGTGAAAAAACCCATTTTTCATATTGTTTATTTGATAACCAACATGAAAATATGACGTAAAAAATCAATAAAAATTTAATAAATTTATTTTCAAACCTCCTTCCTCTTCATAGCTGACCAGAACAAAAAATAAATAAAGACAAGAAGCAGAAGCAGTAAAAAAATAATTGCAATTACAACATTAAAAATTAAAATTTATTGTACATAAAAACTAAAACTAGAATAAACTTGTAAAATGATTTTCCCATTCCACTTGTAAGTTTGAGATTTTTTGAACTATAAGTCCAAGGGTTATAAAAAAGATATGAATTAAAATGAAATAATTTAACATTTATTATGAGTAAAATAAATAAAATACTATAGAAAATTTTATAAATAAATCTAACCTGATTGAACTTTGGAACTATTGAAGTTGAAATTATTTCATACATAAATCTTAAAACATAATATCCACATTCGGTTATGCCTTCTTGTTTATGACACTTCTATTTAAAAGCTTTTTTCAATTCAAAATAACATTATTAAGTAATAAATGAAAAATTTAGTAATTTTAAAAAGAAAACTCACCTTTTATTTTACATATTTTTATCTTGGAACCTCTTTTTCTTGTGGTCTCTTGAAAGAAATTACATTCCCTGTTTTAAAATAATATGAATGATGAAAATTTAATTCATTATAATATATAAAATTATTAAAAAATTCAAACTTACTGGTTCAAAACATCTATAAAATTTTCTTATACTTCACTATGGATAGAGAATAACTAATAAAGTACATTTTCTCTTGGAAAAAATACACCTAACATACAATATCTAGTGATATAAAAGAAAATTTTATGTTTGTGGTTATTATATTAAAATATATTTAAAACTTTGTGAGATATATGTTTTATACTCTTTAAGATAAGGAAACATCCAACACTGAATAATTGTATTCTATTGAAATCGTTCAATAATATACTATTTTCTTTGTACTTCAGTCATTATCATTGCTACATGTGAAATAAGATCTGGGTCCATAAATCCATATACATCTTTCTTATCATGATTTTTAAAAATTGAATAAAGAAACCTAATACAAAACATATATAATTATAAATTTTCAAAAAATTAAACATATAGAAATATTAATTTTAATAATTAAATATAAAAAACTTAAATCATGTTGATTCCCAATATATCTCTATTTATAAGCTCTATCATATCATTTTTTAAAATCCCCACATTCATTTCATTCCCAAAAACACTAGATTTAAATAGAATCTCATAAACATCCAAAAAAATTTGAATATGTAGAAAATATATCAATATTACTAGAATTTGTTTCTAAAGTCATGTGACTTTGTATTTATTATTGTCTATATAGTAGTTATTTACCTTTAAATTCCTGTAAAAATTAGATATATATATATATATATATATAAACCTTAACATTTTAAAACAAATTTAATACCAAAATAAAATAAATTATAACATATACACATACCTTAGTGGTAATATTTCACAAAAGTCTAGATGGCCAAACTAAAATATGGTTTATATTGTGTCCAACTATGCTCACCTCATCTATAGGCAATGTCACTCCTACAGATCTATCTATAATATCTTAAACAGTGACTCTATGATGCTCTATCTGTATCTGTTAGTGATGAATGTTATCTCCAATATCAAATATCATCGCATATGAAATAATATGATGATTGGGATGATCAACATATAACTCAAAGTATCTAGGAAGATACGGAGGAGGGGTGTAGATGTAGGATAAGGAGTGGGGTCAGTAGGCCGAGGTAGAGGAGTTGAAGTTGGTGGTGGAGGTGGAGGAGTGGGAGCTGCAGTCTGAAACTGTCTTTGCATGTCTGCAAACATTGACTGTATCGAAGATCTAATCCTATCCTCCATCATCATTTAAATATCCTGAACTAAAACTTCCAAATATTTTATTTTCTTTTTATAAACATCCTCCACTATTATAGAATGTGGAAACACTTTTTTCACCAATACATCTGTCGGGTATCCTTGTACACACCCTAGGTGTTTGGGCCTTCCCAATGTTATAGCTAAAATATCCTTCCTACCCTCAAATATAAATACCCATTGTGTGATCTTCTCTTTAACATAATCATGTATGAAATATTTGAAAAAATCCATAATGAATCACAATATATAAATAATTGAATTAACATAATTAAATAAAGTAAACATCTTAAAATCCTCTCAGCTACAAGCCTCGACTCTTCCATAAGATATTATCCTTTTTTTCATATGATCCCTCTTCCATTTTTCATGTCTAGTGGGGGGGAGGAGGGGAAAACTCTATAGACCTGGAAGTCTCATCTCTCAAATTTTTAATCTTTTCTGATATCATTTGTTCTTCCAATAAAATATACCCTCCCTAAGATAACATGTGGGGGTATACATTTTTAGATTGGATATCTTAATGAGATCTCTTTAATTGTTGTAAAAAAGTTATTAATAAAAAATAAATCATTAATATAGTCATTAAAATCAAAAAAAAACTTATAAAAGGTAACATTGCACTTACCAAAAATGCTTCTCGTTGTCATCTTTCAACAAATTTCTTCCATGTATCTTCAACCATAAATGGATATATATATATATATATATATATATATATCACATGGATTATGATATTTTCTATCCTTAAAATGAATTGTGTTGTGAGGGATGATTTAAAATCCCTCAATCTCCTAACAACCAATGATAAACATTTCCTCGTGACTCCTCCAGTATCAGGTACATCATATTTCATTTGATAATATGTAGGAAAACATATATTACTATAAAAATTTCAATATAAGTAAAATAAAAACAAATGATATTACCAAAATATTCCCTTAAAACTAAGATAATATCACCTAGTCAATATTTCGCTAGTCATCAAACAAAATACTAACTTTTATTTTGGCCTAAACTGCTACAAAAGTCTTGAATTATTTTTCATTTGGACCTTTTGTAATATCATTATCATAAAATTCTACATGTATCCTCTAGTCTTGGCTATGTAGAATTGATAATTTTAGTAAATGTGTGGTTCCATGTTTACCAACCCTCGAACTCTTTTGTGCCACTATGGATGTTGTTGTCTCGTGTAAGGATGGTTGATGGGGATCATCAATAGGAGCATGTGTACATTCCTCCCCAGATATATTAATAAAATCATCTCCAAAATCATGTGGTGGATCAAATTATTGATATTTCATTATCCTACAAATCAAATAAAAAAAACAATTAGTATAAAAATATATAAATCCAACAATAACAAACAAATGTAATTGAAAAATGAACAATCATCAAACAAAAAGTAAACTAAATCAATTAATAGATAATATGTGTTTTAATAAATAAAATAAAATTAAAATATTTAATATTTAATGAAATTAAAAAAATTAAACAAGAAATAAACATATGTTACACCTATAATATTAGGAATTTACTAAATGATTGTTTTTTAAAATTCCTTTGTCGTGATCATTCCATATGAAACAAAACATCTCTACAATGTTCTAATTAATATTATCCATTAATATTTCCATAGAAGTAGCTATCTCACATAAATCATCATCTTCATCAAGTTTATCATCACCAACATACTATTTTTTCCTTGTAAAAAATAGACCACTTTATATTAGATTGATGAAGAACATTGAATTTTTTTTCATGTGTTTCCATTATAAAAGGATCAATTTTTTATTCCAACTTATTCATATTAATAGGTGTCATTCCAAATTTATCATGTATGAAATTTTTTTTATCGATAAACCATTTGTATTTAAACACAGGAACTTTATATTTAATGTAACACCCCAAGCTTCTACGGTGCGTTTCCCTTCGAATAATGCGATAGCGTGTGTTGTACGCAACCTCGAGTTCTAACACACACCACAACTAATTAAACTAGCCGTTGTAAATAGTAATACCTACTTTTTGAAATCATATATATTTTATATTTCAAAATGGACTTCATTTTTGGATTCGGAATATCGAAATTATCCTAGGGTGAAATTTTGGTACTTTTCGGATAACTTTTATATTTTGATGAATAGTGAAAATTACTAAATTTTAATTAAAAACAACTTTTTTAATCAAAATAATTAATAGTGATAAATTATGAATTGGAGTGGTTTTAAAGTATATTTAGAATATATTTTTACATTTTAATATAATTTTGGTCATTGGACATAATTTTACAATTAAACCGAACATAAACAAGTGTCAATCTTTTGATAGTTATTATCTCTTAAAAACACGCTTTTTGTTTTGACAGCGGGAATTAATTTTAAATTAATTTCTGCCACTTCTGTGTTTTGAATTTGGGAAAATGGATTCCATATTTGGAATCAGGATGTTCAAATTGTGTAAATAGGTAACTTTTATTTTTAGACATTTTGAATAATTACTGCGGTAAATATTTTATTTACCATGGTTAAAGGGTAAATCCGGTAAATAAGGGTTAAAAAATAATATTATAATAATACAAAATTACCCTAAAACGTGTCCTAACCTTATTGGTGGACACATACCCGACCATGAGCATCCTTGGGTCAATTTGGGGACCCCTTGGAGCCACTTGTATGTGGTAGGGACACATTATATTAATAAAGTTAAAATAAAAATAAAAATGGCATAAGCTTACATCTTTTAGAAGAACAATTTTTACATAGGGTTATACATGTTGGATTTTCGATTATAAATATTCATTAGAAAGATAAAAGGGTTTCCTACATAATGATGTTTTATTTATAATTTTTAGACATTAAATAATTTATGTTATTTATGACACAATGATGATGCAGTAATTACTAAAATAGTAAAAAATTAACATAATTGATATTATAAATACCCAAATAAATATAATATGAAACTTTTAATGAATTACAATAATTTTCTAGGATAATAGGATATATTAGGATTGATTTAATTGACTTTGTTCGAAGTAATCAATCTGTTATGAGTTTCAAAAAAATCAACTATTGAATAGTGTCAAAATTGACATAAAAGAGTTCTTAAAAAAAATATTATATTATTAATTGATATTAAATTCCTAAAAATCTAAGGTTCGGCCAAGAGACTTATATTATGATAGGTTAATCATTAATGGACCACTTGGGGGTCGCTTGTATGTATATGGTAAGTCTATTAACCATATAATATAAAAATACAAAGAGACATTGTAAAAGTGAAACTAATTAACTTAGAGTTAATACTTAAAGATAAGGTTAATATAAGTACCCAAACCTGTCTAAATTCTATTGGATGAGTTGTTTTCGACCTATCCCTACCTCATCCTTTGAATAGTCAACTTTGGAGCCTTTGGAAACCGAATATGAATTTATTATAAATTAATATTTCTAGCTTTTCCAAAGGTGCCCCTCACCCCTCTTATAAAAGGGCACTCCTCCTTCTCATTTCTTCACACCTTAAAAGCCTTTTGGTTCGGCCAAACTCTTCCCAAATAATCTCCCAACATCCCTCACTACAACCTAAAGGCCTTAGTTTGATCAGAAAGCCAACCTAAGGAGCCCTTTTGATCAAATCAAAAGGAAGAACCCGAAGAAGAGGTAATGATTTCACCACCCTTTTCTAAGTTCATTTCTTCTTCCACTTCTTCTTCCTTTGTTCTTACCATTCTGAAATAATAACTCCAGTATCTCACATATACTGTGATGTTATTATAAATATGGTACAATCATATTCAGTATTCTATCCACCCTTTGAATAACATGTCACCATATGTGCGTACGTACGGCTTACCGTCTCCACGTCGTGGTGTAATTGTTATTCAATATAATATTATTTGGATGGGTATAATAATGATGTGTAACTCATGTAAATAATAAATATAACATGTTAATGATTCTGTATATATGATATACCATCCATTTATATATTATTTTAATATCAAAAGAATGATATTGTCGCTCGTGTGTACGTACGGACTACCGTCTCCACGAACGCGATGAGATTCATTCTCCATCGTATCCATTCAAGTATAATTATCATTTTATGATTTAAAAATGATGTTTAAGGACTTGATATCATTCTGGATATGAATAATATACAACCTATCCTTTACAAACATGTATTACGTAACAAAACATATGAAAGAAAACAAGTAAGTTAACACCCGAAACAACGATAATACTAAGATATTATTATCAAATCAATATTAAAAGATCATATATGATATCATATTAATGTATATGATTCTTGTATAATTTAATAACAATTATTTCACCATTATACAGGAGGTTAACCTACCCCAACCAAGGAAAAGTACAAGGTAAGGGTTATTTCACAATCTCTTCATTATCCGAGGTTGTTTATATGTAATAATCTACTGGGATCTCTTTATCATCCACATCCATGTTTCTTAAAAATGTATTTCAAAACATTTTTACTATTTACAAGAATATGGGTTAAAGTCATTTATACCTTTTTTGACTTTTTATAAGAGGTTTATAAAGGAATCTTTCCGTCGTTTTCAAAACAAGGTCCTTTTTAACCTTTTCGACAGAATTGAGGTAAGAATGTTTTTTTTAACTTATACGGCGGGTGCGGTTATTTTACGCCGTTATAAAATCTTCAAAGCTTTCCTTACAAGCTTATAAGAATATTTTCAAAGAAAATGTTTTATTTTATATGGATCTTAAATGATTTCAAAATAAAAGGAGATATTTCTTTTAAAAGAATTTTGATTTCATCTATGTCAACATCCTTTGATGGATTTTAAGATTATTTGAAGTTGATTTATTATGATACAAAACTTCTATATTGTATTGAAGGTTTTGTGATATATTTGACTGTGGATGTGCTATTTTATACCATTCATAGTTTATGGTGAAATTATTGACATTTCGTATGCTAGTTTTAATATGAATGTTTATGTTATGTTTAAACCTTTTCATATGGGAATGCATTGGACTTAATAAGTGACGGGTGGAGCCCGCTATAGCTCCTCGATGCATCGGTAGGTCTCATGAGACAAACTAGTGTCTTGGCACAAGGCCTTGACAAAATCTTATTTGTAGTCTTGGCACGAGGCCTTGGCTATGTGGTTATGATAGTCTGGCATTATGCATTCCAACATTATGAAAGTGGTTATTGATATTGCATGTGATTATTCGATTAGTAGAATATCCATGTGAACAAGTAAATGGCATTATTTCATTTTACTTTTGCCATACTATGTTGAAGTTCAATTTTAAAAGGCTTTTGTTTTAGTAATTCATTGCCTCAAATGTTTATGCTTATTTTGAATGTTCCGCTATATTGTTATCCTTACTGGGCATTTGAGCTCACCCCTTTTCTATGTTTTATTTTTCCCAGGTAGTGAAGAAGTAAATTATGATTGACTTGCAGGGATATTATGAGGGGATTATAGTGTGGACGTTGGAAACATTATGTTGTTGTAGTAGTTTTTCATTTTATGATGTAATGTAAAACTTATGAATATATCTAGTGTTTCCAAGGCTACTAAATCAATCGGTCTTTCGAGATTTGATCTTCTTGTGATCATGCCAATGTTATGAAGTAATGCACCGACTCTGGGCAGCTGGGGTCGGGGCGTTACAGTTGGTATCAGAGGAAGTTTAGTACAAACCTTGGAAGCTAGATTTAGATAAACTCTGATTAGAGCACATAGACCTAAGATGAACTTTGAGGATTAGTATAGAAGAACTTCCTAGAATTTTGGTATTGTAGAGATTTTGTGAGTTTTCCGAGCAATACATCCCTGTCTGGATACGAGCAGGTAGAGGCGGCTCTGGCACAGATGTACCTAGGGGTAAAACCCGAAAACACCGCTTTGAGCTAGACTCGAACGGGAACTGGTGCACGACAACGGGCCTTGCTGCACTCTTGGTTACGACACTCCCGGGGGATATGCTTAGGATAACTCTCACTTTCTTTACAAATCATTATGAAGGGTTTATGAGTATATACTTCCTCAAAGAAAACATATTTATGATTATGGATTATATCCATAAATAGTTCAATTTATGTTAAGTGTTTTATAAGTATGGGATTATGTATTTTGATTCATAAACTGATCTAGTTTATGCCATTGTTTAGAAATGGCGCCTAGTGGAAGAAATGGAAACCGTATCAATGCACGCACTCCATGTAGGGATTGCCCTCCTGCTCAAGATAATTATAGTGGGGCTGGTGATGCAACTGGTGCTGATCAGCTAATCACCGTACTGGGACAACTTACTCAGGTTATGAATAATAACCTTACCCGTATGGAGCACCCTGATCCGCAGCGTGGAGGATCAATGTTAGATCGATTCATGAGACAACAACCACCAACGTTCAATGGGAGTACAAATCCCTTAGTAGCTGAGCAATGGATATTTTCCCTAGAGAAAATATTTCAGGCTTTGGGGAGTAGTGAAAGGGAAAAAGTTACCATGGCAGTTTACCGCCTCACTGGAGATGCTGATCAATGGTGGTCATTGATTCAAAACATGAAGGAAGATGATGAAGTATCAAACATGGAATGGAGGGAGTTCGAAGATCTGTTTTTAGAAAAATACTTTCCTCGCGACCATCGAGCAGATATGGAAAGACAGTTTCTGAGTCTGAGACAAAAGGAGGATGAGAATGTCACAAAGTATGAGGCTAACTTTACAAGGTTAGCGAGGTACGCTGGTGATTATATTCGCAACCCAAGAAGTAAGATTGATCGTTTATTTGATGGGTTAAAACCATTTCTCCGTCGAGCATTAGTCTCACAATCCTTTTCATCGTACGAAGACATTGTCTCATGTGCTATCAAGACCGAAAAGTAATTCTCTAAGTCTTATGACTTTAAAGCAAAGCAAGAGAAGAAGAGACCTGCTGATCAATCTGGGAATGGAAATAAGGGGAAGAAGGGAAAGGTTGAATATCCATCTTGTGGTAAGTGCGGGAAGAAACACCCCGGTGCTTGCCTGAAGGGAATGGGAGTCTGTTACAAGTGTGGTGAAAAAGGCCACCAAGCTCATGATTGCAAGGGGAAGAAGGAAGCTACCAACGTTCAGTGCTACAATTGCAGGGAGATGGGGCATTATGCAAATGCATGTCCTAAGCGTCAGGAGAACTTACCTCAGAAAAGGACAAGGGATCAAGGCCAGGCTTATGCTATCACTACTGCTGAGGTAGAAGCTCCGAAAGACGTGGTGGCAGGTAATTTAATGGTTTCCTCAAGTTTAGCAAATGCATTATTTGATTCTGGATCATCGCATTGTTTCATATCTTCCCAGTTTGCTAAGAAAATTAGATATTTCCAATTTGATTTAATAAGGGAGTTGTCAGTTAAAACTCCTAAGGGAAGTATCGTTGCAACAAAGTTTTGTGAATCAGTCCCCATTAGAGCACATAAATTTTCTGTATCTGCTGATTTCATCGTCATACCTATGATTGAGTTTGATATAATCCTCGGTATGGACTGGCTTTCGGACTATGATGCGAAGATTTATTGTAAGAAGAAAGAGGTTACGATTCTTGATGATAATGATAAGGAGCACCTTATTTTTAGAGCAGAATCGTCACCACCTAATTCTTATTTAGATCCACCCCCTGTAGCTCAACTTAATTCAATTATCGGGGAGGAAGAGAATGAAATAATTGTCGGTGAGGAAAGGAATGTTCAAATAGAGGATGTACCTATTGTGAAAGAATTTGTAGATGTATTTCCGGAAGATTTACCTGGACATCCTCCAGAACGAGAAGTTGAGTTTTCTATTGATTTGATTCCTGGATCAAGGCCTATATCGAAGACCCCTTATAGAATGGCCACTGTAGAGCTAGTCGAACTAAAGAAACAACTAGAGGAATTGAGTAATAAGGGATTTATTCGCCCTAGTGTTTCTCCATGGGGAGCCCCTGTTCTTTTTGTTAAAAAGAAAGATGGATCTATGAGGTTATGTATCGATTACAGGGAGATCAATGCTATAACGATAAAGAACAAGTATCCCCTACCTCGTATTGATGATTTATTTGACCAACTGCATGGAGCTCAATACTTTTCAAAGATTGACCTTCGATCTGGATACCATCAGTTGTGTGTAAAGAAGGAAGACATTCCGAAAACAGCATTTCGAACCAGGTACGGGCATTACGAGTTTACTGTAATGCCGTTTGGATTGACTAATGCACCCTCTGTATTCATGGATCTGATGAATAGAGTTTTCAAGGAGTATCTCGATGAATTTTTGGTGGTATTTATTGATGATATCTTGGTATACTCCAAAACCTACAAAGATCATGAAAATCACTTGCGCATTATCTTGAAGACTCTGAGGAGGCATGAATTATATGGAAAGTTTAGCAAGTGTGAATTTTGGCTTCAGGAGATTTCTTTTCTTGGCCATATTGTCTCTAAAGATGGAATCTCTGTTGATCCTTCTAAGACCAAGGCAATCCAAGAATGGCCAGCACCTACGAGTATAACTGAGGTACGTAGTTTTATTGGTTTGGCAGGTTATTATCGACGTTTCATCCAGAATTTTGCCCGATTGGCTAACCCATTAACGAAGCTCACACGTAAAGGGGTTAAATTTGTTTGGACAAAAGAGTGTGAAGAATGTTTCAAAGAACTGAAGAGAAGATTAGTCAATGCTCCTATATTGACTCTACCATCGGGGAATGATGGGTTCGTTATTTATAGTGATGTATCAAAGAAAGGACTTGGTTGTGTCCTTATGCAGAATGATAGAGTTATTGCCTATGCATCACGACAGTTGAAAATTCATGAACAAAACTATCCTACTCATGATCTTGAGTTAGCAGCTGTGATCTTTGCTTTGAAGATATGGAGGCACTACCTCTATGGTAAAAAATGTGAGATTTATACTGATCACAAGAGTTTGAAGTATATTTTCTCACAAAAAGAACTCAACATGAGGCAAAGGAGATGGCTTGAATTACTCAAGGATTATGATTGTACGATACACTACCACCCAGGGAAGGCAAACAAGGTGGCAGATGCTTTGAGTAGAAAAGACCATGGAGTTTTGAACAATATGAGAATTGAAAGGGATCCAATTTTCATGGAGCTAGTGAAGATGGACATGGGAATAACCAGGGAAGGTGAAACATCAATGCTTTTTCAAATGGTTGCCAAACCATCTTTACTAGAAAGGATTAAGAGTTCTCAGACTGATGATGAAGAATTTCAGAAGAAGATTAAAGCTGTGAATGATGGGAGATTGAGAGACTTTGTGTATGAAGATGGAATTTTGAAATTCGGGAAGAGACTTTGTGTTCCCGATTTACCTGATCTGAAAAGGGAATTACTGGATGATGCTCATAGTTCCAATTTCTCTATACACCCTGGGAGCACCAAAATGTATAGAGATTTGAAGGAACATTTTTGGTGGGACAATATGAAGAGGGAGATTGCTGATTTTGTGTCAAGATGTATGGTTTGTCAACAAGTGAAAGCTGGAAGGCAACAGCCTGGAGGAGTCATGCAACCGCTTCCCATACCGGAGTGGAAATGGGACAATATTACAATGGACTTTGTCATGGGGCTACCAAAGACTCCTAGAAGGAACGATGCAATATGGGTTATTGTTGATCGTCTTACCAAGTCAGCACATTTTCTTGCTATAAGAGAAGATCTACCCCTGGAACGTCTAGCAAGACTATACATTAATGAAGTTGTGAGACTTCATGGAGTACCCCTATCAATTGTTTCGGATCGTGATCCCCGTTTTACTTCAAGATTCTGGAAAAGTCTTCAGAAATCCCTGGATACTGAACTTCATTTGAGCACTGCTTACCACCCTCAGACAGACGGACAATCAGAACGGACTATTCAGACCTTAGAAGACATGTTGAGATCTTGCTCACTTGACTTTCAGGGTATGTGGGATCAATATTTACCTCTGGTAGAATTTTCCTATAACAATAGCTTCCATACGAGTATTCAGATGGCACCATATGAAGCGTTATACGGAAAGAGATGTCGTACACCAACCTGTTGGGATGACGTTGGTGAAAGAAAACTTGTAGGCCCAGAACTGGTGGAGGAAACGGTGGAAAAGGTGAAAGTAATCCAAAATCACATCAAAGCAGCTCAAAGTAGGCAGAAGAGCTATGCCGATAATCGAAGGAAGGATTTGGAATTTCAAGTCGGTGATCATGTTTTCCTGAAGGTATCTCCGTGGAAGGGAGTCATACGTTTTGGTAAGAAAGGTAAATTGAGTCCCAGGTACATCGGACCTTTCGAAATTCTAGAACGAATTGGGGCAGTAGCTTACCGATTGGCAATGCCGCCAAGTCTCTCCAAAGTTCACGATGTATTCCACGTATCTCTGTTGAGAAAATACATGCCTGACCCAACGCATGTACTCACCTATGAGGAATTAGAACTGGAACCCGATCTGTCTTATTGCGAAGAGCCCGTCAGGATTCTTGATACAAGAGAACAAGTACTGAGAAACCGGACGACGCGTCTGGTAAAAGTTTTGTGGAGAAACCATAAGATGGAAGAGGCAACGTGGGAACCCGAGGAACTTATGATGAAGAACCACCCGAGTCTTTTTATGCAGTAATACCCTAGAAATTGCGAGGACGCAATTATTTGAAGGAGGGGAGAATGTAACACCCCAAGCTTCTACGGTGCGTTTCCCTTCGAATAATGCGATAGCGTGTGTTGTACGCAACCTCGAGTTCTAACACACACCACAACTAATTAAACTAGCCGTTGTAAATAGTAATACCTACTTTTTGAAATCATATATATTTTATATTTCAAAATGGACTTCATTTTTGGATTCGGAATATCGAAATTATCCTAGGGTGAAATTTTGGTACTTTTCGGATAACTTTTATATTTTGATGAATAGTGAAAATTACTAAATTTTAATTAAAAACAACTTTTTTAATCAAAATAATTAATAGTGATAAATTATGAATTGGAGTGGTTTTAAAGTATATTTAGAATATATTTTTACATTTTAATATAATTTTGGTCATTGGACATAATTTTACAATTAAACCGAACATAAACAAGTGTCAATCTTTTGATAGTTATTATCTCTTAAAAACACGCTTTTTGTTTTGACAGCGGGAATTAATTTTAAATTAATTTCTGCCACTTCTGTGTTTTGAATTTGGGAAAATGGATTCCATATTTGGAATCAGGATGTTCAAATTGTGTAAATAGGTAACTTTTATTTTTAGACATTTTGAATAATTACTGCGGTAAATATTTTATTTACCATGGTTAAAGGGTAAATCCGGTAAATAAGGGTTAAAAAATAATATTATAATAATACAAAATTACCCTAAAACGTGTCCTAACCTTATTGGTGGACACATACCCGACCATGAGCATCCTTGGGTCAATTTGGGGACCCCTTGGAGCCACTTGTATGTGGTAGGGACACATTATATTAATAAAGTTAAAATAAAAATAAAAATGGCATAAGCTTACATCTTTTAGAAGAACAATTTTTACATAGGGTTATACATGTTGGATTTTCGATTATAAATATTCATTAGAAAGCTAAAAGGATTTCCTACATAATGATGTTTTATTTATAATTTTTAGACATTAAATAATTTATTTTATTTATGACACAATGATGATGCAGTAATTACTAAAATAGTAAAAATTAACATAATTGATATTATAAATACCCAAATAAATATAATATGAAACTTTTAATGAATTAAACTACTTTTCTAGGATAATAGGATATATTAGGATTGATTTAATTGACTTTGTTCGAAGTAATCAATCTGTTATGAGTTTCAAAAAAATCAACTATTGAATAGTGTCAAAATTGACATAAAAGAGTTCTTAAAACAAATATTATATTATTAATTGATATTAAATTCCTAAAAATCTAAGGTTCGGCCAAGAGACTTATATTATGATAGGTTAATCATTAATGGACCACTTGGGGGTCGCTTGTATGTATATGGTAAGTCTATTAACCATATAATATAAAAATACAAAGAGACATTGTAAAAGTGAAACTAATTAACTTAGAGTTAATACTTAAAGATAAGGTTAATATAAGTACCCAAACCTGTCTAAATTCTATTGGATGAGTTGTTTTCGACCTATCCCTACCTCATCCTTTGAATAGTCAACTTTGGAGCCTTTGGCAACCGAATATGAATTTATTATAAATTAATATTTCTAGCTTTTCCAAAGGTGCCCCTCACCCCTCTTATAAAAGGGCACTCCTCCTTCTCATTTCTTCACACCTTCAAAGCCTTTTGGTTCGGCCAAACTCTTCCCAAATAATCTCCCAACATCCCTCACTACAACCTAAAGGCCTTAGTTTGATCAGAAAGCCAACCTAAGGAGCCCTTTTGATCAAATCAAAAGGAAGAACCCGAAGAAGAGGTAATGATTTCACCACCCTTTTCTAAGTTCATTTCTTCTTCCACTTCATCTTCCTTTGTTCTTACCATTCTGAAATAATAACTCCAGTATCTCAAATATACTGTGATGTTATTATAAATATGGTACAATCATATTCAGTATTCTATCCACCCTTTGAATAACATGTCACCATACGTGCGTACGTACGGCTTACCGTCTCCACGTCGTGGTGTAATTGTTATTCAATATAATATTATTTGGATGGGTATAATAATGATGTGTAACTCATGTAAATAATAAATATAACATGTTAATGATTCTGTATATATGATATACCATCCATTTATATATTATTTTAATATCAAAAGAATGATATTGTCGCTCGTGCGTACGTACGGACTACCGTCTCCACGAACGCGATGAGATTCATTCTCCATCGTATCCATTCAAGTATAATTATCATTTTATGATTTAAAAATGATGTTTAAGGACTTGATATCATTCTGGATATGAATAATATACAACCTATCCTTTACAAACATGTATTACGTAACAAAACATATGAAAGAAAACAAGTAAGTTAACACCCGAAACAACGATAATACTAAGATATTATTATCAAATCAATATTAAAAGATCATATATGATATCATATTAATGTATATGATTCTTGTATAATTTAATAACAATTATTTCACCATTATACAGGAGGTTAACCTACCCCAACCAAGGAAAAGTACAAGGTAAGGGTTATTTCACAATATCTTCATTATCCGAGGTTGTTTATATGTAATAATCTACTGGGATCTCTTTATCATCCACATCCATGTTTCTTAAAAATGTATTTCAAAACATTTTTACTATTTACAAGAATATGGGTTAAAGTCATTTATACCTTTTTTGACTTTTTATAAGAGGTTTATAAAGGAATCTTTCCGTCGTTTTCAAAACAAGGTTCTTTTTAACCTTTTCGACAGAATTGAGGTAAGAATGTTTTTTTTAACTTATACGGCGGGTGCGGTTATTTTACGCCGTTATAAAATCTTCAAAGCTTTCCTTACAAGCTTATAAGAATATTTTCAAAGAAAATGTTTTATTTTATATGGATCTTAAATGATTTCAAAATAAAAGGAGATATTTCTTTTAAAAGAATTTTGATTTCATCTATGTCAACATCCTTTGATGGATTTTAAGATTATTTGAAGTTGATTTATTATGATACAAAAATTCTATATTGTATTGAAGGTTTTGTGATATATTTGACTGTGGATGTGCTATTTTATACCATTCATAGTTTATGGTGAAAGTATTGACATTTCGTATGCTAGTTTTAATATGAATGTTTATGTTATGTTTAAACCTTTTCATATGGGAATGCATTGGACTTAATAAGTGACGGGTGGAGCCCGCTATAGCTCCTCGATGCATCGGTAGGTCTCATGAGACAAACTAGTGTCTTGGCACAAGGCCTTGACAAAATCTTATTTGTAGTCTTGGCACGAGGCCTTGGCTATGTGGTTATGATAGTCTGGCATTATGCATTCCAACATTATGAAAGTGGTTATTGATATTGCATGTGATTATTCGATTAGTAGAATATCCATGTGAACAAGTAAATGGCATTATTTCATTTTACTTTTGCCATACTATGTTGAAGTTCAATTTTAAAAGGCTTTTGTTTTAGTAATTCATTGCCTTAAATGTTTATGCTTATTTTGAATGTTCCGCTATATTGTTATCCTTACTGGGCATTTGAGCTCACCCCTTTTCTATGTTTTATTTTTCCCAGGTAGTGAAGAAGTAAATTATGATTGACTTGCAGGGATATTATGAGGGGATTATAGTGTGGACGTTGGAAACATTATGTTGTTGTAGTAGTTTTTCATTTTATGATGTAATGTAAAACTTATGAATATATCTAGTGTTTCCAAGGCTACTAAACCAATCGGTCTTTCGAGATTTGATCTTCTTGTGATCATGCCAATGTTATGTAATAATGCACCGACTCTGGGTAGCTGGGGTCGGGGCGTTACATTTAATGTAATTAACCTTCTATATTTCTTCAATGACTTCATAGTATGCACTTGATTCATAAATTGGGTTTTTGTCTTTATCACTCATAAAATCAATTTCTTTAAAGGACACCAATACACTACTATTCTGAACTAAACTTTTGTATCCTGATATTTCATATGAAATGTATATTCATTCATGTAATATTCAAACCATTTTATCAAATTTAAACTTGTCCCATAGACTAATCATCTCAATGTTTCTAATGCATCTAATTTACCAAGCATAGTCTCTTGAAACCACGATTTGTTTTGCTATAATCATTCAAAATCTACATATCTTTCTTCTTTGGATAAAATTTTTTCAACACATTAATATGAAATGTTATATATGGTTGATCATCGTCTATGTTATTCAAGATTTATAAAAGTACCTTATTTATCTTTTCACCTATCAAAGATTTTATTTTCAATCCATGGATCCCCTTTCCCCCATAATTAACTCATTCATGGTGATATAGAGCCAACCAATGTGCTATACTATAGAAAAGTGGCTTGTAAAAAACTTCACAACCTCTTTAGAAATATATTTATCAACAATAGAGGATTCAAGTCGATATTGATTCTTAACATTCCCCTTCAACATGTTCATATACCATTGAAAAGGATACATCCAACACAAATATACAGGTCCATAAAGCTTTATTTATTACACCAAATTAACCCTTAAATGCACCATGATATCAAAAAAGATATAGAATAAAATACATTTACAATTGAAAAAGTATAGAAATTGCTTTTTTTCCAAATTTTTTAAAGAAATCATATCAATCACCTTATTAAAAATTTAATTGAAAAAATAATACACCTTCATGATAGTCATTATGAAACATATGGGAAATATTTCACACAATGAAACTGGTAGGAGTTGTTGCATCATGACGTGAAAATCATGAGATTTCATACCTGTCAGCTTTAAATCCTTTTAAGACACATAAATTTTTTACATTTCAAGAATAAATCTATGAAACTTTGATATCATGAAGACATTGAAAAAAAATAATTGTCTCCCTCTTGGATAATGTATGAAAATATGGTGGTGGGAATGTTATCCTTTCATTAGGAGTGGGATATAACTCCAAACATTTTCCCATTGAGAGTAAGTCCAATATTACATTCAAACCATATTTAGTCTTTCTTTTAATATCTAAAAATGTTCCAATCAAGATATAAAATATATTCTTCTCCACATGCATGAAATCAATCTTATGTTTGACCTCATGATATCTCCAATATGGTACGCTCAAACAATATTGATCATTTCTTCCAAATATTTCTATCATTACCATATTTATGTGTCTTTCTGAATGTCACATAAAGGTTTTTCACCCTCTCCAAATATTGATCAATTGATAAAGTTTTTGTATCAATATCAAATTCTTGTGATCTATTGAATACTTTTTTTAATCTTATATAAGATTTATCCATAGACAAAAACTTTCAATGACCCATGTATATTTTCTTTCTCCCATGATGCAGTTGATAATATAACGTTTGTTGTTCTCAAATTGGACATGCTTTATGCCTATTAACAATGTATCCATAAAAACTTTCATACATTGGTAAGTCCTTTATAGAGAACATAATCATTTTATTCAGTTGAAAATATTCTAATTTATAATAATCATACACCCTAAGACCATTCTCTCATAAGAGTTTCAAATCATAAATTAATGGTGACAAGAAAACATCAATATCATTTCCGATCTATTTTAGTCCAAAGATCTTTAAACTCAACGTGAAATTTTTTCACTTCATACAAAATTCAGGAGATAAGTTTTAAATTAACAATAAAATAGGTCATGAATTATGTGTGACACTAAGTCTTTGATATGGATTCATTCCATCGATATATAGTCCAAGTATTATATTTCTAAATTCATTTCTAAATGTAGGAAACTTTTGATCAATTTTCTTCCACTATGGAAAAATAGCTGGATGTCGTAATTTTTCATCACATGTCCACTCATATACATGATATATTAACCTTTTTTTATCACATGAATTTGAAAATAAACATTTCAATCGAGGAATTATAGGAAGATACCAAAATTCCTTGGTAGGTGTCTCTATAAATGCTAAATCAGCATGTAATTTTTCTTTCAACTTATATCGTGATGTCCCACATTTAGGACACTTTGATAGAAAATAATATTCCTTCCTATATAGCACGTAGTCATTCAAGAAGGAATTTACTTTTTGTACCCTAATCTCATTGGGCATATTATTTTCTTTTCTATATAATGTGAATTAGGAAAATCATTTTCTTTAGGAAAAATGTCTTTCAAAAATTGTAGCAAATCGGTAAAACTCTTGTCACTCCAACCATGTTTTTCCTTCAAGTTAATCAATCTTAACACCGATGATAAAACCTTAAATTATATACAACTCAGATACAATGGTTTTTCAGAATCACCATATAGATGCTCAATTTTCAGTTCTTTCTCAATTTCCTCTACTTTAATATCACAAATCATTTCTTCAATTTCATTAGATTTATCATCTTGCAAGGAATCATCGTCAATAGATCCAAAATTCTACCCAGTTTTACCATGCCAAATCCATGTGCTATAACTTAGATTAATACCATGAAAAATTAAAAAATATTTGATATCTCTACTTTTCAACTTCTTCATATTTAAATATTTTAGGCATGAACAAAAAAGCATGTCGATGTTTGGAACATTTCATTTAGAAAATTCCCAAAAAATCATCAACGCCTTCCTCATATTAATCACTTATTCTAAGTTCTGTAATCTAACTTTGACTCGTTATTACCTATAAAAAATATCCAAAAAATAGCTTTTCAAGATAATTCAATTTTAAATTTATATCAAATATGTCATAATTCAAAAGTAACATAGTTTTGAAATATAAAAAAATATGTGCATTTGAAAAATATAATTATAAATTCTATACAATAATGGAAGATAATCTTAAATATAAATAGTAAATCATTAAAAGATATGCATAGAAGTAATTTACAATCTACTTCCTTTGATACAATTAAAATCAAAATTTATGGGGAGAAAAATGATTTTAGTGTGAATACCATGTGATGCATATGTAATTCATAAGTTCCATGAATATAGGGATGTTTATTATACTAATAGTCATAACCTAAAATAAAAAATTTCCAATTTCACCTAGATAAATTATATAGAATATTTTATTCCTTCACCATTATATAATGATAGGAAAAGTAAAAATCATTCTTCTAGAACTAAAAATAGCCCATCAACTTATCAAACCAATCATCAATCAATGGGAGGTTATATTTTTTCTTAATTATTTCTTTATTCATTCAATGGTAATTTATAAACAAATTTACAATACCATATACCTTATTCATGAAAAAAATAAAGAACACAATAGAGGTAAACTTCCCTGGATGAAATACTTCTTTAATTTATCATTAATCTAAATCTATTACTCTCGCAACTGTAAAGAAGCAATCATATATAGAGTCAAACAAATTTAAGACACACTATAGTTGAAACTCTATCATGAACTCAATATATACATTGAGGGTGTGTTGTTAGAACCACTATAGGGAAATCATCATGCAATTTATCAAACTATATTAGTAATAATACTATATAAACACCCATGGTATCTAAGGTCAACCATACTGATGTACGCCTATCATAGGGTGTGTAAAAAGCATATTTTTAGGTTTTCATAGGGTAGCATAGAGGCTTACCAAGGTCGCCTCTCTTGAGGAGCTTTCTCAGTCCGTTCACCTACTTAATCTAATTCCACAAAACTATTTTTTTTTGGTTTTTATTATTTATATGAATGAAATGTAATTTATGAAAATAAATGAAATTCAAAAACTAAATTATTATTAATATAAAATACTAAACGTAATGGAATTAGTGAAGAAAGAAAGTTATCCTGAGAGAACTTTCAAGAACCACCTTCATTGACCAGCTTCAAATATTCATAGTGAACACACTCCATCGTATGTGTGAAAAACTTAGTCTAACCCGATTATGAATGTAAATTCCACTTATAAATCACTAAGCACACCCTCCATCCACCTCTTAAATCGAGGTAAAATAGTTGTAGATTAAAAAGTTAAACTTTAGATAACTAGAGTGAGGATTACATCCAATATAAATTATCCTTACAATTGACTCAAAGAATATGAAAAATATGGTATTAGGGTTCAAGAACCTGATTAATACCATGGGATATTCCTTTGGTTTGTTACTCATGATCATGAGTATTATAGTTCATGATGATAAGAGAAGAATAAGAAAAGATGGTGGATGGGTGGATAGAGAAATAGAAACAATGCATGAATTTATTAAAATCTAAATTACAATTGAAAACGAAAACAAAAATAAATAAAACAAATAAATTAATAAGAAAATGGGAATATTTTAGGTCAGCCTCCATTAGTGGATATCTCCTCCTTAGTGTCTTGAAGGAATGGGATGTAAATGGGATGCTTTGAGAGGAAGGAGCTCATCTCCTTTTATAGGAAAAATCTATACTCCCAAAAGATGACACGTTTTTTACTAATTAAATCGATGATTCATGCGTAGTCCCCTTAATAAAGTTTTTTCCCCATTTTCTTGTGCATATCCTATAAAAATTTTAGCTCATTTTTCCATGGTATTTAGGAGTTATAAATTTTTTATTGAGTATTATTTTTTCTGGATGAAGGTTCCAGGAAGCTTCCTTCAAAAGTGTAACATCCAATAGTAAACTAAATGACTTAAAAACTCCCTAAAATTAATTTTAAAAACGTTATTATGTGTCATAGTTATTTTCTAGGTAAAATCATCTCTATTGGAGTTGTGTAGGATGACATGTGCTTTCGTTATAGTTGTTGGGTCCATGATGTCTGCCCGGAAAATTCTTCAACTTCATTGATTTTTTAAGTCCTCTAGATGCTCGAATCAGCCCCTAGTATAGAAGAAAATGTTGAAGGAAATAAAATAAGGATTTCAAAAAAAATATCTCAATTTGGAATTATATTTTTAAATAAATTTCCAAAATACCCTTGACATAAAAATCTATCAAAAATCTAGAATTATGCACTTTTCACAATTTTTCTCAAAACATATCATAAATCCAAAATTGATCCATATAAGATCAAATTGATAAATTGGGAGGTTTAAAACAATTAAAATGCATAAAAATGTGGAAAATTTTGTCTCCATCACATATTGATATGAAAAGATGAAATTGATGAAATCTGATGGTTTTAGAAGATGGTAATGTGATATTTTAGTACACTGAATAAAAGAATGAATACTAAGTCTATAGAACCATTGAAAGATATGATTGATGAGTGAGTTTTACCTGAGAGTGGGGTATAATGAATTCTTGACAATGAGTCCAATGAAACTTAAGGATCTAAGAAGATTGAAAACTGATATTCAAGTTAATTGGATCGAACAAAACAAGGGTTAGAGCTTCTGTGTGGGGGAGATGATTCGGCCCTCATGAAAAGAGAAACTACACCAAAATGATTCAAATTATGATTTATAAAATTTGAAATGATTTATCACGTCATTTATTACATAACTGATGTGATAAATCTTTCTTTTCACATCATTTATTTTATAACTGATGTGGAAAAGTAATGAAAATAACTTTATCACATCGGTTATTATTTAACCAATGTGGTAAAGCTGATTTATCACACCGATTAGATAATGACCGATGTGATAACCTAGGAAAAATTTATTTATCACATCGGTTATTATATAACTGAAATGATAAAGCATGTATATTGATTTATGACTTCATTTATTATATAACTGATGTAATAAAATGATTTATATTCCTTTTACATGTTGGTAATGAATAACCAACATGATAAGGCTGACATGAAAAATAATTTTTTCACTAGTGTATCATCAATTTTCCAATTAGCTCCTTGACTTACATCTTACTAATGCAACAAGATTTTTAGAGAGAGATTGTTTTGATTATTTATCTATAATTTAGACATCACAAAATTATTAACATGTGATTCTTACCATCCATGTAATGACCTGCCAATCCCCATTGGCTTGATAGCTCAACGAGTCATTACAAGGCCTTAAGCGACATCCCCAAGGCCCTAAAGGCTAGAAATAAATGTCGAAGGGTTTCAAAACAAGTGGGGGACGATTTACCCATTTAGAACATACCACATAACCAACAACAATAACCAACCAATCAATTAAATGATGCATGATAAAATCTAAGACAACTTAACCATTTATTTTATCATAAACCAACCAAGAGTACCATAGTGGAAACCAACACTAAATCAGAGTAAACAGCAGAAAGAAAAACTATTGGACTACAGTACAATAACCCAACTCCATGCTCTACAAGATCTAAGATCCAACATTACGAACTAGCCCAAGTATCACGAAGTAGTGCTATAAACATGTTCCACTTTACCTTTTCCAACATCCTGGTATATGACATCTACAAAAGTACCAACATGCCAAAGCAGGGGGTGAGTAATAAAACTCAGTAGGTTTTCCCTGATGACTTCCCAACCCATGCCTCTAGGATAAAACATGTTATAAAATTTATATAAAACAATTTATATAAAACAATTCCAAAACAGTTCACAATATAAGAAGTTCCATGTCAAAACCATTTTCCAACAAAAACCATCTTTCTCAAGAAAAGAATCCAAGAAGGGTTTCCAAATCAAAATCACATTTCCATTTCACAAAATTCCTTATTGGCACACCCAACCATTTCACAATCCATGAGATCAACCATGCATGCTTCATTATGACAGTTCCATACTCATGGGCGATTTCTCGTCGATCTACCAAGTCGTCACAAGGTAATTGTTTCCCATGTGACATTACACCTTTGGCACCGAACACAAGTTCATATTTCAACCAAGCCTCGTACTTAAAAGTCTCATGTGCCATTACACCTTTGGCACCGAGCACAAGGTCCTTTTTCAACCAAGCCTTGTATATGCAACATGAACACACACCACACATTCACAACAATTATGCCAAAACCATCCTTTCAATAAAACACCTTTTATTGAAAACCATTTACATAAAAACCAATTTTGTTTAAAACCTTTCAATAAAGCATAAAACCTTTTATTGAAAACAATTTATTTCAAGAAACAAAATCATAACCAGTTTAAAATCACCATTTTAAATTCACTTCAACAAACACTTTCCAAAAACACACAATTTCCATCACCCGTTACTTGAAATGGGTTTCAACCATTCTTTCAGAGCAGATAAACAAACCATTTCAATCAAGGAAAACAATTTGAAACTAAGCCTTCAAGTTATAAGAAAGATGAATCGAGATTGAAGCCACCTACCTCAACAATTTAGGAAAAACCAACCAAAGAAAGAAGAATGCCAACGAAACTGAGTCAACTACTCCCAGAAACCTCCTTAGATTCCTTCCCCTGGCACCAACAAAACCAAAACCTGACTTAAAAGTCATCTACTACTATAGATCTACCAATATAGGGAATATATCTAAGTATCCATCAAGATTGAAGAAGGATATCTATGAAAACTAAAGGAAACAAGACTTACCTTGATCAACCGGCCTCTAAACGCCAAGGCAACCCTTCGGATCACTTCTAAAACGCCAGGTAAGTGTTCTCCCACCTTCACTAGAGAGAAATCCCAAGTTAGGGCCATCTAGGAGCAAAAAACAAGTGGGTTTAAAGATAAAATTGATTAGATCCTTAAAAATAGGATCTAAGTTGACTCCGCGCATGGTTAGTCCGCACGGTTAGTCAAATCGTGCACTAACCGTGCGGTAGTCACTGCTTGGAAGGGGCGCTCCGCACGGCCTCCTCGCAAAGTTTGCTCAAACTGTGCGCACACTGTGTGGTATCCTCTGTCCAAAGTGACCACCCCTGCACGGCTTCCGCACGGTTTGGGAAAACCATGCAAAGCCTGTGCATCACCACATTTTTCCCTTTAACACTTTAAAAGTCTCCAAACTTTCCCCAGCCATTCTCATATTCTTCATGTACTTAAAAATCATAAAAAATGGTTACTTATCAAAAACTGGGGGTACTACATTCTCCCTACCATTTTCCTTTCTGTCCCTGGAAAGTAGAAGACCATCGCTTGCCTAAAAGAGTTCTGGCCACTACTCTTTCATTTCTTTCTCGCGTTCCCAAGTCTCTTCCTGAATCTGGTCATGTTTCCACAAAACCCGCACTAGACCGATGCTTTTTCCACGCAAGACTTTCTCTTGACTATCCACAATCTACACCGGAATATGTACCAACAAAGCATCTGGATCTAGGTCAACATGATCCCATCTGATCACATGGTCAGGATCAGGCTGATACTTCTTCAACTGAGATACATGGAACACATTATGCACTGCACTGAACCATGGTGGTAAAGCCAACCAATACACCACCTCACCAACCCATTCCAGTATCTCAAAAGGGCATATATATTGAGGAGATAATTTTCCCTGCTTCCCAAAATGATGGTGTCAAAGCCTTGGAGAGATTCTCAAAAAGACATGATCACTCACCACAAACGACAATGGTCTTCGGCGATGATCTGCATAAGATTTTTGACGACTCTATACCGTCTCCATCCTCTTTTTTATCAGATGAATCTTCTCCATTGTTTCTTGGACAAGGATCGGCCCAACTAGTGAAGTCTCACCTATTTCCACCCAACAAAGTGGAGAACGACAAGGATGCTCATGCAGTGCTTCAAATAGAGCCATGTGCATCAAGGCCTGATAACTATTGGTATATGATAACTCCACTAAAGGCATGTGCTCTTCCCACGAGCCACCAAAATCCATTACACAAGCCCGCAACATGTCTTCCAACATCTGTATCATCCTTTAGTATTGTCCATCTATCTGAGGATGATACATTGTACTCATATTCAACTGATTTCTCAGGGCTTTCTATAAGTATCACCAGAAACGAGATGTAAACCTCATATCTCTGTCTGACACGATTGAAACTGGTACACCGTTCCTCTTTAACACTTCTCAGATGTAGATTTTTGAGAGATCATCCACCGTATGAGTTTCATGAATAGGGATGAAATGGTCCGACTTGGTTAGACGATCCACTATCACCCAAATGTCATCGTGTTTCCAGGCCGTTCTTGGAAGACCTGTAACAAAATCCATTTCTATCTGATCCCATTTTTACACTAGGATAGGTAAAGATTATAACATACCATCTGGTCTCTGATGCTCTGCTTTAACCTTCTGACAACTTAAGCACCGCGATACGAACTCGGCCACCTTCCTTTTCATGTCGCTCCACCAAAACTGCATCTTCAATTCCTTATATATCTTCTGTGTACCTTGGTGTACAGCCCGTCTTGAATGGTGGTAATCATGAAGGAGTTGTTCCTGAAAAACCATAGGTACAACTTTCCGATATTTGAAACACAAAACTGAACTCCCATCCAGCTTCCATCCCTAAATGGTCCCCCCACCATTGAGTTTTGAACTCATTGCAACACAGTCTACATCAGATGCATGTGCCTCCTTTACTATCTCCACCAAATCAGGAACAAGCACAACTGGAAAGAAAACCTCAACATCAGCTCGGTCTTCACATTCCATATGCATGTCGTCTAGGACCGACATCAACTGCCACTCATCTGAAGCTTCTTTCTCCAACCGAGCATATGAATTTCTACTCAATGCATCCGCCACCAAATTTCCCTTACCCGGTGTATACATCAATTCAAAGTCGAACATTTGAAGATACTCCATCCATCTCCTCTGCCTCAGATTCAAATCTCATTGTGAGAAAATATGCTTCAAACTCTTATGATCCGTAAACATAGTGAATTTCTCACCAAAGAGATAATGTCTCCATGTTTTCAAAGCATGGACGACTTCAACCAACTCCAAATCAGGTGTTGGGTAATTCTTTTCATGCACTCTCAACTGCCTTGAGCCATAAGAAACAACATGGTCTCCTTGCATGAGAACACATCCTAAACCAGATCCTGAAGCTTCACAATACACCATGTACCCCTGTCCTAATTCCGGAAAAATCAAGATGGGTGCTGATGTAAGGAAAAATTGTAACTCTTGAAAAGATCTCTGACATTCCTTGGTCCATTAAAATGCACTGTTTTTCTTTTTCAATGTTTTCATAGGAGAATCTAGTCATGATAAGTCACACACAAAGCGTCAGTAATAACCAGTTAGACTAAGAAAACTTCTTATTTCAAATACATTCTTCGGTAGTTTCCAAGAAAGAACAGCTTCTATCTTTTCTGGATCCACTGAAACACCTTTCTCAGAAACAACATGGCCCAGAAAGCGTACCTCTTGTATCCAAAAATCACACTTTGATAATTTGGAATACAACTGATGGTCTCTCAAGATTTTTAACACTATTTCCAGGTGCACCTCATGATCAGTTGTTGTCTTTGAATACACCAAGATATCATCCACAAACACCACAACAAAAGAATCCAAATATTGATGAAATATCTGATTCATCAATGCCATAAAGACTGCTGGTGCATTCGTAAGACCAAAAGGCATGACTACATATTCGTAGTGGACATATTTTCTTCTGAAGGTTGTCTTCAGAATATCCTCCTTCCGAACTCGTAACTGGTGATATCCTGACCGCAATTCAATCTTAGAGAACCACTAAGCTCCCCTTAATTGATCAAACAGGTCATCAATGCGTGGAAACGGATATCTATACTTTATCGTAACTTGTTTAAGTTTACGATAATCCACACATAACCTCAAAGTTCCATATTCTTTCTTTACAAAAAAAAATTGGTGCTGCCCACAGAGACACACTTGGCCAAATAAAACCTTTGTTTTCCAGTTCTTCCAACTGCACTTTCAATTCCTTTAACTTCGTTGGTGCCATCATATAAGGTGTAAGTGAGATAGGACTGGTACCTGGAAGGAGATTAATCGTAAACTCAACTTCTCTTATAGGTGGTAACCCTGATAATATTTTAAGAAAAACATCAGGAAATTGATCTGTGACTACTGGAAAACTGTTATTTGCGATCTCATCCATAGATTCCAAGTTTAACACAGCCAACTGGTAAGAGATCATTGCCACTACTGGTTATAACAAGCCCATTGCACCTACATTAACCACTCCTTCTTCTCTAAAGAGATGCTCGACACCATCCTCAGTCGTGAAACTAACTGTTCTGTTATAACAGTCGATGTGAGCCCTGAAATCTATTAACCAATCCATACCCAGGATTATATCATAGACATCCATCTCTAGCACAGAGAAATCTCATTTCAGCTCAGCTCCATTAACATTTATAGAACATGCTCTACACACGAAGGATCTACATTTTCTTTCACCGAGAGGAGTTTGAAGATTTATCACAGAAGGCATCATTTCAAGTTTTATGTTCAAAAAATCAGCAATACGAGAAGCAAGAAAAGAATGTGATGCGCCAGTATCGAACAACACTTGCATGAGGGTAGAATTGAAAATAATCATACCTCTCACTATAGACGGTCCAGACTGGTCATCCACAATCACATGTTCTGCTCTATACAATTGCTTTGTTGTTGCACTTTTCTCCTTATTGCCTTGTTGAGATTGCCTTGCCTGAGGAGTCATGGTATTACTGGAATCACCATAGCTAGATCTGTTCTGCTGGTGAGACTGATTTTTCTGTCCTCATCCTGTCGAATCATAAGATGCTTGAGACATCTAAGAAGTGTCACGAACACCCGATCGTGGAGCACTGTGACAATATTGCTGAAGATACCCCATCTCGTTGCAATTGTGTCATGATTTTGGTGGTGTTGTACATTCTCGTTTCATGTGATCAATTGAGACACATTGAAAACACCCAGATTTCATCATGGGTCGTGGAGGAAGATTCACCGATCCAACCGTCTGATTCTGATTCACACTCCCACCTTAGAAGTATATGTCCCTCTTCCGGTTGTTCCTAGTGTTAGAGTTCCCACCCATTCCTGTGGGTATCATCATACTTCTTCCACCCATAACTCCTGATATGTCTCTTTCAGCTACTATTTCTCTGTTTACCATCTCCGTATAATCCACAATACAGATCACAGCAATCTTCGAGTGAATATCCTATCGCAACCCAGATTCAAAGATGTGTGACTTCAGCGACGCACTTGCAGCAACTTCCGGTGAAAAGTGCACAAAATTCATGAATTTAGCCACATATTCCGTGATAGAGACATTCTCCTGCTTCAGGCTGAAAAAGTCAATCGTCCTCTAGATCTTGAACTTGTGGGGATAGAATTGTTTATTGAATAATTCCTCAAATTCCTCCCAGCCCAGGCCTTGATCCACCTTGGCCTGCACCACTAGCTCCAACCACTGTCGTGCAAGATCCTCCAGTATATATGTTGCCAACTTTACTTTCAGTTCTACTAGTGTGCCAATGAAATCGAAGATATGATTCATCCTACTCGGCCACACCTCTGCCCTTTCTGGTTCAGAATCACCCCGAAAGATGGGTGGATTCTGCTTCTAGAACTAGACGGAATGGTCTACATGCCTTGACTCATCCATCTGATTCCCCGTGTCCACAGCCTGAAATGCTTGAACTATACTTTGGACTAGCTGCTGGTTCACCTGTGTCTCAGGTACGACCATATTTTCCGCATCCTCTTCCATTTGGTTTCTACGATGCCTAACGGGTTCCATTTTCTATTCAAACAACGCACGCTGTTAGTCTCACTTCCTAGAAACAGAAGGCTTAGCATTTCAATTTCTATCACATCACTATCACAACATTGTTTTCCCAACATCCATCTTTTCCCCATTTACCCATTTCTGAAAAATATTTTCTTTATTTTGAAAATCAATCCATTTTCGAAATACATCAACCATTCTCTTTTCAAAATATTTCATTTGAAAACAAGTTTAAAATTTTCAGAAATCACGCTTTTGCATGAAACCATAATCCATTTCTCAAAATGATATATGCACTCCTAGTGGGAAGTCATTCCTCTAATGCATGTCATGCTCATCTCATTGGCTAAACCCATGATAATGAGATTTCCAACATTCTATAAGTGTATCCAAAACACTTATGTACCCAACACCCTGGTAACTTGAAGTTCATCATAAATGGGTTAGCTATGTCCTTTTATGCTATAAATTTCAAGATCTGACAACCTACTCCTGTCTAAGATTTCGACCCAAGGAATAGAAAAGAATTCATTTCAACTCCAAGACCAATAACATCGATGACTACTTGTTAGTCAAGGACCGAACAAGGTAATACCATTTGTAATGAACCGCCAATCCCCATTGGCTTGAGAGATCAATGAGTCATTACTAGGCCTTGAACGACAACCCCAAGGCGCCAAAGGATGTCAATAAATACCGAAGGGTTTCAAAACAAGTGGGGGATGATTTACCCTTTTAGAATATACCACAGAACCAACAACCATAACCAACCAATCAATTAAATGATGCATGATAAAAGCTAAGACAACTCAACCATTTATTTTATCATAAACCAACCAAGAGTACCACAGTGGAAACCAACACTAAATCAGAGTAAACAGCAGAAATAAAAACTATAGGACTACAAGACGACAACCCAACTCCATGGTCTACAAGATCCAAGCTCCAACATCACGAACCAGCACAAGTATCACGAATTAGTGCTATAAACATGCGCCACTTTACCTTTTCCAACATCCCGGTATATGACATCTACAAAATCACCAACGTGCCAAAGCAGGGGGTGAGTAATGAAACTCAGTAGGTTTTCCCCGATGACTTCCCAACCCATGCCTATAGGATAAAACATGTTAACACATTTATATAAAACAATTCCAAAACAGTTCACAATATAAAAAGTTCCATGTCAAAACCATTTTCTAACAAAAACCATCTTTCTCAAGAAAAGAAACCAAGCCAGGTTTCCAAATAAAAATCACATTTCCATTTCACAAAATCCCTTTTTGGCACACCCAACCATTTAAAAACCCATGAGATCAACCATGCATGCTTCGTTATGACAGTTCCATACTCATGAACGGTTTCTCATTGATCTACCAATTCGTCACAAGGTAATTGTTTCCCATGTTCCATTACACCTTTGGCACCGAGCACAAGGTCATATTTCAACCAAGCCTCATACTTAAAAGTATCACGTGCCATTACACCTTTGGCACCGAGCACAAGGTCCTATTTCAACAAAGCCTCGTATATCCAACATGAACACACACCACACATTCACAACAATCATGCCAAAACCATCCTTTCAATAAAACACCTTTTATTGAAAACCATTTCCATCAAAACCAAGTGTGTTCAAAACCTTTAAATAAAGCATCAAACCTTGTATTGAAAACCATTTCTTTCAAATAGAAAAACCATAACCAGTTTAAAATCACCATTTTAAATTCACTTCAACAAATACTTTCCAAAAACACACAATTTCCATCACCTGTTACTTAAAATGGTCTTTGAACATTCTTTCACAATAGATAAACTAACCATTTCAATCAAGGACAACAATTTGAAACTAATCCTTCAAGTTCTAAGAAAGTGGAATCGAGATTAAAGCCACCTCCCTCAACAATTTAGGCGAAACCAACCAACGGATGAAGAACACCAATGAAATTGAGTCAACTACTCCCCAAAACCTCCTTATATTCCTTCCCCTAGCACCAAAAAAACCAAAACCTAACTTAAAAGTCATACACTACCTTAGATCTACCCACCTTGGGCGTATATCTAAGGATCCATCAAGACTGAAGAAGGATATATAAGAAAACTAAAAGAAACGAGACTTACCTTGATCAAACGGCCTCTAAACGCCAAGGAAACCCTCTGGATCACTTCCAAAATTCCTAGTAAGTGTTCTCCTACCTTCAACAGAGAGAAATTCCAATTTAGGGCTGTCTAGAAGCAAAAATGAGTGGGTTTAAAGATAAAACAGATTAGATCCTTAAAATATGATCTAAGTTGACTCCGCGCATGGTTATTCTGCATGGTTAGTCAAATCGTGTGCTAACTGTGTGGTATTCACTACTTGAAAGGGGCGTTCTGCACGGCCTCCTCACACGGTTTGCCCAAATCATGTGCACACCGTGCGGTCTCCTCTATCCAAAGTGACCACCCCTGCATGGCTTCCGCACGGTTTGGGAAAACCGTGCGCAGCCCGTGCATCACCACATTTTTTCCTTTAACACTTTAAAAGTCTCCAAACTTTCCCCAACCATTCTCATATGCTTCATGTAATTAAAAAGCATAAAACAAGGGTTACTTACCAAAAACTGGGAGTACTACAATCCAAAAGTTATCCATGTGAAATAATTGTATTAATGTTATCATTAAACCTTCAAAACATTTTATAAATAATTTTATTAGGTTTCATTTTAAAAGTATCATATTTTATGGTATATGTATTTAAACACATTTCTTTAACATTTGATGTTCCTTCATGAGACATGGTATGAGTATCCTAGACTTAAAAATCATCAACACAAATATAAATATAATTAAATTCATAATCTCATAATTTATAAAAAAAGGCACTCATAAATTTACAATTATAATCATACATAGCCTTAATTACATCACTCTAATATTTTCTAGGTGCATTGATTTTTTCATATTTATCTTCAATTGAACCCCAAATATCAAATCCCATGCTTTCAATATAAATTTTCATTCTAGTTTTCCAATGATAATAGTTTTAACCATTAAATAAGGGAGGTCAATTTCTATTATGAAAATTAGGTTGAGAATAATTCATAATAACAAAGATTAAAATAAATAGAAATTGATATATTTCTCTCAGGACTTGATCAAAGTAAAAATAAATTAAATACTATAAACGAGTAAAAGCAAAGTGCCTGAAATAAAATACTCAGATACCAAATATTGGTTTGAGTGAAATGATTAAGAGGGGGATATATTTAGATTTTAATTAAACTACCTATATTTTAAAAATTATAATTAAAATATAATAAATTTAAAATTTTACTATTAAACACATAGAGTATGTACATATAGTTTTATACTTTAAAATAATTTCTCAAAGGCACAATAAATGCATAATTAAAATAAATAAAATTGATTTAGCTTTTGAAATTATTAAACTCGCAAAAAATGGTGTGTATATATCGCATATTAATTTTAACTATTAATGTTTTACTTTTCAAACAAATTTTGAAAATACTCAATGAAAAACAAATCAGTGAAAGAAAAAAATAAAAACACACAGTGAAATTAAAACAAGAGGCTAGTTCCAAGATAGAACTTAGTCCTCTATACTTGATAGTAAAACACTGCCGATAGAATTTATTAAATCAAAAAATTAATCAAAAAATTAGATCTATTGTATTGATCTACAACCTAGATCAGTTTACAAATTTATGAATACACATAGATAATCCATGCTAGACCAAGCCTTTTTTATAGTTATACATGGGATAATATAAGTAAATATACAGGGAGAAAAGTATTTGAGTAATCTTATTTACGAAGAAAGAGAGGTGCTGAACAAATTTCTAGGAATGTAAAATCACAAATCAATGGTATATAAAAATATATAAATAGAGAAAAGTGTAGTGAATATGTGGTGTAACACTATCTCTAATATTGTTTCGTTGATCAGTAAGGTTTTTTCTCCTTGTACGATTGTCCAGTATTTTTGATATTAGATGGATTGGTCAATTAATATCCCTATAAGTTTTTCAATATCATATAGAAAATAAAGAATAATGTAGTGAGAAAGTATAAGAAAATTAGTTAGAAGTCATCTGTTTATTTCACATGATATGCTTCATTGTATTTGAAGAATATTATCCTCTATATAGTTGTTCAAAGATAATCATAAAGGATATCCTCAGAGTGAAAATTCCCTAAATACTTAGACACCTTAAAATTCCAAAAATATAACCATTAGGAACTTAGGAATAGCATATTAACACTCATATTAGATCCTGAAAGGTTTATCTGATCTTATAGTAGGTTGATTTAATCTTATAATCATTTACTTGAATGTTGGGTCCTCCTTTTATTATATTCAGTGCAATATTTCCTTCATGAAATCAGTTTAATTCATCATATGGAAGCTCAAAGTCTTTTTAATATTTTCATTTTTGGTAGTTTTACAGCCATAGTTGATTAGAACTTCTTTTTACAGTTTATGATTTTATTCATGGGGTCTCTTTAGCACTAAGAAAAATATCAGATTTATCAGGAACGGTCTATCGTCTTTATTCATGAGGTCAATATTTTATAGCATGATTGTATTTCTATCCACAATTTTATTTAAATCTAACAAGTTATCTATTCAATCACTTACTCATATAGTCTATTGAGTAATTTGGAAATTTTTCTTTATGGTTGATAGTTTTTCATGCGGTCGATGCTTTGTATATGTGGTCAATCCAGTTTAAATCACAATTGATCTAACACATATAATTTTTTCAAAAAAAATAACATACTATCATATAACATTTAACTTATTATAATTATAATAAAATTACTTTTAGATCATTAAAATAAATAATTATTTGATTAATAAAACACATGTCAATGGTTGGGATGATAAAATATACTACCATAATGAGTTTATTAAGAATCATAGTCATATACCCCCACACCATAAAAATGAAGTGAAATCAATCCCATAAGATATTCAAGAGTTACTCGCTCACCATTTACTAATATACTAAAAAATCAAGGAAAAATAAAGTCATATAGTATAATTAAAGTAAATAATGGATATAATGGCCACCACTCTATAAACATGCGTAGAGAAAGGGAAACAACAACAAGAAAAATAAGTGGAAAAGATTCCCAAGTCCTTTTCTTAAGAAGGCATTAAAGAGGTGGAAAAAACCATGGAAAATCCTTCACCCCAACATATTTCAAATATCCTTATTGACAAACAATATAGATAATAAAGGATACCAATTGAGACATTATAGGGAGATAATTGAACTCTCTATTTACTTATTTTTACATTTTTTGAAATTCACTTGAAAACTGACCCTCTTTATTTTGACAATATATATCCACCTTTTAAGAAATAATGGATATGGAATTAAAATACAAAGAATTTCTTGAAGCTGGTTATGAAGAGATGAATTCTTAGGACAACTAAAATAATAGAGAAAATTTATATTAGAATTAATATTTTTTTAACCACATATAAAGATAATTGTTAAATTATTTATCCCATGTTTTAGTGTAAAAACTGTGCATGTGAAACCATCCTTAGATAGTGTGCTAAAGACCACCAATGAGGTGGGTGAATAAGATGAACAATAAGTTTTAGTACATATGGTGTATCTATTACCTCCTCAGAATCCCTATAAACATCTACTAAAGGAGGGTAATACAAAATATAGGGAGGAACCTTACATCATATTCCCACCCTTTATTTTCTTTTCAAATTATTTGGGATTTGGGTTGATATACAATATTTATGGGATACTTCAAGACTAATGTCTACTTAAGGATACTGGAAAGAATCACATGTTGTGTTTTCTATCAAAGAAACATAAACCACCTTCATATTGGGGTTGATCCACTGAAACTTCTTGGGTGTAGGTAGTTAAAAATATATCACTTAGTTAGGGAATGTTCCAAGATTATTTTTCCCTTACCTCTATCACAAATTACTTTTTTTCAATAATTTTTTCATGATTAATTCTATTTTCTTTATAAGAACCTCCATTGGAAAACAACTAGAAGATTAACTCAAGGATTATATTAGGAAAATTAACTAGCTTTTATTCTTACTTAGAACTTTGTTTATCATTGTTAATCTATCATGCATTCTTCTGATATTTAATAGGAAATTTTGTTCAGTTTAGGTTCTATTTTTAGGATCTATTATGGAAATTTATACATACGGTTTTTTCTTCTTTAATTTTTTGGAGTTTTTTTAGTTAAGAGTATTGAGATTTAAATGTTTTCTTACAATGTGAAAACTCTTTTCTAGTTTTTGATGATTTCATTATTTTTTAATTATTGATTTTAAATGATTTTCGAAGTGTGTTTGTTTATTTATTTCATGGAATTGGATTTATGTTAGTATGATGGAAATGATTATGTAAGACAATAATTAACTATCTTGTTTTTTTAATCCCTATATAGAGAGACATTATAATAATAATTGTTCATATTCTTCCATGTAATCCCTTTTATTAGAGTCATAGGTCAAGAGTGAAACAATAAATTACATTGATTAATGTTTAAATCTATATGATTTTTGTGTGTTATACATGATAGAGGTCATCATTCAATTGAAAAAAAATATTTTAAAAAATTCATTTCAGGACACCTTTACATTTTACCCCCTTTAAGCCTTAAAATTAATGAACTAATTATTTGGTAATAAATATTAAAAGCTAAATTAATCTCTATCTATCCATCTATTGTTTTCATTTCATGTTATATATTTTATATAATTTTGGGTGAGACGGTGTGTTCATGGAAATTTTAGGGAAGGAGTTCACTATTTTAGGTTAAGTGAGAGGTCCCCTGAAATCTATTTTTAGGAAGTTTGGTATTAGACAATATTCATCATTGTTATACATATTTCCCACTTTACCTTCAAAGAGAAAAATGTGGATAAAAAATATTACATACATATAAAAAAATAAATTATATATATATATATATATATTCAACGAAAATATATATGAAGGATAATTTACTAATTGATGTTTCGTTATATGGTTATGACCCATAAAAGAAACAAATGGAAAAATGGTTTGGGGGTGTTTAATTATGGGTAAATGAGTGATATTCTTAGAATGATTTAACACTTTCTAGAAACATAACATGCATTGTGTATAGAGATTCAAAACTCCTCTTCATCCTTAATATTTTTCACATTTTAATCATTCTAGCCCATAACCTCAGAACAACCTATTGAAAGTACTCTTGAGTGAAGAATTTTTCTCTTCCAATAGATAACTTATGATCATGGAATGCCTATGGTGGATCACATGTACAAAAATAAGGAAAAAACTCCACTTTAAATGTTTGTATGGTGAAGAGGGAAAATTTTCATGTGAGGAAAGTCTAGTGGTTAGTCAGAAGTTAAGGTTGAAAACTTGAATAAATGGAAGTGTAAAAATGGGATAACTCATAAATAACTTTTAATGTTTTTAATGATATATAATTAGTTCTTTTATTATTTTTTGGTTTGATTATTTAAGCTTGGCATAATGATTATTTTTGAACACTTTTCATTTACTATGAGTAGAATGGTTTCAGTACAAGGTATTTATGAGAGAATTTTTTTTCAATGAGAATAAGAGGTGGAAAAATATAAAATGAAACATATAAACAAGAACATAAGACACATAAATTTATATGGTTTAGTAATAATCTTCACACCCATAGAGGGGAATAATAAATTCATTATGTTTAGGATCAATATTATAGGGTGGATTTTTGGAGTGAAAAAACCATAGCTTGAATGAGATCTTAAAGCAACATAGTGAATAGTAACTCATGTTGCTATATTTACCACCAAGTAATTCCACTGTGATATAGTTTCATAACCACTCAAGTCTAGGATTCTATAGTATTGGTGGAAGGAATTTGATGGAGCTACAGTATGACTATCATGAGTAGTTAGAGTAAGTTTTCACTGCTACAATTCCATATTGATGTTTCTAATCAGATAAACTATAGTTTAGTGAAGTTTCTATAGTTCTAAAAATTTAGTTCAAGGGACTCCCCACCCCCCTACCCCTAATTAGGATAACACTGCACTCACATCCCCAAAAAACCTCACTATGGAGGTCTAACCATAAGAGTTGTGGCCTGGTGTGCAGTATGGGCTGCCAATGATTCACCCAACTTCATCTAAGGATTGGGAAACACCAGTCCAACATATCACATATACACTAGAGGAAAAAAATTAACTTTAAACATTCATATAGGGAATATAGAAAATTTTCATGAGAGGTAATTCATGTAGTGGTTGGTTAGAAGTTAAAGGTTGAAAACTTGAGTAAAAGGAAGTGGAGAAGTGGGATAACTCATAAAGAAAGTATGATATTTTCAATAATGAATAATTAGTGCTTTAATTATTTTCTAGTATGATTATTTAATCTTGGTGGGATGTTTTTTGTTTAATTATTTTCATGGCCCAGGAGTGAAATGGTTTCAGTGAGGAGGAGTTATGAGAGAAAATATTTTCAAAATGTTACTCTATTTTTTCAATGTAAATTCACCCCACATTTTTATTAAACTAGGGTAATTAATAAATTTTTTCATGTTTTGGAATATTTTGGATTTAATGTGTAAAATAATTTAATTTTTAAAATATATTTATTCATTTTTTTAATTATTTTGAAATTCATAAATTGATTTTAGAACATTTGAAATAAAATGTGAATCAACTATATTGGTATTTTTAATGATTTAATTAATTTTAGAATGAATTTTAAAAATTAAAAATTTATTTAGAGTTATTTTAATGTTTTTTAGGTTATGTGGAAAACCTTATATAAGGTTTTAATCTGGTTATATAGAATATTATTGTGCATTTATGTGTAATATTTCCCAATACTAGTATATGAAGGTTACTTCACAAATGCACAATATTTGTAAGAGTAATTTCTTTTTCTGCTAGAGGATTATATACCCATGCATAAAAGTATCAAGTCCATACATAATTGATTTAGTGGGAAATAAATAAAGGTAACCTTGCAGAACAAGTGATAAGTAAAGGCTAATTAATTTTCTGTAGGGATGGAACACTTCATGCATAAGGTTTTTCCCATGGATACAGTGATACATAAGGAAAATGGCTTACCATGGAAGAGAAGATCCCATGAATAATATATTTTGACCATATATAAGATTCTGACTAACACATAATAGTTTTTCCTTTTTCATTTTGATGAATATCATGTTGTGTAATTTGTTATGGGGCCTGACTATTTACAAAAAAATCAACTTCATCGAGTCTTCCCAAATCAAGTGAAATTACTTTGAGTAATCCACACATCCTCTATCCATCAATTTGAGTAAGTAGTGATCATGGGAATGATTTCAATGCAAGGAATAATATGGAATGAACATACAAGGATGAAATATCACCCCTTATTTTTACACATGGAAGAAATCAAGGTGTAGGGGATCTCAGCACAAAAACACTTCAGTATGATAATATGGTCTATGATACCTATAAATAAAATTTCACTCTCCATTTATAAAGAATTAATAACTTATCCCTTTAACCTTTATTTAACTATAATAGGATTTTTAAATATTTTTTAAATTTTTAATTTTATGTTTTTTGTTCTTCATTTTTGTTGTGTTCTTCTCCACTTGTATGCTTCCATTGTGTTTCTCAATCACTCTGATGTACTTGTGACCTATTACTTCATGGTTATGAATATATATATCCCATAGTGGGTGGTCCAAGGGGTCATAATGATGTTCTCAAATTTTTGGGTTTAATTCCAAATATGCTTGTTATATTTTGATAGTTTAATAGAGGTATGATGTGGAAGAGGTGATTAATCACTCTATGTTCCATCACCATTACTGCATTCTTTCACTATATGAATTTTAAATCCTCCCACCAATCAATTCACTCATAATTCCATTAGAGTTGATTGGACTAATCGATTGAATAGTATGATATCATTGTTAGGGGTTTGATAAGGTTCACTCTCTCAATTGAAGAGTGTTCTTGTCCACTCATCAAGGAGGAAAAACTAGTTACAAGTAAGATTGATTACCCTTGAGTAAACTAGTATCCTCATACATAAGATATATTAAGAAGTAAGTAAATGAATTATATTGAGTATAATTATTGAATTAGGTGATTTATAATAATTGGAAATGATGATGGGACTCATTAGAATTCACCTAAGTATCATTAAATCTTCTTGATAATTTCTTATGTCTTGTTTTCTTTTCTTCCAAATCCATAAATAAAAAACCCAAAAAATATACCATATAATTTTCATGTTTTAATCATAAGTATTTTTTTAAACCAAAAATATAACATTTATTTAGGATAGTGAGTGTTTTGGTAGGATCTTTACGAAATAACTCTAGTCAGTCCCATTGGACTATATTCCAAGAGTTTAAATTCATATTACTTATTAGGCCCAAAAAGACCTCACATCATGGGATCACTTTTAATAAAAATACTTATTAAATAAATGTAATACATGATACTCACTTGATAAATTATTATTTTATAGATAAATTTCATCATCATAATCAAACATTACTTTGAGACTAATCAAACAGAAAGTATATTCTTAATGTAAGAAAATTCTTAGACTTGTGTACAACATAAGAATCATTGTAAATCAAGAGAGAAAATTCTATATTAGAGAAACCCCTTACTTGAGTATGAACTACTGAAATTGTTCAACACTTGAATATATATGCTTATGAGATATATATAATGATTCGTATAAGGTTTAAAATGCACTAAATGTTAGATAAATAAAGGAACTTTAATCTACACTTATATAGTTAATGTGATTGAGTATTTAAATGACTTGAAGGGACTAAAGATTTATATTAAGGCTTAATATAGACATGGAATATATTAGGGAATAATTATTAAAAAATTTATAATAATGTGAATAAGTTCAATAAATTTTTACCCTATTTTTTTAAGTGTTGAGAATAGATGATCTAGGACATGTGATTTCCAGGTTTTGGTGCTATATTAATATTACATATGGGTAAAATTTCAAACCATGAGAATAAATATTAATTGGAAAGTGTAATAATATTGACAAAACATGAACCACTAAAACCACACCTGGTTAATGGTAAGCCGATAATGCCACCCAAATCCCACCTCAAATAGGCCAAGGGTTGGTAAATATCACTAATTAGGTGTATCGAAAATGATATGAGACCTTGGACTAATGCTCTTAAACATAATTCACACATACAAATAGGATATGATAAATAAAAAAATATAAAAAAACTAATGACAGTGTATATAATGCATGGAAAAAATTATAAGATCCAAAAAGATAATCCAGTACATAATCTGTAATGAAAAAGGGAAATATATGTTCCCAAAAACCAAAAAATAAATCTGATATAAGTAGCTATAATGAAGAGGTCCTTGTAGTAACTCGACTCCAAACATAAATTTCTCCTACTACTATCACCTCTTGGTAATGCTAGAATTTTTTAATACTGTATCCTCCATGGTCACCACCAGTGTAAGCACTAAACAAGCTAAAAATTCTCTATTTCCTATGCAAGGGTGAGTGAAAATATACTTAGTACGAATCCTTGAAACCATAAAGGAAAGTCAAAGAAACAAGTCATCTCAAAATCCTATTATATAAAAGTAACTAGGAGGAAGAAAATACAATTCAAGTATACCTTGCAACTATAATTCTCAATAACACAGAGGCCCAATCATCTCATCTACAACTCATAAAAGTTTGTATCTCATAAGTAACTATGGTTTCTTATATATACTGAAATACCATGAAGTCTGATATTGATAGCCTATCTACTCATACCATCTCAAAGGCAACCTAGGTGTACCTAAGGAGTCACAAGTCTTGAAGAACCTGGTCTATTTGGCCTTTCTTCCACACCATCATTAGAATACATTGAGAAGAACCTAATCCACATCAATTTCCATGCATCATTACTAGGTTCATCACAATTTACTATCCATTGTATCACACCACTATTCTATAAATCAACAGGGGAACCAATACCTTACCTAAGAATATATCATAGCCAAGGGAGTAATAACCCTACTATTATAACCACCCATAAATGAATTAAATGATGGAGAATCTGAGACATGTAAAAAAGTACATATATTCTCAATCCAACTATATTAGAACCAGAACACAGCCTTAAATATTTGAACTACCCAATTAGCAGACTCACCACCTCACTAAAGTTACACAGTAGAATTCATACCCCATCGAATGGCACAAATCTATTGGGGGTGGCACACATTAATCATAGGAATCACATAGATAATAAGAGTAGAACATGGTAGATGATAGTAGCACACAACATATGAGAGTGGGGTTTTGGACCTCTGAACACTTTTATTATCATGCATGAACCCTATTTTCGACCCAATGGAGATAAATTAAAAGAATGACAACCTCACATTGAAAATAATATCTGATGGATAAACACACCACACCTTTGAAAAAATTTAGAAAAAATCTCAAGATAAGTTATTCATTTTACCAAATCATACAACTGGCGAATATTTTATCAAAAATAACACCAAGGGGTAGGAGTCAAACCTGGGTGTTGCATGTGGCTCTCTAGGGTTTTGTGTTTCTTCCCCATTGATCATTTTTTATTCCATGAATGATAAATTATGAAGTAACATGGTTCCCATATGTGTTTTATGTTCATCATGAATGCACCACCCTACCTAAGGAAGGATTTATCAGGCCAACTCGGCTAGATGACTAGCCCACTCAGCCAACACACTTTTCACGTGGCATGAAGGTTATCATCTGGTCCTATGGGGGTTTCTATATTGGCCTCACATTATTCTATGTAATCCCCCCCCCGACACCCAAGAACCACCTCTACCTTCACTCTATTTCTTTTACATCACATTTGTGATCTCTGCCACCTCTTCTCTCCTAATATGACCATCTCCACTTCCTCCCTCACTATGAAACCTCAATGCTGACCCTATCTCCTTAAGTAAACATACCTTATGACGCCATCATCAGTTGATCATAAGGATGATGGATTCCTTCTAAACATGCATAAAGATAAGAGGGAGAGGGAGAAAGTAAAGATAAATATGAGAGAGAATAGAAATTGAAATTAATATGGTCTCTCGTTCTTCATTGATTTTCCATCAATTATGTACTCATATAAAAAAGAGTTATAGATTGATCAATATTTCTTAAATAATTCCATGGGATTGGGGTTAAATAAATCAATAATAGAAATTTAACAATCATAATATAAATTTAAGAAGAATAAATGAATAAATTATCTTGTAACAAATCATAAAGATCAATGATCATCAAAAATTATAAATATATTAAAATATATAATTCACGAAGAATGGAGTGATGAGAATTACAAGGCCTTTTCTGATGGCGAATCGTCAACACTTTGATCCATCATTACAACCATAGGCCCATTAATTATCATCGTGTAATTTGATCATAAATGTTTTCATGGATTCAATCATTCTCCTCCAATATGACATTTCTGCCACCAAAATACATCCTCTCCCCTATATTTTCCTCTCCCTTGGGTTCTTTACCAAAAAAAATTAATCCTAGAGGGTAAAAATAATATGGATAAATATAGTGGTTGTAGGGACTTGTCATAATTAGAATAATTTAATTAATTAACTTAATTAAATTAACCTAATTAATTAGCTTCCATCTATGATGGATCAAACCCATAAACTATAATTTCAACTTAAGTTATAGTGCTCCTAGAGTAAAACCCTCATCATGGATGCAACCAAACCCTCGTATTTCTCATATATAACTCTATTTAGAAATAAAATCATAATTATTGAGAATGCATGTGTACGATCTAAAAAAATATTTTATATTTTATATTTTATTATTGAGGTCCCGTAGTGCCCACAATTACACATCGGCTCATCCTAGGGGTAAATACCATTCCTTGGAATTAACAAAACCATCCTAAAATCTTTATGAGGTTATATTCTAGATGAAATTTACCATTTTATCCCTTGAAGGATCCCAAGACTTTGAAACATGAAATTAAGCTAATTATAGCACAGGAAAAACTTAGGTCACTACATCCCCCCCACCACCACCACATTTAAACCTTTTCATCCTTGGTAAGGGAACACCTAGAGGTTCTAATCAAGATATTTCACAACCAACCTCATGAAAAAAATAAATCAATCCAACCATGCACTTCCTTTATCTTCAAAGGTATGATCTCCAAAAAACTCGATACACAACCATCTAAAAATAGTAATACCTTATTACATCCATAAAGATATCAGATCTTTCTCATCTTGAAGAAAGTATTTTAATGGAAACACACATCTTGTTTATTCAAATCTCACCAAACCTCTAGACTCATAACCTTTTCTAATCTAAAATCCATTCTCCCATGTGGGAAAAAATGAAACCATTAACCATTAACATTTTTCTGGTTCACTACCAAGGTTACCCGTGGTGGGGGATCCTCACACCCCACCTTTAAAAATCATTATAGATTGTTTTTTCATAAAATTAATCCATCCACACCTTACTCTAGCATTGTTCTCTTTCTAGATTTCACACTGACATTAGAGAAGCCTATGGATGCATGATTTTTGGGATTCACATAATATTCTTTGTAATTTTCTTATTAGGGAAGCTCCAAAACCAATGTAACTATCATTTAGATCAAGAGAAACATGGTTATACCTCCTCAACCTATATACAAAAGTTCACGGGAATCCTCTATCTACATCCAAATCTACAATAGGGTCACACCTACTATTAGAGATAACTTGGTTGTTTTTTTTCTCTTTATTGAAATATTTTTATGATTACATGAGTAATAATAGAAAATTAATCAAACTACTAAACATCTCATTGTTTCTTTTTAGGTTTCCTAATCCACTACAATCTAAATTGGATGGTCTTAACCATTCATATGACCTTTCTATATTAGCCCCAATAACCATGATAACACCTTCTAGAGCAACCAAAATTCAAAACCTACTCCTCTAATTCATATTAAGAGTTTACATGTGATGGTAAATTCCAAAAATGGCTCGCTGGAAAACTATATTGAGGATAGTGTTCAGTAACGGTTGTATCCACTCAATAAATCTATCATGATATTTAATAAAAACATCAAGATAAAACATTTATACACCTAGGAAAGTGGTCAATATGATTCCTACCTTCAATAAAACCATTAAAGTCCAATTCTTGAGAATAACTAGTCACATATGATCACTAAGTCAACATCACTACTATGGGCCTCTCTCACATAAGGTAAGAGTGTAGGATATCCACCATCATTCTAAGGTGAGAATATATATATATATATATATATATATATATATATATATATCCATGTTGAAATCAATTCCCTGAAGCTAGCTTATCATGTTCCTCCTCTATCATCTAGACTCGGATTCTTATACCTGAAGCTTCAACCACTATACCACTATTGCACCACTAAAATTTTATCAACCTCCACAGTATCAACTTCACATATTCCAATTCTACAACATTATTATTGATCCCAAACTATGAGATTTTATATCACAACTATCACTATCATGGTAAGACAAGGGAAATTGTCTCAATCACCTAACAGGCCTCTGCATAAACAGATACAAGGATGGATTCAGTACATATTCTACAAAAATTCCACAAATGTGATCATTATCCTAATCAACAAGATTATAATTATATCTATTTAATGCAAGATAATGCATAAATCAATCTCCTATCGAGGGATAACCCTAGTCCACCCTTAGAAGGCATTCATGCATTCTTACACATCCATCAGGAGTGAATTCTTATCCACATACATAGTTTATGAATCCAATATTATCATCTAATGGATAACTAACATCAACCAATTAGAGGCTTGGATCTACTTACCACACTTGATTAGAATCTCGCTCACTGCTGAAAGTGGAACCTAGATCATTATTTTGTCGCCAACATCTTTCCATAAAATAAATGGGTAACCAATTCATATTGAGGGGGTACTACTAACCCCATATCTGCTATAATAGAATCTCCTAAAAGACCACAACTAATCATGTACTTCAATGTATCTATAATTTAATCAAGTTTAGTACTAAATAATGAATAAACAAATACTTGTTAACCCCTTACCTAAATATGATGATCTAACTTCACTATAATGGGTGAGTGAAAGGTGGTCACCCGGAGTAGAAACTCTCTAGAAGACAAGGTTCTGAATAAGGTCCCCATTAGAATATCTAAATCCTGAACATCCAATATAAAAAGTATATCTCAAGCCTTCACCACCCAGCAAGATTTTTTATGAAGAGAGGACATGAATTATACTCTGAATTAAACCTATTTATTTTTATCCATATTTATTCATCATATGTATCTTTACACAATTCTAAATTATAGCACTCCACACCTAATAGGAACTATCCACATGTGTAATTCATAAGAGTGGATTAATGCATCTTTTATATTCGACTACTATTTAACTAGATAACTACCCAATACGAAATCGAACCCACAATAAGGAGTTATCTGATTCTAATGTTATATTCGATATGGGTCTGTCCATGGAACAATATTGTCTATCCCCATGTGAAACACCAAAATACTCCCAAATCTAGGGTTAATCCCTACCAATAATCCTCAATTAGATAATTCTCACTTAGGGGTCTCCTACATGAGTGTTGTTGCATGAATACACAAACTCATCTCGATAACTCTTCCTCTAGACGCACTTCCATAATCGTTGATCTCAAAAAAATATCTATGGAAAATTACCAGGAAACACATCATGAGGTTTGTGGGCCTTGATGTATACTCAAACATGGTATAACTACCTTATGAAGGTTTTAAAATACTTGGATAAAATCCCATCATAGATAAGAGTTCAAAATATAACCATGATAAATCAGTCTCATCATGAGTTTGAGACATTACCTATTGATGTATCACTATTTCATATAGGGAGATCAATGAAATAATCATAATTTAGTCAATAAGAGTCTAAACTCTATGGAAACACAATTATTAGACCCACTGAAACCTTTATCTCTTGAGGATCAATCCCTTATATCACAACCATGAGGCATCTATCATCAAATGAATACATAATATTCAGTCAATAAGTAGTCTCATCTAACTCAGTGGGAACTAATATATACTCTAAAAGAAAGATCCATGCTAAGTAAAAAGGGGATAGAAGCAACCTTAGATAAGAGGGAAATAATTTTTCTCAACTGAGACTCAGAAAACAAACCTCGTAGCCTGATAACGAGTGATGAGATACCTAACTATAGACATGGTCTCATCATGACCCTTCCTTCTATCATAAGTAGGATATTAGTAGGTAGCACACTAAAATTGATGGGATGAACCCAAAAGGTTCAGAAAATATCTATATGAGATTACATCTAATAGGAATGAAATATCATAATTGGCCTTTATATAATGCATTTACCAACTTTCTTATAACCCACAATTTGTATTTTAAAGTTTTGGGTGAATTAAGAATTTATCAAAGTCTTGGATATCATTTATTTCACCTACACTGGTCTCCCTAGTCTGATAACCGAAGACAAGAACCCTTTAACATCATTTCAATAAATTCATGAACCATTCCTCACCTAATTGCTAACTCCAAACTTCATACTTAGGAAAAAACTGATCCTATACCACTTTAACATGACCTGACCCACTAGGATCCCTCTTGGGCAGCGATAATCCAAGAGTTCCACCTCAATCCTTCCTTTAATAGTACAAGGGATGGTTACTATATTTGTGTAGGCATATCAAACATTATGGGATATCTTATCATAATACAGTTATACACAATTCACAATAATACACAAGACATAATAAATAATAAAATATAAAAAAACTAAATACATTGTAAATCATGTATGTGATAAATTCTAATATGCACAAAGATAAGCTGGTATATAATCTATAATGAAAAATGGAAAGATACATGCCCCAAATCCAAAAATGAAAGCCAACATAATTAATTGTGATGAATATTTCCTCTTGTTAATTTGACTCCAATCGTGAATGCCTCCCTCTATTATCACCTTATGGTATTACTAAACTCCACCAACACCACAACCACCATGGTCACTACTAGGTGTCAACTATAAAAATATACACCAACTCCACATCTACTAGGACCACCTTAGAACCCAATTTTGACTACATAGACACAATACATATGGGAATGAACCTGTGTAGGGGTAAGTAAAAAAACATACTCAGTAGGACTCCCTGAAACCACAATTGAAAATAAAATAAGTCATCTCAAAACCTGAGTATATAAAATTAACCAAGAGGAATATAAGAGAATCTAGATATTCACTACAACTAGAATTCCCAAGAACCCATAGAAGTATCAATCATCTCAACTCTAACCCATGAAATTTCATATCTCACAAGAAACTATGGTTTCTCATAGATATTGAAGGTCCATGAAGTTTGATGTTGATATACGGATTGATCATCGCATCTCAAAGGAAAATCAAGGGTGGATAAAGAGTTACAAGTCTTGAATAATCTCACATGCTTGTCCTTTCTTCCATTCCATCATTATAATTGACTAAGGGGGAACCCACTTCTCACTAAGGTACGAGCATCAGTTGAGGAAGAATCATACTTTATTATCCAGTATATCACATAGTACTTATATAAGCTATTGGGGAACATTCCCTTTACTGAAGAATAGATCCCATTCAAGGGGGTACTGAACCCTACTATCATAACCATGCATTAATGATTTAAAGGAGAGATAGTTTGGGACATATTAAAAGGTTTATCTCTTCTCAATCCATCCATAGGAGAACCAGCACACATCCCTGAGTATTTGAACTACCCAAAAAGTAGCCTCATTACCTAAACAGGGTCACATAGGAGAACATTAATCCCATAAAATGGCACATATCTGATGATGGTGGCACATATAAATTAGGGTAAGAATAGAGGCAATAAGATTATCACACAGTAGATGATATTAGTACACAGTAGATGATATTAACACACAGTATATGAGAGTGAGGTATTGGTCCCCCAAATGCTCTAATTATCATTCCCAAACCCCATTTTTATCCCTATGGAGATAATTATAAATATCTCCTACCTTGACTCAAAAATATCCTTGGATGGCCTAAAAACCATGTCATTGTGAACTATGTGGAAAAATACACAAGATTGACTATTCGTTTTTCCAAATTGGGTACCTGATAAATATTTTACAAAAACACCACCTGAGAGTAGAAGTATGACATGTGATGGGCCCTAGTCAGTACATGTGTCATGCAGGGGTGGTTGGTCAATCCCTAATGCATGTGTAATCTCTCACAGAAAATATAGTTCATGGGCATGTGGTGATCATGCACACTACGCATTCATCGTGTGTGTGTGTGAGCCTACTCCAAGTTGGGTTGGGGTGGACCTAACTTGGATTTTTTGGGATGACCTAGATAGCCTCCTTCCCACTCAAAATACCTTCCTTACATATTTAATTTGGGTCTCTATTTGAGCCCATGGGGATCGGGTGGCTGGGAGTGAGGGGTGGAGTTTAATCATCCCTTGTGTCCCACGGTGTGCTTTACTTAGGACAATGATCACCTTCACGGTTGTTCATCATCTAACATCAGAGGTAAATACCATATCCTCACACTAATTCATGAAATAAACCCACCTTGGGTCTGTCTCCACCTTCAGACCATTCAATTATCATTTCATCCACAAACTCCTCCACCATCCCGCTCATGAGCTAACTATCGTCGCCTCCTCCCTTATTAGGCCACCTTGTTGTTGTACCCCTCACATCATGTCAGCATACCTTATGCCTCATCTATCACATGATCACAAGTGAAATTACCACCTTCTATTTTAACATTAATATAGGATTGGGGGTGAGGTAAAATAGAAAATTTAGATAAAAGAGAAAAGAGAGAAGTGATAAGAGAAGGAAAAAATAATCTTGTCTCTCATTCTTCATTGATCTACCATCAGCTACATACTCACATATAAAAAAGTTGTAGATTAATATATAAATCCTAATTAATTACATAGAATAGGTGTTAGGTAATTCCATATCAAAAATTAAACAATCATAATGGAAATTTTATAAGAATAAATGAATAAACCAGCATGTGACAAATCATGAAGATCAAAGGTCTTCAAAAAAAGAAATACATTCAAATATAGAATTCACCAAAAAAGGAGTGATGAGAATAAAAAGTACCAAAATCTATGGTGAATCATCATCACTTAAATCCATCATCACAACCACAATTCAATTCATCATCACCGTGTAATTCGATCATCGATGTCATCACGGATTCGATCATGCTCCTTCTATCTGACGTCACTGCCATTAAAATCCAACCTATCCCCTCTATCTTCATATGATAACTCATATAATCCTATAAATAAAAAAAATTATGAATTATAAGTATTAATTTATGGATTTATATTCATCATAGTTTTATAAATAATTTTATAAAAGTTTTTAGTCAAAAAGGAATTGTTTTATTTAACTAATTTGTCTTTCCATAAATTACATGGTTTTATTTAAAAAATTAATTTATTGATTTTATAAATTTATTTTGATAAAAAATAATTACACTTTGTAATAAAAATTTCAAATATAACTTAATATTAATTTTTGGGATTTTTCTAAAAGATTGATTTTTTAGTGAATAGTGAAAATACTAATTTTTTCCAAACTTTCATTATTTTTTGTAAAATTGAGTAATTTAAAATTATAATTATATTTTTTATTTAGTTTTAAATTAAAATATAAACCATTTTATTAAAAATAATCTAAATTATTTCATATTAATCATAATTATATTTGATTCTGGTATAAGTTTATTTTTTATGCTTAAAAACACAATTTTCTAAAAACTGTTTTTTATTGCATTTTGAGCACATATATTAAAAGTAATTTCTGAAAATTATATAAATTGAATCTTTAAAAAAGGATTCCATATTTTTAATATATATTTTCAAATTTATTAATGAGTTTAATTTAATTTTTAGTCATTATGAATACCAAGCATGTTAAAAATGTGTCGCCACGGTAAATGATAAATCGGGATAATTAAGGTAAAAAATAAGTAATAGGACCATGAAATATTATCTTAATTATTATTGGATGATTATATTTAATAAATTATCACCTTATATTATAAATTTTATGGTTTTATATCCATATTTACTATATTAATAATATATAATATTTAATGTTTTTTAAATTATAAGTGTGTCACTCCCCTCACTTATAAAATGGAAACTCATCTCCTCCATTATTCACATATTTTGAGAACTATATTTTGGACAATACCTAACCAAAACTCTCCCAAAAAATTACTCCCTATATATTATAGGTCCTTTTATTCTTAAAATACCAATCCGGGAAGGCTTAAGGTGTAAGACAAAAGGAGATATCTGAGGAGAAGGTAAAAGTCCTAATCGACCTATTTCAAGTTTATTTATAATTATACCTACTTCAAATATTATTCAAACATAATTAAATAATAACATATGTATATTAAATTTACTAAAATTTTATTATGATTATGTTACAACCCTTTTTATCTCTTTTTACTTCTTTTGGGAAATGTAAATTCCCCTCATGTATATGTGTGGTATACCACCTCTACGAAGCGATGTGTTTTATTTTTCATCATCATATCAAATGGATGGTTATAAAGATTTAAAAATTGAATATATATTATATTTAGAAAATAATTATGATTTTATAAGGATAATATATTACTTACCTTCTTACTCTTTCCTTCCTTTAGAAATTGATATTGATGCTCGTGTGTACTTGTGGAATACCACCTCTATGAAGAGATGTGATTCATTTTTCATTTTCATGAAATAAAGATTGATTTAAGGATGGAAATAATTAATAAATATGAAATTTATAATATATTTATTATTATTTAAAATCAATATATTAACTAATTTATTTATTTTTTTCCTGTTAGAAAAAAATAAAAATGATGTTCATGTGCACGTACGGACTACCATCTCCATGAAACGATGTGTATAATTTTCCATAACTAACTTAAATGTTTGGTTTTAAAAGTGTATATAATGTATATATATGATAAATATAACATGTTTAGTATTATTTAGATAAGGGAACCATAACCCCTTTGACCACAGTCAACACACCGATGTGGTTTTGAGGTTATAAACCTAATGTCCCCAAAATGTCCAACATAAACTTAACTATTTTAGTAACTAAATAAAACATGTTAATAAATAAAATAAATGGAATAATGATAATGGAATTAACATGAAAAAATTTATTAATTAGGTATAAAACTAATATACTTTTATTATTTATGAATTATAGAATGTAATAAGCGAGATGGGACATAAGGTAAATGACTTTTCAATAAAACCTTATTTTAAAGTATTCTTTTAAAATCAATTTCTTCCTTATCCATGTCCATTAAAATGTTTAAAAAATGTTATTAATTATACATAAAAGTAGTTTAAATTTTATTTTCAACTAAATTTGAATTTATTTTTAAAGGTTTAAAAATTAATAATTAAAATATTAATTGAATGGGTGATTTTGATGTTTTTTACCAAAGTGAAAAAAGAATATTTTTTTAACAAATAAATCTTGAAAAAAAAATTCCACCATCATATCCATTATTTATTAAGATTATTTTTAAATTTTCCAAGTTTATTTTCAAAGAAAAACTTATTTTAAATTTTTTGATAATTTTTAGTTTTAAAAAAATCTAAGGAAATTGAAACTTTTTATCATCTTAATGGGATAACTGGAGGTGTTATTTATTATAGGATATAATAATAATTAAAATGAGTTTAATGATAAAATTACAAACTATATGTGTTTTATTCATTTTATAGTTATTCTATATTTTACATAAATGATGGGTGAGCTTGATATAGCTCTAATGGTGGGGGATCCTGATATAGATCTCCAATGAATTGGGTAAAGTGACAAAGTTTACCGGTTATAGGTTACTCCAAAGAGATAAAGGAATTATCTAGTTAGGTGATTCAATTGTAAGGGTTATTATAAGAACAAATATAAGGATAATTTCTAAAGTCATCTATATGATATGATTTCAATGGTTTATAAATTAAATCTTTTGATTTGAAAAGGTAAGGAAATGAGCTTATGTTTATAAGGAAAGTTTATGAATTTTTTTATAGAAATGAAAGGAATGTTTTAAAGGAAATTTATTCATGGGTTTTCATGTTTTCCAAGAAACCCTTATGATTATGATTTTTCCTTTATAATTTTATATAAAATATTTCATCAAATTTATTAAGAAATTAAGTTGTTTTTATGGAAAAGTTAATGGATATTTGAGATAAAATTTTATGTTGAAAAGTGAAAATTTTATTATGGAATTTTCATGTTTATAAATGGAATAATAGGTTTCTTTTCTCTTATTTCTTTTACTAATATTTTTTTATCATCCCATTTTTTCAAATGATTTTTTCATAGGTCTTAAGGATGGGTGGAATAGTTAACAAATTCAGAGCTCTATATATGGGTGTTACCTTGAACGAAGAAAGTGTGTATTTATAAATAACTTGTTTTGTGGGAAAATGGTTACTATGTGAAAATTTCCACTTTTTTATGTAATTTTTTACCTAATTCTATAAAACTATAAACTGAAAAATCCTATAAATGTAAGAAACAGAACCATTTTTATAAATCATACAATTATGGGTTTTTAAGGCATGGGGTGTTATATTTGGTGTTAAAGGAAAGTTATAGATAACTTTAGAGGTTAGAAGAATATTAAAATACACTTTAAATATACACTAATTTATGGTTATTTTATCATGAGATTGATTCTAAAGATTTTTATGTTTCTTCATCTAATCCATATATGTACAATGTATCATTCCAACCTAGTTTTCCACTCAATAATACTCTAAACCGATTTTCTACTAGGCCTTAGGTGCACCTCCCCAGATGTCAAAGGCTACTGACTAGTAGTGAGGGTCTGAATAGGTGTTAGTGGGGAGACTATACCCTTTTTTATGATAATAAAAGTGGTCCATATATATATAACATAGTGTAAGGACTAAAAAAATAATAAAAGAAAAAAACTAAATGGAAGCATAAAAAGGAAGCAGTAGTAACAAGAATCCCAAAGGCATAATACCATTTAAATATAATAGACATTCAATAATGGATCATACAAAAATATATACAATAAAGGTTTCATGTGGATGACCATATAAGTAAATATATAAATAATGAAAAAACTCAAATGGAAACTTAATCTTGATTTAGAAGAACCACCCGGTCTACTAACATCTATCCTATACAAAAGGTACATCTACGATCACTAAGGTCTATCTCCCAAACCTAATCTCTTACCTGATCTCAAAGATATGAAGTCTACATGCATCCCAAGGGGCTTATGTAGGATGTGAGTATGAACTCAGTAGTCCACCACCAACATGTTCATATCTTACATCCATAATTATGCAGGTGTATTTAGAATATAAATAAAAATAGCAATGCACTCATGTTTAATAATTAAACTACTTTCTTTATGCTCAACATCCATAAGGAATCATTTACACTCTTTTTCCAAAATCAATAATATTTGAATTTGTTCCCCCAAATATATATATGGAATACAGTATTGGTCTTTATATATACATTTACAATGGTGAGGACCCATGGATTAATGCCTAGGAATCCCCAAATGAATAGAATATCATGTGAACTCTCAAGTTCCACCTATAAATATATCACCTGGAACCTCATTCCAATCTAAAACCTTCTATGTCACCAAAAAAAGTATCTAGAATCCTATCAGAATTCCTAGTCAATAAGTTCTAGTTCCCTTAGACCTCCACATAGAAATTCCCTATCGGTTCAATAGCTCAACTTACCAAGGCACAATGACATCCATTATCCAATAAATAATCATTATCGGCTCAATATCCTGATATCCTAAGGCATAATGATATTTTTCCTCCAATAATTATGGCCCATAAGCCTCAAGTGTAATGTAAAGCCTCATCCCCCAACCAATAGTCCCAACACCATCACCCGATGGCCCATCACCATCCACCCTGTCTTTATATGGTGAGAACCTCCCACATAACTGATGGTAAACACCATACCCTAATCTGAAATATATATAGATACCTCCACCCACAATGAGTGGTCATAACCATCTCAAATGATTCTTACCTATGTGCACATGACTCCAATAATTCTTCATCAAACAATAGTGAGCGGAAATCATCAAACAAAACCCAAGATACATCATATAGAGCCTCATTTCCATATGATCATGTCATTAAATCCCAATGGTCAATACCATCCCAAGTTCCAAGATCCATTCCCTCGCCCTGAAAACATCTTCACCTCAAACTGACGACCATATCGCCTCAACCTGGAGATCATAATCACCCCATGTATCTCAAGCCACACCCTCAACCTGATGACTGTGTCACCCCAGTCCAGCAAATCAATATCACCTAAAATCCTTGGTCCAAACCCATCATGTTCCCAAGTAACCATAGTGGTCATGTAAAAATTAAATTAAATTAAAACCGACAACATGCCTAACCTTTCCAGTTGGTAAAAATCCCCTTACTTGACTTAACATATATAGATAAATTATGGAAAACCCAATGGCATCCCATGGTGTCAATTTATCAAATTAAAAGAAAGCATTAATTAATTATGGGTATCACTCATAAAACCCAATGTGTGTAATTAGGAATGTACCCCCAAAACAACCATAAAATTAATAAGAAATCTAGGAACCACTTACCTAATACTCATAGGTTCTCAGTTGTCTGATATCAGTCTCTAACTTGAGAAGAATCAAGAGAAATCAAGCTTTTAGAAAAACACACTGAAAATATGGAAAAAGGACTCACATGTATTTATCCTTTTGTATGGTGAGATAAATAAAAAATATAATCAATAGGATTGGAGGCCTTACCGATACACTTCCAATAAGACTGATGGAGATTGAATCAGAGCTCAAATGAGGAGAGGAGGCTAAAACCTAGGTGAGGAGGAGGAATGGAGAAACCCCATATGCATTCAAGTGAAAGGGATGAAAAGGGAGAATAAAATGATAAATATAAGGGAGGGTAAAATCAATCATTTTATTATTTTTAATGACCCACATGGTTTGGACACATAGTTTGACTAACCATGTTCCAACTGTGTGGTTCTCACTATCTAAGCACCTCACCTCACACGGTTAGGCACATGGTTTTCCAAACTATACATAGACCATGCGTATATCCTCTGTTAAAAACTGAAAAAGACTCTCATAGATATGAACCCCCACCTAAATGGTCTAAAAAACCATATCTAGTGTGAAAATGGGCCGTATGGTTTCCCCTTGTAGGAAACATTGTAAAATCTAATTGTGCACCTCTGTCTATGATTTCTAAAAAATTGGTTTTCAGTCTTGGACACACTCAGAGACCATCCTAACCCTTGAGTCACTTTATGATCCTTAAAAATCATCTAAAAACAAGGTCTTAGGTCAATGAAACTCTTGGAATTAGGTTATTAATCCCAAAAAGAAAGTTGGTCTGACCACCAAACATAAAAATTTAAAAATGTTAAGAAATTCGACCTACTCAAAACCCCAAGACATTAAAGTCTCCCCACTTTATAATAGATCTTCCTAAATGTATCAATATTTACTGAAAGATAGTATTGAACATATCCATCTCAATTACATAAACTCGGTCTACCTCGATCATTAGGTCACAAGCTAATTCCTCTTATGGGCTCCCACCTTAGGAATTACTTACCCAGTCGCTTTCCGACACAAAAAAATATTTTGATGGTCCACTAACTATACCCAGATATAAAATTCCTCCCATAAAATAATATCATTCCTACACATCATCTGGTGCTCAAATTAGGCTCTTGTCATATCTAACACCCATCAATTCTCATATCTCATCAGATACCCAATTCATACAGGTGTCATACACGACACTCATCAAAAACTGCAACTCATCAGATGTCCATAAGTCTTGCGTCTCAATAGATGATCAAAATAATCATTCATTATATATATATATATACTCATTCTCATCATAGTCTTGATGCCTATGCACCTCATACATATCACACATGGCACTGATGTCCACAATAAATATGAGTTCTTATACACCTCATATATATATCGCACATCATAACTGATACCAACATACTAAATAGAACCTAGTTAGTGAAAAAACAACACATGTGAACCTCATGCATCAAAAACCATCCAAATCCCAAAAGAAACAGAAGATCATGCCATGATCAAGGTGTACCTCTAACCATCATCATCTCATCGGCCTGCTCTGACCTTACCATCTCAAAATAATGTACCTGTATGGAAGCCCAACTACTTGATTCCTGACCTCCTTGAAAAACTGCACTATCCACCAGCCACTAACCCCACTTCTAGGTCTCTCTATCTCTTTTATGACCTCTGTGTGCAGCTAAATCCCATATACCATCTATTGGTACCACTCTCGATCCTACCTCAAATCCCTGAGTCTGACCCATTCCTTATCTCCAAGATATCCAAAAAGGATTCTTACATAACCTATCTAGATACCAAATCTGACCACATTCCTATCACTCCTTTGCAACCCGGTCACACTAAGTCTGAACATGCCCTAGTTTCCTGCACTAGAAGCACACCGCTGATGACCCACTCTTCGGTGGTCTTCCTAAATATATGGACCAACTTCCCTTCTGAAACTCCTCATAGTCCTTATTTTATATACTCAAATAACCACCACTAAGATTTCTTAACATTGTCACCCAACTCAAATAATATTGGTCCATCAATTTACCCTCAACTATCAGTGACTAATTTAATTCCTTTGAGAATGATGTTAGTCTGAATATGTTTACTTTCACTTTTATAGTGTACCGTAAAAAATTATTGAATGGACACACCATGTAGATGTCATCACCCACCATAAAAGGTAAAAAAAATATGATAGTTTTATGAAATTCACTATATAATCCATGATATATGTATAACCATGATTTAGATTCATGAACTCATAGGCTCAATTCACCCTCAAAGTTTCAGGGAATTAGTGCTCAAAGAACCTGGCCTCAAAATCCATCCAATACAATCCCTAATGTCTATCATCCTATACATGTATGTCCCACCAGTTCTTTTTTGGTCTTATAAGAATATAATTATCCATCTCCACCCTCTAACTTGGGGGTTTCTCAAGATGGTCAAAGATAGTCTGTACTGACTCAATCCAATCCTCTACTACCTACGGTCCACCCTCGCCCTGAAACATTGGTGGTTTCTAATACTAGAAATCATGAGTTGTATACACCATGGATAGCTCAAATACTTTATCTCCATTATCGATACCCAGCATGAATCGAACTAAGAACTCTCTAAGCTACTCATCAATCCATGGACCAAAATCTACCATCTACTACATCTGTCCCACCTATAATGGATCTTGTGCCTACAGCTCATGATCAACCTGAACCTTCGGGGCCTTATCCTAACCCTCCAAGGCCTCATACCATGAACACTCTACGCTCTATAGAAATTCATCTAGGTAAAATCATGATGAAGACCAAATAATGTGGTCAAAAATCCACAACAATATATATATATATATATATTACAGATAGGGAAGGATATAACAATCAGTGAATCTCACCACACTTACACTCCCCTACTACACCCATATGACATGACATTCGACCTTGTGGTCCCTCACCTACACATATTAGGGTCAGGTATCACATATCATCCAACCTCATGGCCCCTACCTAGCCATATCAGAGTCAGGAATCACATATCATGTATATCAATCTAGAGAAGCTGAGAGGAATGGCATAAAAAAGGATATATAGGAAGTCATTGTTTAGATTATTTATTAAAATTTTAAAAAACTCACCCCCTTTCACCATCCTCTCTTACCCTTATTAGGTTCAGGCCCATATATTACATGCATATAGAATAACGCATCGATCTCATCAAAAACCACATACCTAGGCTGGTTGAGTAGAATGTGGAAAAAGGCTAAGTAGGAAAACACTATTTAGATTTTTATTGAAAACTTAAATAGACCAACTCATCTTAACACATTCTAGGTTCCCAATAAAAACCATAAGAAAAACACACATCATATGATCCTAAGTGCCTATCATGATGTATAAACAATTCCATTTTTACATAATAGGCCAAGGTTCAAACCATGTAACATATAACCATCACACTTAATTGTGACACTCAATGTGGAAATCAAATCAACTATAAAATAACACATTAGAATATAAATTTCCCACCCCTGGAACCTTGATATGTCCCCTGTACATGGGGTTACAGGCACCCAAACATGAGTTATGTTCCCAATTTCAACTACATCTTATTATATAGTCAATAATATCCCAAATATTAAGACCAAAGAAAAATAAAACTTCTTTGATACCATTTATAGAATCACTTCTCAGTTTTCATTCAACAGTGCTCCAGACCGGTTGACCACTAAGCCTTAGAAGTTCCTCCCCAGATGCCAAGGGATGCTGACTAGTAGCAAAGGTTTGATTAGGTGATAGTGTGGATATGATACCCTCTGGTGATGATAATAATATAGGTCCATATGTATATATGACATAGTTTAAGAAGGACTAAAACAACAACAGAAGCATAAAAAACTCAAGAGAAGCATAAAACTGAATCAACAATAATAAGAATACTAAAGGAATAATACCATTTTAAATTATTATAAATTTCATAATAGGTCACATAAAAATATATTCAATCAATTTTTCCCATATATGACCATATAAGTACATATATAAAGAATGAAAAAACTCAAAAGGAAACTTTATATTGATGTAAAAGAACTACCCGGTCCACTGCTATTTATCCTATGTAAAAGGTATGTCTAGGATCACTAAGGTCCAGCTCCTAAGCATGATTCCTTACCTGATCTCAAAGAAATAAAGTATTTATATGTCCCAAGGGCTTGTGTAGGGTGTAAGTATGAACTTAGTAGGACACCACTAACATGTTCTTGTCTTACATTCATAATTATGCAGGTGTGTGCAGAATATAAATAAAAGGGGTAATGTACTCTTGTTTAATAATTAACCCACATCCTTTGTTCTCAACAACAAAAAGGAATCATTTACCTTCTTTAGTCAATGCCTGTAATATCTAAATATGTTCCCCAAAATATATATATGTAATAGTGTACTCGTATGCATATATATATTTACAGTGGTGAGGACCCATGGCTTAATACCCAGGAATCCCCTAACAAATAGCATATCAGGTGAACCCTCAAGTTCCACTAATAAATATATCACCCAACACCTCATGCTAATATGGAACCTCCTATGTCACTAAAAAAGTATTTGGAATCCTAGCGGCATGACCAGTCAATAATTCCCAGGTCCCTCATACCTACTCTTAGAAATTCATCTTCGACTCAACAACCTGATGTCCTGAGGCACGGTGATACCCATCCTATAATAATCTCATCCCATATTCCTCAATTATTACAGTGAGCCTTATCCCCCAATAGATGGTCTCAATTCCATCACCTGATGGTTTATCACCATCCACCATGGATTTCTATGGAAAACACCTCCATGGTCAACATTATCCCCTAAGCCTCAATATCTACAAAGGCCTCCACCCACAAAAAGTGGTCAACACCACCTCAATTGAGTATTATCTATGTACACATGACACCAAAGGTGCATTAGCCAACAATGGTGAGTGTAAATCACTAAATAGTACCTAAGCCACGTCATCTTGCACTACATTCCCCAGTGACAATGTCACTAAATCCTGATGTCCAACACTATCCCAAGTTTCGAGATCTATTACCTCATCCTGATGACCTCATACCCTTAGACCAATAACCATGTCACCTAAATCTGGTGATCATAATAACCCCATATATCTTGGTCTAACCCCTCAACCTCATGACCATGTATCCTCAGTCAAGGTGATCAATATCACCTCAAATCCTTAGGCCATTCCTTTCATGTTCACAAGGAATAATAATAGTCATAAAAATTTGATTAAATTCAAATAGACAACCAACATAACGTTCCTAGTTTATCAAAAGACCCATGCATAGCTTAGCATATATAGAAAAACAAGGTCATACCTAACAACATCCCATGGTGTCAATTTATCAAATTAAAATAAATCATTAATTAATTATGGGTTTCACTCAGACAACCCAATGTTCATAATTAGTAATTCACCCAAAAACACCTGTAAAATTAAGGAGAAATATAGGCACTTCCTACTTTATAATCGTAGGCATTCTCTCATCTAATATCAGCCTCTAACTTGATCCAAATCGAGAGAAGTAATTATTCTATAAAAATTCCTTCAAATAGGGTAAAATAGATCACATGAATTTATCATTCTATATGGTAAGATAAACAAAAAATAGAATCAAGGGGATTTAAGGCCTTACTAATACGCTTCCAACGAGATCGATGGAGCTTGAATTGGAGCTCAGGTAAGGAGAAGAGACCAAACCCTAGGTGAGGATAAGGAATGGAGTAACCCCCTGTACATGTGAGTGAAAGTGAGGAGAAGTGAGGAGAAATGGATAAATATAAGGGAGGGTAAAATCCATCATTTTACACTTTTTAATGACCCGCATGATTTTTCTAACTATGTGCCAACTATGAGGTGCTCACTATCCAATCACCTCTCCTTACATGGCTAGTTTCATGATTTTGAAAATCATGTTCAGACCATGCATATCCCCGATATTAAAAACTATATAAGACTCACACAGTCATGTACCCCCACCCACATGGTTTGAAAAAACATGTCCTGTGAAAAAGTGGGTCGTGTTGTTTCCCTTGCAGGCCACACAGTTAAATATAAATGTGCACCTAAATATTCTATTTTTAAAAAATGTGGTTTCAGGATTTGACACACCCAAAACCCATATGAACCCCCAAAGTACTTGAATATCCTTAAAAATCATCTAAAAATAATTCCTTGGGTAAATTAAACTCTCATAATTAGGTTCTCGATCCAAAAAATAAATTTGGTCTAACCACCAAAAATAGAAAATCAAAAATGTTGAGGAATTATACCCACTAAAAAACCAAGGACATTACATTTGGAATGGTTTTTCACATATAAAATATTGTAGTTGAGGTATAAATACATCAATTGGATAATAACCTTCAGAATAATTAACCTAGAATGGTTGGAATAATGACTTTTTTAGAAGTTTTGACTCTATTGATATAGGATACTAATGGTTGTAAACATGAAATAAAACAAGTGAATCCTCTATAAAGGAACATGTTTATAGTGGATAATTTCATGAAATAGAATCCTCCAGTATTTGGTTGATATTTAGACCTAGTTAAAGGTAAAGTATGGATCAATACACTCGAGAAGATATTTAATGTTTTGGAATGTTAAAAACATTAGAAGGTAACCCTTTCTATTTATCATTTTGAAGGTTATTTCGATCAATTATTGTATTTAATTAAGAGAACTAAGAAAAGGGAAGAAATATATGCTATGTAATGGATGGTATTTAAAGATGTATTCCTTAAAAATTATTTTCCTAAAGTTATTTGACTTTTATTGGAAAGTAAATTCCTTGAATTGAATAAAAATGAGGACTCTATTTCCCCCTATGAAGCTAATTTTACTATATTAGCCTAGTATACACCGAATTTCATTTTGTACTATGATAGTAATATTGATCAATTTTACTTAGGATTGAATCCAAGTTTATGAATGGATCTTTCAATCATGAGTTCATAAGTTATGAATAAATTATGTGGTGTGTGGAGAAATTTGAGATGGAATTTTTGTACTTTTATAATAATAAGGATAAGAATAAATCTAGGTTGAAGATCATGCAGAATAATTAATTAAAGAAACCTAAAAGTATAAAAATTTAATTTACCTCTTATCATAAGTGTGGAAGAAAACATTCTAGATAATGTCTCATGAGATCTGGGAAGTGCTACTGATGTAGAAAGACTAGACACATGGATCATGACTACAAAGAAAAGAGTAATGGAAATGGTTAGATTTCTAATGAAAATTATACAGGGAAATGTGTTAATTATAATGAGTTAGTTAATTACACTAATGAATGTCCAAATTTAGTTACTCAAGGTGGGAATCATCATTATTAGAAACAAAAAGGTGAAAAAATTCTTTTTTCTACTACTATGGAAGATACAGGAGCCTCGAATTAATTGGTGATAGGTTTATTACTTGTTTATTTAGATTATTCCGATGTTTTGTTTGATTTAGGATCCACACATTCTATTATATCAAGGAAATTTAAAAGTAAAATGGAAATAACATATCAGTAAATTAAGTCATAAATCTTGGTAAAAACTCCTAGGGGTAGCATAAAGGAAATAAGAAGTTATAAAAAATCTTCTTTTCGTCATCTGTGGGATGATTTTTCCTAAAAATATTGTCATATTTTCCATTATAGAGTTTGATTTTATTCTAGGTATGGATTGGATTTTAGTTTATCATTATAAGATATATTTTAGAGATAAAGAAGTTTTTTTTTAGAATGATATTTTGTTTGTATATAAGAATGAATTCATACCTTTGATAACATATCAAGAATCTTAGAAAATAATAAAATATAGAAATGAAAGTTATCTTCTACATATTTTTTAGAAGAAATAAATTGTTCAAATTGAAGATATTTCCTAAGTAAATGAATATCAGAATGTATTTATTGATAATTTTCTGAGTGTTATTCCTGATAAAGAGGTTGAGTTTACTATTGACTTAGTTCTTGATGCTAAGGCAATTTTAAAACCTCCCTATTGAATGGCTTCAATTGAGTTGTTAGAAGTGAGAAATAAAATATAAGAGTTTGTTGATAAGGGTTTTATCCACTCTAGCACATTGTGGGGTGATTCTATTTTTTTCAAAAATAAAGATGGTTCTATGAGGTTGTGCATTGATTATAGATCACTCAATAACATCATTGTTAAGAATAAGTATTTTTTGCCTCATATTGATGACTTGTCTGATCAGCTCTAGAGTTTGTCATAATTTTTTATTATTGATACCAATTTTGGGTATCATCAACTGAAGGTGAAGGAGGAATACATTTTGAAGATAGTGTTACATAATAAGTATGGCTATTATGAGTTTGTGGATATGTCTTTTGAGTTAAAAAATACACCAACTATCTTCATGGATCTAATGAATAGAGTGTTACTTGAGTATTTGGATTTTTTTTATCAATAATATCATAGTATACTCTAAAAGATGTGAAGATCATGAGAAACATTTAAGTATTTTTTTTATAGGATTCAAAAAAAAGAAAAAATATGTATGTAAAATTCAATAAATGTGAATTTTGGTTGAAACAGATTTATTTTTCTTAGTAATATTATTTTTAAATATGGTATAAATATTGATTGTGTTAAAAAAAGTGTTAGAAGAGTGTACAAGGCCAAAAATTGACTTTTTTATTTGAAGTTTTCTTGGATTAGTATGTTGCTACTGATGGTTTGTTGAGAACTTTTCTTGGTTATATATCTCGTTAACTCAAAAAGGAGTTAAATTAATTTAGAAAATGGGTGTGATGATTTATTTCAGGAATTGAAAAGAATATTTTTTAATGCTCCAGTGTTATCCTTGCCAACAAGAAATGGTGAATTTTTTTATATACATTGATTCTTATTTGAAGGTACTTGGTTGTGTCTTGACACAAAGTGATTGAGTTATCATATATAAATCTCATCAATTGAAACCCCATGAGAAGAATTATCATACACATGACCTTGATCTAGATGTAGTTTTTATTACTTTAAAAATATGGAGATATAATTTATATGGGGATAAATATGAAATTTATACTAATCATAAATGTTTAAAGTATATATTCACTCAAGAATAGTTAAACATGAGGTAAAGAAGATGTCTAGAACTAATTAAGGATTATAATTTCACAATTCACTATCATCTAGATAAATAAAACAAGGTATTTGATACCTTATGTCAAAAATAGAATGCATCATTAACTATGTTATGACTGTAACATGATCCTTTAGTTAATGATTTAATGAATGTTGTCCTGGAAATTATGTATGAAAAAACTTATTCTATATTGGATAAGGTATCGGTGCAGTCATATTTTTTAGAAATAATTAAGGAGGCCCAAAAATAAGATCTGAGTTTATAATAAATATTACAATTGGTCAATAAGGGTAAGTTTATTGAGTTTAATGTTGATAAATATGGTGTTATAAAATTTGGAAAGAGGTTGAGTGTGATAATTGATTCCTATTTGAAGAAGAAATTTTTAAGTGAAGATCATAGCTCTCTATTTTATGTCTATCCTGATTGCACTAATATGTACAGAGACCTTCAAGGATATTTTTGGTGAGAATGTATAAAGAAAGATATAGTTTATTTTACCATGAAATGGTTGACTTTTCAATAGGTTAAAGCTAAGTGGAAGCTACCAAATAGGATGCTTCATCATTTTCTATTTTCTGAATATAAATTGTAGAATATATCCATGGATTTTATGGTGGGATTACTAAAGATATCCTGAGCTAATAATATGATTTGGGTTATTATTGATTTTTTGACTAAATATGTGCATTTTTACCTATATTAGATACTATATATTTGGATTGTCCTTCAATAATTTATCTTCAATAAATATCCAGGTTTAAAAAGTTACTCCTCTCTATTGTATCTAATCATGATCCTATATTTACATCAAATTTTTTTTAAAGGACATCAGAATTCGATGGGTACTGAATTAAATTTTAGTATAGATTTTTATCCTCAATCTAATGGATAATAGGAGTGTAAAATTCAGAATTTGGAGGATATGATTCATGTTTTCTCATTGGATTATTAGGGAAGTTAGGATATACATATATATTTATTAGAATTTTATTATAATAAGAGTGTTCATTCAAGTATATAGATGGCACCTTTTGAGGTATTATATGGAAAATAATGTCGGACTCCAGCATATTGGGAAAAAGTTGGTGAGAGTAAAATTTTGGGGATAGAATTGGTATAATATATGGTTGAGAAGGTAAATATGATTTAGCATCAAATTAGGATAGATCATAGTAGGCAGAAGAGTTATGCGGATCATAAGAGGAAAGATCTATCATTTTAGGTAAGTAATCATGTTTTTCTTAAAGTATCTGAATAGAAAAGTGTTATTAATTTGGGAATAAAGGGAAATTTAAATCCATGGTTTAATGGTCCATATGAAATTATATAAAAGGTAGGATCAGTTTATTATAGAGTATATTTAACACCAATCTTATCTTATGTAAATTATGTGTTTTAAGTTTCATTTCTAAGAAATTATTTATTTGATGTATCTCATGTTTTGAGCCCTAAAGTGGTATAGTTAGAGGAGAATCTTTCATATGAAGAAAATAAAATTAAGACTTTGGATAAAAAATAGTAGATACTATGAAATAATGTGATTCTCTAATTAAATGTTTTATGAAAGAATCTCATTATTTAGAAAGCAAAATGGAAATTAGAGAATAATATGAAGGAAAAGTACCCTCATTTGTTTAAATAATGAATAAAATTATGAGGATGTAATTATATAAGGGGGAAGAATGTGATAAATCAGTTAATACTATAAATAAATAAATCTTATGATTTATATGTATTCATTTTATTTATTTATATTTATCATAGTTTTATAAATAACTTTATAAAAGTTTTCAATTGAAAAAGAAAATGTTGTATTTAACTAAATTGTTTTCCATGAATTACATGGTTTTATTTAAAAAAAATTATTAATTTTAGAAATTGAATTTTATATATAGGTATTCATTTTTTTAATCAAAATATCAAATATAAATTAGGATAATATTTTGGTATTTATATAAAAAGATTGATTTTTGAGTGAACAGTGAAAATTTCCAATTTTTATAAAACTAGCATTTCTTTTTATCAAATAAAGAAATTTAAAATTATAATTATTTTTTGGATTTTGTTTTAAATTAAAATAATATATATGTTGTTAAACATAATATAAATAATTCTATATTAATCTATATTATATTTTATTCTGGAATAAGTTCATTTTTTATGCTTAAAAACGCAATTTTCTAAAAACTATTTTTCATTGAATTTTTCACACTTATATTAAAGGTAATTTATAACACTTATATAAATTGAATCTTAAAAAATAGATTCCATATTTGGAATCATGATATTCAAATTTATTAATGATTTCAATTTCATTTTTTCATTATGAATAGTAACCATGGTAAAAATATGTCACCAAGGTAAAGGGTAAATCTTGTTAATTGATGTAAAAACCAAGTTATAAGTCCAAAAAATATTTTCTTAATTTTTAATAGATGATTTTATTTTGAAACTTATCACATTATAGTTTCAATTTGATAGTTTTGGAGCCACTTTCCCAAGATTAATACTTTATAATATTTAAATGTTTATAAATTTTACAAGTGTGTCACTCCCCTCACTTATAAAAGGGTTCCTCCTAGCATCCCTCACTCGAAACTTTTGAGCACTATATTTTGGAAAATACCTACCCAAAACTCTCCCCAAAATACCTCCATTCATATTATAGGTGCTTTTCATCTCAAAACACAAATCCTAGAAGGCTTGAGGTGTGATCCAAAGGGAGATGTTTGAGGAGAAGGTTTAAGTCCTAACCATCATATTTCAAGTTTATTTATCCTTATACCTCCTTCAAATATTATCAAAACATGCTGAAATAATAAAATCAATAAATTAAATATACTTAAATTTAATTATGATTATGGTACAAACATTTTTAATCTCCTTTTCTTTCTTGTAAGAAATGAAAACATCACTTGTACATACATGTGGTATACCACCTCCATGATGCATTGTGTTTCATTTTTCGTCATCAGATTATATGGATGGATATAATGATAAAAAATGAATATATATGATATTTACGACATAATTATAATTTTTGAAAGAAAATATATTACTTACCTTTTTAATATTTCTATCAATTGGCAATCGATAACATCACTTGACCATACGTGTGGAATACCACCTCTATGAAGAGATGTGATTCATTTTTCATTTTCACCTTATAAGGATGGTCATGAATGTGGAAATAAATAATAAATATGACATTTATAATATATTTATGATTATTTAAAATTAAAATATTATCTAATTTATTTATTTTCAACCCATTAGAAAAAAATAAAAACAACATTCATGCGTAGGTATGAACTACCATCTCTATGAAATGATGAGGTTCATTTTACACATACTCCTTACATGGTTGGTTTTAAAAGTGTATATAATTTATAAATAAGATAAATATATCATGTTTAAGATTCTATATATAATTTAAAAGTAACCCCTTTTACCATATTTAATACACCAATGTAGTTTTGAGATTATAAACCAAACAACCCCAAAATGTACAATGTGAACTTAACCATTTTAGTAACTAAATAAAACATGGTAATAAAGAAAATAAAAGGAATAATGATAATGAAATTAGAATGAAAAATGTTATTAATCAAGTAAAAAAACTAATATAATTTTGTTATTTAGGATTTAGAGAACATACGAAGCTTAACAGAACATAAGGTAAGAGTCATTTATTTAAAACCTTATTTTAAAGTGTTCCTTTAAAATATTTTCCTTCCATATATATTTTCTTTAAAATATTAAAATAATATTATTATATATACTTAAAAGGATGTTAAATTTTATTTTCAACTACATTTTAATTTATTTTTAAAGGTTTAAAAAACTAATCTTTTAAACATTTATCAAATGGGTCATTTTGAGGTTTTTTACCAAAGTAACAAATGAATATTTTTTTAAAATATATGACTTGAATTATTTTCCCCACAGTCATAAAAATTATTCATTATAAATATTCCTTAAAAAATTTCATTAATATTTTTAAATAAAATTTTTATCTCGGTATTTTTTGAATTTTTATTTTAAAAAAAATCTAAGGAAATGGAAAAAATTTATCATCTTTATAAGATAACTGAAAGTGTTATAGAATGTGAGATTAAATTCCAATTAAAATGTTTTTTATGATTAATTTGAAATATCTTTGTGTGTTATTCATTATATGGTTCTTAGAAATTTTATATTAATGAAGATAGTTGAGCCTGATATAGTTATCCAATGCATTTGGTAAAGTGAAGGAGTTTATTGGTTGTATGTTACTCCTAAGAGATATGGGAATTATTTGGTTAAGTGATTCTATTATAAGGTTTATTATAGGAATTAATGTAAGGATAATATTCCAAGGTACCAACATGATATAATCTCAATGGTTTAAAAACAAAAACTTTTTATTTTTAAAGGTAATAAAATGAGCATTTGTTTTAAGGAAAGTTTATGAACGTTTTTATCAAGGTGAAAGGATTGTTTTCTATGAAATGTATTCATGTGTTTTAATATTTTCCAAGAAACCATTAGGATTATGATTTTCCTTTATGATTTAATATGATATGTTTTATGAAATATATTAATCATTTAAGTTGTTTTCATAAAAATGTAATAATATATTTGAGATAAAATTATTATTATTAAAAATAAAATTTTTCTTATGGATTTTTAAGGTTTTTAAATGGACTAAAAAGTGTATTTTCTTTTATATCTGTTACTAAGATTTTTTTCTCATACCCTATTTCGAAATTATTTTTTCATAGGGTTTAAGGATGAGTAGAAAATTTAATAAAGTCATGTTTTCATATATGGGAGTTACCTTGAACAAAACAAATGTGTCTTTATAAAGGACTTGTTTTGTGAAAAAATGGATATTGTGTGGAAATTTCCACTTTGTTATGTAATTTTTTACCTAATTATAAAAAACTCTAAAATAAAAAATCCTAAAAATGTGAGAAAGTATAACCATTTTTATAAATCATGTAAGAATGGGGTGTTATAATTTCTCTCCATATGTTTCATGCTAACAAAATGCCTAACCCTAGAGAGGAAACATAACAGGGATTAAATAGAGGGGTTTTATAGTCCCTCCATAATTAGAATAATTTTATTAATTCACTTAATTAAATGAACCAAATTAATCATCTTCCACCTAGAAAGGCACAAACCTGAAAACTCCTATTTAAACCAAAATAAGTTTCTGTATCTTAGCATGATATTCCAAAAAGAATAAATTTTTAAAGATAATATAGTTTCTAAGAATTTTGTGTATCTTATCATGATATTATAGTCAAAATTAAAAGTGAATTCTACTTTGTAGAGACTAAGTTTTTACGTAATAAGACTTTGAAATTTTTATAAATATTATTCTAAAGTTGTATGTTGAGACGGAGTGAAATTATGAGGCCTGGTGTGCCTAGAATTAATTTTATACAAATATTAAATATATTTTATATTGTCCACACACAATTAATTAAAGAAAATAGGATAACTCTTAAACAGCTGATTGGATAAAAAATATGAGATCGCAGTTGGGTCCAGAATGCGGTGTTTCCCCTAGTCGCGATATAAAATAAGATGGTGTGGGATGTTCGGATCCCTCGCTCATTGCCAGGTCATTTTAAGTTATTTAATTAATTAATTTAATTGATTTATAAAAAATCATTTAACCTAATTTATGGATGTAAAAACATATTTTAGTATAATTGCGTCATAATTTTGTTTTTTCAACAATGAAAAACCCTCCCTTCCTCTCTTCTCCCTCTCATTGCCGAATGAAAAACAATGAAGAACGAAAAACAAATTCTTGTATCTAGATGGATTGAGGTGCGGTGAACGCAATAGAACTCAGCGAACACATTCTTCACCAATGGTCGATCCAATATCCATGTAGGACTCATTATATCTGGTTTTTCTCCCTTAAAATTAAATTTATTGAGTAGATCATTATGTGTTCTTCGATCTATACTTTGTTTCATCATTTTCATGTGTCTATGTATTGGAATCTCATTTATTTAAATTGTTTTCTAACCATGGGATCCCCATTCTTGATCGACTGGCTAAGAACGCTTGGCCTCGATCTATAAACCCTTATTATTGATGCTTTTCCCCCACCAAACTTCATGTTCTTCATCGTTAAACCATAGGTTCACGATTTGACATTGACGGGGCAGGTTCGAGTGTGATAAAACCCTCAAAATCATTGTGGTGACACGAAAAACATGTGAATCGATGGTTTGGGGATAGATTTATAAACGAGCAGGATAGTGTTTGGTGAAAGGATCGGATTGGCACCGTGGGTGCGTGTTTGTGATCGGAGGTGGTTTGAAGTCGGATCGATAACCCCCATTTTCCCGATTAGTGTGTAGCGGTGATGTATAGTGTGACAGGGTCAGTTCTGAATGGAGGCTATGTGTAGGGTCTCATAATGGAGGTTTCATGGTTTTGATGCGACGGTTTCCACAACACCACCCTTTATCAGCACTTTTTTGAGTAGAATTGATAAAGGGGGGATTTATCAGTGATTTTTCCTAGCGTTGATAAAGTTTATATTTCAAAAAAAATCATGAAAAATAATATATTGTTATAAAAGTATATTTATATTGATATAAATATAATATATATTTTTTAAGTATGTTTTAGATAAGTATAAATAGACTATTACATTTAATATATAAGAAATTTAGTGAAAATGGATTTAAAATATTTTAAAAAATATTATTAATTGATAATTTTCTAATTATCATCAATTAATAATCATTTAATAACAATTTTAAGACACAAAAAATCAAAAAAATAATAAAAGATCTAAAATAAGTTAAAAATGTAACTCAAACTTCAAAAGGTCATAACTTTTGATCCGAGTTTCTGTTTATACTCTACAACATATAAAATTGAATATTCCGATGAGTTCTACATGCCAAGGACCCAAGGGAACCTTCTATCACATTTTTTTAGGCCAAACAAAGCCCAGAAGGCTTCCAAAACTGAGTCTTTAGTCTGGATACCCCGATTTTTTAACATTAAAATAGGTATAACTTCTGATCCGGATGTCCTCTAGGCCTGTACCACATATCATATCTAATATTCTTTCATTTTATTCAATTTTACTAGTTGTGGAGTTAAAAAGAACTTTTTGGTTAGAATTTATGGTCATTTTAACATTCTATGGATTTTCAAATACACATATATATGTATTTATTCGTAAATATATGTGTGTGTGTGTTGTATATATGTATGTATTAATTTATTTATTTATTTATAAACATGCATAAAAACATATTTTATAAATGTATTTAAAACTAATCTTATAAATATATATTAATATACAAATAAATATATGGATAAAAAATTATAACTAAATATATATATATATAAATTAATATACAAATAAATATATATATATACTAATATATGAATAAATATGTATGTATTAATACTAAATATATTTATATTAATATGAATCTATATTAATATATGAATAAATATAACTATATATGTGTGTGTGAATAAATATATATATATTAATATATGAAAAAATATATATGTATTAATATAAATAAATATATTTATATTAATATGAATCTATATTAATATATGAATAAATATAACTATATATATATAAATATAAATATAAATATATATTAATATACGAATAAATATATATATTAATATATGAATAAATATATATGTATTAATATAACTAAATATATTTATCTTAATATGAAACTATATTAATATACGAATAAATATAACTATATATATAAATAAATAGATATATCATTAAATAAAGAAAAAATAAAATGTCTTAGTGGTAAAGGTGCAATCCCAAGGGGGGAGGTCACGGGTTTTAGTTCGGGTGGAAGCAAGGAGGAGCGCACGGGCATGTGGGGGATGTGCAGGCAAGGGCATCGTGTAGGAGGGTGGGAGGAGTTCTGCCTAGCGTTGATGAAGGGTGGGTCAAGCACTATTAAAAGCTCCCCCCCCCCCCCCGCATTATATATTATTTTTATTTTATTTTTTTATTTTATTTTGACTTTTATCAGTGCTTTTTAAAAGCGAAGATAAAAGGGGTCTTTTATCACTGCTAAAAAAAGTGCTGATAAAAGGGGTCTTTTATCAATGCTTTTTTAGTGCTAATAAAAGGGGCCTTTATCAGTGCTTTTCTAAGCACTGATAAAATCCCCCCCCCCACCCTTTATCTTAACCTCGATTAAAAGTTCTTTTTTAGCGCTGTTAATGCACTTTTATATCACTAATAAAGTCCATATTTGAAGTAGTGGCACTCCCCTGGAGAACGGAGCAATCAGGGTTCCTCCTTTAGCGGTTCCCTCAACCAAACGTTGGTGCCTCTACACTGGACCAAATTCTCTTCATCGACCTCGTCATTTTCATCATTCTTCCCTTTCCCTACTTGTCTCATGCATCCATCATCGAGCTACGAACATCGATGCGCTTCTTCGTTGTGTGGTCTCTGGGTTTGATGTAGCTCGCTGCACGTCTTCCATCTCTGAGGACTTGTGGGTGATGTTTTTATCCTTCTATAGTGAAGGTGAACATATCTGTATTTAGATCATATTTTTTAATATCTTCACATTTCCGCATTGGGTTCTATGATCCCGGTGGTGGTGGTGCTTCATTTCTGAAGTCCCGTTGTGCGAATACAAAGGTCTTCGAGTGGCTCGGGTTCCTTCGAGCGATGGTCTCTGCTAGTTCGAAGGAGGTATGTGGGATGTGGGGGGTCAGTTTCATGCCTTCTTTGTTGCATTATATTCTATTTGTTCGGGTTGTTCTTTCATTCATGTCTTCTGGTTTTGACCTGTGATGTCTGCAGTATGGTGTTGAAGGATGTTCTTCCTCAATGGTTGAGTGCGGGATCTTCTCTGGTCAGTATTTTTGATCCCCTATAGTCTTCTTTTTCTCTCTCTAGTTTTGATTTGTTCTTCATCCAAATTAACTATTTTTGTTACTTTTTTAGTGACATGTAGTGCTCAGGTTTCCCCCATGATGCCTCATCTGGATTTCCATTTGAAGATCAATGATTGAAGGGAGCTACGAATTGGATTGGTGGACCAATTTTCAATGAGCTTGGACACATTGCTTGGACTTCTTGAGTTGTTTCCCTTGTTTGAATTTTTTGATGATCTTTGAACGATGGATTCTGGTTCTTCATTTTTGGGTGGAGGCCATGGGTTGTGTATTGCTTGGTGAATCAAAATTTCTGACATCAACTATTTTTGTCTCCCTCTGTTTGTTTTCATTTATTTTTTCTCATCTTTGTATGATGAAAGCTGGAGGAGATGCAGATGTTTCTCTGAGATTTTTCCAATGTATCTTTTCATTTGGTACGTGTGTCTATTTGCGGTAGATGGTGTCGAGTGGGCATCCTTGAAAGAGGGATGGGTGTTATGATGCCCATCATTCAGTTGTCGGTCCTTCTCAAACATATTGGTTCTCTATTGGTTTCTGCAGGGTTTCATACATCTGGTTTTTCACTCCATCAAGTTGACAGTGCAGTTGTTATTGCATTGTTGGGTGGGTGCATCATTTGAGTGATAGGTGTGCTGGAATCTATCGTCCAGTACTCTTATTACATTTTGATGTCAGGTAGAGTAGTTCCTTTCCTGGTTTGTGTTTCCATCATGATACATTTCTTGGAAAGGGGGGTAGCGCATCATCCTCGACTGATTTTGTTGTTGTAGGTGCTGACGGGGGGGAAATGGACTCTTGGCTACTTCTTTCTTGACTGTTTGTTTCTTATCTGGCATTTCAGTCCACGTTTATTCTATGTGCCCTGTTGGTTTTCATTTTTTTCAATGATTCATTGTAATGGGTTTCTTCTTTACCTAGTATTTAAAATGAGATCTTTCTTTGCTTAATAAAAGGGGTTTTCCCCTCAATTTTTCAATAAAAATTATTATTATTATTATTATTATTAATTGATTACGGGTTAATAAATTTTAAGCAAATATTTGTTATTATTATTATACTAAATAAAAACAATGTTGACATAATTTTTTTGAAAATTGGATAATATAGATTTAATGAGATTTAAATTTTAAAGATGAGATATGGAGGAGGTGCATTGGATTGGGGTAGGCATGGTGATGGTGCACCAATGATGAATGTTTTACTCTCCTTGGTTTTATGTATTATAAATAATAAATGTGATAAAATGTGATGAAGGTGTGTGGTGAAGTGTGGTCGTATGAGATAAGAGGATTCAAGACCGAGATCATGTGGCCAGTTTGGGTGTGAAGAGGGGAATACCCATAAGACGCACACAAGGATAGAATCCCTTCCACATATTTTTTTATTCATATAATATAATATTAAATGATGATAATTTTTAAAAAGAAAATAAAAATGATCAAATTATGGGCACCATCTAAATATAAGGAAGAAATCAATGTGATGTGTGGAGGGTTTTAAAACAAAGTATTAATAAAATTCTTAAAATACCATTACTTTAATTTTTGTTGGTAAAACCAAAAATCTGTCTGTAAAATCCTCATATGGTGTTCGATTTATGAACCGTCAGTAGAAGTATGACCCTGACATTGATACATAATTTTAAAACCAATGTTGGATACCTTTTACAAACTTGTGACTAGGGTCAACGAAATGCCCGTTAAATAATAGATTTAATATTATTACTAAATCTTTGACCCACCATAACTCTTGTGTGCGACGTCCACTTGACTTACTGTCAGCAGCAATGTGACCCTATATTTAAGACGGATGATTCAATACCAATATGGGATATTGAATTTGGGTTTATGTCTCGGACCCATGAAACACCCAATATTATTATTATTGTTGTTGTTGCAGAACCTTTCACCTGTCGTAACTCCTCCATACGACATCGGATTTGCGATCCATCAGCGGCATTGTGATCCTGGATCTGAGGTAAAATTTTCAAGACTAATTTCAAGAAATTAAATCAAAATTAAGGAGTGGTCCCCATGAGATATCTTTTGAGCACAATGTAGCGATATACTACTTTTCCATCGGATGTTCGTTTAGGGTGAATGAATAGTCGATCTTATGCATTTTTCTCCAAGGATTGCAATGGTGTGATCTGTTTGGTTATCCAGTACCATTTTAGGATGCCTTCCAATAAAAGTATGTTTTCACCATTCTATTTAACAATGAGAAATGTGTGCTTGTCAGCTTTTTGGCTAGAGATATCATGTAATCTTGGAGTACACTAGCACACCTAGGGGTACTTGGTTTCCAATTTAGTACCTGAGTATGGATAGGTACACGCCCATGCGAAGAGACAGGACCACACAATTTGTGGGCCCCACACGCACAGTGTACCACTTTACGAATCTTATATCTCTCGTATCTTCTTCTTTTAGAGTTGAACTTCTTCATATGAGCATCCTATCCTGAGTGTTTTCCCACGTAGAATGTGATGATTCCCTCCATAGTGGATTTTGAGATACAATGTGAGATGTTTCGGGCGTGATACCTATCCAGGGCGACACTCAATGACTTCAGTGGCATGCATTCTGAAAGGCACCATCCTATATGGATGGCTAGTGTTCCTTAGTGTTTCCTAGAAGGTACCATCTAGCAGAGATGGCTAGTGTAGTTTTGGGATGACCCTCCCATTGGGTCGGGTAGCATATTCCCCAAGGAGATATCGGCCTGTCCTAGAGAGTAGTCTCTAAAGAGATACTAGGCTGACCTAGAGAGTAGTCCCTGAGGAGATACCAGGATGACCTAGAGCATAGTCCTCGAGGAGACATCGGGCCGACCCTCCCATCGGGCTGGGTAGCGTAGTCCCCGATGGTTCAGAGAAGACCATCAATTGTGCAGTATAGTGGTGAGGTGTGGTTTGATTTACCTAAGGACTCACAAGAAAGAGGGATACTTTTCCCACTGAGACATGTTCTTGTGATGTGACATAAAACCATGCAGGCAAGTTAGTGCTACCCAAAGAAGATAGTATCGAAGTATTGTGATTTGATCCCCTTGGACTTGTGACTCCTGGGCAGACACATGAGGTGTTGGGCTTTGCAGATGGCGTTATCTAGAACTATTGGCTACTCACTTTCTTGGGCTGAGCTGTGAGATGGAGATCCCCTTACTCCCTCATTTGGGTTTCTTTGAATGAGCATATATATATATATATATCCTATTATGTTACCCACATCTTTGGTTTGGTTACTCTCCTTCTAGGAGAGGTGAAGACACGCGGGGTATGACATGTGCTTTCCGTGTCAAGTTTCTCATGGTTAGATGAGTCTGATCTTCTGTTATAGGTATCTAAGATTCGACATGGAATTCATCTCCTCACTATTTTGATCTCCTTGTGTTTGGATGGGTCTACTTTCACTCTCTTGTTGGGTTGAGTTGTACTCCTTCTATTCACTCTTATTGTACCTTGTTTTCTCTACTGATTCTCTTCAATGTATCTATCATCCCCCCCCCCCGTCACCTTTTTGGGGTGTTCTACTAGGTATGTATATACTTACCCTTGTATGGGATTCTCCCAACACGTGTCATGTCTTTTGAAAATGACGGATAGGTCGGTCATGATTTCATAGGAGCTTAATGATACGGACTGCATGGGTTGTGTATGGTGTTCAGAGTTGGGATACAAGAGCGGGGCTATCTCTCTCTCTTGTTACTCTTTTTCAATTTCCATCAGGTTGGGATAGGTTTCTAGTTTGGGTGTGTGTTTTTCCCCTTTAATTTTTATTACACACTATTGTACCTTTTGTATTGTCTAGAGGTTCATGCATGTTCATTTTATTTATAGCAGTTTCATTACACACTACTGCATGTCCATTACTACATGTGTGTGTAGGTGTTTACGCAAAGGCCTCCCTGAGTTTTGATAACTTCAGTACTAGTCACCAACCCTTGGCCTATGTAGGTGGGATTGGGGTAGTTTTGGCTTGATCCTGGCTTGGCTCGGGTCATGGCATACTCAATATCCTAAAAGAGTTTAGGGTACATCAGTAAAAAGAAATGTGAAAATTTACATTTAGTTATCATAACAAAGTGAAAGCCATTTTACATCCTAAAGGAGTTTTGGGGGTGTTCGTAAAGAAAAATATAAAGAGCTACATATTGTTACCAAAATGATCCCAAGGAAAAAATTTGATGGAAATAGTTCTAATAATGAAGATAATGGTGAACTTAGAAATAATTCTAAGTAGAAAAAAAAGTTATTAACATCGTAACATTGAATTTTTTGAAATTAAGGAGTTTGGGTAATTTTTTCAAGGAGTTGAAAATTAGAAATATGATTCCTAATTATCACTATTATTCAAAATTTATTATATGATATTTATTCCTCCCTCCTCAAATGGTAAAAAAAATTGTGGATCATGTGTACGGTGGACTTCCTCCTCACGAACCAACATAATTCTATTTCCATCACCACTTCTCATAGATGGGTATAATGATATATTTAATGTTTATATATTATATTTATGATATAATTATATTTTTTATAATTATAATATCATATTCTCCTTACTTTCTATTCTATAGGGAATATGATAACATTGGTCATGTGTACGGAAGACTACTGTCTCACAAAGTGATATGATTCGTTTTTAAATTATGATTTATATAGAAGGTATTAAGGATAAATTTTATGTTTATATATAATATTAATGATATATTATTAATTATTAAAAATAAATATATCATTAACTTTCTTAGCTTATCATACATTGAAAAAATGATAATGTCATTCATGCGTACAGTGGACTACCGCCATGCGGAGTGATGTGATTTGTTTTTATTACTGTATCACATGGATGGTATTTGTAATGGTATTTAAAGAAATAATATAATTATTATTATATAATTATCATCATGTAAGTATAAAATAAAACTTACCATATTTCAATCATTATTGTTGAAAAAATGGAAATATTACTCATGCATACAAATGGTCTATCATCTTCATGATTGTAACGTTGTTCATTTTTCATAACCATATTTCATGGTCATTTTTAAAAGTATAATTTATGTATAAAAATAATAATTATTCAGTTATTACAATTATTTATATGATTAAATAATAATCCATTTGACCTTAGTCAACTTACCAAAGTGATTTTGGATATATGATCCATTTATCGTTAAAACATCTGATATGAAATTACTTTGTTAAGTAATTGAATATAACATGGAAAAAAGTAAAAGTAATAATAAACTTTAAAAAAATTATTAATTAATTAAATAATTAACATAATTTTATTATTCAAGAAGATAATTAACACATGTGATTATTTGGGCTCGAGGTAAGGGTTTTGTCTCAAAACTTTCTTCTTTGAGACGCAGGTTCTTTTATGCACCAAATTTCTTTTATATGGTTCATATAATACCCATTTTTATTTTATATCATGAATAATTCATACTAAATAGTATTTTTATTTATAATTAATCAATCTAATCCATGTTAAGTTATGATTCAAAAGTTACCAAAGTTATAAGGATTTATGTTTTAATCTCATTTTAATCAGGATTGTTTTTTATTGAATTCCCATTATAAGAAATTTTTTTATCATTTTATTATTAGACCCTTTAATTTTATTATACTTTTTTTACTCATGAAAATTTCAAATTATAGTACCATTTTACTGTCTTTTTTCCTTAAAGTGATTGAGAATGTTTTTGAGAAAAACTGACTTCATTTCTCTCTTCAATCGAAAATCCTTTTCTTCCAAATCCATGTTTTCTAAAACAAATTTCAAAAATATTTTAATATTATACTATGATTGTTTAAAGTCATTTTTACCAATGATTTTATTTTAAATAAAGGTTTTAAAATTAATCTTCATTTCATTTTCCAAACAAGTTACTTTTTACATTTCTTATGAAAATGTGAAAGGGGTCTCTATTTTAACATACTCGGCATGTACAGAATTACCCATCATCATGACCAAAAAACTATTAATATTATTTTATATGTTTCAATGGTTATTTTTAAATAAAATTTTTTATAAATTTTTTTAAAATTTTTACTTTTTCAAAAGTTATTTTCAATGTAGAAAGGTTAGTTTACTCTAAAATGTTTTTAATATTTTTTCTGCTCATCGTCAAAAAAACTATTGATGTTATGGATTGATTCTAAATTATATGTGTGTGTGTGTGTGCATGTGTGTGTATCACATACATACCTATATTATTATATCTTCCTTTTATGGGGCAATACATTCCTTAAGTTTATTTCTCAAATTCCTTCATTATGAAATATATTTTTATTATGATATGAGATAAGATTATACTACCCATTTTCTTTCCATGGGTAATTATTATGTTTATGCCTTATGATTGATTTCATTTAAGTGCCAATTGAAAATAATTAAAATTTTATGATGGGTGTACTCTGATATAAATCTATTTCATTGGGTAATTTTTTTAGTCTCGTGAGGCATCATGTGATGGATTAAGGAGTAAACCTAATCTATAATGGGAATTTTTCCACCATGTGATATTGTCTAGGAAGTTATCCATGACTCATGATTATGTCATGTTATATGTTTCTTCCACTTTCCAATAATTATATGACATTATTATTCTTCATTTTGATCACTCATGTGAATCCTCTTTTATGATATCATGTTATACCTATGACTCACATTTTATGATTTCTTATCATGTTCATTTCTTTACTGGAATTTTTAGCTTACCCCTTTCTTTCATGTATTCCCCAGGTTATCCTATACAGTTTTTGGAGATCAAATTGATTTAGGATATAATTATGGAGAATAAAATAAAGAAGTTTTATTTTATTTGTTTTCGGTACCTAGTCTTTCAAAGAAACTAGTACTTTTAAATCATCGGTTTGAAATTAATGGATGTTTATGTTAAAAAATCATGTAATAATATATGTAAAAGTATTGGATATCTATATTTGATATCATAGAAAAGTTTTATTTAACCTTTGGAACTAGGATGATAAATAATTATTGATAACCCTAGGGATAAGTCTAAGGATAATACTAAGTATATAAAAATATCCTAGAATCTTGGTGAAGTGTAAAGAGAGAGGTTTTTGAGAAATTACATCCATGTCTCGATACTAAAAATGGGCATGGTTCTAGAACAGATCTACCTAGGGGTAATAACTCTGAAAAATGTGTGTTATACTTGAATCAAGAATTACCTAGTACATTAAAATGAGTCTTACTATACACCTAGTTTGACACTCCCTATGGATATGCTTTGGAAATTCAAAAAATCTTTATGAACCATTATGAAGGACTTGAAAAAATTGTTAGATTATAAAACCTAATAAGAATCATTAACATTGATAAAATTTATTGAATCCTAGAGGCCCATAATTCAGGAAATTATTATCATTTATAAGTTATTCCTTCTAGGTTTATAATTTCCCCTTTGGTATGTTAATGCATTCTCATCTCGCTTCTTTTAATATTTTTAGTTAATAATGGGAAATAGGTGAAAGAATACAAACAAACAATGTGATGTGAAATGTAATGATTTACTTAATGATATGATTAACATAATGGGAATGGAAGTTGGAAATATTGTGATCATTCTAAATGAGATATCTTGAATTATGATCAATAACTAGAAGATTTTTTAATTACTAATCACATCAAACAAGAGAAGGGTGGCATTTCATTGAAGTTCAAGTTGTAAATAAGATAGAGAAAAGAATATTTGGCGTTATATATGTAAATATTATGGGAATAAGTACCTAGAATAATATCTCAAATGGAGGGTAAGATGTTTTCTATATGGAAATAGAGGTCATGGAGCAATGAATTTCTAGGTAATTCGATGTATTATTTGTGGGGTACATGGGAATTATCTAAGTTAATGTGTTATACTAATCATTGAGGTGAATTATTTATGTATGGGGATCCTATAATTATTATGTAGAAGTATTTTTATCAATGGTATTTTGGTAACAAGAATTATGAAACATCTAAGTATCGTTTCGTGGTAGTTTTTCTTTAAGGATTTACAAGAATGGGTTGAATGTTACGAATAACCTAGAAAGGTGATTTAAAGGGATACTCTATGTAAAAAACAAATAATTTAGGAAAATATAATCATGGATATTTTTCCATTGTTGAGGTAATTATATTAAACTATAATTAATTAATTTTGTGGGAAACATTGAACTATATAGAAAACCTTAGTGGTTAAAAAAGTGATTTGATGACTAATGTATTTTTGAAGATGTTAATAATATTCTTAAGAAGTTATAGGATTATGGTGAATTATGAATATGATTATCACATAAGTGTTTTCATTGTTCTATAAAAATAACAACTCACATGTTGGGAGATAACCCATCTCATCTAGCAAGGTTGTGGGGCTTGATCCCGCAACTGATGTCTAATATAGGTGAAATTCCTACCATTAGACTATGTGATGTATTGGTTAGTATAACATTGTTTTTACTTAAATGATTTGGTGGATAAATATTAATTTTATTTTGGGAAACATATTATAGAATAAAATATTTTTAAAATTTTATGATCTTAATGGGATTAATGATGTTATGGGAAACTTTTTATTGGGTTAAAATATATATATAACCTCTAGGTTTAACATAAAGTATTATCCGGGAATAATGCTATCATTTTTTTAGATATAAGTTGAATAGGTATGAGATAACCATTTAGGTTTAAACCTTTTTTATGTTGAGGTTATTACGGTTATTTGGGATATAGGTTTATTTATTTAAGTAATGATATATATTAAACCATTGGTTTAATTGTTAAATTTTGTAAATTAATTATTAATATTCATTTTGGGTATTATCTTACTCTATGATAACCATTTCGGTTTTAATAAATATGGTATGAATAGATTGTTAATCTTTTTATGGATCCATTAAAATTTAATGTTAGTGCTTTAATCATAAAAATTCATATTGGATATTTATTCCTTAGAGTAAGAGGTAAAATGGATAGTGATCGAAGCACAAAAATGATGGAATTGTGTTTATGAAATAAAATGATATCAAGTATGTATATTTTTCAGTGTTCTCTATCTTAATAGTAAAATAACCCCTCAAATATAGGGGAAGGATCTTAAATAAAAAATGCTATTTGATTACCTTCATATCTGATGAATCAATATTCTTTTAATTCATCACATATTTATAGTTTTTTGGATTTTGACTTTATCATGATTATTCATTTTATTATGATTAATGAAATCTAACACTCTATAAATATTTATGATTTTATTCCTTGTCCATATCTTTAATTTCCACAAATTTTCTCCTATGTGGAAACCTAGTTATGTGATGACCTTCATATTTTCCTTTCCCTATTTTTAAGAGAAAGTTTATTAACCCTTTTTATGATGTGTATTTTTTTCAAAAATAAATTTTCAAAGGTTAAAACCTTGATTACTGATCACAAGTTAAAATTGTGAGGATGTAATTTATTTAATATTGGTATAATGTAACACCCCAATATTCTAAAAAATATTATTTTCGATAGTGTATTCAACATGAAACGCTTAGTTTAAATGAACCACAAAATATTATTAAAATATTATTATTTAAATATGGTCATTATAACATATCCATTAAATTGTGGGTTATGAATTGGATTAATTATAGGCCCAAAGGGTATCATTATTTCCCTATGGGTCTAATCAAAATAAAAAAAAATTATAAAAACTCAACAGATGTGAATAATTAATTAAAATGGGTATAGTAGTAGATCAAGGTTTAACCCATAGAGATGATAAAATTTGTTAATTTAGGTTTTTAAAAGAATTTATTTAATTAAAATAAATAAATAAGTGAATAATAATTGAGTTTTATTGATTAAGAGAAATTAAAATGAAGATGAAGTAGATTGATTGTTTGGGAAAATATGATTTTAAAGGTGTGTTGGGGTTTTATAGTTTTGGGGTTCATGAGAAATTTAATTTTATAAATTAAATTATTAATATATGTGTGGCATCGAATTTGAGATGTCATTGATACAATTATCATGGTATACTCTCCTCAACACATAAATCCCATATTTCCCTTGTTCTATTAATTTTGGGTTCACCGAATTGAGTTTGTCTCGATACCATTTTTAAACCTAGGTGGCCTAAATGAATTAATGGTCATGCCTAATTTAGGGTAACCAGTTAAACAATTAAAAAGGTTCATTTAAGGTTCAATTCAATAGTCATGAAAATAAAAAGAAATAGATTATAATTTTATTAATTAATTGTGGAAAACCAAATACATGAATAAATAAAAACAAATAAATCCCACAACACCTTGTATCTTTTCCTACATAACCCTAGAACAAGGTAGGTTTTACCCCCTCATACAAGTTATGAGATAATAAGAAGAAAAGAAATAAATAAAAGAAAATATGAATGAAAAACTAGGGAGAAAGTGGTAGAGGACCTTGTAACAGTATATATTCTCACCCCTAGACTTTGGTCTACAAAATATCTCAACAAAAATAACTCATATCTCAATTATAGACTCACAAAGGGATCGTTTAGAATTCAATGGAATCATAATGGGTCAAAAAGAGATCATGGGTGGTATCGAGATCATAAAATAGGTCTCCACACCCATTTTTATCGAATATATCTGTTTTTGGGTCATCGAGATACTTTAACATAATGTAAGCCTTTCACCATGTGTAATGTTTTCACCTCATGTAATTTTCACTTCACTGTAACGTCCTGAGCCGGGTGCCACTCAACGGGTGCCCCGAACCCGGTTCGCCATGTGACCTCAAGCACATTTCCCCAAATGCCAGAGGCTGCCGACTAGCAACGAGGGCCCAGTTTTGATAGTGGGGAAATTATGCCCTCATTTGTCAAATTGTAATGCAGCGGAATGAAATAAATCATACAACGATAGTGGAAGTAGTAAACCATACACAACAAAAAAACAACTGAAGATGATATAACCAAAAATATATAAAAGATGCAACATGTCACAAGTTCTAAGAAAACAGCCAGAACATGTTATACATCGATACAGTATAGCAAAAATACAGAGTACAGCAAAACAAGAAAAAGACAGCTGATAGCAGCATCGTGAGCCTAGGCTCAATCCCATGCCCTCCTACTCCTCAGAAATATTCAAGTACCTGTATAGGGACTCTTTCCCCTATCCACTCCTGTAGAAACGTAATATTTTTGGGCCAAAAAACATGGCCCAAACAGGGTGTGAGAAATATATCTCAGTAGGCACCCACCAAAGGCTCATGCCCAACTGCGTGTAAGCATGCAACAACAGTGTGCAGTAAAAATGAAATAAAGTAAGCAGTACTCAAAAGTAACTAACTACCAGTTATATTTTCATTTTAATATTCTTTTTAATCGTTTAATTTAAAATATCACCACAGTTAATATTCTAAGCAACCAACTAATGTCCTCAAACACGTAAACTCCTACCCTCAGGTATAGAGTATCCAACACAAGAATCTTCCCTCAGGAATAACAAAGTTTTCCCTCAGGTGTAGGTAGTGTTTCCCACAGGCACAGAATCAGTTGCCCACAGGCACGGAAGAAGTTACCATCAGGCCGAAATAACTACTGCCCACATGCTAAATAGTGAAATGCCCACAGGCTAATCACAACAACTCCCTCAGGCTAAACAGGTAACCAGGCCATGTCCAACATGTCAAAATGTAGTAAATAAGAAATTCCTCTCAAGGAAATTCTACAATTACTACATTAAAGTCATACCCTCAGGTATCCTGGCCAAACGGATAAATAGTGGAATACACCCCTGGAGTGGTTCTGGATCCAAGCAACGATCCCAACCAGCATTTTAATATCAAATTTAAATTACCTAATCAATTATAGGTATTTAATATAGCAATGGCCTCAGCCACACGACACCCCAACATGGGTTCGTGGAACTAAAACGCACAAACATGCAACTGTTGGAAAAATTAACACAAAGCCACCTACCTTATACGCCAACGAGCGATATACGCGAACGCCGATTTCAGAAATGCCCAAGAACGATGTAGATCTGACGAAGAATAAAAACCATTAAAATGTAAATAACTTTCCCTCAGGAAAGAATTGGTAAGAACGACTTAAGGAGAAGAAAGGGCTTACCCGCACGGTTCCAACGAGATCGTCTGAGGCGGAATCGGATTCCAGAAAAACACTCGGTGGATCTTCAAAGGTTTGGCCTCCTCTTTTGGCTCCAAAATGGCTCAAATGCCTCCTCTGCCAAATGAGGAGGCTACTTCCTGTTTTAAGCTGAAAAAAAAAAGTACACGGCATGTAATTCCAAGTACACGGTGTGTACTCCCTTCATTTAACTATTCCTCTGGCGGCACCACCACACTGTTCATCAGTCGACATGAGTACACGACATGTACTTCCGAGTACACGGCGTGTACTATCACCCAGCTGGCGGCTACTCCACTGCCTTACTGTTTAGGCCTACTGACTGACTACACGGCGTGTAAAGTACCACTACACGGCGTGTAGTCAGTTCCTACACCCTTCGTCGCTGACATGGCTACACGCCCTGTGTACCCATCCCACACGGCCAAAAGTACACAGTGTGTGGAAAAGTACACGACATGTAGTTCCAAAATTCAGGATTTTTCCCCATTTTCCATATTTTCTCAAAAACACTTAAGGAAAAGAGAAAAGAAGAAGCCCGTACCTCAAATATAAGAATCGGGTTCTTACAAACTTCCCCCCTTATAGAAATTCATCCCCGAATTGCCCCTCCAAGGGTGGAGAAGATATAGCCATGAACAACTCTGGCCTCTGAGCACGTACATTGGTTTCCCGCTCCCAGGTTTCATCCTGCACTCGGCCATGCAGTCATAGCACCCGTATGAGAGGAACTAACCGGCCTAGGAGAACCTTCGTGCTCTTGTCAACGATACGAATTGGATGCTCCTCAAAGGACGCATCTGCCTCTAGCTCAACCTCCTTAGGCTGAAAGACGTGAGATGGGTCTGAATGATAGCGGCACAACTGAGATACGTGGAAGATGTCATGCATGGCTCGGTACCGCTGCGGTAACTGCAATCGATGGTCAACCAGCCCGACTCTTTCTAGAATCTCGAACGGCCCCACATACCTCGGTGAAATCTTACCCTATCTCCTGACCCGATTGTGTCCCAACCTCGGTGAAACACGCAAGAAAACCTGATCCCTTACCACGAACTCCAAAGGTCGTCTACGGCGATCAGCATATGACTTCTGTCGAGACTGCGCGGTAGCCATCCGCTTCCGAATCAACTGGACCTTCTTAGAAGTTTCCGGCATGAGCTGTGGTCCTAGTGAAGCTGCCTCACCTGCCTCTAACCAGAGCAAAGGTGAACCGCATGGCCTACCATATAAAGCCTCGTATAGTGTCATCTCAATAGTCGCCTGGAAACTATTGTTATAGGCAAACTCGACTAGGGGTATATGCTTATACCAAGAGCCCCCAAGGTCCAGGACGCATTCACGTAGCATGTCCTCTAGCACTTGTATCGTCCGCTCTGACTGGACATCGGTCTGAGGGTGGTATGTTGTGCTCAGAAGCACCTATGTACCCAGTGCCCTCTAAAAACTCTGCCAAAAACGAGACGTAAAGTGGGAGTCCCTATCAGAAAAGATGGAACGAGGGGCCCCATGAAGACGTACGATCTCTCAGATATACAGCCTACTGATATCGTCAACTCTAAAGGTCTTCTTGATCGGCAAAAAGTGAGCTACCTTCGTGAGTCTATCCACAACGACCCACACGGCGTCATTGCCACGAGGTGACCTCGGCAATCCCATCATGAAATCCATCGTGACATCATCCCATTTCCACTCTGGAATGGGTAATTGTTGTAATATCCCAGTTGGACTCTGGTGCTCCGCCATCACCTACTGACAGGTGGAACACCTCGTAACAAAACCAGCTATCTCTCTCTTCATACCCGGCCACCAGTACTAACGCCTCAAGTCATGGTACATCTTGGTAACCCCGGGATGAACTGCCCAAGCTGAATCATGAGACTCCCACATCATATCCCGGTATATATCCCCTAGAACCTATACTCGTCCATGGAAACACAGGACCTCATCATCGCCTATCGTCCAACTAGGAGGAGGGTCCTCACTTGACACCGACTCCCGTAGAACTAGGCCTTCTGAATCTGATAGTTGTCCCATCCTCACTCTGTCCAGGAGGGTAGAAGTCACAGCTAACGAGGAAATATAAGTCTTCCCCTGACTGTCGTGCACCTCCAGATGCATCTCAGAGACAAGGCCATGAGCTCCCACTCACCATTGGCCTCCTGCACCGCATATATCTGAGTCTTCCTACTCAGTGCATCGGCTACTACATTACCTTTACCAGGTGTGTAGGCAAGCTCAAAATCGAAGTACTGTAGGTACTCAACCCATATCCTCTGCCTCAGGTTCAAGTCACGCTGAGTAAAGATATACTTGAGGATTTTGTGGTCAGTTAAAATCACAAAATGCTCTCCCAACAGATAGTGTCTCCAACAGCGCAACGCATGAACAACTGCAGTCAACTCGAGATCATGTGTCGGGTAATTCCTCTCATGTGGCCTCAATTTCCGAGACCCGTACGCAACAAATCAATCGCCCTGCATCAACACTGCTCCCAGCCCAATACCTGATGCATCACAGTAAACTGTATAGATCTTCCCATGCTCTGGGAGTATCAGGATCGGTGTTGAGGTCAACCTTCCCTTCAGGTCCTGAAAAGCTGTCTCACAAGCTTCTGACCAAATGAACTTCACACCCTTCTTAGTCAGACCTGTCAATGGTGCTGCTAAGTGGGAGAAGTCTTGTATAAAGCGTCTGTAGTAACCATCCAGCCCTATGAAACTCCGTATTTCAAACATGTTCTTAGGCTACTCCCAGGAAACTACTGCTCTTATCTTCTCTGGATCCACTGCAACTCCTGCCTCTGAGATAATGTGACCCAGGAAGTGAATCTAGTCCATACAAAAGTGGCACTTTGAGAGCTTAGCATATAGCTGATGCTCTCTCAGTGTACTCAATACGATCTCAAGATGGGTGGCATGGTCGTGTCGATTATGGGAGTACACCAAGATGTCATCCACAAATACTACCACAAAATAATCAAGATATGGATAGAACACACGATTAATCAGAGCCATGAAAACTGTTGGCACGTTCGTGAGTCCGAACGGCATAACCAAGTACTCGTGCAGACCATATCTGCTCCAAAAATCCGTAAGTGGTATATCTGATGGTCTCACGCGCAGCTGATGAAATCCGGATCTCAAGTCAATATTCGAGAACACTCGTGCTCCAAGAAGCTGATAAAAAGGATCATCAATCCTCGTAAAGGGATATTGGTTCTTAACCATCAACTAGTTTAGCTTCCGATAATCTATGCAGAGTCTGAGGGTATCATCTGCCTTCTTCGCAAAAAGGACCGGCGAACCCCACGGAGAAGTACTGGGTCAGATAAAACCCTTCGCATGTAACTCCTCTAACTGCCTCTTGAGCTCCTGCAACTCAGGTGTAGCCATACTATAAGGAGGGATGGACACCGGTGTTGCCCCTGGCACAAGATCAATAGAGAAATCCACCTCATGCACCAGAGGTAGACCCAAAAAGTTGTCCGGGAAGACATCCCTAAAACGATCAACAACTGGAGGGAAATCCGTCCGACAAGTCCCCTCATCATCCAGATACATACTCGCAATCTGGGCTGTGACTCCACCTCGCCCATGATGCTCTGGTCCAACTCGACTCGCCTGAACATCCCATTCGCCTTTGTATAGAAACTCTTCGCCCTCTGGTGACGTGAAACAAACCCTATGATGATAGTAGTATACAAAGGCTCGACAGGGAACCAACCAGTCCATCCTGAGAATGACGTCATAGCTAGTCATCTATAAGACATAGAGGTCCCAAAGAAAGTTACACCCACCAATCTCAAGGGGTAACTCCTTGCACTGATGCACACCAGCCGTTCTAGTCCCCAACGGAGTGTCTAACGTCATGATATCGGATGAAGTAGAAACACAGAGCCCAAGGCTCTCCACAACAGGTACAGATATGAAACTATGCATAGCACCCATATCAAAAAGTAATGAAGTTAAGACATAAGCTACTAGAATAGTACCTATGACTGTAGAAGGTTCGGGATCCTGCTCCTGCTAGGTCTGTTGCACTGAATATGCATGCCCAGTGCTGCAGCCCTGCGACACAGCCTGGCTACCCTGAGCTGTCCCGCCCTACTGCCTCTGAGATCCTGGTGTCTGGCTACCACGGCCACGACCACCATCTCTGCCTGCACGCCCTGACGTTTTCCAGTTCCCCGACTGGTAAGAAGCCACTAGTCCTGCTCCCGCACGCGGAGTCTGCACATAACCCCTCTCACTAGCCGTTGGTGGAAACGCCCTACAGAAGCGTTGCATATGACCCATATTGTCGCAAGCTCGGCACTCCACTGGATCACGTGGACACTGTGGCCTCTTGTGCCCATATCTACCACACTAGTAGCACATGACCTGGCCACCTGAAACATTCTTCTGACTGGTACTGTCACCCTGAGAGAAGTCCATCTGTCTCTTCCTCTTGCCAGCAGAAATAGTACCAGTAACTGGTGCTGAACCGCCCTGGCCCACACCACTAGATTCCCGCAGGTTTCTCTCTGTAATCAGCGCCTGATTCACAATATCATGTACTGTAGGCAACCTGAAAACATTCACCAGCGCTTGGATTTCATATCGGAGACCATCCTCAAAGATCCTGACCCTCAACGTCTCATCACCCACCAGCACGGGTGAAAAACGCTGAAGATCGGTGAAGCGAGAAGAATAGTCCATAACCGACATAGCGCCCTGCTACAGATTCATGAACTCTCGAGCTCTATCTGCCCTCAGCGTCTCTGGAAAGAAGAAGTCATAGAAGATTTCCTTAAAGTCTTCCCACGCCATGTCTCTGTGATGCTCTGACTGGGTGGTAACATCCCACCACCTCTTGGTGGAATCACGCAGCATATATGTCGCGAGTTTGACCCTCCGCCCTGGAGGCATCTCAAGATGCTCGAAAATAGTCTGCATCGACCCCAACCAAGACTCTGCAGCCTGTGGTCTACCATCCCCTGAAAACATAGGTGGATGCTACTGCTGGAAGATACGCGTCAGCTCAGCCATAGATGTGGTAGCCTGCGGTGCCCCCTGAAAGGTCTGCATGAACCGCGTAAAGCCTTCACGGAACTGTGCCTCCGCGCCTGTGTCTGGTACAATATTTGGCACCACATTTGGCTCTACTGGAAGATCAATTGGTAGCTCGTGGCCCACCATCTCTGGAGTATACTCGTTGTCGCTCTCCTGGAGAACAACGCACGGTCATCTAGGCTGAATGACACTACAAGGTCAAAAGAACGCCTTAGATTCAAGATTATCAAGACTGAAAGAGAAGGAACCACAAAGGGAACAAGAGGAAGAAGGAATTTCAAGATTTGAAAAACAAGACTACACGGCGTGTACTTGACTTCCCTTCCCCCGCCCGGGTCCTTCTACATGGCTAAGCCACATGGCTCCCGTTGAACAAAAACTACACAGCGTGTATATAATCTACATGACGTGTATGGTGTTATTTTCCAACTACCCGTGTCGCTTGTGACACGGCCGACTACTCGGCTTGACACTACATGGTGTGTTACACCCGCACACGGTGTGTATACCACCCCATTTCCCAGCCACACAGCTAAGTCCACACGGTCTGTCCTCAGACAAGACTACACGGCGTGTCCCACAGGTACACGGCGTGTTCAAGGAGAGGTGACACCGACCCGTGTTGTTAGTTACACGGCCGAGTCCCCAGGTCACACTATACGGCGTGTTTATCATTGAAACGGCGTATTCTGTACAGGAGTTCACTGACCCGTGTTGTTAGTTACACGGTCGGACTCCGGGTCAACACTACACGGTGTGTTCATCATTGACACGATGTGTTCTTTATAGGAGTTCACCGACCCGTGTTGTTAGTTACACGGCTGGACTCCGGGTCAACACTACACGGCATGTACATTCGGCACATGGCGTGTTTTACCCAAGCTCCTCCCTACCCCGTGTCGCCGCCCACATGGTTTGTGACACAGGAGGAGAATACACGGCATGTACTCAGAGTACACAGCATGTACTCAAAAAGTTTTCTTTTTCTTCCCAAACAGAAGTCCATACACAGTGAGTTCAAAGTACTACACAGCGTGTATACTGGGTTTCTAGATAGTATGCCTCAAAAACTTCCCCAGAACCAATAAAATACCGAAAAACAACACCTAAGTGTCAAATTCTGACCCGTGAGGGCCCATACTCCCCACGAATCAAAGTTTGACATTTTATCTGTGTTATAATAAAATAACCAGTCAATGAGACACCAAATTCCGGTCAATGAGGGCCCATACTCCCTAGAGACCAAATTTTGGCATTCATTCTATAAACAAGCTCACACAAAGAATACCCTATCACAGAGCAAGTATTTATCAAGCAGATATCACAACAGCATGCTTTTCTAGCACAACCACTATCACAACAACATGCAATTTCTAATGCACCTACATGGCATGGAAACTATGCATGGTATGTGATATCTAGCATGTGCCTATATGATGCATGAGATTGCATACCATCATCTCATCAGGTTGCAACTAAATAGAACCCACAGATAAATTATAAACAGCACAATCTCAAGTGCATCACCCAACAGTGAAATCAAATAAACCGTAAAATTTGAAAAATCAATAAAATTAAAACACTAGGTAAATTGGCTTTTCCATGTACATGGGTTAGCTACGCCCGGGCACAGCTTATTACCAACTACCATTCCATCATATCCCTGACTACTGCTCCAAATAGTAAGTCAAAGAAAATAACCCCCTCTGATACCACTTTGTAATGTCCCGAGCCGGGTGCCACTCAACGGGTGCCTCGAACCCGGTTCGCCACGTGACCTCAAGCGCATTTCCCCAAACGCCATAGGCTGCCGACTAGCAGTGAGGGACCAGGTCTGATAGTGGGGAAATTATTCCCTCATTTGTCAAAGTGTAACATAGCGGAATAAAATAAAACATAAAATGACAGCGGAATCAGTAAACCATACACAACAAAAAAAACAACTACAGATGATATAACCAACAGTATATAAAAGATGCAACATGTCACAAGTTCTAAGAAAATATCTAGAACATGTTATACATTGATACAATACATCAAAAATATAGAGTACAGGAAAACAAGAAAAAGACAGCTGGCAGCGGCATCGCGAGCCTAGGCTCGGTCCCATGCCCTCCTACTCCTCAACAACAGTCAAGTACCTGTATAGGGACTCTTTCCCCTATCCACTCCTACATAAACGTAATCTGTTTGGGCCGAAAAACATGGACCAAACAGGGTGTGAGAAATATATCTCAGTAGGCACCCACCAAAGGCCCGTTCCCAACTGTGTGTAAGCATGCAACAACAGTGTGCAGTAAAAATGCAATAAAGTAAGCAGTACTCAAAAGTAACTAACTACCAGTTATATTTCCATTTTAATATTATTTTCAATCATTTAATTTAAAATATCACCACATTGAATATTCTAAGCAACCAACTAATGTCCTCAGACACGTAAACCCCTACCCTGAGGTACAGAGTATCCAACATAAGAATCTGCCCTCAGGCATAACAGAGTTTGCCCTCAAGCGTAGGTAGTGTCACCCACAGGCACAGAATCAGCTTCCCACAAGCACGGAAGAAGTTTCCCTCAGGCCGAAATAACTACTGCCCATAGGATAAATAGTGCAATGCCCACAGGCTAATCACAACAACACCCTCAGGCTAAACAGGTAATCGGTCCATGCCCAACAAGTCAAAATGCAGTAAATAAGAAATTCCTCTCAAGGCAATTCTATAATTACTACATTAAAGTCATACCCTCGGGTATCCTAGCCAAATGGATAAATTGTGGAACACACCCCCGGGGTGGTTCCGGATCCAAGCAATGATCCCAACCAGCATTTTAATATCACATTTAAATTACCTAATCAATTATAGGTATTTAATATAGCAACAGCCTCAGCCGCACGGCACCCCAACATGGGTTCGTGGCACGAAACTGCACAAACACGCGGCAGTTGGAAAAATTAACACAAAGCCACCTACCTTATAGGCCAACAAGTGATATATGCGAACGCCGATTTTAGAAACGCCCAAGAACGATGTAGATCTGACGAAGAAGAAAACTCATTCAAACGTAAATAACTTTCCCTCAGGAAAGAATTGGTAAGAAAGGATTAAGGAGAAGAAAGGTCTTACCCGCACGGTTCCAACGAGATCGTCCGAGGTGGAATCAGATTCCAGACGAACACTTGGTAGATCTTCAAAGGTTCAGCCTCCTCCTTTGGCTCCAAAACGGCTCAAATTCCTCATATGCCAAATGAGGAGGCTACTGCCTGTTTTAAGCCGAAAAAACAAAGTACACGACATGTACTTCCAAGTACACAGCCTGTACTCCCTTCATTTAACTATTACTCTAGCGGCACTGCCACACTGTTCATCAGTCGACATGAGTACACAGCATGTACTCCCGAGTACACGGCGTGTATTGTCGCCCAACTGACGGCTACTCCACCGCCTTACTATTTAGGCCTTCCGACTAACTACACGGCGTGTAAAGGACCACTACACGGCGTGTAGTCGGTTCCTGCACCCTTCGTCGCTGACATGGCTACACACCCCGTGTACCCATCGCACACGGCCAAAAGTACATGGCGTGTGGAAAAGTACACGGCGTGTAGTTCCAAAATTCAGGATTTTTTCCCATTTTCAATATTTTCTCAAAAACACTTAAGGAAAAGAGAAAATAAGAAGCTCGTACCTCAAATATAAGAATCGGGTTCTTAAATTCACATCTTGTATTTTATTCACATCCTATAATATTTTCACATCATGTAATAATTACATGAAGTGAATCTCCAGTTTCCAGCACCCGAAGCTTTGTTTTGTTTTTTTTATTCACCTTAGACCCCATGGACTCTTTTATTTTCCTTTTAAAATTATTGTTTGTATCCGAACATAAATCACAAAACAATTTAAACAATCTAAATATTGGCTAGAATATCATTTATATTACACAAATCCATGTATTAAAACACCCTAAAATATATGCATGAAATACATGTATCAATTAAATAAATTATAAAATGTATAGAAAGGTCCTAATAATTATAAATTTAATTATAAATTCTAATTAACTAGTCACTAAATTTTAAGAAAAGTCATTTTATTCATTGAAAAAAAAATTCTTCAAAAAATGATTTTTACTGCTTTCTATGAGAAAATAATATAATTAATTTTTTTCACTTTTAGAAAAAAAATATTTGATAAAATGGAGTTAATTTTTTAAATAATAATATAAATATTAAATTAGGGTGAGATTTTGGGTTTTTTTTTGAAAATATTAACTTTTTAGTGAATAGTGAAATATACCGATTATTATAAAATTGTCATTTCTTTTTAATAAATTAAAAAAATTAAAAGTCCCATTATTATTTTAATTTGAATTAAAATTAACATAATTATTATTTATTTATATTAAATAAATTTAATTTCTATTAAATTTATTTTATATTGGATTTTATTATAATATCATCTTATTCTTGAGAAAAATGCATTTCTTGAAAAACTGTTTTTTCGAAACGTCTGTGGGTTTAACTTTAAAATAAATTATGACACTTATGTGATATGAATTTTTAAAAATATATTAAAAATTTTTAATCATAATAATTTATATTATATAATTATTTTAACTTATTTTTTTACTATAATAAATAGTGAGAACAATAAAAATTATTTACCACGGTTAAGGTAAAAATTGGGTTTACCGGGGGTTAAAAAAAGATATGGGATAAAAATGACCCAAAACTTGTATAATTACTATTTTATGGTAATATTTAGACCTTATATATTATAAGTTTTTCAAATAGTCAATTTTGGAGCTTTTTTATTATAGAAAATGTGGGTGTAATTATTTCTTTTCAAAAATTCCAAATGTATCCTCTCTCCCATTAATAAAAGTTTACCCACTCGCCTCTCCTATTCACACATCCAAAACCAATTTTTTGACCAATACCTAACCAAATAACTACCTTAATTCCCTCCCCTCATCTTATAATCCATGGTTTGATCATAAATACAACCTAAGAATTATTTTGGTGAAAACCTAAAGAAGTTGTCCGGAGAAGAGGTAACATCCTTAACTGGGCATTTTATTTTATTTCTTCTTCCACATCCTTAAAATAATATTAAACAATTATGATATAATAAATTAATTATCTACCATATAATGATATTTTTTTATTTTTATTTAATGAACAATATCTATCTCCTCCTCCCTCAAATGGGTAACAAAATCGTTGATTGTGTGTACGGCGGACTACCGCTTCGCAAACCGAAGTAAATTTTTTTCCATTACCACGTATAATGGATGAATATAATGATTTATTTAATGTTTATATATATAATATTTATGATATAATTATACTTTTTAAATTATAATATCACATACTCCTTAATTTATATTCTGTAGGGAATATGATAATGTCACTTGTGTGTACGGTGAACTACCGCCTCAAAAAGCAACATGATTCGTTTTTCAATTTCACTTTACATGGAAGGTAATAAAGATTAATTTTATTTTTATATATTATATTAATTACATATTAATAATTATTTAAAATAAATATATCATACACTTTCTTACCTTACAATCCATTGGATAAATGATAGCGTCATTTAAGTGTACGGTGGTCTACCGCCTCACGGAGCGATGTGATTCATTTTTATTAATACATTACATAAATGGTATATGTAAGAGTATTTAAATAAATAATATTATATTTATTATATAATTATCATCCTTTAAATATAAAATAATACTTGCCTTCTTTCCATCATGATCGTCGAAAAAATGGAAATGTTACTCATTAGTAAAAATGGTCTACCATCTCCATGATTGTAATGTGGTTAATTTTTTATAATAATATTTTGTGGTTGGTTTTAAAATTATAATTTATATATATATAAATGATAATTATTTCATGATCACCATTCTGTAGATGATTAAATAATAATCTATTTGACCTTCGTCTACTTACCAAAGCAATTTTGGATATATGAGTCGTTTGTCGTTAAAAATCCGATGTGAAAAAAATTAGTTAAGTAATTGAATATGAAATCATAATAAATAAATAAAATTAATAATAAACTTGAAAATTTTTCTTAAGTAATTAAATAATTAACATATGTTTTTTATTCAAGAATATAATTAATGCACGTGATGATTCATGTTCAAGGTAAGTGTTTCATCTTAAAACTTCCTTCTTTGAGATGTGTATTCTTTTATGCGCTAAAATTATTTTATATGGTGTATATAATTACCCATTAAATTTTATATAATTAATACTTCATAATTCATGGTATTTTAATTTATAATTTATTTACTTAATTCATAGAAAGTTATGATTCAAAAGTTACAAAAGCAGTAAGGGTTTATGTTTCAATCTCATTTTAATCAGGATTGTTTTTTCTTGATTTTTTTATAGGAAATTTTTTAATATTTGTCTAATATAAACCTTTTAATTTTATTATACCATGGTTATACATTAAATTTTCTTGTAATAGTACCATTTTTCTCTCTTTGACACTAAAATTTATTGAGAAAATATTTTTGAGAAAAGCTGACTTCATTTCTCTCTTCGATTGAAAATCCTTTTCTTCTAAATCTATGTTTTCTAAAAATGTTTTAATATTATCCTATTATTATTTAAATTCATGTTTATTCAATATTGTATTTTTCAAAAATGTTTTAAAAGGAATCTTTTGGTCATTTTTTAAGCAAGGTACTTCTGATGTTTCTTATAAAAATTTGAATTGGATCTTTGTTTTAACATACTTGACATGTATAGAATTAACCACTATCAAGAACACTAAAATATTTTAATATTACTTTATAAGTTTCCATATTTATTTTTAAATAATTTGTTTTATAATATTTTTGGAAATTTTTAGTTTTTTAAAATTGATTTTAAAAGTAGAAAGGTTATTTTGGGCAAGAATGTTTTTAATCTTTTTTATATTCATCAACAAAAAACAACATTTGATGTTATATATTGCCTATAAATTCTATATATATGTATCTCACATATATACCTAGATTATTATCTCTTACTTTTATGGTTTAATGAATGCCTTAATTTCATCTCTCAAATTCCTTCATTATGAAATTTCTTTTGATGATGATATGAGACAAGATTATGCAACCCATTTTCTTTTCATGGGTAATTCTTAGATTTATGTCTTATGATTGGTTTCATTTACGTGTCACACATAAATCAAGAAAATTTTATTATTTTTTCCCATATATCACTCAAATTCATTGGATAATGTTTTTAGTCTCATGAGACATCATGTATGGTATTAGGGAGTAAGTCTAATCTATTTTGGAACTTTATCCACCATGTGATATTGTGTAGGTAGTTACTCATGTTTATGTCATGTTATAAGTTTTTTCCACTTTTATATGCTTCTATTATCTTATGAAACCATATTATTTATGTTATTCTTCCTTATGATCACCCATGTGCCTCCAGTTTTATTATATCATGCTATATATGTAGGTCACATGTTATGCTTCCTTATCATGTTTATTTCCTTACTAGGATTTTTATCTCACCCATTTATTTCATGTATTACCTAGATTATCCTATGGAATTTTAAAATCCTGAATGGAATTAGGAGATCATTATGGAGATTAAAATAAATAAGTTTTATTTTAGGTATTTTCGGTACCTATTCTTCTAAATTCACTAGGCCCTTTCAATCCTTAGTTTGTAATTAATGGATGTTTATGTAAAAAATCATGTAATAATATGTGTAAAAGTACTGGATCACTATATTATTAGGTTTATTAAAATTATCATCATATTTCTTTTTTTAATTCATCTTTGATCAATTATCCTTGATGGGTCCTTTTCTTTTACATTCATAGTAGGTAATTTCTTCAGATAAGTCATCATTTTTCTAGTTTTCTTCTTGTAATATTTTACTTTATGGTTTGATCTTCTAAAAAACTTCTTCTTATATAATTTCTTAAATATCCTAGATAGTTGAGTCATCACCCCATCACTCTCATAATCATATTCATTTCCAATTGAATCATCCTTAATTACTTCCTTTGATTAAGACTCATATGTCTTGAATGCTACAGATTTATTATTTGGGTCATCATCCTTATTATCTACCATAATTTCTTTTTAATGTATCATAAATTTTCCAATTATCTCCTTCACTTATATCTTACTAATGTGACATGATTCTTGCATAGATACTATTTTGCTTTTTTATCTATTAGGTATGCATTGCAAAATTATTAGCACATGATTCTTATCATCTATAGGTTGTCCAAGTGAAATCATTGTATTAATTTTCTCATTGAACCTACTAAACATTTTATAAATAGTTTATTTAGGTTTTATTTTAAAAGTACCATATTTTATGTTATATGTATTTAAGAACATTTCTTTAGCATTTGATGTGCCTTCATGAGACATAGTATGAGTATCCTAGACTTAAAAAGTGATAACATAAATATAAATATGATTAAATTAATATTCTACTAATTTAAAAAACAAGGTACTTATAAATTTACAATTACATTCATTCATAGACTTAATTTCATCACTCTAAAATTTTCTAGGTGCTTTGGGTTTTCCATAGTTATCTTTAATTGTACCCAAAATATCAAATCACATGCTTTCAATATAAATTTTCAATCTAGTTTTCCAATGATCATATTTTTAACCATTAAATAAGGGAGGTAAATTTCTATCATGACCTTTAGGTTTAGAATCATTCATAATAATAGAGATTTAAATAAATATAAATATATATCTTTCCCTCAGGACTTGATCAAAGTCAAAATAAATTAAAGATTGTAAAGGAGTAATAACAAAGTTCCTGAAAGAAAATACTCTGATACCAAATATTGATTCAAATGAAATGATTAAGAGTGGGATAAAATTTATATTCTAATTAAATTATCTCTATTTTGAAAATTCTAATTAAAATATGATAAATTTAAAAATGACCAAGTTAATACATACAGTAAGTATATATAATTTGATACTTTAAAATAATTTCTCAAATGTACAACAAATACCTAGTTAAAATAAATAAAATTGATTTATCTTTTGAAATTATTCAACTCACACCAAATTTTGTATATATATATCACATATAAATTATAACTATTAAATTTTTACTTTTCAAACACATTTTGAAAATACTCAATGAAAAACAAAGTAGTGAAAGAAAATAAGAAAAACACATAGTGAAATTAAAACAAGAGGCTAGTTCCAAGATGGAACTTAGACCTATATAATTGATAGTAATCCACTACCAAGAACAAATATTAAAACTAATAAAGTAATCCAAAAAACAGATCAGGTGTATTGATCCACAACCCAGATCAGGTTACAAATATATGACTGCACACAGAAAATTCATGCTAGACTAATCCTCTTACATAGTTATACGTGGGAGAATATAAGTAAAGATACATGGGGAAAGAGTATTTAAGTACTCTTATTTAAAAATAAATAGAATTTATGGATGAATATTTAGAAATTTAAAAGAACAAATCAATAGTAGATAAAAATATATAAATATAGAAAATTTTAATAAATATATGGTGTCGCACTATCTCTAATCATGTTTCTTTGATCAATAAGGTTCTTTTCTCTTTGTATGATTGTCCAATAAGTTTGAGAGTATATAGATTTGTCAATTAATCTCCTTCTCAGTTTTTTTAATATCATATAGAAAACAAAGTATCTTGGAGTGAGTAAGTATAAAAAATTAGTTATAATTTATGTATTTATTACACATGAGAGACTTTATTGTATTTGAAGAATATTATCCTCCACATAGCTTTTGGAATATAATTATAAAGGATATCCTTAGACTGACAATTTATTATCTACTTATACACATTAAAATTTTAAAATATAACCATTGGGAAATTAGTAATAGCATATCATCACTCATGTTAGATCCTAAAAGGTTTATCTGATCTTATAGTAGGTTAATTTAATCTTGCAGTTAGTTACTTGAATGGTAGGTCCTCTTATTCTTGGAGTCAGTGTAAGACTTCCCTCATGCGATCATTTTAATTCATCATATGGAAGCTCCAAGATTTTTTAATATTTTAATTTTTAGTAGGTTTATAGCCATGGTCAATTAGAACTTATTTTTATGGTTGATTATTTTCATAATGGGGTCTCTTCATCACTTATAAAAATCTCAAATCTAACTGGCACAATTGATCGTTTGTCTTGATGAGGTAAATATCTTATTGTATGATTGTATGTCTATCAAAAAAGTGAATTTTATCTAATACTTCATGCATTCAATCATTTACTCATATATTCAGTCGATTACTTTGGAAATTTTTCTCTATGGTTGAAGCTTGTTTGTGTGGTCGATTCTTTGTATATGCGGTCAATCCAGTTCAAAACACAGTTGATCCAACACTTAGAAATTTTTTATCAAAAAATAGTGAACTATTATAAAAAATATAACTTATTATAATTACAATAAACATGATTTTTAATCATTAAAATAATTAATTTATGGACTAATACAATACATATCAATGGGTGGGAGTACTAAATCTACTGCCACAATGAAGTTATTCAACATAAAATTCATATACCCCCACACCATCAGAATGAAGTGAAATAAACCCCATAAGAGATTCAAGAGTTAATCACTATATCTTTACTAATGGATGAAAAACTCAATGAAAAATAAATTCAAATAATAGAATTGAATTAAATAATGGATATAATGGCCACCACTCTCTAAACATACATGGATCAAGGCCAACAACAACAAGAATAAGAAGTGGAAAATATTCCCAAGTCCTTTTCTTAAGAAGACATTCAAGAGTTGGAAAAAACCTTATAAAATATTTCACCCCCACATATTTTAAAGATACTTCTTGAGGAAATCCATTGATAATAAAGTATATGAGTTGATACATTATAGGGAGATAATTGAACTCTTGATTTACTTATTTTTACATTTTTTGAAATTCACTTGAAAACTAACCCTCTTTATTTTGACAATATAGATTCATCATTATTATAGTATGCCTAGAATAAAGGGGGATAAAAGAAATTGTGAAATTTTAATAAATAATCATGTACCCATTTTCATATTCTGTGTAAATACTACTAGGGGTATACACTAAAGAATAATAGATTAAGGTCGAATTACCTAAGGGGGTAAACCATTTATTAGATTCACTTTATTTTTATTTTTATTTTTATTTTATGGAATCATATTTTAACCCCCTATATACTCAAAATATAGACTTGGTTGAGATATTCATGGCACTGTAAAGTAAATAAAATGAATATATATCAACCTTTGAAGAAATAATGGATCTTGAATTAAAATACGAAGTTCTTAGTGTTGATCATGAATAAATAACTTCGCAGGACAACTAAAATAAGGGAGATAATTATTATTTGAATTAATCTTGTTTTAACCGCATATAAATAGAATTATTTAATGATTTATCCCATGTTTTTATTGTAAAAATTTTTTATGTGTAACCAACCCTGGATAGTGTGCTAAAGACCATGAATGAGGTGGGTGAATAAGAGGAAGAATAAGTTTTGGGACATATGGTGAATCCATTACCACCTCATCATCCCTATAAACATCTAATAAAGGATGTTACTAAAATATAAAGGTAGTACCCTTACATCATATTCCCACCCTTTATTTTCTTTTAAAATTATTTGGGATTTGGTTGATATACTCTATTTATGGGATACTCCAAGACCAATGTCTACTTACAGATTCTCTAAAGAATCACATGTTGTGTTTTATATCAAAAAAAAACTAACCCACATTCATATTAGGATTAATCCACTAAAAACCATAGATGTAGGTAGTTAAAAATATAAAACCCACATAGGGAATGTTCCAAGATTATTTTTCCCTTCCCTCTTTCACATGTTACTTTTTGTTTCAATAAATGTTTCATGATTAATTTTATTAGGATAAATATTATTAGGTGAATTTTCAGAGTGAAAAAAAAAACCTATCTCAAATGAGATCTTAAAGAAACATGGATAATAGTAACTCATGTTGCTATATCTCCCACCTATTAATTACACAGTTCTACAGTTCCACAACCACCCAACTCTAAGATGTTGTGGTATTGGTGGTAGGAAGTTCATGGAGCTACAATACCATTGTAACAAGTTTATACAATAAGTTTTCACTACTACAATGACCTATCGGTATTTCTAATCGTCTCTACTATAGTTTAGTGAAGTTTCTATAGTTCCTAAAAATTATATTAAGGTCCTTCACCCCCCCCCCCAACCCTTAAGTAGGAGAACGCTACCCTCTCATCCCCCAGCAACCTCACCATAGAGGTTGAACATGAGATTTGTGGCCTTCTTTGTAGTATGGGATGCTAGTGATTCACCCAACTTCATCCAAGTATTGGGCTACACTGTCAAAATAGATCACATTTACAATATAAAGGGGAAATCCAATTTAAATATTCATATAGTGAATAGAGAAAATTTCCATAATAGGTAATCCATGTAGTGGTTGGTTATAAGTTAAATGTTGAAAATTGAGTAAAAGGAAGTGGGGCTATGGGATAACTCATAAAGGAAGTATGATATTTTCAATAATGGATAATTATTTCTTTAATTATTTTTATGTTTAACTATTTAATCTTGGTGGGATTATTATTTTATAATTATTTTCATTTCCCAGTAGTGCAATGGTTTCAGTGCGGGGGAGTTATGAGAGATGATATTTTTTAAAAATTACTCTATTTTTTCAATGTAAATTCACACCACATTTTTATTAAACTTGAGAAATTAATACATTTTTCATGTTTTAGAATATTTTGGATTTAATGTGTAAAATGCTTGATTTTTCATTTTTAATTTTTTTCATTTTTTTAATTATTTTGAAATTCATACATTGATTTTGGAACATTTTAAATAAAATGTGAATCAAATATATTGGTATTTTAAATGTTTTAATTAATTATGGAATGAATTGTTAAAATACAAAAAATTATTTAGAGTGTTTTTCATGATTATTAGGTTATTTGTAAACCCTTATATGAGGGTTGGAGCTATGGATATATAAGAGTATTGTGTACTAATATATAATATTTCCCAATATTGGTATATAAAGGTTACCTCACAGATTCACAGGATGTGTAAGAGTAATTTTTTTCTTCTAGAGGATTACATATTCATGCATAAGAGTATCCAATCCATACATAAGGGACTCAGTAGGAAATACATAAAGGTAACCCCATAGACCAAGTGATAAGTAAAGGCTAATGACTTTTACATAGGTATGGAACACTTCATACATAAAGGATTTCCCATGGATATAGTGATACATAAGGAAAATGAATTATCACAGAAGAGAAGATCCCATCTGTAAGATATTTTTCACCATATATAAGATTTTGACCAATACATAAGAGTTTTTACTTTTTTGTTGTGAAGAATAACAAGTTGTGCAATTTTTTGGGGGGGCCAACCATTTAAAAAAATCCACATTCATAAGGTCTTCCCTAATCAAGTGAAATTACTTTGAGGAATCCACACAACCTCCATCCATCAATTGTAGTAAGTAGTGATCATGGGTAGGATTTCAATGGAAGGAATAATATGGAATTCACATACAAGGAGGAAATATCTCCCCTTATTTGTACATGTAGAAGAAATCCAGGGATAGGGGATCTTATCACAAAAACACTTCATAATGGGAAGAGGGTCTATGATTCATATAAATAAAATTTACCTCTCCCTTTATAAAGTATTCTAAACTTATCCCTTCAGCCTTTATTGAACTATAATAGGATTTGTAAATATTTTTTTAAAATTTTAATTTTATGTTTTTTGTTCTTCATTTGTGTTTTGTTCTTCTCTTATTTTGTGCTTCCATTGTGTTTTCCAATCATTATGATGTACTTGTGACCTATTTCTCCATGGTTATGAATATCTAGCCCATTGTGGGTGGTCCAATGGGGGTCACAATGATGTTCCTAAATTTTTGTGTTTAATTCCAGATATTCATGTTAGATTCTGATAGTTTAATAGAGGTAGGATATAAAAGAGTTGATTGTTACTCCATATTCCATAACCATTATTTCATTATTTCACCATATGACTTTTAAATCCTTCTACTAATCAATTCACTAATCATTCCATTGGAGGTGAGTGTAATGAGTGGTTGAATAGCATGAGATCACTTCTAGGGGTTTGATCAGGTTCACTCTCTCAATTAACGAGTGCTCTTGTCCACTCATCAAGGAGGATAAATCAGTTACTAGTAATCTTGATGATCATTGAGTAAACTAGTATCCTTATATATAAAAAATATCAAGGATTAATTAAATTAATGGTATTGAGTCTACTTATTGAATTAGTTTATTTATAACAATATAAAATGATGATGGGACTCATTGGAATTCACTTAGGGATCATTCAAACTTTTTGCTAATTTCTTATGTCTTATTTTATTTTGTTTCAAATCCATAAATAAAAAACCCAAAAAATATCCCATATAATTATCATGTTGTAATCATAAATATTTTTTAAAACCAAAAATATAACAATTATTTTGGTTATTGACTGTTTTGGTTAGATTGTTATGAAATGGCCTTAGTCAGTCCCACTTGACTGCATTCCAAGAGTTCAAATACATATTACTTATTAAGCCCAAAAAACCTTACATCATGGGATCACTTTTAATAAAAATCCTTATTAAATTAATTTAAAACGTGATACTCACCTAATAAAATATCATGTTGAAGATAAATTTAATCATCATCATCAAACATTACTTTTAGACCAATTATTCTTAGACTAGTGTGAAACATAGTAATCATTGTTAAGAAAGAAAGAAAATTCTATGTGGTAGAGAAAACCCTTACCTGAGTAACCAACTATTGAAATAGTTAAACACTTGAATATATATGATTATAAGATACATAGAATGATTCATATAAGGTTTCAAAGGAACTATATTTGAGATAAATAGAGGAAATTTAATCTCCACTTATATACTCAATGTGATTAATTAGATAAATGACTTGGAGGGACTAAAGATTTCTATTAAGGTTTAATATATACTTGTAATGTATTTGGGAACAATTATTGGAAATGTTCTAAAAATGTGAATAAGTTCAATAAATTTTTACCCTATTTTTTTAAAAAATTTAAGAATAGAAGAACTAGGAAATGTGATTTTCAGGTTCTGGTGCTATATAGATAGTACAAATGGGTAGATTTTAAAACCAAGAGAAGAAAGATTAATTAGAAAGTCTAACAATATTTACAAAACCTGACCCACCAGGACCCCTCCTAGTTAGTGGTAAGATGATAGTTACACCCCAATCCGGCCTCAAATAGGCCAAGGGAATGTGAATAGAACCAATTAGTTGTATCAAAAATGATTGGAGGCTTCAAAATAATGCTTCTATACACAATGAACACCTCCACATAGGACATTATAAAGAAAAAATATATAAACAACACTAATGAAAATGTATATAATGCATGACACAAATTCTAAGATCTGAAAAGATAATCCAATATATAATCTATAATGAAAAAGGAAAATATATGTTCCCAAAATCCAAAAAATAAATCCAATATAAGTAGTTATGATGAAGAGGTCCTCATGGTAAGTCAGCTCTAAACATAAATGTATCCTACTACTATCACCTCTTGATAATTCTATGATCTACCAACACTGCATCCCCCATGGTCACCATTAGTTTCATTTCTAAACAATCTACACAAGCCCCATATCCCATGTAGGGATGAGTACAAATATACTTAGTAGGAATCCCTGAAAAATAAAGAAAAGGAAAAGATACAAGTCAACTCAAAATCCTAGTATAGAAAAGTAACCAAGAAGAAGAAAAGACAATCTAGGTATGCCTTATAACCAGAATTATCAAGAAGACAGAGAGGTCCCAGTTATCTCATATCCAATTCATGAAGGTTCATAGCACACAAGGAAGTATGGTTGCTTAGATATAATGAAATCCCATGAATTCTAATATTGACAGCCCAGCTGATCGTTGTATCTTGAAAGCAACCTAGGTGTGCCTGAGGAGTCAAAAGACTTAAAGAATATGATCTATTTGGTCTTTCTTCCACACCATCATTAGAATACATTTAGGGGTACCTACTCTACATCAATGTATGTGCATCATTTGAGGGTTCATCACACATTATTATCCATCATATCACACCATTATTCTATAAATCAATAGGGGAACCTATACCTTTCCTAATAATAGATCATAATCAAGGGAGTATAGACCCCATCTATTTTAACCAACCATAAATGCATTAAAGTAGGGAGAGTCTAGGAAATATTAAAAAGTACCTCTCTTTTAAATCCATCCATAGGAGAACCAGAACACAACCTTAAATATTTGAACTACCCAATTATCAACCTTATCACCTCACTAAAGTCACAAAGGAGAATTTATACCACGTTTAATGGAACAAAGATATTGAGGGTGGCACATAGTAATTGGATGAATCACACAGCTAATAAGAGTAGCACATGGTATAAGAGAGTAGAACGCAACATATGAGAGTGAGGTACTAGGCCTCTGAACACTTTGATTATCACGCCTAAACCCTCTTTTCAACCCTATGGAGATAAATTCAAAGACTTCCTACCTCACCTTGTAAACAATATCTAATGGGTAAAGATACCACAACTTCCAAAAAAGTTATAAAAATTATCAAGATAAGTTATTCAGTTTCCCAAATCATACAATAGGTGAATATTTTTACAAAAACAACCCTAGGGGTTGGAGCGAAACCTAGGTGTCATGTGTGGATCACTATGTTTTAGTGGTTGTGCCCCACTGATTGTTTGTAATTCCATGTATGGAACAATATGAAGGCACATGGTGATCACCTGTTTTTTGTGTTTATAATTCATGTTCCACCCTACCATAGGAAGGATTGATCAGGATGACTCAGCTATCCCCTAGCCAACTCAGCTTGCACACTATCCATGTGGTATGCAGTCTATCATCTGATCCTATGGGGGTTGCTACCTTTTCCTCGCAATACTCTTTGTGCTACCCCCCCCCCCCCCCACCCACAGACACACACATGAATCACCTCTTACTTCATTTTGTTTCATGGTCATCATAGTCATGATCTATTCTACTTCTTCTCTTCCAAGATGACCATCTCCACCTCCTCCCTCGCCATGTTGCCTCTTTGTTTCCACCATCACCTTATGTCATCATCCCTCATGCCTTTATAATAAGTTGATCCTAGGGCTCATTTTCTCCTTATAACCATGCATAAAGATATAAGAGAGGGGGGAAGGGAAAGAGATAGATGAGATAGAAGAGATAAGAGATAATAGATATGGAAAATAATATGTTTTCTCATTCTTCATTGATTTTCCATCAATTGTGTGCTCATATACAAAAAAGTTAGAGATTGATAAATATTTCCTAAATAATTCCATGGGATGGGCATTAAGGAATTAAATAATGGAATTTAAAAATAATAATATAAATTTTAGAATAATTAATAAATATATTATCTTATAAAAAATAATAAAGAACAAAGATCTTCAAAAATAATAAATATATTAAAATATAGAATTCACCAAGAATGGAGCGATGAGAATAACAAGGCCATGTATGATGGTGAATCTTCATCACTTCAATCCGCCATTACAATTATAGGTCCATTCATTATCATCACATAATTTTATCATCGATGTCTTCATGGATTCAATCCTTCTCCTCCAATATGACATCACTACCATTGAAATTTGGCCTCTCCCCTCTCTTTTCCTCTCCCTTGGGTTATTTCCCAAAAAAAATCCTAATCCTAGAGAGGAAACATAATAAAGATTAAATAGAAGGTTCATAGGGACTCACCATAATTAAAATAATTTAATTAATTCACTTAATTAAATTAACCTAATTAATAAAATTCCATCCATGATGGTTTAAACCCATAAATTCTAATCTAAACCTAAGTTATAGTTCTCATAGAGTAAAACATTTTAATGCATGCAACCAAAAACACATATTTCTCATATAGAACTCCATTTAGAAGAAAAATAATAATTATTGAGAATTCATGTGCACTGGATAAAAATAATATTTAATATTTAATATATTATTATTGAGGCTCCAAAGTGCCCAAAATTACATGTCGACTCATCCTAGGGGTAAATACCACACCTTGAAATTAACAAAACCATCCTAAAATTTTTATGATGTTTTCTTCTAGGCTAAATTTACCATTTTATCCCTTGAGGGATCCCAAGACTCTAAAACTTGAAATTGAGCTAATTATAGCTTGATAAAAACTTAGGTCCCTATATCCCCCCTACCATCGGCACTACATTTAAACATTTTCATCATTAAAAATGAAACACATAGATTTTTTAATCAAGATATATCACAACCAGCCTCATGAAAAAATAAATCAATCCTAGAACGCACTTCCTTTATCTTCAAAGGTCTCATATCCAAAAACAAATCAGTACACAACCATCTAGGAAGGTAATACCTTCTTCCATCTATAAATATATAGGCTCTATCTCATATTTAGGAAATTATTTTAATGAAAACACACATCTTCTCTATTCTAAACTCACCAAACCTCTACACTCATAACCTTTTCTCATCTGAAGGTCATTCTCCCATGTAGGAAAAAATGAAACCATGAACCACTGACATCCATCTAGTTCGCTAATAAGTTTACCTCTAGTGGGGGATCCTCACTCCCCACCTTTAAAAATAATTATAGAAAGTTTTTATATAAAATCAATCCATCCATACCTTACCCTATAATTGTGTGCTTTTCCAGATTTCACACTAACATTAGAGAATCATTTGGATGCATGATCTTTGGGATCCACATTAGATTATTTATCCCTTTCCTAATATAAAATATCTAAAACTAATGTCACTATCTTTTTGATCAAGTGAAACATGGTCCTTCCTTCTCAACCTCTATAAAAAAGTTCATGGGAATCCTTCATCAACATCCAAATCTCCAACAGGGTCACACCTACTATCAAAGATAACTTGGTTGTGTTTTTGTTACTCTTTATTGAAATATTTTGATGAATACATGAGTAATAATAGAAACCTCATCAAATTAATAAAAATCTCATCATTTCCTGTCAGGTGTCTTGATCTACCACAATCTGAATCAGATGGTCCTGACCATTCAGATTACCTTGATCCATTAGCCCCAGTCCCCAAGATAACACTGTTCTGAGTGACCAAAATCCAAAACCTCCTCCTCCGATGTATATTAAGAGTTTCCATGTGATGGTAACTTCCAAAAAGGTATCACTGAACAAACTACACTGAGGATAGTTTTCAGTAAGTGTTTCATCCACTCTATAAATCTATCATGATATTTAATACAAACATTAATAGAAAATCATTATCCACCTAGGGAAGTGGTTGATGTGATTCCCACCATTAAGAAAACCATTCAATTCCAAATCTTGAGAATATCTGGTTACATATGACCACTATGTCAACATCACTATTATGGACCTCTCTCACATAAGGGAAGAGTGTGGGGTGTCCACTATTAGTCTAAGGTGAGAAGCATATCTCTCACTCTCCATATTGAAATAAATTCCCCAAGATAGCTTCTCATGTTCCTCATCCATCATCCAGACTCAGAGTACTATACCAAGAGCTTCAACCACTATACCAATATTGCCCCAATAAGATTTCATCAACCTTCATAGAATAAAATTCACAAAGGAAAATTCTAAAACATGATTACTAATCCCAAACTATGAGATTTTATAGCATGGATATCACTCTCATAGTAAGACAAGGGAAAATCATCAATCACCTAATAGGCATCTCCATAAACTAATACAATGATGGATTCCATCCATATTCTACATAAATGCCACAAAGGTGATCATTATCCCATGTAACAACATTTTAATTATATATTATGAATGAAAGATAATGCATACATCTGTATCCTATAGAGGTACAACCCTAGGCTACCCTTCAAAAGAAACCATACATTATTAAACATCCATTGGGAGTGAATTATCATCCACATACATAGTGTATAAATCCAATATTATCATCTGATGGATAAATAAATTCATCCAATTAGAGGTCTATCTCTAATTACCACACCTGACTGGGATCTCTCTCATTATTAAAGGTGGAACCTAGCTCGTTATTCAATTTCTTACATCTGGCAATACAAGTAATTGGAAATTGATTCGTATCAAGGGGGTACCACTACCCCTCATCTACGTTATAAAGGAATTTCTTGAAAGACAACCTCTCATCATTTACTTGTAGGACTCTATAATTTAATCAAATTTAGTATTTAAAAAATGACTAAATAGTTACTTTTTAAACCCTTACCTAAATATGATGATCTCACGTCACTAGAAGTGTGATTAAAAGATGGTCACCCTCAGTGGAAACTCTATATAAGACAAGGTTCTATATAAGGGTCCCATTATAATATCTAACTCCTAAACATACAATATAAAAAGGATATATCATTTCTTCACCACCCAACATGAGGTTTTATAAAGAGAGTACATGAATTATACTTTGAACTAAACATATTGATGTCTATACATAGTTATCCATCATATGCATCTTTACACGGCTATGAAGGTTATCACTCCACACCTAATAGGAACTATCCACATGTGGAATTCATGGGAGTGGATTGATGCATTTTCTATCTCCAACTACTATTTCATAACTTACTCTTCCACTATATAACTCTCCAATAGGAAATAAAACCCATAATAATGAGATCTCTTATTTTGATGTTATATTCAACATGGATCCATCCATGGTACAACATTGGATATCCCCATGTGAAACACTAGACTACTCCCAAATCTAGGGTGAATCTCTGCCAAGAATACTTAATCAGCTAATGATCACTCATGGGTCTCTAACATAGGTGGTTTATCATGAATACACAACCTCATCTCGATAACTCTTCCTCTATAGGCTCTTCTTTAATAGCTGAGCTTAAACAATTTCTCTATGAAACATGGCCAAGAAACACCTCATGAGGTTTTTGGTCCTAGATGCATACTACAACATGGTAGAACTGCCATGTAGATGGTTTAACATCCTTAGATAAAATCCCATATTGGATAAGATTTCAAAATCCTACCATGATAAATCAGTCACATCACGAGTTTAAGACATCACCTCTTGATGGATCATTATATCATACATGGATATCAATGCAAGAATCATCATCTAGTCCATTTGAATCTAAAATCAATGGAAACAAAAGTCTTAGACCCATCCAAACCTTTATCTCTTGAGGATCAATCTCTTCTCGCACACCCATGACGTATCTATCATCAAACGCATGCATAATATTTATTCTACAGGTAGTCTAATATAACTCAGTGGGAACTAACATAAACTCTATAAGAATGATCCATGATAATCACAAAGGGGATAGAAACAACCTTAGATAAAAGGGAAGTAATATTTCTCAAGACTCAAAAAACAAACCTCATAGCACGCTAATGGGTGATGAGAGACCCAACTATAGACATGGGATCATCATGACCCTACCTTCACTCATAAGATGGATATTAGTAGGTATAAAACTAAAATTGATAGGATGAACCCATGAGGGTTAGATCATATCTATAAGAACTAACATAGAATGGGAATGAAGGATCATAATTGGCCATTATATAATTCATTTACCAAATTTCTTATAACCCAAAATTGATATTTTAAAGTTTTGGGTCCATTAACGGGTTATTAGAGTCTGGGATATTGTTTGTTTTACCTATAATGGTCTTCTTAGTCTGATAACCGAACTCAAGAACCCTTTAACATCATTTCCCTAAATTCATGAACTATCCCTCAAATTAATTCTAACTCCAAACTTCATACTTAGTAAAAACCTAGTAGTATACCATTTTAACACGACCCAACCCACCAGGAGCCCTACTTGGTAGCAATAATCCAAGAGTGTCACCTAAATCCTTATTTTAATAGGCCAAGGGATGGTTACTATAACCCTTTAGGAATATAACACATGATTGGAGGCCTTATCCAAATAATATTATAAACAATTCACACCAATACACAATACATAATAAAGAAGAAAAGATAAACAAAACTAACTACAATGTAAATAATGTATGTCATAAATGTTAAGATATACAATGCTAAGCCAGTATATAATCTATAATTAAAAATGGAAAGATACATGTGCAAAATCCAAAAATGAAATGAAACATAAGTAACTATGATAAAGAGGTCCTCATGGTAAGGAAACTCCAATCATGAATGTTTCCTGCTACTATCACCTCATGGTATTTCCAAACTCTAACAACACCACACCCACCATGGTCACTACTAGGTGTAAATTCTGAAAAATATACACCATATCCACATCCACCATGACCAAATTCTAACCTAATGTTGACTGCATAGACACAACATGTATGGGAATAAAACCCATGTAGAGGTAAGTAAAAAATACTCAGTAGGATGTCCCAAAACCATAATAAAAAGTCAAAGTAACAAGTCATCTCAAAACTAGAGTACAGATAAGTAACCAAGAGGAAGATAAGATAATCTAGATGTAAACTATAAATATAATTCTCAAGAAACCATATAAATCCTAATCATCTTAGCTTTAACCCATGAAATTTCATATCTCACAAGCAAATACAGTTTCTCAGAGATACTGAAGATCCATGAAGTCCAATATCGATATCCCGGTTGATCGTCGCATCTTAAAGGAAACTCATGGGTGGATGAGGAGTCAAAAGTCTTTAATAATATCATTTTATCATCCTTTACTCCATTCCATCATTATAATTGACTAAGGGGAACCCACTTCTCACTGAGGTATGTGCATTAGTTGAGGGAGAATCATACTTTAATATCCACTATATCACATCATCATTCTATAAGATATAGGGGAACCTGAACCTTACCAAAGAATAGATCCTAGTCAAGGGGGTACTAACCCCTACTATCATAACCAACCATGAATGATTTAAATAAGATATAATTTAGGACACATTAAAAGTTATATCTCTTCTCATTATATCCATAGGAAAACCAGCAAACTTACCTGAGTATCTAAACTACCCAACCAAAAACTTCATCATCTCATTGGGTTCTCATAGGAGAACTTACACCCCATAAAATGGAACAAAAACTGATTAGGGTGGAACATGTAAATTAGGGGAAGCATATTTCTAATGATATTAGAACATGACATATGATTTTAGTACACAGTAGATGAGATTAGCACACAATATATGAGAGTGAGGTATTGGACCCCCAAATGCTCTAATTATGATAACCAAACCCCATTTTCACCCCTATATATCTAAGTATAAATATCAACTAACTTTACTCACAAATATCCTTATATGGATGAAAAAACCATGTCATTGTGAACTATATGTAAAAATACTCAGGATAGACTATTCATTTTCCCAAATAGGAGACCCAATAAATATTTTACAAAAAAACACCCCTTAGAAGTAGGAGAATTCCATGTTGTGGATGCCAGGAATTCCATGTGGAATTCAAGGTTGGTTGGTCATGTCCAAATGGGTTTTTAATCTCCCATGTATATTATGGTGCATGGGCATGTGGCGCCCATGCACACTACACATTCATCACATGTGTGTGAGCCTACCCCAAGTTAGGTTGGGGTGAACCTAACCCGGATTGGTTGGTCTAACCTGTTTGGCCTTATTCCAAATCAAAATACCTTCTTTCCATGTGTAATTTGGGTCTCTATTTGATCCCATGTGGATCTGGTAGCTGGGAGTGAGGGGTAGAGTTCAATTTTCCCCCGCGTCTTGCGGCATGCTCTACCCAAGCCAATGACCACCTTCATGCTTGGTCATCATCCCACATCAGAGGTCACTACCCCAACATCACACTACTTCATGCAATACCCCCCACCAATGGGTCATCTCCACCTTCACACCATTCTATTGTCGTTTCACCCACAAACTCGTCCACCGTCCCTCTCTCGAGCTAACTACTGTTGCATCCTCCCTCATGATGCCACCTTACTGTTGTCCCCCTCACATCATGTCACCATCCAATATTCCCCATCTATCATTTGATCATAATTCCAATTACCAAATTCTATTTTCATATGAATATAATATTTGGGGTGAGGTAAAATAGATAAATGATAGAAATGAGAAAAGATAAATGAGAGAAGATAGGGAAAAAATAATCGGGTCTCCCATTCTTTATTGATCCTCAATAAACTGTATAATCACATATAAAAAGGTTATAGACTAATACATCATTCCTAAAGAATTTCATGGAATGGTTTTTAGGTAATTCTATAATAAAAATTGAACAATCGCAATGGAAATTTGAGAAAAATAAATGAATAAACCATCATGTGAAAAATCATGAAGATTGAAAGTATTCAAAAAAAGAAATATATTCAAATATAGAATTCATAAAAAAATGGAGTGATGAGAATAAAAATGACCTACATTTATGGTGAATCACCATCAATTAAATCCATCATCACAACCATAGTTCAATTAATCATCTCAATGTAATTTGATCATCGATTTCATTGCAGATTCGATCCTACTCATATCCAACATAACTACCATTGAAATCCATCCTATCTCCTCTATATTCATATGAGAACTCAGATAATCCTATAAATAAATAAATATTATGATTTATAAGTATTCATTTTTATGGATTTATATTCATCTTAGTTTTATAAATAATTTTATAAAAAAAATTACTCAAAAAAGGAATAGTTTTATTTGAATAAATTGTCTTTCTATGAATTACATAGTTTTATTTAAAAATTTAATTTATTGATTTTAGAAATTTATTTTGACAAAAAATAATTCCTATTTAGAATAAAAATATCAAATATAAATTAATATTAATTTTTTTGTATTTTTCTGAAAAGATTTATTTTTTAGTAAATAGTGAAAAATATAGATTTTTGCAAAAAATTCATTATTTTTGTTAAAAAGGTAATTAAAAATTAAAAGTCTATTTTGGATTTATTTTTAAAGTAAAACATGGCCCATTTTATTAAACATAATATAAATAATTCTCTGTGAATCAATATTATATTTTATTCTGGTATAAGTTCTTTTTTTATGCTTAAAAGCACAATTTTCTAAAAATTGTTGTTTATTGCATTTTTAGAACTTTTATTAAAAGTAATTTCTGAAAATTATATAAATTTAATCTTTAAAAATGGATTCCATGTTTTTAATCATGATTTTAAAATTTATTAATGATTTCAATTTCATTTTTTTGGTCATTATGAATACCAACCGTAGAAAAAATGTGTCACTGAGGTAAAGGGTAAATCGGGTTAATTAAGGTAAAAACTAAGTAATAAGAACACAAAATATTATATTAATTATAATTTAATGATTTTATTTCATAAATGTTTACCTTATATTCTAAAATTTATGGTTTTATAGCCACATTTCCTTGATTAGTAATTTATAATATTTAAATGCTTTGAAAAATTATAAGTGTGCCACTCCCCTCACTTATAAAAGGGAACCTCATATCCTCCATTATTCACATATTTTTAGCACTATATTTCGTCCAATACCTACCCAAAAATCTCCCCAAAATCCCTCCCTATGTATTAGAGGTCTTTTTATTCTCAAAAGACCATCCCTATAAGGATTAAGGTGTAAGACAAAAAGAGATATTCGAGGAGAATGTATAAGTCCTAACCGACCTATTTCAAGTTTATTTCTCCTTCTACCTACTTCAAATATCTTTAAAACATGATTAGATAATAACATATGTATCTTAAATTTACTAAAATTTTATTATGATTATTTTACAATCCTTTTCATCTCTTTTTTCATCTTTTGAGAAATGAAAATGTCCTTCGTGTATACGTGTGGTATACCACTTCTACGAAGCGATGTGTATTTTTCATCACCGGATAAAATGGATGGTTATAATGATTTAAAAATTGAATATATATGATATTTAGGACATAATTATTATTCTATAGGTATAATATATTACTTTCCTTCTTATTCATTCCTTCCTTAAAAATTGATATTGATGCTTATGTGTATGTGTGGAATACCACATCCATGAAGCAATGTGATTCATTTTTCATTTTCACCACATAATGATGGTTTTAAAGATGTAAATAATGAATAAATAGAATATTTATAATATATTTATGATTATTTAAAAGTATTATATTAAATAATTTATTAATTTTCCACCTGTTATAAAAAAAATGAAAATGACGTTCAGGTGAACATATGAACTACCGTCTCCATGAAACAATGTGGTCCATTTTCCATAACTGACTTAAATAGTTGGTTTTAAAAGTGTATATAATGTATATATATGATAAATATAACATTTTTAATATTATTTAGAAAATTTTACCATAACCCCTTTGACCATGGTCAACACACCGATGTGGTTTTGATGTTATAAATCGAACGTCCCCAAAATGTCCAATATGAACTTAACCATTTTAGTAACTAAATAAAACATGGTAATAAATGAAATAAAAGGAATAAATATAATGAAATGGAAATTAAAAAATTTATTAGTCATGTATAAAATTTATATAATTTTATTATTCATTAATTAGATAATAAAAGAAGCTACATGGGACATAAGGTAAAGGACTTTTCTTTAAAACCTTATTTTAAAGTATTATTTTAAAATAATTTTATTCCTTATCCATGTTATTTAAAAATTTTCAAGAATATTATTACTTATACTTAAAAGGGTGTTAAATTTTATTTTCCACTAATTTTTAATTTATTTTTAAAGTTTTAAAATTTAAATTTTAAAACATCTATTGAATGGGTCATTTTGAGATTTTTTACCAAAGTGAAAAAAGAATGTTTTTTTAAATATACATATTAACAGATTTTTCTCACCATCATAGATATTATTTATTATCAAGATTAATTTTCAAGTTTCCATGATTATTTTCAAATAAAATATTATTTTAAATTTTTATATAATTTTTAGTTTTAAAAAAATCTAAGGAGACGGAAACTTTTTATCATATTTATGGGATAATTGAAGGTGTTATTTCTTATGGGCTAGAATTCCAATTCAAGTGGATTTTATGATTAAATTTAAATATATATGTTTTTTACTCATGTTATGGTTCTTGGACATTTTTTATGAATGATGGGTGAGCATGATATAGCTTTTATGGCGGGAGAGCCCGATATAGTTCACCAATGCATTGGGTAAAGTGACAAAGTTTACTAGTTATAGGTTACTCCAAAGAGATAAAGGGATTATCTGGTTAGGTTATACCATTCTAAGGGTTATTATAAGGGTTAATTCTAGGATAATTTCCTAAGGTACCAACAACATATGCCTTCAATAATTTATAAAGTAAATATTTGGATTTCAAAAGGTAAAAAAACGAACTTATATTTTTAAGGAAAGTTTATGACCTTTTTTTATAAAATTGAAAAGAATGTTTTCAATGAAAGGTATTCATGAGTTTTCTTGTTTCCCAATAAAACCTTATAATTATGATTTTTCCTTTATGATTGGATGTGAAATATTTCATTAATTTTTTGTAAAAAAGGAAAAATTTATTATGGATTTTCAAAGTTTATAAATGGACAAATAGGTTTCTTTTCTCTTATCCCCCTTACATAGATTTTTTTATCATCCTATTTTTTAAAATTATTTTTTTAAAAAAGAACTAAGGATGGGTGGTATAGTTAATAAAGTCAGAGTTCCAGATATGGGAGTTACCTTGAACGAAGAAAGTGTGTCTTTATAAAGAACTTGTTTTGTGGTAAAAATGGATACTATGTGAAAATTTCCACTTTGTTATGTATTTTTTTTACCTAATTCTATAAAACTATAAACTGAAAAGATCCTGTAAATGTAAGAAATGGAAACCATTTTTATAAATCATTAAATTATGGGTTTTTTAAGGCATGGGTTGTTAAATTTTGTGTGAAATGAAAGGTTTAGATAATTTTAGAGGTTAGGATAATGTTTAAAGACACTTTAAATATAATCTAATTTATGGTTATTTTATCATGAGATAGATTTGGAAGATTTTTATGTTTCTTCATCTAATCCATATATGTTACATGCATCATCCCAACCCTATTTTCCACTTGACAGTGCTCTAGACCAGTTGGACACTAGGCCTTAGGTGCACCTCCCCATATGTCAAAGGATGCCACTAGTAGTGAGAGTCTGATTAGGTGATAGTGGGGAGACTATAACCTCTGTTGATGATAATAATAGTGGTATATATATATATATATGAAATAGTGGAAGAATTTCCACAATAATAATGGAAGCATAAACAAACTCATCTTAAGAATAAAAAAGAAGTAGCAATAACAAGAATCCCAAAGTCATAATACCATTTTAAAATAATATACATGCCATAACAAATCATATAAAAATATAGACAATCGAGGTATCTTGTGGATGACCATATGAGTGAATATATAGAGAATGAAAAAACTCAGAAGGAAAATCCAGATCGATTTAGAAGAACCACTTGGTCTACTACCATCCATCCCATGTAAAATGCACATCTAAGATCACCAAGGTCTAGCTCCTGAACTTGATCCCTTACCTGATATCAAAGATATAAAGTCTACAAACATCCCAAGGGGACTCTGTAGGATGTGAGTATGAACTTAGTATGAAACCACCAACATGTGCATTTCTTATATCTATAATTATGTAGTTGTATACAAAATATAAATAAAAAGGGAAACACACTCATGTTTAATAATTAACCCACTTAACTTGTTCTAAACAGCCATAAGGAAGCATTTACCTTCTTTGTTCAACATCATTAATCTCTAAATACATTTCCCCAAGTATATATATGTAATATATTAAGATTATATATATATATATATATATATATATATTCACTAGCGAGGACCCATGGCTTAATTCCTAGGAATCCCTTAAAGAATAGCATATCAGGTGAACCCTTAGGTTCCACCTATAAATATATCACTTAGACCCTCATTCCAATCTGACACATTCTATGTCACCAAAAAAGTATATGGAATCCTATAGGTATTCCCAATCAATAAGTCCTAGGTCCCTTGGACCTCTACTCTGAAATTCCCTATCGGCTAAACAGCTCAATGTCCCGAGGCACGGTGATATCCATCCTCCAATTAATAATCATCATCATCTCAATAGCTCAATGTATTAAGTCATGATGATACCTATCCTCTAATAATTTTGGCCCATACACCTCAAGTGTAATGATAAGCCTTATCCCCTAACCGATATTCTCAACACCATCAACCGATGATCTATCACCATACATCATGGCTTTATATGGTGATAACCCCCCACATAACTGATTTTCAACACCATACGCTAAGAAAAAATATCTATGGAGGGCTCCACCCATAATGAGTGGTCAAAAACATATCAACTAATTATTATCAATGTTTACATGACTCCAACAGCACGTAGTAATACAACAGGGAGTGTAAATCACCAAACAATACCCAATCCACATAATCTAGCACCTCATTCCCCTATGAACAGGTTGTTAAATCCTGATGGTCAACACCATCCCAAGTTCTAGGATTCATGTCCTCATACTGATGACCACATCACCTCAAACCGATGACCATGTCACCTCAATATGGTGATAATAATAATCCCATGTATCTCAGGCTGCACCCTTAGCTTAATGACCATTTCACCTCAATCTAGGTGATCAACATCACCTCAAATCCTTGGTCAAGGCCTCGAATTACCAACGAACCATAGTAGTAATATAAAATTTTAATTAAAATAAAACAGACAACCAGCTTAACCTGCCCAGTTGGTCAAAATCCCCTTACTTGACTTAGCATATATAGACAAACTATAGCATACTCAATGGAATCCCATTGTGTCAATTTACAAAATTAAAATAATGTATTAATTAATTAGGGGTCTCACTTAGACAACCCAATGTGTGTAATTAGGAACACACCCCCCAAAACCCATAAAATTAAGGATAAATCTAGGCACCACATAACTTATACTCATAGGTGTTTGCTCATTTGATATTGATCTATAACTCGAGTCGAATCGGGAGAAATAGGGATTTTAGACAAATTCCTTGAAAATAGGTAAAAATATCCCACACATATTTATCATTATATATGGTGATATAAACAAGAAATATAAGTAAGATGAGTGTAGGACTTAATAATACACTTCCAACAAGACTGATGGAGATTGAATCAGATCTTGGATGAGTAGATGAGGCCAAATCCTAAGTGATTAAGAGGAATGGAAGAACCCCCTATATGTGCGAGTGAAATAGAGGATAAGGGAGGAGAAAATGACAAATAAAGGGGATGGGAAAATATATTATTTTATGTTTTTTAATGAACCACATGGTTTAGCCGCATAGTTTGACTAACCATATGCTAACCATTCAGTGCTAACTATTTAATCACTTCACCTCACACAGTTTTCCACATGGTTTTCCAAACCGTACATAGACCGTTTGTATCTCACTACAAGAAAACCACATTTTAGCGGCGGTTTTTTTTTTTTTGCGTTTAGCGGTGGTTTAAACCACCGCTACATGGTTTGGTGGCGGTTTACAGAAACAACCGCTAAATTTGGCATCGGCAAACTATTAGCGGCAGTTTTTTCCATTTAGAATTATTTTAAAGGAAGTGTTGTAGCTGCCTCATTTAGCGGCGGTTCTCGCCACTTTAGCGGCAGTTTTTACGAACCCGGGATTTTATTTTATTAGCGGAGATTATAACCTCCGCTAATAAAATAAAATCCAACAGTCGTAAAACCGCCGCTAAATTCCCGATAACCATCTTGGAATGCAGGCAGGGGATGTGACTCTGTAGCGGTGGTTAAAACCACCGTGAAAAGATGACCAGAAAAAAAAATTATTGCTTCCATTGCACCATTGCCCTGAAAAACAAATCAAACCAGACAAACCAGACACAATCTCATAAAATAACATCAACTCAATGATGTGTTGGACCTTTCAAGGATGTCAAAATGGAATAAGTGGTTATTTTTTAAAACTTTTATGGTTAAATGGGTTGTGAGATAACTAAGGGGATAAATAATGAATGGAAAATGTGGTAATATCCATGTTATAAGATGGAATTGAAAATACGTACAATGGATTTTGTTATGAATGAATATTAAAATAGAATAGTTATGGAATTACGTTAAGTGCAGTGAAAGTGATAAACTATGTGAATATTGGTGAAATGAAATAGCTTCACCCTTGATATTGTAATTTGTTAAAAAGGTCAATTGTGTTTGACCTTGTAGAATGTGTATTGATGGATTAGTAAATGATGAGGGACACAGTAGATCCCACCCATGGGTAAGAATTTTTTTACAAGGAATTCCTTATCTTTGATGTGGGATGGCTAGACATGAAATTTGACATAATGGACTTGATATGATGTATATGTAGTTTCTTATGCTTGGATAGTGTATTGACATGGCTTTCCAGGCACTAAATCCTATGTGTATGATATGAGTGAACTGATTAGTGCACCACAGTATATGAATTTGAAATGATTAATTAATTACCATTGATGTTAATAAAAATGTAAAACCCATTTATATTAATGGAATATAATTTTGACATGGCTAAAAAAGGTTTGGTGGGATTTGATGTCATCATAAAATCGAAGGATATACAGGGTTAAATGCTTGATATTTAATTATGGAAATTGTTTACCTTTTCTTCCTTGTTAATTATTTAATTGTACTTATGTATATAGTATTATTGTTATTATAATATTTATTTGTTTAGACACTATTGGTGGTGTCCTATTAACCTATACTCACACCCTGTTTAGGATGCCATTGATACCTGAGTAGATCTCATGGTTGTAGGGAAGTATAAGGGAAAAATCCTTTTGATAGATGGTTGGTTTGGGATATGGTATGGAGCATGTATGAGGGAACTGGATGGACATCGAGACCCATTTTAGGATGTTTATGGGGTTTTTTATTTTGTTTTTTCCTTAACACATGACACTTGTATGAACTGACATGTTTACTATATTGGTTGCGAGGATTTACCCAATTTTTGGAATTGAATACATCATGCGTGATTATTCTTATAACATACTTGGTTATCATTTAAATTGATTTATAATATTTTTTTACACTGGTAAAGATGGTATATTATCCCCACATACCTCATTGGACCCTCAATACTAGTAGGAAGCCTCTTGTATATGAGGAGGCATTCCTATGGTCATGTGGCACATTGGTTTGGGGAACTAGTTTAGTGCAGCCTAGGTAATGGCGTCACAATGTTGTATCAAAGCCATTTTATTTTCTATTGAATAATTTTTTTGAAATTTTTATATGATATTAAGTTGTTTCAGTCCTTGGTAATGTGTTTTTTTGTGGGATTATCTAACCCATATATGGGGGAAAACCCAGGTTCTCGGTGTGGGATTGTTGTTCTTGTTGTTTGATGTTATAGTTGGATGTTATTTCACCTTGGGTGATATGCTAGCTATGAGATATTATTGTTTTATAAGGTTTTATTCATGGAACGACATGTAATTTTTTATATATTCATGAATAATTTTAGGAAATCATGATTTATATAACATGAGTCATATTAGGCTCAAATAGAAAACAAGGTTATGTTTGTGTTATGGAAAATGAAAAACATTTTCTATTGGTTTCATAGAAAATAGTTCATAATAAAGAGTTATCGATCCACATGTTTTTTTGATTCACGGTGTTATAGGATACCAACGCTAGAAGGGTTTACCTTCTTGGATAATGATATTGAATAATTACATATTATAATATTAAGCATCGAGAATTTATTCAACACATCAACAATGGGTTTAACTCCTATTCATCCAAAATATCAACTACCAATTAAAACACAGGCCTAACTGGAATGATGTATACCACACTCGAGAAATCATGACATAAAAGGAAACATCAGAAATCAATAAAATGCATAAAAGGAAACATGAGAAATCAAGAAAATGTTAGGACATGAAAATGTTTGGTGGAAACTATGTGCCACACATGGTACATATACAAACCAATTGTTCCCATATTTGTTAAATACATCAACAATACAACTCTACTCACGTTCTGATGATGCATCGTCACCCTCTCCACCTCCATCTCCACTTTCAATTGTCACATGTAAGAAAATTATATTGAAAATTAAATATTGTTTTATATTTATATTAAAACTTAAAACCAATGAAAGTTTTCAAACTAAATTATTTTGATTTTTTGTGATTTACCTGTTGACCACCGGTTGATGCACTACCACTGGGGGCATATCTTCTCATCTGTTGATGTATAGCAGTCATCGCTTGCTGCAAAGAAGATATCTGAGCCCCCTAATCTTGAATTGTGCTTCGTAGAGAAGCAATCTCCCTATGAGAATCTTCAGGTATGGACTGACTATAACCAGGAGTAGATGCATCTAGAATCCCTGGTGGCATGACAAATACCTTAGATGGTACGGGTCCAAAACCCATCCCGCGCACTCTACCAGGATGCTCCTTCCCAAGGACTTTAGCAACTGGGTCATCCTAGGAGACTGAGTAGGACTTCCCGGGATTGGCATCCCATAGTTCTTTAATTTTTACCTATAAATAAAATATCAATATATATTAACACAGTAAAAACTGATAATAAGTTATTATAATAAAAAATTGACTTCATACCCCAACTTCTTTGGAAGGCTCATTAACAAAACTTCCAACTGATTTTTTGTGAACATCCAACCACAGTTCAGTTCGGGATGCTTCTTGCCCTAAACTCTGTGACTGAATTAAGAAAAGATAAATCAAAAATTCAATATATTAAATATATAATATTTTCTTATAAATAATTAAAATATTACCAATGTCGTTCGGCTTTTAGAAAATATTTTTGAGACCGGAGTGTGATGGATGACTTTCTTAGCCCAGTTAAATGCATTCTATCTTGATAGATCCTGAAATAAATAAAATGAAATTTAACAATAATGTATTCAATGTCATCTCCTATCCATATGCATGTATAAATGTAAAATGAGGATAATATAATAATATATATTTCAATACCATCTGCTTCTCATCACAATGTTTGTCAACAAAAACTTTCCACTGTTCTTTTGGTACCCCACTGGGTATCTTTTCATACATTTGTTTCACGGTCAATGAAGTATCGTTGACATTACACCACAATCTCCATTTTAAATCTTTCCATTTCTTACAAAGATTTTTCAATGTCCACTTCTATGCTATCACATCAGCAACTGTAAAGTGGAAGAACATCTGTATAAATAAATTCATTTTGAACATATTAGTAACATGACATTCAATTAAACCATAATGTAATAAAATTACCTTTATTTGGGAAAAAAACTTTATTTTTCTAGCTTGGAGGCATATGTCTCCAATCATCATAAGAAATAGGAAGGAAAATGGGCTCTGCTGCTAGTTGTCCTAGAATCTGTCCAAGTAACCCCAAAGCGTCGTCCGTAGGGACCCTATAAGAATCAAATGGCACGACTATCTTCTCGCCATTCATATTCCAAATATCTGAACTTTTTAAGTTTTTCTTCACAGTTTCATTTTTTTCATCTTCAATGAGCAAACAATTAGTATAAACAAAATGCAATAAATTTATTTAATTAAAATTTGTACTTATGACAGTGACACTCTAGTATGTCCATGATGAACTGGAAGGGGCATGTCGTCTCCCCACTACTGAGGCTTCTGAAGGGGGATTCGACGACTCAGCCTCTAATGGGACACCCACAGATAGTTTGAGAGATGGTCCAGGGGGAGATGGTGCAGGGGTGTAGGCAGCTGGTGCCTCAGATGCCGTGGGGAGGGAGCCATATGGATCGTCATCTATCGCAGAACTAGATGAAATAGTGTACCACTTTTTCCTTGAAATTCCTATCATTTAATCAAATAAAATTTAGTTCAGAATATATATTTCAAAAAAAATACGTAGAAAAAAAATTAAAAATGATAATAGATGCCGAGTACTAACAGACAAAATATATATAACAATGATAATGAATGACTACAGAAATGAAACAAGTGGTTGCTAAATGAATAAATAATTGTACATACAATCATTTTACCTTTCAATCATGTCAGTTTCCTACTCCATTTCTTCATCCACTTCATTCATCCTTGCTAGACTAATATTTTCAATATCATGATGGACAAATAATTCTGCTTCCTGTTATTGATGAAATTCAATTTCAGAGGTCAAATCTTCCACTTCATCACCCATATCATACAAATATCTTTGTATTACGTGAACAACTACACTCCACCCTTCATCCACAACATCATTTACATAATATACCATTTTTTCTTTCAATTATAAGATATATGGATCATGCAGTTCACGATCACCAACATCCATCAAGCGATAGAAGTTCACAGAAGTAAATTGCAAGGAATCTCTTTTAACACCTCTGATAATATCGACCCATTTGCATTTGAATAAAAAAAAAGTATATGGTAGTTTAATTCAATAATATCATGAAGCTTTCCATAGTATCCCACTTCATGAAATGTAAATATACCACTATTCTGTGTTTTCAAACCCACTTCTCGATCGACTGTACGAAATCTAAATCCATTCACATTATAAGCGTCGAACTTTCTAACTTGTTTTATCGGACCTCTAGAAAGAAACTTCAAATATTATAACAAGTCTACTAGAGTATCAATATTCATGATCTAAAAATATAAATATAATTTAATAGATTTACAAAATGTATGTGTCAAACTAATATTCGTATTTATTGCAATATTTATGAACTTACACATCGTGCAAACCATTATACAAGCTCTTTATTCACAACTTTTTTTATATCTTTCTCATTTCGTGTTCGGCCTCTCATTTGTCTCTTTGTTTGTATCCTCAAATATTCAATAAATGGATCTGCAATTTCACTATTCAACATCACATATCTATGTTCCTGTAATAATTCCAATTCTGTCAGTATCACATTTGAGGTCCTCCCAACTAATCGGCCAATAGCAGGAAATATTTTTGATTTCTGATGCATTTGAGATTGATTTGATGTGTCGTCAACACGTCCAACTCGATTAAATCTTGTCTCAATATCATCCAAATATTTGTAATAAAAGGTAAGACACTCCTCATCCAAATAGCCTTCATCAATAGAGCCTTCTGGTTGAGATTTATTTCTCACGTATGCTTTCAAATGACCAAGATATCTGTGAAATAAAATAATAATATTATGTATTTATTTAAATGCCAAAAATTGTTTACTTAAATGAAAAACATATAAATGAAATACCTCTAAATTGGATACATCCATCAATAATGAACGGTACCTCCCAATTTAGCTTCCTCAACCAAATGCACAGTTAAATGCATCATGACAGTAAAAAACAATGGAGGAAAGATCATCTCCATTGCACAAAGGGTCAATAAAAATCTCTCCTAGAGGTTGTCAAGCTAAAATGGATGTAGAGATTTCTCACATAACTTCCTGAAAAATGTGCATAATTGGAGTACAACAGTAGTAACTTTTTCAGGTAATAATGTACGCAATGTCAATGGTAGTAACTGTTGTAAAAAAATATGTGAATCGTGACTTTTCAATCCATGTAACTTATGATTATTCAAGTCGAAACACCTCGAGATGTTACTCTAATACCCATCAGATACCTTCACATTCTTTAAAATTTGAAGGAATGTATCTTTATCCCTATTTTTCATTACAAAAATGGATAGAGTATACTTTTCATTCTCATCTGGATAGAGATCACGTTTTATGTTCATTACTTGTAAGTCTTTGCGAGCATTGAGATGATCCTTCGACTTTCCATGCTCATTAAGTAATGTGAAAATCAAATTATCATAGACATTCTTCTCAACATGAATCACATCAAGATTGTGCCGTAACAAATTAAATTCCCAATATGTGAGTTTTAAGAATATACTTTTTTTCTTCCATTGTTGCATTCTAATTTCACCTGATGATGCACTTCGGACCCGTTTTCCACTATCATTCAAATGATAAACCTTCCCAAATTTTGTTTCAACATTTTCAAGCTGTGTCAATATTTCAGAACCAGCTAACAACTTTGGAGGTGGTATACGATCAATGGAACCATTAAATTTTGATCTGTGTAGAAAAAATCTATGAAATGCATCAAGAAATCTTTGATGGCACAAGAAGCACCATTTTCTACTTTTAGGTAGCCGTTTGGTCTCAAAATCAAAGTTACAAATGGGACAATCCAAACCCATGTAAGTGTTCCAACCAGATAAATTCCCAAGCCCAGGGAAGTCACTAATGGTCCACCTTAAATCATCATGCATTTTGAACATTGTTTTAGAAGAAGCATCAAATGTATCAACATCGTTGCTCCATAAATCCTGCAATTCATGAATCAAAGGCTGCAAGTATACATCAATATCATTTACAGAAATTTGTTTTCTAGGAATAATTATCAAAATGATAAAATATGTTTGTTGCATACACATCCATGGAGGAAGATTATAAGGGATCAAAACAACTGGCCAAATGCTATAACTGGTATTCAAAGTCCCAAATGGGTTGAATCCATCAGCAGCCAATCCCAATCGAACATTCCTAGGATCAGCTAAGAAATCTATATGTAATGAATCAAATGTCTTCCATGATTGGGAATCTCGTGGATGTCTCACTAACCCATCATTATTTTTATCTATAGAATTCCACTTCATGTGTTCAGCGGTTTTCGATGACATGAATAATATTTGCAATCGAGGATTCAAGGGAAAGTAACGCAAAACCTTTATAGGTGTGTTCTTTTTCTTCTTCTCCATGAAATTATGTTCATTCAGACTTCCAACATCACCCTTTGACTACCATCTAGAAGAAGAATATTTCTTGCAATTCTGTCTACTTGAATCCTCTCCCAAATAAAGCATACAATCATTGGAACACACATGTATTTTTGTATAATTCAGACCAAGCTTGTTAACAACTTTTTTCATATCATAAATAGATTCTGGGATTTTTGCTTCAGGAAATGCATCACGAATCAATTCAAATATCATGGACATTGCCTTATTTGAAATTCAACATAGACATTTGATATGGTACAACTTCAGCAGAAATGAAAGCCTTGAATATTTCAAACACCCACTATACAACTCTTGATTTCCATCGTCAACTAAATCATGAAACGCATTTTTCTCAGTGAGGTTTTCTATTACATTTGGCTCCACAGAATCAATAGCAGGATCCAACGATATGTTACAATCTTGATCTTCTTGTGTTATAGTCTCAAAAACATCACTAGTCACGTTGCAATTTGTAGCACCCTCTTCTGGTTGTTATGATATGTTTTGATGCTGATAGTGGTGTCTTGCAGTGCCGAATGCATCATTTATGAGGTTTTTCATTTCATTTTCCTTTTTTGATGAACTTGGGACCCCATTCTGTGGATTAACATCAGTACTCAATCTTTCTGTAACGTTCTATTTTCCATGCCAAACCCAACACAAATATTGACCAGGGAGTTTATTCAGTATTAAATGTTCATAAAATTCATCTCTCTTCAACCGTGTTCTAAATTTACATTTAGGACATGGACATATTATTCTCCCTTCAACGGATTGGTTAGAAATTGAAAAATCTAAAAACTCATTCAAACCCTTAGCATACTGAGGTGTGCTCCTCAGTAATGTGATCCATATTTTATCCATGTATATCACAATGTGCCTACACAATAATAAAAAAAAATTAAAAAACATAGTTACTACTAAATAGAGAAAGTGATTCATATATACGATAGTGTAAGATTACTGAAACATAATATAATAAAGATGAGCCCCTGAGTTAGATATGAACCCTCTAGTGTTTGGGATAGGTGAAGTTTCTTTGGTAAAGAGAAACAGTGTGCTAACAATACCATATTACTCAATTACCACATGGTCAATACTAAAAGTTATGCTAAACAGTATTCCTATCATGTTTCTCCCAAATCTCCAAATTTTTAACCCTTGACTTTTGAAATCCTTTATAGCATCAAAATATTATATTAGATAACAAAAAGTAACATAAGAATAAGTCCGTTGGAATCATAGTTCATGAGGAAAAAAATAATGTTTCCAATCTTGATGAAGAAGCATAGAAATGGCAGGATGTAACCCTTAATTGTTCCTGATTGTGTGACTATAAATCACAAAGAAAATGGTATGGGCTTCATGACCATAAACTAAATGACCCATGTTCCAAGACCGTATCTACACCTTCATTTTTTTGGAATTATTGTTAAATTTGAACTGTTTTCCTTTTTTTATAAAAATGCTTTAATGATTATCAGGGAATTATTAAATTAAAATGAGAATACTGCTATTATTTTACAGAGACATAATCTATAACACCTAGGTGAGATACTACTATATAACACCATATTCCCCTCTTGTGTGGTCATATGATTAGTTTTATTGAGTTATAATTAATTATGAGATCATCCATATTCATTATACCATATTTTACCAATTCATATCAGGTTAACTTGAAACATCTCTTCATGTAGGATACCCCAGCTTATGGTCCACACATCATAAACTTAAACAATGTGCACCAATTGTAAATAGAAACCTTAAACATCATCTATATCGGTACAACTTGAATGAACTAAAACTATATAAGTAAATAGACACACAACTCATCATGTTGAACAATTATAAAAAGAAACCTATGTAAAAATTGAGTCTCCACTAATTAGATATGACGCTAACCTAATCTAAGTTAAGCATTTGGAATTGAAAAATGGAAGAAATCCTGTTAGGTTGAAAATACATAAAGGTAAACCTAATAAGAAGACAATTCCTTGTGAACTAGGCCTCCCCAATATGAGGATCAAGAAAAATTTAAGGTGATAAAATAAATAACTTAAAGATTGTTGGGTTCATAATATTAATCTATAATAAGTCAGGCTGTACTCGCTAGGCCCTTTTGACTATGAAATTTTTTAAGCATTCACTTGTTCTCTCATCCCCAGTTTATCAGTCCATGGGTATATTGAATAAGAGAAGGCTATATTCTTGGACTACCTATTCCTCTCGGGAAGTGAGAAAATTATGGATAAGAGCATATAATTTCCATTAATTTAACCTAATTATTCCCAAGCCATAAAAGAGTTGGAGAAGAAACTCCACTTTATCAATATTCTCCTCTATCCCCATGATGATAGAAAAAAATTGGCACCAAATACATTTTATCACAACTTAGTTTTTTACAGTGATGTTGGAATCTAAATATTATTTACTTGATTCTGTAAGTAGGAAGCTAACGATACTGTATAAGCCTCCCTGTTTTATCCCCCCATGAAGCCACTATAACCAAAAGATAGAGAAACTAAGAATGTAGATTCTCTAGGACAACAAGTAAACTAGTATATTGTTCAGAGTGTAGAACATGATTTTGTGGAAGTTGTTAAGGGGCATGTAAATGTGGAACTTCATTAGGTAAATCATTTAATAAAACTTCTAAAATAGAATCCATTGACATTTTAAGGGGATTTTAGACCCAATAAATCAGATGTGTTTTCATATAGGAGGTCCAGTTTTTTTTAACATGGATGGGAAACCATATGAGATAAATGTCAAAGTTGGAATGAATATTCTTGAGTACCCAATGCTAGAATGATTAGACATAGTTGTTTTGGATATGTTGTTTCAATACCTCACTTGTAAAATATTTGTATACTTGTAATGTAAAATAATTATTCTTGAAAAGCATTAGGGTAATAAATGTAGAATAATTTGTTAAATTTGAACATGTATGTGTATAAGAGATTAAATATACATAAAAATTCACTCACCTTGTTCACTGTTCATGATAGGAAACACCTAGAAAAGGACTGAATGAATAGATCATTATTTAAGGTATAAAAACTAAGGATCTATCAATATTTTTAATGTTCTATATTACATGCCACCTAGAAATTGATAATAAGGAGTTGGTTGGAGGAAGAGACTTTGGATGGAATATTAGTGTAGGAGACACCATTGTTCAGCTATGCGAAACTAGGAGCATCAACATGGGATTTAAACATAATATGTAGAGTCAGTCCTATGATAGTAATGTAAGAGAAAATCAATCAATGGGATGAGTTTCTTATAATCCATATCACATAAATTAACCATGTTTTTTACAATGCATCTTTAATTTACACATGAATAATTAATTCATATCACCACTATAGAATTTACACCATTATTCTATGAATGGGAATCTTAAAAAATGTTTTCATAAAATTCTATGACCAGTTGGTGCAACAAGATCAACTCTACCTCTGGTTTTGTATGCTCAGATGGAATAGTTCTATTAGACTAGTTCTTAACAAAAGACTTAAGAAAACTAAGAGGCATCTAGGAACAATTAATTTTATTAGAATGGGCCTCATCAGAGAAGCAATAACTATCTTGTGACATTTGAGAAGTAGTTTTATACATAAGTGAAGGATATCATGAACAAGAAATATAATTCCTATATGGTTTGGGGTACCATTTGTCTAAATATGGAAATTATGGATATCATATATGATATTTTTTTTATTGGATACATACATCATTATTCTATTTTTAATCAACATGTGGAAACTATTCCTCATACCATTAGTGTCAACACACCTTATAGATAGTGGTAGTGAGGAGGATTTAAATGGATAGAATTCTACATGACTATTATTGCAGTATAATTTATCTAGTTTATTCAGATCATATACATGTATTTCATTGATTTAATCTTTTGTATGAACTACATGGTGGGATTTAAAGCTGGTATAGTCCACCAAGATTATTAGGTAGTGTTCACATCTCTATACAGAGATCTTCATGAATTAACTTGGGATTTAGTTCTAAATACAGTTATAATTAAAGATATACTAATTGTGGTTTGAAAAATCAAGGACTAGTTAGTGTTAAAAAAATTGATTGCTGCTAATGAAACATGAAATGTAACTCTTCCTATCATAGTGGATTGACACACCAACATCTTTCCAAATGATTTCTCTAGGTTACCATCCAAGAATGAAATAATATATTATATCAATCTACTTCAATGATCCTTCCCATAATTGACTATTTATATCCCATTTATAATGAATAACCCATTAACATATACTCCATTTACAATCACAACTCATCTATCTCACTAACCCATATATCATTTAAATAACTATGTTCTCAACATATCTGTAAAATCAAATCATGGAATAAAACACAATTCAAGATACTCAATTGAAATAATCTTGAATCTACCCTTTAAAAAACAAGTCTTCCTCTTTTAAAAACTCAACATGTCCCAAGAATTTCATTTCTATTTAAAACCATAAAATGGGATTTTAAATCATTTTCAAAAAATGGGAACCACACCCTCATTTATAATCACCATTTGAAATCTATTAAGATAACCCCTTTTTTCCTATAGCATTGAGGTCAACACCTCTGTTTCAAAACAATACCCACTTTAAAAACTTGTTGTCCTTCATGGAAAACCATAACCAAATCAAAGTGAAAAATGATTATTTTAATCCATTTCAGAATCCAACTAGCCATTTCAAAAAAATACCAATTCCATATTTCAAATATCCCATTAACCTTGACTACATACAAAATTACAATTCTCTACCCATTCACTTTCATAATTATATTATTACAACATTTTAAAAAATATTTCACCAACCTTAAGGGGTTTTCATAACCCAAGGGTAGACCTAGGTATGATCTCAAACATCAATGGACCCAAAAAAGTCCTTAGAGGGTTTCATACATCAATCTAAGTCCTAATATAACTTTTCTTACTCAGAAACACAAAACATAGTAAAACATTAAATTGGAACAACCACATATGCATATAATACATAAATGTTTGAGAAAAATCTTCAATACCACCTGGGGTTGTGGGGTCGCTGAGGTTACGGGGGGCTGGGGTCGCCGGGGTCGTGGGGTCGTGGGGTCGCCAGAGTCGCGGGGTCGCCGGGGTCGCCGGCGTCGCGAGGTCGCCGGGGTAACAGGGGGTCGGGGGAAGCGGGGGAAGCGGGGATAGAGGGGAGAAGCGGGTTTGGGTGGGGGGGAAGGGTCGGCTGCGTTATAAAAAAAATGTTTCACGGCGGTTTATAATAAACAGCCACAAAACCATTTAAAAAAAAGTTTAGCGGCGGCTACCAGAACCACCGCTAATAAACCGCCGCTAAAACCAATTTCTGTTGTAGTGTCTCCTCTATTAAAAACTGTAGAAGACTCTCATGGCTATATACACCCATCCAATTGGTTTTACAAACCATATCCCGGGCCAAAGTGGGCCGCACAGTTTCTCCTTACAAGACACACAATTAAATCTATTGTACGCCTCTGTTTATGATTTTTAAAAAATGGGTTTTCAGGCTCAAACGCACCTGGAGCCCATCTAAACCTTAAAAAAACATTATTATCCTTAAAAATCATCTAAAAAATTCCTTGGGTCAATCAAACTCTTATAATTAGGTTCTGAATCCTAAAAATAAAGTTGATCGGACCATCAAACATAAAAATTCAAAAAAGTTCGAGGAATTTGACCTGCACAAAAACTTGGGATGTTACTATAATGACCCAATGTTTTATCAATGGAAAATACCTTCTTATAATTATTTCATATAATCACATGAAATCACAACACAATGAACTGATAATTACTATGTGACTTTTAAACATAATATTGTCTCTTTTGTGATTTGAATTTTGAAAATCTGACATACGCGGTTATGATCAGTAAGATGTTTGAAGTCTAATAGAACAAACTTAATTTTGGTGAATAGTAACCTACCCTTTGAATAGTAATATACCCTTGTGAATAGTAATATGACCCTTATAAATATTAAATCAATCAAAATAATAGTAACCAAACCCATGAATGTATAAATAAAATTTAGGCATCTTATAAGTGATAATATGACCATAGTAAAAGTATTGGTATTTTTTTGTAATTCATAAATAATTAATTAAAATTAATTAATTTATTTAAAAGAAAATTTATTTTCCTAAAAGGTGTTCATAAATTATCAATTTTATTTCTTCTAGTTTTGAGATAATTTTATAAGACCTTATGTAATTTTTAAAATCATTATAAAATCAATTATAGTTTTAAAATATGTATTTTCCAAGTAAATTATTATTTTAATTAAAAATTAAATTAATCATATTTAGAAAAAAACTTTTGAAAAATGGAGTTTATTTTTGGATTTTACACATTGAAAAATGGTTAGGTTGAATTTTTGGGATTTTTCTAAAATACTTGATTTTTTATGAATAGTTACTACTACAAATAAGGCTTTTAAAAGCACTAGAAATCACTTTTAAGAGTGCTAGAAAAAGCATTGTTAATCACAGAAAAGATAAAGGGGTCCCCTTTTACAGTTCTATTTTGAGCACTGATAATGGCCCAATTTATCAGCTTTTTAATTAGCGTTGATAAAATGGGCCTTTATCAGCGCTCAAAATAGCGTTGATCAAGGCCTAGTTCCCTGTGATGTTCTGTTTATTTAACAGTACACCCAGCACCTACACACCTACAAAAAACAACACCTTCACATGAACAAATCATAGAAGAACAAAACAGAACACACAAGAGTTTGGAAAACATTGATATATACATTTACTTTACATCATGAACACACAAAAAAACACACTGCTATATACATTTCAAAAAAAATTATATGGTTACAATTATAATTATCCAACAAACAGTTAAAAACATTAATGTTTCATCCTTTTTCATCTGTGATCCCCTCTAAAAAAATTTCATCCATGTTATTAGTTTCCAAAAAAAGCATCCGAACTCGAGAAAAAAATTCCACCTATATAAGAAAATAAATATTATGTTAGTAATACAATAATGAAATAAATTAAACATTAATATGAAAGAATACATTAATAAAATGCCAATTTTTAATAAAAAAGACACATTTGGAGTTATATCGGTCACACCATGCATGGTATTGATGTGGGTTTGATTCCTACACATCACAAATGAGTCATAGATTGCTGTTTTATAATATTAAAACAATCTAAATGGGTTTGATCAGTTTTGATTATGTCACTTGTGCATTTACTAAAATTAATATCAAATTTAAATGACACATTTGGATTTATATTGGTCACATCATTTGTCAGATTGAGGTTTGGTTGATTCCTACATGTCACAAATGACTGATGGATCATTTTCATAAATTATCAAAATAATCTGAATGTGTTTGCTTAGTTTGCAGTATGTGACTTGTGTTTTTCTAAAATTAATATCAATTTTAAATAAAAAGAGACACTTTGAGTCATAACAGTCGCATTTTTCATTTAATTGAGGTACGTTTGATTCCTACATGTCACAAATGATTTATATATTGTTTTCCTAAAGTATAAAAGCAATCTGAATGTGTTTGCTCAGTTTGTAGTATGTTAGTTGTGTTTTTTTACTAAAATGTCATTTCAAACTAGAAACACGCATTTTGAGTCATACCAGTTGCATAATGTGTTGGTTTGATATGAGACTGCTTAATACACATCACAAGGAACTTATTAATCATTATCCTAAATTATGAATACAATTGGGTTGGGTTTGCTTGGTTTTCAGTGAGTGACACGTTTTGAGCTAAAATGTCAATTTTAAACTGATAACAGATACTTTTAGCCATACCGGTCACAGTGTGGGTCAGATTGAGGTGTGTTTGATTCCTACATGTCACAAATAACTAATGGATCATTTTATTAAAGTATCAAAACAATCCAAATGTGTTTTCTTGGTTTGAATTATGTCGCTTGTGTTTTTTTCTAAAATTAATGTCAATTTTAAATAAAAAGAGACACTTTGAGTCATACCAGTCGCATTGTGCATTTAATTGAGGTGAAGTTGATTCCTACATATCAAAAATGAATTATAGATAATTTTTATAATGTATCAAAACAATCCGAAAGTGTTTTCTCAATTTTTATTATATCAGCTGTGTTTTTTTACTAAAATGTCATTTCAAACTGGAAACAGGCATTTTGAGTCATAACAGTCGCATCGTATGTTGGTTTGATATGATACTTATTTATACAAGTCGTAAAGAAATTATTAATCTTTATCCTAAATTATAAAGAAAATTTGAGTGGGTTTTCTTAGTTTTCATTGAGTGACACGTTTTGAGCTAAAATATCAATTTTAAACTAATAACAGACACTTTTAGCCAAACCAGTGACACCGTGCATCAGATTGAGGTACGGTTGATTTTTACACATCAAAAATGACTCATGAATAATTTTTCTAAAGTATCAAAACAATTCGATTTTTTTTCTCAGTTTTTAGTATGTCACTTGTGTTTTTTTTCTAAAATTAATGTCAATTTTAAATAAAAAGAGACACTTTGAGTCATACCAGTCACATTGTGCATTGAATTGAGGTGAAGTCGATTTATACATGTCACAAATGACTTATGGATCATTTTCCTAAAGTATCAAAACAATCTGAATTTTTTTTCTCTATTTTTAGTATGTCAGTTGTGTTTTTTTACTAAAATGTCATTTCAAACTAGAAATATGCATTTTGAGTCATACTGGTTGCATCATGCGTTGGTTTGATATGAGACTAATTAATACACATAAAAAGTAACTTATGAATCATTATCATAAATTATGAAGAAGATTGGAGCGGATTTTCTTTTTTTTAGCGAGTGACATATTTTGAGCTAAAATCTCAATTTTAAACTGATAACAAACACTTTTTTCCATACCAGTTACACGATGCATCGAATTGGGGTGTGGTTTATTTTTACATGGCACAAGTGACTCATGGATCATTTTCCTAAAGTATTGAAACAATCTGAATGTGTTTTCTTGGTTTTCAGTATGTCACTTGTGTTTGTTTCTAAAATTAATGTCACTTTTAAATAAAAAGGGACACTTTGAGTCATACCAGTCATATTGTGCATTGAATTGAAGTGTGGTCAATTCCTACATGTCAAAAATAAAATATTTATAGTTTTTATAAAGTATCAAAACAATTCGAATGTGTTTTCTCAGTTTGTAGTATGTCAGTTGTATTTTTTTACTAAAATCTCATTTCGAACTGGAAACATGCATTTTTGAGTCATACTAGCCGCATCGTGTGTCAGTTTGATATGAGACTACTTCATACACATCAAAAATAAATTATGAATATTTATCCTAAATTATGAAGACAATTGGAGTGGTTTTTCTTTGTTTTCAATGAGTGACACGTTTTGAGCTAAAATGTCAATTTTAAACTATTAATAGGCACTTTTAGCCATACCAATCACACCGTGCATCAGATTGAGGTTCAGTTAATTAGTACAGATAAAAAATGACTCATTTATTGTTTTCCTAAAGTATTATAACAATCTGAATGCGTTTTCTCAGTTTTTAGTATTTCACTTGTGTTTTTTTCTAAAATTAATGTCAATTTTAAATAAAAAGAGGAATTTTGAATCATACCAGTCGCATTTTGCATTTAATTGAGGTTAATTAAATTCCTATATGTCACAAATTACTTATATATTGTTTCCTTAAAGTATCAAAACAATCAGAATGTCTTTTCTCATTTTTCAGTATGTCACTTTCTCTTTTTACTAAAAATAATGTCAATTTTAAATAAAAAAAGACATTTTGAGTTATACTGGTCGCATCGTGTGTCGTATTGAGGTGGGGTTTATTCTTACACATTTAAAATAACTTATAGATCATATCTCTAAATTATCAAAACAACTGAATGCATTTTCTTGATTTTAAATAGGTCAGTTACTCTGATACCAACTATAATGATCTAAACATTTCATACATTGATATCACATATTAGTAGATTAATATTCCTTACATAAAAGAAATAAATTAAACATAAATATGAAAAAATTAATTAATTATATGTACAATGATTTTACTTTGAAAACATCAAGATTACCTCTCTGATTGAGTAGACACAACATCATTTCTCTTCCTGCAAAGTCATGTCACATGGATAGAAATCTTCTAAAATAAATGAACCATGCAAGGAATAATGAAAATAAAATCAATATTTCATTATATAATTTTTTGTTAAAATATAGATTATATTGTGACATTACATTTATATCTTTCTAAAGTGTTTCTTTGGTATAGATATAAGATAATAACAAAACTAATGATTCTTTGTTCACTTCACTATTTTTGGTTAACTACCTCTTAGCATAGAATCTGATCTAAACTTCCGATCTGGTTTCCCTGTGATGCTCTCATCTGAAACCCTCTCTATGATATCATCATTCAAATTTCACTTTTCCTTCTCTTCCTGTACCCATTTACTTAGTAAATGGGTGCAGGAAGAGAAGGAAAAGTGAACGCTAAATGATGATATCATAGAGATGGTGTGGGATGAGAGCATCAAGGGGGACCCAGATCGGAAGTTCATATCAGATGCTATGCTAAGTAGTAGTTAACTAAATTATTGAATAATCCTTAGTTTTGTTATTAAATTTGTGAGTGATGCACAACCAATATTCTTCCAACACACTACATCAGTAGAAACAGCAACATAAATGACCAAAATACAGAATATAAATGATTTGTTCCATAATAGTTTAGGTATAGTGCTTTTGTAAACATGTAAACATAAATAACTAGTTCATAAGATTCTCATGTTAAGTTATTCATTACTATAAAGAAAAATCATTTCTAAAACCATTATTTAAAACCTGAGGATATGAAACATAAAAATGGGTGATCATAGATGCTCAATAAGTGTAAACAAGGGAGATATCAATGATCATATAAATATAACATAAGTAGTAGGAATTCACCTTCGTCTTATTTTTGTACAATCTTCCATCAGGTATATTTCCCATTCATTTCTAAAAACATCTATATCATCTTGTGAATATGAGTTTTTGAGACAATCATGGTAGTACTAAAAAAACATAAATATACAAAGGATTAATAAATATTTTAAATTAACTAGTAATTATATTTGAAAATACCTCTTCAGGGATTCTACTTTGTTGATGAAATTCGATCTATTTCATAAATTTAGAAACATAATAACCATATTCCTTTCCATTTGTTTGTTTTGGAAACTATAGAAACATAGAGAAAAAATAAGAAATTTGTTTTGATATGTGTTTGGATAGTGAAATCTTATTATATATACCCTGATACTTTTCCAGTTGTATATATTGTTGGAGTTCCTATACTTAGTACCTAGATTTATTCCATGAAGTAGACGATATTGATGCACCACCCTATCATAACAGAATTCTCATTAAAAGATAATATAAATTATATAACGAGATTTTTAGTTATAAAATGTTGATTCTAGTGTATTAAAAATTGATAAATTCCATCATGCATGGTTGGTTTGTTGGATATCCATGCATTGAATCCAGAAAATAAATATTTGGAGCATCCAAATTTACCACAATGAGCATCCAATAATGCCTACAAAAAAGGAATAAGTAATGAAAGAAATGAAAATATAGTTGATATGGTTAAATTGTAGAGTTTTACCCCTGCAACATTGGTATTAAAAAGAGTCTATCATCCTTAATTTTGTTTTCAAATGATTTGATCAGGTATGACATTATTTCACCCACTTTATCGGAATTTATTTCTTCTTTTGAATAGGTGATGTGAGGACTAACGAGTACAAAATTTTTTTCATGGGGAAATCCCTTCAATTTTTTCATATATACGTCTATGAAAAATACGAAATGTATTTAGTCATAATTATCATAGTATATCAAATTTTGTAAAATCAAATCATGAAAACATACCTCATGTATACATTTACAATTGAGGTTACTAGTCATTCATGCTTGAGGATTTTATTTACATTGTCACCACTAATGTAATCTGATTCTTCCCCTCCATACATATTTTTTTCAAAATCAACTATGTGAGTATTGTTGTCTATCAACTTTATATCCACATGAGCCTACAATGATATTAAATGTGGGTATATAAGGGGTAGGGTGAAGGTGCTCTCAGTATATCGTTTCGATCGATTGGTTGATCCTTGAGATAGTTTTGAGTAGATCTTTCATTTCACCCCTTCCCTTTGTCCTTATGTAATAACATTCATTGGTTAAAACCTTTTTTCATTAAATGTTAAAGGTTCATCTTGAAAAATAAATTGGAAATGAATACCTCCTTGTCAAAATGTTTTTTTACAAGAATTGACAGCCATGCAATGAATGTTCCAACATCTTATTGGACCGTATGAATGTCATCATCATCATTTGGAAGAGGTATCTTAGCTCTCGGCGCATGAGATATGTTAATCAAAACTCTGGCATGACCCTTTGAAAGTGGTATGTTGTATAGCATGGTATTCTACATATTGAACACTGTAGCCCTCACTACAAGGAGATGGGTGGGAGTTGATAGATATAAATCATTGTAATTTTCACCCTGTAGAATATCAGTACAGGAAATGTATCAGTGTCTATGTGATTCAAATTTCATAGAAACAATTATTAGAACATTGATTACCTTAGCTGATTTAGGTTTTTGAGTATAATGGCTCGCCTCAAAGCTGGTAGGGGTGGGGTGGGATCTTCATGCGCTGGTTGTTCTTGAGTTGTTTCTTCTCTTGGCCTCTCCCCCATCAAAGTTACTATCATCTCTCTCTTCCATTGTAATTTTTATTCAATGGTAGCTAGTCTTTCTCTCGTCATTTTCATTTCTTCATTTTGATCCTCCTCTTGTTTTTTTCTGAAAATATGTTCGGGGTGTCACCCCAAAACTCATACCTCTAACGTGGTCATACTGTTATGGCTGATTAAAGGATTTTGAAAGTATGTTTGCATTTGGTGCGGGTGTTGTTGATTCCTGTGACTATGTTAGATAGAAAATATAGGAAAATAAGTAATCATTGTTATGTAATAGTGATTTAAAGGAAAAAAATTATATTATTTCATACTTACACATGTTTCCCACACTTTTTGTGTGTTTTCATCTATCAGTATCCCCTCTTTATTTACACAAGCCTCCTTTCGTAGCACATGGCATGGGATGGAATTGGATTTCTATTTCAATTCATCAATTTGCATATAAATAGAGGAACATGGTTATGGTATTGTTTTATGTCACATAAAATTATTACGGTAGATTTAAAATACGTACCAATTTTTCTCAAGTGAAGTGTGCCACTTCCTTGCTTTATGGTAGGGGTACGCTAGTTTTACTTCTTATTTAATATTTTCAGCACTCAGTTGCTATTTCATAAATAAAAAAATTTCAAAGTGATGAATACAAGAAACATTAAACAATTTATTACCAGAAACAATGTACCTAAAAATTATGCTCCACATGACGGCTACTAAACACATCCCATGCTGCTTAGGATATCAAGTGTGCATAAAGATGAGGTGTGTGAAGCTTGATTTTACCTTCAATATCTTTAAGATTATATTTAATTAAAATTGTGTGGAAGCCTCTATGAATCCTTTTTGCAACTCTTAATATATATTCCTTGTGTGAGGCATCTACTATAAATACACTCTATAAGGGATGATGAAGAGTAAGTCAATGCTTTAGTATTTTATTTTATTTTAATAAATTAAAAAAATGATATCATAATTTTATCGTAATCTCTTCCCATATTAGTGTCTTAATCCTGGTGACAACATGGTTCCATGACTGTACAGAAATAAGCATGCACTTCTGAGTGAATATTCTAATGTAGCTACTAAACATGGCCTTGTTGGGGTTAACATGATGTCCTCGCTTATTCCATCCCACCTCAAATTTGATGCCTTTTTATTTTTTCCTTAAGTATTTTGGATAAAACTGTCAAACTATGGTGCTCTTGCTTTTTTGCGCCTCTAGTGTTTCATTGCCTACCATTTCTTCAGTTTCAGCATCATCATTATGTTCTTCCAGAGCACTAGCATCGGAACTTGGACCAGTAGAAATAGGTTGAGAAACTTGTTGTACCTCATCACTGGAACCAGTAGCAACAGGTTGAGAAAACTATTGTTACTCTACACTGGGACCAGTAATAGCGGGTTGAGAGACTTGTTGTGCCTCGGTATTGGGTGCATCAATAGGTGAAAAATCCATTATATGTAGAATTATTTTAACATTTAATTTATATTACATAAAAGTGGAAGCGAACAGATAATAACATAAGGTAACACAATGTATATTACAATAAAAAAATAACCTGATTATTGAACTCTCTTTTTTTTAAAGGATGAAGATATTTTACCCATCTATAGCATATAAAAATCCCTTCATTATGGTCTCCTCTAACATAAAAAACATTTTCTACATTGTGACTACTGCAAAATGATTTCTAAGTCCCAATGAAAGGGTCAACCTTTTTTGAATTTTCATCTGACCCTTCAATTGTTTTGGTCGATAACAGAACAATTGACAAGTTTTGGTATGTGGGATCTTGAACATAAAATACCTATACTGCATGTGATTCCATTATAAATGGTTCATCTTTCTCCCTTCCTTAATAAAATCAAATTTCATGAATCCCAATTCATCTATTTTAACAGCATTCATGTTATCAACCCACTTGCATTGAAAAATAGGCACTTGGAATTTCATATAATCCAACTCCCATATTCGTTTGATGATTCCAAAGTACGGATATTCACATAAATTGGATTTTTGTCCTTAGTACTGGAAACATGCATCGCTTTAGCCACAAGTATAACCCCATTATTTTGTATGGTACTATCTTCATCATGTTCATTAGTATATAATGTATAACCATTAACTACATAAGAATTGTAATATAATACATAAACACTTGGTCCTCCGGCTATCCATTTAAGTTGTTCTGAAATAGAGTCCAGATTTTCACCAGACTTCTTAAAAATATGGTCCCAAAACCATCCTATAAACTGTCAATTATATGTATCTGATATCTATTTTTCAGCCCTAGATGGATTCAAATGCCTAATAATTTATTTGTGGGTTTGAACATATGGGTCAACGTCGAAATTGTTCTGAAAAACATAAAGGTGGGCCTACTCTTGATCTTTAATATTGATTGTGAAAACCTCTCTTCCAGGAATTCATTCGCCCTTAATCCACCTAGTGTGATGAGATTTTGGTAGGCCAATGCTTTCCACACTATACAGGTATTCAGTACAGAATTCAATGGATTCCTCAACAATATATCACTCCTTAATACAACCCTCTGGATGACTTCGATTTTTGACATACCCTTTCAAAATCTTTATATATAGTTCAATGGGGTACATCTATCTATAATTTATAGGACAACATATTCAAATCTCTCTTACCAAGTGAACCATCAAATGAACCATCATATCAAATAATGTCAATGGGAATAACATTTCAAATTCACATAATATGACAGCAATTTCTCTTTCCATAGTTGGAAATTTCGTTGGGACTATATCTTTACTGCATATAGCTTTGAATAGGAAATAGAGATTCATTAATGTATGGTGGACATTCTTGGTCAAAATGAAATGTAAAGCTATAGTAATTAGATTTTGCATCAAAACAAGGAAGTCACGTGATTTTAGACCCTTTAACTTTAAATCACTCATTGAAACAATGTTCTTGATATTTGATGAATACACCTCTAGAACCTTTACGTCATTCAATAAGTTGAAAAACTAATATCTTTCCTATCTGCAAAGAGTGTAATCCGCAAGAGGAATAAATGTTCATTTTTCACCCTTCACGAGTGTCAACTCTTCTCATATTCCCATCTAAACCATGTCCAACCTAGCCTTAATTCCATCCTTTGTTTTTTCATGTAAATTTATAAATGAGTCGATAAAACTATCACAAATATTTTTTTCAACATGCATAACATCAAGAAAATGTCTAACATACAAACAATTCCAGTATGAGAATTCAAAAAAAATTGATCGCTTTTTCCAACCGGTTTTCATAAGGTTTTTTTAAAATGGTTTATCAAAAGTAGTTTCCACATATTTTACTTTCACAAACAATTGATCACATGTTAGTGGAGACAATGTTGTATGTTCTTATAAACTTCCATTGAATGATGTCATCCAAGAATGGTACTTATGATGTCAGGGTAGGAATCTGTGATATCCTAGAAACACAGTTTTCGATGAATGTTTCAACCTAATTGACTGTGTACCTTGTTCTCAAATGTGATACCCTTGAGTTCCTTTAATTATATATCCTAACAAATTTCCATAAGTAGAAAAGACATTTATCATCCCGTACAACATGGCTCTCAGAGTGAAATCTTCATTTTTGTAAGCATCATTCAACGTAACACCTGAATCCCATAATAATTTCAAATCCTTGATCAATGGATCCAAATAAACATCAATATCATTACCTGGTTATTTTGGTCCTTATATAAGCATAGATAACATGATGTATTTTCATTTCATGAATAACCACGGTGGTATGTTATAATTTACCAACATAATTGTCCGTGTACTATGACTACTTCTTTGAAAACCAAAAGGATTCAATCCATCTATAGATAACACAAGACAAAGGTTTCTCGGCTCATTTCTAAATTCAGGATACTCGTGATCAATTCTCTTCTACTAAGGAGAGTCTTCTGGGTTATATAGTTTTCCATTTTTAATTATTGTATCTGTATGCCATGTCAATTATCTTGTAGTCTCCTCACATCTATATAGGTGCCTAAACCTTTGAATGATTGGAAAGTACCATAAAACTTTCGTAGTACTAGATTCATCTTTCTTGTATCTAGAAGTACCACACTTTGGGAATTATTTAAGTGATTTTTCATCCTTGAGAAACATTATACAGTCATTCAAAAATGTGTGTATTCTTTCAGAGATCATACCCATTGAGCATAGCATTCGTTTGGCATGGTATGTTCGGCTTGGGAGCACATTATCTTCTAGGAGAATGCCATTCAGGAGAGAAAGTAGTTTTGTAAAATTGTCGTCACTCCACCCATTGCTTGATTTTAAATTATACAGCTTTAGTATGGATGACAATAATGTATATTTAGTGCAACCAGCATACAATGGCATCTTTTCAAAACTATTTAACTTTTCAAACAATTTTGGGAAATAATGAAGTTCATATTCAACTTTCCTTGTCATTTCCTCAATACAATCTTCACCATCATTCACATATGTAATCACATCCTCCATATGGTCATCTTTATTGTTCATGCTTGTAATCATATTATATGATCCATAAAATGTAGTGTTATCCTATCCACTACCTACATTCATTTTTCCCCATGTTTATTCCAATATGTATAACTTCGATCTATTCCGTGACAGATCAAGTGTTCTTCCAACTCCTCTGGACTAATTTGTCTCGAATAACAACAGTATAAACACGGACAAAGGATTTTAGAAGGGTCATATGCATGATATTTTTCAAACATGATAAACTCTTTCATGCCATCTTCATACTCTTTTGTCAACCAATTGGCATTCATCCATTCTTTATTCATATTCATCCTATTTGATTCGGTAATATTAATATTTAACAAAATAATTACAAAAAATTTGTTCAACTAGGGTCATCATCCAACTATAATCACTACTACAAAAATGGCCTATATCAGTGCTAAAAAGGGCTTTAACAGCGCTAAAAAGCACTGTAAAGCTCAGCGCTAATATAGGGGGTCCCTTTTATCAGCGCTCTGAAAAGCGCTGATAAAGGCCTCTTTTATCTGTGCTAAAAAAAATCGCTGATAAAAGACCCCTTTATCAGCCCTTTTTTTAGCGCTGATAAAGGTAAAAAAATTAAAAAAATTAAAAATAATACGGGGGAGTGATTTTATCAGCACTTCACACCCTCTTTATCAGTGTTAGGAGGTATCCCGCGCATTGCCCTTTCCGCACATCCTTATACGTGCGCACCCCCTTCCCTTCCACCCAAACTCGAACCCGGGACCTCCCCCCTTTCACGGCTGCACATTTACCACTATGCCATTTCATTTTGTTCTCTATTTAATGATATATCTATATATATAGTTATATTTATTCATATATTGATATAGATTCATATTAATATAAATATATTTATTCATATATTAGTATATATATATTAATTCATATATTAATATATTTATATATATATTTTTAGTTATAATTTTTTATATGTATATTTATTTGTATACTAATATATACTTATAATATTAGTTTTAAATACATTTATGAAAAAATATGTTTTTTATGTGTGTTTATAAATAAATAAATACATACATACATACATAGATATATACAACACACAGACACACACAAAGAGACACACAGAGAGAGACACACACACACAAACACATATATATTTACGAATAAATACATATATATGTGTATTTGAAAAGCCAAAGAATGTACTTATAAAGATTAGTTTTAAATACATTTATGAAAAAATATGTTTTTGATGTGTGTTTATAAGTAAGTAAATAAATAAATACATACATATATACATATATACAACACACAGACACACACATAGACACCCACACACACACAGACACATATATATTTACGAATAAATACATATATGTGTGTATTTGAAAAGCTATAGAATGTTAAAACGACCATAACTTATAATCCAGAAGCTCGTTTCAACTTTACAACTAATCAAATCGAAGAAAATGAAACAATCTTCGATATGATATATGGTATAGTCCTAACAGACATCCGGATCAGAAATTATACTTGTTTGAATGTTAACAAATCGGGGTATGCCGACTAAAAACTCAGTTTTTGAGGCCTTATGGGATTTTTTTGGGCTCGAAAAATGTGGCAGAGGCTTCACCTGAGTCACCAGTGCGTAGAGCTCATCGCAGGCTTTGATTTGATATGTTGTAGAGCTCAAACGGACACCCGAATCAAAAGTTATGTCCGTTTAAAGTTTGAGTTACATTTTCAACATATTTTAGATCTTTTATTAATTGTTTTGATTTTTTGTGTCCTCAAATTGTTATTAAATGATTTTTAATCGATAATAATTAGAAAATTATTAATTAATAATATTTTTTAAAAATATTTTGAATCCATTTTCACTAAATTTATTTTATATTAAATGTAATAGTCTATTTATACGTATCTATAACATATTTAAAAAATATATATTGTATTTATATCAATATAAATATACTTATCTAACAAAATATTATTTTTCATGAAAAAATATTTTTTTTTGAAACTCAACATTTATCAGCGCTCGGGAAAAGTGCTGATAAATTCCCTCTTTATCAGTGCTAAAAAAAGCGATGATATAGGGGGGGCCTTTATCAGCGCTAAAAAAAGAGCTGATAAAGGGGGCCTTTATCGGTGCTTTTTTTAGTGCTGATAAAAGTGACCCTTTATCAGCGCTTTTTTTAGCGCTGATAAAGGCCCCCTATATCAACGCTTTTTTTTAGCACTGATAAAATTGAAGCGCATCCCTTGCCCATTTTTGTAGTAGTGAATCAATGGAACTAGATATAGTAAACAATACCCTTACCTCTCCATGCATTACTTAGGACCAAATTAGGTCACACCCATCTTCCCAACCACCTGATCAATGGAATTAGCTATGAGAAGTGCTTTCACTAGAATGTTTTAGTTTCCCACATGTGATCTATATGCATTGTTGTAAACTAGTTTTTTAGTGTTTCTCTAGAAACATAATGTCTCGAGTCAAGAACTATGGTACTAAACTAATATATGGTATGATTTTCCATAGATTTCTTGTGGGTGGAAGGATTCATTACATGTGTTTTTATGGTTATTTGACTAGGGTGTCCATAAAGTGTCCCATAGAGTCCTTTAGTGAATTGGTTTTCTAAGATTCAGTAGAATTTCACTAGTAATAAAGATGTGGTTCCATTGAGATGGGTAAGGTTTGGATTGATATTCAATGGTGGAGGAACTACAATATGGAAAATAAATGGCATACCAATCATGCCAACAACCTCAACACCATACAAACACACAATCGTGCTCACAATCGCAACACCATAAAAACCAAACAAACAAAATTTTAGATTTTACAAAGCATCCCTTATTCAATTCCGCTTGTTAATTCAGGGGTTATCACAGAAGTTTTATCATTCTGGGGAATTCATTCATTATCCAATTATATGTAAATTACCAATTTCTATATTCAAGTGTTCAATATGAACCAACCAACATGCAATTCATTTAGTACGCAAATAAGAACCACCAACACCCACAATTTTCAGCGGGGCATTTAGCCCGTACAATTCACAACATAACCATCAATATCAAACAGTAATAACATGCGAATAAGAGGAAACCAAAAAGTAAGAGGAGATAAAACACCACAAAGGTGTGGTTCAGCGCGTGGTGGAGGAGAGGTGTGTGACAGAGGAGATTTCCAACTAAAAGGAAAACATAAAATGAGAACGCATATGTTATACCTATCCAAAATAGGTCCAATGAGATTTAGGAATAGTACATGTTTAGTTAAACAGTTTTATTGGTCAATAGTGGAATTTTATTTTCCATCTATGATATCATCTTCCTGTTTATTTATTTTTTGTGTATCTACTATTTTCTTAGATGTTCAATTTATGAATGGGACATGTCTGGTTTTTTGGAGAAAGGTCATTTTTAATTTACTCTAATTTAGGGGTAAAGTATTCCACATTAATTGTATCTTTTTTCCAAGGGATTTTTTCTATCCTGTAGGGATCATGAATTCCTCTTAGGTTAGTGGAAAGTCAGGTCAGTTGTTGGTTATGATACCAGCCTAGGTCGTATCATTACATTTCCAATTGTAACTGACCCATGTCCATTTAAATATAGGATTTGGGGGGTTTAGACCCAAATATATTCCCAACTCCACTAGAGTTCTTATGAAGGTGGGTCCTGATAGTATCATATCTAATATATCTTTTATAGATTGTACATTATAGTAGTAACTGCTAAGGACTTTCTCATTAGTATGGTAGTAATGTTTTTTGAACCTAGTGTGTGAAGTAGATATCATAAACTAATATATGATTAAAACTTATGTGATGACTTCATAACCTATGGAAAAATATATAGGAAATATCTTACAAAACTCATTGAATCTTAATAGGTTTGGTTTCATTCATCATATAGTTACAAGTGATGTGGAATGTGTAAATGATAAGTGTGGAGGTTGAATGATGTGGAGATGTTGATAGAAATGATGATGTGGCAGTGTGTTTAAATATTCATTGTATATTTTTCATTAGAATGAGGTTGGTTTAAGTAATTATATTTAGTTTGGTTGTGTTATTCCATCATGAGGTTTAATAAGAACAGGTGTATCAAGCATCCAAGGATGTGCATCATAGACTAAAACTAGAGGTTGTGAATGTAACGAGGTTATCCTTAAGGGGGTTCTATATATAGAATTTATTGAAGTATGATGATTTTTTTGTAATTAATGTAACTTAGTGATGGTTATATAAATTTGAGACTGTATTTCATCTATTATAAACTAAAGATCTACTTCATTTTACTTTTGGGGTGAGTTTGTTTTGAGTCTCAACATGATAGATGTAGATTCATTTATGGGGTGTGTATGAATGACCTTAGAGTTTATAGAGATATTGAATATATATACTGATGATTGATGGGTTGTTTATGTTTGTATAAGTATCTCATTATATGACTTGACAAAGGATATTTTCAAGTTGATCTCAGTAGAGATAAGATTAATCTGAAATTGTTTTTACATCAATAATTAGAGTTCTATAAAAATGACATTTTATCCTATTGTGTGGTATATAGATTACATTCATAATTGATACATCATATGACTAGTTTTTTAATAAAATTCAATCATGGGTATTGGTATTTTTTTAGGTATTATTTCTATTAAAATACTCATGGATGAGTTGGATTCTCTATGGGGTTGAGGGATGTTTCAAAGTAAATGTGTTCTATCGAGTTAAAGTGAATCATGGTATGAAGAATATGATGTTTTCATGATGGTAATGAAAAAGCAGATGAGTTTACTCATACATATAGAATTAAGGCATGTTTAGACCATGTTGAAAATGATCACCTTGAGATGATAGGTGAATCTAGGTGTTACATATTTAGAAATAGTATCTTAATGATGTTAACCCCTTTTATAGGATATTTTTACCTCAATTAAAGGAACTCATTAAATCCTTAACTCTTAATGGTTCACTCACCAAAACAAACACAAATGAATAAATATAATGAAAACAAGTATTTTACATGGTTTACTATAAAGGTATAAATCTAAGGAGAACACATCATTGATGAGTCAATGTGAAAAAAATATAGTATACTCACCTTTAGTGGATTAAAATTTTAGTGACAGTCATTTGATAATAAGGTTATTGTGAGGCGCAATGAATAGCCATAATGAGATGGATTCTTTGAGACATAATGTAAAAAACACACAACCATGAGGCATACAAAACCAAGAAAAAAATCTAAACCTGGAAGCGGCACACCCCCCCCCCAAATCCCTCTTGAAAAACCAAACACACGCCAAAACCATTTCCAAAACAACAAATACCACTTTTACGTAAACATGGAAAAACAGGACTTTACACCAAGGATTTACCAAAAAGTGCCCAAATGCCTTTTTAAGCCAAGTTAAAACACACAAAGCATATAAAAGTGCCAAACGGGCCCTTGAGTTTCAAACACACACACACCCAAACATTTCACAATTTCCAAAAGGGCCCTTATCCTTTCCAAACACACACTAAATCATTTCCATAAAAAATACATCAAAACTCTAAAATGATGACACCTTTATAAAACAAACCAAACAATTTATCAACAATTGTATAAACAAATCAAACAATTTATAAACAATTATATAAACAACCCAACCAGTTTATAAACAATTTTATAACAAGATAACCAGTTTATGAACTTTTATTTCAGGCCAAAAAAAGTATAAATAATTTTATAAGAAACCCAAATAGTTTACTAGCAATTATATAAACAAATCAAACAACTTATAAACAATTTCATTAACAGACCAAACAATTTATAAATAATTTTTTATAAACAAACCAAATAGTATATTAAAAAATTTATAAACAAATCAAAAAAAATTACACAAACTAGAAATCACCATAATAAACTATTCAAGAGTAATATAAAGGTGCTTGTCATGTTGAAAACATTATCAAAACAACATTTGACATCCACTGAACACAATTTCCATAAGCACACATAAACATAACTAGGGAAAAATACTTCAAAACTATTTTTAATAAAACCAACTAACTTGAAAACATTATAGCAGATTAACCAAGTGTATTGCGAAGCTGCGAATCAAGTTAAAGATTTAACTAAAAACATTCAAGCTTAAAATGGACTTAATCAGAAAGGAAAATACAGATTCACCTACCTCATATGTGTGAAAATGTGACGGTGCTTCAATAGAAGGGAGAACAAGACATCACGGACCCTCCACACACCCTAAAAACCAAAGGAAATGCATCACACCTAAACCCTATCGATAAGGGTTCAGCAAAACCCTACAAACCCTATAGAAACCTGGGAAACCACAATAGAGACTCACCAGGGGGAATTCGTGTGTTGTAGAAAAGGCTATCGGGACGGTCAGTGGATGAGGAGGGTGCGCCAGAGTAGGTTAGGTGGACAAGGGGGCTATGTAAGGAGGAGGAGGAGAAGGAGGTAGAGGAGGAGGAGGAGGCAGCGGTGGTGGTGGAGGAGGATGAGTTGGTGGCCGCAGAGGATGAGGAGGAGGCAGCGACAATGGAGGAGGAGGAGGAGGGGTCACGGTGGAGGGGGGCTCGATGGCGCAGGGGTCAGCTTCCACGAAGGCTTGAAAGGGTGCGAGGGAGGAGGAGCCTGTTAGTGTTTTTTTATAAAACTCGTTGGAACCTTTATCAGTGCTAGTTAAAATCACTGATAAAGGTATGTTTTATCAGCGCTAAAATAAAAAACACTGATAAAACTTACATTTATCTGCGCTTTGTTAGCACTGATAAAGACATATTTTATCAGTGCTTTTTTAGCACAGATAAAGGTATAATTTTAATAATTTATTTATATTATTATATATTTATTTAAAATGATATATAGGATAAATATATATTTATTTATTAATGATTATAACTATAAATAAATATATATTTATTTATACTTATAAAATTATAATTTAAGTAATTATAAATTTATAAGCAATATACTTATTATTTTTATAATCATATAAATATATAAAATAAATATATTAATTGTATATATTTAAAATATTATAGATATATATAACTATATTTCTTCTAATTTTATAAATATTTATATGAAATATATATTTATTTATAAATATAATTATAAATATATTTATTTATTTATTTATTTATTTAAATAATTATAAAATTATAACAAATTTATATATCTAATATTTATAATTTTTTTAATATATATATATAATTAATATATTTATTATAATTTTAAATTATTTAAATATATCTGTATTTATTTATAACTATAAATAAAATTTGTATTTATTTATCAATATTTGTATAAATATTTATAAATATATATTTATTTAATTATATATAAAATATTATATATAAAATAATAAATATATTTTTTATAAATTAATAATTATTTAAATAAATATCAAATTATTTTTATTTATTTATAAATATTTTTATATATTTATAAATATATCTATTTAATTATATATTTATAACTTTATAAGTAGTATAATAAATATATTTATTATAATTTTATAATTATTTACATATATTTATTTATTTATTTATAGTTAAAATTATAACTATAAATAGTATATATTTATAAATATTTGTATATAATTGTTAATATATATATATTAATGAAATTATAATATTATATATATAATTTTATAATTATTTATATATATATATAGTTATAATTATAATTACAAATGTATTTGAAAAGTATTTATATATATCATTAAAAATATAATAAAATATATTTATTATTTAGATATATTTAATGTAATTTTATAAGTACATTTTTTAGGACATATATAGTTCATATGGGTAACATTGTGAATTAATCAATATAACACATCAATGGACAATGTGATGTAATGTATAAATGAACATTCATGCATGATATCATCCAATGGCCCGAAAACCTTCATTTTTTATTGAATTTTGATAATACACCTTTCAAGGGGTGAGGTGAAACCCTTACAAGGCCCGTAGGTGTAAGTATTACATGGCCCGTAGGCCTTAGAGGAATTCATTGCCCGTAGGCTTTAAACATTACATACAACCCATACTAACTATTTGGAACTACTCCTCCCCAGCATCTTCATCGTGAAATCATCTCTCCACCTTCGCATGGTTTTTCAGCTAGGCTATCTCGTGCATGCACAGGCTTGTCCCAATGGCAGGTGTCATACCCTCTCATTCTTGCAATCCATGTAGCTTCTATTATGGTGAAATCTCCTTGCGCATCCTCCTATAGAGCTTGTTCCTTGTAGGTTGTCTGGTTTGCATTTGCACTAAAGGTGGCCCGAAGGCCTTACTAGCCTGAAGGCTTGGGTGGCCTGAAGGCCTTAAAGGGCCTGGGGACCAAATCGGTGGCCCGAAGGCCCAAACGGGGGAAAATTCCCAACTGATACAGTGCCAAACAGTGCCTGCTACAGTACCCACTACAGTACTGCACAGTTTCCACTACAGTGCCTGCTACAGTACCGAAAATTATGCCTCCGCCTGGATTTGATCTCGGGATGCCTGGATGCACTTAAGAGTCCTCACCAACCGGGCTGAGGCTCATGTGCAACATTCATGCATGATACATAACATATACTCATGATCAATATATTCACTGACTAAATTCATTGGAAAACAAATATATATTCAATAATTTTAATTATAAATATTTATATTAAAAATTATTGTATATTTAAAAATAAAATAAATATATTAAATATATTAAATATAAAAAATATAATGAATTAATCCAATAAATCTAATAATTCTAATAAATTAATCTAATTAATCTAATAAATATAAATCTAATAAATCTCTAATAAATCTAATAAATCTAATAAATATAGTAAATATAATAAATCTAATAAATCAAAAAAAATTATTTATTATTAAATGTAATTTATTATAATCTTATAATTATTTAATATATATATATATATATAATTATAATTTTAGAAATAATTTTTCAATTAAAAAATTATATATACTTTTTAAAATTATTAAAAAATATATATTAATTATAAACATGCGTTTTTTATTTAATGTATACACATGAACATTATTTTTTAATATAAATATAGTAATTTTATAAAAAATAATAATAATTTTTATTAAAAACTTTTATCAACGCTGATAAAGGGTACACCTTTATCAGTGCTTTCTGCTTAGCACTGATAAAAGGCAGCGCTTCCCTTTCTCTATTTTGTGGTAGTGAGTAAAATATGATAATTCATAATAAATGCTAAAACATGAATTTTTGAATCATGCTTGAGTCATGGATGATGTAAATGGCCATTTATTAGAACTCACATGCACATATTACAATTTTTGGTCACAAGAATCATTACTATTACTTGTCTTATGGAAAAATAATAAAATAATGATTAAAATATTAAGAAAACCCTCCTCCCCTCCACAATAAAAACCACCCACACTCCCCTCTTCTCTTCACTCCTCCCAATCCTTGTACCTTCACTAAATTCTACTCAAATATCTCCCCAAGATATTCCCCCACTTCCATCAGCCCTTGGTCTCCTCAAAAGACCAAATCATCTCCCCTTAAGAGGTTCTCAAAGGAGATAAACTCAAGAGGTAAATTCCTCTTTCTAATTATTTTATTTTCTTTCAAGTTCTTTTCTTTTCTTTTTTCTTTCCTCACCTCGCTTCACCCAAATGGTGTTATAACTTCAGTAAGATACATATACTAGAATTTTTTTATGATATTGGGATAATTCAATATCATCTCTCCTTTACCCTTCTTTTATACTAAAGAAACGAAAACACCATCTGAGATGTGTTAATTTATCACATTGAAGGACGACGGTTTATCAATTTCTATTACCATCTTCTATTCTGGTCATGAAATGACTTTTATGGTTGAACCAGATTATTAAATATGTATTTTTTTTCTGGAATCCTTTTTCACACTTGATGTAAAATAATAATACAAAACAAGTTAATTATGAACAAAATCACCAAGTTAATCCAAGCGTTTATCATTAATATTTTATATAATGATTCGCATTCACTCCAAATAACCAAATGAATTTTAAAACCATTTAATATTCTATATGATCACTAGTTTTATATAAATTCAATTCTAGACAACCAACTTCATCATACATGTGTGTCCAAACATGAATATAAGCGAACCAATCATTAAAACTGAGGAAACAAATGAACCTGGACAATGAAATTGAACCTCATAACCAATCAAAAAGGTTGTGAATAAATTCAAAAATGTTATACTAAATCATTTACATGTAAAATAGGTTATGTAATTATTAATTAATGAACCTAATTTTATTATTCAGTTCATTAATATCAAGTGGAGAACACCATCAGACTTAAGGTAAGAGATCCACCCTATTTCACTTTTATTCAAGAATATACTCTATGTGATAACCTTTTATGTATAATTCCTAATGATGGGGTATGATTTTTCACCTTCCCCATACATCCCTCATGATGTATAAGAGATTTTAAATCACTTTATCTCTCATTAATCCCTCTTAAGTACACCTGGTACCATGCCGCTATTCTGTAAGGGATTCTCCCCAAACTGCCTTTATTCCTTTGGGTTGCTCTATCTTTCTTTTTACCCAAATGAAGTTGTCTTTTATTTTTGTGTAAAAATTATTCATACTGTTTATATGCTCTAAACTCATGTTTCAATATCCATCCCTCATTCTCTTTTATGGATATACATTCTTTTAATTTATTCCCTCCTCGGTACTTCCCAATGAGTAAACTTTTTTTAAAGGAATTTCCCAAATTTTTACCCAATTTCAAGTGAACTCTACCATTTGTTTTAATCCACCATTATTTTTTAAAAATCATTCTTTTTATTATTAAAACCTTATCATTTCAATTATGTTTTCATATAAAATATTATTCCCTTTTCGATTTTAAATTCTCTTTAGTATTTTCTTTAAAACTGCATTAAAATGTTTTAATGCTAAGAATTTCCTAAACACTCTTCTTACACGTTGTCACTTCTATTTGAAATCACTTACCATGCTATATTCTTTCTTTACCTTATTAATTTCAATGTATGTTTTAATTATTTTCTCTCATGGAAACTTTTATGATATGCCCATTCATTATGCTTTATGACATGAATGTGATACCCATTTATCTCCATGGGTTTCCTTATGTTTATGTATGATTGATTGTGTATGATTATTTATGTGGAAATAATATTCATGAACATGTTAATATGGTTTCTCCCAGATAGAACTCTAATGCATTGGGTAAATTTTAGTCTCATGAGACGTTATGTGCAATGGTCTTGGCGGTTAGCCTTGACTTGTGCTACCATGTGCAACGGTCTTGATGGTTAACCTTGACTTGTGATACTCTATGTGCAACGAGCCTTGACTCATGATAAATTCATGATTTATTTTGCTACCACATTACTATGAATTCATGTTTATATTATTCTATTTTTATATGTTATGATTCTATATGCCATTTTATATCATTATGTCATGATCTCTAACCCTTGTGCTAAAGCCTTATTCTTATGTTTATTTCCTCACTGGGATTTTAGCTCATCCCTTTGTTCATCTGATCCCTAGGGTACCCTATACAGATGTAAGGGATCAAAGTAAGTTAGGATCTCTTTATGAATATTAAATAAATAAGTTTTTTTAGTCCCATGTTTTAAGTTTTATGTACCTAGTATTCAAAGACACTAGACTTCACAATCTATGTCTTGTACTCTGATGTTTAATTATGCTTAAAATCATGTAATGTTATGTGTAAAAGGATAGGGTCACTATAGTTATAGTCTCTCCACCTTATAAAAGATCATCCCCAAGTTATAAATATTTACTTGTAGATAGTACTAAACATGTCCATCTCAATTACATCAACTCAATCTACCCTAGTCATTAGGTCACGGGATAATTCCCCTTGTGGGCTCCCCGCCTTAGAAATTACCTACCTGGTTGCTTTACGACACAAAAAAAAATATTCTGATGGTCCATCGACCATCCCTGGACATAAAATTCCTCCCATGACATACTTTCATTCCTATGCATAATCAAGTGTTCATGTCATATCTACACCCATCAAGTCTCACATCTCATCGAATACCCAATTCGTGCATGTTTCATACACGATGGTCATTAAAACCCACACCTCATCAGATGCCCATAATTCCTACATCTCAACTAATTCTCAAAATAATCTTGTATCATATATATATGCATGCCCATCATAGTCTTGATGCCTACACACCTTATAAAAATCATGCATTGCACTGATGTCTGTAATAAATCCCAATGCTTACACACCTCATATGTGTGTGTGTGTGTGTCACACATCATAACTAATGAAAAAATACTAACTAGAACTTGGTTAGTCCAAAAAAAATACATGTTCACCTCATGCACCAAAAACTATTCAAGTCCCAAAAGAAACAGAAGGCTATGCCATAATCAAGGCGTACCTCTAACCATCGTCAACTCACCGGCCTAATCTGACCTTGCCATCTCAACAGCATGTACCTGGCCTGAAGCCCAACTTCCTAAGGCCTCACCTCCTTGAAGAACTGCACTATCCACTAACCACTGACCCCATGACTAGGTATCTATATCTCTACCATGACCTTTGTGTGCAGCCAAATCCCAGCCACCAGCTCTTGGTACCACTCCCGGTCCTACCTAAGATCCCTAAGTCTGAACCAGTACCTTGATCCTATCTATTTGAGAAGGATTCTTACATAACCTCTCTTGATACCCCATATGACCACATTCCAATCGCTCCTTTGTAACCTAATCACACTGAGTTTGAACATTCCCCAACTGCCCGCACTGGAAGCACACCCTTAACGAGCCACTTTTCAATGGTCTTCTTGAATCTCTAGCTTGTCTTCCCTGTTGAAACTCCTCATTTTACCACTTTTAGATACTCAAAGGACCACTACTAATATCACCTTACATAATCACCCAACTCAAATAATATCAGTCCATAAAGCTACCCTCAGCTATCAGTTCCCGATTAACCACCTCTAGGAATGAGGTCAGTCTGAAGATGTTTACCTACACTCTGATTGCATTTCGTAAAGCATCATTTAATAGTCTCACCCTGGTGATGTCGTCTCCCAACATAAAAGGTGAAAAACATGATAGTATTATGAAATTAGCAGCATAATCCATGACATATGTATCCCCCTACGGTAGATTCATGAAATCACGGGGTATGTCTTCCCTCAAAGTCTCAGGTAAGAATTGATCGGAGAACCTAGCCTTGAAAATATTCTAAGATAGTCCCTCACATATTCCATCCTATACCTGTATGTCCCCCTAGTTCTTTTTTGACCCTCTAAGAATATAAATATTCATATTCACCCTATATCCTGGGGGTGTCTCAACCTATTTAAAGATAGTCTTCACTGACTCGATCCAGTTCTCTGCTACCTACGGTCCACCCTTACCCTAAAACTAAGGTGGGTTCTAAGACTATAACTCATGAGTTAAATATGCAATAGATGGATCGGTTACCTGATCTCCCCTATTAATACCCTTTATGACTCAAACTAAGCCCTAACTGAGCTGCTCATCAAGACATGTCCCAAAATATACCATTTACTACGATTGTCCTAGCTATATCAGAGCCTGTGCCTATAGCTCATGATCAACTTCAAACTCTGAGGCCTCATCCCAACCCTCTAGGGCCTCATCCCATGCACACTCTAGTGGCGCCATATCACCACCCTCCTAATGCTCCATAGGAATTCATCTAGGTGGAATCATGCTGAAGACCAAATACCACGGTCAAACATCCATAAATATATATATATATATATATATATCATAGATAGGAAAATATGTAACAGGTAGTGAATCTCACCACCCTTACACTCTTCTACTACACCCATGTCACATGAAAAATATGGCCTCATGGTCCCTTACCTACCCATATCAAAGTTAGGTATCACACATTATCCTACCTCATAACCCATTTCAAACCCATAACAGAGTCAAGAATCACATATAATCCTAATTCATGGCCCCCTGCCAACCCATATCAAATTTAGGCATCACATGTCATGTATATCAATTTGGCGTAGCTGAGTAGAATTCCACCAAAAAGGCTATATAGGAAAACATTATTTTTCTTCTTTATTAAAATTTTAAACATCTTACCCTTTCACCATCCCTACCTACCCTTATTAGGGTCAATCCCATGTATCACATGTATATAGAATCACACATCGATCTCATCGGGAACCACATACCTGGGTTGGCTTAGTATAATTTCACCAAAAAGGATAAGCATGAAAACACTGTTTAGATTTTTATTGACACTTTAAACATCCCAATCCATCTTAACACATTCTAGGTTTCCAATAAAAATCACAATAAAAACACATCATATGAGCTTAAGTGATTATCATGATGTGTAAACAATTCCCCTTTTCCACACTAGGCCAAGTGTTAAACCATGTAATAGATAACCATCACACCCAAGTGTACCACTCAAGGTGGAAATAAAATCAACTATAAAATAACATAGTAGAATATAAATTTCCCACCCCTAGAACCTTGATCTATCCCCCATGCATGGGGTCACAGGCACCAAAACACGAGATCTATTCCTAGTTCTGACTATATCCAATTATCTGGTCAACCATAGACCAAATAGTAAGACCAAAAAAGAAAAGAAAACTCATTTGATACCATTTGTAGCATCCAAACCCGGTTTTCACTCAACAGTGTTACGGACTGGTTGGACACTAAGACTTAGGCATGCCTCCCTAGACGCCAAGGACTGTCGACTATCAGCAAGGGTCTAATTAGGTGATAGTGGGGAGACAATACCCTCTAGTGATGATAATAATATATATTTTTATGTATATAAGACATAGTGAAAGAAGGACCATAATAACAATAGAAGCATAAACAAACTCAATAGAATAATAAAAAAGGAAGCAGTATTAATAAGAATCCTAAAGGCATAATACCATTTGTAGATAATAAAAATTCCATAATAAGTCATACAAAAATAGGTAAAATCAAGGTTGCCTGTTGATGAACATATAAGTACATATATAAAGAATGAAAAAAACTCAAAAGGAAATTCCAGCTTGATATAGAAGAACCACCTAGTCCATTTCTATCTATCCCATACAAAAGGTAAATCTAGGATCAATAAGGTCTAGCTCCTGAGCATGATCTCTTACCTGATCTCAAAGACATAAAGTCTACACACATCCTGAGGGGCCCATATAGGGTGTGGGTATGAACTCAGTAGGCCACCACCAATATGTTCTTGTCTTACATCCAAAATTATATAGGTGTATGAAAAATATAAATAAAAAGGTTAATCAACTCATGCTTAATAATTAACCCACTTATCTTGTGCTCAATAACCAAAAGGAATCAGTTACCTTCTTCGTCCATCACCGCTAATCTCTAAATACAATCCCCTAAATATATATATATGGAATATAGTACTTGTTTGTATATATATATTTACAGTGGTGAGGACCCATAGATTAATACCCAGGTTTCCCCTAAAGAAAATCATATCAGGTGAACTCTCAAGTTCCACCTATAAATATATCACCCGAAACGTCGTTCCAATCTATCACCTCCTATGTCACCAAAAAAGTATACAAAATCCTAGAATATTGCCCAGTAAATAAGTCCCAGGTCTCTCGAACCTCAGACCAGAAAGCTTCCATAAATTCAACAACCTGATTATTTTCGAATCAATATCTCGATGTCCTAAGTCATGGTGACATCCATCCTCCAATAATATCATCTCATTGGCCTCAAGTGTAAGAGATAGCCCCATCCCACATTCGATGGTCTCAATTCCATCACCTGATGGTTCATCACCATCCACTGTGGATTTTTATGTTAACCACCTCCAACATAACTGATGGTCAACTCTATCCCCTAATTCATAATATCTATATATGCCTCCACCCACAATGAGTGGTAAACACCACCTCAACTAAGTATTATCTATGTTCACATGACACTTATGGCATTTTGGCCAACAATGGTGAGTGGTAATCACTAAACAATACCTAATCCATGTCATCTAGCATTGTGTTCCCCTATGACCATGTTGCTAAATCCTGATGGTCAACACTATCCCACATTTTAAGATCCATTCCCTCATCTAATGACCTCATCACCTAAAACTAATGACCATGTCACCTCAACCTAGTGATCATAATCACCACATGTATCTTGGCCCACTCCCTCAACCCAATGACCATGTCTCCTCAATCCATATGATCAATATCACCACAAATCCTTAGGCTATGCCCATCATGTTCCCAAGGAACCATAGTAGTTATATAAAAATTTAATTAAATTCAAACAAAAAACCTTCCTAACCTTCCTAATTGGTAAAAATACCCTTACCCATATTAGAATATATAGAAAAACTCAGTCATACCCAATGGAATCCCATGGTGTCAATTTATCAAATTAAAATCAATAATTAATTAATTAGGGGTTTCACTCAAACAACCCAATGTCCGTAATTAGGAATGTACCCCCAAACACCCTTAAAATTAAGGACAAGTCTAGGAACTACTTTCCTTATACTCATAGAAACCCGCTCATCTGATATTAGCCTATAACTTGAGATGAATTGAGATAAATACGGATTCTAAACAAATGTAGTGAAAATAGTGAAAAAGCGATCACATAGATTTAGAATTATTTATGGTAATATGAACAAAAAATATAATCAAGAGGAGTGAATTTCTTATTGATACACTTCCAATGAGCCCAACGGAGCTTGAATTGGAGCTCGAACAAGCATAGGAGGACAAATCCTAGGTGAGTATGGGGAATGGAGGAACCCCCTATACATGTGAGTGAAAGGGATGAGAAGGTAGGAGAAAAGGATAAATATAAGGGTGGGTAAAATCCATAATTTTACACTTTTTAATTACCCACACAATTTGTCTAATTGTGCTCCAACTGTGAGGTGCTCACTATCCAAGCACCTCACCTCACATGGCTTACCACACAGTTTTCCAAACCATGCACAGACTATGCTTATCCCCTATTTTAAAAACTATAGAATACTTGTGTGGTCATGTACCCCCACATTTTTGGTTTGAAAAACCATTTTTAGTGCAAAATTGGGCTATGAGGTTTCCCCTTGCAGGCTGTATAGTTAAATATAATTGTGTTCCTCAATTTTCACTTCCTGAAAAATGGTTTTTCAGGATTTGATGCACCTGAAACCCATATAAACCCTCAAGGAACTTGAAGATCCTAAAACCTCATCTAAAAACAAGGCCTTGAGTCAATCAAACTCTCAAAATTTGTTTCTAAAGCCCAAAAACTAAATTTTTTTTGACCACCAAATACAAAAAATCAAAATGGTTGAGGAATTCAACCCACTAAAAAATTAATTATGTTATATTTAGAATGGTTTTCTATAGATAAAACAATGTTTATAAGGTATAAAGATATCAAGGGGATAATGACCTTCTAAATCAGCATCCTGTAATGGTTAGAGCAGTTCATTTTTTAGTAGTGTTAACTCTGTTGATACGGGCTACTAACGGTGGCACCCATGAAAGAGAAAAACTGAATCCTCAATAGAGGAAAATTTTTATAGTGTATCATTTCATAAAACATCAACTTCCATCATTCATTGGATATTGTGACCTAGTTAAAGGTGAAGGATGTATCAATACACTCGAGAAAATGTTTGAAGTTTTGGAATGTTCAAAACATTATAAGGTAACCCTTCCTATTTATCATTTTGAAGGTAAAGTCAATTAATTGTTGTATTTGATTAATATAATTAAGAAAATGAAATAAATTTATTCCATGGAATGGATGGTATTTAAATATCTATTTCTTGAAAATTATTTTCCTAAATTTATTCAGCTTCGATTGGAAAGGAAATTCCTAGAATCGAATAAAAAGGAGGACTTTATTTCCACCTATGAAGATAATTATACTAGATTAGCTTGTTATAGACTGAATTTCATTCTAGACCATGATAGTAAAATTGATCTATTCTACTCAGGATAGAATCCAATTTTATTAATGGCTCTATCACTCATGATTTCAAAAGTCATGAGTAAATTATGTGGTGTGTGGATAAAGTCAAGATGTAATTTTTGGACTTTTACAATAATAAGGATAAGAAGTGATCCATATGGTAGGTAATGGGGAATAATTCATCAAAGAAACCTGAAAGTATGAAAATTTAATTTCCATCTTGTGATGAGTATGTAAAGAAACATTCTGGATAATGTCTTATGAGATCTAGGAAGTGTTACTGATGTAGAAAGATTGGACATGTGGATCATGACTGCAAAGAAAAGAGTAATAGAAATGGTCATATGTCTAATGAAAAGAATACAAGGAAATTTTTTAATTATAATTAATTAGGTCATTACACTAATTCATGTCTAAAGTTAGTTAATTGAGGTGAGAATCATTATGATCAGAAGTAAAAAGGTGAAAAAAATATTTTTCTACTACTATGGAGGATGCAGGACTTGTTGAGTCAATAAGGTTTTCCTTATGACTTTTCTATTCCTTTTTATTTTGAAAATCACAAACACCTTATACTTAAGCAAATCCATATTTCCGTAGTGAGTTTTTCCTAGTGAAATTTTCCTCAAGAAGAATATTACCAATCACGAACAATCTTTCTAGCCAATCTGAAAGGTATGATTTCCTTACTTAAGTTTTCATAGTCATATTTTTCTTGCTGGTATTTTCCTATGAGTTTTAAAAAAAATTGGATTCTAGTTTTCTTAAATCTGAATGTTTTTCTTAAAAACCCCCAAAATATCAGAGTCAAGTTTTCCTTGCGGTTTGTATCTCAACCGTCAGATCAAATCTCAATGTATCTCAACTGTTCGATCAACCATGGAAACTGAACCGTCATCTCAACGCCTATATAAAGGGGACCCCTGAGGTTCATCCCACATCGGGTTTTCAAGCTCCCGCATCTTGAAGCCCTGACTCTCTTCTTAAGGACCTTTCTGATCTCTCTGAAGCCCGTTCTGAATCTTCCAGAGCTCTCCATTACGAATGTCTGCTGAAGAAACTTCCCAAGATATGTCTACCTCAAAACCAATTTCAAAATGGCAAGTCTACAGAGAAATATTGGTCCATCTGAACTTCTACATGTACGATTCTATCATCACCAAGAACATCAAGCTGAATGGTTGGGAAGATGCATGTGTTTTCAAAACAGGTGATCAGGATGCTGTCTATCCGGAGTTACTAGTATAATTTTATGAATCAGCAAGTTTTTATGAGGAATATGGAAGAGAAAAGTTTTCTTTCAAGTCTTATGGCAAGACTTACAAACTTACTTATACCAAGGCAGCAAGCTTGGTGGGGATATCATATGAAGGAGAATCTGAATTTTGTTCACACAAACTCCCGGATGCTCAAGGAAGTTTTGTTAAGGTTAAGGCCTTACAATGCCTTGGACTTGCTGATGTCAAGACAGCAAATATTTCTCATCTTTCTCCTAATAATCAAATTCTTCAGCTTTGGGTATAGGGATTTTTGGTTCCGAGAAAGGGAGATAAAGATACCCTGAAGAAAAGTGACATATATTTCTTAGAATTCTTGGTGAATCTAAGAAAAATAAATCCGATGAGGCATGTCCTTGTGACTATCAAGAATATCAATGAAGGAAACTTGAGAGCTCAAATCATCATGTACCATGCCTTACTATCAAAGCTGATAGTTTGGTGCTTAGATTCTTTCAAGGTTGCATGTAAGTCTAAGGTTCATAATTGCAAGCTTATGCTTGTCAATGATGATACGCTGAAAAGAATGAATATGGATTTTTATAAGGAAACAGGTGAATTTTATAGCTTTCTAGAGGGAGAGTCTGAAGTCATTCCGGAAAATGTGGAGAAGGATGAAACAGTAAAAAAAATTCTAAGAAGATGAATCTTAAGGAAGTGGTTGGTGATGAAAAAACCCCCAAGTCTAAGGAAACTCAATTTGCACCACCCAAGCCAAAGAAACAAAAAGCTTACCCAGATGAAGTGGCTGCAAAGTGGAGGGAAGACAAAGAGAAGAGAAAAGAAGGGGATTCATAGTTCGTACTGGACCCTGCTGAGGCTAAGGCCTTAAGGGAAAGAGTTGCTGATGAGTTAGAAAAGCAAGTGAAAGAAAAGAAGTTGAAGAAGAAGATGTCATAAGAGGATATTGTTCAATATCTTTTGAAAGAAACAGAGTTAGCCTCTGAGAAGATTCCCATTACAGAAACCTTTGATGTTAAATCATTACCAGAAACCCCTGGCAAGAAGTACTCCACTCCGAAAAAGCTTAAGGGTAAAGAATTTGTTGAAGTAGTAGAGAAAACAGTTGCTAAAGAAGTAGAAGAAGAAATAGAGGAATAAGAAGAAGAAGAAGTGATTATCTGGATGACTTGATCAAGAAAGTAGAAGAGACTATCAAGAAAAGGCTGAATCCGCAAAATTACCCACTCCAGGAAAGGGAGTTGAGAAAGAAAGTAGAAAGGATGACAATAAGAAATAGGAAGAGAGAAAAAATGTTTTATCTGATAAGGAAGAATCTTATGAGAATAATTTCCTTGAAGAAGGGGCAGAAAAGGAGAAACCAGATGAAGACCAGATTGTTCAATTATCAGAAAGTGAGGAAGAATCTCCAGATGATCAACCCATTATGAAATCTGACAAAGGAAAGAAAGTTCTCATAGATACACGAATAAAAGATATAATCAGAAAGAAAGAGGTTGGTGGTTCATCTAGAAGGAATCTAGTCCAGGTTGAGGAAGAGCAATCTCCAAGCAAGCTATCTGATTTGGAGTCATCATCTCATGGTCATGATTTTGTGGTGGAATCTCTGAAGAAGTTGGTGGACACCATTCTGATATTTCCCACTATAGATTCCAGATGCCAGATGATGCAGCATAGCTTGAATCAGAAGTCAGAATCCTTATCCATGGTGATGGATAAGTGTATAAAGATTGAGGCCAACCATAAAAGTTTTCTTATTAATTATGATTTACACAGGAAGTCATGCAGAAAAATCACTTTGTGGTCTAAGAAAGTTTAAGAAGACATGGCTGAGTATGATAATTTTCAGAATGAAGTAAAATATGCTTTTGATACCGAGTATAAAAAGATTAATCCGATCGTTCCAACCGAGCCTACAAATAGGAGCTCATTTGAAAGATCTCCACAACAAGTTGATCAATATAGATACCACACGTTGTTAAGGTGATTTCTAGAGAGAGAAGATTTTCATGCCTTGTGCATACTGAACTGCTCATTCAGATTGCTTCGTGTGACTCCAAATGTTGGTGATTACATTCTAGGGCTTCTGGGGATAGGAAGACAGATGTGCTGACTACCTTGAAGTTCGAGGGCTTCCTTGCTGAGGAAGACAGAGGTTCCAACTACCTTGAAGTTGAGGGCTTGCGGGGATAGTAAGACAGAGACTCTGATCTTCGTATCGAGGGCTTACCCTGGTGTGGGTAAGATATACTTTCTTGAAAGTATAAATCAAGGGACCTTTATCCAAGGTTGTTGGATACCCTTATCTTTGGGTTAAAAAACTTATATCTTGTTACTTTTAGTTTTACTACTTGTTTTTCCGTTGTATTTCGTATTGTAAGGAAAGTATAACATTATTATATTTCCTTACACTTGTAATCTTATTAGTTTAGATTCTATACACTTTAAGGTAGAATCTCATATTGTAAACTTTGGTTAAGTTTCAATTTCCGGATTCATATTTCCAGAACTTGTTTTCAGAATCACTTTCCATATTTAAGCAAGTGCATAGAACTAGAAGTTTGTAACTTCATACTTTGTCTCAATCTTTCATTGGTGTTAGAGGTATTGTGAATTTACATAGTTTAACTTGGTTAAACTTAGATCATTCCTTGTTTATGGAAATTTTTAAAGTGTACAATTCACCCCCCCCCCCCTCTTGTATATTGAGCATCTACATCATTATTTCGATCCTATATGACTTTTAACTAAAGTGGTGATAGGTGAATTAATTTTTTATTTAGATTATTCTAATGTCTTTATTGATTTAGGATCCACATATTCTTTTATATCTAGTAAATTTCAAAGTAAAATGGAAATACCATCTTAAGTAATTAAATCATGACTCTTGGTAAGAAATCATGGGAGTAGCATAAAGAAAATAAGAAGTTATAAAAAATATTCGTATTACCATATGTGGGATTATTTTTCCTAAAAACCTTATCATCTTTCCCATTATAGATTTTGATGTTATTCGAGGTATGGATTGGATTTTAGTTTATCATTATAATATATATTTTAGATCTAAATAATTTGTTTTTTAGAATGTGATTCTGTTTGTATATAAGAATGAATTCATACCTTTAAGAACATATAAAGAATCTGAGAAACTAATAAAATATGGAAATGAAATTTATCTTCCACATATTTTTTTAGAAGAAATAAACTATTAAAATTATTAATCTTCCAAAAGTAAATGAATATATAAATTTATTTCTTAATGTCTTTTATGGTGTTATTTCTGGTCAAGAGGTTGATTTTATTATTGACTTAGTTCTTGATGTTATGGCTGTTTCAAAACCTCCATATCGAATAGATTCAGTAGAGTTATTAGAATTGAAAAATAAATTATAGTAATTTCTTGATAAGGGTTTCATCCACCCTATCACTTCACCATGGAGTGATTTCATTTTTTTTGCAAAAATGAACTATTATTTTATGAGGTTGTTCATTGATTATAGATCACTCAATAACATCACTGTTAAGAATAAGTATTTATTGCCTCATATCGATGACTTGTTTGGTCAGATCCAAAGTGTGTAGTATTCTTTTAATATTGATTTCAAGTTTGGGTATAACCGACTAAAGGTGAAGGAGGAATACATTCTAGGGATATTGTTCCATACTAATTATGGTTATTAAGAGTTTGTGGTGATACCTTTGAAGTTAACAATGCACCCACTGTATTTATGGATCTAATGAATTGAGTGTTCCTTGAGTATTTGGATAAAATTTTTGTTGTGTTTATCAATTCTATTATGGTATACTATAAAATCTATTAATATCATGAGAAACATATAAGGATTGTTTTGTAGGATTGAAAAGGAAAAAAATTATGGAAAATTCAGTAAATGTGAATTTTTGTTGCAACATATTTATTTTCTTAGGTATATTATTTCTAAAGATAGAATAAATATTGATCCTATTAAAACCAAAGTGTTTAAAGAGTGGAAAAGGCCTAAAAATGACTTTGTGATTTGAAGTTTTCTTGGCTTAGTGGGTTAATACTGACGGTTTGTTGAGTACTTTGCTTGGTTATCTATCCTCCCAACTAAGTTAACTCAAAATGGAGTTAAATTCATTTTGAAAAAGGATGTGATTATTTATTTCAAGAATAGAAAAGAAGTTTGGTTAATGCTCATGTGTTAGCCTTTCCAACAAGAAATTGTGAATTTGTTTTTTATAGTGATGATTATTTGAAGAGAATTGGTTGTGTCTTGATATACAATGATCGAGTTATCACGTATACATCTCATCAATTGAAACACCATGATTATAATTATCCTACACATGATCTAAGGTTGGCTATAGTTTTTATTTCTTTAAAAATCTAGTGATATAATTTATATGGGGAGACATATGAAATTTATACTGATCATAAAATTTTAATGTATATATTCACTCGAAGAGAGTTAAACATGAGGTAGAGAATATGGCTAGAACTGATTAAGGATTATGATTTCACAATTCACTATTATACAAGTAAAGAAAACAAGGTAGTTGATGCCTTGTTTCAAAAGTAAAATGAAACATTAACTATGTTATAATTGGAACATGGTTCTTTAGTTAATGATTTAATGAATGTTGGACTAGAAATTATGTATTTAAGAACTTCTCATATATTGGATTAGGTATCAGTGTAATTGTATTTGTTAGAAATAATTAAAGAGGCTTAGAAAGAAGATCTTGGTTTATAAGAAATAGTATAATTGGTCAATAAGGGTAATTTTATTGTATTTAATGTTCATAAATATGGTGTTATCAAATTTGGAAAGAGGTTGAGTGTGATAAGTGATTCCTAATTGCAGAATGAATTGTTAAGTGAAAATCACAGCTTCTTATTTTATATCCATCCTAACTACACTAATACGTACAGATACCTTTGAAAATATTTTTGGTGGTAAGGTATGAAAAAAGATATAGTTTATTTTAACATGAAATGATTGACTTGTCAATAGGTTAAATCTAATCGACAACTACCGAAGGGGATGCTTCATCCTTTTCTAGTGCCTGAATGGAAATGGTAGAATATATTCATGGATTTTATAGTGGGATTACCAAAGATATCTTGAGTTAATAATACGATTTGAGTTATTATTCACTATTTGACTAAATCTGTACATTTTTTACCTATATGAGATACTGTATATTTAGATCATCTTTCTAGACTTTATATTAAAGAAATTTTTAGGTTAAAAAGGGTTCTCCTCTCCATTATATCTGATCATGATCCTATATTTACATCAAATTTTTTTAAAGGACTTCAGATGTCGATGGGTACTGAATTAAAATTTTAGTTTGTCTTTTCCTCCTTAATATAATGGATAATTGGAGTATAAAATTCAAAATTTGGAGGATATTTTTCAGGTTTTATCATTGGATTATTAGTAAAGTTAAAATATACCTTGATCTTTAGTTTAATTTTCTTATAATAATAGTGTTTATTCAAGTATATAAATGTCACCTTTTGAGGCATTATATGGAAAATGATGTTAGACTATAGCATCTTGGGACAAAGTCGGTGAGGAGAAATTACTGGGGGGAAATCAGTAGAAGATATGGTTGATAAGGTAAATATGATTTAGAATCACATGAGGATGGATCAGAGTAAGTAGAAGAGTTATGAAGATTATAGGAGGAAAGATCTATCATTTGAGGTAGGTTATTGTGTTTTAATTAAAGTATTGCAATATAAAAGTGTTATGAATTTTGGAATAAAGGTAAAGTTAAATCTATTGTTTATCAGTCCATATAAAATTATATAAAAGTTAGGATTGGTTTATTATATAGTATCTTTAACACCAAGATTTTATTATGTAAATTATGTGTTTTATGTTTCGTTTCTAAGAAATCATGTATTTGATGAATCTCATGTTTAGAGCCCTGAAGTGGTACAGTTAGAGGAGAATATCTCATATGAAAAAAAATCCAATTAAGATTTTGGATCACAAAGAGAAGATACTGTGAAATAAGGTGATTCACCAAGTAAATTTTTTTTGAAAGAATTGTGTGATTCAGAAAGAAACATGGGAATTAGAAAATGTTATGAGAGAAAAGTACCCTCACTTGTTAAAGTAATGAATAAAATTATGAGGATGTAATTCCCTAAGGGGGGAAGAATATGATAAAATAGGTAATCCTAGAAATAAATCAATCTTATGATTTATAAGTATTCATTTTATGGATTTATATTCATCATAGTGTTAAAAATAATTTTATAAAAGTTTTATTTAACTAAATTATTTTCCATGAATTTCATGGTTTTATTTAAAAAAATAAATTTTTTGATTTTGTAAATTTAATTTTATATATATAAATTAATTTTTGGAATCAAAATATAAAATATAACTTAGGATAATTTTTTGTTACTTTTCTAAAAAGAATGATTTTTGAGTGAATATTGAAAATTATCGATTTTTGCAAAACTATCATTTGTTTTCTGTTAAATCAAAAAATTTAAAATTATCATTATATTTTGGATTTTGCTTTAAATTAAAATAATATATATATTATTAAAAATAATCTAAATATTTCCATATGAATCAATATTATATTTGATTCTGGAATAAGTTCATTTGTTATGCTTAAAAACACAATTTTCTAAAAAATGTTTTTCATTGCATTTTTCATACTTATATTAAAGGTAATATATAACACTACTATAAATTTAATCTTAAAAAATGGATTCCATAATTTTATTTAATATATTTAAATTTATTAATGAGTTCAATTTCATTTTTTATCATTATGAATAGTAACCACGGTAAAAATCTCACCATGGTAAAGGGTAAATCTGGTTAATTAATGTAAAAATAAGTTATTAGGCCAAAAAATATTATCTTAATTACTACTAGATGATATTATTTTTAACCTTATCACATTATATTTTAAATTGGACATTTTTTTATCCACTTTACTAATATTAAGTCTTTATAATAGTTAAATGTTTATAAAATTTACAGGTGTGTCACTCCCCTCACTTATAAAACGGGACCTCCTATAATCCCTTCCTTGCACCTTTTGAGCACTATATTTTCTAAAATAGCTATCCAAAACTCTCCAAAATACCCCTCAATTCATCTTATAGTTCCTTTTCTTCTCAAAACATCAATCCTAGAAGGCTTGAGGTGTAATCAAAAGGGAGATATCTGAGGAGAAGGTATAAGTTATAACCAACCTACTTCAAGTTTATTTATCCTTATACCTCCTTAAAATATTCTTAAAACATTATAAAATAATAAAATAAATAACTTAAATATACTTAAATTTTATTATTATTATGTTTCACCCCTATTTAATCTCCTTTTCCATCTTATGAGAAAAAAACATCACTCATGAATACATGTGGTATACCACCTCCATGAAGTGTTGTGTTTCATTTTTCATCATCAGATCATATGGATGACTATAATTATTAAAAAAATGAATATATATGATATTTAAATAATTATAATTATATAAATATAATATATTACTTACATTCTTAACCTTTCCATCCTTTGTAAATTGATAACGTCGCTCATGCGTACATGTGGAATACCACCTCCATGAAGAGATGTGATTCTTTTTTCATTTTAACCTTATAAGGATGGTGATAAAGATGGAAATAATGAATCAATATGAAATTTATAACATATTTATTATTATTTAAAGGTAAAATATTATCTACTTTATTTATTTTTGACCTGTTAGAAAAAAAAATGAAAACAATGTATGTGCGAAAGTATGAACTATCGTCTCTATGAAACGACATGGTTCATTTTCCATAACTGCCTTACATGGTTGGTTTTAAAAGTGTATATGATGTATAAATACAATAAATATAAAAAATTTAATATTTTATATATAATTTAACCATAACCCATTTGACCATGTTTAATGCACTAATGTGGTTTTGAGATTATAAACCGAACAACCCCAAAATGTACAATGTGAGCTTAACCATTTTAGTAAATAAATAAAACATAGTAATAAAGGAAATAAAATTAATAATTATAATGAAATTAAAATGAAAAAATTTATTAATCAAGTAGAAAACTAATATAATTTTATTATTTAGGATTTAGATAATGTACGAAGCTTGACAGGATATAAGGTAAGAGACTTTTCTTTAAAACCTTGTTTTAAAGTATTCCTTTCAAATATTTTTATTCCATGACCATGTTCTTTAAAATATTACAATAATGTTATTATTTATACCTAAAATGATTTTAAATTTTATTTTCAAATAATTATAAATTTCTTTTTAAAGGTTTAAAAATAAATCTTTTAAATATTTATCAAACAGGTCATTTTGATGTTTTTTACCAAAGTGAAAAATGATATTTTTAATGTATATTACTTGACTACTTTTAAAAATAATCATAACCACTATTCATTATCAATATTAATTCAAAAAAATCATGAATATTTTTAAAGAAATTTTTTCTCTCAATATTTTGTGAATTTTCAGTTTTAAAAAGTTTTTCTAAGGAAATTTAAAAATTTTATCATCTTTATATGATAACTTAAAGTGTTATATAATGTGAGATTAAATTCCAATTCAAATGGGTTTTATTATTAAATTAAAATTTCTATGTGTTTTATTAATTATATGGTTTGTGGACATTTTATATGAATGAAGATGGGTGAACCCGATATAGCTATCCAATGTATTGGGTAAAGTGAATGAGTTTACCTATTATATGTTACTCCTAAGAGATATGGTAATTATCTAGTTAGGTGATTCCATTGTAAGGTTTCTTCTAAGGATGAATGTAAGGATAATTTACCACGGTACCAACATGATATACTTGAAATGGTTTATAAAGGAAAACTTATGATTTCAAAAGGTAGTCAAATGGGCATATGTTTTAAGAAAAGCTTATGATATTTTTTTATAAAGGTGAAAGGATTGTTTTCAAGGAAAGTTATTCATGTGTTTTCATGTTTTCCAAGAAACCCTTATGATTATTATTTTACCTTTGTGATTTCATATGAAATTTTTCATGAAATCTATTAATAATTTAAGTTGTTTTCATATAAATATAAGTATATATTTGAGATCAAATTATTATTGTAAAAAAGGCAAGGTTTATTATGGATTTTTCAAGTCTAAAAATGAACTAATGTGATTATTTTATTTTAGGTCCCTTACTGAGCTTTTTTTCTCATACCATGTTTCCAAATGATTTTTTCACAGGGTTTAAGGATGGGTAGAAAAGTTAATAAAGTTAGAGTTTTGGATATGAGAGTTACCTTGAACAAAACAAGTTTATCTTTATAAAGAACTATTTTTGTGTGAAAAATGTATATTGTGTGGAAATTTCCACTTTTTTATATAATTTTTTACCTAATTCTATAAAACACTAAACCAAAAAAATCTTGAAAATGTAATAGTGTAAAAACCTTGTTATAAATCATGCAGTTATGGGTTGTTTAAGGCAAGGGGTGTTATACTTCGTCTTTCTAGGGTTCATGCCCATAAAAATGCCTAAACCTAGAGAGGAAACATGACAGGGATTAAATAGAGGGGTTTTATTGTCTCTTTATAATTAGAATAATTTTATTAATTTACTTAATTAAATTAACCAATTAATTATCTTCCACCTTCAATGGATCAAGCCCAAAAACTCTGATGTAAACCTAAACTATATTGCTCATAGGGTAAAACCTTCATCCTGGATGAAACCATAGCCATAATTTTCTCATCAAAAACTCTATTTATAAGAAAATGAATAATTCCTAATAATGTTCACATGTGGACTAAAAAAATATTTTAGACTTTATATATTATTATTGAGGCCCTATTGTGTAATGACCCAGAATTCTATCAATGAAATTTCTATTCTTATAATTATTTCATATAGTATGAATTGCATAGAGAACACAATTAAAACTTTGTAAATGAAGAATGAATGATATAAGAGTCATTTCTAGAAGTTAAAAAACCTATACTGATGTAATAGTAACTTGACCTTTAGAGTAGTAATGTGACCCTCATGAATTGTAAATTGGATAATAGAATAGTAACCTCACCAATGAAAGTATAAATAAAATTTATTCATCTTATAAATGAAAATATGATATAATTATATCATAGTTTAAGTAAATAAATTATTTGAAAATTATAAGTTAAGTGTTGGTGTTTTTATAAAGCATAAATGTTTATTTACAATTTTGTAATTAATATAATGGATTGAAAGAAAATTTATTTTCATAAAATACATTAATAAATTAATATTTTTTTATCTTATGATTATAAGATAATTTTACGATACCTTAGTTAATTTTTGAAAGTATCATAAAATTGGTTATAATATTAAAAATTGTATTTTTTGAATAAATGATTATTTTAATTAAAAATTAAATTTCTAATATTTAGAAAATTATTTTCATAAAATGGAGTAAATTTTTTAATTCTACACAGTGAAAAATGGTTAGGGTGATTTTTTGGAATTTTTGTAAATTAGTTGAATTTTTGTGAATAGTGAAATACAGTAAGTTACTGTATTTAATAAAAACCTGAATTATTTAGTCATAGATGATGTATGGCTGAGTTAAACCCATAATCTCGAACTATCCTTCATTATTTTAATATATTTAGTAATAATTCTCAAACTATTCAGGGTCTTGAGCCAAAATAATAAACAAATAAATAAAGTATTCAAAAAACACTGATTAGCCACTAAATAGGATAATATTCATTGTTCATATTTATAATATTCATGAGATTAATTATTCATAAACACAATTTTTAGTTCATTTTATAATTTGAACATTATTTCACATTATGATTGTAATTATTTGTTAAAGTGCGCTATTACTTGGTACGTATTTGAACACATCCTAAAATAAAAAATGGTCTTTATTTTATTTTTATATTTTATTTTCAGGTCTCCCATTATATAAGGAACAATTCATTCTTTTGTAGTACTTGAATATTCACATTGGAAGACCACCAAAATGGGCTTTCATGACAACACATTCTGGGTAAAGTAAACTGGACAACAGCCCAATAAAAAAACTGTATCGACCAAGATCCAAGCCCAATGATTCTCAAACTTTAACTGAATATATATGAAATCATGGAGAACATTTCATAAAACTATGAAAAGAGCTAATTCGGATTTTTTAATTGAGTTCCAAGCGTCCCAAGTTGGAGATAAAATTATGGTCCAGATTTTGTGGCCTAGAAAAACAACCCACCATTTCGCTCATATCTCGCAAAGCATAATTATATTTGGGCTGAAATTTTAGGGGCGCTTAGGATAAATATGGTTAAAAATTTTCTTATTCTATTTACCACTCTAATTTGGCCATATAGAAGGTTATTTTGGCCCCTCTTTTGGGGGGATGCAATATGGCTACCACTTCGGGTCAAGGATAAAGAAGTTCACTCTCGCTTACTTTCCACCACCCTAGGCCTACCATACTCAAGTGGGATGATTTGTACTATTGGGATCTAGACCCGTTCCTCTTGAAATTCCTATTTAAGGTAGTGGTGGTGAAGGAGTTGATCGCCTTTGAGATTTGTTTCATTTTTAATGTTATGCTGCCAATTTGATGTTGTAATCGCATTTCTTCAATTGTAAGTTTATTAAATTACCTTAGCTTCTTAATAAAAGTTATTCATTTTATCTTATTATACTCTTTTTATTATCACATTAATATTGTTTCCTTAAGTAGTGAACTTTTTCACACATAAACCTTGTGAAATTATTCACACAATGGTGGAGTGATCATTTTCTTTTCATTGTTTTTTGACTTCTTCAATTCCACCCTCAAGAGTCTACATCCCGCTTCCATTGATAAAATAGCATCAATGGAGGGATAAGACACTTATGGGTTGATCCAAGGGAGTATAAATGGGCTGGATTGGATTTTATTTCTCACTCCATTAATGTCTAATCGCTTATTTTAATTGATAATTGTGTTTTATGATCTTTAAATTCCTTCGTCCTTGTTGAATTTAAGGCCACACACTCAAGTGCTAATACGAACCTTTACCTTGGAGTTCTCAAAACATTTATCCTCCAAGTTTATAGGTTATTAGTATTAAGGTGTGTAGGTATTAAACTAGTAATTGATGAAGTTTTTTGATCTTTTTAATGAACCCATCTCAAATATAAGAAATTTAAATTGTTAAAAAGGAATTCATCCAATCCACCCCAAAGCAATAACCTAGGATCAACTCATTTTCTCATAATTTGAATTAACCTAAGTTTATTAGTGCTATTTAAAACCATATAAAATCAAATCAATTTGGCCACTTCATATCCAAAAATAATCCATATAATGTACGTGTTTGTAGGTTACTTCTTAGGTCTCTAAGGATTCGACAACCCAAGCTCAACTACAAGCGACCGCTTAACCATAAAATCTTGGGTAAAGTTGGGTGAGACAGAATTTTGGCACCATTTATGGGGACCCAATTAATTCATCTCAATAGCCATTATATTCTCCCACATTTCTCATTTCTCACCCAAAATTCTCTTATCATTTCCCTTTCTCACTTTTTTTCTTTTGGTGCATGCCCGTCTACACGCATGATAACTCAAACAGATTAGTTCGGGTGGAAAGTCCTGGGGTTGGGGAGTCAATCACACATAGGGGTATATTCCCATTAGATCCAAATATTCCTAATACTCTGGATTCAAAAATTTATCCAATTTCAATGGAGGGCCTTCAAAGAAATCAACTCATAATCATAGGTGGGAACCAAAATGGAAATCCAAATGAGGTAGCACCAAACTTGGGGAATGCAGTCGATCAAAACATGAATGACTGCCTCACACCTTCCTGGAAAAATTCACCCTCTTTGACTAAGTATTTTTCCCTAGGAGAAGCCCACTATGTTTTCAAACCTCATTTATTAAACCACATTCCAACCTTCCATGGGATGGAGTCGGAAATGTCATACCTTCATGTCAAAAAGTTCAACGACATTATTGAAACCATGTGTCCACCACGTCAACTTGAGTTAGCTAAGATGAAGCTCTTTCCTTTATCACTTAATGATCAAGCAAAGAATTGGTTAAAAATCTGATACCTACATCAATCCACTCCAAGGACCAATTACAAAGATAATTCTACAAAAAATGCTTCCCTCATTACAAAACAATTTCACTTAAAAAGAGAATCCAAAATTTTTTGAACAATAAGGGGAGTCATTTTATGAAACATGGGAAAGGTTTAAAGACAGACTCAACATGGTACCTCACCATGGATTTTCAATCCCAAAACAAGTTATAATTTTCTATGAAGGGCTTGGCATGGGGAACAATCAATTCATTGACATGATGTATAATGGGACCTTAAAAAACAAAGCCCCAAATGATGCTTACGAGTATCTAGAAGGACTTTTCAAACAAAACCAAACATGGGGAACATCAATTTACCATTAGAATCCACCCAAATATAGTGGAATTCACAAACTTATAGAAGAGTAAAGACTTAGGGATAAACTTGCAGCACTCACTAGGAAGTTTGAAGAGATAGACCTTAGGAAAATCCATAAAAATCAAATTGTTGACCTTGTTTGCACAATTTGTGACAAAAAAGACCACACAACTGACAACTGCCCAACCATCCCTTCTATTAAATATGTTCTTATAAGAGGACCATAAGTTAAGTTCAATGATATTAGCTTTCAAAATCCCCAATACCAAAACACATTCAACCCAAGGTACAATAACCATCCAGGATTTCATTGGAAAGATAACCAACAACCCAACCAATAACCTAGTCAGTCACAAGGACCAAACCCCTAACCTCTAAAAACTTTTCAAAATCATAACTAGTTCTAGCCAGAACCAGTCTAATTCCAACACCCTCCTATCCAATACCAACAACTCATCAAGCAACCCATGCAACAACTAAATTATCCTCCAAGGATAAACCAACTAGCACAAGCCCCTACTCAATTTTTCCCTCTCCCAATCCTTGAACAGTTGTGTAAAAAAATAGAGAAAATAAATTCAGATGTCTCTTCCCTTAAACAATAACTTAAAATCATCAAAATTGGGAAGGAAACCATTCCTACACAGGTCATTCTACAAAAAACATCAAGGGGAGAGTCAAGTTTCACTCAAACAACTCATGAATAACTAAAGGTTGTGACAGTTTTAAGAAGTGGTAAATCAATTGAGAAACTTGAACAAATAATTCAGAAACCATATGAAGCTTCAAACTCTAATGAAAATTCAAATGAACCACATGATCAAACTGAAAAAACTCATAACAATGTGAAAGAAAAAATTCTTCAAAAAACAATCCCACAACCTGCACTATTTCCTCAACGCATGATGGGAAAAATCAAACCTAAATTGAGTGAAAATTTGACAGAAATATTCTCACAAGTAAAGTTGAACATTCCACTCATAGATGATATTCAAACCATTCCTGTATACTCAAAATACATAAAGGACCTATTCACATTTAAAAGTAAATTCTCATATAATAACCAAGTCCTTATAGCATCAAATGTTATCACAACAATCCAAGGAACCCTTCCACCAAAGATGAAAAACCCAATATTCCCTTACATAAATGTTGAACTAGGAGAGAAAAAAATTTAAAAGCCTTGTGTGACCTAGGTTCCAGTTTCAATCTCATTCCCTATGTTTTGTACTGTCAGTTAGGGATCGAAGAACTCCAACCCACATCTGTCATTATTCAACTTGTTGATCGTAGTGTTTGAGTTCCTAAGATGATCTTAAAGGATGTTTTGGTGAAAGTTGAAAATTTCATTTACCCAACTAACTTTATTTTCCTTGAAAATCACCCAAGATTAGGTCCTATAGAGAAAAGCCCAATCATCCTTGGGCATACCTTCCTTGCAACAATCAACTCTGTTATCCAATTCCAAAATGGTAACATGACCAGTACCTTTGGAAACATGAGTCTAGACTTGAACATATACAATGAAAACTATAAAATTGGGGATGATAAATATATCCATTAGTTTAATTGGATTGGTAGTGTTGATAGTGAACTTGAAGAAAATCAAGGAATTACTAAAGGATGTTTAAGTCAAGAAGAGATTGATTTTCTTTGTTCACATGAGGGAAATTTGTCTCCTTGGCTTGAATCTCTTTAAAATATCTCTATTGATGATTTTCTTGAATCACCAATCAATGATACCATTGGTGAAATCAATAACATTGAGTCCATACCCATTCATGACACTACTCTGTCCAATTTAGTGGATGAAAATTATATTCACAAGGAACCAATTATGTTAAGAAATCTGAACAAAGAAACTGAGTTCAATACAAATTTCCATCCTTTATTGGAAAGTGATAACCAATCTGATCTCTAATTTAAGGGCCTAAATTCATCACTCAAGTATGCATTCTTAGGAGACAATTGATCCTTTCTTATTTTCATTTCTTCCTCTCTGGAATTCAATCAAGAGATAATGCTTCTAGATATCCTAATAAATCATAAGAAAGTAATTGGATGGACCCTTTCTGGTATTCCTAGAATTAGCCCACTCATTGGAACTCATAGGATTGTTCTTGAATCGGAATCCAAACCATTACGTCAACCTCTGTGAAGACTCAATCAAAATCTTATGGATGTGGTAAGGAAAGAAATTATTAAGTTGTTGAAAGTGAGTATAATCTACCCCATTGCTGAGAGTGAGTGGGTAATCCCAATTAAAGTTGTCCCAAAGAAAGATGGAATCACTATGATCACCATTGAGGATGGTGACCTTCTCCCCACAAGGGTTATTAGTGGATGAAGATTCTATATTGACTATAGGAAGCTCAACTCTTGTACTAAGAAAGACCATTTCCCCTTTCCCTTTATTGATCAAGTCCTCAAGTGAGTGGCGGGTTATCAATTCTATTGATTCCTAGATATATTCTCATGTTATAATCAAATCAATTTCTCCTTATAGGATCAAGGAAAAACAACCTTCACTTGTCCATTTGGCACTTTTTCCTTCAACCACATGCCCTTGGGTTATGTAATGCCCCTAGTACCTTACAGCGGTGCATGATGGGAATCTTCTCGGACATGGAGGGGGATTTTTTTGAGGTCTTCATGGGTTAATTCTCAATATTTGGGGATACATTCGAGGGATTCCTTATAAATATAGAAAGGTTTTTTTCAAGGTGTGAGGATAAGAATATCATCCTAAATTAGGAAAAATTCCATTTCATGGTAAAGGAAGGACTTGTTCTAGGCCATCTGTTCTCTCGTAGAGGGATTGAAGTTGATTAATCTAAAGTTGAAATCATTCTCCACCTTCCCTATCCTAAAACTATTAAGTAAGTGAGTTCCTTATTAGGATATTCTAGTTTCTATAGAAGGTTCATTAGTAATTTCAACTCTATTTCTCGACCACTTTGTTCTCTATTGGTGAAAGATGCTCCATTTTTATGGACAAAAAGCAGTGAGGAATCATTATCTATAGTGAATTCAGCTCTTATCTCTCCACCTATCATGAAATATCTAAATTGGAAACTTTATTTTTGATCTCATCTGTGATGCGAGTGAATTTATTGTAGGAGCAGTCTTAGGACAATGGGGTAAGAAAACTCTATGTGTCATTTCTTATGCAAGAAAATCTTTAAATGATGCACAAATCAACTACACCACCATTGAGAAATAGTTTCTTGTTGTTTTCTTTGCCTTAGAGAAATTCAGATCCTATATCTTAGTATCACCCATTATTGTCTTCACCAACCATTCAGGCTTGAAATATCTTTTCCAAAAACAAGATGAAAAGGCTTGATTAATTAGGAGGGTCCTTATTCAAGAGTTTGATTTAACCATTAAGGATAAAAAGGGAGTTGAAAATTTTTTATATGATCACCGTTATATGATGGAATTCAAAGACAACTCACATCACCTTTCTATGTATGATTCATTTCTTGATGAGAACCTCTATTCTATGAGTGATTTCTCATGGTATGATGACATAGAAAACTATTTGGTGACTGGTGAAATTCCAAAATTACTAGGTACCCAATCTAAGAGAAAATTAATTTATGATGTCAAACACTATGTGTTTGATGATCCTTACCTCTTCAAGTTCTTTCCTGAACAAATCATTAGGAGATGTGTTCCCGAGTCTGAGCAAGAGTCCATTCTAAAATTTTGTCATGGAGAGGCATGTAGAGGGAACTTTTAAATAATTAAAACCACTAAAAAGGTCCTCCAAAGTAGTTTATACTACTCTAACCTCACTAAGGATTCCTTCCAATTCTGTAAAATTTGTCCTCAGTGTCAACAATTATGATCCATTACCAAAAGAAATCAAATTCCCCTCACTCCCATTCTGGTTGTTGAAATCATTTATTGTAGGGAAATTGATTTCATGGGACCCTTCCCAAACTCTAGGGGATACCTCTACATTATCTTAGCTATTTATTATGTCTCTAAATGGGTTGATTCCACTCCCACCAAGTCTAATTACCATCATGTTGTGATCCTATTTCTAAAAGAGCACATATTTTCTCAATTTGGAATTCATAAGGCTATAATCAGTGATCGAGGAACCCATTTCTATAACCTCCCATTCCCTTTTCTCATGTAGAAGAATGGGATTTCTCATAAAGTTTCAATTGTGTACCATCCTCAAACCAATGGTCAAGCTGAGTTAGCAATAGGGATATTAAGCAAATTCTTGAAAAAACTATCAATCCCTCTAGGAAATATTGGTCCAAGAAACTCTATGATTACCTTTGGGCATATCATACATCATTAAAAACCATCCTATGAATGTAACCATATAAGTTGGTTTATGGAAAAGCGTGTTATTTACCTGTTGAAATTGAGCATAAGTTCTTTTGGGAAATCAAAAAAATGAACTTTGACATTTCTTTGGCCGAAGAAAAAAGGAAATTAGATCTTAATGAACTTGAGGAACTTAGGATGGAGGCTTATAAAAATTCAAGGATAAATAAAGCTAGAGTTCAAGCCTACCAATATTGGAATATCAAAGTCAAACACTTTGAACCGGGAAAATTTGTCATCTTATATAGTTCAAAACTTCCTTCACACTTGGGAAAGTTTAGGTACATATGGTTAGGTATATACATAGTGCATAAGGTGTACCCCCATGGTGCTTTAGAGATTCAAGATCCCACCAATAGACAAACCTTTAGAGTTAATGGTCATAGAGTCAAACCATTTATTGAACCATTCCAAAAACATGAAGTTGACGAAGACTTGTGTGAACCAACCTTAGATGATGAAAATAATTAAAAAATCAAGGGTCTAAGTCAAGCTAGTGACATTAAACAAAAGCACTCTATAGGAGGAAACCTATGGATTTCATGGTTCCAATCATTATGAATCATCTTTATTTTTCAAATATAATTAATAAATCAATTTGATATTTAAAAAAATACTTAATCAATAAACTTTGAATATGATAGTACCTTATAATGTTGAAATGTTATTCTATTATGAGTATGGATGGGTTTGAAAGGGGAGCTCCATATTCATTCGTGTCACTTGGTGTGATCTTTTAGTAATACCTTAACTAGAAATTTAAAAAGAAGACAATGTATCATCAGTTTATTTTATTTTTATGTGTTTTTAGGTTAAAATAAAAATACAAAAAAATATAATAATAATTAAAAAAAATAAAAGGACACGTCTTAGGTCATGGGGAAAACCCCATCATAGGCGGTGAAGCTGTGAGGACTCGAACCTGGGACCAAAGAGAGATAGGGGTATGCGCTTTCCACTGATCTACGGCTTATAGTGATTTCTTCTTCTATATTTTTTTTATATATAAATATATTTTACTTTTTTATTTAAATATATATATATATATATATTGTTTTGTTTTGTTTTTGTTTTTTTTACTTGTTCCACTATGGAACTCTGTGAGTGACATGGATATCAAAGGACTAAATTGGAGTAGCATGAACGTCAACTTCAACCACCAGGTGACTTCATCACATGATTCTTATTGTCAATGTCCTCTTTGAACTCCTCTCATATACCCCATTCTAATTTTTCTTTTCTTTAATCATTGGGGATAGTGTTATTCTAAGTTGGGGTGAAAAGAATAAAAAAAAATGTGTGCATAAAAAAAATGTGTGAAAGGAAAATTTTCTTTAACCTTGAACATGATAATACACATTGAACACATTGAAATTGAATATCGAATAATTTATCATGCCTTGATTCTGATTTTAATACATATAAAATTTCATGATCATATATTTTGGAAAGTGTGGTTGTCTAATGTGATATTTCATCATTTACATTTTCATCCAAATAAAAAAATCACAATGCACATCCTTTGGATAGTGGGGTATTAGTTTGATTTCATGGGTTCCCCCAAATAAATAGCATAGTTTTGGTGATCATTTTAGTTTTAATATGAGTATTTAATAAAAAAATAAAAAAATAAATAAAATAAAAGGCAATAAATTTGCGCGTAGAGAAATAAAATGACCTAATGTGTGGCTTTCAGCACTTGGGGATCATGACTCTATAGTTTTCTGGACCAAAGTTAGTAATTTTATCTCTATTTGTGGTAATTTGACTTTTTTTACTGAGTTAACTTGAGATGATGCTCGAGTATGTGGGATTTACTTGGTTCCCTAAGGTCTTTGAGCCTGGGAGACATTCTCAAAGTCTCGCTACATGGGTTGACTCCATTGATTGAAATTTAAAAAACCATGAAAAAAAACAAAAACAATATATATATATATATAATAAAATACCCATCTTAATATTTAAATGTGATTCCACCTAGTACGTCCATCATTTCCCCCTTGAATAAAGATGAACCCTCATGTCTATTTTTATGCACAACACATTATCATGCTTAATTGATATTAGAATAAATCTGGTGATGAATTTGAACAAAGGAATGGACTTGGGATTGGGATATGATTATGAAAATATCTTGTATTAAAATATTTTTATGGGTTTCATAATTTTTTGGTATAAGGGTTTTTGGTGATTATTGTGTATTAAAATGTTCTTGGAAAACGAAATTCAAATTTCGTATTTTTGAGATATATTTTTATCAGGACTAACAAAACTCAAGTTTGGGGGTCATTAGACACTAAATGGGCTAATATTCATTGTTCATATTTATAATATTCATGAGCTTAATTATTCATAAACACCATTTTTAGTTCATTTTACAATTTGAACATTATTTCACATTATGATTGTAATTCTTTGTTAAAGTCTGTTATTATTTGTACATATTTGAACACGTCTTAAAATAAAAAATGGTCTTGATTTTATTTTTATATTTTATTTTCAGGTCTCTCATTATATAATGAAAAATTCATGCTTTTGGAGTACTTGAATATTCTCATTAGAAGACCACCAAAATGGACTTTCATGACAACACATTCTGACAAAAGTAAACTGGAAATAAGCCCAATAAAGAGACTGTATCGACCAAGATCCAAGCCCAATTATTATAAAACTTTAACTTAAGATATAGGAAAATATGGGTAACATTTCATCCAATAGTTAAAAGAGCTAATTTGGATGTTTTAATGGAGTTCCAGGTGGCCCAAGTCGGAGATCAAATTCTGGGCTAGATTCTACGGTCTAGAAAAACATCCCACCATTTCACTCATATCTCACAAACCATAATTATATTTGGGATTAAATTTTACATGAGGTTAGGAGACATAAATTTATCCATTTTCTTATTCTATGTCCCACTCTAATTTTTCCATCTAGAATTTCATTTCTGTGCCTATGTTCGGTGGATACAAGGTGTCTTCCACTTCAAGTCAAAGATAAAGAAGTCCACTCTCTATTACTTTCCACCACCCTAGGCCTACCATACTCAAGTGGGATGTTTTGAACTGTTGGGATCTCGACCCATGCCTCTTGAAATACCTATTTAAGTTAGTGGTGGTGAAGTAGTTTATCACCTTTTATCTTTGTTTCATTTTAATGTTATGCTGCCAATTTGATGTTGTAATCACATTTCTTCAATTGTAAGTTTCTTGAATTACATTAGATTCTTTATAAAAGTTATTCATTTTCTATTATTATAATATTCTTCTTATCTCTTTGATATCATTTCCTTAAGGAGTGAACTTTTTCACACATAAACCTTGTGAAATTATTCACACAATGGTGGAGTGATCGTGTTCCTTTCATTATTTTTTCACTTCTTCAATTCCACCCTCATGAGTCTACTTCCCGCTTCCATTGATAAAATAGCATTAATGTAGGGCTAACCCACTTATGGGTTTATCCAAGGGAGTAGCAAGGGTCTATATTAGATTTTATTTCTCACTCCATTAATGTATAATCACTTCTTTTAATTGAGAATTTTGTTTAAGGATCTTTAAATTCCTTTATCCTTGTTGAATTTAAGGACACACACTTCAAGTGATAATATGAACCTTTAACTTGGAGTTCCAGAAACCTTGATCCTCTAAGTGTATAGGTGATTATTATTAAGGTGTGTAGGTATTAAACCAGTAAGTGATGAATTTTTTTTATCTTTTTAATGAACCCATCTCAAATATAATAAATTGAAATCGTTAAAAAAGATGTCATCCAATCCACACCCCCAAGAAATAACCTAGGATCAAATCATTTAATCATAATTTTAATTCACTTAAGTATCTTAGTTATATTTAAAACTATATAAAATAAACCCAAGTTAGTCACTTCATATCCAAAAACAATTCATAGAATTTATGTGTCTGTAGGTTACTTCTTAGGTATATGATGATTTGAAAACCCAATCTAAACTACAAGAGACCGCTTAACCCTAAAATATTGGGTAAATTTGGGCAAGGTCAAATTTTGGTACCATTTCTGAGGACCCAATTAAGTCATCTCAACACCCATTCTATTCTCCCCCATTTCTCTTTTCTCACCCTAAATTCTCTTGTCTTTTCCCTTTCTCACTTTTTTTTTGGCGTGTGTCCGCCTACACCCGCGATAACTCAAACAGATTAGTTAGGGTGGAAAGTCCTGGGGTTGGGGAGTAAATAACACCTAGGGGAATCTTCCCATTAGATCCAAATATTACTAATACTCTGGATTCAAAAATTGATTCAATTTTAATGGATAGTATTCAAAGAAATCAACTCATAAATACCAGTGGGAACCAAAATGGAAATCCAAATGAGGCAGCCCTAAACTTAGGGAATGTAGTCAATCAAACCATAAATAACTACCTCACACCTACCTGGAACAATGCACCCTCTTGCATTAGGAATTCTTCCCTAGGAGAAGCCCACTATTTTTTCAAACCTCAGGTCCTAAACCACCTTCTAACCTTCCATGATATGGAGTTTGAAATGACATACCTTCATGTCAAAGAGTTAAATGACATTGTTGAAACCATGTGCCCACCACATCAACTTGAGTCAGCTAAGATGAGGATCTTTCCTTTATAAATTAAGGATCAAGTAAAGAATTGGTTAAAAATCTAATACCTACACCAATCCAATATTGGGACCAATTATAAATATAATTCTACAAAAAATACTTCCCCCGTAAAAAATGATTGCACTTAAAAAGAGCATTCGAAGCTTTTTTGAAAAAGAAGGGGAATCATTTTATGAAACATGGGAAAGGTTTAAAGACACAATAAATATGGTACCTCACCATGGATTTTCAATCCCAGAACAAGTTCAAATTTTCTATAAAGGGTTGGTTCTGGGGAACAAACAATTCATTGACATGATGTGTAATGGGACCTTCAAAAACAAAGCCTTAAATGATGCTTATGAGTATCTAGAAGGACTGACAGAACAAAACTAAACATGGGGAACATCACTTTACTATGATAAGCCACCCAAATCTGGTGGAATTCACACACTTATATAAGAGTAAAGACGTAGGGCTAAACTCTCAGCACTCACTAGGATGGTTAAAGAGATAGACCTTAGGAAAATCCATGAAATTCAAATTGTTTACCTTGTTTGCACAATTTGTGACAAAGAAGACCACAAGACTCACAACTGCCCAACCAACCCTTCCATTAAAGATGTTCTTATAGGAGTACCACCAGTGGAGGTCAATGATCTGAACTTTCAAAATCCCCAATACAAAAATACATTCAACCCAAGGTACAATGACCATCCAGGATTCCATTGGAAAGATAACCAATAACCCAACCAACAACTTAGTCATCCACAAGGACCAAACCCCTACCCTCCACAAAATTTTCAAAAACATAACTAGTTGGAACCAAAACTAGTCCAATACCAACACCCTCCTATAAAGTACCAACAACCCATCCAGAAACCCATGCAACAACTGAAGTTTCCTCCTAGGATAATCCAACCAGCACAAGCCCCTACTCAATTTTTCCCTCTCTCAATCCTTGAACAGTTGTGTAAACAAATAGATAAAATGAATTCAGAAGCCTCTTCCCTTAAACAAGGACTTTGAACCATCAAAACTGGGAAGGCACCCATTCCTACACAAGACATTCCACAACAAACCTCAAGGGGATATTCAAGTTACACTCAAACTGTAACACCCAAATCTTCCACGATACGCTTCTCTTTGAATAATGCAATAGCTTGTGTTGTACGCAACTTTGAGTTTTAGCACACCACGAACAAAAAAACTAGCTGTTATGAATATTAATACCCACTTTTTGAAATTTTATTTTTAAAAATGGACTTCTTTTTTGCATTCAGAATATCAAAATTAGCTTAGGGTGAAGTTTTTGTATTTTTCTGAAAACTTTCACTTTTTTATGAATAGTGAAAAACATTGTGTTATTGTTTAAAACTGACTTTTTATTTAAATAATTATTTATTTTATTTAAATTTATTTTAAGTCAATTTAATAATACCTATATAAGTGCAATTTAATTCATTAGAGTCATTTTATAATAAGATTGGATATATAAAATTTTATTGAACTGTTTAACGCATTTTACCCACCTTCTAGGCACATTTGTAAATTTGCATAAAATGTAATTTTACCGCTTTTGTGAATTGAATTTAAAAAATCTAAGAAAAATGGTTGATATGATTAAGTAAAATGTGGTTCAATAGGATGAAATTATTTTTTGTGAATAGTAACTTTTGAATTTTATTTACCATGATTAAAAGTAAATATTGTAATTAAAAGTAAAAATGATATTATAATTACCCCAACACATGTCCTAATTCTATTGGATAAGTTTATTTCAACCAAAATGAACCTTAGGAAAAAAATATGATCCTCTTTGATCCACTTGGATTATATTAGGACATTTATTATTATTTTATTAAAAGAAGAGTTAAAAGTGTGCAACTCAATGTTTAATAACTAAAATATTTTTAATATAGGGTTATACATAAGATAAATTTGAATATAAATATCATTATAAAACTAAAAATATTTCCTAAATCATGGTAATTTATTTATAATGTTTAGACGTTAAATAATTAAATTTATTTATAACATAATGATGATGCAGTAATTACCTTATTAATGGAAGATTAAAATAATTGATATTATAAATATTAAAATAAATGTAAATTGAGACTTATTATGTATTCCATGAATTTTATAGGTTAATATGACATGTTAGGGTTTATTAAATGAATTTTTTTCAAATAAATCAGATTTTTATGACTTTAACAAAAACCAAATACTAAATAGTGTCAAAATTGACATAAATGAGTTTTAAAAAAATACTATTTTATTAAATTATATAATAGTCTTAAAAATATAAGGTTTGGCCAAAGGACTTTAATAATGTTATATATGTCATTAATGAACCACTTTAGGTTCTCTTGGAATTTTATAGTAAGTTTACTAACCATATAGTGTAAGAATACAAGAAGACATAGTAAGAGTTAAACTATTTAACTAAGGGTTAAATCTAAAAGATAAGGTTAATATAGTGACCTAAACTTGTCTAAAACCTATTGGTTGAGAGGATTTAGACTCATACCCACCTTATCCTAGAAATAAATCCATTTTGAGTCATTAGAAAACGAAAATTATTTTATAATAAATTAATATTTCAATCTTTTCCTAAAGTGCCCCTCACCTCTCTTATAAAAGGGTACTTCCCCTTCTCTTAATTTCACACCTCCAAAGCCATTTGGATCATCCAAAACCTGATAAAATATCCTACCAACTACCCTCACTTCATACTATATGCTTTAATTTTATCATAAATCCAACCTAAGGAGCCTTTTGTTCAAATCAAAAGGAAATACCCAAAGAAGAGGTAATTATTTAATCACCTCTTTCAAAGTTATTTTCTTCTTACACTTCCTCTTTCTTTGTTGTTTCAATAAAAAAATAATGTCTCCAGTGACTTATAAATATTGAGATGTTATTATAAATATTTTACAATAATATTCATTATTCTATCCATCCTATGAATGAAAAAGTCACCATATGTGCATACATATGGCTTACCATCTCCACGTCATGGTGTAGTTTGTTATTCAACACTTCATTATTTGGATGGGTGTAATAATGATGTATAATTGATGTAAATAATAAATATAACATGTTAACTATTCTTTATATATGATATACCATCCAATTAAATACTATTTTACCATCAATAGAATGATATTGTTGCTCGTGTGTACGTATGGATTACCATCTCCACGAACGTGATAAGATTCATTCCCCATCGTAACCATTCAAGAATAATTTTCATTTGATGATTTAAAAATAATTTTTAAGAACATAATATAATTATGAATATGAATCAAATACATCCTATCTATAACAAACTTGACTTACATAACAAAACATATAAAGGAAAATGAATCAGTTAACACCTGAAACAATGATACTACAGAAATATTATTAACAAATCAATATTATAATATCATATATGATATCATATTTATGTATGTGGTTCTTGTATAATTTAATAAAAATTATTTAAATATTATACATGATTTTAACATACCCTCAACTAAGGAAAAGTACAAGGTAAGGGTTAATTTTAAAATCTCTTTATCATCCGAAGTTTTTTTATGTAAGTATCTATTGGGAATTCTTTATCATCCACATCTGCGTTTCTTAAAAATGTATTTCCAAACATTTTTACTATTTCCTAGCCTATGGGTTAGTCATTTATACCCTTGTGTGACTTTTTATAAAAAAAATTGAAAGGAATCTTTCCATCGTTTTCCAAACAAGGCACTTTATGACCTTTTTGAAAAATTATGGAAAGAATGTTTTTTTAACTTATACAGCAGGTGCGGCTATTTTCCGCTGCTATAACTCCTTTTAAGATTATCTTACAAGCTTATAAGAATGTTTTAAAAATAAATTTTTTCTTTAATTTTAAATGACTTCAAAGTAGAAAGAGATATTTTACTCAAATAATTTTTGAATTGAATTCATCTATGTCAACATCCTTTGTTGGATTTTATACTTGTTTGAAATTGATTTATTATGATATAATCTTCCATACTGAATTGAATGTTTTGTGATATGTTTGACTGTAGATGTTCTATTTTTATACCATTCATGGTTTATGGTTAAAGTATTAACATTTCGTTTGCTAGTTTTAATACGAATGCTTATGTTATGTTTCAACCTTTTCATATGAGGAATGAATTAGACGTAGTAAGTGATAGGTGGGGCACGCTATATCCCCTTGATGCATCGGTAGGTCTCATGAGACAAACTAGTGTCTTGGCACAAGGACTTAAAAAAATATTATTTGTAGTCTTAGCATGAGGCCTTGACTATGTGGTTATAATGCTCGGAATTATGCATTCTATCATTATGAAATTAGCTATTGATATTACACGTGATTATTCAACTAGTAGAATATCCATGTGAATAATTAAATGGAATTATTTGATTTATCTTTGCCATATTATGCTGAATTTTAATTTTAAATGGCATGTGTTTTAGTCTTATACATTACCTTAAATGTTTATTCTTATTTATGAAATTTTCCACTGTATTTTTATCCTTACTAAGCATCTAATCTCACCCCTTTCTATGTTTTATTTTTTCTAATATGCGATGAATTATATTATGACTGAATTACAGGGATAAGCTAAGTTATACGAGTGTGTTCAAAAGAGACACAATGTTATTGTTTTTTATTTAATAATGTAATGTAAAACTTATGTATGTATCTAGTACATACAAGGCTACTAAACTGATCGGTCTTTTGGGACTTGATCCCTTGGGATCATTCCAATGTTATGTAATAATGCACCGACTCTGGGTAACTGGGTTCGAGGCGTTACACAAACAAATCATGAACAACTAAAGGTTGTGACAGTTTTAATAAGTGGGAAATCAATTTAGAAACCTGAAAATATAATTCAAAAAATATCTTAAGATTAAAACTCTAATGAAAATTCAAATGAACCACATGATAAAACTAAAAAATTGATAAAAATGTGAAAAAAACAACTCTTCAACAAACAATCCCACAACCTGCACCATTTACTCAATACATGATGGGAAAAACCAATCCTGAATTGAGTGAAACATTGAGGGAAATATTCTCACAATTCAATTTGAACATTCCACTCCTCGATCTTATTCAAACCATTCCTGTATACTCAAAATACCTAAAGTACCTATACACATTTAAAAGGAAATCCTCACATAAGAACCAAGTCCTTCTGGCATCAAATGTTAACACAAAAATCCAAGGAACCCTTCCATAAAATATGAAAGAATCGAGATTCCCTTATATCAATGTTGAACTAGATGAGAACAAAATTGTCAAAGTCTTGTGAGACCTAGGTTCCAGTGTCAATATCATTCCCTATGTTGTGTATTATTAGTTGGGGATCTAAGAACTTCAACCCACATCTGTCACTCTTCAACTTGTTGATCATTGTGTTTGAGTTCCTAAGGGGGTCTTAAAGGATTTTTTGGTGAAAGTTAAAAATTTTATTTACCTAGATGAATTAAATGTCCTTGACAATCACCCAAGATTAATTCCTAGGGAGAAAACCCCAATCATCCTTGGTCATTCCTTGCAACAATCTACTCTGTTATCTGAGTCTGAAATGGGAACATTACCATCACCTTTGGAAACATGAGTCTAGACTTTAATATCTACAATGAAAACTCTCAAATTAGGGATGATTAATAGATCCATGAGATTAATTGGATTAGTAGTGTTAATATTGAACTCAAGAAAAATCAAGTAATTATTGAAGGATGTTTAAGTCAAGAAGAGATTGATTTTCTTTGCTCACATGAGGTAAATTTGTATCCTTGGATTGAATCTCTTTCAAATAACTCTATTGATGATTTTATAGAATCATCAGTCAATGATACCATTGGTGAAATCAATAACATTGAGTCCATACCCATTCATGACACTGATCTGGCCAATTTTGTGGATGAAAATTCTATTCACAAGGAACCAATTCTGTCAAGAAATATAAACAAAGAAACTGAGTTCAATAAAAAGTCTCATCCTTTATTGGAAAGTGATAACCAATCGAATCTCAAATTTAAGTTCCTACCTTTATTACTCAAGTATACGTTCTTAGGGGACAATAGATCATTTCATATTTTCATTTCTTCCTCTCTTTAATCCAATCAAGAGATGATACTTCTGGATGTCCTAAGAAAGCATAAGAAAGCAATTAGATGGACCCTTTATGATATTCCTAGGATTAACCCACTCATTGGAACTCATAGTATTGTTCATTAATTTTAATCCAAACCATGTCATCAAAATCAGTGGAGACTTAATCCAAATATTATGGATGTGGTAAGGAAAGAACATCTTAAGTTGTTGAAAGTGGGTATCATCTACCCCATTGCTGAGAGTGAGTGGGTAAGACCAATTCAAGTTATCCCAAAGAAAGCTGGAATCACTATGATCACCAATGAGGATGGTGAACTTCACCCCACAAGGTTTAGTATTAAATGGAGAGTCTGTATTGACTATAGGAAGCTCAACTCTTGTACCAAGAAAGACCATTTCCCATTGCCCTTTATTGATCAAGTCCTCGAGCGAGTGGTGGGTCATCAATTATATTGCTTCTTAGATGTATTCTCAGGGTATAATCAAATCGAGGTATCCTTAGAGGATTAATGAAAAACAACATTCACTTGTTTATTTGTCACTTTTACCTTCAAGTGCATACCCTTTTGGTTATTAATGTTCCTGGTACCTTCCAGTGGTGTATGATGGGAATATTCTCGAACATGGTGGGGGATTATTTAGAGGTATTCATGGATGACTTCTCAATATTTGGGGATACTTTTTAGGGATGCCTTCTAAATGTATAAAGGGTTTTGTCAAGATACGAGGATAATAATCTCATCTTAAATTAGAAAAAATGTCATTTCATGTTAAAGGAAGGAATTGTTCTAGGCCATCTAGTCTCTAGTAGAGGGATTTAAGTTGATAAATATAATTTGACATCATTCATCACCTTCCCTCTCCTAAAACTGTTAAGTAAGTGAGTTCCTTCATAGGACATTGTGGTTTCTATAGAAGGTTCATTAGGAATTTCAACTCTATTTCTTGACCACTTTGTGCTCTATTGGTGAAAGATGCTCCATTTTTATGGATATAAATTTGTGAGGAATCATTCTCTACACTCTAATTCATATCTTATCTCTACACCTATAATGAAATCTCTAAATTGGAAAATTCTTTTTGAGCTCATGTGTGGTGAGAGTAACTTTTTTGTAGGAGCGGTCTTAGGAAAATATTGTGAGAAAACTCAATATTTCATTGATTATGCAAGAAAATATTTAAATTATGCACAAATAAACTGCACTACCAACAATAAAGAGTTTCTTTTTGTTGTATTTTCCTTATAGAAATTTAGGTTCTATCACTTAGGATCACCCATCATTGTCTTCACCGACTATTCATCCCTGAAATACATTTTCCAAAAACAATATGCCAAGGAAATATTGATTAGGTGGGTCCTTATTATTCAAGGGTTAGATTTAACCATTAATGATAAAAGGGTGTTTAAAATGTGGTAGTTTATCACCTCTCTAGGATGGAATTGAAAGACAACTCACATCACCTTTCTGTGTCTGATTCATTTCAAGATGAGCACCTCTATTCTGTGAGTGATTTCCCATGGTATGCTGACAAAGTAAACCATTTGGTGACAGGTGATATTCCAAAATTACTAGGGACCCAAGCTAAGAGGAAATTCCTTTATTATTTCAAACACTATGTGTTTGATGATCCTTACCTCTTCAAGTTCTCTCCTGATAAAATCATTCATAGATGTGTTCCCAAGTCTGAGAAAGAGTCCATTCTAAAATTTTGTCATGGAGAGGCATGTGGAGGCCACTTTTTCACAAAGAGAACCACTGAAAAGGTCATCCAAAGTGGTTTCTACTGGCCTAACCTCACTAAGTATTCCTTCCAATTCTGAAAAATTTGTCCTCAGTGTCAACAATTAGGATCCATTACCAAATGGAATCAAATTCCCTTCACTCCCATTCTGGTTGTCAAAATCTTTGATTATTGGGAAATTGATTTCATGGTACCCTTCCCAAACTCTAGGGGATACCTCTACATCATCTTGGCTATTGATTATGTCTCTAAATGGGTTAAGTTCATTCCAACCAAGTCCAATGACCATCAAGTTGTGATGCGATTTCTGAAAGAGTACATATTTTCTTGATTTGGAATTCCCAAGGCTATAATCAGTGATCAAGGAACCCATTTCTACAACTTCCCATTCTCTTTACTCATGTAAAAGTATGGTATTTATTATAAAGTTTCAATTGTGTACCATCCTCAAAACAATGGTCAAGCTGAGTTAGAGAATATGGAGATTAAGAAAATTCTTGAAAAAACTGTCAATGCCTCTAGGAAAGATTGGTCTGAGAAACTATTGTATACCCTTTGGGTATATCATATAGCATTGAAAACCATCCTAATAATGTCACCATATAGGTTGGTTTATAGAAAAGCATGCCATTTACCTGTTGAAATTGAGCATAAGGCCTTTTGGGCAATCAAAAAAATGAACTTTGACAATTATTTGTCCAAATCAAAAAGGAAATTAGATCTTAATGAACTTTAGGAACTTAGGATAGAGGATTATGAAAATTCAAGGATAAATAAAGCTAGAGTTCAAGAGTACCAATCTAGGAATATCAAAGTCGAACACTTTGAACTGGAAAAATTCATGCTCTTGTATAGTTCAAATCTTTATTTACACTCAAGAAAGTTTAGTTCCAGATGGTCAGGTCCATACATAGTGCATAAGGTGTACCCCCATAGGGTTGTAGAAATTCAATATCTCACCAATGTTCAAACCATTAAATTTAATGGTCATAGAGTCAACCCATTCATTGAACCATTCCAAAACTGTGAAGTTGATTAAGACTTGCGTGAACCAACCTTATATGAGGAAAATACTTAAACAATTATGGGTCTAAGTCGAGCTAGCGACATTAAACAAAAGCGCTGCAAGGGAGGAAACCTGTGGTTTTCATGGTTTCAATCATTGTGAATCATATTTATTTTTAAAATTGGATTAATAAATAAATTTAATGTTTAAAAAAATACTTAATCAATCAACTCAGAATATGATAGTACCTTAGACTGTTGAAATGTTCTTATATTGTGAGTATGGATGGGTATGAAAGAGGATCTTCATATTCATACATGTCATGTGGTGTGATCCTTGAGCAATACCTTACCCAAAAAATTAAAAAGAAGACAATGTATCATCAGTTTTTTTTATTTTTATGTGTTTGTAGGTAAAAATAAAAAAACAAAAAAAATTATAATAAAAATTAAAAAAATTAAAAAGACACATCTTAGGTTGTGGGGAAAACCACATTACAACCGGCTAAGCTGCGGGGACTCAAACCCAGGACCGAAGGGAGATAGGGGTATGTGCATTCCACTGACCTACGGCTTATAGTGCTTTTGTCTTCTATAATTTTTTTATATATACTTATATTTTACTTTTTTTATACAAATATATATATATATATATATATATTGTTTTTTTTTTATTTTTTGATTTTTTGTTTTTTTTTTGTTTTTCCTTGTTCCACTACGGAACTCTGTGAGTGACATGGATATCAAAGGACTAAATTTGAGTAGTACGAATTCCAACTTCAACCACCAGGTGAATTAATTCCATGATTTTCATTTTCAATGTCCTATTTTAACTCCTTTCCTCTACCCCCTTCTAATTTTTCTTTTCTTTAAACACTGGTGATAGTGTTACTCTAAGTTGTGGGGTGAAAAGAATGAAAACAAAAATTTTGTGCATAAAAAAATGTGTGGAAGGAAAATTTTATTTAACCTTGAACATGATAATACACATTTCACACTTTGAAATTGAATATCAAATAATTTATCATTCCTTGATTCTGATTTTAATCCGTGTATAATTTCATGAGCATAGATTTTGGAAAGTGTGGTTGTCTAATGTGATATTTCATCATTTATATTTTCATCCAAATAAAAAAATTCAAAACACACGTCCTTTGGATAGTGTGGTATTAGTTTGAGTTCATGGGTTTCCCCAAATAAATAGAATAGGTTTGGTGATCATTTTTGTTTTAATATGAGTATTCAATAAAAAAATCAAAAAAAAGCAATAAATTTGCACGTAGAGCAATGAAATGACCTAATGCGTGGATTTCGGCACTTGGGGATCATGAATCCATATTTTTCTTGCCTAGAGTTAGTAATTTTATCTCTATTTGTGGTAATTTGACTTTATTTTTTACTGATTTAACTCAAGATGATGCCCGAGTATACGGGCTTTACTTGGTTCCCTAAGGTCTTTGATCCTGGGAGTCATCGGCAAAGTCGTACTACATGGGTTGACTCCATTGATTTCAATTTCAATTACCATGGAAAAAAACAAAAAAACAAAATATATATATTAACATCATGATGTTATTTCACTCGTATTTTGCAAAAAATAATTCTATTTGGGATGAAAATTTTCAGGAAGTTAGGATACATCTGGTGTTACATTTTATTCTTCAATGTACCACTCTAATTCTTCCATATATAAGGTCATTCCAGCACCTATGTTCGGTGGATGAAAGTTGGATTCCACTTCAGGCCAAGTATAAAGAAGTCCACTCTCCCTTACTTTCCACCACCCTAGGCCTACCAAACTCAAGTGGGATGCATTGTTATATTGGGATCTCAACTCATGCCTCTTTAAATTCATATTTAAGGTATTATTGTTGAAGTATTTGATCACCTTTGATATTTGTTTCATTTTAATGTTATGATACCAATTTGATGTTGTAATTTCATTTATTCAATTTTAAGTTTCTTGAATTACCTTAGCTTATTTATAAAATTTATTCATTTTCTCTTATTATACTCTTCTTATTATCACATTGATACTATTTCCTCAAGGAGTGAACTTTTTCACACATAAAACTTGTGAAATTATTCACACAACGGTGGAGTGGTCATTTTCTTTTCATTGTTTTTTCACTTCTTCAATTCCACCCTCATGAGTATACTTCTTGATTACATTGATAGAATAGCATCAATGGAGGGATAACCCACTTATGGGTTGATACAAGGGAGTATCAAGGGGCTGTATTGGATTTTATTTCTCACTCCAATAATGTCTAATCACTTCTTTTAATTGATAATTTTGTTTGACGATCTTTAAATTCCTTCTTCCTTGTTTAATTTAAGGCCACACACTCAAGTGCTAATACAAACCTTTACCTTGGAGTTATCAAAACCTTGATCCCCCAAGTTTATAGGTGATTAGTATTAAGGTGTGTATGTATTAAACCAGAAAGTAATGAAGTTGTTTGATCTTTTTAATGAACCCATCTTAAATATAATAAATTGAAATTGTTAAAAAGGAATTCATCCAATCCACCCCCAAGAAATAACCTAGGATAAACTCATTTTCTCATAATTTGAATTCACAAAGTCTCTTAGTTATATTTAAAACCATCCAAAATCAACCCATGTTATCCACTTCATATCCAAAAACAATCCATAGAATGTACATGTTTGTAGGTTACTTCTTAGGTATATGAGGATTCAACAACCCAAGATAAACTAAAAGCGACCGCTTAACCCTAAAATCTTAGGTAAATTTGGGTGAGACCAAATTTTGGTTCTGTTTTTGGGGACCCAAGTAATTCATCTCAACACCCATTCTATCTCTTAAGGCTAAACTCATAGAACTTACTAGGAAGGTTGAAGGGATATACCTTAGGAAAATCCATGAAATTCAAATTGTTGACCTTGTTTTCACAAGTTGTGACAAACATGACCACAAAACTGAAAATTGCCCAACCATCCCTTCCATTAAAGATGTTCTTATAGGAGGAAAACCAGTGGAGGTCAATGCTCTAAATGTTAAAAATACCTGATACCAAAACACATTCAACCCAAGGTATAATGACCATCGTGGATTCCATTGGAAAGATAACCAACAACCCAACCAACAACCTAGTCAGCCACAAGGACCAAACCCCTACCCTCCACAAAATTTTCAAAATCATAACCAGTTCCAACCACAACCATTCCAATAACAACACCCTCATATCAAATACCAACAACCGATCCGAAAACCCATGCATTAACTAAAGTATCCTCTTGGGATAAACCAACCAGCACAAGCCCCTACTCGATCTGTCCCTCTCCCAATCCTTGAACAGTTGTGTAAAAAATAGAGAAAATGAATTCATAAGTCTCTTCCCTTAAACAAGAACTTCAAACCATAAAAAATATGAAGGTACTCATTCCTACATAGGCCATTCCACAACAAACATCAAGGTGAGAGTCAAGTTGAACTCAAACAACTCATGAACGAATAAAGGATGTGACATTTTTAAGAAGTTGGAAATCAATTGAGAAACCTAAACAAATAATTCAGAAACCATATTAATCTTCAAACTCTAATGAAAATTTAAATGAACCACATGATCAAACTGAAAAAAAAAACTGATAAAAATGTGAAAGAAACAACTCTTCAACATAAAATCCCACAACCTGCACCATTTCCTCAACGCATGATGAGAAAAACCAAGCCTTAATTGAGTGAAACATTGAGTGAAATATTCTCACAAGTCAAGTTGAACATTCCACTCCTTGATGCTATTAAAACCATTACTTTATACTCAAAATACCTAAAGTACCTCTGAACATTTAAAATGAAATTCTCACATAAGAACCAAATCCGTTTAGCATCAAATGTTATCACAACAATCCAAGGAACCCATCCACAAAAGTTGAAAGACCTAGGATTCCCTTACATCAATTTTGAACTTGGAGAGAATAGAGTTTTCAAAGCCTTGTGTAACCTAGGTTCCAGAGTCAATCTCATTCCCTATGTTGTGTATTGTCAGTTAGGGATCGAAGAACTCTAACCCACATCTGTCACTCTTCAACTTTCTGATCATAGTGTTCGAGTTACTAAGTGGATATTAAAGGATTTTTTGGTGAAATTTGAAATTTTCATTTACCCAGCTGACTTCATTGTCCTTGACAATCATCCAAGCTTAGGTCCTAGGGAGAAAACCCCAATCATCCTTGGTTGTCCCTTCCTTGTAACAATCAAATCTATTATCCGAGTTCTAAATGGGAACATGGCCATCACCTTTGGAAACATGAGTCTAAACTTGAACATCTACAATGAAAACTCTCAAATTCGGGATGATGAAGAGATCCATGAGGTTAATTGGATTGGTAGTGTTGATAGTGAACTCGAGGAAAATCAAGGAATTACTGAAGGATGTTTAAGTCAATAAGAGACTGATTTTCTTTGTTCACATGAGGGAAATTTGTCTCCTTGGCTGGAATATCTTTCAAATAGATCTATTGAGGATTTTCTCAAATCACCAATCAATGATACAATTGGATAAATCAATAACATTGAGTCTATACCCATTCATGACACTGATTTGGACAATTTAGTGGATGAAAATTCTATTCACAAAGAACCAATTCTGTCAAGAAATCTAAACAAAGAAACTGAGTTCAATACAAAGTTGCATCCTTTCTTGGAAAGTGATAACCAATCTGATATCGAATTTAATCTCCTACCTTCATAACTCAAGTATGCATTATTAGGGTAAAATTGATCCAATCAAGAGATGATTCTTATGTATGTCCTAAGAAAGAATAAGAAAGAAATTGGATAGACCCTTTAGGATATTCCTAGGATTAGCTCACTCATTGGAACCCATAGGATTTTTCTTGAATCTGAATCCAAACCATGTCGTCAACCTCAATAGAGACTCAATCCAAATATTATAAATGTGGTAAGGAAATAACTTCTTAAGTTGTTGAAATCGGATATCATCTACCCCATTACTAAGAATGAGTGGGTAAGCCCAATTCAAGTTGTCCCAAAGAAATATGGAATCACTGTGATCACCAATGAAAATGCTAACCTTCACCCTAGAAGGGTTGGTAGTGGATGGAGAGTATGTATTGACTATAGGAAGATCAACTCTTGTACCAAGAAAGACCATTTCCCCTTGCCCTTTATTGATCAAGTCCTTGAGTGAGTGGCAGGTCATCAATTCTATTACTTCCTAAATGGATTCTTAGGTTATAATCAAATTGAGATCTCCTTAGAGGATCAAGTAAAACCAAAATTAACTTGTCCATTAAACACTTTTTCCTTCAAGTGCATGCCATTTGGGTTAAGTAATGCCCTTGGTACCTTCCAGTGGTGCATGATGGAAATCTTATCGGACATGGTGGGGGATTTTTTAGAGGTCTTCATGGATGACTTCTCAATCTTTGGGGATACTTTTGAGGGATTTCTTATAAATTTAGAAAGGTTTTTTTCAAGATAAGAGGATAATAATATCATCCAAAATTGGGAAAAATACCATTTCATAGTTGAGGAAGGACTTTTTCTAGGCCATCTAATCTCTGGTAGAGGGATTGAATTTGATAAAGCTAAGTTTGACATCATTTGTCACCTTCCCTCTCCTAAAACTATTAAGGAAGTAAGGTCCTTATTAGGACATGCTGGTTTCTATAGAAAGTTAATTAGGAATTTCATCTCTATTTATCGACCACTTTGTGCTCTATTAGTGAAAGATGCTCCATTTTTATGGATAGAAATCTATGAAGAATCATTCTTTACACTCAAGTCATCTCTTATCTCTCCACCTATCATGAAATATCTAAATTGGAAACTTCCTTTTGGGCTCATGTGTGATGCGAGTGACTTTTCTATAGGAGAGGTCTTAGGACAACGGTGTGAGAAAACTCCATGTGACATTGCTTATGCAAGAAAATATTCAAATGATGAAAAAATAAACTACACCACCACTGGGAAAGAGTTGCTTTATGTTGTCTTTTCCTTAGAGAAATTCAGGTCCTGTCTCTTAGGATCACCCATCATTGTCTTCACCGACCATTCATCCCTGAAATACCTTTTCCAAAAACAAGATGCAAAGGCAAGATTGATTAGGTGGGTCCTTCTTCTTCAAGATTTCTATTTAAACATTAAGGATAAAAAGGGTGTTGAAAATTTTGTAGCTGATCACCTCTCTAGGATGGAATTCAAAGACAACTCAAATCACCTTTCTGTGTATGATTCATTTCCCGATGATCACCTCTATTCTGTGAGTTATTTCCCATGGTATGATGACATAGCAAACCATTTGGTGATTGGTGACATTCAAAAAAATCCTAGGGACCCAAGGTAAGAGGAAATTCCTTTATGATGTCAAACACTATGTGTTTGATGATCCTTACCTCTTTAAGTTATTTCCTGATCAAATTATTAGGAGATGTGTTCCCAAGTCTGAGCAAGAGTCCATTCTAGAATGTTTTCATGGAGAGGCATGTAGAGGACACTTTTTTTAAAATAAAATCACTGAAAATTTCCTAAAAGGTGGTTTATACTAGGATAACCTCACTAAGTATTCCTTCCAATTCAAAAAAAGTTGTCCTCGGTTTCAATAATTAGGATCCATTACCAAAATGAATCAAATGCCCCTCACTCCAATTCTGGTTGTCGAAATCTTTGATTATTGGGGAATTAATTTCATGGGAACCTTAAAAAACTATATAGGATACCTATACATCCTATTATCTATTGATTATGTATCTAAATGGTTTGATTCCATTCCCACCAAGTCCAATTACCATCATGTTGTGATCCAATTTCTAAAAGAGCACATATTTTATCGATTTAGAATTCTTGAGGCTATAATCAGTGATTAAGGAAACCATTTCTTCAACTGCCCATTCTATTAACTCATGTAAAAGTATGGTATTTCTTATAAAGTTTCAACTACATACCATCCTCAAACCAATGGTCAAGCTGAGTTAGAGAATATGAAGATTAAGAAAATTCTTGAAAAAAACTGCCAATCCCTCTAGGAAAGATTGGTCCAAGGAACTCTTGGATTCCCTTTGGTCATATCATACAGCATTAAAAACCATCCTAGTAATGTCACCATATAGGTTGGTTTATGTAAAATCATTCCATTTACCTATTGAAATTGAGAATAAGGCCTTTTGGGCAATCAAAAAAATGAACTTTGACATTTCTTTGGACGAAGTAAAGAGGAAATTAGATCTTAATGAAATTGAGAAACTTAGGATGGAGACTTATAAAAATTAAAGGATAAATAAAGCTAGATTTCAAGCCTACCAATCTAGGAATATCAAATTCAAACACTTTGAACAAGGAAAATTTGTGCTCTTGTATAGTTCAAAACTTCATTTACACCTGGGAAAGTTGAGGTCCATATGGTCAGGTCCATACATAGTGCATAAAGTGTACCCCCATGGGGCTATAGAAATTAAAGATCCCACAAATGGTCAAACCTTTAAATTTAATGGTCATAGAGTCAAACCATTCATTGAACCATTCCAAAAACATGATGTTGATGAAGACTTTTGTGAACCAACCTTAGATGATGAAAATACTTAAACAATTATGGGTCTAAGTCGAGCTAGTGACATTAAATAAAAGCAATGCATGGGAGGAAACCTGTGGTTTTTATGGTTCCAATCATTGTGAATCATATTTATTTTTCAAATAGGATTAATAAATAAATTTGATATTAAAAAAAATACTTAATCAATCAACTCTGAATATGATAATAGCTTAGACTGTTGACATGTTCTTTTATTATGAGTATGGATGGGTACAAAAGGGGAGCTCCATATTCATCCATCTCACATGGTGTGATCCTTGAGTAATACCGTACCCAAAAATTTAAAAAGAATATAATGTATCATCATTTTATTTTATTTTTATGTGTTTTTAGGTTAAAATAAAAATACAAAAAAAATATAATAATAATTAAAAAAATTAAAAGGATGCACTGTATGTCATAGGGAAAACCCCATCATAACCGGCGAAGCTATGGGGACTTGAACCTGGGACTGAAGGGAGATAGGATTACATGCTTTTCACTGACTTACGGCTTATAGTGCTTCCTTATTCTATAATTTTTGTATATATACTTATATTTTACATTTATATATATATATATATTGTTTTTTTGTTCGTTTGTTTGTTTGTTTTTCCTTATTCCACTATGGAACTCTGCGAGTGACGTGGATATCAAAGGACTAAATTGGAGCAGCATGAATATCAACTTAAACAACCCAGTGAATTCATTCCATGGTTCTCATTTTCAATGTCCTCTTTAAACTCATCTCCTCTACCCCCTTCTAATTTTTTTTTCTTTAAACACTGGGTACAGTGTTATTCTAAGTTGGGGGGTGAAAAGAATGAAAAAAAATGTGGGCATAAAAAATGTGTGGAAGGAAAATTTTCTTTAACCTCAAACATTTTAATACACATTACACACTTTGAAATTTAATATCAAATAATTTATTATGCCCTTATTCTGATTTTAATCCATGTATAATTTCATGAGCATAGATTTTGGAAAGTGTGGCTGTCTAATGTGATATTTCATCATTTATATTTTTATACAAATAAAAAAATTTAAAACACACATCCTTTGGATAGTGGGGTATTAGTTTGAGTTCATGGGTTCCCACAAATAAATAGAATAGGTTTGGTGATCATTTTAGTTTTAATATGAGTATTCAATAAAAAATCAATAAATCAAAAAAAATCAATAAATTTGCACGTAGAGCAATGAAATAACCTAATGCGTGGCTTTTGGCACTTGGGGATAGTGACTCCATATTTTTCTTGCCTAGAGTTAGTGATTTTATCTTTATTTGTGGTAATTTGACTTTATTTTTTACTGATTTAACTCGAGATGATGCCCGAGTATGTGGGCTTCACTTGGTGCCCTAAGGTCTTTGATCCTGGGAGTCATCGGCAAAGTCGCACTACATGGGTTGACTCCATTGATTTAAATTTCAATTACCATGTAAAAAAACAATATATATATATATATATAATTGAATACTCATCTTAATGTTGAAATGTGATTCCACCTTGTGCTTCCATCATTTCTCCCTTGAATAAAGATGAACCCCCTTGTCTATTGTAATGCACAATACATTATCATGATTAATTGATGTTGGATGAAATATACAGATGAATTTGAAGAAAGGAATGGTATTGATATTGGGATATTATTATGAAAATATCTTGTATTAAAATATTTTGATGGGTTTTATAGTTTTTTGGCATAAGGGTTTTTTGTGATTATTGTGTATTAAAATGTTTTTGGAAAAGGGAATTCGAATTTCATATTTTTTAGATATATTTTGCTTGGGACTAGAAAAACTCAAGTTGGTGGGTGTGATTAGCCACTAAATAAGATAATATTAATTATTCATATTTATAATATTCATGAGCTTAATTATTCATAAACACCATTTTTATTTCATTTTATAATTTGAACATTATTTCACATTATGATTGTAATTTTTGTTGAAGTGTGTTATTAGTTGGTACATATTTGAACACATACTAAAAGAAAAAAATTGTCTTGATTTTATTTTTATATTTTATTTTCAGGTCTCCCATTATATATGGAACAATTCATGCTTTTTTATTACTTGAATATTCACATTGGAAGACCACCAAAATGGGATTTCATGACAATACATTCTGGGCAAAGTAAACTAGAAATCAGCTCAATAAAGAGACAATATTGGCCAATATCCAAGCCCAATGATTCTCAAAATTTAACTAAAGATAGAGTAAATCATGTGAAATATTTCATCCAATATTTAAAATAGATAATTCGGATGTTTTAATGGAGTTCCAGGTAGACCAAGTTGGAGATAAAATTATGGGTCAGATTCTGAGGCCCAGAAAAACATCCCACCTTTTCGCTCATATCTCGCAAACCATAATTATATTTGGGATTAAATTTATAGGAGTTTAGGATAAATAAGTTGATCTATTTTACTCTTATATGTCCCACTCTAATTCATCCATATAGAAGGTCATGTTGGCGCCTATGTTTAGTGGATGCAAGCTAGCTACCACTTCGGGTCAAGGATAAAGAAGTCCACTCTCCCTTAATTTCTACCACCCTAGGACTACCATACTCAAGTGGGATGATTTTTACTATTGGGAGATTGACCCATGACTCTTTAAATTTCTATTTAAGGCATTGGTGGGGAATGAGTTGATCACCTTTGATCTTTTTTTCATTTTAATGTTATGCTACCAATTTGATGTTGTATTCACATTTCTTCAATTGTAAGTTTCTTGAATAACCTAAGCTTATTTATAAAAAATATTCATTTTCTCTTATTCTACTCTTCTTATTATCAAGTTGATACCATTATCTCAAGGAGTAAAATTGTTCACACATAAACCTTGTGAAATTATTCACACAATGGTGGAGTGATCATTTTCTTTTCATTGTTTTTTCACTTCTTCAATTCCACCCTCATGAGTCTACTTCCTGCTTCCATTGATAGAATAGAATAATTGGAGGGATAACCCACTTATGGGTTGATCCAAGGGAGTATCAAGGGTCTGTATTGGATTTTATTTCTCACTCCATTAATGTCTAATCACTTATTTTAATTGATAATTGTGTTTTATGATCTTTAAATTCCTTCGTCCTTGTTGAATTTAAGGCCACACACTCAAGTGATAATATGAACCTTTACCTTGGAGTTCTCAAAACATTGATCCTCCAAGTTTATAGGTTATTAGTATTAAGGTGTGTAGGTATTAAACTAGTAATTGATGAAGTTTTTTGATCTTTTTAATGAACCCATCTCAAATATAAGAAATCAAAATTGTAAAAAAGGAATTCATCCAATCCAACCCCCAATAAATAACCTAGGATCAACTCATTTTCTTATAATTTTAATTCTATTAAGTCTCTTAGTGTTATTTAAAACCATCTAAAATCATCCCAAGTTGGCCACTTCATAGAAAAAAACAATACATGGAATGTACATGTCTGTAGGTTACTTCTTAGGTCTCTGAGGATTCGATAACTCAAGCTAAACTACAAGTGACCACTTAACCCTAAAATTTTGGGTAAATTTGGGTGAGACTAAGCACCCCTCTCCTCCCCTATAAATATAACCCCTCACCACCTCTTCTACACACACCTTACAATCTTTGATCCTTTTCCAATTTCTATCCAATAATCTTCCCAAGACCTTCCCCCGCATCTAAGATCCCTTGGTCACATAAAAATACCAAACCAATCCCCCTAAGGAGGTTCTCAATGACGATAAAATCAAGAGTTAAAAACTTCTATTTTTTTTTTCAAGTTCTTTTCTTTTCTTATCTTCTCCTAACCTACCTATCCTAAAGTGACATGATATATCTAGTATATTTTATATACTATAATGTTGTTTTTAGTGAATAATCCATCATCAATTATCTTCCCTCTCCTTTTTTTCCAAAAATTAAAACATTGACAATGATGTGTTGATTTATCGCATTCAAAGATGAAGAGTTTTCAATTTCCATTAACGCCCTCAAGGCTAGTCATAAAAACATTTTTTTGGTTAAATCAGATTATAATATTTGTATTATAATCTATTTAAGGTTCTATAACCATTATATATACATTATGTTAATTAATAAAACATTAAACTTCTTTTTTTTCATTTTCAAATAGGTCACTTTTTGGGTTAGTGAGAACCGAACAAGCAATGAGAACCATAGGCGGGTTGGCTTTGGAACCACACCCAAATTCAGACCCACCCAAAAGAGAAACCAAGAAACAACAACCAAAATCACTTCAAGGAAAAGTGAGAAACAGCATGACAACAAAAACCATTGGTGGATGTTAATTAATAAAACAAAACTAGTTTGTGATGATAAAAAAACCGCCAAAATAATATAAACGATTACCACTAACATCTTATCCAATGATTCATCATCATCCCTAATAACCAAATGAATTATATATCTATTTAATATTATGGATGTTCATTAATAAAATATAACTTCAATTATAGATATCTATTACCATTTTACATGAACTTCCATATCATATACAAGTAAACCAATCATGAAAACCAAGGAAATGAATGCTTTCAGAATGATGAAATTGAATCTTATAACTCATCAAAAAGACCATAAATTAACTTAATAAAATTATACAAAATCAAACACATATTGAATATATTTTTAATTAAATTATTAATGAATCTAATTTTATTATCCAAGATATTAAGTACAAGTAAATTACTCTTTCAGACATAAGGTAAGGGTTTCTCCCTGAACCTTTATTTTTCATTTGAGTTATGATTTTTTCTCTTTACCTCAATGTAATTATTAATTATTTTTATGTAATCATACTAAATTATATGTAAATTTTCCATATATATTTATCTAGAAGAATTATTCTTTATTTTATGGGGAGTTACATTTTTTATAAGGATCCTTTCTCAATTATTCCCAATAAGCAAGCCCGATTAGACAGAACTCCCCAGTTTCTTACCCGTTTTCGAGTACACTCCATAATATGTTTTAAGACACCATTATTTTTGTAAAACCACTAATTTTATCATAAAAAAACTATCTTTTTTTATTTTTTGTTTTATAAAAAATTATGCCTTAGTCTATTTTAAAGACTCTTTAGTATTTTCCCTTAAATTGCACTAAAGAGCTCATTTCTAAAGCCTCTTAAATGATCTTTTTACATGTTTTCAATTTAGTTGGAAATAATTTATGCCTTGAATATAATTTCATTTTCCCTCCCTTTTATTTTCTGGTATATACATGTTACAATCTAATTTTATGACAAATACAAATGATTATCCAAAAGAACTCTTCTTTCTGAAGTAAAAAAGGGTATTTCTCTCAAGAATTCCTCGATGATTTTATTAGAGTATTTTCATGTATTTCAAAACCCTCTGGTGAATCTTATTTTTTATTGGGATTGATCTTTATGATATCATTTACCATATTTTATTAAATGGTTTATGATTATTTTGACTGCGGATGTTCTATCTTGATGTTATTCACCATATTACTCAAAATTGTTAGTGATTATGTTTATTGATTGGGGAAATTAATTTACACTTCATATGTATATATTTTTTATGTTTCACCTCATTTATATAATGAATTAATTGGACTTAGTAAGTGATGGGTGGGGACCTCTATATCCCCTCGATGCATCGGTAGGTCTCATGAGATGAACTAGATCAATTTTTTACCCATTTTGTATGGTGTCTTGGATGAAGCCTTGAAGGTATGTTTATGATATCCAAAATTATGCATTCCCTCATTATGAAACTAATAATTGATTGTCCATGTGATTATTCATCTAGTATAATATCCATGTTTAAGTTTTATTATGGCATTATTTAATCAATTTTTATTCTTTCCATTTTATGCTCAAGATTATGCTTTAATGGCATGTGATTTTAGTTATCCACCATTTCTTATTATTTATGTTTATGATAGCTTCCACTGTATTTATTACCCTTACTGATTATCTACACTCATACATTTCTTATGTTTTATTTTTTCCTAGGATATGAAGATGTATATTATGAATTACTTGCATGGATAATATGGGAGTTTATGGGTGTTTCCAATGGAATTGTTATGTTGTATTTCCTTTAAAGTTGTAATGTAAATTTCATGTATATAATCTGGATTCCAAAACTACTAAACAGATCATTCCTTTTGAATTTAATCTTGTATCTATGTCAATGTATTAATGTAAGGCACCATCTCCAGGCTATTAGGGTTAGGTTCTTTAAAAGTTGTATTTGTAATTCCACATCAACTTAACTCAGGGGTAAATAGCACACACTTGAATCATTAGAGGCATCAGAAAATTTTCTTGAGTTTTTCTGTTATGGTAAATTTTCTTGAGGTTTTATATTATGGTAAATTTTCAATTTTACCCCTAGAGGGATCTTGAGACTCTGAAAATTGAAACTAAGATAAGTTTGGCTCAAGAAAAACTCAGGTCACTGCAAATTTTTCTTAAAAATATACAATAAAGGTTATTTAAACCTAAATATAAAATTAGGAATGAAGGAACTTGTTTTCATATAGTGTAATTATTTATGATATCTAAAGGGGTTTGTAAAACTTTATGTAAAGTCCATGTCAAGTATCAGTATTATAGAAATCAATTATTCTATTTTTAAGGGTATATGATATCAAATGTATATTTTACAAATGTTGTGAATATATAGGAGGTTTAAAATCAATGAAATAATTTATCAAGATTGTAGTTTTCATTCAAGTAAATAAGAAAAGGGTTATTGAATCATGATGAATCAAAGGTTTGTTGAATCATGATGAAGTAAAGGGTTAATTAATCATGATAAAGAAAAGGGTTTCTAAATCATAATGAATAAAAAAAGTTACTAAATCAAAGATTTGAATGTAAAGGAAAATGCCAGGCTTAAATGGATCTATATTTAGGATGTGTATTTTCATCTTATTTATCTTATATGATAATAGAAGTTGTTTGTTAACAAAGAGTTGTTATGAAAAATTTTGAGAATATGGATTTGATACACTTGGTTTATGATTCATCATATTATATAAAATTCTTGAAAATAAGGTAAGGATAAATTGGTTTCTATCCAAGATATAAATTTTATCCTACATATTTATTAAATTATGAGGAATTGAGATTCCTCCACCCTTCAGTAGAATAATTTAAAGAATAAAATATTTTTTATGTGCACTAATCTAAACACAAAAATACCATAAAATATATAGAAATAATAGTTTGTTTGTTAAATGTTCTCATTAAAAGGAAATAAGTGTTATTTCCTGACACAAAATAAGTTTTTGTATCTTATCATGATATTCCAAGAAGAATATAGTCTCTAAAGAGAATATATCTTCTAATAAGTTTTTGTATCTTAGCATGATATTCTAGTAAAAATTAAAAGTGAGTGCTAATTAATATCCTAAAAGATTTTGGGGTATATTATTAAATAGAAATGTAAATAATTTCATTTAGTTTTCATAAAAAAGTGAAATCCACTTTATGTCCCAAATTAGTTTAAGATGTGTTGTGTAACGTCCCGTATTCGGGTTCCGCCCAAAGGTTCCCCATACCCGGCTGGTCACATGGCCTCAAGCGCATTTCCCCAAACGCCAGAGACTACCGAATAGCAGTGAAGGTCTTGGGTGTGATAGTGGGGAAACTATGCCCTTATTGGTAGAGTAACACAGTGGAATGGAAATCAGATAACAATAGTGGAAGCATTAATACTATACAATAAGTAAACAGTGGAAGACTGAAGGTATTTAAACAACTGCAGCATATATATATAAATAATGATGCATGTCACAAGTATCTAGGAAAGTATCCAAAAAAGTCACAATGTTGGAATAAAGTACTAAACCAAATTACAAATAAAAACTAGTAACAAATATAGCATCATCGCAAGCCTCATCTTGGTCTCATGCTCTCCAACTCTACTGGAATCAAGTACCTAAAGTAGAAGGGTGCTTTCCCATATCTATACCAACAAAAATATAATCTATTTGGGCCCAAAATAATGACCCAAATAGGGTGTGAGATAAATCCCAGTAGGCAACCACCCAAAGATTTGTGTCTAACTATCAGTGAATATATATAACATGCAGATATAAAAAATGAATAAATAAACAAGGAAGTACTCAAAAGTAAATAGTCCTACAGTTCAACCAATCATTCACAAGTAACCCTCTATGAAAGTTCTCATAGCCTATCCCCTCTGTTTCAACTTATCATTTAACTTTAAAGATATAACAACCCCCTGGGATAGCTCACACAGTATAACCCCTTTGATCTCATGCAAATAAAGACTCTCTGAGGAAGCACTCACCGTCAATTCCCCCTATAGTATTTTAACGATAAACTACAGAATCTCTGAGGAAGCACTCAATATCAATTCATCTTGTGGTCTTGTAACAATAACTATAGACACTCTGAGGGAGCACTCAACGTTAATCCCCCTATAGTCTCACAGCATGAAAAGTATAACAGATACTTTGAGGAAGCCCTTAACATCAATTCCCCATATGGTCTCACTACACCAGGTTCCCACAGCCCTGTGTAAGCAGTCATGCGTAAATGATATTCATCATCCAAATTAAATCACAAATACTACTTGTCTAAGCAACTACAATTCATATCACAATCATGTCATATAATATCAACTCTATCCTAAAAATACTAGGCATGGAAAGCATAACAGCCTAACAGACAATTCTAGGCCCAATGGCCAATATCAAAATCAAACATGGGTAAACACATCCATATCAAGGTAAAAACCATATTTATAATCAAAAACTCATACTCAAAGAAACAAGGTATGGCATACATTAACATGGTTAAACTCCCTAAACACGCAATACCCTAAACTAGCGTATTGGGCACTTTTGAACATATAATTCAAAGAAAATCTATGGAAAGGTACAAACCACCTACCTCGACATTGTATGATCGATATAGTTGAACCTAAGCCTTTGAATCAACCTAGAATGCGGTAGATCTACAAAAACTTCAAAAACTCTCAACCAAGGATATCTCACGAAATAGGAGAAATCAAGAAAAGAGTCTCTAGAATAAGGAAGAACTCACTGATGTGATTCCAAAGCAATCAATAGTGTTCGATTCGGAGCATGGATAGTGGGTCGGGGGCTTGGAGAAGAATCGTCACTCCTGGTCACTCTTGTATGAGACGGAGCTAGAAGAAGGGTGTTTTGTAAATGAGACACGACCACGATATGATTTAACAAATAAAAAGAAAAGTACACAGCGTGTTCATTTAATATACACACCATGTACATGCCTTAACTGAGCTCCGCTTTAAGTAGTCTCCAGGTCACCCTACATGACCATTTACTCGATTGTTACATGACCAGTACACTGATACCCACGGCAACCGGATACACAGAATTTACTTCTAAGTACACGGCGTGTACTCCTTAAATTTTCAAAATCTACCCTTTTTCTCAAAAACACCAGAAAACAAGATCCATACCTGAGATGAAGATCTAGGTTCTTAAAAACTTCCCCCCTTAAAGAAATTTGTCCCCAAATTTCCCTAAGAAGGTGGTGAAGAAGAAGAATCCTCAAACATATCCGACCACTGTGATCACATTTCGGTCTCCCTCTCCTAAGTCTCATCCTGTACTCGCCCATGCTTCTATAGCACCCATACCAGAGGAACAGACTGTCCATGGAGAACCTTTGTTCTTTGATCAACAATCCGGATAGGATGATCCTCGAATGAGGCATCCACCTCCAACTCAACCTCTTAGGGTTGAAAAACATGAGACGGTTCTAAGAAGTATCGTCAGAGCTGAGAAATTTGGAAGACGTCGTGCATAGCCCAGTACCTATGAGGTAATTGAAAAATATATCCAATCGGACCAACTCTCTCCAAAACCTCAAATGGCCCGATGTATCTTGGCGAAATCTCATCCTGACTCTTAATCCTTATGTGTCCCAACATCAGTGTGAAACATAGAAAAAACTGATCTCCAACCTCAAACTCTAGAGGTTTTCTCCTTCTATCATCATAAGACTTCTATCGTGACTGTGCAGTAGCCATACTCTTCCAAATCAACTATATTTTCTCCATGGTCTCCTGGAAAAGATAAGGTCCCAGCATAACTGCCTCTCCTACCTCCAGCCAACATAGGGGTGATCGGAATGTCCTACTGTAAAAAGTCTCATAAGGTTCCATCTGAATAGTTTCCTAAAAACTATTATTGTAGGAAAACTCCACCAGAGGCATGTGCTTCTCCCAAGAACCTCCAAAATCTAGGATGCATGCTCGAAGCATGTCCTCTAGCACCTAAATTGTATGCTCAGACTGGCCATCTGTCTGGGGATAGTAAGCTGGACTCAGAAGTAACTGGGTACCCAAAGCCTTCTGTAATCCCTACCAAACTTGAGAAGTAAAACAGTCATCCATGTCTGAAATAGTGGAGTGTGGAACCCCATGTATACATATAATCTCTCGGATGTACAACCTTCCCATCTCATCGACACTGAAGGTCTCCTTGATCGGTAAGAAGTGTGCAACCTTCGTGAGTCTTTCAATGAAAACCCAAACTACATATTTCCCTTGAGATGACCATGGTAAGCCTGTCACGAAGTCCATTGCGACATAATTCCACTTCCACTCGGGAATGGGTAACTACTGCAAAAGCCCTGCTGGTCACTAATGTTTGGCCTTCACCTACTGATAGGTGGAACACCTCATCAAAAAACTAGCAACATCTCTCTTCATGCATGGACAACAATATAGATGGTGTAGATATCGATACATCTTGGTGACACCATGATAAAATACCCAAAATAAAGAATGAAAATCCCACATTATCTCCTTGCGTATGTATGTTGACACCCACACGCACCCATGAAAATGAAAGATCTCATCCTTGCCTATGGTCCATCTAGGAATAGGATCCTCTCATAATAAACTCTCCCATAGAACTAGGCCTTCAGAATGAGTGGATTTAAAACTAGTATGGTCATCATAATGACTAGGAGATTTCTATACAGTGTATTAAAGGATACCATTGACTAAGAATCTCCAATACATACGGATGATTCTCTATCGATGAAGAACCTCGAATAAATATAAAAGATTCTCTAAATCTCATACATATTAATAATTGATTGTTAGATCTTAAGTAAATCTCATTTTCATATTTGGTAATGTAATAAGGATTCACGAACATGACTTAAATCTATAAAGAGAGTCCCAAAGTAGACAATAATTCCCCCCAAAAAGGTGTGATGAGTCCAACCTCTCATCCTCTCGACCAATGAAAATTCTTAAGCCTCATTAATCCACAACTAATGAGAACCTACCTTTGGAAAGTAAGTCCAAATGGATATAGAATCATTGGATGTTTCCGGTTTTACAAAAAAACCGTTAGAAACCAACTGGAATGTTTGAACCTTAAACAAACAAGGTCATCCCCATTTCCAGAGGAAACAAAAAATGGTGAACCCGACGTGAATCCTTAACCAAGTTTAAATGATGTTCTACTTATTTGTTAGGCCCCTATTTAAACTCAATGAGAGGGCCAACAAAAAAATCAGTAACATATGTGCTCATCCAAAAGATGTAGTGGCCAAACTTATCTTGATTATGCCTGTTATATCAAACAGACACTCTTTTCCAAGATCTTATGCATTACATAAATGGATTCTCTAAAGTTCACACCTGTGAATGCATCTGCTGTGAATACCTCTGCTGCTAATCCTGCTGGATCTTCATCTGCTCTGAGGACGACATCACCTACTCAGCGTCTTCAACGCTAGGTATCAAATGCACTGGTTAAGGAATATTGTTGACACGGTACCATTCCGACTCTGGAGGCTACTCGACAAGCCCTCCAAGTCAATAATTCGCCCTGGTTGTCTGGACAGCGACGACCAGTGATCAAGAAGCAGGTGGTGCCAACCACCGTTTCCAACCGTTTAGGGTCATTATCCCTAGAATGAAATCACCAGTCCCTCCCATATTATGAGGAGTTGAATGAGAAGGTCACTAAAGGCATTAATTCAAGGAGACGAGAGTCCTTCCCAAGGGCTCCCACCAACAATCGCCACCAGACTCGTGTGGCAGTGCTCCCTCAACATGATGAGAGTGTCGTTTCCAGGCGTTCGGCTCAGGTTCCTTGAACCCAAGCAGGCAAGACGAACCACTAGAGGAGACGACTGGTCAACAGTGAGCAGGTTCTTATCTCTGCCATTTCCAGAGAAGTCCACCAACCTAACTTGGTGGAAAGCAATGAACGGGCACACACACCCATCCGTTCTAATAACGTTGTCCAGCAGACTCGTCTGGCAGTAAAACACCAATCCTGCTAGGCAATTTCGGCGTAATATTATAGGCAGGCATATACACCTGTTTATAACTCATCGGTTAGTCAGCAGGCTCATCTGACTACAACAAAAGAAGGTCGCCAATCTGATATGGTGACAACTGATAAACAGGAACATACACCTGTTTACAATCAATAATTATGTAAGCAGTCTCGTCTTATAGTATTGAAGTAAAATCATCAACCATACTTGAAGAAGAATACACAGTAGGAACATACACCTGCCAATGTTAATCAATCCTGCCAACAGTCTCGTTTGGTAGCACTCAGATAAGTCAGTCGGAAAGACCCGATGACAAAATTGGAGTAGACTCAACTCTCTGCCCCAACACATAAGTACTGTCAGAACTCACTGATAGGAAAAGGAGGACAGGAGCAGGAACACACACCTACTCCAAGCACGGAATGGACTTATATTCTCATTCTGGTAGCTAAAGTCACCAAGCACATTCTGACGATGGTGAAAGAGCAGAAGAAAATCCCTGCTCATATTCTGGATGCATTCCAGAATATTATAACAGCTTCAGCAGCATGACAGGGAAAGAAATGAAAATCTATCCCTACCAGTGGAGTGACACATCAACAGATCACTCCGGAACAGATACACACCTCTGTTCCAGTCCAAGAGGGTTGTGGGGCATACTCCCCCATATCATACGGACAATCAAGTTAGGCACATACACCTGATTTGAATGGAGATAATCAGCCTAACCTGACTATTTCTCCTGAGCAGTCACATACACCTGCCCATAATAACCACTTTAGTCAACAAGTGGTTCCCAAAGTGAGTAATAAGGCGTCTAAGAAAAATACCCGTCCATCACAGTCAAGAAATCAAGAGCCAATCTGTAATAAGGCCTTACTCGATGCTGGAGTTCTTGATGCACTCAGACAATTATCTGTTGCAACTCAAGATTCTACTCTCTCATTTCCCAATAGTGGGAACATTAATTCCGAAGGTCTGAATCAGACACTTCCTCATGAAGGCTTGCTTCGTGATATTTCAGTTGATCTCGAAGTATCATCTTCATATGAGAGTCACGATAACCCTCTGCGTGGCCAGAAGATCAAGGATAAAAAGGTTTCATCTTTTGTTGTAACCCACCATGGTGGTCCTCCCCATGATAATGAATATAGCTGTGAAAGTCCTCTCCGCAGTAGTAATTCACATTGCCTGGAAAATTCTCCGATAGACAATGTAGTGACGAGAAATTCCTCTTATCTTGAGGCAGTTTCAAATGTGAATCCATTCATGTCTGATGCTTTACCACTAGCAGGTGAAATACTTTCTCAACCAGAAGATAGCCCGAGGTGTAGGTCATTCTCCGAACCACCCATGAGTCATGCATATTCTAATTTGGTAAATGAATTCTCTATCAATTTTGTTGAATCTGATGAAGAAACAAGGAATCACCAGCTCTGTTCTAATCAGGTAGAAGAATCTTTATCAAATGATAAAGAAGAAATGATGAATATGAGAAAAAAACTGGAAAAAGGTGAATTACCAGTCATGTTTTGGCCTTTGGCTGACTCTCAGTATGACATTCCAGAAATTTTAACGGAATATTGTATTCAGGATATTCATCTCAACATGTGGAAAACTGTTTGTCAATTGAAAAAGAAAATATTATCTTATGGTGAATATTAAAATCATGTCAAGATAATAAAAGGGTTACAACGCCAAATTGATTTGGCCTCTATCTTAGTTTCTCGATATCCAAAGGCTGAAAAGCAGCAGAGAGCCCTTCAGCGTTCATGCCTTGGCACACTAAAAAGGTCGCGCCAGTTAATTGGAAATGCCCCCATCTGGTATTCATATCAGGGGATGGGGTGTTCATGGAGCACTGCATTTCAATGTACTCTCCATCCAACAAAGCCCTCCAAAAATGGTCTCATGCAATGTTATTGCCCATGGCCGGCCACAGCCAATTGGTTTTGTTTTTAATCAAAGGCTTGCTCAAGAATAGGCCTCAACTAGTTATTCCCATAATCAAGAATACAAAGAACAAGTTGTCAAATTACTTTTGCATCAGGAAAACGAGAATATCGAACAGGCTTCTCATTTATAGCATGCACGTCATCAAGTGATAGAACTGTCAGAAATCATCCAATGTTCATTTGAACCAGGTGATTTGAGTGGATGTAGGTTAATGCATCTATCCAATTTCAGGACTAAAGTCCGTAAGATCAGAAGAGATTTTAAGAAATTCTCAGATGTAGCAGCTCAAGAGCCACCCCAGCTTGCCAGACTGGGGACTCTTTTAACCCAACCCTCGGAATCAACAAATAGGATTCAAGGAGTTGAGCAGAAGCAGTAGAAACAGCCCCAGTCCACCGAACTAAGGACTTTTTCAAATCCTCAAACTCTCCCTCATATAAAGTCAGTCTTCTCTCGATTAGGGAAGAATCCCCAAGAGGAACGAAGAGCCGAATTATCATGAGATACCCTCCAAATTACAGTTTGTCAAGAATTTCCTAGGGGATCAACTCAACAAAAGGCAATGTCTCATTAGGGACATGGAAGAAGACAATATCGCAGAAATGCCGATAGAAGGGATGCAATGCGTTATGCATCAATAAATGTCATCAATGTCATTGTTTCTGATCCTCAAGAACATGAGGCTCACTCAGAGGTATCGGATGAGGAAGTTCATGCTCAAGAGTTTGTACACACAGACACAAATGAAGAAGGTGTGCATACACGAAATCAAAGGATTACTCAGAATCTAGGTATTCCTTCAAATAACCAACTTCCCCCTCTCTGAAAGGCGTCTAACAAGGGGAAAGGAAAGAATCAGGTTACATACCCTTCCTCTGGAGAAGGTCAATCACTCTCACTAGAGAAAATATTTTCACAACAAGAGGAATAAATGAAGGAATTAAGAAGGTTGAATGCAAAACTACTTCAAGGTAGTCTTCCTCCCAAGCGTGTTGGAGTCAGTTAGCTAAGGGAATTTTTTGTGGTTACTAAGATGGATCAAGAGTATCCTCCTTTACCAGTACACCCTCATAGGTCTAATCCTATGGGTCAAGTGCAACAACAATCGGTGGTGTTATCCTCAATTGTAGTACCATCCACCACATCTATCCAAACCCTGGTTGTTGCACCTGCTCAAGTCCAAGCTCAACCAGATATTTCTCAAAAGTTAATAACTACCATTGAGTTATTAACAGCTCGGTTAGAAGCTATAGAGGTAAAACATGCACAAATTCAACCAGAAAAGAGATCTTACCCTGAATGGGTTGATGCAATTCCTCCCCCATAAAATTTTGCAAGTACCACATTACCAATATTTAATGGTTCGGGATACCCAGAGCAACACTTAACACATTTTTTTTCTCATTGCGATCCTATGATGGGAACCCCTCAGCAACAAGAAGCAGTTAAGCTCAGGTGTTTTGTACAGTCGTTACAAGGGCCTGCTTTTGTTTGGTATACAAGCTTGCAATCCCGGTCAATTACCAAGTGGGAGGATCTCCGGCAATGATTCCTTCTTCAATTCATCTCAACTTTTCCAAAGACAACAGTTTTTTATCTTGAAAATTGTAAGCAAATGGAGAATGAAAGAGTTTCAGATTTCATTGCTCACTGGAAGGGATTAACATATTCCCTAAGCTTATCACTCCCTCAAGAAGAGTTTTTGCCAATATGTGTGGCAAATTTGCATGATGAATTATGCACACCTTTGATCCCTGTGAAATACACAGGTGGGTTTCGAGACCTTACTTCGATCGCTCAGCAGATCGAAGACTCTCTTACAAAGACTAAGGATAAAACTCATGTAATTCCATCTGCTCCAGGAAGGAGAATGGGTAAAGTATAGACTGCTATAGTTACGCTTAAACAAGCACCTGTAGCTGCTTCTACTTCAAAACCTTCATCTTATAAAAGGGATCCACCTCCTGAGCGACAAAAACAAAGGTCTTTTCGTCAAGATGATCAAATAGATCAAAGACGGAAAAAAATTTGAGGATTTGAAGAGCAAAGTTTACTCTTTACGAAATGAAAAAGTTCATGGTTACTTCATTTTGGATCTGGAAAATGATTTGGTTCAGTTGCCAAGGCCCAAAAGGCCTAACAAGGAAGGAGATGAAGACCGTCCCAACTATTACCCATTTCATCAGATGTTGGGGCATCTTATTCAGTAGTGTTTTGTCTTCAAATACCTCTTGTAAAAAATGGTGGACTCAGGAAAAGTCAAATTGAAAGTTTCTTCAGCTCAGGTATCATGTGTTACTACTACAGATCCATAGGAATAAGGTGAGTGGTAGGAAGTCAAAAACAAAAATGCACAGAAATATGATGATTGGATGGTTAGAAAAACAATCAACCAAACTCATGGAATTTTGTGAATGCAATTAAAGAAACCAATTGTGTCTTCTTCCATGAATGCCACAGAAAAACCCTCTTCATCAGAGGGAAAATCCTCAAAGGGGTGACATAATTTGAAGAAAGAGGAACAATCATAAGAAGATGAAATCATGTCAAAGTCCACGTTGTCTTTGACTCTGGTAGATTTTATGCCATATACTTCAAAGCTACAGGCACCGCCCCACCAAACGGAATAGCCTAAATTGGCTAAACAGGCAGAATCTTTGTCAGATGAAGAGTTGATTTTTGGTTCTGTTAATATGATTCACTTAACAGATCCTTATGCCAATAAAAATTTTGATCTTGATGATCTGGAATTCCCTGTATCAAATAGAGGAATTAGAGGGAGTTCCAGAGGTCTGGGATACAGAGGAAGGCGTGGATATCCCAGAAGCCACTATTCCAACTCTACCCCTACTAGAACTATGTATGCAGTAGAAACTAGTGGTAGAACCCTTCAGCGGGCTCAACAAGAACAAGCAAGTTCTTCCACGTAGGGCAGATTCAGTCCTGGTACAGCTATTATGGAGGATCGGTTATAGGTTGCACTTTCTTCCTCTTAGAAAATAAATAGACCTATTCGGTCTAATCTTTCAAATCCAGGAGTATTTCCAACTCCTACCCTGATACAAGATGCATCTACTTCCAAAGCATCAACTTCTAAGGCACCTGTGAAACCACATGTTCCTATTGAAAAATGCAGATCTTTGGATCAAAAATATGATTTCTTGAAACGTTTGGCCCAAGTACCATCCAAGTTATCAATATTAGATGTCTTGAATCTATCAAAGGATCTTAGGGAGGCACTCATTGAGGCTTTGTCAAGTCCTCAAAAATTCGCAACTGAAATTGTTGCGGCTGAAGTCTACCATATAGAGAATGATCCTGCAGAATGCCATGCAGTGATATCTTTTACAGATGAAGATGAAGATGATGTTGTGAATGTACATATCATACCCTTGTATTTATCTGGAAAGGTCAATGATATAGACATCTGAAGAGCTTTCATTGATAATGGTTCAGGATTCAACCTCATCCCCATTCGTACACTTCGTTGATTGGGCCTCACTGAATCTGATTTATCTCCTTCTACTTTGATGTTGCAAGGATGTGATAAAAATGAACAAGAACCTCTGGGCGAGATCACACTCAGAACCCAGTTTGGAGATGTTGTATCCAATTCAGATTTTATGGTTGTTCTTCATGATACGGCCTTAAATATTTTTCTTGGAAGACCTTGGCTGCATCAACATGCGGCTATCCCTTCATCATACCATCAATGTCTCAAATATTGTTTCAATTGTTAAATTGGGACATTGTATGGTGATAAATCCCCATTCAAAACATGTGAATCTCAATAAATTGAGGCGGAATTCTATCACATGGAAGGAAAGGAGAAATCCACAACAAGGGAGGTTACCAAAGTTAATGCTACATATGGTTTGGAAAAGGTTCCAGTAAATCCATTCATACATGTGAGTACAGATTATGTGTTGTTTATCAGTCAAATTGACAGGATAGACCCAAATCCAAATACTCTTATGGAAACCTCTATAATGTCAATTATGGTAATCAAGATAGACAGCATGGGAGAAATTGGTGATTCACCAAGCAATAATGAAAGCTCAAATGGAGATGTCTTCATTTCATCCGCTGAAATCCAGCAAGTCTATAATTCACCAACTAGGCCAGAAGAATTTATAGCAATGTCATAAGTGAATGATGATGTCGATTATCAATCCATAATATCCTCTTTATTACCCAAGGAAGACCCTTCATCATCAATAGGGTCAGAAATGGAAGCCTCTTCTTCAAGATGTTCAAGTTTTAACATCTCTCCTGATCATGGAAATTTTGCTTCATCATCTACTATGCAAGTAGAAACAGAAGAAGTAACACATGTTGAAGAAGAAGTGGAAGATCTCAGGGCTGCTCCTCCAGCATTTGAAGAGGGTATCTCCACTACTGTGGATGAACTCAGAGAAATAAATCTGGGTACAAAAGAAGATCCACGCCCCACTTTAATTAGTGCAGCCATGAATCTTGAAGAGCAATAGATGTATACTTCCTTTCTAAAGAAAAATCGAGATATATTTTCTTGGAACTATACAGAAATTCCAGGGCTTGATCATGATGTTTCTACTCATCGTTTGGGTTTTCCATAAGAACATCGAGGATTTAAGCAAGCCACAAGAAGAACACACCCAACTTATGCTTCCAAAATTGAAGTTGAAGTGGATAAGCTTATCAAATCTAACTTCATCAGAGAAGTTAAATATCCCAAATGGTTGGATAATATTGTCCCTGTGAAAAAGAATAATGGACAAATTAGAGTTTGCATTGATTTTAGAGATCTTAATCGGCATTGTCCCAAGGATGATTTTCTAGTTCCAATCACAGAACTCCAAATTGATGAAACGGCTGGCTATGAAGCACTTTCCTTCATGGATGGATATTCTGGGTATAATCAAATCTGAATGGATCCATAAGATGAAGAATCTACAGCCTTCATAGCCCCTCAGGGTGTGTTTTGCTATTGGGTAATTCCCTTTGGCCTAAATAATGTTGGTGCAACATATCAGCGTGCCATGCAGCTTATATTCAAACCCTTTTTAGGGAAATTTGTTGAATGTTATGTGGACGATTTGGTGGTCAAATCAGAACAACATTCTAATCACTTGGAAGATTTGGAAGTCATATTCCACAAACTTCGGCAACACAATTTGAAGATGAACCCCTTGAAATGTGCTTTTGGGGTAACCTCAGGAAAATTTCTCAGCTTTGTTGTATGTCATCGTGGTATCGAAGTCGATCCTGAGAATACAAATTCAATCCTTGGTATGTCACCTCCTCGAAATTTGAAAGAATTGATAGGATTTCAAGGACATTTAGCCTATATTCGGCATTTCGTCGCCAATCTGGTAGGCAAAATTTTACCCTTCACCAAATTAATGAAGAAGGGAGTCACTTACCAGTGGACTGAATAATTTCAAGAAGCATTCAATATTCTCAAGAAATATCTCTTGAGTCCACCGGTATTAATGCCACCTATTGAAGGAAGACCACTTATTCTTTATGTGACAGCCTTAGAGCGATCATTGGGAGCCTTCCTTTCCCAAAAGAATGATACTGGGAATGAAAACATCCTTTACTATCTCAGTCGGACTATGCTTGAAGCAGAAACCCGATATTCAAGTATTGAAAAGTGCTGCCTAGCATTAATATTTGCAGTTCAGAAATTGAGACACTACCTTCCACATCATGAGGTCCAATTGGTATATCGCAATAACCCGCTCAAATTCATCCTTAGTCGTCCAATGCTTACAAGACGTCTAGCAAGGTGGGTAGTTATTTTTCAGCAATTTGATATCCAATATGTGTCTCAAAAGGAAACAAAGGGCCAATCTCTGGCTGATTTCCTTGCTGAACACCCTTCAGTAGAAGATACATCTTTAGATATCGAACTTCCTAATAAGGAAGTCTTCTCTATTCAAGATAGTCTTCAAACATGGGAAATGTACTTTGATGGTGCTTCCAGGAGTCCAACAGGGAAGAAAATGGAAGATCATAAATTCAACAAAGTTGGGTTAGGAATTGTGCTTATTTCCCTGGAAAAGGCAGTGCTACCTTATTCTTTCTTATTGCGGGAAGGCGGTACAAACAATGAATCAGAATATCAATCTCTCATCGTAGGATTAGATTTGGTGCTTTAAGAACAAGTGAATCACTTAAAATTGAAAGGTGATTTAGACCTGGTAATCAAACAAGTCAATGGGGATTATGCAATTAGAAAAGAAGAGTCAATCCCTTTGTATGATTATGTCAGAGAGTTAATGGCAGAATTTTCTTCGGAATCGACATTTTCTTATGTCCCGTGACCTCAAAATGCTCAAGCTGATGCACTGGCTAGTATAGCCACAGCTTTGGCAAATCCAAATCGGGACGAAATAATAATCAGTATTTCCCACCGTCATACAATTTCACCTTATGTTCAAACCAGAATAGAGGAAATCAATGAAATTAGTCCCATTTATGAACCATATGGTCATACTACAGGATGGATGAAACCTATCAGGGAATACCTTCAAAATGGAACACTTCCACCTAATAGAGCCGAGAAAGAACAAATCTGGCGACGTGTGGTCAATTTTACTCTTTATGATAGCCCAGATCACCTAGAAAAAATTCTCTACAAAAGAGGTTTTGATGGAGTTCTCTTCAGATGCATTGATGGTGAATAGACAATGGCTGTCATGAAAGAAGTACATGCAGGAGTTTGTGGTGCCCACCAATCTGGACATAGACTGTCTGATCAAATTCGAAGGCCTGGATACTTTTGTCCTTTGATGATACATGATTGTGTTGATTTCACGAAGAAGTGTCATTCATGCCAAGTATGTGCCAACTTCATTCATCAACCCCCATAGTTTCTTCATACATCTAAATACTCATGGCCATTTTTCACATGGGGAATGGATGTAGTGGGACCTTACCCTTCAGCTACATCCAAGCAGTTTAAGTACATTCTTACTATTACTGACTTCTTTTCCAAATGGGAAGAGGCAATACCTATCAAAGAAGTTAGTTTTAAAACCATTGTTAGCTTCATCAAGTCTAACATCATTACCAGATTTGGTGTCCCTCATACCATATTGACAGACAATGGAACCAATTTATGTTCATCCAAGGTAAGGAAGTTGTATCAAGAAAACAACATCAAATCCAATCATTCATCTCGGTATCATGCAGCGGCCAACGGCCAAATAGAAACCTTCAACAAGACTCTTTCAAATATACTACAAAATATGGTGGATAAAGATAAGAAGTCATGGCCTGATAAACTTTTTCATGCTTTATGGGATTATCGGACCACCACCCGCACTGCAATGCGGTCAAATCCATATTCATTGGTATATGGAACAGAAGTAGTCTTGCCCATTGAGGTTCAATTTCCCTCACTCAGAGTAGCCATTTTTGATCAGGAATCTACAGATGAACAATCTCAAAAGTGATTGTATGAATTGGAATGATTATATAGGAAAAGATTGTGCACCCTACACCACTTAGAAGTCTATCAGAATCGAATAGCACGAGCTTTCAACAAAAATGTTTTTCTTTGTTCATTCATTCAGGGAGAATTGGTATTAGTTCTCAAAACTCCAATTATAGTAGGAAAGAAACCTCCCAAGATGGAGCCAAAGTGGGAAGGACCTTACTCAATACATAAGGTCTAATCCAATAGAGCTTATTCTTTAATCTCAATGGATAGAGAACTTATCACGACTCCAACCAATGCCAGATTTCTGAAGAAGTATTTTGTGTAACACAAATACCCTCTTCATCCAACATGACGTTAAACTGTGTTGTCCTTTCTGCAAGACTTTAAACTGCATAGTCCCTTACGTCCAACATGACGTTAAACTATGACGTCCTAGCTACATGATGCTAAATTGTACAGAAGTCCCTTACATCCAACAAGACATTAAACTACATAAACGGTTCATGCATATGACCTTAAACTATTTTTACTTATGTCCAACACGATGTTAAACTATGCCATCCTTTCTATATGATGTTAAACTATACAGCCCCTCTTTTGTCCTTACTGCATGACATTAAACTGCACAGTCCCCCTTACGTCCAACATGATGTTAAACTGTGATGTCCTAGCTACATGACGCTAAACTGTACAGCACTCATTTGTCCAACATGACGTTAAACTGTATTGTCCCTCTCATGTCCAGCAAGACGTTAAACTGCGTAACCATTCGTCCTACATGACGTAAAACTGAACAAAGTCCTTTAATATGTCCTACATGGCGTTAAACTGTATTTTTTTCCTATTATATGACACTAAACTGTGCAGCACCAATATTCCTCACTGTAAGACTTTAAACTGCATAGTCCCCTCTTCGTCCAATACGACGTTAAACTATGCATCATTAAGGTTGTTTTTACCTCTTGTTTCTCACACCGAGTATGACTCACGTGAGCTTAGAGTAAACTTCAACCATAACACCCTCTCTGGGCCGCTAACCATGTGTAAGTCCCGACACCATTTTTTAGGTCGTTGTCTTCAAGAACAACTTGATCACCAGTTTATTCTTTAATCGAACTACGCAGACTTTGATCCTTGCCTTCTAGGCTGGGTACGTAGGCAACCTCCTGAGGTTCAAGACCAAAACCAATATATTCACATTGGTTCACCTCCATCTCATACGATGTTGATTTGTGAAGCCGCCCCCAGAACCAATATTTTTTTTACATTGGTTCACCATCATCCTTGCTATATGATGTTAAACTATTCGCACTTTTTGTCATGTATGACAATAAACTACAACATTCTTTGACACCCTCACCTGAGAGAGAATAATTATTTACATTGATCTCCAATCATGTTATATTCCAAAGACTACATGCATACATGGCAATTTCCGAACCTTTAATCTTTGGTCAAACCATCATTGCACTAAAGTCCCCTTTTCACCCTTCACTTGTACAAACCAAATCTGTACAGAGGGTATTTAAAGAACTACATGGGGCTTGATTCCCATCCTTATGGGATACATAGGAACATTCGAGCATCCCTCGAATCCAGCCCCAATTCTTTGGGACTAACCCCAAATTCCACTTTCAGTCCCTTGGCTGAAAAGTCCCCTGTGAAAACATGAATGTGGTATGAAAACCCTGGTCTTCATTCACATTAGGTTTATAAAACACACAATGTGTATTTCCTTCATGCATTGAACAATACCCATTTTCATGTGTCATGTTCCTAACCTTAAATACTTCCAGATATTCATAACCCTTTTCTTGACTTCTAGTCGCAAAATGTTTGATACCCGAGAGTTCTTTTGACTGACTATGCAGCACGTGCCCTTAGGCGGCCTTGGATAAACAGTCTACATAACAGACTTGTCAGCCATAAGATACTATTATTTGACTATGCATCCAATTCCCTTAGGTGGCCCTGTATAATTCAACCCCCTAACGGGTTTGTTAAATAGTGGTAACTTCATTCTTGGGAGGAAAACATATTTTTTCCTTATTTGTCTTAATGACAATATGTAGGGATCCACAAAAATAGCCATCCTTAACATATTTGTCCCATACTCTTTTTCATGATCTGAAAGTATTCAAGTCTATGGTTTATATTTCCCTTCCCTACGTTTGGGTCAGACCTTCGTAGGAGTGATATTCATCCAATTCTTTGACAATCTTGGTTGGAAATATCCTCTCCATATTCAAGTACCTCTCTCCATACAGCAGACTCTATACTTTGTAAAATTTGAATCTCCATAAACTTTCACTGGCTTTTTAGTAGTAGAAAAGTAAATTTCTAAGAGTTCTTTTTCCTGACTATGTAGCACGTGCCCTTAGGAGGCCTTGTATAAGTAGTCTACATAACAGACCTGTCAGCCAAAAGATGCTATTATTTGACTATACAGCCAATGCCCTTAAGAGGACCTGCATAATTCAACCCCCTAACGGGTTTGTTAAATAGTGGTAACTTCATTCTTGGGAAATACTTCTTCTAATGCCTTTTATCCCTTTTTTTCATATCATTCCTCAGATTCAAAATTTCTTAAGTCATAGTTTACATATTTTCCCTCATACTTGAATATGGTAATATGTTTTCAGATAAATTATCAAGTAATTGAGTCAATTTTAATCCATTCGTTCAAATCTATTTTGACCTTAAATATTAGCCTTTTTATGTCCGACATGCATGAATTTAAACTGCCCACAAAATACAAGGGAACTATGAACAAAATTCAAGTCTCAGCTTACTAAACATATACTTTGTATGATTTAGGTAATATTGAACAATTAAAAGATTCAAATTTTGTAGGGTTATTTTTATAATCCTAGCAAAAATCAAACTATGCTTACTAGGCCCGTTGGCTTAGGTAAAAATTTAAAGCAGGTAGAAAAAGAAGGCATGCACAAATGATTGAAGATGAAAATATTTTTCATTGATGCACAGAAGTTAGAAGGATATCCACAGACTGGAATCTCTTCTCTTTTCCAAGAATTACAAAAGGCTGTCAACATAACTCTTCATTTGATTTACAGCATTCTGAGCTTCATCAGCAACCACCTGGAATTCATTCATTCAACTAGATACAATAAGAGACACAACGATATTGGATCTTCTTGGAACAATTGTAAAAGAATGTTCTTGAGTGTGGTTTGAGAAAATTTTCTGCTGATCAACAGTGACTCTATTTCTGTTCAAAAGACTTGGAAGATGGATACATGGATTTGAGAATGGAGCATTGGAAGTAAAGAGACATTTGGAGAGAGTACTCTTTTCAGATATTGTTTCTAATGTCATGATAGTCTTCTCTCCATCAATCGGCAGTGGAATACATATCAGCCCATGGTTTTCCATTTTCATATCTGCAAGGAAATGGCATGGAGGAAAAATTTGAAAGTTCACATCATTGTTGCCGCTCTTAATGCACAGCATAACCGAAATAGAGGAGTAGCAGTGCGGCTGCATCTCGGGCATATATTTCTTTGAATATGGAATGTTGACTCCTTGCAGATGATCATGGCCATACAGAGGCAGGTAAATTATCTGTGGGAAAGTGAGATGATACTTCTTCAAGTACTTGTCCAAATATGGGTGAGTGATGTTCCACATATCATAGTAATCATGGCCAACAATGTTCATCATATCATCAATTCACTTGATAGCCAGTTCATCAGCCGTTCCAATTCTTCTAGGATCTATTTAATCTGCACAACGGTCGAATAATTAACTCTTAAGTAAGTTGATTTTTCAAAAAATTTGTGAAGAAAATTGAAAAAATGGATAAGGCATTAAGGTGCGCAAGTCCAATGTTGGCGCGCAAGTGTAGCTGTGTCGTGAAAGTTTTAGCGTGCAGGTATCACCACGCAAGTCCAAATACCTCTGTAGAAGCGCGACATAAACAGAAGCAATGAAACCATGGAAAATCAGCAACTTGCATGACGAGAGCAACCTGCCCGGTGAGAGCTCAAGAGTTTGAAATCCGGTTTCTTTGCGCGAGAATGATCACATATATATAAGCAAAGGCAGCACCCAGCGCGCCGTAGCCTGCGCGCCTGTACCTGCGCGCTGCTACCAGTGTGCTCAAAACTTGTGCGCCATTTTTCCTTGGTTTTCTCCTTTAACTCAGAGTCAAATCCTCCTTCCTTTCGGATCCAACTATGAGGGGGGATTTTTTTTATTCTCCTTTCCATCACAGAGTCCAACGAATGAAAAGGGAAATACCATAAACACAAAGTGATTCATCCTTTGAAGAAACATCAAAAATCGACAAAGGCATAAGGGCCACGTAAGTTCCAAGCTAGTCTCACAAGTATACTTGCGCGCCACATATTGGGAACTCAGGTGACTTGATCACCCTATTTGATTTTCTCCCAAGGTCTTCAGCAATCTATAAATACCCCTAGTGGGCCCCCCATTTCAGGGACGAAAAATTCCAAAAGCCATATTTGATCTCCCGACGCCCTAGTCTCTTCTTGAAGTCTGCCAAACACTTCTAAGGTAATTTCTTACCTAGAATGGAAAATCTAAAGAGGGGGAACAAGGCCTAAATGTTGGAATTCACCAACACTTTCTTGCCTAAGGGTCTAACCCTTAAGGGAAAATGGTCACACTTGTGCACCGCCTTACCCCTTCACTAGAACATGTGTGCCACTCATTTGGAAGTCTTTAGGGATAAAACTAAGGGCTTGAGCCAAGCTTCGCCCAAGTTTCAAATTATGGGTTGATCAGCGCGCAAGTACCCAAGTGTTGCACAGGTATACTTGCGCGACCAGGACTTGCGCGCCCCACCAATACTTGCGCGCTTGCCTTTTTTGGGTGCCCCTCTTTCTTATTCAACTCTTTTCTTCAAATATACCTCTCCTCTTCAAGATTTAACCTTTAAACCCCTTTTCAAAGTCATTTATGACATGGTTCCTTTATTGGCTTCCTTATCTAAAAGGAATTATGTGGAACATCTCTTAAAACCTAGTTATTTACATGTATTTATGGCACTAAGGTTAGAGATTTAATTCATTCAACCTCATCCTTTAATATGAGAAGATCTTTAATATGGGCATCCTCCTTAGGAGTAAGCCCCAATTTCCCTAACCTAGTCCTCCTTTTCAGGAGTAAGCCCCAGTCCAAGTTCCCTAACCTAGGCCTCCTTTTTAGGAGTAAGTCCTAAATTCTTAAATTTTTCTAACCTGGGCCTCCTTCTCGGGAATAATCCCCAGTTCTCATGTCCTTTTAACCTGGGAATCCTCCTTAGGAATAAGCCCCAAGTTACCTAATTTTGGGCATCCTTCTTAGGAGTAATCCCCAAGTCTTAAATTCCCAAATATGGGCATCTTCCTCAGGAGTAAGCCCCAAATTCCAAATTCCCTTAACCTGGGCATCCTCCTTAGAAGTAATCCCCAATCATAATTCCCCTTAACTTGGGCCTCCTCCTTAGGAGTAATCCCCAGTTATAATTTCTCTTAACCAGTCTTAATTTCTTTTGACTTGGGCATCCTTCTCAGGAGTAATCCCCAATCATAAGTTAAAGTTCCCCTTTAATCTGGGCATCCTCCTTAGGAGTAATCCCCAATACCCCTTTAACTCTGGGCCTCCTTATCAGGAGTAAGTCCCAAGTTATAAGTCCCTTTAATTTTGGACTTATTTCTCAGGATTAAGTCCTAAGTTAAGTATCTAAATCTCCATAAATCACATATACCTTTATGGACCTTGTTCCCAGGATTCCTCCCTGAAGTAAGTCCCAATATTCATCTTTCTGGGTAGTCACACATACATAAGCCCCATATCATTCATTGTAACCACATCTTTCATGGTACAAATCATCAGGTTTACTGATACCTATTGTTTCTCACATTGAACTTGACTCGCGTGATCTTAGAGTGTAAAAGTAACCACCACACATCTCTTTGGGTTATTAATCATACGTAAGCCCCACAATTCTAAACCGAACTATGTGGACTTTGATCTCTACCTTAAAAGTGGAGTACATAGGAAGCCTTTCTAAGGTTCAAGCCCATCACTCATTAATTCTCATCTATCCCATATGACGTTAAACTATATCTTAATTCCCGAACTATGTGGGTTTTGATTCCTTTTCTAATAAGGATACGTAGGTAGCCCATCTGCGGGTACGATCCCAACTCTGAAATAATCCATGTCCTTCTGAATGACAATAAACTTTAAGTTCCCCACTGAGTGGATTTAAAACCAGTATGGTCATCATAATGACCAGGAGATTTCTATACAGTGTATTAAAGGATACCATTGACTAAGAATCTTCAATACATACGGATGATTCTCTATCGATGAAGAACCTAGAATACATATAAAATATTCTCTAAATCTCATACATATTAATCATTGATTGGAAGATCTTAAGGAAAGATCATTTTCATATTTGGTAATGTAATAAGGATTCACGAACATGACTTAAATCTATAAAGAGAGTCCCGGAGTAGACAATAATTCCCCCCAAAAAGTTGTGATGAGTCCGACCTCCCATCCTCTCGACCAATGCAAATTATTAAGCCTCATCGATCCACAACTAATGAGCACCTAACTTTGGAAAGTAAGTCCAAATGGATATAAAATCATTGGATGTTTCCAGTTCTACAAACAAACCCGTTAGAAACCGATTGGAATGTTTGAACCTTAAGAAAACAAGGTCATCCCCATTTCCAGAGGAAACAGTCGTGCACCTCCAAATATATCTCAAAGAAAAGAGCTGAAAGAGCGCTGTCGTGGGCGCCCTCAAATGATTAGTGTAATTTGGGGTACTTAGGTGCAGCAGAGTGGCTGACCAAGGTCGTCTCTCAAAGGAGGAAGTGAATTTAAACAATTATTAGAGGTATTATAGAAGTAAAATAAAAGATAATAAAAACACTACTTGAAAGGATGGGGGTGGTTGTTTATAGTTTATGAATCTAGAAGAAGTTTGCTGGAAGAAGATTGTATAATTTTTTTTTGTTTTTAGTTTTGAAATGAATTTCAATTTAAATGATACAACAAGAAGATGTTTTTTTAGAAATCTATTTAAAAAGCGTAATTGATCTAACTCTACCTCTTCACTTTATTATTAATCATTATCATTTAAATTAACATTCACTTAATTATGATCCCTTAATTTTTTAAATCCTGAACCCTACGAGAATTAACTTTACCACAAAGATGATGTGAATTTAAACCTAGGCTAACTTTGGAACGTGCAATCGCAGCACCCTGCTTTGATTGATGTTCTAAGATTAGCTTATGATCAGTGGTAAATTAAGGCACATATCCATTCTGGAAATGAGGATGAATTGTGTTTAGGGATTATATTTGAACTCTACAAATTTATCCCGTGTGGTCTTGTATTACCGATTAAGATCACGCTCTCACAATTTACACAAAATCCCGACCTCGCGTGTTTTTGTGTTAATTGTTCAATTGCTTGCTTAGTTTCTTGCAATTTAAAAACACAATTCATGGATCATATTAAGTGAATTACAGTAGCTCATTGATTCAAAATAATTAAATGAAGAGGGTAGAATATAGGTTGATTACTAAAATACTACTCGTCCATGGGTGGCGTAATCATCGTAGAAGCGTTTTGCATGTGCAAAGGTTTAAAATGGGTATAACCCAATAACGCTTCTACTCAAGAATTCCAGCCCAATTAGGAAGATTAAGAGAAGAAGAAATTTAAACAAAACAGAAGAAAAGAGAAGAAATATAAGAAGAGCAATGAAGTTTATTACACAAATGAAAACATTACAAAATGAAGAAGAGAAGGAGGCTTCGATGAGGGGATCCTTGCTTCAAGAGCTACCCCTCTTACAATGGTTGGAGAATTTGGGTGAAACAAATTATTCTCTGCCTCCAATCTCCCAATGCACGTCCCAACCCCTCCAAATGAGAAAAACTCCAATTTATAGAGGGGAGGGGAGGAGAGGTTACAAGTGGTTTCAAGTGTGAATGTGGAAATTCGGCCAAATATTTTATGCCAAATTGCACCGCCCATTTGACCACCAAAACGCGTTAATTGGCCGGCCTTCCAGAAGGATGATTTGTGCCACATCATGTCCCCGAGCTTTCATCAAAATTTGGGCTCAATCCAAGCCCGTATGTAGAATATATGGCCCAAATACAGAACCTTCTCCATTCTGGCGAGCCCAGCCCAACTTTGACTTCATGGACTAATTTCAACAACCAAATGAACTCTTTATCTTTAGTGTCCTGAATAAAAGTTGTAGATAATTAAGTTAGGAACACTGTTAAAAAATTTCAAATTCAAATAATAAATATAAAAATATTTATCTTCGAAATACTACAGTGCACTATTAAGGGTAAAACTGGAATTTTCACCAAATTTTCAAATGAATGATCAAATCCCAAATATTTTATAAATAAACATGTTTAACACAATGTGAGGAAATTATATCATTTATTATCAATAAAATATTCAATAAAATAGTGTTTTATCAACTCCCCCACACTTACCCTTTTGCACACCTGGGCAAAACCTCATATCAAGTAAACATTAATATCAAATCAAAACCAATTTTAAAACACATATCCTTAAGATCAATCAATTCCACACCAAGAATAAAAAAGATATCATGCCTCATAAAAAACCTTATTTCAAGTTCTCCATTTATATCATTCAATATATTTCCACTTCATTTATCCACCCATGCACAAAACACTTACCTTGCTTGAATTTCCTCTCATCACTCAAATATCAATTTTTTTTTTGCAATGTCTTTCTCATCCAAACTCATACAAGGGTCACCATAGGCTTGATAGATTCCTACATCGCTACCTGATGTGAGTCAAGGACATATGTTTATCATGAGGACTTTTCAGGGTTGTTCTGTGGCTTTCGGTTGGTAGGATTAAGATGTGAAAAACTCTGAGGCTGAATGAGGAGGGCTTGACTCTTTTGAAGCAAAATTGCATTAATCTAATTTTCACTTAAATATGGTCTTCTCTTCAATCCTCATAGTATCAATTCAGCTCCATCATCATGAAAAGTCATGAAAGGTTTACACCATTCATCATTTCAGCATAAAAATGTCAATCTTCTCAAACATGATTTTCTTGAAAGCTCCAGATGGGCACAGCTTTCCACCTCAATTAGAAGCTCCAGAAAAGGCACAGCTTCACTTGTCATGAAAGCTCCAGAAAAGGCACAGCTTTCAATATAATGACTTTATTTAGCAGCAAACACATCTCTTCAGAATTTAATTTTCCACCCAAAGTATCACAGAATGTGGTGGCAAAATCCAAGACAACTTCCCCCACACTTAAGCTCAACTAGATTATGCAATTTCACTTCAAGAGTTGGTTGGATATGGAAAATTGGCTTGTAATGTGGCTTAACCTAACAGGTTGTGCATGGATTCTAAGGGCTACAAGGATTAAATATTCAAGGTAGGCCATTATAAAAAAAGGATTCTTTGAAATAGGGGCTTTAATACCAAACAAATGCCTCAATCATTTAAACATATGTACCTCAAACCCTCAAGTTTTGACAGGAATAGATCAAATTCTGGTTAAATCAAGTATGGTTTGGTTCTCTCAAGAAATGAGGTGAATGTAAAGAATATGAAAATAATGGTTCAGAAGCCTCACAGGAAAGTGATTTCAAATTTAAAGACAGTGAGATGTGGTATGGGATTCAAAATTCGGTGTACTTTCCATGAAATTACTAAATATTTGAACTTGAAACAAAGTCATTTCAGCATTCATTTAAGCTTAGTTTCAAGGGGTAAATTGTTTCACTTATTGATATGGATTTAAAAATGGTGATGAGAATCATTTCAGCTCAAAAGTTTCAAAAACACACAGAAAATTGTAAAATAAACACACAAATTTTGAAAAACACGCAATTTTTTTTTTTTTTGGTTTTTTTTAACAGGAAAACAATTGAAATTACTAAACTAAAAGGTTCCCTCCCCCACACTTAAAATATTGAATTGTCCTCAATGTGAACCCATGAGATGATATATGCACATGAAATGCAGAATTTTTAAATAGGACAAATAATATAAAAGTGAAAGGGTTAGGAACAGCCTGATGTGATCAAGTGATGATGGGGTCATGCAGTGTGATAAAATCCACTGCATCAGTAGGATGTCCCTCAATGTATCTCTTCAAACGTTGTCCATTGACTGTAAATCTCCTTCCAGTGTCCTCTTGTGTGATCTCCACTGCACCATAAGGAAAAACATTAGACACAATATAAGGACCTAACCATCTGGAACGCAACTTACCAGGCATCAACTTCAGTCGTGAACTATAGAGAAGGACTTTCTCTCCAACATGAAACTCCCTTTTTTGGATCATTTTGTCATGAGATGCTTTTGATCTTTCCTTGTAGAGCCTTGAGTTCTCATATGATGACAGGCGAATCTCCTCAAGCTCTTGAATTTGCAACTTCCTTTGAATTCCAGCTTGGGCCAAATCCATGTTACATTTCTTTATAGCCCAATATGCCCGATGCTCGATTTCCACGGGGAGATGACATGCTTTCCCAAAAACAATCCGAAATGGGGACATACCAATGGGGGTCTTGTATGCTGTCCTATAAGCCCACAATGCATCATCCAAGCGCTTGCTCCAATCCTTCCTATTTGGCTGCACGATTTTCTCCAAGATTTGTTTCAACTCACGATTTGAAACCTCAGCCTGGCCATTTGTTTGGGGGTGGTATGGTGTTGATGTTTTATGTGTCACCCCATACTTTCGAAGGAGGGAAGCAAAATTCCTATTGCAAAAGTGTGTCCCTTGGTCACTGATGATGGCCTTTGGTACTCCAAACCTGCAAAAAATTTGTGCTTTGAAAAAGTCCACAACAACATGAGAATCGTCAGTCCTGGTGGCCTTGGCCTCCACCCATTTACTCACATAATCAACAGCAACCAAAATATACAAAAATCCAAATGAACTAGGAAAAGGACCCATAAAGTCGATGCCCCATACATCAAAAATCTCACAAAATAGTATGGGTTGTTGGGGCATCTCATGTCTCCTAGAAATGTTCCCAGTGTGTTGGCAACGAGAGCATGACTTACAAAACACATGGGCATCATGGAATAATCTAGGCCAATATAATCCAGAGTCCAAAACTTTCCTAGTTGTCCGTTGGGGTCCAAAGTGTCCACCACATGCAAGTGTATGACAGAAATGCAAAACAGACTCAAACTCATGATCGGGAACACACCTCCTAATGACTTGGTCACTACACATGCGCCAGAGGTAAGGATCATCCCACACATAAAACCTGGACTCACTTTTTAATTTTTGGACTTGATGTTTCTTTAAATTTGCAGGGATTTCAGAAGCAGCAATGTAATTAACTAAATCAGCATACCAAGGATGCTTACCTGAGATGGTATAGAGATTCTCATCGGGGAAAGTGTCCCGAAGTGGTACCTGGTCCAAGGTGTCACCCTCTAGTGTGTGAGTAAGCCTACTCATGTGGTCTGCCACCAAATTATCTGACCCCTTCTTGTCCTTTATCTCAAGGTCAAACTCTTGAAGAAGGATCATCCAACGGATAAGTCGTGGCTTTGCATCTGGCTTCTTTAGGAGGTACCTCAAAGCTGCATGGTCAGAAAAAACAACTACTTTAGAGCCCAATAAATATGAACGGAATTTATCTAAAGCAAATATGACAGCAAGAAACTCCTTTTCTGTGGTAGTGTAGTTTGATTGGGCTGAATCTAGCGTCCTCGATGCATAGGCGATCACATGTGAACGTCCCTCCACACTCTGAGATAAGACAGCTCCAACCGCAAAGTTGGAGGCGTCACACATAAGCTCAAATGGAAGGTCCCACCGTGGGGGCTGTATGATTGGTGGAGTGGTTAGACACTTCTTCAGCTCATCAAATGATACCCTGCATGAATCATCAAAATTGAAGTCAATATCTTTTTGAAGCAATTGAGATAAGGGTAGAGCGATCTTACTAAAATCTCTGATGAAGCGTCGATAAAATCCAGCATGCCCAAGGAATGATCGAACATCACGCACACATGTAGGATATGGGAGGGATGAAATAATGTCTACCTTAGATTTATCAACTTCAATTCCATGTTGTGAGACTATATGACCTAAGACAATTCCCTTTTCGACCATGAAATGACATTTTTCAAAATTTAAGACCAGATTCTTCTCAATACAACGATGCAACACATCACCCAAACTAGAGAGACATTCATCAAATGAGGACCCATAAACTGTAAAATCATCCATAAATACCTCCATGCAGGTCTCAATGAAATCTGAGAAAATACTCACCATGCATCTCTGGAAGGTACCTGGGGCATTGCAAAGTCCAAATGGCATCCTCCGGTAAGCAAAGGTACCGAATGGGCAGGTGAATGTTGTCTTCTCCTGGTCCTCTGCTGCAATGGGAACCTGAAAATAGCCAGAAAATCCATCCAAGAAACAATAGTGTGTCTTCCCAGCTAGTCTCTCAAGCATCTGGTCAACGAATGGAAGTGGGAAATGGTCCTTACGAGTGGATTGATTTAGTTTCCTATAATCGATACACACTCGCCAACTGTTTTGTACTCTCACAGGAACTAACTCATCATTTTCATTTTTTATAACAGTGAAACCAGTTTTCTTTGGTACAACCTGAACAGGGCTAACCCATTGTGAGTCAGAAATAGGGTAAATGATACCCGCCTCAAGTAATTTTTCAACTTCTTTCTTAACAACTTCTAGGAGGGTGGGATTAAGTCTCCTTTGTGGCTGTCTCACCGGTTTAGCCCCATCCTCCAAGAGAATCCTATGCATGCAAATGGAGGGGCTAATACCTGATATGTCTTCCAATGTCCAACCAATTGCCCTAATGTTATCTCTCAAAAGATTCAAAAGTTTTTCTTCAT